>CM041519.1:14487500-16887500 GCA_023091065.1 Dianthus caryophyllus | reverse complement strand
GCTTTTACGACACTTTATTAAATCGTATTCGATGAATTCGTTTTCTTAACAGCAAGTTTTAAAGCTTGTTTTAAGCCCTTTTTTTAAGAGCGATTTTGAGCCCGTTTTGGCACGAACTTCGAGGCCCTTTTCTCCCATCTCCTTCCCCACATACTAAAGCTTAAGCCCAGCCTAAAACCACGACCAAACCCAAATTTAAAGAACTCAAATAGAGCAGCCCAACCCCTCCTTGTGCTCGCTTTGACACCAAATTCAAATTTCACTTTAAACCCAAAATCCGACTCCTATTCACCTAACCATGACCCATACCCGTATCCTAACTATTCTACCCTTATTACCCTTTCTTTCCCTCGAATAATCAGACTAAAACCCAGCCAGAAGGCTCGTCAAACCGCAGCCCACTACCCCATCCCGTGCTCTGTTTTTACGTAGCCCAAAACCCATCAAACTCGTACCCATGAACAAGAACCTACACCTGACCTTCATGACCCATTGAGCCTTGCTTAACCCACAAGAAACACCACTCAAAAAACCCTAAAACGAGCCCTCATCAGCAGCTCTCAAAGAGAGGAAGAAGCTGCTCTTTTTCCCTCAAAAAACCCTACTCTTCTACCCTATATATACATACCATCCACAAGCCTTCAAGGGGGACGAAATATAGAAGATATACACACACAATTAAGTCACAAAAATCCTTTGAAAGGCCTCCAAAGAAGACGTGATAGACACACGAAAAACAGAGTATCGTTTTCTGAATTTCGTGTTGCTATCACCTCTTCTACCTCGTTTTTCGTGTTGAAAACACCATAGTCACTCTGATTTCTTTACAAAATCTTAAAGTTCACTTTACCACGATTCTAAAACATCTTTCGGTTCGAAATTTCGTTGAGAAACGAATAAGTTACAAGCTTTTGAAAATTGCTGTCAGTTTTACTCAAAGTTACGGATTTACAATTGGTTTTCGTCGACGACGGCCCCTCGGGATAAAATCTTACAATCGATTACGACTCAAAGACTTGGTCAACGATACATGCAAGTTGAGGGTGCAAAATACTCACTTTACCTTGTTTAAATTTTCGTTTTTTATTGCTTTTATAGTCCTCTGTCGTTTTTTACTACTTTCTGTCGCTCTGTTGTTTATCGTCGTAGTTATTGTTTTCATCATTTGTTTTAGTTTGATATTCTTAGTATGATTTTGATACGTATGTATGAATATGTCGTGCCCCTTATTCACCTAGTATGCATGTTCAGTTTCTTTGCGTAGTATGACTCGAAATTTCTCCGTTAGATTGATTCTGTTTAGCCCGATAGTTTATTGTGTGATTAAGTTTGACTCATGTTAGTTATGTTGTTTGTCTTAAACCTGATCTGTCACGCTTTCTTTTAAATTGGTAATTCACGCTTGTGTGTCAACTTAGTCGTCGTGATTTTATTTCATTATTTGGTGTTTGTATGATAATTAGTCTCGTAAAGTCATGTATTGCGCATTTCTGTTGCTTGCTGGTTTTTGCTCCATCTGTCAAGCTCGAGTTGTGTAGGTTTGAATAGCCTGGTTTCTTTTCGTATGATGTGTGTCCATGTTGTTCACTTGGTAGCTTATGCGCATTAGTTGTGATTGATTGTCTAGGCCCTTGCTTATATGAACATTGATTGATTACTAGTTGCACCCTCGATATGTGCTATGTTATTATTAGTCGTATTTGATTATCAGTTTACACACTTATTTGTATGCTTGCTAATTAATTGTAGTTGTCTCCATGTCATTCGTCTTGCAATTCATTGTGTATGTCAGCATGTTCTTTTAATTACACTTGATTTCATGCGTGCGTTTGTGTTTGATTGCTACTACTTGATGCCTGCACGTTTTTTTTGTTTTGTCTAGTGGTACTTAGTTTAGGTGTCTGCTTGAGTTTGCTTGTTGATTCTTTATAATGTGTAGTACTTAGTTGGGTCAATCATTCATGCTTATCTATGTATTAGTCGTGTTTGATTATTTTTATTAAATGCCGCTAACGTTTGTTAATCTATCTTATGCTGTCGGTAAGTATTTTCTGCTTCTTTTCTTCGTTTGCTAGAATAGTAAATGAACCCATGTTGAATAATTTTGACGAAGTTGTATGTGCATTAAACGACATAGAACGGATGTAATATGTTTAGGGTTAAAACGTTTGTTTGCATATCTGCATGTGTACTCGTAATAGCCATGGTTTTACCTAGTAGAGACCGTTATTGTAACGGGCGGGGTTAGGCGTTAAATTAATGAAATTCTTTTAAGCTTCCTAACACGTAAACTCACACGAACTCATTTTCTCTAAAATTGGTTTCTAAATTCCACCTAAAAATTTAGTGGCGACTCTTTTCAAATTACACATGTTTTTGAAATAAAACATCGCGTGGATCAAATTCCTTGTCCACAATTTGGCGACTCCGCTGGGGACAGTGAAGCTTGAAAAGTAGAACTGTAACACCCCGTGTTAATTAAATTCATTAATTAGCCATCAATTTCTAATTTCAAACCTTAAATCAAATCCTAACCTTTTAACCTTCCGAAATCACTATTTTTGCAAAACTTTCACTTTGTAAAATTTATCGACTTCTTTAAAACTTTTGAAAATTTTTGAATAATGAAATAAATATTTTAGTCTTAGAATTTAAAAGTAGAAATATTTCGAAAAATCGTCAAACGCGCACACATTAACTTTTATCGCTTTTGACACCCGACTTTTTAAAACTGACCAAATTCGAGGAAAACATTTTAAAACACAAATTAGACATTTTTAATGCATGAATAGTAATGTGGACTTATGGGTGGATGATGGAGGTAATGATGTATTAAGTAGTTTAATTAAACATTATTTTTCTAATTAAAAACAAACAAAACCTATTTCATTTAACCTAAAATTATACCACCTTTTGTTTCATTATTTTCACAAGTCAAAAATACTCTCCTTTTGCCTCCAAAATTGCCGAGCACTCTCCTCCATTTCTCCTCTATATTTTTCTTTCATTTTTCTTCTAAAACACAATAAATAAAACCCTAAATATTATCCTAATAATCTCTAGTATTATTTAGCTAATTAGTGGGTATTTGGAGCTCACTTGTTTACGGGTTTTTGAAGGTGAAGACGGGTACTTGGGTGAAGCTTTGGACCTAGATAATATAGTCGATCCGGACAACCAATAAACTTACCGATTAAGGTGACTAACTATGTCTTATATTTTCTTTTTAGTAAATTAATTTGTTTTGTTATTATAATTTTATGAGTATGAAAATTATGTTAAATATGTTAAACATCACTTATATGTACTTGTGTGTTTAGGTGTTGTATAATAAAATGATAATAACTAAATAATATACTAAATAGATTATTGTAGTAATATTGTTCTATGTTTAGTTAAATTAATTTTGAGCATTTTTAATTTATGTTCATATGATTTTTATGTTTAGTTATGTTTTATTGGAGTAGTAATCATATATAAAAATTATGTGAAATATTAAAAATGAGTTTAAAGTGATTAAAATTGAAAATAAAAATTATGTATCCATATTACTTCTACTCGGCATTTCCCTTTTATTTTGACATATTTTCACTTTTAATTTTTGTAAATAATATGTTAGAATAAGTTAGTTAAAATAGATGTTCCTATGAAAAAAAAAACTAAATTAGGAAAACAAATTATAAATTATTAAAATCGAAATTAGTGTTCTTGAGCTTTAATATGATCTTCATGTGTGTTCTTGATTTATTCATGTTGATGTTCATCATTTTTACTCATTTTGATCTTATTTTATTTTATGTTTGTTAATAATTTATGTTTATGTTTAGTTATTGTTTTATATATCACTTAGTATTATACTATAAATCAACTAAAACATTATAAATCATTTAGATTAAAAAGTTAGAAAATTAAAGTGTTGAAAAACACTATTCATAAATATAAATGAAATTGTTAGTAAATTTCATTTTAGTTTAAATCGTTTTAATATAATTAGAATAATTAAAATATAAAGACTTTAAGCTAAAAACCGATAAAATCGAAAAATGAAAATTTGAACATCCACCTTAGTTGCTCACGGCATTTGTGATGTTTTTAGGCTAGAAATTGTTTTTATCACTTTTTAGTTTATTGTTAATATAATTTAATTATTAGTTAATAAGTTAGATTTAAGAAATTAAAAGAAATAAATCAATTTGACACATATATCATATCACACGACATCACCATTATAAATTGACTAAATTTGACCAAAATGAAATTATCACTAAGTCACTAAAGTTAAATAGTAATTAGAATTGAATTTTAGTATAAACCGATTTAGTTATAAATGAAATATTATAAACCGATAAAAATATGTAACCGTTATAAAAATGAACTAAATCGTGTGTTACTGCCTTTGCTATTTGGACTGTTGATCTTGGACTTACGGACTTAAATGAATCATCCACGATACTATTATTTTTAAAATGAAAATCGCTAAATTTAGTTAATAGACGACTAAATTTAACTAAGTCTCATTTTAAAATAAATGTCATTATCACTTTTTACAAATTGAACTTAACATTTTTAAAACTAATATTTTAAAATGAAAATCATTATCACTTTTTACAAATTGAACTTAACAATTTTAAAACTAATATTTTAAAATGAATATCATTATCACTTTTTACAAACCGAACTTAACGTTTTTAAAACTAGACTTTTAGAATATTTTCAAAACTCACTAAGTACAAAACGAACTTAACGACTTGAAACTAGAAATTCATACTTAGAAAATAAAAGGGGTTTAGTTTATTTTCTAAAATATCTTAAGTATAAATACCTAAAATATCTTAAGTATAAAAATACGTATAAGTATAAAAATACGTATAAAATACAAAGTATAAAAATACGAGTACGTATAAAAATACGTATAGAATACGAAGTATAAAAATACGAATACGTATAAAAATACGTATAAAATACGGTGAATAGTGAATAGTGAATAGTGAATAGTGAATAGTGAAAAATAAATAGTGAAATACTGAAAATAATTGAAAATTTTACTAAGTATAGAAAAATTTAAAATGAATAAGTAAATGACTTAAAGTGTTTTGAAAAACACTTAAATAAAATTGGACCTAATAATAAACGTTTCAATTTAGAAATTTAAAAACGTTAATAATTAACAACACTTCAAATAATAAACGAATGTGTTATGTGATCATATGAAACCTACCATTCAAATAAAACGTTTGACGCTGAGACTAGGAGAGTCTAGTAACATGTGATATGGAATATCAAATAAATAATGAATTTAGAGTAAGTTAAATAAAAGGTCAAGCTTGGGCCTCAGATATGAAAACGTCAATCGTGAGTGAAGTGGGGTTAAGATAGTCTTGTAGCGGACGCCACTATCTCGACCTTATTGCGTGTGTCATCTCGAATAGTGTGGTATAACCGGCAGTATTATGCTTTGTGCATCCTGCCCATGCCGTTACGCCTTAAGTCGTATAGCCTGTTCCGTACAAGATAATGAAAAATTCAACTCTTAGTGGGTCAGGCTTTAGGAAATAGTCGTTTTATCCTGAGTTAAGGTGCTCTATGAATAGCATAGCCTACTCTTAAATTGGATATTAGTGTATGCATACTAGACTAGGGTTTTATTCCCCTATTTCGCTAAAGTTATCGGGCCACCGTGACCTTATCATGATTGTCATCTCACTGCTCGCCTCCTTGCCGTGTTTCGCTCTTAGTGGGCGACACTTGCATTCGTTCTTACCTCGCAGAAAGATTACTTGACGAGATTGTATCTGAAGTTCGAATCATTTCGAACACTAGAAGATGAGATGCAAGTACTATAGTATTCGGCGTGGTTTACGAGTCGAGTAAGCCTCTGCACTATGGAAGTGAGATGCAATCGATCAGAGTACAAAGGCCTACTCAGTGGTCAGGCTCGTAAGCAGTATGTGTTGTTTGTTGTTTGATTAATTGAGAACGAGTGTGTACCATCTTCGAAAACTAAAGACCACAACTTTCTGAATTGAACCGAGTCTGCATGAGGAGAATGATAAGATATGTATGTTTGATTGCGATCCGATATCGCCTTGTAATGCCATTGAATTATTGTGATACTATTACTATGCTATTATGTGTTATTTGCTTTCATAATTGAATATCATGCTTATATGATTTAACGCTTTAAACCGCATGCTTATTATGACTTACATGTCTTTATATGCTATATGTATTAAGCATGTTTATGTTTTTATCATAATGTTTTGTTTATAAAGCGATAATATTAAATCAAAGTAATTGAAATCGAGGGTAAGTATGAGCATAGCTAGTCACTGTCCGCTCAGCGGGCATCCCCCCATCAGTTTATTGTGCAGGATGATCGTGGACCGGGAGCTGGTTTTTGGACGGGGCCACGAGACGTTTTTATGCTTACTTTTGGATGTTTTACGAGAGATTGTAATATATAACCTATACTCTTTTTATTTCCGTACTTAGAGTTGTTTTATTCAACTCTTGAACGACGTTTGTAACATTTGGGTTTTTATTGTATAATTAATGACGCTGGTTTAAGACTTAATTAATTTCCGCCTTAGTAATTAAAGTCGACTAAAAACCAGGTTGTTACAGTTGGTATCAAAGCTGACTCGTGACCGTAACATAAATGGCCTAATGCGATTTATGCTTACCTAACGAGAGACACCTGGGCGGTACAAACATATTAATATGTTTACCCGCAAGACTAATAGGATCAAATAATAAATTAGATTTTTCTTTTTAGTAGATCACTTAAATAGTAACATTAAATCGCTTTAAAGTGTGAGGATGGGTAGAAACCTTAAGGACCGACCATAGGCTTAGGATTTTAAAATATAACAAACTACTTCCCTCAAATAAAATACACTAACTAGCGTATGCTTGCTACTTGCTGAAGTGACTGATTTAAACTAACAACTATCCTCGAATATAAAATCTAAATAATAATTCAACTCCGGAGGATTGAAGCATCGAAGAACTACCAGACGGCACGGAGTGAAGACATCTGTTAAATTCGTAACCAATTCCACAAAAATACATTCTCCCTCTCTCCTACCTTTTATATCCTTCCTAAGAAAATGTACTAGATACATTTTAAAATCCTAAAACTGATGTAACCAACAATTACATCTCGAATAGAATAAAATAGCTAACTTCTGTGCTTACTTGCATAACTGCCGTTATTGCATTTATTTTCGAATAAATTCTATCAATGATAAGCATGCCTTCTGACCTCTCGCAATACTAATAAGATCCTTCACATCTTAATTCTTTCAGAATGGCTGCACCTCCAATGACCAACGAGGAGCGACAAATTTTAGCTGAAGAATCCTTAATCCGTTTGGCTGAGATAGCCACAGAAAACGCAAACCGCCAACATCAGCCGAGCGCGTTCGACCGATTTTCTCGTCACCGACCACAAGAATACTCGGGTTCAAGCAACCCTGTCGATCTCACAAATTGGCTTGAGGAAATGAAAAAGCTGATGGACCTGAGCAGGACGCCTCCTGAGGATAGAGTCAACATCGCCGCCTACTACTTGAAAGGCGAGGCGAATGATTGGTGGAACGTGATCGTGGCAACGAGCCTCGACACTACGCTCACATGGTACGTGTCCATAGCGAAAAACAAGGAGAAGTACTTCGGGTATGAGCTCCGGTGTCAGAAGGAAGAGGAGTTCATAGGTCTTAAAATGGGGGACATGACACTCCAGGAATACACCGCAAAATTTCAACAGCTGGCCAAATTTGGGACTGCGATTGCTCCCAACGAAAGGGCCATAACCCAGAGGTATCTGCGCAATATGTCCAACACTATGCGTACCTACTTGAGTACCAACACCTACACCATCGCTGTCGCAGCGTATGAACGCTGCGGCAAAGATACGGGCTTCTCTGGAATTGGAAAAGGCTGAAAAGAAGAAGAAGGTGTTCGTGCCTTCCGTAGTACGCCGAGCTTCATTCGTGGTTTAACTACCAACGCCCTGTCCATCAGAGGCCCAACTTTCAAAGGTCTGCGTTCCAGAACAGGCTCCCTGCGGGGAATAATGAAAGAGCTATGGTTGTAGGAAGGGCTCCTCAACCAAGAGTCTTACCGGGGACTTGTCCTATGTGCCGCAAGGCGTCACACGAAGGGAGTCAGTGCAACGGTCTGCCTGTGGATACCCATATCCGTACCCTCCCAACAAAAACCCTGTGATGTATCACGGACTTTTATTACGCATGTTTTAACGTTGACTTATACGGTTCTAACTAATGTCGAATTCATTTTGAGTCGTTTTAAATGTTAAAATGGTTGAGGTCGCATCACATCACACTTAAATAACGTTCATTTTGTCCATTTGGAGTCTAGCTAGGTCCTTGTCCTGCTTCATTTGGCATGAGCTTCGCATTTGCACTACAATTGGCCCTTTTACATTAACAAGGTCTAATTCAGCATTCCTAAATTCCTAAATTTAGGCCCGGTAGCTAAAACCGCTATTTAGCATCCTCTTACACAAAATACAACCTCACGTCTTAGCTTACCTCACAAATCTATGCAAATACACCCCTTTTCATTTTTAGGGTCTCGGTTAAACCGAGCCCAAACCCAAGCCTTTGGCCCGCACTCCAAAGCCCCGAACACCACAAAATATCTCAGGATTATCCTAGCTGCTTTCTTGAGCCACACGCCCAAATTATCACGTAATCTTTCAAAGATTTCACAAACCAAACTAGGAAATTAGGCCTAGACCACACCTCCAAACCGCGACCATATGCGGTTGAGGGAAACCGCATAAGCTTATGCGGTTTGCCTGCAACCGCATAAGCCTATGCGGTTCCTCTACTGCTTTTATTCCCCTCGCTTCCTAATTTCTCCGAGGTTTTTAGTATATATAGAGCCTTATACCCGACCTCATAAGAGATCTTTCACACACAATTTGCAATCAGACTACATCTCTCTCTCTCACAAAACACAATCTCTCATCAGATTTCACATCTTACACACTTCTAAACACTCTCAAAGCCTCACGCACTCAAATCCTTGAGTTCAACACACCATCCCGTGTTGAATTCATCCTCCTTTCAAGTTCAAGAAGCGAAGCTCTGCCCAGATCTGAAGCGTCAAGACAAGGTAGGTACCGATCCACTTGGATCAAAGCTTTTTCTTATTTTCTATGGACTAACAAAGGGGTCTACACCCTAGCGCTCGCTTTGGCACCCGAGCGCGCTTGCCTTCCAAGTGTTCTTATTACTTCGGGTACACTCCATATCCGATGACACGCCAAAGTCGCATAAGCAACCGACCTTATAAAATAAACCAATGGACAATTGAACTTTATTTTATTTGCATGCATCTTGCACCCTTTCTCGCCTTGCATTAAAATCAACTTAAACAATGAATTCGACCTTTAATCGAACCGTATTCGTTAACAAGTTAAACATGCTAAATCGAGGGTTTTAATCAATCTTTTGCATCAGATTCTGCATTCTTTTACAAACTTATCGCACTTGTACGTAGCGATAACATTAGCTCAAATATCATCTTACAAGGATTGTTCTAGGTCAAGAGAGGCTATTTTTACATAGGCTTTTCTAAAAGGTTTTCATAAATCATTATTTGAATTAACTCTTTTTCTAAAGTACCTCACCCCGAATCCAACTGGTTTCACAAGCCTTAGATCTAGGGGTGTCAAGTGCTCCAAAATCTAAGAACATGTTTTTAGCTTAGAACATGGTAGCAGGTTCCTAATTTCCGCGATAATTAGGTGGCGACTCCATAACAGTTCTTAAAGGTTTTTCCAACTTAATCTTTTTTAACTTTAAAATCCGCCCTTAAGCAAGACGCCGAGTTGGGTCCGATCCCGGGTTCCACAGTTTGGCGACTCCGCTGGGGAGATCTTATTTTTAAAAACAAAAACTAGCTTTTTCTTTTTAAAAATAAAGAGGTGAAACTCGAAAGCCTTGAACAATCCAAGTACACATATTTGAGCTATGCACATTCGTTTAGAGTCCATTCCTTTTGGAATCTAGGCTCCCTTTACACCCTTGAGAGGTGGTTCCAACACGCAGGCTTGTCCACTCGATAAAGCACGTGCAGGATTAACTTTCCTCTCTCCCCTCCACGGCTTGCCGTAAACGATTATCTCGACCGCCCAAAGGTTCTCTAGAAAACCTATCGCCCGCTGAAGGAACAGAGGGGTTAAGTATCTGCCAAAGCGTACTCGAGGTAGTTGGAGGTGTACCCGACCGACTCATTTTTCACCCTTTTTGAGTCATACGTACAAGTTCGAGGCCATGCACTCCATGGTTTTTTTCAAAACAAGCATATGCATTCATATCTTCGAAAACTCGCCTAAACGTTTCAAAGATAAATGAACCTAACATCTAACACCTTTTCAAACAAAACTATCGCGAATTTTTGAAACAAGCTTTTTCAAAACTTCCCTTTTTCACTAACAAGCAAAAACCCGAGCAAGGAATAAAACCCGAGCTCGCGGATTTCAATCCCCTAGGTCATACGGCCTAGGCTCTACATTTAACATCCTCGGTTCGACTTGCTAATCACTCTCGAGCCGAATCCTTCTTCTTTTACACATCCGACTCGAGCTCACCTCGGTAAATCACCGACATCAGTTCGACGGATGCAAAGCAAAACGTTTTAACATCGAGACGAGACGCGCGCACGCATCCTCGCCTCAAAAGCTTCCTCTAGCAAAACCTTTTTCGAAAACCTCCTCTTTTCAAACATAAAAGGTCTTTCTAAACAAAGAAATGAGCTAAAATGAATGCCTAAAATGAATGTGAGTCTAGTGGGTCGAGTCGTGTCACTAATGCAAAGTGAAATGCAGGCCTCAGCTGGATACTCGCCATGAATCGCATCATCACCCCTTCCTTCAAACGCTCCTCAAAGATGGCTAACCTCAACAAGCTGAAAACCCTCCGTCACCGCATTGATCAGCTCACCAAAAACATTGACAACTTGAAGGCCTTGCATCAATTCGAAGTTGCACGTTTGCAACAACGCTCCAAGGCCGACAAGCATGTCTCCCTCCACACTCTCGTCACCCAACTCCAAAAGGACGAAGAAGATTTTACCCAATATCTCGTCCGTTGGAGAGGATTACTTGCTCGGGTTCCGAATCCTCCGCACGAAGACGAACTCATGTACACATTTCTCGGTAGCCTACGACCCGAGTGGCGAAAACATTTTGATTACGGTGACGCCGAGAATTTCGAAGAACTCATTGAAATTGCCCTCGGAGCCCAAAGCAACCCCGCAATCTATGACAATCCGGCAATCTTCCTCGGATCAGCACCCGTCATGGATTGCTCCTACTTGGTCACACCCACCAACAACCAAATCAATGGGGTCTGGTTCAGTGATGACGAAGACGAAGAGTGGCCACCCACTAACAAAACGGTAGCTCAACTCTCGACTACTTCTTCCTCGAATAAAAACAAAAGCAACAAAAAGGGAAAGAAAAAGAAGGGCAAGCAGTCCGAAAGCAAAGATCAAAAAGAAAAGGGCGAGCAGTCCGAAAGTAAAGATCAAGAAGAAAAGGGCAAGCAGCCCGAGAAGGAAAACCGAGTCGAGGTTTCACACGTCCCACGCTCTGGTCGTCCTTACCAAAATATTTTCACAGATGAACATGCCAGAAAAGCAACTGCGGCTGAGAAAGGCAAGGCCGTACTCCAGGAAGACGCTCCTTCCACAAGCACACCCTCTACATCCACAGCAATCCCACCACCAAACACGGTGAGCCGCCTAAAAGCAACTCGCGCACAAAAGCCGATGTTTCCATCTGGGCCCTTTTACGAGACTCAGCTGAACATAGGAATGCATTCATCCGCGCTCTACAAATAGCATGTGCAGACGCTGAGATCTCCCCAGATCAAATGGTCAGCCATGTCACTAGGGATTGGTTACCGGGGGCTATCACCTTCTCAAACGACGATCTCCCCGCATTTGGGTCAAACCACAACCTCGCCCTATACATCAGCGTTGAGTGTATGAAGAAAACTTTGCCCGTGTCCCTCGTTGATAACGGCTCTGCAGTCAATGTTCTACCATTGGCCACCGCACACCGTCTCCGCTTATCCGACAAAGACTTCACCCCAAGCATGGACGGAGTCAAAGCTTTCGACGGAACCCGACGTCACGTGAAAGGAACCATTTCTCTTCACAGACGCACGGGTCCCATAGAAAGAAAAGTCGAGTTCCAAGTCATCGACATGACCCCTTCCTATAACATACTCCTAGGACGACCATGGATTCACTCCACCAAGGCCGTAACTTCTACTCTACATTAAAAGGTTAAGATCCCTCTCAACGAGGAAGTCATAACCTTGAATGCCTCAAACTTCCGAGCCCTTTTCGATACACCAAAAGAGCCCAATTCTACCGAAATTGTGGCTGAACCCGCAGAAGACTTATGTGGATTCGACTTCGAAGTTGGCGCCATCACGCGTACACCAATCAAAACTTACAAACCCTTTAAAACAACAAACAACAATAGCCTTTGGCTCACCATGGGCCTAGGCTACAAACCCAAGGACGGTGACCAAGAGCGAATGGTCAAAGAAGTCCAAAAACGAAAGTCAACCCACAAGGTTACCCTACGACCTTACATCCTTGACCTAGACGCATATTTCACCCCCGGAGGAATGGTCGATGGGAATACCTCCCTTCGAGACCTCATCCACACATCCGAAGCCTGCTACTCTAGTGAGGTCGAGCATAATGCACCTCGGACCCCACCGGGCATCAGAAATGAAGAGATCGTCGCCACTATTATGCGTGATCGACGTTTCGACCCTAACCAACTGATAGCCGACGCCACTGATAAGACCCTTAATGGATGGTATAAAACGCTGAAGTGGACCGACGCACAAGGCCATCACTTCCAGCTTATCACCGGTGAAGGACCACTTTTCGACCACATCACCAACCTCAAAAACAAAGAGGCAAGCACCCCAAGCAACTCAAGCACCTCAAGCAACTCAAGCAGCTCAAGCAGCTCCTCAAACAGCGAAGACGAAGAAGAAGAAGAAGAAATTCTTTTAACCTCTAATGCTCTAAGTGTCGGGTCACCTATCGACCCATCTATCCTAGACTCTAGCTTTAGTTTAGACTTTCTTTTTACGGAGGCTAGCTCCAAGCAATTTTCTGAATTGTCGAATAATTCTTCTCAAAATAATGAAATGAATAAATTTGCTTACGCCTTGTCTCAAGCTAAAACAAACAACAAAGCACAAACATCTAACAATCAACAAACAACAAACAAATCAAAAGACACTAACTCATGCGATAAAAATGAACAATCTCTAAACAAATACATTGCAAACATTGTTTCTCCCAAAACACAAGACCCTATCATCGAGGAAACCATAACCATAAACGTGGGAACCCCCGAAGAACCAAGGGAACTACAACTAGGAGCCTCACTAGACGAACACGAGCGCACCCAATTTACACAACTCCTAAGCGAATTCAAGGACGTATTCGCTTGGTCATACAAAGACATGCCCGGCATCGAACGAAGCATCGCCGAGCACCGCATCCCCATCGCAATCTTGCATAAACCAATCAAGCAAAAGCTAAGAAGACTACGTCCCGAATGGTCCCTTATGGTCAAGGAAGAAATTGAAAAACAACTACAAGCCGGTTTCATCCAAGTCATCGAGTATCCTGAATGGGTCTCAAACATGGTCCCAGTCCTGAAAAAGAATGGCAAAATTCGAGTATGCGTTGACTTTCGCGACTTGAACAAAGCTAGTCCTAAAGATGACTTTCCATTACCCCATGTGGACGTCCTAGTCGACAACACCGCCGACCACGCCCTCCTATCCTTCATGGACGGCTACGCTGGCGACAATCAAATCAAAATGTCACTGGAAGACATGGCAAAGACGGCCTTCATTACAAGTGGGGACATATCGCATACGCTTATGCCCTTCGGCCTAATCAATGCTGGCGCTACATACCAACGCACCGCTACAACCCTTTTACACGACATGATGCACAAAGAAGTCGAAGTTTACGTCGACGATATGATCGTAAAATCAAAGGGAAGGAGCGATCATATCACCAACCTCCGCAAATTCTTCACTCGCCTACGGCAATACAAAATGCGCCTCAACCCCCAAAAATGTACTTTTGGAGTTAAATCCGGCAAACTACTAGGACACGTAGTGAGCCAAAGAGGCATCGAGGTCGACCCCTCGAAAGTCAAAGCAATCCTCGAAATGCAACCCCCGAAGAACCTCGACGAGATTCGAAGTTTCTTAGGCCAAATCCAATACATCTCACGCTTCATCAGCAAACTCACCATGATATGTGAACCAGTTTTCAAGAAGCTCAAGAAAACCGACCACGTTGAATGGGACGAGGAATGTCAAAAAGCATTTGACAAGGTCAAAGAATTGCTAACTAACCCGCCGGTTCTACAACCACCCCAAGAAGGTTTACCCTTATCCTTATACCTTACAACAACACCCACCGCCATGGGCGCCATGCTCGCACAAGAAGTAAACGGTGAAGAACGCGCAATGTACTACATCAAGAAAAGTTTCTCGATTTAAACTCGATACTCACCCGTCGAGAAGAGTTGCCTAGCCTTAGTATGGTCATCCAAAAAACTCCGTCACTATATGCTAGCACATCAAACAAGGGTATATTCCACAATGGACCTCAGAAATACCTCTTCGAGAAACTCGTACTAATCTGGACGAATGGCCAGATGGACATTGCTCCTAGCCGAATTCGACCTTAAGTATGTACCCCTCAAAGCAATTAAGGGACGAGCAGTCTCCGATTTTCTAGCCGAAAATGCAATCACCGAGCAACCAATCATCGACACAACATCCCTTCCAGACGACGGGATTTACAACATCGACCAAGAACAATGGGAATTGTACTTCGACGGTTCATCCAACTATCGCGGTTGCGGAGTAGGAATACTTCTCATATCCCCAAATGGCGAACACACACCCTTATCCATTAAACTGGATTTCGACGCAACAAACAATGCAGCAGAATACGAAGCATGCTTGCACGGTCTTCAAGCAGCGCTTGTACTCAACGCCCGCAACATAAGAGTCTATGGGGACTCCTCCCTCATAATCAACCAAGTGTCCGGAGCATGGAAGATACTTAACGAAAACCTAGCATTATACCAAAACAAAATACAAGAGCTCATAAACGAATTCTATCACGTAGAATTCATACACCTCCCACGCGAAGAAAACCAATTCGCCGACGCACTATCCAAACTCGCGTCCCTAATCAACATGCCCCCGGGGATGGAAACTCTACCCATTGTCGTGGAAAGACGAAACGAACCCGCATACATCTGTGACATCGAAACCGAGGAAGAACAAACCGACCCTTGGTACCAAGCAATCATCAACTACAAAACAAACGGCGAATACCCGCCAAACACCGACAAACGGGCCAAGCGAGCCCTACGCCTATTATCATCACAATTCGTGCTGGAAATGGGAAAATTACTCAAAAAGACGCCTCAAGGAACACTCCTCTTGTGCGTCGACCACAAGAAAGGACACTAGATCATGTCCCAGGTACACGATGGCGAGTGCGGACCACACATGAACGCACGAGCCATGTGCAAACAAATCATAAGGCTAGGATGGTATTGGACAACCATGGAAGCCGACTGCGCAAAATATGTCAAACATTGTCATAATTGCCAAATCTTCGCAAACGTACAACACATCCCTCCTTCACCACTATACAGTTTAACCTCGCCATGGCCCTTCTCCACATGGGGAATTGACGTCATTGGCAAAGTACAACCCGTAGGAGCAGGAGGACACTGCTTCATCCTCGTGGCCATCGACTATTTCACCAAATGGGTCGAAGCCGCATCGTACCGCAAGCTGGGCACAAAAGAAGTCGCAAAATTCATACAAAACAACATCATTTGTCGCTATGGCATACCACAAGAGTTCATTAGTGACCAAGGCACGCACTTTCAAGGGGAAGTCGAGCCACTTCTTCTCAAATACAAAATACAACGACACAAGTCATCACCCTATCGACCACAAACCAACGGCGCAGTTGAGGCAGCAAACAAAACCGTCGTATCAATCCTTAAAAAGATGATCGACACCTGCCACGACTGGCCCCACAAAATCCCATTTGCATTATGGGGATATCGCACCACAATCCGCACACCCACAGGCATGACACCCTATTTCCTAACATACGGGATGGAAGCCGTTCAACCCGTAGAAATCGAAATGCAATCCCTTCGAATCCTCATGGAAGCAGACATTCCTGAAGCCGAATGGGCACGCGAACGCTACGAACAACTCATTCTCTTAGACGAAAGACGACTACATTCACTAAGTACAGTCCGAATGTATCAATCTCGCCTACAACGCGCCTACAACAAACGGGTCAAACCACGAAACATTAAAGTGGGTGACCTAGTACTCAACCGTCCGAGCACCATTACGGTCGACCCAAGGGGGAAATTCAAACCCAATTGGGCCGGACCGTACTTGGTCAAGGAAATCCTTCCCGGAGGAGCCGTGAAACTAACTGACCTTGACGGTCAAGACTTCCGACTACCAACAAATCTTGATCAACTCAAGAAATACTACCCTTAAACAAATTTGCAATGTACTTCACAAAAAGGACAAAACTCGCCTCGCATGAGTGAACTACGCTCGGTTTGATTCCACGACCGTGGATACGTGAGGCGACTTTGCAAAGAGCTCAACCGAATCACACGAACTACGCCGGTTTGATTCTGTATTCAAAAAGCAGATACGTAGGCAGCTTATCAAAAGCACAACCGAACTTTTTCTAGCACGCATGCCCAAAGCTTAAAAAGGTCGAGGGTTTTGCACTCACAAAATGACACGCTCAAAGCTTAAAAAGGTCGAGAGCACAGTCAACACAAAACAAAACACAAATCCAAGTCCAAAGCTTAAAAAGGTCGAGGACTTAAAGACGGGACAAGTCAAACAAACGAATCCAAAGCTTAAAAAGGTCGAGGATTTAAGACAAAACAATTCAAAACGCACAAGTCCAAAGCTTAAAAAGGTCGAGGATTTGAGACAAAATACAAGTGTTCGAAGCTTAAAAAGGTCGAGAACATTTCAAAACAAAACAAAGAAAGCAACGAGACAAGACAAAAGCAAATCAATTCTATTTTATTACTTTATTTAGAATTTTCCGCAATTTAGAAAGGAGCTAGGAACAAGCCTCCTTAGCCCTTTATTCAAATCTAAAACATGTATTTAAATAAAGGAATCTTTCTAAACTAAACAAAACAAACTACTCAAGTCTTTTTCTCGACGCTTGGTCGACCTCTTCATCTTCAAGAGGCCGATCCGCCACAACTTTCGACCTAAGGGCGGGAGTAGATCTCTCAAAACACAGGGCTCGATCGGATCCTCATCCCGCTCAACTGGGCTCCTCGATCCTTGGCCCTAAGCGATCTTTAACGGCCACCTTCGGTCCAAGCCTTTCCCGCCCGGTCTCGAAAAAAGAAACACTGCACCAACAAGTACAAAGATCACCATAGTCCCTCCTTTCAAGACCGCCTCATACGCCAAGGAGGGCCTTGGCCCATTCTTTTCCCTCCTCCTTTGATTCTCACGTTCCTTAGGATCATTGGAACGGTACCACCGTGTATAGAAGTCCGTAACACGACTAGACTCTATATGCTCCGACACAGCCCAAGTAACACGATCCGACCACCCTCGGATCCAAGCATCAATCATCTGGTTGTTTAAGACAACAACCCCTCCAACCTGCGTATCCTGATCCGGAATAGTCTGCGCAAGCCCGATTTGCCTCTTCAAGCGAAGAGGATGAACCCATACGCCCCGTTCAAACCCGCACCATCATCATACACCGCCTTCTTCATCCCCGAACTCAAGGAAGACGTCCACCTCTTCAAATGAGCATCAAAATGCTCCTCCATTTTCTTGGACACAAAAAAAAAAAACTTTTATAAATATACCCAATATATTTGTGAAAGCAAAATCCTAAAGCAAAAGCACAAAGAAGAGAAGTGATTGTGAATGAAGATTATGGCACGCACCCCCTCTCCTTATATAGGAAAACAATATCCGAAATATGGAAATACAAATAGCTAGCAATAAAGAAAGAAACCGCATGGCTCTATGCGGTTTGCACACCAAACCGCATAAGCCTATGCGGTTTTCCACTGCAACCGCATAAGCCTATGCGGTTTCAGGGGCTGGTTTTTCTCAAAATTTTCCTAATTTCGTCTTTCCTAAAACACTACAACCTACTTTGGGCTACGACATTCTTTCGTTGTTCCCCATACATCAACATCACGCTTCACTTTAGCAATTCCGATTCTTACCACGAGTCAACGCATAACATTTTTCGCATTCACACGAGCTCATTTCGCATTTAAAATGAACCTTTTGCAAAACATTTTCACAATCTAAAATGAACATCAACGCATCCCACTCGGGAATCATAAAATTTCTTCAACCAAGCCCACCAAACAGGTTTACCGACGAAGTTCAAGCCACAACAACAACATTCAAAGTTCAAGCTACAACGACATGTACATAAAGGTTCATACAATCTTTAAATACACAAATTCACTCGGGGTGACGGCGCCGATACTCGTCAAACTCACGCCGACCGAGCTGCCTCACTGGCTCGACACCGAGTCGCTGCTCACCCCAAGCCATCCCATCCTCCACCTGTTGGCTATACGCCATAGCTTCTTATGCGCCTCCTTAGCCACCTGAAACACAACACAAACACAGTTCACACTTTTCTCCATTTTGCCTTAATTTCACTCAAATTAAGTCAAACTTAGGGGGGAAATTTCAAAACAAACGCAGTCAACCCCACTTTACCTTAATTTCACCCAAATTAAGCCAAACTCGAGGGGGTAACACAAAAACATGCAAATCACTAGTTTGATCATCGCTATACTTCATACCTCGATCAAACTGGGGGCTCACTCACATATACAAGACAAGTACATACCTTCTTCACCTTGCTCGTCCAGCTGTCCATGCCCGCGTCAGTAGTCACCGGCAAGTACGTCGGCAGAACAAAGGTACGACGGACGCCCGAGTCATCATACTCGATAGTAGTAGGGAAGTCATCAGGCTGCTCCGCCATCTCCGGATCAAACTCCTGCAAAACAAATACAAAACGCACACGTCAGGGAAATTTTTCGCAAAAACCTCAATCGGCCCACAAGCAAGCCGAGACTGAGCAAAATGGGCATAGTCTTCCCCAGGACAGAGGAGGCTCACTGACTCTCCCTCTCCATACAACGCTACACGATCCTGAGCAGAAACCCCTCGCTCAAACAGGACCCTCGGCGGATCCTTAGGCACCACCGAGTCGCCACCCCGCTCGAAAGACCAAACGCTCTCCAAGGTACCAAACCGATCCATACGGCGTCGCTATGTATAGGCGCTGGGTCTCTCGCACCGCAAACCTAGCCCCAATGCCCTCAGGAATATCCCTGTACTGGCCCCACGGGAATGGCACGAACTACAAAGACAAGACAGAACACACTCACAAATACAGATATAATACAATCATTTTAAGTACACTCTATTTAAAATGGTTCAAGCACTAACCTGATCAAATCGCATTCGGTTCAGACGATCCCTAACATCATCATACGACCAGTTAAACGCTGCACGGTTACACGTACCCCAATGCACGCATCACGGGTACTCCTCACGATCCGCACAAAGACGTGGGGAAGCAGAAAAGGAAAGTGGCTAAGAATCCACGACTGCACACAAGAAACAAAAACATGTTACAAGGACAAAAGACAACAAAAATGAACAACAATACACCTAAGACAAAAACGAAATCAATACGCACCTCCATCAAGAAGCCAGGCGCGACTAAGGACAGTCGCGACCCTCGATCCATGACCCGCGGTCTCACAGCATCCATGCAGAAACGAATGCACAAGCCCAGAGACGGCGTCACGGTCAAACGTCCCAATTGCATTCCATCCAGGAGATGCATAAGGACCGATGTCGATGCCCGCCACCCTTGTCGCCAAGTACACGGCGCCACAAACCACCACAACCACATACGAGCATTACGCTCGCCGCTTCCACTCCGAGGGGCCATACTCGGTCTTCCCCTCAAAATACTCCAAGATATAGCTCGTCTTGAAGGTATAGGGGGGCGCACCCACACAAATCACCTCCAAACCACCGCCAACCGCGGCGATACAACCTCGTCCACAACGGACGGCGCAAACTCAAAATCCATGTCGCGATCCCCAAACGGCAGCCCCGTTATGACCGCGTACTCAGACAAGGTAATGCCGGCCTCGAAGCCGGGCATATGGAACGTCGTCGTGGTGTCCCAATACCTATCCAAGAAGGCCCTGATCAACATCAGGCTCGCCCTCTGCTCCTTCTTCGCAATCTCCCTCCAATGGTCAACCAACGGACCAAAAGCACTACGCAACACCCAAGCTTGCGCCCTCGGCGGAAGCTTCTCCTCAAAAGCACACATTGCGGACGAGACGCCCGAGAAAGTCCTCATTGGGCCCTTATCCCAACCCATCGTCGCTCGATAGGAAACATGTCTCTCCGGAGCAAGCAGAAGGTTGTGGCCATCCCAACCCTTCGCGAAAGCCCTGTTCGCGCGTGATTTCCGCGGCCTAGAGCTACTCGCCCTAGGCGCAACCTCCTCGACCTCCTCAGCCTGCTCCTCAGCAACATCCATCTCAGCCTCCAGCTCATCCACAAACTCCTGAGCAAACGCATCAGCCTCCTCCTCCTCGGGATCGCGCACAGGAACATTTCTCCCACGGCCCCTACCTCGTGACTGACCACGTCTCGTGGGCAGATCACGAGGGTCAGCATCCCTCTCACTACGAGTACGCCTTAAGCCGCTCGAGCTAGAGGCTCCCTCGGTCCTCGAGCTAGCACTCCTGCGGGATTTCGACCTCGTAATACGACTAGAACCTTCCCCTGCAACCAAACACAGCAAATACATACAGTTATAATATACAACTTGGCATAACATACACAAATACACACAAATAATATGCACATAATACATATACATCCCCTTACACATTGCACTATACGCCCTACAGAGCATTTTTAGGCCTAATTCATAATTAAGCCGAAAACCGTTCTCTACTTTTCAAAATTACAACTTTATGGTTTCTACGCGCCATAATAGTCCCCAACAACAACCCATTACAAGCAATTGCATTTTGGTCACTCCGATCAAAAACCCCCAATTCGCCTTAATTACTCCGTATAACTACGACTTAAGACGGCGATTTGAAAGCTTTAACTCGACTTTTTCGCAAAACTAACGTTATAGGCATGCTATACTCGCTATGGGCATCCTACACCGAAGTTTAATTGAAATTCCGGGTCGGAAAATCCGGGTTCGTTTTCGGGCCCGAAACCTAATTTGGACGTTTTTCACACAAAGACGGTCTAAATCACAATCAATTCACACATACACGTTCACATGGCATAATGCAACACAATGACGTCAATTTCAAGCATTCAAACGGCAAATTTCAGGCAAAACTCGGGTTTTCATTCAAAACCCGTCTTTTCAACATTTCAAGGCAAAACTACCTAATTACAACGACAAATAACGTAAAAGCAAGTTAAAATGGAGCATTACCTCGTTCCATAGCAAAGCAACGCAAGAAAAATGAGCAAAAACGGTTGAGAAATCGAAAAATGACGTTTTTTTGAGTTAGAAACCGAAAATGAGTTATGAACCTCACTCACGGCCTCACTCGTGTTATATAGCCCCCAACTGCCACTAAGGCAAACCGCATAACCTTATGCGGTTTGCCCCGTGAACCGCATAAGGCTATGCGGTTACAGCCTGTGGTTTTTCTCGGTTTTTTCTCGTTTTACGCCTACTTTTCGATTCCTAATTCATTTTAGCCCCTATACAACTCCAAGTACGTCCCGTGCTTGGGTCAAGGCATCACTCACAACCCGCCATACGCCAGATATTAAGCATTTAATATACGATGTAAGGTATACCTAACGCTCTTCACGAGCATTACATCATTTTCTCCTCCACGGAAGGCAATCATATGCAACTACAACTACATAGACACTCCTCGGCGAGCCCAAGCACAAGTACTCCGCGATATACACCTAACTCCAAGCATTTCACTCTACATAGACGCTCCTCGGCGAGTTCAAGCACAAGCATTACACGGACGCTCTTTCACGAGACCTACACTAGCACTTATCCAAACATCTTACAAGCATATACACCCTGCGCTTTAGCCCCCACGCATTGCAGCACATGCGCTCTTTCACGAGACCATACGAAGACGCTACAAGCAGCAGCACTATACGATACCCAACATATACAAGACAACGACATCAACATCAGCAACGACAGTACAACAAGCACGACGAAGACATCCGGCAGGCCGGCAGGCCCTTATAGCATGCACGGACCGCCAAGTCCTTAAAATGCGCACGCCCCTCCCCGTTTAGCCCGGTTCGAAGTCCTCGTCTCACCCATGGACACATGCTTCGTTCCGCTGATCATATCGAGACTGTAATGGTCCGGATATGGTCGTGGAGTTTGACTAGCGCTCTAGTCCGAGCTCAGTCAAACTGGGGGCTCTGTGGATACCCATATCCGTACCCTCCCAACAAAAACCCTGTGATGTATCACGGACTTTTATTACGCATGTTTTAACGTTGACTTATACGGTTCTAACTAATGTCGAATTCATTTTGAGTCGTTTTAAATGTTAAAATGGTTGAGGTCGCATCACATCACACTTAAATAACGTTCATTTTGTCCATTTGGAGTCTAGCTAGGTCCTTGTCCTGCTTCATTTGGCATGAGCTTCGCATTTGCACTACAATTGGCCCTTTTACATTAACAAGGTCTAATTCAGCATTCCTAAATTCCTAAATTTAGGCCCGGTAGCTAAAACCGCTATTTAGCATCCTCTTACACAAAATACAACCTCACGTCTTAGCTTACCTCACAAATCTATGCAAATACACCCCTTTTCATTTTTCCGGGTCTCGGGCCCGAAACCGAGCCCAAACCCAAGCCTTTGGCCCGCACTCCAAAGCCCTGAACACCACAAAATATCTCAGGATTATCCTAGCTGTTTTCTTGAGCCACACGTCCAAATTATCACGTAATCTTTCAAAGATTTCGTCAAACCGAAACTAGGAAATTAGGCCTAGAACCACACCTCCAAACCGCACAGCCTTATGCGGTTTGGAGGGGAAACCGCATAAGCTTATGCGGTTTGCCCTGGCAACCGCATAAGCCTATGCGGTTCCTCGGCCTGTTTTTATTCCCTGCTTTCCTAATTTCTCCGAGGTTTTTAGTATATATAGAGCCTTATACCCGACCTCATAAGAGATCTTTCACACACAATTTGCAATCAGACTACATCTCTCTCTCTCACAAAACACAATCTCTCATCAGATTTCACATCTTACACACTTCTAAACACCCTCAAAGCCTCACGCACTCAAATCCTTGAGTTCAACACACCATCCCGTGTTGAATTCATCCTCCTTTCAAGTTCAAGAAGCGAAGCTCTGCCCAGATCTGAAGCGTCAAGACAAGGTAGGTACCGATCCACTTGGATCAAAGCTTTTTCTTATTTTCTATGGACTAACAAAGGGGTCTACACTCTAGCGCTCGGCTTTGGCACCCGGGCGCGCTTGCCTTCCAAGTGTTCTTATTACTTCGGGTACACTCCATATCCGATGACACGCCAAAGTCGCATAAGCAACCGACCTTATAAAATAAACCAATGGACAATTGAACTTTATTTTATTTGCATGCATCTTGCACCCTTTCTGTCTTGCATTAAAATCAACTTAAACAATGAATTCGACCTTTAATCGAACTGTATTCGTTAACAAGTTAAACATGCTAAATCGAGGGTTTTAATCAATCTTTTTGCATCCAGATCTGCATTCTTTACAAACTTATCGCACTTGTACGTAGCGATAACATTAGCTCAAATATCATCTTACAAGGATTGTTCTAGGTCAGTAGAGGCTATTTTTACATAGGCTTTTCTAAAAGGTTTTCATAAATCATTATTTGAATTAACTCTTTTTCTAAAGTACCCTCACCCCGAATCCAATCTGGTTTCACAAGCCTTAGATCTAGGGGTGTCGGCGTGCTCCAAAATCTAAGAACATGTTTTTAGCTTAGAACATGGTAGCAGGTTCCTAATTTCCGCGATAATTAGGTGGCGACTCCATAACAGTTCTAAAAGGTTTTTCCAACTTAATCTTTTTTAACTTTAAAATCCGCCCTTAAGCAAGACGCCGAGTTGGGTCCGATCCCGGGTTCCACACTGCCGATTACATGTTACAAGTGTAAAATGGTGGGGCATAAGTCTAATGTGTGTCCCAACAACCAGAACACGGCACCTGTTGCAGGAGTACCACAATCTGTGGTGGTACAGGGTCGAGTATATGTACTCACAGAAGCTGAAGCTGAGGAGTCACCTGAGGCTGACGTCATCACTGGTATTTTTCTTATAAACGCTGTGGTTTTGTTTGACACTGGGGCATCATTGTCCTTTATATCTTCTAAATTTATCTCTAGAGCTAATCTCACAAAAATTGAATCAATCAATGCAAACATTTCTCTACCTAATGGCAAAATTCTCAAATGTTCCAAAATATTCAAAGAAACTCCAATCACAATCCATAAAACAACATTTCCTTCCGACCTTATTCTTTTTGACATGCCGGAGTTCGACGTCATTCTGGGGATCGACTGGTTGACTAAATACCATGCGATATTCGAGTGCCGAGACCGGAAAATTCGCTTGAAGCATCCTGTGGGAACTAGAGTCACATATCAGAAGACTTCGCCAATTAAGGGGGCGAAAATCATCTCTGTGCTATAACTACAAAAGTTGGAGAGAAAAGGGCATCAAGTGTACCTATGCAGCATTAACGAAGTAAAGGAAAGTGTGAACATTGCAAATATTCACATAGTACGGGAATTCCCTGACGTTTTTCCAGACGACTTACCAGGCTTGCCACCTGCACGTGACGTTGAATTCTCTATCGACCTTGTGCCAGGCACGCACGGCCCCAATCTCAAAGGCACCCTATAGGATGGCACCGGTAGAATTACAGGAATTGAAGAAACAACTAGAGGAAATGATTGAAAAGGGTTTCATACGACCAAGTGTCTCGCCTTGGGGAGCACCGGTTCTCTTCGTGAAAAAGAAGGATGGCAGTATGAGACTCTGCATCTACTACAGGGAGTTAAACAAGGTGACCATTAAGAACCGCTACCCTTTACCCAGAATCGAGGATCTCTTTGATCAATTGAAGGGCGCGGGAGTGTTTTCTAAGATCGACCTGAGGTCAGGTTACCATCAGATTGCAGTGAGAGAATCAGACATCCAAAAGACTGCTTTCAGAAGTAGATATGGTCACTACGAATTCAAGGTTATGCCTTTCGGTTTGACAAATGCACCAGCAGTGTTCATGGATCAAATGAACAGAACCTTCCACGAGTACTTAGACATATGCGTGGTTGTATTCATTGATGATATCCTAATTTATTCCAAGACCGGGGCAGAACACGAGAAACATCTACGTATCATTCTGGGAATACTGAGGAAATATAAGTGGTATGCTAAATTTTCCAAGTGCGAATTTTGGCTTGAAAAGGTAGCATTCCTGGGACACGTCATCTCGAAGGACGGAGTGATGGTAGATCCTGCAAAGATCGACGCAGTAAAAGAATGGAAGGCTCCCACAAATATAACTGAGATACGCAGCTTCCTAGGTTTGGCAGGATACTATAGAAGGTTCGTCCCAGACTTCTCTAAGGTAGCACGACCGATGACCAAGTTACTACAGAAGGAGTCCAAGTTCATTTGGAGCGACGAGTGCGAGAATGCGTTCCAGGAACTCAAGACAAGGCTTACCACAGCACCCGTTTTAGCTCTCCCTACGGATGGAGACGAGTATGAAGTCTACAGTGACGCCTCACTGAATGGCCTGGGTTGTGTACTGATGCAACAGGGGAAGGTCATTGCTTATGCATCAAGGCAATTGAAGGTTCATGAACGAAACTACCCACCTCATGACCTAGAATTAGCAGCTGTGGTGTTTGCTTTGAAAATCTGGCGTCATTACCTCTACGGAGTGAGTATCAAGTTCTACACTGACCACAAAAGCCTGAAATATATATTCACGCAGAAGGAACTCAACATGAGACAACGCCGGTGGTTAGAACTGATCAAGGACTACAAGATTGAGCTACTGTACCACGAGGGTAAGGCGAACGTCGTTGCTGACGCTCTGAGTAGAAAGACTACGCATACCCTTAGCAACATTTGGGAGATTCCGGCTGGTATTGTCAGAGACTTCAAGAGAATGAACTTAGAGTTGGTTCAGTCTGACGATGCTGATTTGAACGCAATGATCGCAGAGCCGGAGTTATATCACGAGATTAGGGCTCTACAATGGGAGGATGAAGAACTCGTGAAAATCAGAAGAGAAATTCCTTCAGGAAACCGAGAAGGGTTTGAGATTAAACCTGACGGGAGTTTGAGATTCAAAGAAAGGTGGTGTGTGCCTGACGTACCTGTGTTGAAAAGAAAGATCCTCGACGAGGCACATAGTACACGATACTCCATACATCCTGGGTCTGATAAAATGTACCAAGACTTAAAACTGAAGTTTTGGTGGGTTAGAATGAAAGCAGAGATTGCAGAGTATGTTGCAAAGTGTCTAATCTGCCAGAAAGTGAAGTTTGAACATCAACGACCCGGGGGACTACTACAACCCTTGGACATTCCATTGGGAAAGTGGGACTCCATTTCCATGGATTTCATAACGGGTTTACCGAGGACTCACAGGGGAAATAATGCGATCTGGGTTATAGTGGACCGCTTAACTAAGTCGGCCCATTTTCTACCAATCAAGGACACTTGGAGCCTTGAGGAGCTAGCTAAGGCTTATGAGAAGGAGGTGATCCGATTACACGGCGTACCATTAGACATTATCTCGGACAGGGATCCGAGATTCACCTCTCATTTTTGGGACAAGCTCCAAGCGGCATTGGGAAGCCAACTGAAGATGAGCACTGCTTTCCACCCTGCGACCGATGGTCAACCTGAGCGAACTATCCAAACGGTCGAGGACATGCTCAAGGCATGTGCTTTAGAATTCAACGAGAATTGGGAGAAAAGTCTACCTTTGATTGAATTCTCCTACAACAATAGCTTTCATGCAAGCTTAGGTTGTGCCCCATTTGAGGCACTCTATGGGAGGAAGTGTCGTAGCCCAGTCTGTTGGGACGATGCTAGTGATAACGTGGGTACTGGACCAGAGGTTATTCAAGACCAGATTGAACACATCAAAATCATTCGTGAACGACTACAAGCGGCCCAGGACCGTCAGAAGATGTATGCTAACAAGCATCGCCGACCTATTGAATTCAAAGTCGGCGATCATGTGTTCTTGAAAGTATCACCCATGAAGGGGGTCCGACGTTTCGGTTTGAAAGGAAAATTGAGTCCTAAATACGTGGGACCATATGAGATAACCGACAGAATTGGTGAGGTAGCCTATCGCCTAGCATTACCACCCAATTTGTCGAAGGTTCACAACGTGTTTCACGTTTCCCAACTGAGGCGATACAGGAGTGACCCAAGTCATATCATTACTCCTGACGTGATCGCAGTTGAGCCTAATTTACTATACTCCGAGAGACCTGTCAAGATTCTAGCGCGAGAAACCAAGAGGTTGAGGCGGAAGACGGTTCCCTTAGTGAAGGTGCTATGGAAGGGTCAATTGACCGAACAAGCAACTTGGGAAACCGAGGCCTCCATGAAGGAGAAATACCCCGAGCTGTTTATCTCAGGTGAAAATCCTATCCTTCATTCAAGTTTCGGGACGAAACTTTTCTAAGGGGGGAGGTTTGTAACACCCCGTGTTAATTAAATTCATTAATTAGCCATCAATTTCTAATTTCAAACCTTAAATCAAATCCTAACCTTTTAACCTTCCGAAATCACTATTTTTGCAAAACTTTCACTTTGTAAAATTTATCGACTTCTTTAAAACTTTTGAAAATTTTTGAATAATGAAATAAATATTTTAGTCTTAGAATTTAAAAGTAGAAATATTTCGAAAAATCGTCAAACGCGCACACATTAACTTTTATCGCTTTTGACGCCTTGAGCTTTTTAAACTGACCAAATTCGAGGAAAACATTTTAAAACACAAATTAGACATTTTTAATGCATGAATAGTAATGTGGACTTATGGGTGGATGATGGAGGTAATGATGTATTAATTAGTTTAATTATACATTATTTTTCTAATTAAAAACAAACAAAACCTATTTCATTTAACCTAAAATTATACCACCTTTTGTTTCATTATTTTCACAAGTCAAAAATACTCTCCTTTTGCCTCCAAAATTGCCGAGCACTCTCCTCCATTTCTCCTCTATATTTTTCTTTCATTTTTCTTCTAAAACACAATAAATAAAACCCTAAATATTATCCTAATAATCTCTAGTATTATTTAGCTAATTAGTGGGTATTTGGAGCTCACTTGTTTACGGGTTTTTGAAGGTGAAGACGGGTACTTGGGTGAAGCTTTGGACCTAGATAATATAGTCGATCCGGACAACCAATAAACTTACCGATTAAGGTGACTAACTATGTCTTATATTTTCTTTTTAGTAAATTAATTTGTTTTGTTATTATAATTTTATGAGTATGAAAATTATGTTAAATATGTTAAACATCACTTATATGTACTTGTGTGTTTAGGTGTTGTATAATAAAATGATAATAACTAAATAATATACTAAATAGATTATTGTAGTAATATTGTTCTATGTTTAGTTAAATTAATTTTGAGCATTTTTAATTTATGTTCATATGATTTTTATGTTTAGTTATGTTTTATTGGAGTAGTAATCATATATAAAAATTATGTGAAATATTAAAAATGAGTTTAAAGTGATTAAAATCGAAAATAAAAATTAGGTATCCATATTACTTCTACTCGGCATTTCCCTTTTATTTTGACATATTTTCACTTTTAATTTTTGTAAATAATATGTTAGAATAAGTTAGTTAAAATAGATGTTCCTATGAAAAAAAAAACTAACTTAGGAAAACAAATTATAAATTATTAAAATCGAAATTAGTGTTCTTGAGCTTTAATATGATCTTCATGTGTGTTCTTGATTTATTCATGTTGATGTTCATCATTTTTACTCATTTTGATCTTATTTTATTTTATGTTTGTTAATAATTTATGTTTATGTTTAGTTATTGTTTTATATATCACTTAGTATTATACTATAAATCAACTAAAACATTATAAATCATTTAGATTAAAAAGTTAGAAAATTAAAGTGTTGAAAAACACTATTCATAAATATAAATGAAATTGTTAGTAAATTTCATTTTAGTTTAAATCGTTTTAATATAATTAGAATAATTAAAATATAAAGACTTTAAGCTAAAAACCGATAAAATCGAAAAATGAAAATTTGAACATCCACCTTAGTTGCTCACGGCATTTGTGATGTTTTTAGGCTAGAAATTGTTTTTATCACTTTTTAGTTTATTGTTAATATAATTTAATTATTAGTTAATAAGTTAGATTTAAGAAATTAAAAGAAATAAATCAATTTGACACATATATCATATCACACGACATCACCATTATAAATTGACTAAATTTGACCAAAATGAAATTATCACTAAGTCACTAAAGTTAAATAGTAATTAGAATTGAATTTTAGTATAAACCGATTTAATTATAAATGAAATATTATAAACCGATAAAAATATGTAACCATTATAAAAATGAACTAAATCGTGTGTTACGGCCTTTGCTATTTGGACTGTTGATCTTGGACTTACGGACTTAAATGAACCATCCACGATACTATTATTTTTAAAATGAAAATCGCTAAATTTAGTTAATAGACGACTAAATTTAACTAAGTCTCATTTTAAAATAAATGTCATTATCACTTTTTACAAATTGAACTTAACATTTTTAAAACTAATATTTTAAAATGAAAATCATTATCACTTTTTACAAATTGAACTTAACAATTTTAAAACTAATATTTTAAAATGAATATCATTATCACTTTTTACAAACCGAACTTAACGTTTTTAAAACTAGACTTTTAGAATATTTTCAAAACTCACTAAGTACAAAACGAACTTAACGACTTGAAACTAGAAATTCATACTTAGAAAATAAAAGGGGTTTAGTTTATTTTCTAAAATATCTTAAGTATAAATACCTAAAATATCTTAAGTATAAAAATACGTATAAGTATAAAAATACGTATAAAATACAAAGTATAAAAATACGAGTACGTATAAAAATACGTATAGAATACGAAGTATAAAAATACGAATACGTATAAAAATACGTATAAAATACGGTGAATAGTGAATAGTGAATAGTGAATAGTGAAAAATGAATAGTGAAATACTGAAAATAATTGAAAATTTTACTAAGTATAGAAAAATTTAAAATGAATAAGTAAATGACTTAAAGTGTTTTGAAAAACACTTAAATAAAATTGGACCTAATAATAAACGTTTCAATTTAGAAATTTAAAAACGTTAATAATTAACAACACTTCAAATAATAAACGAATGTGTTATGTGATCATATGAAACCTACCATTCAAATAAAACGTTTGACGCTGAGACTAGGAGAGTCTAGTAACATGTGATATGGAATATCAAATAAATAATGAATTTAGAGTAAGTTAAATAAAAGGTCAAGCTTGGGCCTCAGATATGAAAACGTCAATCGTGAGTGAAGTGGGGTTAAGATAGTCTTGTAGCGGACGCCACTATCTCGACCTTATTGCGTGTGTCATCTCGAATAGTGTGGTATAGCCGTGAGATTATGCTTTGTGCATCCCGCCCATGCCGTTACGCCTTAAGTCGATAGCCTGCTTCGTACAAGATAATGAAAAATTCAACTCTTAGTGGGTGGGGCTTTAGGAAATAGTCGTTTTATCACGAGTTAAGGTGCTCTATGAATAGCTTAGCCTACTCTTAAATTGGATATTAGTGTATGCATACTAGACTAGGGTTTTATTCCCCTATTTCGCTAAAGTTATCAGGGCCACCGTGACCTTATTGCGATTGTCATCTCACGGTTCTGTCTCCTTGCCGTGTTTCGTTCTTAGTGGGCGCGACACTTGCATTCGTTCTTACCCTGCGTAAAGATTACTTGACGAGATTGTATCTGAAGTTCGAATCATTTCGAACACTAGAAGATGAGATGCAAGTACTATAGTATTCGGCGTGGTTTACGAGTCGAGTAAGCCTCTGCACTATGGAAGTGAGATGCAATCGATCAGAGTACAAAGGCCTACTCAGTGGTCAGGCTCGTAAGCAGTATGTGTTGTTTGTTGTTTGATTAATTGAGAACGAGTGTGTACCATCTTCGAAAACTAAAGACCACAACTTTCTGAATTGAACCGAGTCTGCATAAGGAGAATGATAAGATATGTATGTTTGATTGCGATCCGATATCGCCTTGTAATGCCATTGAATTATTGTGATACTATTGCTATGCTATTATGTGTTATTTGCTTTCATAATTGAATATCATGCTTATATGATTTAACGCTTTAAACCGCATGCTTATTATGACTTACATGTCTTTATATGCTATATGTATTAAGCATGTTTATGTTTTTATCATAATGTTATGTTTATAAAGCGATAATATTAAATCAAAGTAATTGAAATCGAGGGTAAGTATGAGCATAGCTAGTCACTGTCCGCTCAGTGGGCATCCCCCCATCAGTTTATTGTGCAGGATGATCGTGGACCGGGAGCTGGTTTTTGGACGGGGCCACGAGACGTTTTTATGCTTACTTTTGGATGTTTTACGAGAGATTGTAATATATAACCTATAGTCTTTTTATTTCCGTACTTAGAGTTGTTTTATTCAACTCTTGAACGACGTTTGTAACATTTGGGTTTTTATTGTATAATTAATGACGCTGGTTTAAGACTTAATTAATTTCCGCCTTAGTAATTAAAGTCGACTAAAAACCAGGTTGTTACAAGAACGATGGCTATTTAGAGTACCCTTTTTTTTTTATGTTATTTATGCATCATACTGTTAGGATTCGAACCATTTCTCCCTTTGGGTCGACCTCAAAGTAGGGAAATGACGTTCACTGTGTCTGGTTTAAATACCAAGGTGGTTCCACCGAGGTCAGCAACCCCCATCTCCCCATTTCGTCCCTGACTTATGGCGGATGCGTGAGTTCCCTAACAACGTGGAATCATTGGCATGGACCCTTTTTGAGACTTAGAATAGTCTAGGTCATGCATTGCATCCTTGAACTGCGTGTGACTAATTGCTCTGTGAATTCCAAAGCCTTATTTTAATCTATTTTTTTATCAAAACTGTCATCTTGTCAATCGAATATTTTCCAAAAAAATTCTTCTAGCTGAGATGCTGTTTTTTAAAGATTAGAATAATCTTCGATATCTCTTTTGAAACGATTTTTGACTTAAGCTGAAATGCTTTCTTTCTAAAAAATCATTCTTTAAGCTGAAATGCTGTCCTTTTAGGATTAGAATAATCTTAAATATTTTCCAACTTTAGCTCTTTTGAAAAAAGATCTCTTTTCAATCGAATATGTTTTTTTCCAAAAGTTTTTTTTTCTAGCTGAAATGCTGTCTTTTTAGGATTAGAATAATCTTAAATATTTTCCAACACTATCTCTTTCAAAAAACAAAGTTTTTTCCAAGCTGAAATGCTTTCCTTCTAAAATTAGAACAATCTTAGATATTTTCTGAATATTAGCTCTTTTGAAAAAAGATCTTTTCTTGGCTGAAATGCCATCCTCTTAGGATTAGAATAATCCTAAAAGATTTCCGATACTAGTTCTTTTGAAAAAAAGATCTCCTCCAAGCTAAAAAGCTATTCGTTTAGGGTTAGAATAATCTTAAACATCTTTTTTGATGTTAGCTCTTTTGAAAAAAGATCTCTTCCTAGCTGAAATGCTATTCGTTTAAGGTTAGAATAATCTTAAATAATTTTTGATATTAACTCTTTTGAAAAAAGATCTCTTCCTAGCTGAAATGCTATTCGCTTAAGTTTAGAATAATCTTAAATAATTTTTGATATTAGCTCTTTTGAAAAAAGATCCATTTCTTGGCTTAAATGCCATCCCTTTTAGGATTATAATAATCCTAAATAATTTTCGATTCAAACTCTTTTGAAAAAAGATCCATTCCTAGCTGAAATGCTATTATTTTAGGATTAGAATAATCTTAAATAATTTCCAATATTAGCTCTTTAAAAAAAATCCATTCCTAGCTGAAATGCTATTCTTTTAGGATTGAATAATCTTAAATTATTTCTGATTTTAGCTCTTTTGAAAAAAGATCTTTTTCCTAGCAGAAATGCTATTCTTTTAGGATTAGAATAATCTTAAATTATTTCCGATTCAAGCTCTTTTGAAAAAAAGATCCATTCCTAGCTGAAATGCTTTTCGTTTAGGATTAGAATAATCAAATTTCCGATTTTAGCTCCTTTGAAAAAAAAAAAAAAAGATCTCCTCCTAGCTGAAACGCTCTCCGCTTAGGGTTAGAATAATCTTAAACATTTTTTTCGATGTTAGCTCTTTTGAAAAAAGATCTCTTCCTAGCTGAAACGCTATCCGTTTAGGGTCAGAATAATCTTAAACATTTTTTTCGATATTAGCTCTTTTGAAAAAAAAAAAAAAAAGATCTCTTCCTAGCTGAAATGCTCTACGTTTAGGGTTAGAATAATCTTAAACATTTTTTTCGATGTTAGCTCTTTTGAAAAAAGATCTTTTCTAAGCTGAAATGCTGTCCGTTTAGTTTTAGAATAATCTTAAATAATTTTCGATTTTAACGCTTTTGAAAAAAGATCCTTTTTAAGCTGAAACGCTACCCGTTTAAGATTAGAACAATCTCGAACAGTCTTTGACGCTAAGCCTTTAGGAAAAAGATTCTTTTTTTAGCTGAAATGCTCCTCGTTAGGATTAGAAAATCCTAGAACTCTTTTTTTAAAAAAAATTAGCTCTTTTGAAAAAAGATCCTTTTATAGCTGAAATGCCATTTAAGATTAGAATAATCTCGAACAATTTTCAACACCAAGTCTTTTGAAAAAAGATCATTTTTTAAGCTGAAATGCCACCCGTTTAAGATTAGAATAGTCTCGAACAGTTCCCAACACTAATTCTTTTGAAAAAAAAACCTTTCAAGCTGAAATGCTACCCGTTCAGGATTAGATTAATCCCGAACGATTTTTAACACTACGTCTTTTGAAAAAAGAGTAGTTTTTAAGCTGAAATGCTATACGTTTAGGATTAGAATAATCTCGAACGCTTTTGAAATGCTACCCATTTGGGAATAGAATTTTTTCCAACCAAAACGAAGTTTTTCAAAGGTAAAATCTAGCCCAAGTGAAACTGAAATTTCGAACCACATAAGCTTTTCTTGTAGTCGAAGTACTGCCCATTTCAAACCTCAACTTCAAAAATAGGTTTCTTTTTCAAGTCCCGAGTAAGCATGAAATGCATCGAGTCGAGTCTAGTTGGAATATAAAAGTCTTAGAGGATTTACCTAGTTGGGTCACCTAGGCCTACTCTTGGGCCCAGGTCATGCATGTCAATTTTTTTAGTTTTGAGTCAGGGCACAACAACGTCTCATCCGGGCCATTTTTTTGTGTAAACCTTAGGAACTGTTTGGTCCACGCACGAGCTAATTACTTCAAGTCCATGTCTAGTTAGGTCTAAGTCTTATACCGTGAGTCTGTCTTCAAGTCTATATGTCGCATGCATTTGCATAGTTAGGTCGTAGACCATGTCGTTAAGCTCTGAGTCTTTTCATGATTAATCTGGTCCAGTCCATTTGCATCTCGAGTTGCTAAATAGAATGAAACCTCTACCAATTTACAAATAGTATCAAAACCGTGTCGATTTCTGAACCCGAGTCGCATACGCTCCTCCTTAAATCAAAATCAAGTTGCAAAAGTGGAATAACTTTCGAACCAAGCATCTGAATCAACTCCTGAAAGGAGAAAAGTTCAAAGCCGAGGCTGATGATTATAAGTCAGAATTCATATTCAAGTCTTATGTCTGAGCTGAGTCTAAGATTCATTTTTTCACAATTATTTCTAAATCCTTCTCAAAATCAATGAAATTGATCTTGTCTCTAATTTGCTTCCATAATCCAACTGACGAAAATGCACAACACACTCGAAGGGTGTCCCTGGGGTAGAAATACGTATTCAATTCTAAGGTGCAACACCAACTCAAGACAAAAGCAAAGACAAAAGGGTTTCCGACAACTAAAAACCTAAGGTCCGGTAGTCAACTTGTGGTATACTACTCCTCTGCCTTTGGAGGAGGATCCATTAATTTGGAGCTCCATAGTGGTCATGAATTTGATCGCGACCAAAGGTACGAATATTCATGGATCGCCCTCCGTGTACTCGATTGAGTGCCTAATAAGCAAACGAACTTGTCAGAGGAGTCTGGCGTGATATACATACGACCACGAAGTTGGAACAAGCCCAAGCCACAAAGGGCGCGGCATATTCTCGAAAACGCAAACAAGAACACAGAAATACAAAAAATTGAGTGGCAACACATTGGAGATCGAAGATCAAAGTCAAAATTAAAGGCGAAGCCAAAACGGTCAGAAAGTACCATCAAACATTTTTAAGTCGTTCTCAAAACGGCAATGGAGACATAGTCTTGAAATTCCGAGAATCATTGGCTTATGTAGTTGCACCCAAGCGTTTAGGGTCCACAAGGGATCCGCCAGTACTTCACAAGCTAAAACAAGATACAACATGATACCTTAGGTGAAACCTTCGAGTGTTACACACGAAAAATGCCATGCTTATGCACCTTGATCGAACTACATCGGATTTGATTTCGCCCCACGCGAATATGTAGGCAATCCTTTAGAATATGGGATGCAATCCACCACCGCCCATCATCTAATTTGTCATCTGGTCAATTTTTTACGGGTCTTTACAAAGTCCAAATGAAGCAACTTTTGAGTATGTCTTGGTGCTCGATTTAGATTGAGATAAGAATCAATGTTCTGATAAGTAATTGTCCAGTCTTGGAATGATCTTTGTCTTAATGGGAATTGGCAAAGATGTTTACTTTGATAGTTAGTTCGCATCTCGACAAAGAATTTGACTAGGGGGAGAACATGATACTAATAACCCACGTCTATCATCCTAAAAGACCTTGCACAGTTACTAGTCTACCCGTCAGTGAAACGTTGTCTTAGGTCGAGTCGGTCATGGTCGAACATTCAAATGATAGTTGCTCGTGTCACGTTGTTGTCACATTCATGTCACATTCGTGTCGTATTTCATGCTGACTTGGCCATGCTTCAATTTCAAAATATCTGGCATTTCAAGAACCTTTTTGCAAAATCTGGGTCGATGATCCGAGGTCAAATTTCAAATGTGGGTTGATGACCCACTTCAATTTTCAAAATGATGCTTGCGGGCCGATGGCCCATTTCAATTTCTAAATGATGTCTACATTCAGAGTCGATGACTCTTCTTGATTTCTTAAAATGATGTTTACAATGCGGGTCGAGGACCCAATTCGATTTGATACATGCTAACCAATACCCCGTGTCAATTTTTCAAGTAATTTTTGTAGTCTAGGTTGGACCCGCAATCCCACTTTAAAAACGATGTTTTTAAACTAGGTTAATGGTCGAATTATTCGACGTGCTGAAAATCCAAAATTTGGGTCGATGACCTCTTTCAATTTTCAAAAGAAAATTGCTATACGGGTCAATGACCTAATCAGTTTCCAAAATGTGGGTCGATGACCCATTTTCAAATGATGCCTTCCGCTCGGGTCGATGACCCATCCACATTTTCCTTCAAAATATGGGTCGATGGCCCCAGTTTTCAAATGATGTTTATAGTTCAAGTCGATGACTCATCCACTTTTCGAGATGCGGGTTGAAGACCCATTTTCAAATGATGTTTGTAGTTCGAGTCGATGACTCATCCACTTTTCGAGATGCGGGTTGAAGACCCATTTTCAAAAGATGTTTATAATTCGAGTCGATGACTCATCCACTTTCAAGATACGGGTCGACGACCCATTTTCAAAAAAATGTTTCCAGTCGACGACTCATTTTCAAAAGATGTTTACAGTTTCCGGTCGAAGACCCACCACTCTTTAATCTAAAAATATAGGTCGAGGACACAAAATTTTGAATAGGTCGAGGACACAAAAATTTTGAAATGCGAATCGAGGACGCAAATGTTGGTTTTAGCTCGGGTCGATGACCCATTTCAAGCGCAATATCCATTTTCAAGCAATACTTAAAATTAAAATTCGCAGTTCGGATCGATGATCCATCCCTTTTGTTTAAAGAGCAGGTCGAAGACCCTTTTTCAAATTTGTATTCTCAGTTCGGATCGATGATCCATCCTTTTTGTTTAAAAAGCAGGTCGATGACCCATTTCCAAATTAGTATTCTCAGTTCGGATCGATGATCCATCTCTTTTGTTTAAAAAAGCAGGTCGAAGACCCATTTCCAAATTAGTATTCTCAGTTCAGATCGATGATCCATCTCTTTTGTTTAAAAAAGCAGGTCGAAGACCCATTTCCAAATTAGTATTCTCAGTTCGGATCGATGATCCATCCCTTTTGTTTAAAAAAGCAGGTCGAAGACCCATTTCCAAATTAGTATTCTCAGTTCGGATCGATGATCCATCCCTTTTGTTTAAAAAAGCAGGTCGAAGACCCATTTCCAAATTAATATTCTTAGTTCGGATCGATGATCCATCTCTTTTATAAAAAGCAGGTCGAAGACCCATTTTCGAATAAAATTCGCAGCTCGGATCGATGATCCATCTTTCTTGAAAAAAGTCGCAGATTTCACTATGTGAGTCGTGTGCTATGATTTGTTTTTAAGATTGAGCAGGAACGCTCCAACCGGGGGCTCTAAAGTCATCAACCTTAGACCCCGACGACAGGATGACATCCTCAAAGATGAAGAAGTACTAGCAGAAGCTAAAAGAAGTGACACTTCCAAAAAAGAATATAGATATAGGCTTTACTCAATCGAGTAAACAAATATCATTGTTTTGGGCCGAAGCAGCAGAAAGCTACAGGCCAGCGAGCTCGAACTACGATACGGGTTTGATTCTGTCACAACGGATACGTAGGCGCCTAAGGATAAGGCTCAACCCATATTTTGTTGAAAATTGAAAATGAAGGCATCCATAATCATGAGTCAGGTATGATTTCTTCTTATGGCTGGTGAGCTTTTATACACAGGTCTAAGGGACCATAAACGACCCGTAAGGCTCTCAAGTTGTGATCATCGATCGACTTGAGTGTCTACTTTGACTTTCGCCTGTCCAAGCCTTAGTCAAAGTGGGGGCTCTGTTGATACCCGTATCTGTCGATATGGAAATTTATAGAAAACCCAACAAATACCCAATGATGATAGGACAACATGTATTTCGTGTCATTTATTTGAGTTCGTTTTACGATGTAAGCCGCACGCTGTCGACAAAATGCTTTTTTAATTTAAATGATATTTAAATTACTGTTTTGCAAAGGTAAATTTATTTCTGTCAAAATTTATTTGCCTCAAGTATTTTATTGAAAATAAAATATTTCGATTTGAAAAATCATTTTAAGTTATTCGATTTGAAAAATCGCCTTTACCAATTTGATATTTGACTTGAAAAGTCGTTTCTCGTGCTTTTACGACTCTTTATTAAATCGTATTCGATGAATTCGTTTTCTTAACAGCAAGTTTTAAAGCTCGTTTTAAGCCCTTTTTTTAAGAGCGATTTTGAGCCCGTTTTGGCACGAACTTCGAGGCCCTTTTCTCCCATCTCCTTCCCCACATACTAAAGCTTAAGCCCAGCCTAAAACCACGACCAAACCCAGCCTAAAGAACTCGAAATAGAGCAGCCCAACCCCCTCCTTGTGCTCTGTTTTGACAGCCAAATTCAGCCCACTTTAAACCCAAAATCCGACTCCTATTCACCTAACCATGACCCATACCCGTATCCTAACTATTCTACCCTTATTACCCTTTCTTTCCCTCGAATAATCAGACTAAAACCCAGCCAGAAGGCTCGTCAAACCGCAGCCCACTACCCCATCCCGTGCTCTGTTTTTACGTAGCCCAAAACCCATCAAACTCGTACCCATGAACAAGAACCCACACCTGACCTTCATGACCCATTGAGCCTTGCTTAACCCACAAGAAACACCACTCAAAAAACCCTAAAACGAGCCCTCATCAGCAGCTCTCAAAGAGAGGAAGAAGCTGCTCTTTTTCCCTCAAAAAACCCTACTCTTCTACCCTATATATACATACCATCCACAAGCCTTCAAGGGGGACGAAATATAGAAGATATACACACACAATTAAGTCACAAAAATCCTTTGAAAGGCCTCCAAAGAAGACGTGATAGACACACGAAAAACAGTATCGTTTCAATTTCGTGTTGCTATCACCTCTTCTACCTCGTTTTTCGTGTTGAAAACACCATAGTCACTCTGATTTCTTTACAAAATCTTAAAGTTCACTTTACCACGATTCTAAAACATCTTTCGGTTCGAAATTTCGTTGAGAAACGAATAAGTTACAAGCTTTTGAAAATTGCTGTCAGTTTTACTGAAAGTTACGGAGTTACAATTGGTTTTAAATCGACGACGGCCCCTCGGGATAAAATCTTACAATCGATTACGACTCAAAGACTTGGTCAACGATACATGCAAGTTGAGGGTGCAAAATACTCACTTTACCTTGTTTAAATTTTCGTTTTTTATTGCTTTTATAGTCCTCTGTCGTTTTTTACTACTTTCTGTCGCTCTGTTGTTTATCGTCGTAGTTATTGTTTTCATCATTTGTTTTAGTTTGATATTCTTAGTATGATTTTGATACGTATGTATGAATATGTCGTGCCCCTTATTCACCTAGTATGCATGTTCAGTTTCTTTGCGTAGTATGACTCGAAATTTCTCCGTTAGATCGATTCTGTTTAGCCCGATAGTTTATTGTGTGATTAAGTTTGACTCATGTTAGTTATGTTGTTTGTCTTAAACCTGATCTGTCACGCTTTCTTTTAAATTGGTAATTCACGCTTGTGTGTCAACTTAGTCGTCGTGATTTTATTTCATTATTTGGTGTTTGTATGATAATTAGTCTCGTAAAGTCATGTATTGCGCATTTCTGTTGCTTGCTGGTTTTTGCTCCGTCTGTCAAACTCGAGTTGTGTAGGTTTGAATAGCCTGGTTTCTTTTCGTATGATGTGTGTCCATGTTGTTCACTTGGTAGCTTATGCGCATTAGTTGTGATTGATTGTCTAGGCCCTTGCTTATATGAACATTGATTGATTACTAGTTGCACCCTCGATATGTGCTATGTTATTATTAGTCGTATTTGATTATCAGTTTACACACTTATTTGTATGCTTGCTAATTAATTGTAGTTGTCTCCATGTCATTCGTCTTGCAATTCATTGTGTATGTCAGCATGTTCTTTTAATTACACTTGATTTCATGCGTGCGTTTGTGTTTGATTGCTACTACTTGATGCCTGCACGTTTTTTTTGTTTTGTCTAGTGGTACTTAGTTTAGGTGTCTGCTTGAGTTTGCTTGTTGATTCTTTATAATGTGTAGTACTTAGTTGGGTCAATCATTCATGCTTATCTATGTATTAGTCGTGTTTGATTATTTTTTATTCGTCTGCCGCTAACGTTTGTTAATCTATCTTATGCTGTCGGTAAGTATTTTCTGCTTCTTTTCTTCGTTTGCTAGAATAGTAAATGAACCCATGATGAATAATTTTGACGAAGTTGTATGTGCATTAAACGACATAGAACGGATGTAATATGTTTAGGGTTAAAACGTTTGTTTGCATATCTGCATGTGTACTCGTAATAGCCATGGTATTACCTAGTAGAGACCGTTATTGTAACGGGCGGGGTTAGGCGTTAAATTAATGAAATTCTTTTAAGCTTCCTAACACGTAAACTCACACGAACTCATTTTCTCTAAAATTGGTTTCTAAATTCCACCTAAAAATTTAGTGGCGACTCTTTTCAAATTAAACATGTTTTTGAAATAAAACATCGCGTGGATCAAATTCCCTTGTCCACACATGTGCAAAATAATAATCGAAAATTGATGATAAAATGACACAATACGACGTAAAGCCGGGTAGCAAAAACGTAACCGATAGTACGCCATAAAATGTAAAAACAGCGGTGCGTAGGCTGTGAAAAGGCTTCTCTGCAACTCGTAGGCTGCAAGACGGTGCGCAGTCGTCGCATCAATGTCGGAAAATTACGGAAAATCGCCTGAATACCAACGATTTTCACAAAAATCGCCAGAAAACAGGCGATTATTGTGAAAATCGCCCGAGGACAAGCGATTTTTGTGATAATCGCCTGTTTTCTGGCGATTTATGTGGTGTTTTCTGCCTTTTTGTTTTGATTTTTTGGTTAATCGCTGGTTTACTAGCGATTATACTTCGTGTCGTTGCCTCTTGAAGACGTTGCCTATAAGAAGGATGCTCGTGTTAGTTCATTCATCCACCTCTCCAATCACACTTCATATTACGTCTTAACTTGCAACTTCATTACTCGTATCATAAAAGTATTCAAAATATCTTGCAGAGCGTTTTCCCTTTTTGCGAGTAATGGAGCATTTAGAGGGACTTGTGAGGATGTGGTGTGCTATGCTATCGGGTATCGAGAAGAGGAATCTCAGGGGCTCTGGCCTGGGCGTGTTCTTAGGTTTAAGGCAGGTTCGGATGGAGCCTGAGTTCCTGGATGCCTGTCTGTATTACTGGGACCTGGCCTATCATGTATTTCGCTTCCCTGACGGGGAAGTGTGCCCCCTGGTCGAGGAGTTTGCTGCCATCGGAGGTTGGACCCGCTCTGTTACTCCAGTGTGTGTTCGCCAGGAGCTTGGTTATCAGAGAACCATGCAAAACTTCCTCATGATGACGAGGCCCGAGACGGAGGACTTGTTCCTAGATGGGCGTCTGAATATCATCCGACTTTGCCAGTGGTTCATGGATTATGATAATGGGCTCATTGGCGCTGTTGCTCGCAGGAGAGCCCTGGCCCTTTGTCTTGTGCATCGCTTTCATGTTCCCAGGCTTCGATGGGCGGGATGGGGTTTGGCGAGGCTCGTTTGGTCTGCGTTGTGCAGCAGATGGAGATGGGGTATAACCCTGCGGCGTTGATCCTGGCGGAGACGATCTTAGGCCTAGATGATCGGGCGTGTAATAGAGCGCATGCCTATCGTGGTTGTCCCCTCATTTTGCAGGTCTGGCTGATGGAACGTTTGAGCGTACTTGGAGCCATCCCTTATGGCGTATCCTACACGGCGGCAGGCGTAACCAGTCGAGGCCTGAGGTGGATGGGTCCCAATGGCCGTCCTCATGATTACTTCTCCACCTTTGTGAGGGCGTCGGCTATTCGTTGGGTCGTGCGATGGTGGGAGGTTACCTCCGTGACGGGCAGTGCAGTTGGCGATGGTCCTTCCGGGGTCATGCTATGCGGTTTTGACATTGGGGTGTTTATTCACCCTCTGAGGGTGAGAAGGCAAATGGGCTATGCTCAGTTTATCCCAGGGCAGGATACCACGATCCAGGATTTGGTTGTACTTAATAACCAAATCACTGATGCATGGTCGCGAGGATGGGCTCTGCGTCCCCGGTGGCAGGTGGCAGGGATACCGGCCACGGTGAGGGTTTCGAGGTCGTATATCCAGTGGACTACGGCCACAACTACTCGCCAAAGGGCTCGTCTTCGTGCTATAGAGCAGAACGAGCCACCTCCGACGTCGGCCTTTGATCCAGTACGTTTTGGCCGCGGAAGGCGTGGGAGTTCGAGCTCTGGGAGTGCAGTGTCGGTGGAGACGGAGCTCAGTCATCTTGGCTTCAACATGGTTAACGCTCCTGGCCAGGATGGTGACGATCGTGCCCCGCATATGGGTTGAGCCCTCCTTTCAGTCGTGGAGAATGATGTTTGCTGGTGTCGTTGTTTGGTTACTAGTTGCATGTTTGTTGTTTCGTTTGCTTTTCATTTCCCTAAAGCCCGAAGGTCATGCCGGGTTTTGTAATGTTGGTAGGGGTTGTAGTTTTGGTGAGGTTCCCGATTGGGAAAATCCAAACTGTACTGCTTTGCTTTTAATAATAAAACGAAAGTCCTTTGTATAGAACTTGCCCTGTTTCCTTTTTAGGATTAAAGATTTGTGTCTCTTTTTTGAATTCTGTTGTTTATGCCCTTAACCTGAGATGTTTTGGGCATGTCATTTTGTGTTGAATGTCGGCTGTGCTTTTGAAAAAGCTGCCTACGTATCCATATGAATGGAATCAAGCCGGCGTAGTTCGGAGTTGTATTTTGCTTTTTGTGATGTGTGTGTGCACGTTTAGGGGCATGCCGGCCCGTGAAATTGTGTTTAATTACATGTCATAAATACATTGCAAGTGTTTCAAGGGTAGTACTTCTTCAATTGATCGAGATTTGTGGCCCGATTGAACTCTTGACCGTCCAGGTCAGTTAGTTTGACTGCTCCTCCTGTGTAGATTTCTTTGACGAGGTAAGGTCCAGCCCAGTTTGGTTTGAACTTTTCTCGCGGGTCAACAGGAAGTGGCGCGCGTACTGATTTCAACACTAGATCTCCCACTTTTATGTTTCGTGGTCGAATTCGCTTGTTGAATGCTCTTTTTAGTCGTGCTTGGTACATTCGCACAATGCTTAAGGAATTTAGCCTGCGTTCGTCTAGGAGCATCAGTTGCTCGTAGCGTTCGTGAGCCCATTCTGCTTCTGGGATGCTACTTTCCATCAGTATTCGTAGGGATTTCATTTCGACTTCTACGGGTTGCACGGCTTCCATGCCGTAGGTGAGAAAGTAAGGCGTCATGCCTGTGGGTGTGCGTATGGTTGTGCGATACCCCCATAGTGCGAATGGAATTTTGTTGGGCCAGTCCCGACAACTGTCGATCATTTTCTCCAGGATGGTGACTACAGTTTTATTTGCTGCTTCCACGGCTTCGTTGGTTTGGGGTCGGTAAGGGGAGGATCTGTGATGTTGTATGCTATATTTGGCGAGTACGGCTTCTGCTTCGCCTTGAAAATGTGAACCTTGATCGCTTATGAACTCGTGTGGTATGCCGTATCGGCATATGACGTTTGTTTGTATGAATTTGGCCACTTCTTTCGAGCCGAGGGTGCGAAAAGACGCCGCTTCTACCCACTTTGTGAAATAGTCGATTGCTACTAGTACGAAGCAGTGTCCTCCTGCTCCGATGGGATGGATTTTGCCTATCACGTCAATGCCCCAAGTTGAAAAGGGCCATGGAGACGTGAGGCTATATAGTGGTGAGGGAGGTACGTGTTGCACGTTACTGAATATTTGACAATTATGGCAGTGTTTGACATAGTGAATGCAGTCTGCTTCCATGGTCGTCCAGTACCATCCTAATCGCAAGATTTGTTTGCATAGGGCTCTTGCGTTCATGTGTGGGCCACATTCGCCATCGTGTACTTGGGCGATGATTCCCTGCCCTTTCTTATAATCGACACACATGAGTAGAGCGCCCTGGGGTGTCTTTTTGAGTAACTGTCCCATTTCTAGTACGAACTGGGAGGCGAGGAGTCTAATGGCTCTTTTACCGCGTTTGTCGGTGTCGGGAGGATAGGAATTGCTTGTTTTGTAGTTGAGTATAGCTTGGTACCATGGTTCTGCTTGTTCTGCTTCGTCGATGTCAATGGTGTGGATGTATGCGGGCTCACTACGTCTCTCGACGACAATGGGTAGTGTGTCAACATTTGGCGGCATGTTGAGAAGGGATGAAAGCTTTGACAGTGCGTCGGCAAATTGGTTTTCTTCCCTCGGGAGGTGATAGAATTCTATTGTTGATACCCGTATCTGTCGATATGGAAATTTTTAGAGAACCCGACAAACACCCTATGATGATAGGACAACTTGTATTTCGTGTCATTTATTTGAGTTCGTTTTACGATGTAAGCCGGACGCCGTCGACAAAATGTTTTATTAATTTAAATGATATTTAAATTAATGATTAACAAGGTAAATTTATTTCTGTCAAAATTTATTTGCCTCAAGTATTTTATTGAAAATAAAATATTTCGATTTGAAAAATCATTTTAAGTAATTCGATTTGAAAAATCGCTTTTATAAATTTGATATTTGACTTGAAAAGTCGTTTCTCGTGTCTTTTAAAACAGTTTATTAAATCGTATTCGATGAATTCGTTTTTTTAACAGCAAGTTTTTAAGCTCGTTTTAAGCTCGATTTTAAGAGCGATTTTGAGCCCGTTTCAACACGAATTTCGAGGCCTCTTTATACCCACACTCTCCCTCGCATACCCGAGCCTAATCCATCCTAGAACCATGTCCTAAATTCACCAAAAGAGGCCAGAAAATGGCCCAAATAGCACGTCCTAACCCCACCACCGTGCTCTGTTTTGTGAGCAGCCCAAAACCCGTTTCTTGGCCACCAAACCCATACCCACAACCAAAAACCGATACCTGATCCACATACTCTATTTACCCTTGCTTAACCCTCAAGAAAACACTCCACAAAAACCCTAAATCGAGCCTAGAACAGCAGCTCTCAAAGGAGAGGAAGAAGCTGCTCTTTTCCCTCTTAAACCCTACTTTTCAACCCTATATATACACACCCTCCATAAGCCTTCAAGGGGGAAGGAATATACAGCATACACACATAACATCAAGTCACAAAAAGCCATCGAAAAGTCCCCAAAGAAGACGGGATAGCTGCTTGAAAACAGAGCAGCGTTTTTTCTGATTTTCATGCTGATATCACCTCTTCTACCTTGTTTTTCGTGTTGAAAACACCATAGTCACTCTGATTTATTTACCTAATCTTAAAGTTCACCTCACCACGATTCTAAAACATCTTTCGGTTCGAAATTTCGTTGAGAAACGAATAAGTTACAAGCTTTTGAAAATCGCTGTCAGAATTGGTTCAAAGTTACGGTTTTTTACAAATTGTTTCGTCGACGACGGCCCCTTGGGATAAAATCTTACAATCGATTACGACTCGGATATTTGGTCAACGATACATGTAAGTTGAGGGTGCAAAATACTCTTTTCCTTTTGTTAATCTATCGTTTTTTTAACGTTTTTATAGCCCTCTGTCGTTTTTATCACTCTCTGTCGCTCTATTGTTCATCATCGTAGTTATTGTTTTTATTGTTCGTTTTAGGTTCATATTTTTCGCATGATGTTGATATGTAGGTATGGATGCGTCGTGTTCTTGTCTATTTAGTATGTATGTTTAATTTCCTTATGTACTACGACCTGTATTCTGCGCCCGTCCGACTTCGATCTGGTTCGTTAGTTTAGTATATGATTAGGCTTCGTTCACGTTTAACTGTTCTAACTATCTGAAATTGATCTTTGTTGTCTTTCCAAATTTATAATTCATGTTTGTGTTTCAAATTAGCTCTCGTGATTTTTGTTTCATCGTTAGCATTCGTGGTGTATTTGGGTCAGGCACGTTGACATATGAATTGGTGAATTAGCCTCGTTAATCAGTTTCATGATATTCTTGCTTGTTAAATCTCAAATCGTGTATTCATTGGGCATGTGAGTTGGTATGGCTTATACCACGTCATGTTTGTGTATTTATGTGGTCTACTGATGTTTGTGTGTATTTGTTTGTTTAGGCCCCCGCGTGTTTGTGTCTGTGTATGTTTTTTGTTATCTCTTTGTATTTGTGTGTAGTGTTTTGTTATTTATACTACTCATCTATGATTGTTTATATATTAGTCATGTTTGATTGTTTATTATTTATTATATTCGTCTGCCGCTAACGTTTGTTAATCTATCTTATGCTATCGGTAAGTATTTCTACTTCTTTTCTTTGTTTGCTAGAATAGTAAATGAACCCCTGTTAAACAACTTCGACGAAATTATGTGTGCATTAAACGACGTAGAATGAATTTTTATTTATTTAGGGTTAAAATATTTGTTTGCATGCCTGCATACGTACTCGTAATAGCCATGATTTTACTTAGTAAAGACCGTTTCTGTAACGGGCGGGGTTAGGCGTTAAATTAATGAAATTCTTTTAAACTTCCTAACACGTAAACTCACACGAACTCATTTTCTCTAAAATTGGTTTCTAAATTCCACCTAAAAATTTAGTGGCGACTCATTTCAAATTAAAAATGTTTTTTTGAAATAAAACATCGCGTGGATCAAAATCCCTTGTCCACAATTTGGCGACTCCGCTGGGGACAGTGAAACTTGAAAAGTAAAATGATGGCTATTTAGAGTACCCTTTTCTTTTAACGTTGTTTATGCATCATACTGTTAGGATTCGAACCATTTCTCCCCTTGGGTCGATTTCAGGGTGGGGAAATGACGTTCACTATGTCTGATTTAAATATCAAGGTGGTTCTGTCGAGGTTAGCGACCGCACTTTCGCCATATAGTTACAAACTTATGGTGGTTGCGTAGGTTACATAACAGTATGATCATTGGCATGGACCCTTTTGAGACTTAGAATAGTCTAGCTCATGCATTGCATCCTTGAGCTGCGTATGACTAAATGCTCTGTGAAATCTAAAGCCATGTTTTTAGTCCTTTTTTAATCAAAGCGTCATCCTTTCAGTCAAATATTTTTCCAAAAGCTTCCTTTTAGCTGAAATGCTGTCTTTTTAGGATTAGAATAATCTTAAATTTTTTCCGACACTATCTTTTCGAAACGATTTTTGCCTTAAGCTGCAATGCTTTCCTTTTGAAAAAAAAAAGATCTTTTCTTGGTTGAAATGCCATCCTCGTTTAGGATTAGAATAATCTTAAAAATTTCCGATACTTTTTCTTTTGAAAAAAAAATCTCCTTCAAGTTAAAAGCTACTCATTTAGGATTAGAATAATCTTAAATTATTTTCGATTTTTAGCTCTTTTGAAAAAAGATCTTTTCCTAGCAGAAATGCTATTCTTTTAGGATCAGAATAATCTTAACAGATTTCCGATATTAGCTCTTTTGAAAAAAGATTCATTCCTAGCTGAAACGCTCTCCTTTTTAGGATTAGAATAATCTTAAATATTTTCCAATACCATCTCTTTCGAAATATAAAGATTTTTTTTTTAGCTGAAACGCTTTCCTTCTAAAATTAGAATAATCTTAGATATTTTCTGATTTTTGGCTCTTTTGAAAAAAAATCCCCTCCAAGCTAAAAAGTTATTCGTTTAGGGTTAGAATAATCTTAAACATTTTTTTTTCCAATGTTAGCTCTTTTGAAAAAAAGATCTCTTCCAAGCTAAAAGTTATTCGATTAGGATTAGAATAATCTTAAATAATTTTCGATTCTAGCTCTTTTGAAAAAAGATCTCTTCCTAGCTGAAAGGCTATTCGTTTAGGATTAGAATAATCTTAAATAATTTTCGATTTTAGCTCTTTTGAAAAAAGATCCATTTCTTGGCTGAAATGCCATCCCTTTTAGGATTAGAATAATCTTAAATAATTTTTGATTCAGGCTCTTTTGAAAAAAGATCCATTCCTAGCTGAAATGCTATTCGTTTAGGATTAGAACAATCTTAAATAATTTTCCTCTTAGAATAATCTTGAATAATTTCCGAGTTTAGTTCTTTTAGAAAAAAGATCTCTTCCTAGCTGAAATGCCATCCTCTTAAGGTTAGAATAATCTTAAACAATTTTCGATATTAGCTCTTTTGAAAAAAGATCTATTCCTAGCTGAAATGCTATCCGTTTAGGGTTAGAATAATCTTAAACAATTTTCGATGTTGCCTCTTTTGAAAAAAGATCTTTTCTAAGCTGAAATGCTATTCGTTTAGGGTTAGAATAATCTTAAACAATTTTCGATATTGCCTCTTTTGAAAAAAGATCTTTTCTAAGCTGAAATGCTTTTCGTTTAGGGTTAGAATAATCTTAAACAATTTTCGATATTGCCTCTTTTGAAAAAAAAAAGATCTTTTTCTAAGCTGAAATGTTATTCTTTTAGGGTTAGAATAATCTTAACCAATTTTCGACATTATCTCTCTTGAAAAAGGATCTTTTCTTAGCTGAAATGCTATTCGTTTAGGATTAGAACAATCTTAAATAATTTTCGATGTTAGCTCTTTTGAAAAAAAAAAGATCGTTTCTAAGCTGAAGTGCTCCTCGTTAGGATTAGAAAATCCTAAAACTTTTTTTCTTTAAAAGAAAATTATCTTTTGAAAAAAGATCCTTTTATAGCTGAAATGCTATCCATTTAAGATTAGAATAATCTCCAACAGTCTTCGACACTAACTCTTTTGAAAAAAAAGATCCGTTTATAGCTGAAATGCTATCCGTTTAAGATTAGAATAATCTCGAACAGTTCTTAACACTAATTCTTTTGAAAAAAGATCCATTTATAGCTGAAATGCTATCCGTTTAAGATTAGAATAATCTCGAGCAGTTCCCAACACTAACTCTTTTGAAAAAAAAAAGATCTTTTTCAAGCTGAAATGCTATCCGTTTAAGATTAGAATAATCTCGAACAATTCTCAACACTAAGTCTTTTGAAAAAAGATCCTTTTTAAGCTGAAATGCTACCCGCTTAGGATTAGATTAATCCCGAACGATTTTTAACACTACGTCTTTTGAAAAAAGAATAGTTTTTAAGCTGAAATGCTATACGTTTAGGATTAGAATAATCTTGAGCACTTTCGAAATGCTACCCATTCGGGAATAGATTTTTTCCAACCAAAACGAAGTTTTTCAAAGGTAAAATCTAGCCCAAGGTAAACTGAAATTTCGAACCAAATAAGCTTTTTTTGTAGTCGAAGAGCTGCCCATTTCAAACCTCAACTTCGAAAATAAGTTTCTTTTTTTAAGTCGTGAGTAAGCATGAAATGCACCGAGTCGAGTCTAGTTAGAATCTAAGCCGTGTATAGTAAGTCTAGTCCATCTAAAAGTCCTAGAGGATTTACATAGTTGGGTCACCTAGGCCTACTCTTGGGCCCAAGGCATGCATGTTATTTTTTTTAGTTTTGAGTCAGGTCACAATAATGTCTCATCCAGGCTATATTTAGGAGTCTTGTATAAACCTTAGAAGCTTATTGGTTCACACGAGCTAATTACTTCAAGTCCATGTCTAGTTAGGTCTAAGTATCATACCGTGAGTCTGTCTTCAAGTCCATATATCGCATGCATTTGCATAGTTAGGTCGTAGACCATGCCGTTAAGCTCTGAGTCTTTTCATGATTAATCTGGTCCGGTCCATTTGCATCCCGAGTTGTTAAATAGAATGAAACCTCTACCAATTTACAAATAGTGTCGAAACCGTGTCGATTTCTGAACTCGAGTCGCATATTCTCATCCTTAAGTCAAAGTCAAGTTGCCAAAGTGGGGTAACTTTCGAACCAAGCACCTGAACCTTCCGTTTAATGTTTAGACTAAGATGAGTCAACGACAAACTCGAATTGAATTGTTTTTCGGAGTAAATTGAGAATTTATAATTTAAAGTAGCGGATGCATGAACTTTTCCTCCTTATTTAAACTTGAGTTGATTAATTTCATGACATTACATATTTTAGTTCTCTTTTAAATTTGAATCATGAATGGATAATAAAGAATAGCACTTGTGTAACGATCTTAACCCCATTGTTGACTAATTAATAGTGTGGTGTGTAAGCCGGTCTTGTGCTTAATTATTTCCTTTCATGGTGACTCCTTTAATGGACCGACAGGGAGATTACTTGACCTCAAAAGAGCGTGGTTGACTGTCTTGTGATTCGAGTTCTTAGCCCGAGGGGAACCCAATTTTAGCTATTGGGAGAATGCCTGATGACTTGTCTAGTTGGACGGGACCCATCGGTTGAGGCTTGCTACATGGGTCACTTGACAGATATTTTGAAAAAGAGAATGTTGAAAAAAATCAGAAAAAAAGAGAACAGAAGAAAAAAAAATTGTGAGGAGGTATCGAGTACACCTTAGGTAACCGGGAGAACGATCCACGCACTAAAGTGGTAATACAAGGTGCCGAAAGTAAACCCCTTCCCTTGAGACCTTAATATTTGGCTGAAACCCATAGTCTAATTGTTGATATGTGGGGAGAAAGAAAGTGAAACAAGTTGTGAAGGATGAAAAGTTCGTTAATAATCTCAATTTAAAAGCGTCTAAAATCTGTAATGGGGTTTAATTAATCGATTGTAAAGCTTGTTGTGGAGGAGAAATTTCATTGTAGGCGCTGCTGATTCACATGATTTGTTTGAAATGATCTTGAAGTATATATTTTAAGTTTGTCGTTGACCGTTCATAAGTCAATATAAGGTTAAGTATGGTGATATTTTTAGTAGCTCGGTCTGTCATCGTCGAGGACGACAATAAGCTAAGTGTGGGGGGAATTTGATAATAGAGTAGATGGATGTGTATTAATTATATAATTTTACACTTTTAGAGTCGTCTTTTATATTATTTTAAAAACGATATTTTTAAACTAGGTTAATGGCCGAATTATTCGAAATGCTCAAAATCCAAAGTTTATGTCGATGACCTCTTTCGATTTTCAAATGAAATTTGCTATGCGGGTCAATGACCTATCCATTTTCCAAAATAGGGGTCGATGACCTATTTTCAGACGATGTCTTGCGCTCGGGTCGATGACCCATCCACCTTTTCCTCCAAAATATGGGTCGATGACCCATTTTTAAAAGCTATGTTCCGTTTGGGTCGATGACCTATCCACCTTTTCCTTCAAAATCGAGGTCGATGGCCCCAATTTTTCAATGACAATTATAGTTTGGGTCGATGACCTATCCACCTTTTTCCTTCAAAATTATGGGTCGATGGCCCCAATTTTCAAATGACCATTATAGTTCGGGTCGATGACCCATCCGCCTTTTCCTCAAAATGCGGGTCAATGGCCCCAATTTTCAAATGATGAACATAGCTCGGGTCGATGACCCATCCACTTAAATAAAAATGCGGGTTGAAGACCCATTTTCAAAAGATATTTATAGTTCGGGTCGATGACCCATCCACTTAAATCAAAATGCGGGTTGAAGACCCATTTTCAAAAGATATTTATAGTTCGGGTCGATGACCCATCCACTTAAATCAAGATGCGGGTTGAAGACCCATTTTCAAAAGATATTTATAGTTCGGGTCGATGACCCATCCACTTAAATCAAAATACGGGTTGAAGACTCATTTTCAAAAGATGTTTATAGTTCGAGTCGATGACTCATCCACTTTTCAAAATGCGGGTTGAAGACCCATTTGTCAAAAGATGTTTATAGTTCGAGTCGATGACTCATCCACTTTTCAAAATGCGGGTTGAAGTCCCATTTTTTCAAAAGATTTTTATAGTTCGAGTCGATGACTCCCCCACTTTTCAAGATGCGGGTCGACGACCCATTTTCAAAAGATGTTTACGGTTTCGAGTCGATGACTCATCCACTTTTCAAGATGCGGGTTGAAGACCCATTTTCAAAAGATGTTTATAGTTCGAGTCGATGACTCATCCACTTTTCAAGATGCGGGTTGAAGACCCATTTTCAAAAGATGTTTATAATTCGAGTCGATGACTCATCCACTTTTCAAGATGCGGGTCGGCGACCCATTTTCAAAAGATGTTTACGGTTTCCGGTCGACGACCCATTCTCAAAAGATGTTTACGAATTTCGGTCGAAGACCCACCACTCTTTAATCTCAAAATATAGGTCGAAGACCCATTCTCGATTTAAAATCCTCAGTTCGGATCGATGATCCATCCCTTTGGTTTAAAATTCAAAGCAGGTCGAAGACCCATTTTCAAATTAATATCCGCAGTTCGGATCGATGATCCATCCTTTTGTTTAAAAAGCAGGTCGAAGACCCATTTCCAAAGTAAAATTCTCAGTTCAGATCGATGATCCATCGTTTGTGTTTAAAAAGGTGTCAAGACCCATTTTCAAATTAAAATTCTCAGTTCAGATCAATGATCCATCCTTTTTGTTTCAAAAGTCGCAGATTTCACTATGTGAGTCGTGTGCTATGATTTGTTGTTAAGATTGAGCAGGAACGCTCCAACCAGGGGCTCTAAAGTCATCAACCTTAGACCCCGACGACAGGATGACATCCTCGAAATGAAGAAGTACTAGCAGAAGCTAAAAGAAGTGACACTTCCGAAAAGAATGCAGATATACGCTTTACTCAATCGAGTAAACAAATATCATTTGTTTTGGGCCGAAGCAGCAGAAGGCTACAGGCCAACGAGCTCGAACTACGATACGGGTTTGATTCTGTCACAACGGATACGTAGGCGCCTAAGGATAAGGCTCAACCCACACCTTGATGAAAACGAAGGCATCCAGAATCAAGTTTCAGGTATGATTTCTTCTTATGGCTGGTGAGCTTATATACACAGGTCTAAGGGACCCTAAACGACCCGTGAGGCTCTCAAGTTGTGATCTTCGATCGACTCGAGGGTCTACTTTGACTTTCGCCTGTCCAAGCCTTAGTCAAAGTGGGGGCTCTGTTGATACCCGTATCTGTCGATATGGAAATTTTTAGAGAACCCGACAAACACCCTATGATGATAGGACAACTTGTATTTCGTGTCATTTATTTGAGTTCGTTTTACGATGTAAGCCGGACCTTGTCGACAAAATGTTTTATTAATTTAAATGATATTTAAATTAATGATTAACAAGGTAAATTTATTTCTGTCAAAATTTATTTGCCTCAAGTATTTTATTGAAAATAAAATATTTCGATTTGAAAAATCATTTTAAGTAATTCGATTTGAAAAATCGCTTTTATAAATTTGATATTTGACTTGAAAAGTCGTTTCTCGTGTCTTTTAAAACAGTTTATTAAATCGTATTCGATGAATTCGTTTTTTTAACAAAGAAGTTTTTAAGCTCGCTTTTAAGCTCGATTTTAAGAGCGATTTTGAGCCTGCTTTCAACACGAATTTCGAGGCCTCTTTATACCCACACTCTCCCTCGCATACCCGAGCCTAATCCATCCTAGAACCATGTCCTAACTTCACCAAAAGAGCCCAGAAAATGGCCCAAATAGCACGTCCTAACCCCACCACCGTGCTCTGTTTTGTGAGCAGCCCAAAACCCGTTTCTTGGCCACCAAACCCATACCCACAACCAAAAACCGATACCTGATCCACATACTCTATTTACCCTTGCTTAACCCTCAAGAAAACACTCCACAAAAACCCTAAATCGAGCCTAGAACAGCAGCTCTCAAAGGAGAGGAAGAAGCTGCTCTTTTCCCTCTTAAACCCTACTTTTCAACCCTATATATACACACCCTCCATAAGCCTTCAAGGGGGAGGAATATACAGCATACACACATAACATCAAGTCACAAAAAGCCATCGAAAAGTCCCCAAAGAAGACGGGATAGCTGCTTGAAAACAGAGCAGCGTTTTTTCTGATTTTCATGCTGATATCACCTCTTCTACCTTGTTTTTCGTGTTGAAAACACCATAGTCACTCTGATTTATTTACCTAATCTTAAAGTTCACTTCACCACGATTCTAAAACATCTTTCGGTTCGAAATTTCGTTGAGAAACGAATAAGTTACAAGCTTTTGAAAATCGCTGTCAGAATTGGTTCAAAGTTACGGTTTTTTACAAATTGTTTCGTCGACGACGGCCTCTTGGGATAAAATCTTACAATCGATTACGACTCGGATATTTGGTCAACGATACATGTAAGTTGAGGGTGCAAAATACTCTTTTCCTTTTGTTAATCTATCGTTTTTTTAACGTTTTTATAGCCCTCTGTCGTTTTTATCACTCTCTGTCGCTCTATTGTTCATCATCGTAGTTATTGTTTTTATTGTTCGTTTTAGGTTCATATTTTTCGCATGATGTTGATATGTAGGTATGGATGCGTCGTGTTCTTGTCTATTTAGTATGTATGTTTAATTTCCTTATGTACTACGACTTGTATTCTGCGTTCGTTTGACTTCGTTTTGGTTCGTTAGTTTAGTATATGATTAGGCTTCGTTCACGTTTAACTGTTCTAACTATCTGAAATTGATCTTTGTTGTCTTTCCAAATTTATAATTCATGTTTGTGTTTCAAATTAGCTCTCGTGATTTTTGTTTCATCGTTAGCATTCGTGGTGTATTTGGGCTGTGCACGTTGACATATGAATTGGTGAATTAGCCTCGTTAATCAGTTTCATGATATTCTTGCTTGTTAAATCTCAAATCGTGTATTCATTGGGCATGTGAGTTGGTATGGCTTATACCACGTCATGTTTGTGTATTTATGTGGTCTACTGATGTTTGTGTGTATTTGTTTGTTTAGGCCCCCGCGTGTTTGTGTCTGTGTATGTTTTTTGTTATCTCTTTGTATTTGTGTGTAGTGTTTTGTTATTTATACTACTCATCTATGATTGTTTATATATTAGTCATGTTTGATTGTTTATTATTTATTATATTCGTCTGCCGCTAACGTTTGTTAATCTATCTTATGCTGTCGGTAAGTATTTCTACTTCTGTTCTTTGTTTGCTAGAATAGTAAATGAACCTCGTTAAACAACTTCGATTTAAATTATGTGTGCATTAAACGACGTAGAATGAATTTTTATTTATTTAGGGTTAAAATATTTGTTTGCATGCCTGCATACGTACTCGTAATAGCCATGATTTTACTTAGTAAAGACCGTTTCTGTAACGGGCGGGGTTAGGCGTTAAATTAATGAAATTCTTTTAAACTTCCTAACACGTAAACTCACACGAACTCATTTTCTCTAAAATTGGTTTCTAAATTCCACCTAAAAATTTAGTGGCGACTCATTTCAAATTAAAAATGTTTTTTTGAAATAAAACATCGCGTGGATCAAAATCCCTTGTCCACATCTATGCAGTCGAACTCTGTCAGGAGTGTTTGTATCTTTGCTTGGTATTTTGCGAGGGTTTCGTTCATGATTTTCCATACTCCCGTCACTTGATTTATGATGAGGAAGGAATCTCCATGTACTCGCAGGTGCTTTATATTGAGGGCCATGGCTGCTTGTAAGCCGTAAATGCAGGCCTCATATTCTACTGCATTGTTGGTGACGTTAAAGTCGAGCTTGATTGAGATGGGTGTGTGATCGCCATTAGGGGATATTAGAAGTATCCCTACGCCGTAGCCGCGGTAGTTTGAGGCTCCATCGAAGTAGAGTTGCCAGTATTCAGTTTCGACAGCGAAGATTCCATCGTCGGGAAATGACGTCGTGTCAACGTTAGTTTGTTCAACGATAGCATTCTCTGCAAGGAAATCTGAAACGGCCCTTCCCTTAATGACTTTCAAAGGCAAGTATTTGAGCTCATATTCTGCCAGCAGTAGCGTCCATCTGGCCATGCGGCCGTTTAATACCGGTTTTTCGAATAAGTACTTGAGTGGATCCATTAGGGAGTATACCCTGGTTGTGTGAGCGAAGAGGTAATGTCTGAGCTTTTTGGTGGCCCAGATTAAAGCGAGGCAGCTTTTCTCCACAGGCTCGTAGCGAGTCTCGTAATCCTGGAATTTCTTGCTAATGTAATAGATTGCTTTTTCTTCGTTGTTAACCTCCTGGGCGTGCATGGCGCCCATGGCGTTTGGTGTAGTTGTTAGGTAGAGCGAAAGAGGTAGATCTCTCTGGGGTGGCACCAGAACAGGTGGATTGGTGAGTAGGGTTTTGACTTTGTCGAATGCTTGTTGACAGTTGTCGTCCCATTTTGTGTGTTCTTCCTTTTTTAGCTTCTTGAAAATTGGTTCGCAGACCATCGTGAGTTTGCTAATGAATCGGGAGATGTATTGGACTTGTCCCAAGAAACTCCTGATCTCATCGATGTTACTTGGAGGTTTCATCTCCATTATGGCCTTGATCTTGATAGGGTCGATCTCGATTCCACGTTGGCTTACGATGTGACCTAGTAACTTGCCTGATGTAACCCCAAAAGTGCATTTCTGTGGGTTTAGTCGCATTTTATACTGCCTGATTCTGGTGAAGAACTTGCGGAGGTTGGCAATGTGATCTTGCCTTTCCTTTGATTTCACGATCATGTCGTCAACATAGACCTCTACTTCTTTATGCATCATGTCGTGCAGTAGAGTAGTTGCTGTACGTTGATAAGTGGCGCCTGCGTTAATGAGTCCGAAAGGCATAACAGTGTAGCAGTATGTGCCCCAGGGTGTTACAAAGGTAGTCTTAGACATGTCGTCTGTTGCCATTTTGATTTGGTTGTATCCTGCGTATCCATCCATGAAGGACAGTAACGCGTGGTCAGCCGTGTTGTCCACGAGTATGTCCATGTGAGGTAACGGGAAGTCATCTTTTGGGCAAGCTTTGTTAAGGTCGCGGAAGTCGGCGCATACTCGTATTTTCCCATTCTTTTTCATTACTGGGACCATGTTTGACACCCAATCTGAGTACTCGATGACTTGAATGAAACCTGCTTGTAGTTGCTTCTCGATCTCTTCTTTGACCATGAGAGACCATTCGGGTTTAATGCGTCGGAGCTTTTGTTTAACAGGCTTGGCACCTGGTTTGAGTGGGATGCGATGTTCGGCTATTTCGCGGTCAATGCCCGGCATGTCCTTGTAGGACCAAGCAAAGACGTCTTGGAACTCTGTGAGTAGTTCAACGTATGCAGTTTTTTCTTCCATGCTTAAGGAAGCCCCCAGTTGTAGTTTTCGGGGTTCTTCGGGTGTTCCCACATCGATGATTGTTATGTCCTCAATGATGGGGTCTTGCTCAGGTTTTGAAACGATATTTGCAATGTATTTATGTAATGCAATGCTGTTTTGTTTAGCGTCATCGCAAGTATTAGAAAATGCAGATTTTAAAGGGAAACAAGGCAAGTAGTAACCAGAAACGTTGTTATTATTATTGTTTTCAGAAGCAGTTACATTTGCAGATAGCTCGGACAGGGGAGCTTTGGACATCCTTAGAGACTCTAGTTCCTTGTCTATGTCTATCACATCAGGAATATAGCCCAGAGGCTTAGTTGGGGTGAAGGACTTGAAATGACGACGCGGAAGCCTAAACTCTATGACAGGTTTGTTGTCAGGGTTTTCGTCTTCGTTTTCTTCAGAGTCGGAGTTCTCGAAGGTGTAGCCTTCTCCAGTGGTGATTTTGAAAGTGCGACCTTGCTCGTCGGTCTACTGAAGAGTCTTTGACCATCCGTCGTGTGTCTTCTCTTCAATTGGGACAATCAGGTCGGTGGGGTTAAAGTTGTGGTTGCGCAGGATGTCGGAGACTAGTTCGATTCCGGCGATAGTGTATGAGAAGAAGTCTTTGGGCATTTTGCTCATACCCTCCTTGACGAAGTATTTGTCAGTGAAGATGTGATATGGTTCCATGTGAAAGTCACGACATCTTTTGCGGTCTTTGAATGCTTGTTCTCCACAGGTAACTTCGTAGGACCATGGTACATAACCTAGGCCCATGGTTGGCCATTTGTTGTCATTGTCCTTCACATAGAGGGCGGCAATTTCCTTTTCGCGAGTCAATGTGCAGATGTCAAAGTCGAACTCAAAACCACAGGTGATGTCTGGGGTTTCGGTGCTTATTTTTGCAGAATCACTATCGATCTTTTGCTGCTGTAGGGAAGCCCGAAAGTTTGATGCGTGGATGGTGACGACCTCGTCGTCCAGGGGGAGCTTGACCTTTTGGTGTAAGCTCGAGGTAACGGCTTTAGTGGCGTGGATCCAGGGTCTACCCAACAACATGTTGTATGTAGGGGGTATGTCGATTATCTGGAATTCGGTTTCCCGTATGACAGGTCCTGTCATGATAGGAAAGGAAATAGTTCCTTTTATGCTGCGGCGGGTACCATCGTAAGCTCTGACGCCGTCTGCACAGGGAATGAAGTCATTTTCCTTGATTCCTAGCTTTTTAGCTGTTTCTAGGGGCAGGACGTTGACTGCGGATCCGTTGTCGATGAGGACGACGGGTAGTGTCATGCCATGGCTTTCTACGTTTATGTAGAGTGCCAGGTTGTGCGTGCCTCCAAATGGCGGGAGGTCTTTGTCAGAGAAAGTGATGGCATTAGCTTGCCATTCACGGGTAATGTGACTGATGAGCTTTTCAGGTGACATTTCTGTTGTCATAGGGGTGATTTGCAGGGCTCGGTAAAGAGCTCCACGGTGTTCTAGTGATTCCCTTAGGAGCTGCTAGATCGAGATATCCGCTTTTGTTTTGAGGAGCTGTTTCTGAATTGAGTCTCCAATTTCAGGCACAGGTGCTGGAGCGGCGCTTGACGATGCTACGTCAGTTTGCGGTTGAATTGGTGTAGTAATTGTAGGTATAGGTGTAGTCACCGTAGGCGGTAGCGTAGTCATTGCGGGCGGTGGCGTTACCTCGTTTATGACTATACCCTTGTTTTTGTCCTGGCTAGTTGCTTTTGACGGGAAACCCGGGGGTTCAAGTAGACTCAGTGAGGTTCTGTACGGGCGACCGGAGCGAGTTAAGTAAGCTATCTCATCATCACTGTCAGATAGCCGGATTGGGTATTTGTGGCACTTTCCCATATATCCCTGTGGGTTCTCGGTCTTCTTCCTCCTCTTCTGGGGGGAAAAGGTAGCCATCATTGTCTGCGATTATCTTCCTCGTCAGAACTATCCCAGATATCATTGATTTCGTGGTCACTTGAGACAATCAGGTGAGAACAGTCGAGGATGGGGTGTGTACCCACGAAGATAGCGTGGGTATGCAGGGGGTTGAGTTGGTTTGAGGGTTTAGGACCCGGAGCAGGCTTCTCGATGGTATTGTCATCGATCAGGTCTTGAACTATGTTTTTCAGGCGGAAGCATTGTTCAGTGTCATGCCCTTTTCCCCTACGGAACTCACAGTATGCATTTTGATCCCATGATTTGGGCTTTTTATCCTGAGGGGGCTCGTTAGTAGGTCCCAGGAGTTGAAGTACGTTTCGGCTTACAAGTCTCTGCAGTGCCTTTGAGTAAGTCATGTAGATTGGGTCAAAGTTTCGTCGTGGTTTTGGCGAAGTTTGCCCTGCAGATGAGTACGATGCCTTAGGAGGAGGTCCAGTGTATTTTGTTGGTGTTGGGGAGGCCGCTAGTGTTGGAGTATGTGTCCTCCACAATAGTGCGATTACTTAATAAATCTCAATTAAGGACTACATGGGGATAATCCTGAATTATTGTCAATTGATTAACGTAAATCAATAACGGGTGGCTGACTAGAGTTTGACGTTATTGTCATGAGAACGGCGGTAATCAATTGATCCCTTTAAGTCACACCTATAGGAACGTACTCCAAATATTTAAGCTAATTAATTGTATGAGATACGATTATAATTAGTGACTTGATATTTTGACTAACGGTTAGTCAGTGTTTTGATTTAGAGAGAAATCGAGTTGTGAACTCCGACGTTTGTATTTTATATCGATAAAATAATTAGAGGAGACGAGAATTAGTGATTAAGTGTTAATTCACTAATTGTGTATATTTTACTAATGAGATTAGTAAAAGTACATTTTAATATATGTGTAAGTGTACATATATATTAAGGAAGAGTTTAATTGATTTACACTTTATTATATTAGATAATTAAGTGATAAATTATATCAATTTGTGAGACAAATATTGAAAAACAAATAAGACCCATTTGGGCCTCCTTGGACCGTCCAAGAGAGCAAGAGGAGGAGGTTCCTCTTGTTTTATTTGTTTTGTCATTTTGTGTCTTGTAAATGCACAAGAAACACAATGATTACAATGCATTTATTACAATTCTCTAACCAAGAGAGAAAACTCTTCCTCTCTTCTCCTCACATGGGCCGGCCAAATAGAGTGTCAAGTACACTTCTATTTTGCTCCTTTTCTTCTTTAAAATATTTGTGATAAAGTAAGAGCAATTCATTCATGCATTCCTCTCTTTATCTCTCTAATATTTCCTCTCTAAACAAAACTCTCTAGATAATATTATACTAAGAGTTAGTACTAATATTTCACATATTATCAAGCTAATATTAAATATTTTCTAGATCAAAAATATTTAGTATTTTGGAGTATTGTTCTTGGGTGCTACCTAAAGGAGGTTTTCTACTTTGAAAACTTAGGTTTTTAAGGAGGATCATCCTAAGCTATTCTCAAGAAACAAAACTAGAAAGGAGTTCTAGTTTTGTGCCCTAATATCCTTTAAGAGAAAGGTATAAATTTCTAATCTTGTAACAAAATACTTTTGTTAACTACATAGATCTTGCTAAATCAAATTAGAGTAATTTGATTTACACTAATACTTGATTAGTGAATGGGATCCGATCCCTACAAGTGGTATCAGAGCCAGGCTTGTAGTTACAAATTTATTTTGTTATTTTTGGAGTTTTATATATTTATTGAGAATAAATATGATAAAATCCGAAAATAGTGTTAAAAATGGTTTTAACACGAGATTTTTATTGCATGCAAAGTTTCTGGTCTCATGAAATTACTGGTCAAATTTCGTAATTTTTGAAATTTGTTTGCTAATTTAAATGATTTTTATACAAAACCGAGTCAAAAAGTGTGTTTTTGGCTAAAATAATTACTATAAATAGTTATAGTTCGAATCTGGTCATGAAATTTTTACACAGTGATATTTCATATTTATACTTTCTGCATGTAAATTTTCAAAGTCAGATTTTGAGTTTTGAATATTTATTCATATTTTTGTTTAAAATCGGTATGATATGCATTTTATGTCCAAAAATATAGTAAACGTTGTTTTCTGGACATGAAATTTATACCAATATTTTTATACATTAAGGGGATGCTCTCGTATAAATTTGGGATTTTTCCTCACTGTTTTAGACGTTTTCTTGATTTTATGAGATAAAATCGATGAAATCGTATGTTATTTATTATAAAATAAATTCGTAAATTTTTCTGACCAAACTTTTCTTTTCTGATATTTTGGAAGTGTTCCAGAATATACAAAATTTTTTCAAAATAAAAATAATTTTATTTTATTTTATTTTGATTTTATAAAGCTTTATTCATAAAAGGGTTATGATTAAAGTAGATCTAATTAGCAAATGACCAAGTCATGAACTAAAATCACCATATGTTAGTATAAACTAATGTTAGGTGTTCTAAAATCATTTTAGAAGTTTTAGTTCAAGCTTAAAAGGTGTTTTAAGCATTGTTGATTAATATAAGATTAATCGATTAAAATGAGATCGGTTTTTTTTTATTAAACAAGTTAATGCGATTATTGTTTAGGGCGATTTTGGCATGTTTTTATTTATAAGCTTTACATTATGCATGTTTGGATGAATGTTTATTATTGAATGAATGTTTATTCTTACTAGTATGGCCATAGTTTGTTATATTTTTACCGATATTGCCCGTAATGAAAAGGAATATCGTGTGGTTTGTAATTAAATGCGATCTCGTATCGCCGGTTTGTAATTTTTAATAGCTAATTTCATTTATAAATGTATAATAGGATTGCTATGTATTCATTTGTAAATCATACTTGCAACTATTTGTAAATCGAAGACCGGTGATGGAGATCGACATGGAGCCTTAGAAGTGTTCTAAAGCTTGCAAGGAGAAGACTTGGATGAAGTCCATTTGAAGAGGGACCAAAGGAGTTGGTTTCCAATTTGTAACTCCTTGTATTTTAATTACTTCTAGGTGGCCATACTAGGTTTTGCTTGCTTGCTTTATCATGCTTGTTTGTTTGCTTATTTTCCGCTCACATGCCAAAATCGCCATGCATGCCACGTTATCCCACTCCGATTGTCTTTTTAGGTCGCCATTCTTATATTAGTTCACTTATAAAGAATTTAAATGACTAAAAATTGACAAGATCACCCACATTTTAACAAATGAATTGAGTTTAAGCCTTTCCAAATGTAGCGACTATGAACCCCATGTTCGTGAGGACCTCCGCAACGTGGAACCTTGTTACCATGGGTAAGTAGTGGGAGGAAGTCCCTTGCTAATTTGGTTTGGACTCAACCGAATAAGAGTTATTTGGGGCTAAAAGATGCATTTTAAAGAAAATCATCAACCAAGCATTCTAGTGTAGAATTAGTCAAGTGTTGACTTATCGCTTTTATATAAAAGGAAACATGAGATGTCTAATTTTATATGAAAAACGAGTCTTGGAATCATTTATATAATTTCGTGGGAGATCATTATATAAATGGACATTTGTTTTAAAAAATAAGTTTTAGCAAATGTTATAAATGAACAATGTATGCTTATATATTTCCTCATATTTATTGTAGAATCTTTTATCGCAATGCCATCATCATCATCAACTCCCGCGCCCATTTTGGGCAAAGATTCATGGTTGCGAACCGTGATGGATAAGTGTATCCTCAAGGATGACGGTAGCAACTTCGTCGAATGGGATTCGACAATGAGGGGCGCCGCAACATCCGACAATGTGCTCAAGCACCTTACCGATCAACCACCCGCCGAACCCACTTCTCGATCCGGCGCGGCTCGTGCCGCCTATGATGAGTATGTGAAAGTGGACAATGACGTGAAAAACGTCTTAATTTGGTCCATGACACCCGCTCTCAAACTCCGAATGGTTACTCAAAAAAGTGCATATGCGATATTCACTCGAGTGACAACCATGTTCTCCAAAGCACCGCAAATAAGGCTTTATGAAGCCGCGGTGCGGTTTTTCGATGCAAAGCTTGAGAGGAACCAAAAAGTTGGTCCTCATGTGCTCAAAATGATTGAGCAAATAGACACTCTTGAGCGTCAAGAGTGTGCTATACCCATGGCTCTTGCGATTAACCGCATTCTTCATTCTCTTCCTAACAAGTTTGCTCATTTTCGAGTAAACTATAACATGAACAACATGGATAAGAGTTATCATGAACTTCATGCACTCTTGGTCCAAGCCGAGAGGGATATGGAAGTGAATGAGGTGGAGAAGAAAGATGTTCTCTCCATGAAAATGAAGAACATGAACTTGGGAGTAAAGAAGGGAAGGTGGCCAAGAAGGGCCATCTAACATTGGCAAGGGTAAGGAAAGGCTATTGTGGAAGGTGTTCCACATAAGCCTAAGCCCAAGATCAACAAGGAAGACCCTCAAAGACACTTGCAAATATTGCAATGAAGTGGGTCATTGGATGCGCAATTGTCCCAAGTACAAGAAGGATTTGAAAGATGGATGTGCGACATCCAAAGGTATTCTTCCTTCTAATCTCTATATGATAGACATCAATCATGCTTGCATTTCTACATGGGTATTGGATACCGGATGTGGATCTCACCTTTGTAACCATTTGCAGGGGATGAGAAACGTCATGGCCCTAGCCAAGGGTGATGTAGATCTCCGCATGGGCAATGGAGCTAGAGTAGCGGCCGTTTCCGTGGGAACTTTTGTACTCGCTCTTGCTAGTGGTTTAGAGTTGCTTTTGAATAACTGTTATTTTGTACCAACTCTAACTAAAAACATTATCTCCGTCTCCGTGTTAGATGCGGAAGGCTTTTGTTTTATGATTAAGAACAACCGTTGTACTTTTTCGTTTAATGAAATGGTTTATGGTGAAGCTATTTCAATTGGAGGTATTTATGTTTTAAATGATGTTAATGATGTTTATCATGTCGAGAACAAGAGGCTCAAAACGAATGAATCAAACAAATCCTACCTTTGGCATTGTCGTTTAGGTCACATAAATGACAAACGCATAAAGAGACTTGTTGCGACCAAGGTTCTCAAACCATTTGATTACGAATCATATGGTACATGCGAATCTTGCCTCTTAGGCAAGATGACTCGTCAACCCTTTAGTGGTAAAGGGACGCGAGCAAGTGAGGTTTTAGGACTCATACATACCGATGTGTGTGGTCCATTAAACATCACCGCTAGAGGAGGATATCATTACTTCATTACTTTTACCGATGACTTAAGTAGATATGGTTATGTCTACTTAATAAGGCATAAAAGTGATGCTTTTGAGAAATTTAAAGAATTTCAAAATGAGGTTGAGAACCAATTAAACAAAAGGATAAAAGCACTACGATCGGATCGTGGTGGCGAATATCTAAGTAATGAGTTTGATTCACATCTTAAGAATTGTGGTATAATATCACAATGGACTCCTCCGCGCACACCACAATTGAATGGTGTTGCAGAAAGGAGAAACCGAACCTTGCTTGACATGGTTCGGTCTATGATGAGTCAAACTGAGCTTCCTGGATCATTTTGGGGCTTTGCATTGTTATCTCATTGCTTTCTCACTAAATCAAGTCCGACTAAAGCGACCTAATAAGACTCCATATGAGATATGGGCGGGAACGGTTCCCTATTTGTCATTCATGAGAATTTGGGGATGTGAGGCATTCGTCAAGAATAAAACTGACGATAAACTCGCTCCAAGGTCTGACAAATGTCTATTTGTAGGTTATCCTAAGGAAACCTGTGGCTATTACTTCTACAACCCTCACGAGAACAAAGTGTTTGTGGCTCGTGATGCTGTTTTTCTAGAAAATGAATTTATTTCTAAGAAACAGAGTGGGAGAAAATTTGAACTTGATGAAGTCCAAGAGCCACAAACCGACGCAGAAGATGAGGAAACCGCTCTCTGCCTTTCTCACACGGTTATAGTCCCTAGGAGGTCAGAAAGAGTTAGTCAACAACCTGACCGTTACCTCGGTAACATCGAGGAGGAGGGTGATTTTTTGTTATTCGAAAGCAACGAACCCTCGACCTACAAGGCGGCTATAAGTAGCTAACTCAACAATGGCTTGAGGCCATGAAATCCGAAATGGATTCTATGTACGAGAACCAAGTTTGGGACTTGGTAGATTTACGAAGGAGTGCGACCCTTCAAAGGTAAATGGATATTCAAAATCAAACTCGGCATAGATAAACATATTGATGTTTACAAAGCTAGATTGGTGGCAAAGGGCTTTTCACAAGTCCAAGGCATTCATTATGATGAAACCTTTGCACCGGTTGCTATGCTTCGATCCATAAGGATAATCTTAGCGGTTGCCGCATTTCATGACTATGAAATATGGCAAATGGATGTAAAAACCGCCTTCTTGAATGGGATTCTAGAAGAGGAAGTGTTTATGACACAACCTGAAGGTTTTGTAGATACATCCAACCCTAAGAAAGTATGCAAGCTTAAGAGATCCATTTATGGTCTTAAGCAAGCATCGAGGAGTTGGAATCACAGATTCGATCATGTTATCAAACAACACGGATTCGCTCGAAGTGCCGAGGAACCTTGTTTGTACATGAAGTTTAGTGGGAGCAAGGTAACCTTCCTTGTTTTGTATGTGGATGACATACTACTGATTGGAAATGATATTCCAAGTCTGAACTCGGTAAAGGTGGAATTGGGAAACCACTTCCAAATGAAGGACTTGGGAGAGGCACAACGCATCTTAGGTATCCGGATCTATAGAGATAGATCCAAAAAGGATACTAGCATTGAGTCAAGAAACTTATATCGATAAGATTCTTGATAGGTTCAATATGAAAGACTCCAAGAGAGGCTTTCTTCCGATAAGTGTAGGAATAACATTGAAGAAATCTCAATGTCCTACGACTCCTGCGGAAATTGAACGCATGAAATTGATCCCTTATGCTTCCGCTGTAGGATCAATCATGTATGCTATGATGTGCACTCGTCCCGATGTCGCTTTCGCTTTGAGCATGACGAGCCGGTATCAAGCTAATCCCGGTGAGAGTCACTGGATAGCTGTAAAGAACATCCTTAAGTACTTGAGAAGAACTAAGGATTCGTTTCTGGTGTTTGGAGGAGAACTTGAGCTACGTGTAAAGGGTTACACGGATGCAAGTTTCCAAACTGATGGGGATGATCCAAATCCCAATCCCGCTATGTCTTTATGTTGAATGGAGGAGTCGCTTGTTGGAAGAGCTTCAAACAGAGTGTCACCGCGATTCTACGACTAAGTCGAGTATTTGGCAAAGATCTCAAGTCGCTAAAGAAGCCGTGGATTCTGGCAATTCTTGGATGGACTAAGAGTAGTCCCTAGTGCCGTGGATCCCGTGGATCGCTTATTGTGATAACAGTGGGGCTATTTTCCAAGCGAAGGAGCCCAAGTCTAGCAACAAGTCTAGACATGTTTTGAGGAAATACCACGTTATTAGAGATAATGTGGAAAGGAAGGAAATTGATATTTGTAAGGTTGGGACAGACGATAATATCGCTGATCCTTTAACCAAGCCTCTTTCTAGGGCTAAGCATGACGCGCACACCGCCTCTATGGGGTTGCGGCGTATGCCAGATTTCCTTTAGTTTCGTAATATGTAATTGAATGATGTATCCTATTACATATATGAAAATAACATTCATTGTTTTATCTTAAGTCATTATTGAATGCATACTTTGTTTATCCGAATATTTGTGTGACAACTTTGAACATATTCAAGTGAACGGAATAAACTAAGTATTTGGTCCCTAGTCTCTCATATGAGGTGACGTCTCCGAGAGACTAGATTGCAAGTCGATCGATGGTGAGGTTCAACACCATAAGGTCATATGTGATGACTGATCGTTTGCATAGACAGACTGTGAAAACACTCTGTCGGGCAGTGACGCTTATAGAATTCCTTTTCAATCAGATTGAAACCTGGTCGTGGTGGGAATTTCTATAGTATTCCTTTGAGTCGATTCTTTGACTGGAACTGATTGTCTGAGCCTGCGCTCCGAAAGTGACTTTCATTTTTGTCCTAAACCATGCCGTGAAAGGGGTTATAAGGGCATCTTTGGGGTCATGGTGATCTGCATTATACAAAGACAATCGAGTGGAAGGAAATGTCCACCCTTGTCGTGGTAAAGCATCTTTGGGCCACTCGAGGAGTAGTCATTTGAAAATGCGTGGCCACGCCAGTAAGAATCTACGGTAGATTCCGGCCGACATACCTACTCTCCTTATCGAGGAAACCACTCACGATATATATCTCGGGATGCAAGCACGACTGTAAGACACCTTGCATCGAGCGAGATGTGAAACGGACATGAGAATTGATAATGCACAACTTGTCTCGGACAAGTGGGAGATTGTTGGAGTATGTGTCCTCCACAATAGTGCGATTACTTAATAAATCTCAATTAAGGAATACATGGGGATAATCCTGAATTATTGTCAATTGATTAACGTAAATCAATAACGGGTGGCTGACTAGAGTTTGACGTTATTGTCGTGAGAACTACAGAATCAATTGAACCCTTTAAGTCACACCTATAGGAACGTACTCCAAATATTTAAGCTAATTAATTGTATGAGATACGATTATAATTAGTGACTTGATATTTTGACTAACGGTTAGTCAGTGTTTTGATTTAGAGAGAAATCGAGTTGTGAACTCGGACGTTTGTATTTTATATCGATAAAATAATTAGAGGAGACCAGAATTAGTGATTAAGTGTTAATTCACTAATTGTGTATATTTTACTAATGAGATTAGTAAAAGTACATTTTAATATATGTGTAAGTGTACATATATATTAAGGAAGAGTTTAATTGATTTACACTTTATTATATTAGATAATTAAGTGATAAATTATATCAATTTGTGAGACAAATATTGAAAAACAAATAAGACCCATTTGGGCCTCCTTGGACCGTCCAAGAGAGCAAGAGGAGGAGGTTCCTCTTGTTTTATTTGTTTTGTCATTTTGTGTCTTGTAAATGCATGGCAAACACAATGATTACAATGCATGACAATTCTCTAACCAAGAGAGAAAACTCTTCCTCTCTTCTCCTCACATGGGCCGGCCAAATAGAGTGTCAAGTACACTTCTATTTTGCTCCTTTTCTTCTTTAAAATATTTGTGATAAAGTAAGAGCAATTCATTCATGCATTCCTCTCTTTATCTCTCTAATATTTCCTCTCTAAACAAAACTCTCTAGATAATATTATACTAAGAGTTAGTACTAATATTACACATATTATCAAGCTAATATTAAATATTTTCTAGATCAAAAATATTTAGTATTTTGGAGTATTGTTCTTGGGTGCTACCTAAAGGAGGTTTTCTACTTTGAAAACTTGGGTTTTTAAGGAGGATCATCCTAAGCTATTCTCAAGAAACAAAACTAGAAAGGAGTTCTAGTTTTGTGCCCTAATATCCTTTAAGAGAAAGGTATAAATTTCTAATCTTGTAACAAAATACTTTTGTTAACTACATAGATCTTGCTAAATCAAATTAGAGTAATTTGATTTACACTAATACTTGATTAGTGAATGGGATCCGATCCCTACAGCTAGTGCTTCCAAGGCGTTGATGCAGTGGACTGGTTCAGCTTTAGTGACGGCTCGTGATGAGCTGCCCTGGTAACCTCGACCTGTAGCCTTGGTTAGCTTCTCTTTTCGGAGATCGTCTTCAATTAATTCACCCACAGCGCTGAGCGAAGAGAAATTGTCAAAGTTGCCATAACGCAAATGCTGCTGATACGCAGGGGTTAGGTTGTTGATGAACTTGGTGATCAGTTCTGTATCTTTAGGACGGTTGGGTATTTGGGCACTGAGTTTCTTCCAGCGTGTAAGGTATTCAGTAAAACCCTCATTGTCCTTTTGTGCAAGAACTTCCAGAGTACGTAGCGAGACTTGAGTATCGTTATTGTCATGATAATCGATCATTTAATCGACTGTGATTTCTTTGAAGGTAGTAACCTTGTGTGGGTCCAAAGCATAGAACCAGGCTCTAGGTTGTGCATCCAGCGAATGTGGAAATAGAGTAGCCCAGGCTGAGGGATCGACGCCCCATGACGGCCATTTTAGCCTTGAAATCCTTGATATGCACAAGCGGACTTTCATGACCCTTGAATATGGGGAGGTCACTGAGTGAGAGCTTGGCCGGTAGCAGGATTTGACGCTTTGGGGACGTGTTCAGTTTCCTCATAGATGGAATATCCCTTTGAATTAGTGAGGCGTTCTTCCATTGAACGGATTCTTTTGGCATTTCGTTCCGCCTCTTCAGCAAGGTATTTGGCATTTTTCTCGGCCTCGAGTTTCTGCATTGTGGCCATATGTTCGATTGCAGCAGTGAGGCTAAGGATTTTGTTGTTAAGCTGTTGGACATGTTCTGCGGTAACCACTGACGGGGGAGGAGTTGGGATTCCTCCGACATTTTCTTCATTGTTGAGTGCCATGGTAGTTTTTGGTTTCGATCTGTTGCAGGTACGTTTCTTTGGAGGTGGCGGAGGGTTCAGATGACGGTCTTTAGTACGTCGTGTATCCAGGACTTTTTAGGGGATGAACCTGCAGAGTCTCAAACCTTAGTGCCCTCCAAAAGAAAATAAAGACTCAAAGAAAAATCGCATTTGATGTAAAGAAAAGTAAAAAGTGTGAAGAGTGTGTGCAGGACTCGACTCGTGTTGTTAGCTTAAAAGACACGGGAAGCTTTTGAGGTAAGGATGCGTTGGCGCGTCCCCAGCCTCGAAGTAAATAAAGTTTGTATGATCACGACCTGATTAACCCAAGTTAGCGGTATGTTGCCAGGGATTTATCGTTAAATCGTGATGTAAAAAGGAATCAAACCGAAGTAGCGATAGGCTAGTCGGCCTGAAGATGTTAAATTGGGTAAAAAGCGGCTGTTGTCCGTTTTTTATGTGACACAGGATGTCGGGCCATAATGACGATGAATCACCTGACCTGACATGTAAATCAACAGGTTCATGTTTGAACGAGCCCGCGTTTTGTTCATTTGAGAGAGATAGTTTGTTTGAGCCGGGATGACTAGCAAGTCACTCGACTCAGAGCTATCTCAAAAATGTAAGGGTGTTTGTCTTATTGAAATATCCGAAATGTTTTTGCATGCATTTGTTTAGAAGACGACCATAGCGAGGGTGCTATAGCTTTGGATTTGTACGTATAGACGCGGGTTTTTGGCTTTCAGGGTAAGGTTCCTTCCGGTCATTCCCGCAACGTTTGTGTAGAGTTATCCGCAAGATCACACACATCAGTGTGGATTCAATACGGGGTCTAGAGCGTTCGAGTTTGACTGCTACGATTCACTTGTACGGATACCATACTTGTGATCGTGGAAGGGTGAGAGATCGACGTGTCCAGAGTATACTCGCTTAGGAAACGAGTTCTTACTTGGGGCCGTCCCACGAAGGGTGTGTGGTTATGAATCAAGGATTCGACTCAAACGCATTTATTGCCCAAATATCGAAAGCGTAAATGTTTTCAAAGTTTCAAGTTTCACTTCTTTATGTTTTTAAAATAAAATGAAAAGTTAATTTTCAAAATAAAAACATGCTCGCCCTCAATGAGTCGCCAACCGAGGATACCTTGACTTAGGGTGATCCTTCTCGACGCCTCGCGCGCTCGCCTCGTGTCATGGGGCGGAATGCACCTGCGGAAAATGAATTTTGCAAGAAGCTCGCGTGAGCTTAGCTTTAGCGTTGCTTGGCTCAGCTTGCTCGAGCGTTCTTTTGCTTAATGGGGGAATGTCATTGCATGTAATTGTGACAAAAGAAATATAAAAATCCTTTTGAAATATGTTTTTGGAGTCGCCACCAAATATTAAAGGAATTTGGAACCTATTCAACGCGTCTTAAAATATAGGACACGGGTGTCTCAGATTTCAAGGTGCGTCGATACCTATCCGTCTGAGGTTATTGTGAAACCAGAGAGGATTCGGAGTGAGGTTACTTTTCGAAAGTTTTGACAAAAAGTATTATGAAAACTGTAATCAAAAAGCCTACGTAAAAGTAGTCTTTACTAGTTTGAAAACAAATGCTTTAATTTCGATATTTAGGCTAATAGGACGCTACGTACAAATGCAAATATATGACTCGACAAATATGTAAAATAAATGTAAGCCGTCAAAGCTATGACGATTTGCTATAGGAAACTTACGTAAAATTATAACTCATTGCCCTTGAATTAATAACTAAACGTTATTCTCCGACTTGTGTTCAATTCTAAGATTTTGTAAAACCCTCGGTTTTGCATGTTTAAAAGACTATATGGAACGGTACAGTTAAATGTCGAATCCGTGTTTTAGTCGTGATTTAATGCATGAATCGAGAATTTGCATAATGTAAAAGTGGGTGCTTAATTTAGTGATTTTGAGTCGTTTATTTATGCGATATTGGCGAGGTTTAGACGAATCTTTGATTCGAATTACTACAATCGTATTGCGAATACGGGTTCGTTAATGCCAATATCGGGGTGGGTTAAAGTAACCCTATAAGTCTCGAACGTCCAATCGGAAGGTAAAATTTCTTTACCTTGAAATGCAAAGACTGTTTTTAGAGTGGAATTTTATAAGTGCGAGAGGCTTTATGTGAGTATAAGTATTGGATTGAATTGATTGTAAGTGTTGTTGTAGGTATTCGTTGCGTAAGTTGTTGTTATTGTGAATTGATGTATATTTGATGTGTTTTGTGATCGTATAAGGGCTGCTATTTATAGCAAATGCTTCGTGTTTTATGCCTAGTTGCTCAGAAAATCGCCAGTGAACCAGCGATTAAAGAGAAAATCGCCAGAATGTCAGAGGAGGAGCAGAAAATCGCCAGAGGTCTGGCGATCCATAAAATCGCCAGTATTCTGGCGATTTTCTGTCTCTTTTCTGACAGATTTGTAGCGCCGCATACGTTATCGTAGGTGTGTAAGGTGTAGGCTGTTTTGCTGCTGACTTTTGGGGCTTTAGGATGTCGTATAATTGATACAAGTTGCTCCACAAGTTGGTTAGTCAACTTGATTCTTAATTCGGTTTTCGTGTTTCGTATTTCGTGTTTCGTGTCTCGGTTTTTCGTCGTGTTTTTCGATCTTGGCTCGAAGTAAAATAATATTGTAATGCATTATTTTACGACTTTGTGGGATTTTGTTTTGTAAGAATGTGACCCGGGACGCATTTTGGTCCGCTTCGGGTGCTTGGGCCTTCTTGCGTGTTTTGGGCCGTTCTTGTGTGTTTGGGTCGTTTTTGTGTTCTTGGGCCATTTTTGTGAGGCGTCTTTGTGTCGTGCTTGTGCGTATTGTGTCGACTTACGATTAAAATGACTAAATTAATATTCATTTTTACGAAATATGCAAATTCAAATTAATACGTTAAAAATGACTAAAATGTTTTAGACACTCATGTACCGTTTCGTCTTATTTAAAACATGCATGAAAAGTCCTTTTCGTCATCGGGTTTGTTTTTTGGAGGGGTACGGATACGGGTATCTACAGCTAGCATGTAGACTTTCTGTCCTGGTGCAACTGGTAGTTTAACAACTATGTCCATGCCCCACTTCATGAATGGCCACGGAGCTGAGATGGAGTGTAACTCCTGTGAGGGCTGATGGATGACTGGAGCGTGTTTCTGGCAGGCATCACACGTGTACTGTGCACAATCCAACTTCAAGGTTGGCCAATAGTAACCCATTCGTAATACTTTGTTAGCCAAACTTCTGCCCCCTGTGTGGTTTCCACACTGTCCATCATGAATCTCTGACATGACAGTCCTGACCTGGTCAGGTTCCAAGCACCGAAGATAGAGTCCATTGAAAGATCTTTTGAACAATACGCCTTGAATAATCGTGTATCTAGAGGCTTTGATTTTGAATGCTCTAGCTTCAATTTTGTCGTTAGGTAATTTGTCGTGAAGTAACCATTCATAATACGGTTTTGTCCAGCACTGAGCTGCTTGCACTGTGTTATGGCAGACTGGCTGCACCTTTTGGATAGCTGGTTCCAGGATATGTATGATAGGAACGTTGTCCAGCGTTTGTGGTTCAAAAGCTGAACCGATGTTGGCCAGAGCATCAGCCTGTACATTCTGATCCCTGGGCACTTGCTCAACAGTAATATTATTAAATTTTTCAAAAAGAGATTTTACCAAATCAAGGTAAGCCACCATTTTAGAATCTTTAGCCGTATACATTCCGTTGATCTGGTTGGTCACCAACAAAGAATCTATCTTTACCTTTACATTTCGTACACCCAGATCTAGGCACACGTTCAGACCTGCAATCAAGGCCTCATACTCAGCCTCGTTGTTGGTTGTCCTGAACTCACATAACATAGCCTGGACTATCTTGTCCCCCTGTGGCGATTTCAGGACCACACCTAGTCCTGTCCCCCTGACGTTGGCTGAGCCGCCTGTCCAGAGTTCCCATACACCCTGATCCTCAGTCAGCTGTAGCACTTCTCTTGCAGCCTGCTCGATGAGTGTGGGAGTGAAATCAGCCACAAAATCTGCTAAGGCCTGGGACTTGATTGTTGTCCTGGGCTCATTGGATATAACGTACGTGCTCAACTTTACTGACCATTTAGACGTTCTTCCTGAAAGCTCTGGCTTACACAACACGGACTTGACAGGAACATTAGTGCGTACAATAATATGATGAGATTCGAAATAAGGACGCAACTTGGTACAAGCTACCGTCAACGCTAAAACAAACTTTTCTAGAACTGTGTACCTTGTTTCAGCATCCAACAGACTTTTACTTACATAATACACAGGATGCTGCTCCCCTTCAGGTTCTCTGATTAGGACAGCACTTACAGAAAATTTTGTTACGGACAGATATACAATCAGCGTCTCTCCTGGCTCAGGTTTTAACAGCAACGGGGAAGATGACAAGTAACTTTTCAACTCTTGAAACGCTTTCTCATGCTCGTCTTTCCAGACAAATTGCTTGTTTTTCCTTAGCATATCATAGAATGGTCTGCACCTCTCTGAAGACCTAGATATGAACCTATTTAGAGCTGCAACCCTGCCCGTTAACTTCTGTACATCCTTTGGGTTCTGGGGGGACGCCAGACTCATGATTGCTTTAATCTGCTCAGGACTGGCCTCTATCCCTCTTTTCGTCACCATGTACCCTAGGAATTTGCCTGCGGTCACACCAACAGTACATTTAGTTGGTTGTAATTTCATATTATACTTTTCAAGAATCTCAAACGCCACGGCCGGGTCACGGATATGATCTTCAGCTCTCTTTGACTTGACCACCATGTCGTCGATGTACACCTCCATGATATCTCCAATCTGGTCCTTGAACATCATGTTCACTAGCCTTTGATACGTGGCACCTGCATTCTTCAGACCAAAGGGTATAGCTTTGTAACAGTAGATTCCTCTGGTGGTCATGAACGCTGTGTTCTCCTGGTCTGGAGGGTGCATTCTGATCTGATTAAATCCACTTGCTGCGTCCATGAAGGTCAGGACTTCGTGCCCTGCAGTTGCATCCACCATGGCATCTATGTGGGGCAGAGGGAAACAATCTTTCGGACATGCTTTATTCAGATCCGTGTAGTCCACACAGACTCTCCACTTTCCGTTCTTTTTCTGCACAACGACCACGTTTGCCAGCCACTCAGGATACATCACTTCTTTTATCATGTCCATGTCCAGCAGTTTCTGCACTTTTTCGTTCACGATCTCATTCCGTTCTGGAGCGAATTTCCTGCGTTTCTGCTTGACAGGCTTGATACGAGGGTCAATATTTAACTTATGAGAAATAACATCAGGGCTGATCCCAGTCATATCACGAGGGACCAGGCAAAACAGTGCTCCTTACTCTTTAGGAAGTCAATCAAGGCAGGCCTGATTATCTCTGGAGCATCAGAGCCAATCAGAACTTTCCTGTCAGGCTGCATTAAAACCACTTCGTCTGTCTCCATGCAGGGGACAGGATTCTCGACATTCCTGACAGGCTGCTTTAATTGCTATGCATGGGACTTACCTGGGCTGGAGGGTTTCGTGGTCGCCCCAGAACACTCTGGGTGGTCTGGCCGCCGCCTTTACCGTTCTTTGCCCCCACTTAGTTGGGATCTTGACACATTGATGATATGTGGAAGGTACCGCCTTGAGGTTGTGGATCCATGGACGACCCAATATGACGTTGTATGAGGACAAAGAGTCGATTACACAATACTTCTCGAACGAGGTCACCCCTTCGACATACGTTGGCAAGGTGATCTCTCCCAAGCTATGCTTTGTTTCTCCACTGAAGCCAGCCAAGACGCTGGACCTCTTCGTAACATCTGACTCTTTCAGCCCCATTCCTTCCAGCGCACTCATCATTATGATATTGACAGAACTGCCACCATCTACCAGGACTCGTCTGACCAGACAGGTCCCAATCTGAAGCTTGATCACCAAGCCAACATGATGTGGTCCATGCACTCCTTCCAAATCTGACTCATCAAAGATGACAGGCTGGATAGACTACGTCGGCTTTCTGGGGTCGCCGTTTCTCCGCCACACGCTTGGCAGCAGAGTAGGTCAGTCCACAAATATCAGAACCACCAGAAATGAATTTTACCTCATGTGTCAAAGGGGGTGGTTGATCCTTGGGCTGTTCGCGTTCTTCCTTTGACCGTCTACTTCCGGGCAGAATATCTTTCAGGTACCCATTCTTGAGCAGATGTGCCACCTCTCTCCTCAGAGCTATTCATTCCTCGGTTGTATGACCAATATCTGCATGATACTCACACCACTTAGTTGTGTCCCTTCTAGGGTTTGGTTTCTCGTTTGCCTTAGGCCATTTGACCGCTGCTCCTAGCTTGTCCATCTTGCAGATGAGTCCTGGAGCGTCTACCGAGAAGCAATACTCCGATATTGGTGGAGGTATCCTGGGCTGCTCTGTCCGCTCCTCCACAACGTTAGTCTCTTTCCTGGCAGGTCTCTGGTACGGAGCAGACCTGTTGTTTCCACGCTGAGCTGGGGCTTTGCGTGAGGTCCTCTCGTTGTCCTGGTAGCGTGACCTGAACTGCTGGTCCTCTTCTACCCTGATCTGAGCTAGCGTCTTGGCCTGCACATCCTCAAAGGTAGAACAGGGATAACGGGTTAGTTCGATGTAAAGGGTAGAATCTCTTACCAAACCTTGCCTAAAGACCTCGATCGCTGTTTCGATATCGCATCGCGGAATAGACACTTTCACTTTGTTGAAACGGTGCAGGAAGTCTCTGAGTGACTCGCCCTCATCCTGGATGATCCTGTATAGATCGCTGGTCTGCTTCTCCAGCATTCTACTGCTAGCGAACTGAACGTTGAAGAGGTTGATCAACTCTGCGAAGGTTCTGATGCTTCTGATGGGCAGATTGATATACCACTGCAGAGCTGGACCAATCAGCGTTGATCCGAAACTCTTACACATGCACGCTTCTCGCTTCTCCATGGGAATGGCAGCATTAAACATGCGCTGCCTGTACTGAGCCACGTGCTCCTGAGGGTCTGTTGTCCCATCATAGAGTTTCAGGTTTGGCGGAGTGTACTTCTTGGGCATCTCCACCATTGCTATGCAGTCGTCCAAGGGTGAGTCCGCATAGCTTTCGGGCGTGGCTGTCTCTATTGGTGGTGGAAGGCCTGGAACTTTGCGCACCAACTCTGAGAGTTTTTCCATCTCGTGCATCATGTACTGCATCACTTGTGCGGCTGTAATCGCCTCTGGATCTTCGGGCTGTTCTGGCTGCTCTGGCGGGGGGTTGCCTCTAGCAGCGTTTTCATCAGGAACGCCTCTAGCAGTATTTGCAGGAGTGGACTTGGATGATCCTGCACCAGAAGAGAAAATAGAGAAGTCAATTCGCTTGATTACATCAGAGATAGGAGTACTTGGTTGGATCCGAGATCCTGAAGCTTTTGACTTCGAGGATGTATCCAATTGCTTTTTCAAATACAGCCTCGCTTTGAGCGCGCCGCCGGGCCTTCTGCCGCAGCTTGCTGGGCTTTCACTGCAGCCTGCTTGGCTTGTTCCAATTCTGCCTGGAGTTTCAGGAGAAGCTCGTTGTTCTGCTCCGTCATCTCTGATTTTTCTGAGTGTGTGAAGATTTGTTTTGAGAATATAAGGAAGTTTTTTGTGGATTAATAAACTAATATCCCCACAGACGGCGCCAAACTGTTCGGGGTGATTTTCTCACTCTAGTCGTATTTAGATTTTATTAGTATTATCCTTATTATATGGTATTGGAATATCGACGGTGATTATTAGTTGGGAAATAACGTAAGATTAAAGTAATGCAAACAAAGAAAAGACACACGAAATTGTTTACGTGGGAAAAACCCTTAGAAGTAAGGGAAAAACCACGGGCACCAAGCCAGGAGAGGATTTGTACTATGATTCGGACAGAACGTACAGAACGGACAGAACTTCCAGACTACGAGTATACAATCGAGAGCGATTATTAGTGATTTTAGAGTGTATGAGTATGAGTTTAGCAGTTGTCGATTAGTCCCTTGAGTTATGATTGCGTCCTTCTTATATAGTCTTCAAATAACGGTATAATTTGGCTGTTTAATTGCTCCTTGATTTTCGCTGGTCATTAACTTCTTCCACATTCTTCTCCTGTAACGTCTGAGTGGTGTAACTGCTACCTTGAATGTAGCTGAGCTGGTGCTGACTTAGTCCATGCTCCAACGTCACTTTACCTCCTACTTCTTGGGCTTCCACTCCTTTGGGCCTCGCTTGACCTCGACCTTTTGGACTATTGACCTTGACTTCCCTTGACCACATTGACTTGGGCCTTGACTTTCGTTGACCATTTTCCTCTCCTTGACTTGGGCCTTTGTTTTGTTCCCTGGGCCCATGAGGGTATTTTGGGCCTAACAATATCATTAGCTCATTCATTGTTATAATTGAGCATATTATTCACTTATTGAATTTTGAGTATCATTTTAATCTCAAATATTATGTATTATAGTAATATGGAGAAAAAAGACAATATCTCCAATAGCTATATAAGTAAATGTGGAAATTGTGAAAATATTTCCATAATATTATACTTTGTATAAAAAAAAATTGAAGATTATAAACAATATCTCCACTATGTAATACAAAGTATATTAATGGTGATGAAATTTTGGAACATATCATATCTCTAATATGCATAATTGTCCATATATGCTTGTGAATCAATGACAATCATTGAAATGTTTATCAAGACTTTTGAATACACTTGGTAATTGTGTTCCAAACTTTCAATTGATATAACTCTACCATATTTCATATAAATATAGTAATTGTTAACAAAATGCATTAATATATCATGCCCATAATAATCAGCCTCAAGAAGAGGAAGGAACCATTATAATTTGGACATAAGAATAACTTGTCAAAATTAAAAAGAAATAAAAATAATGTGATTATGATAATAAAGTGTCAAAATAGGAAAGAAGTTTGAAAAAATAATAATCATGTTAAGATTGTCAAGTTGAGATAGAGTAAAAAATTTATTGACCTTAAAATAATTATTCCTAAATTTAAAACACATTAAAATATAATCATAATATAAACAAAAATAACCTTTGGTAATTATATGCGTCTGAAAACCAAATAATTCAAAATAAATAAATATTGGACTGTATGTCGCGTAATATGTTAAATTGCTCTATCATTTGGATCTAACAATAATCATCACATGGATGAAATACTTAGTCAATGAGTTCATATGACTAGAATCATGAATGACAAAATTTAGCATTATACTTATGATATTATACATTCATCTTATCTTAAAAAAATGATAGATGAAATTATTAGTTGATCAATTAATCAAATTAGCCAACATATTGATAAGACCAATTGAAAAGAAAGACAAAAATAATAATCTTATCTAATGATTAAATAAGATCAATGAGATTATATGATCAATCAAAAAATAAACCATTGATGTTATGGTCAATTAGTTAATATATGACCAATAACTTGATAATACTAATCAATTGATATGAATATATGATCAATAAATGATAGAGATATCTAATAAATTTATGTGATGCTCAATAGATTAGAACTATGTGCTGATAACGTGTTATAAATTAAAGAAATAGAGAAAATTGAGAGAGAAAAGTTAGAGAGAAAATAAGCAAATAGATTAAGAGAATCAAAATTGGTACACTATTAGGGGGCGTTTGTTTCGTACATGGGTATGGGGTTGGAATCAGGAATCATACCAGGGTGGTATGGGGTTGGAACTCGATTCCTTATACTTAGTGTTTGTTTCAATTGTGAGCGGTATGGGGCATATAGAGTTTAAATGATGGGCTTATCAACACTCTAATTACGATGGGTACAAGCCCAATAGACATCCATCTAAATAATGTTTCATAACAGATTGTCAATTGTTTTTATTTTCTTTTTCCCTTTTTCCTTTCAATAAACCTTTTTTTTTTATCTAATTTGATACTCCACCACCTCCCTCTTACACAATTTTATTCCCTCTCCTTCTTTGCCACTGCAAAAATCAAATCAGTAAAACCCTAATATTGTTCTTTTAATCCGATGACACAACAACATTTCCGGCACCAAGTACCGTCCTCCAATGGTCGTTTCACGATAGCCCTACCTCTGACTGTCAACCGCCCTTATCCCCTACCAGTAAGCCCTATATATTTGGTTTTTTCTTTCGTTTCCTTCAACTGTTAACTAGTTCCTCCGACCTTCCCTCACTTCATGTGATTGCATTAAATCTCATTGCCAAACTTTTTCAGGTCTAATATAAGACTCCTTACAGCGTTCAATATCTAAACTCAGTAAAGTTCAAGGTGCCACACTTTGTTCGGTCCCATAGCTTTTGTACATTTTTTCATAATAATCACCACAGCTTTCGCTTACGTACAACTTCCAACAAAGAACTCCATCCGTGATAAGGGTACAAGAATTCAGAGCACGTCAAACAAACCCAAAATAGCATTTCTACAAATTCTTATAAAATCAGCGCTACAATATTCTTCCCGCGCTGCCAAAAAAAAAAAAAAAAAAAAAATATTCTTCCCGCATGTAAACAGTTGATATGCACCACAAATTCAAAGAGCCAAGACCACGGAGATCGCTCTTTCCAACAGATACATAACAATCATTCACAATAACTGTTGGGGGTCGAATATCCGATTACGCTTACGACAACAAGACGACAAATAATAGGCCCAAGAGGCCCAAAAGCCCAAAAGCTCTAAAAATAGGCCCTAGGGGGCAAAGGTAAAGGGGTTGGTTTTTTCATACACTCTCCCCACTCTCTCTCCCTACTCTCTTTATTTTTATATCTACCACATAAACACATTATCTTTATATTTCGGTACTGACTTGGGCGTCGGAGGCTCCGCCGGGGGCAAGCCCCTCGGGCCCGGAGTTCACCCTGCAGGTCGTACATGGAGCGGGCCTAGACCCTGGAGGCCACCCATGACGTCACTCTCAAGACCCCGAGTTTACACCCGAAACAATAACAATCATTCACAAAGCTTTACAACAGCCACATAGAGAAGAAACAAACGGGACTTGTACACAATTGGTTTTACAAAAGAAAATACATATTATTAAGTGTTGGACAAAGAGCAAAAGTACATATGTATCAAATACAAATTATCAATTTTGGATCAATCAAATATCATTTTCGGACTAAAATCGGTTGTTGGACCATGAAAATATGAGGTAGCGGCAGTCTTTTAATATTTACAAAAATGAGGGTGGTGCAGTGTAGAAACCAGTAACGAGGATTCAATGCCATGAACAATGGTGATGAAGTAAATCACTAGTATAAACTCCACCAAGAGTCATAACTCAGTGAATGCATGCACAGTGGCTTTAGTTTGACCGCTGATGATAATAATTAGACCCAGGGAAGATGAGCGAGCAATGGATGGACTATCAAAAGACCACATACGTGACATACAAGTCAACATCTCCAACTCCCTGATCAGTGTACTCTGTAACCTTATACACAGGCTCATCCACAAACAAATTTCTGAAGACAATTAAAAGAATCTATAAATATATCGACAAACCCCAAAATTTCTACACCCTTCTACAAAGGTAACCTCAATCGTTTTCTTCCCATGGTATCTTAGCTTACATGTGGAGTTAATATGCAAAGTTTGTAAGCCATTTTTCAGACCCTTGCTTAATAGGCTTAAATCCTATGTCGACAAAGTTGAAATCCCGAATTTCTTAAGAAAGAGGCAGAGGACGTGCAACAGCCGTGATCCGCCTCCATCCCTTCAACAATGCACGTAAAATGGTTTTAATGAAATTGCTTGGGCTTTCTGGTGTAATTGCTCTCCAATTTCCCATGACACAATAATATGTACACAAAGCAAAACTTAAGAGCACAAATTTCATGCGTTGTAGTGTCAGTAACAAAATAAAAATGCTCCAACCAACAGCTTAATACCATTTGATGACGGTATATTTCATACATTAAACAACCGCTACTACACAGCAAAAAGGACTCATCGATAATTCATTTTGCTTTATTCCGTCATGATTCAGAACTAATAATATACATTATCAAGTGAAACGAATATACAGTTTCCTAGTAAACACTGAAAATAAAACAAAAAGAAAAAGCACTACATATTTGCTATCGTCATTGATTCATTCACAACAAAAAAAAAAAAAAAAACACCAATCTACAACATTAGGAGTTACGACAATCGAACCTGATCAGCAATTCGCAACCTCAATTCAAGTAACCTGACATTAAATTCGCCATCACTGACCGCCAACATATCCTTCAACGACATGGAAACACCATACTCCTGCAACAATCTAAACCGCGACTTAATCTTACCATCCAAACTAAACGAAAAGTACTGTGGAAACCGCTTAAGTTCCCCCAAATCCCCCTTCATCTCCGTCAAAAAGAACTCAACTTTCGGAACAAGATTATTCTCAACACTATAAGTCAACAAAGCAGGCGAACGCCGCACCATAACAACAACCTCATCACGGGAAAACCCGAGGCTTTCGAGAAACAGAAGCTTGGGAATGAGAGTATGTTCGACAGAAGAGACGAGGAGGAGAGCGGTGTGGGGGGTGATATTGAGGCGGAATTGGCGGCGGAGGAAGAGGAGGGAAGGGAGGAGTTGGTCGGGGACGGAGGAGACAAGAAGGCGGGGACAGCGGAGGACGGCGCGTGGGAGGAGGGTGGAGGAGAGAGCGGCGCGTTGGAGGAGGAAGTGGCGGATGGGGAGGAGGGTGGTGGAGGGGGAGGAGGTGAGGAGGGTGGGGAACATGTCGAGGATGCGGCCGATGGAGGAGTGAGGGAGGTGGAAGGCGGTGGTTAAGGTGGTTTCTACGGCGAGGATGTCGGAGAGTGGGGTTGTGCGGAGGGTTGGGTTTAGTGTGAGGGCTTTCATGGAGTTGATGTTTAGGGATTCTAGGTATATTAGTTTTTGACGGAAGTGGATGCCGGAGGAGGTGGTTGACGGTAGTGGTGTTGGTTGGAGTGGGGTTGTTGTGGTTGTGGTTACGGTGGAGGGTGGATTGTGGAGGTGGGGGTGGAGGTTTAGGGAGTGGATTGCGGTCATGATTTGTTTTGGTGGTTCACTTGGATTAGGGGTTTTTGCTTTGGAATTTGTAAGTACCCCGACTAGAGCCACCCTTTGGCCAAACCTACCGATAAATCTAGGACTATGTTTATTGGTAGGGTTGATTAATCTATCCTCAACTAGCTTCAGAATTAAAATATTAATTTTTATTTTTTAATTCTACCTCAAACTTACCTCAGTTTTCTAACACTTTATTGGTAGGTTTACAAAATATACATACTTAACTTTTTTTTATTCACATTGAATCATATTCTAAAAACTTACTCCCTCTATTTTACTCAATTAGCCCCACTTTCCTTTTTCGGCAATTTCACTCATTTAGCCCCATTACTATTTAGGACAACTTTATACAATCAAAATAACACTTTTACCCCTACTAATATATTCATTTTACCAAAATACCATACACTTTATCCTCTGAAATAGAGGGAGTACTTTTTTAATTTTGAGCTTTAGTAAAGTTTTGAAAAAAAATGATATTAAAAAAATTTCACATAATATATTTGGATTAATTAAATTTAAATTATAAATAAAAAAACAAACATTGCTAAAATTAATAAGGTAACGAAAGTATGTCAAGATTGGTCTCTAATCGTAGAGAATGATTTAATATGAACATTTTTATATATTTTATATTATTTTGTTTTACAAATTTGAAATTATAAGCAATTTTTAAAAATATACAAAATGTTTTAATGCTAAAACCAATCAAATCATGTCATTTGTACTAGGTTTAGAAGTTTTGAAGTAGGTTTAAATTGGACCTAGTTGAAAGTAGGTTTAGAATTTTATTTTAGTTTTCCTTTTTTTTCTAACCTTTTTTTTCTAAACCTAGATGAAGACCTAGTTGTAGACCTAGTTGTAGACCTACCAATAAACATGGTCTTATAGATTCGACTCGGCCTATCTGGAGTCAATTTCAAGAGTATCCCATCCAAAAATCACAATAGCGAACTTAGAGCAAAAGCAATGGAGGTTTTTTAGTCTTGAGTTTGTCAACAAAACTCTAAAGATAAAGTTCTTCCCATTGCAATTTTCCTTAGGTTTGTCAAAATACACAAATTCTTCTGTAAGACGTGCCTTACGTTAAGTTATTGTAAGACGACCCATTTATCAACTATCCATGTTTTTTGGGTCAAATATTAAAAAAAAAAGAAAAAATAAAAAGAAAAAATAAAAAAGAAACAAATTAACGTTGTTATGTTGTTGAGCAGTTTTTTTTTTTTTTTTTTTTTTTTTTTTGCTTTTTTAAGGGGATCAGTTAGTGTTTAATTATTCATCCCCTCAAACTCATCCTTTTTTTTTTTCATCAAATATTTAGTTAGCAAGATTCACCCTCAAATTCAACTGCACTTATGGATGAAGATGGAAGTGTAATATGGTGGATGACAATGATCATGAACAACCATTGACAAACCTAGAGATTGTTACACCGATTAAGCGAGACGGTAATTTCGTCTTTCATAAGCATTTTTTTTTCATTTTTTATTGTGATTTAAACTCTCACTGTTTTGTGATTTTAGACCATGAATTGCCCATGGGTGATGGTGATGATACTGTTGAGGAAGGTGATGACACTGTTGAGGAAGACGATGGTAATCACATTGATATATCACTCGTACTATTTTCTTATAGTAGTAAACAGTTTGTATTTGTATTACAATATATGCTTTTTGTACATCTTTATTTAATATTTGTACGGAGTATATTTTATTTATTATATTAATCATATGTAATATTTTTCGTTGGCTTGTACTCCAGGACCCTTTAATGTACAAAACTATAAAACATTAATACAAATATTGAAATTTTAAGTTCAAAATCAAATTCAACAAACAAATACGATACAACCCAGAAGAGATGCAATTTGAACGAACGAAAACACAAAAACCAAAAGCATAAAAAAGTATAAATAAGTGGTACAAACAATGAATTCTCTAGTTCTAAAAGAGAAGATACAAGTCAAATAAAAAATGATACAAATTCAAACAAAATAAGTACAAACAACAAAAGCTTCAAAAAGTTTTCACAAGTTGGTACAAACATTGAAATCTCTAATACTAAAAAATTACGGCAAACAAAGAGGATAAAAGTCGTACAAAAACAACGAACAAATGTTACAAACATTTAAATCTCTAGTTACAATAAATCAATACGGACAAGTAGAACACAAGTCAAATGTTTAAATGTTTAATCACACAATTCACCACAAATAAGTACAAACCCCAAATTCGTACAAAAGTATAAAAAAGTGATACAAACATCGAAATCTATAGTTCTAAGTAAACCAATACTATCAAAAAGTTTACTAATCAAATGATCAATGACACAAATTCACATCATCTGAGTACAAACACCTAAACCGTACAAAAGTAAATACAACATTATGATCTACATCCGCCGCTGCATTTTTCTTCGTAGATTTGCTTCTACCGCGTCCTCGGCCTGCCCCATTTCTCGTGTTCTTAGTGGCAACACGATCAAAAACGGCTCTTGACCTTTGTCCCAAATCTACCAATTTCACAATAACCCATATTAAACCAAGATACTTCTTCAACAGAATTTCAATTTACAAACTGCTTCCTAAAAGGTACAAAAATGCAAAATTAAATTAATAACATGCACCCAAAAACTCAACTATCATGGTGTCTCCAATTAAAAATGAACACTAACTTAGACATGCACACACAAACATATATATCAACTATATGATGAAGAATAATCCAAACTTTTTCCATCAACTAGTTTGAAACCAATTAATCCTCCACACCATCAACTATGATTTCAATTTAATAAACAAACTTTTAGATACACAAAATCAAACTAATTCATATACAAACTCTTCAATACCTGGTACAATATCTTCAGAGTGAACTTCTCTGGGAAAGTTTGACGGATTTTTCGTCCTCGGCATCGTTTTCCTAAAGGTTTGAGGATGAAGATTGATTTTGAATATAATTTCCTCTCAGAAAATTTCAACTGCATTGGAAAATAAAAGAAGTTCAGTTGAAAAGATATTGAAAGGGGAGTGACACCTTCTTTTTAGGATTGGCAGTTACGTTAGATTTTGTACTGATTTTAATTATTTTTTTAATTTTTTAATTAAACCCATATTTCAATTGGGTATCCTATTTTTAATTAAATGGGTCGACTAACATTAAGTTATTGAAAGACATGTCTCTCAGTAGAATTACTGAATAAGAGGTTCTTATTTTATAACCAAGTTCTTTATTATTTCCAATAAAATTGAATTAATTTGATAGAGTTGAAGAGTAGCGACGGGACCCGACTAAGAACAAAGTAAAAGTTTTTCCACTACACTAAAAAGTTCTTAAATTTTGAGGTTGTTGAAAAAGAATTGAAAATAGAAATAACTTTATATAAAATTCTCCCATTGTGCTTGCTCTTACCATTCACTTTTGTGTTTGTTTGGTTACTAATGGAGCTTAAGGGTAAGTGCAATGGAGAACTTTATCAAAAGTTCTTCATTTGTCATGTAAGCATGTAACAATTTTTAGATGATAAGAACTATTTATCACCAGGGACGTAGCTAGAAGACAATTGTAACCGGGGCCGATTTTTAGAAAAAAATGTTTCTTAATTTAAATGGTAGATATGTAATATTGCAAATATGGGCCTTTTTATAAATTAATTTCTATACCATAATGATCATATCTATTTATATCACGTGCATAATATATATTGGCTAGAGTATAATATCAAATAAAGAATCCAAAAGTAAATTAAACGGAGTACAAATTATATATATCATAGATTTTCTATAAAACAATTTCATACGAGAAGTCGTATTTATAAAGGTGTGGCGACTAGCGAACTAATAGAAAATATATATGTGTGACAGCGTGAGGAAATAATTCTTGAAAAAAAAAAAAAATTCAAGGAAAGCACCCACATGCAATAGTCGATCCCATGACCAACAACTAGCAAAACAAGTGCCTAACCACTAGGCCACTTCACACTTTGGGTTATAAATAGGTGTCCATTTAATATATAACGTATCTTCAGTTTTTAATTTTTACCCGGGCCGAGGCCCCAGTGGGCCTTAACTGTGCTCTGTCACTGTTTATCACAATGGAAGAACTTTATATAAAGTTCTTGATAAGGTCACATAATTATACTTCCACTTTTTTAATTATTAATTCTGTTTTATGTATATTTTCTATTTTCTTTACATTTTTTTGTATTTATTATGTAAATATTTATTATGGGCATCATTTTTTTTATTTCTTTGAATTGCATGGATATCACTTTTACATGCATATTTAATTTAGAGGTGGAAATCGGGTCAGTTGGGTCGGGTCAAGTCGGGTCGGGTCATGTTGGGTCAAAGTGTTATTTCGGGTCGAGTCGGGTTCGGTTTGGGTCGTTATCGGGTCGGGTTATATTGGGTTAAATAGTGTATCGGGCCGGATCGGATTTGGGTCGGGTCATTATCGGGTCAGCGCGATGTTATCGAATTATTTCAATTTTTACCTACTACACTACAAGAAAAAGACCATTTAGCAACCAACTCGCGACTAATTTTTTATGGTTGCAATAGGCACAGTCGCTAATCTAATTAGTTGCTAAATCGATCGCAAATTAGCGACCGATGGATTTTAGATGCTAATTTACAACTAATTAAGCTTAGTCACAAATTTGCAACCCATTTACCTTAGTCACAAATTTGCAACCAATATACTTTAGTTTCAAATCTACATCCATTTATGTTGGGTTGGTAATTTGCAACCAAACTGTAATACCATAGCAAATTTGCTACCAAATTGTAGTTGGTTGCTAAATGTATTTCAAGATTCAAAGAAAAATATCCTCTCTTAATTGAAAGGATTAATACATATTGAAAGATTAATTAATTTATTTATTAATTAAAAAACGTGGATTAGTACCATAAGCTAAACTCCCGTAAAATCCACTAAATTGAACAAAATCATAAAAGACATAAAAAAAGCCAAAAAAAACAAATAAAATCCCTCAAATTAAACAAAACCATATAAAATAAAAAAAAGGGTTATTTGACAAAAATAATCCAAACTATTAGTTATTCGCTTAAAATAATCCGAACTACTGTTTATTATAAAATAAACCCAACTATACTATATACCTTCTCATAATAAACTTGTATTACCTATTACCTAATAAACCGGTAAAATTTCTTAGTTTGACTTAAATCCTTTTTCAATTTTACAGAGTATATTATTTTTACTATACGGAGTATTTATTTACCTCCTCCTATTATGTTTTTTTTTATTATCCACCATTTTTGTCCTTCACAATTCCTTGAATCCTTGATTATATCGACATTCCACTTTCTACACTTGATTTATGTTTTCATTTTCTTGCATCATCTATGGTTAACTTAATACATATAAATTTATTTAATATTGAGTTGTATGTAGAATTAATGCCTCATTTGTTTTTCATCAAAAACAATGGTACTCCGTATCACGGAGAATATGTCTTTGGGTTTTGAATTCAAGTAATTGGGGAAATTAGCAAAGATTTTGTGTGAGATGATTTAAGGTTTGAAGAATTTGGAAATCTGTTTTAAAAGGTTGCAAATGTTGTTATGTGGGATTTTGGGTGAGATGAATTGATAATGGCAGCCAATTGAATAGAAAAGCACAGCTAATCAGATTCACTATCTCTTTCCCTCCCTCCAATTTACAGTCGTTCATTGACGCTTGCAACATCGACAGACGACAACGGCGGAAAACGCCTCCCAGTCTCCCACCATTCACTATCTCTTTCCCTTGAATTTATTACTCAAGCACTTAATGTAATTCCAATTAACACATAAGCCATAAACGAAATAATCTGCTCCATGAAACACACAATGCTTGAATTTGATCCATCCTATTATGATCATAATTTCAGATCATGTTCGTCATCGATTGTTGTTATATTTTTCTGAGATTTGATTTTGTATAATGAATGTTAAGTTGTAAGAGGAGGAATTTATTTTTTTGAGAATAAAAAATAAAATAAAAGGAATTAAATTGGAAGAGTGAAGCAATTTTGCAGTTGAAAATAAGTAGGATGAGAGAATAATATGAGAGCAAGTTATCAAAAGAGTGATTTATACTTTGTGGGCCAGTTTAACCGGATATAGGAGGTCAATTTTTGAGGTAGTCTGTTATAAGAAGGTAAGGATAATAGTTGGGTTTATTTTGGAATAAATGATAGTGCGGATTATTTTGAGAAGATGTTGTATAGTTGGGATTATTCCTATCAAATAACCCAAAAAAGAATCCACCAAATTAAACAAAACCCTAAATATCAAAGTTGAGAGGGGATGTCTTCGGTGACTGCTGAGAGGCCACGATGGTCGCCGTAAGCATCAATGAAGAGGCGCCAGACACACGAATAGGGGACGAAGTGAACGTCAGATCTGAGCACGGTGGTGACCTCTGGTAACAACGGCGGCCAGCGGTAGTGGTAGTCGAAGGGTGGTGAAGGGTGTGGCTGTGTAACACCCCGTGTTAATTTAAGATAATTATAATTAGGAAATCAATAATTAATCATCCTCGCTCACTGAATTTTCTAACACAATACACTACAATCATTTTTGCACCTAAACTAAAACCATTTTGAATTACTTTGAATTTGAACTTTATGTTTACATTTTCAAACTCGATAAATCAAATGGAGAATCCTCGACAATTTTCTCAACGGCAAATTTTGGCACGCAAATCGAGGTCAAACATTGACTAAATGGCCAAGCCACCTAAATGTGATTAAGTCACCTAATCCTTTCTTAAATATAACTACTCATAATCCAAACCTAATTAAAGTAGCTTAAGCTTAATCATATTGATTATTACTAACACAACATATAATAATATCAAATTACTATTCCACTTTGATTTAACTAACACTTTCACTAAAACTCGATATATTGAGTTACACTAAGCCTAAACTGATAAACTTTTTGACGTTTGAGGATAATGATTTAATTCGATAACATTCCACAAAAGAAATATATATTTCGATCGAATAAAATTTTATTTCAAAGTTGCGAGAAAAACTAGTACCCAATTTTTGTTTGAATTCGTTTTGAGGTTTATTTTCATTTTTATTTTCGATCTCACTTCTAAACGTTATTTCAAGACTATATATTTCATTTCGAGACTTTTCACGCACGCAAGAAATCGAAAATTTCAAAACGAAAAATCGGGCCAAGTGACCATGTTTGGCGAGAATGTTGAGCTAGAAGCTCAACATTGTCTTCCTTTTTCCTTTGCTTTTCCTACACACTTGTGTCCCTTGGCCCAAGCATGCCTTGCTCCTGCTTACACACACCTAACCCCTCTTACACACACCTTTACCCTTGTGCCACCCATGCCTTCATTTTCCTTACACAAGTTTACAAACTACTACTACACTACACACATATCACACGCACAAACACACCCAAAAACACAAACACAACTCAAAAACTTCTAACTTATTTTCTCTCTAATAAAACACAAACACAAGAAGTTAGTAAGCAACTTCATCTTCTTCCTTGGTTTCCATGGAAGATCATCATCTTCTTCCTCCTTATTTTCTTCTTAAAACTTTGATTTTCTTTCTCTAATTCACTTGAACACTTAAATCAAATGCTCCACCATTTATATTTAGTACTCACTCCTTATCTTTACATGCAATTAAAAATGAACATAAATCAAAATCACTTAAAATACAAACATCACCTAAACTAAAAAAAAACGATACTACACATAAAACTTTTAGTATAGTATAACTAGCTTAAATAAATTACTAACTTGTTTATTTCATTCTTATGTACCCACCCTAACCAAAGACGAGGAGCAAGACGGTGGAGTCGATCTTAGCCAATTCGATCATATCATTGATCCCGACAACTGCTAAGCTATTTCACTCATAACCTAACTAAGGTGCTTCCCGCACACTTATGTGATAAGCGCCTCGTAAATGATTTATGTTTTCCTAGATGATGTTTTGATGCATGCTTAGTTTATTTTATCACCTAGTATTCATATGTTAAATTAGGAGACAAAAATCGAAAAAAATAAAATATATTGTCCACATACATGTACACGGCATTCACCCCTATTTTTCACTAAATTTTTCGTTTTAATTTTTGTAAATTGCATGCTTAAAATACTAAGGATGAAATGAACATGAAAATATAATTAGTTTATGTTTAGGACTTAAAATGAATTTGTCATGAATTTAAATGTTTTAATGTGTTATGTGTGTTCTTGAAATTTTTGTGTTAATCTTATGTTTAAATGATGTTTAGTTATTTGTGTTAATGTTTTGATATGTTTTCCACTCATGATTAAATACATAAATAATATAAGATAAATTAGTTGTTGAGTTAGAAGTATAAAAATCAAAAATCAAAATTTATTAACATATATACATATACACGGCTAAAATAAATTACATGGACCAATTTTTAGTTTTAATTTTTCTAAATAACATATTATGATTAGTTTAGTTAAAATGGTCTTGTAGGAAAAATTTGAGAAAATTTCATAAACATATAAAATTTTGACTAAATAATGTTCATATGAAAAACATTAAAATTCATCACACATTCATGTGTTCTTCACTTAGGTGATTAGTTTGATTCATAAATTTTATAAGTTTTAGTTATTTATTGTTTTTAAGTACTAATTTAAATCATTTTAGCATAAACTAAATAATTAGTATATAAAAACTTTAAGTTAAAAAAACCGATAAAATTAGAAAACGAAAATAAATTGTTATGTATGTTAGGCCACGGTTTTGGGGTCTATTTTAGACCTAAAATGAATTTGTCACTTTTTATTTTTATCACTTAAGTAATTAAAATAGTTAAAGTAATGAATTATTAATAAAAACAAAAAAAGAAATAAATAGCCTAATTAATAAAACCACACGGCATCTATGTTATTTTTGGGTCAATTTTGGTCAAAATGAATTTATCACTTAGTCACTAAAGTTGATTTATAAGTAGGGTTATATTAGATATTATAATGAACCGTTAATAAAAAGAATCAACTAAACCGATAAAAATAAACGTTACACATATTAAAATGAATGAAATCAAGTGTTACTACCTATGCTTAAATTTGGATGTGGACATACGGACTATTTAAAATGAACTACGACAACCTCGCTAAAAAAAGGAAACCGCTAAAAGATTAGTTAAGTATACGACTAAATAAAACCGAGTTTCACTTCTAAAATGTTATTTAAAATCACCAAGTACAAAATGAACTTAACAACTTTGACTCTAGAATTTTGTACTTAGTTTATATTAAGTTTTGTTTCCGAAATCATTTTTCAAATCACTAAATACAAAACGAACCTAACGACTTTAAAACTAGAATTTTACACTTAGTAAATAAAAAGCTTAGTTGTATTTTCTAAAATATCCTTAGTATAACAAAAATGTATAAGAGTATAAAGATACTAAGTATAAATAAGGTCAAATAATAAATACTAAAGTATAAAGAAAATAAAATAAAAATACTAAGTATAAAGAAAATAAAATAATAAATACTAAGTATAAGAATACATATACGTATAAAATACGAATAAAATACGAAGTATAAAAATACGTACAAATACGGAATACGAAAATACGAATACGTATAAATACGAAGAATAGTAAATACGAGGAATAGTAAATACGATGAATAGTAAATACGGTGAATAGTAAATACGGTGAATAGTAAAATAATGAATAGTGAAAAATATTTAAAAGTTACGAACGGACTCAAAATAAATAATTAAGTTTTTCTATGTGTTCTGTTTTACTCAAGAAGCTATTGCTACTAAAATTTCATTGTACAAGTTTGACGTTATATTTATGTTACAAGTTTGTCATTATTAATATTTGTGAACGAGTGAATGAGAAGTTAGGAAAACGAGTACTTGAATAAAATACTAGTGTAACAACCCGGTATTTCGTGACTTTAATTAAACTAAGGCGGAAAATTAATTAAGTCTATATATTACAAACCAGCTGTTATCGTCTTACAAACTCAGTATACATAATACGAGTTTAGAGATAGAATAGAGTATTTAGATTACAAATTCTCTCAGATACATACAAAATAAGGTAAACTCTCCCCCAGCATTCAATAGCGTTGGTCTCGGGGTACCTGCATTTAACATCTCATCATTTTCCCGCACACTCTTACGACACATGCAATTCTAAAGCAATATGCAGTATAAATAAGGAATAATGAATGAGTAAAAACAATTAGCAAGTAAAACAGGTAAAGCACATAAAGAAATCAAGATTATTCAAACATGAGTATCAATCAAATCATATATTGTACAACACTCTCAAATAACCATTCTCAGCAGTCGTATTCCAATACTCATAAACTCAAGTCATCAAACAATAATCAATCAAACAAGACGAGGAAATACATTCAACATGTGATAACAAATGAATCTTCGTTAGTAAGGCGGAATCATGCAGACCTCATAAGCATCCGCGCAATAGCCGACAGGGCCAACATAACTTGGACATGGCTGACAGGCTAGAGATATCTAAGGTAATAAGGACGATTCAATCCCTTGTCTAATGTATGCATACACCACTATAGATAGGATCGTAGCATACTCGCCCATCGAGTAAGTAGTCACCTAATAATACGACTATCACCAGAGACGGGTACTCGGATGGGTGGCTTTTCCACTTACCATATATGGGCCCACGGAAATATCAAGGATGCCCTATCCCTAGGGTTGTATATACCGTGCCAAATAACAATCTTAAATCGTTAAATCGCCTTGGGCAACTCAGGGAGGGAGCCCAAGTCCCCATATACAGCTACCTCATTAACTTCGAATTTCAAAAGTCGCAACATGGCGAACAATCCAAGTATTTTATTCAAGTAGCTTATTCTTTCCAATTCTCATTTCTTCGTTCAAATTAAATAGATGTCCATTCTGAAACTTAAATGTATCGTCGAACTTGGTATAATGAAATTCTAGTTCTAGCAGTTCTCCAGATAAACAGGAACAAGTAGGAAACCTAAATAATTTATTTGAGTGTGTTTGTAAATTTTTAATTATTTTACTATTTATCGTATTTTACTATTCATCGTATTTACTATTCATCGTATTTACTATTCATCGTATTTTTATACGTATCCGTATTTTAGTATTTCGTATTTGTACGTATTTTTATACGTATGCTGCATTTTTTATACTTCGTATTTTATTCGTATTTTATACGTACATGTATTCTTATACTTAGTGTATTTTCTATACTTAGTATTTATTATTATATTTTCATACTTAGTATTTTTATACCTTAAGATATTTTATTTGATTAAGTTTAAGTGATTTAGTTAATGTAACTAGATTTTCTAATTATTTAGTTTCTTTTTGATTTTTATACTTAGCTTTTCTAAAAAAATATCTAAAAAGTATCTAGACTTTTTAATCTAAGTGTAAAAATCTAGTTTTATTTCCTAAGTATAATTTCTAGTTTTAAAGTCGTTGGGTTCGTTTTGTATTTAGTGATTTGAAATATTATTTTAAAAGCGAAAGTCGGTTATGTTTAGTCATATACTTAGCTAAATTTCTTTTAACGGTTTCTATTTTTAGCGAGGTTGTCGTAGTTCGTTTTAAATAGTCCGTATGTCCAATCCACATTTAAGCAAAGGCAGTATCACTCGACAGTATTCATTTTAATACGTGTAACGTTTATTTTTATCGGTTTTGTTGATTCTTTTTATTAACGATTCATTATACAATTTAATATAATCCTAATTACTAATCAATTTTAGTGACTAAGTGATAAATTCATTTTGACCAAAATTGACCAAGAATAAGGGTGGATGCCGTGAGCCTTTATTTACAATAGCTAATTATTTCTTTTGTTGTTTTTGTTAATAATTCATTACTTTAACTATTTTGATTACTTAAGTGATAAAAATAAAAAGTGACAAATCATTTTTTTGACCAAAAATTTACCTAAGGCCGTGGCCTTCATTTCACTTAGCTTTTTATTTTCGTTTTCTAATTTATCGGTTTTGACTTAAAGTTTTTATATACTTATTATTTAAGTTATACTAAAGTGATTTAACTAGTTTACAAGTTTCACTAACATTTTATTTTATTTATGAATAGTGATTTTACTCACTTTAAATTTCTAACTTTTTCATTATAAAGATTTAGCTTATTTAACTTATATAATTAGTTTTGTAATTACTTACTAGTTTAATAAAACGATAAATAACAACACACATATAACAATATAAATCAAACTAAGCTAAAACATCAAGAACACATGAAGAAAAAGAAGAAAAACTTATGTTTTTCTAAAGAACACCTAAATCTCAAATTTTCATATTATCGTTTTATTTTCTCAAATTTTCCATACAAGTCTAATTTAACTAAACTAATCATAATATGTTATTTAGAAAAATTAAAACTAAAATTTGGTCCTTTTATTTCAAGTAGGCCGTGTATATGTATGTGTATGTTCTAAATTTTATTTTTGATTTTTATACTTCTAATTCAACAACTAATTTACCTTATATCATTTATGTATTTAAACAAGGTGAAAATCATATACAAAACACTAACACATATAGTCAAATCATTTCATACAAAAATAACATCAATACTTCAAGAACATATAAACACTTTAAAACATTTAATTTTCATAACAAATTCATTTCAAATCCTAAACATAAACTAATTATATTTTCATGTTCATCTTAGTCTTAGTATTTTAAGCATGCAATTTACAAAAATTAAAACGAAAAATTGAACTAAAAATGGAGGGTAGTAGTAGGTTAGTATAGTGAGCAACAAATTTTATTTTGCGATTTTTGTCTTCTAATTTAACATGTGATTACTAGGTGATAAAATAAATCATACAAGCATCAAAATAATAACATATAATCAAATTCGAGGCGCTTATCACATAAGTGTCTGGGGAAGCACCTTAGTTAGGTTAAAGAAAATGCTCCTAGCAATTGTCGGGATCGATTATGTGATCAAATTGGCTCAAGTCGATGTTCCCTCCTTGCTCCTCTTCTTTGGTAGGTTAGTACATAAAAAGAAATAAACAAGTTAGAAACTTATTTAAAACTAAACTACTAAAATGAAAGTTTAAAGAGTAGTAGTAATTTCTTTTTAGGTTTAGGGGATGTTTTAATTTCTTCATGATTAAATTTTTATGTTCATATTTATTTGCATGTAAAAAGAGTGAGTGAATACTAAATATAAATGGTGAGGAAGAGGTTTAAATGCTCTAGTGAATTTAAAACAATAAGAGGAAGTTTAAGGAAGAAAATATAAGGATGAAGGAGATGAAGATTATCAAAGTTTACTCAAGGTTGAAGGTGAAGGAGCTTGTAAGTTTCTTGAGTATGTGTTTATTTAGAGAGAAAATGGAAGACTTAGAAAAAAAGGAAATTTGATGTTGTTGTTGTTGTTGCACCGTAAGATAGTAGTAGTAGTAGTGATTGTTGTGTTTTTAATTTGTAATATGTAATGTGTGTGAATGTGTTTGTGTATTTAGTTGTAAATCTTTAAATGAAAATAGACTAAGTATAATGATGTAATAAGGTAGGGTGGTTAGATGAGACAACTTAGTAAAGTGGAGACAAGAATGGAAGAGCTACACATTGAGCATGTGATTAGGGTGGCTTGTGTAAGAGCATAGGAGAAGACTAAAACATGCTTGGTGTTTGTGTGTGTGTGTTCATACGTACAAAGGGGGTAGTGTAGTAGTGTTTGTGTTTTGTTTGTGTGAAGTGAATTGTGTAGTAAGTGATTTGTGTACTAGTAAAGTAATAATGTATTTAGTTGTATTAAACATTAAATCAAAGGAAACTAGAATGATGATGTAAAATATAGGAGTGTAAGATGAATTGACATGGTAGTAAAGTAGAGCATGTTGTGTAAGAGAAGGGAAGAAAAGAGAAGACAAGAGCATGCTAAAGCATGGCTCAAGAATCTCGGCCAACTTGGTTCAAGTGGGCTCGATTTTTCGTTTTTGAAATCTTCGATTTACGCGCACGTGAAAAGTCCCGAAATAAAATATATAGTCTTAAAATAATGCTTAGAAGTAAGATCGAAAATAAAAATGAAAATAGACTCCAAAACGAATTCAAACAAAAATTGGGTACTAGTTTTCCTCGCAACTTTGAAATAAAATTTTATTCGATCGAAATATATATTTTTTTCGTTGAATGTTATCGAATTAAATCATTAAACTCAGACGTCAAAAAGTTTACCAGTTTAGGCTTAGGGTAACTCAATATATCGAGTTTTAGTGAAAGTGTTAGTTAAATCAAAATGGAATAGTAATTTGATATTATTATTATATGTTTTGTTAGTAATAATCAAAATGATTAAGCTTAAACTACTTTAATTAGATTTGGATTATGAGTAATTATATTTAAGAAAGGATTAGGTGACTTAATCACATTTAGGTGGCTTGGCCATTTAGTCAACGTTTGACCTCGATTTGCGTGCCAAAATTTGTCGTTGAGAAATTTGGCGTGTGTGCTTCATTTGATTTATCGAGTTTGAATATGAAAGAATAAAGTTCAAATTCAAAGTAATTCAAAACGGTTTTAATTTAGGTGCAAAATAACTTGTAGTATAATGTGTTAGGGAAATAAGTGAGCGAGGATGTTTAATTAATGATTTGCGCAATTATAAAGGCTTAACTTAACATGGAGTGTTACATGTTTAACGAAAAAAATTCAGTCGCATTTTTATTATAAGTAAAAAGGATGAATTTAATTTAAGGAATTAAATTCTTTCATAATATTTGGTGATAAAAACACGGGGTGTTACAATCCTACCCCCTTAAGAAAAGTTTCGTCCCCGAAACTTGGAAAGGGTGGGTAACTGCTCGAGGTTAAACAAGGCAGCTAGAGAGAATATCGAGATTTTACAAATTTGGCTACTAACATTTGGTTTTGTTGGAACAAGACTTTTCGAAAAGTTTGAGTTTTCGTATTAATCTAGAAACGTCGGTTAGAGGTAAAATATTGGAGAACAAAATCGCGTTTGATTTATCAATGAGATATTTAAATAGATATAGAAATGTTACTAGAATGTTATTTCCGAAAATGACACGAAGGAGGCTCACAAAAAGGTAGGGCCTGGAAGTTTTGTACGGACTTAAATTAAAACAAAAATAATAGGCATTTTAAGAATTAAATCAATTTATTTAAATTTGAAAATAGGTATTAACCATAAAATAAATTGAAATAAGAAATTTTAAGATATAATTAGGATGTTGATAGTATTAAATTATTGTCCTACCCCCTTAAGAAGTTTTAAACGTATATAAATAATGTTATTATGGTTATTTTTAATGATCACATACATAAGATATATAGCCTTAGGAAAAGCGGCATTTAGGGAAAATATGTAAAAATCGTAGTGATCGTAAGGAAAATATGAGCCTTATTGAAATTAAGGAAATTCTGGTTATTGTTGAATGGTTAAATAAATTTTTTAGAGAATTATGGATAACCTTGTTGACATAGCTCGTTTTCTTAAGTTTATTATTATAATGTTATTAGATGAAACGGAAATGTTATAAATCATATTTTGGGTAAGATTGAAAATTTATAATAATGGATGACGTAAAAATATAAAATTTTGTATATATTTCTAAAATAGAGGAAATAGTAGAAACGAAACAATTTCAAAGATTTTAGAAATAAAGGAATGAAAAGTTTGAACCACGAAGTTTCAAAAGTGTTTCAAAGAGATTGATACGAATTTTAAATATAGGAGGTCAAAAAGGAACTTTGTTTGACGGATTGTAATTCGTACATTATTGTATTTTGATGCACAAGAAATATTTTTACTCTTCGGTAGAGATGTATTAGTATTGATTTGTCCGGAGTTAGTGAATTTGGATTGTTTGATGAAATTTTGAAAAGTATAAACGATATCGACGCTCGTGTATCAAATAAAGTAAATGCTGGTACCGTGTTAACAAGAAGTTTACCAGTGACAAGGTCGACATTGATAATGTCTTCAGCACCTTCTTCACACGTCGGGACGTCTGCGCGTCCTTGAACCTTCACGGCTGGCGGTGGTCCCGCGTTTGCCTTGCCACCAGTACCCCTCTCCGGGCATTCGTTTTCCTTGTGCCCCTCTACCTTACAAAAGTAGCACACCATCGGTCCTCCGCTACAACGCGTGTTCGGGTGACTAGGTCATTTGTCACAGAATTTACACCGATTCGCTTGAAAAGGCGGATTCGAGAAGTTGTTGGTTAGTCTTTGCGACGGACGGTGTAGGGTTGCGGTTGTGGTACATGGAGTCCGCCTTGGTTTCTATTGCGGTTGTCTTGAGTTTGGAAACCTGGGCGACCAAAAAGTGGTTTGTGTATGGTCGGGCATTTGCCACGTGAGGCGTGAACGCCTTCTTCTTCTTCTTCTCCTCGCCTTCTCCTCTGGATGGGTGCCCGGATACACGTTGCCTTTCGTAGAGGCTTGTGAAGTTCTTACTGAACCAACCCGCTCATGTTTATCCTCAGGTTATTGTCCATGCCTCAAATGCGTAACGAGTTGCGAGTTCCTCCTCGCTAGTCAATATCTTAGGAGCAAACTTGGGCGACTCCCGATATTTTTCTGTGTAAGCTTGTAGGGTCATTTCACCCTGGGTTAGATTCCTAAACTCTTCTTCTTTTTCCCACTTCAACTCTTCCCCAAAGTACTTGTTTTCTAATAGTGTCTTAAACTCGCTCCAGTTATAGAGCCTTAGGGGAAATTGGGCTTTGATTAGGCGCCACCAACTATTTGCCTCTCCCTTCAAATAGTACGCTACCACGTTCACCATTTCGTTAGGTGGTGTCTTGCTTAGTTCTAGCAATTTCTCCATCTCCTCGATCCATTCTGTCAAGACCGTGGGGTTGACAGAGCCAGTATATGGTTGGGGTCTATGTTTGGAGAATCTCTCAAATGCGGATTGGTTATTCCCGCCACCCTGATATTGGTGTGTATTCTGAGCGATTTTCATTATTGCATCCTCGAAACCTCTCCTTCTTGCCTCCTCTTCGAGGAATTGTTGGTTGAGGTCATGGTTAGGAATACCGTTTGCATCCATTCTGAAAATATTAAACTGTATGAAATTGAGTAGTTCCAAAAGAAGCATATTATATAATACAAGATAGAAATTGGTTACATCGACTTAGAGTAGCAAAATGCAACTAATACATTTCATAGGAAGGTAACTGAAAGTAGAATGTAGGGACAACGCCTCCTAATAGTGCTACACAGATACACTGAGGTTAGGTAGTTAAAATCTAAAGATTTTCCAAAATGTTGTCCGATCTAGTAGTTAATAGGGCTAACTGGATCTAGAGCCCATTTGAAGACTCCGCATCGCTGACTTCCTGCTCATCATCATCAAAGGTGTGTCCCTCAGTAATGGCACGGCATGCGAGTCTGAGGCCGCATTTGAAGGAAAACCACCCGTGAGACTTTCCTCCTCCAACTGTAGATATGTGGCGCACCGTAAGCCACCAATAAAGAGCTTCGCCTCTGAGGAATCTCTCGGTCAGACGTACTTTCCACTCTTCATGAACTCCTGCCTCAACGAACTTCGCTTCCATCTCATGTATCCAACTCACGCAAGTGTCGCGGTCTCCTGCGAATTTGCGCGGAGGATTTTCTGAGAATTTCCTGTAGGCCGCAACTCTGACACGGGTACTTCGTCCAAGCTCAGGAGTAACAGAACGCATAGGAATGGCACGGAGAGCGCTCTTCTTCCAGTTGATCGAGCGATGGTTCCTTCCGTCTCCGCATGTTGGTGCATCGCCGGTTGATGACATCTACGAGGGATTTTAAGGAAAGGAGTCAAACAACAACCAAGATATTGTTTGAACGGAAATAAAATGGCTATTAAGAGAATATAAATTTTTGATCGAACAAAAACAGGATTAACAAGGGTTTAAGAATTTTATTAGTGAATTTGGTTAAGGATTTAGTAGATGTCCCTACTTCGTATAGCCTGTACTCCTTCAGCGTTTCACTTCTCGGGAGCTAAGTTTATTAACTCGATTTTATATCCGAGGATAGTTGTTAGTTTTAGTCAGTCACATCAGCAAGTAGCAAGCATACGATGGTTAGCGTATTTTATTTTAGGGTAGTAGCTCGTTTATTTAAAAAGATTTTAGCGTATGGTCGGTACTTAAAGTTTCTACCCATCCTCACACTTTAAAGTGATCTAGGTTATTTATTTTAGCGATCTAGGATTTCTAATTCATTATTTGATCCTATAAGTCTATGCCTGACATACTATATGAATGTCTGGTGTAACAACCCGGTTTTTCGTGACTTTAATTAAACTAAGGCGGAAAATTAATTAAGTCTATATATTACAAACCAGCTGTTAACGTCTTACAAACTCAATATTCATGATAAGAGTTTAAGGTTAAAACAGAGTATTTATATTACAATTTCTCTCAAAATAGATTACAAAATAAGGCCTTCAATCCCCTGATAGATCAACGGTCAAGACTCAAATTTTTGCATTAAATTCTCATCATTTTCCCGCTCACTCTTGCGATACATGCAATTTCTAAAGCAATATGCAGTATAATTAATGAATAATAAATAATCAAGGAAAACAAATAGCAAGTATGCAATTTAAACACATAAGGAGATCATGATGATTCAATACAGTATAAACCAATCAAATAACCAACCACGCTCACAAATAATCATACTCAACAAAATCACATTCCAATACTCAACCAAGTCATTAGATAATCATCAAACAAACAAGGAAATACATTCAAACATATGTTAACTAGTGAAAGTTCATTAGCGGCGGAAGCATGCAGACGTAATTTCGATAGTAGACGAGGCCAAACAGTTGGGCGTGTCGACACACTAAATCCTAGTGGGCCAGGGCCAAGCAGTTGGGCGTGGTCGACATACTAGACGTCCGCGCAATAGCGGTCGGGGCGAACAAAGCGGGCGTGTGCGAGCAGGCTAAGGATACCTAAAGCGATAAGGGCGACCAAATCCCAAGTCTAATGTATGCATACACCACTAAAGATAGGTTCAGATCATACTCGCCCTCGAGTAAGTAGTCACCTAATAATACGACTATCACCTTAGACGGGTACCCCCGGGTGGGGCTGGAGTTTCCAATTACCGTAGTATGGGCTCACGGAGATATCAATCATGCCCCATCCCTGAGGTTGTATATCCCGCACCGAAATAATACTTTATAAAAAATATTAGATCACCTTTAGCAACTCTGGGAGGGAGCCAAAGTCCCCATAGACGGCTACCTCATTAACTTCGAATTCAAGAGTCGCGACATGGCGAACAATCCAAGTATTTTATTCAAGTATTTAATTTTCTCAATTCTTATTTCCTTGTTTATTCAAATCAAGTGACAATTCGGAAACTTAAATATATCGTCAAACTTTGATAATTAAATATAACGTACCACATGATCTCATATAAACAGAGCAAGTAAGGTATTTTATTTGAAGTATATGTTGATATTCTTCTTAACATGTCCACTTATTATTTTATTTATGTTATTTTAAGTAATTGTTAAAACTTTGCTATTTTATTTATTCTTATCTTATTTTTTTGTATTGCATTTAGATTTATTATCTTAGTAGTTAAACCATTTTGAAATTTTAGTTATTATTCATCATTTCTTTTAAATATTTATTCTCGTTACTTAGTTTACTTTAAGGTTCTTTATTTTGAGTAACCTAAATAGTTTTAAGTGACTAATTCATTTTATTCAAGTGTAAGTATTTTAATTGATTAAGTTAAAAGATTTAGTTTCGTTTAAATTTCAACTTAAGTGTGTTTACAATTAGTGATATAAATATTCCAAGTTTCATGTAATATAATAATTATTTAATATTTTCATAGTTAATATAAATAATGAAGGTGTCTAGTTACGTAATATTCATAACATTTATTTTAATGTTAGAAATATTACTTAAATGATATTTGACAGATTTTAGTATTTTTGACTAAAATATAATTAGCTGACATTTAGTTAAATTTCTTTTAGGTGGTTTAATTTCTTAATACGATTTTATTTATATAGCTTTCACGTAGTCGTATGAGGGGATTAGGTAACTTGATCTTGAGATTATTAATATTTATATTTTAGTAATATTCACTCAAGTGTAATTAATTTAATTATTTATTACTTTTTATAATGTCATAAACCTTATAGTTTAAATTTTAGTTAGGTTTTGTATTTATATATATAAATACATTATTCATGATTTTTATATAACTATACTTAGTAAATTGTTAGTCGATCTTTATATATTACTAAGATGTTAACAATTTACCTTTTAGTTAATTTTTATTTGTGATTCTAATTTTTAGCTTTATTTAGTAATAGTTTTAGTTAAGTTTATTTTAAGTTTCAAGTTCTTTATTTCGTTTTGATATTTTAAGCAAATACTTATTTAGTATAGTTTAAGTTCATTTTAAACTTTAGAGTTTTTAAATTAAAGTACTTATCATATTAAATTAGATATATGAGTTTTTATACATTTGTTTATATTAGATATTTAATACAGTATCTTTTATGTATATTAAAATGAACTTTACTTTTAAATTTATTTAATCCTAATTTAAACTTGATACTCTTTTTATTTAACTCTTTATTTTTAGTTGTATTTTAATTTGAACCATTAAGTGACTACAACTATTTTTACGACTATAAATATTTTCATATTTATTTAGTTTATTTACTTAAGCCGGTTAATAATATTTTTAGTCTTATTTTATACTTGTGATGCTTATATTTAATATTTTCAATAAATTACACATAACATATAATTTCAACATGATAAAATTTCATATAAAATCAACAATAATTTAACAACACATTTTTCACCTAAAACATATTATCATAAAATCATACAAATATCATATTTCACAATTTAATTCAACATCATATATATAATTATAACATCACTTAGGAAAATAACATAAAATCAGTTACGAGGCGCTTATCACATAAGTGTGCGAGAAGCACCTTAAATTTGGCTCACGAACAGAGGGCCTCCAAATAAAACCCGAACATGTAGTACTCCCAACCCAAATGAACTGATTTCCAACCATCACAATAGCGTGAGACTCGACGCAAAGAATTCAAAGATTTGACAGGAACAAATTGAAAGTGAAGGGTGAGGAAGAAAATGAATTAAGCGGCGCGATCAAGTCGATATAATAAATAATGTAAAAACGTTTAACGAAATCGAAAAGAGCTCACCAAATTAAATGGAGGTGGCAAGGATGAAAAGCAAGGACCTAAGAAGAAGCAGAGGACCTTGGTGGCGAAGCGGACTCGGTGGCGACTCAGGTGGTCGGAGTTTTGGGCGAGAAAGAGGAGACGCAGGGAGAAATAAAAACTGATTTAAAATGGGCGAAATCAAATGACGATAACTTAATGGATAAAATGATTTAATCGACGACACTTACCGACGATTAGAATACGACGACAAGCATAGCAAGGCCACGGTGGCAGGGGGACGACGGTGGTGGCAGACGACGTGACAGAGGACAGGGGAAGGAAAAGAGGGAGTACACGGAGGCCGAGGGAAAACTCCGATGGTTTCAAGGTGGTCGTGCTCGAGCTCGAGCTCACCTTTAATGGTGACTCCGGTGGTGGTGAGCTCGACGGTGGCAACCATGGTGGTGTTGTCGGAGCTCCGACGAGCATAAAAAGAAAAAGAAAAACAGGGGATAGCAGGGAGAACGAGAGGGAGTGAGAGAGGAACCACGGTGGTTGGATGGCCGGTGCTGAAGCTGACGGTGGCCGTGGTGGCTGGTGACGGTGGCCGCTGCTGTTGTTGTTTATTGTTGTGTTGATGTTGTTGTTGTTGCTCGTGTTGTTATTGTTGTTTGCTGCTGTTGTTGTTTGTTATTGTTGTTTGTTGAGCTGTTGTTTTTATTTTCAATGGAGAAATGAAACAAAACAAAAAAAAATAAAGGAGGAGAGTAAGGAGGAAGAAGAAGAGGGAGGCAGTAAAACAAAATAATGAAATGAAAAAGGAGGAAGGAAGGGTTAAGGAAGTAGGTTAAAAAAATATCCAAAATCAAGTGGGTGTAGAGTATGTAGAGTTGTCGACATACTTGGGAGGTAATTGGGTCTGTTTGATCCGATTTGCTCTGTTTCATTCGCTCTTATTTATAAACTTTTAATTATTATTAAATATATTATACTTTAAATTATTTGTTTTAAATTTTAGTTTTATGATTAGTGTTATAAAATTTATATTTTGAGATATAAAATGTATAAAAGTTGTTAACTATAATTTTTATTACGGTCTCAACATATTTTCAAACGGCTAGTTTATTTTGTAAAATACATTTCGATAAAATTATATTTTATTCAGTTATTAATAATTTTTAAAATAGAATGCAAATTTATTAAGTCTAATAAATGTAACAGAAGTAAACTTTTTAGTTCGACAAGTATTATAAGAATAAAAATATAATACAGATTAATATAAAAATCGAGAAAATTTAATTAGAAATATCTTGAGAAAGTTTATTTAATCGAAATTTTTCAGCCGCGTTTTTGAAGCAAAGGAATAAAAGTTAAATTATATAAAATTTAATTTAACAATTTAGTTAAAATAATTAATTACTGTTAATAAAAACACGGGGTGTTACAATCCTACCCCCTTAAGAAAAGTTTCGTCCCCGAAACTTGAATAGGATGGATAACTGCTCGAGATTAAAAAGCAGTTGGAGAAAACGTCAAGGTTTTTGGAATTGAAATAGCAATATTGCTCTTGATTGGGTATGAATTTTCTAAAAAGGAAAGATTGATGAATTTAATAATTTTAAAATATAAATAATTCTTTTTCGAATTAATATCTAAATGTTGCTGCATTGTCATTTTCAAAATCAGCGAGAAAGAGGTTTTCCAAAAAGGTAGGGCCTAGAAGTTTCGTACGGAATTAAATTAAATAAAAATAATAAGCGTTTTAAGAATTAAAACAATTTATTTAAATTTGAAAATAAATATTAACCTTAAAATAAATTGAAATAAGGAATTTTTAGATTTAATTAGGATTTTAATTTAATCAAATTATTGTCCTACCCCCTTAAGAAGTTTTAAACGTACGTACATAATATTATTATTGTTACGTTTAATGATCATACACATAAGGTATATAGCCTTAGGAAAACGGCATTTAGGAAAAATATGTAAAAGTCGTGGTGATCATAAGGAAAATATGAGCTTTAATGAAATAATGGGAATAGGTTATCATCGAATGATTAAATAAAATTTTAGAGAATATAGATAACCTTGTTGATTTAGCTTGTTTTTCTTAAAATTATTATTATAATGTTATTAGATGAAACGAAAAGTTATAAATCATATTTAGGATAAGATTCGAAATTTACAATAAGGGGTTAAAATAAATGATATATGTGTATATATTTTTGAAGAGAGATACTTGTAATAGATAGGACAAGTTCAAAAGATATTTAATAAAAAGATAAGGAGTTTACAAAAATGAAGAAAACGGACAAGATTTCATCGTATGAGATTAATACGTATTTCGTATAAATTATGATTTAAGAGTTCAAGAATTTTAGAACAAGGGAATAGGCTTTAGAGGTTGAATAAAGAGTTAACGAAATTATAAAGGAAAGGTAAAAATCATTTTTTCGAGATTAAATAGAACAAATGAAAATTATTTTTACGAAATCAATTAGTAGGTATTATAGATTTCGAGATTAGAAATTTTAGAAGATAAGAATAATTGTACGAGGCTAAAATACGAAGTAAAGTTCGAAGGTTTTTGAGTATAAAGATTAAGGAGTTTACGAAATTGAAAAGTAGAGAGGAAATCATTTTACGAGATTGAAAAATCATTGATTTAACTCCATTTTAGTAGGAAATTTTAAAATATAAAAGGAAATACAAAAATCAATTAGAGATTAAATATTAGGAATTTTTTTTTTTTTTTTTTTTGATTAGGAAATCTGAAAATTGAAAAGCGTTGAAATAAAGGTGACAATTAGAGAACGATTTTGATATGGTTGTAGAAGTCTTCAATGCTAAAGAAGCCTTCGACGTCTTGGGAGTTGTCTCAGATAGCATGATTCTTGATACGTCTCTCTGCATGCGCTTCATGTCTTGTCTTCAAGTCTTGTATTTGCGAGAAAATGAAAAGAGATAAAAATCATTTTATGAAGTCATTATAAGAGTATAAGTTAGGAAGATTTTATTTTTTAGAAGGAGAAAAATAAGTTAAATAGATTTAAAATTTTAGAGGAGAAAATTATAATCTATTTAATAAGGATGTTTGAGAAAGTTTTAGAGGTCTTCAAATCAATGGATTTCTTCCAGGTCCAGAGCGTCGCTTTGGTTCGTTCGACTCTTGATGTGTCCATTTTCAAGTGCTTGAGTCCTTGTCGTCTCGTCTTCGATTTTATACGTCTCGAGTTTAGGTAACGTTAGTATAAAAGATTTGTTAGTCAAACAGGTTAGTCATAGAGCAAATAGCAAGTAAAAGAATTATAATACGACAAGATTCTATCGCTCATCTAACTAGTCTTTTATTCTTAGGTCGATCCTTAAGATTCTACCCTTTCTCACAATTTAAAGTGATCTATGTTATTATTTTAGCGATCTAAGATTTTCTAATTTATTATTTGATCCTATATAAGTCTATGCCTGACATACGATATGAATAAACGGCCTGTGTCGTCTCGCTATGTGAGATAACTTTAAGTCATTCACTATCGCAAGACGACTCGATACCAATCAGAATAACCCGGTTTTTCGTGACTTTAATTAAACTAAGGCGGAAAATTAATTAAGTCTATATATTACAAACCAGCTGTTAACGTCTTACAAACTCAATATTCATGATAAGAGTTTAAGGTTAAAACAGAGTATTTATATTACAATTTCTCTCAAAATAGATTACAAAATAAGGCCTTCAATCCCCTGATAGATCAACGGTCAAGACTCGGGGTACCTGCATTAAATTCTCATCATTTTCCCGCACACTCTTTCGATACATGCAATTTCTAAAGCAATATGCAGTATAATTAATGAATAATAAATAAACAAGGAAAACAAATAGCAAGTATGCAATTAAAACACATAAGGAGATCATGATGATTCAATACGAGTATAAACCAATCAAATAACCAACCACGCTCACAAATAATCATACTCAACAAAATCACATTCCAATACTCAACCAAGTCATTCCGATAATCATCAAACAAACAAGGAAATACATTCAAACATATGTTAACTAGTGAAAGTTCATTAGCGAGGCGGAAGCATGCAGACGTAATTTCGCAATAGTAGACAGGGCCAAACAGATTGGACGTGTCTGACACACTAAATCCTAGTGGACAGGGCCAAACAGATTGGACGTGGCTGACATACTAGACGTCCGCGCAATAATAGCGGTCGTAGAACAAAGCGGGACGTGTCAACAACAGGCTAAGGATACCTAAAGCGATAAGGACAGCCAAATCCCAAGTCTAATGTATGCATACACCACTAAAGATAGGTTCAGATCATACTCGCCCTCGAGTAAGTAGTCACCTAATAATACGACTATCACCTTAGACGGGTACCCCCGGGTGGGGCTGGAGTTTCCAATTACCGTAGTATGGGCTCACGGAGATATCAATCATGCCCCATCCCTGAGGTTGTATATCCCGCACCGAAATAATACTTTATAAAAAATATTAGATCGCCTTTAGCAACTCTGGGAGGGAGCCAAAGTCCCCATAGACGGCTACCTCATTAACTTCGAATTCAAGAGTCGCGACATGGCGAACAATCCAAGTATTTTATTCAAGTATTTCATTTTCTCAATTCTTATTTCCTTGTTTATTCAAATCAAGTGACAATTTAAAACTTAAATATATCGTCAAACTTTGATAATTAAATATAACGTACCACATGATCTCATATAAACAGAGCAAGTAAGGTATTTTATTTGAAGTATATGTTGATATTCTTCTTAACATGTCCACTTATTATTTTATTTATGTTATTTTAAGTAATTGTTAAAACTTTGCTATTTTATTTATTCTTATCTTATTTTTTTGTATTGCATTTAGATTTATTATCTTAGTAGTTAAACCATTTTGAAATTTTAGTTATTATTCATCATTTCTTTTAAATATTTATTCTCGTTACTTAGTTTACTTTAAGGTTCTTTATTTTGAGTAACCTAAATAGTTTTAAGTGACTAATTCATTTTATTCAAGTGTAAGTATTTTAATTGATTAAGTTAAAAGATTTAGTTTCGTTTAAATTTCAACTTAAGTGTGTTTACAATTAGTGATATAAATATTCCAAGTTTCATGTAATATAATAATTATTTAATATTTTCATAGTTAATATAAATAATGAAGGTGTCTAGTTACGTAATATTCATAACATTTATTTTAATGTTAGAAATATTACTTAAATGATATTTGACAGATTTTAGTATTTTTGACTAAAATATAATTAGCTGACATTTAGTTAAATTTCTTTTAGGTGGTTTAATTTCTTAATACGATTTTATTTATATAGCTTTCACGTAGTCGTATGAGGGGATTAGGTAACTTGATCTTGAGATTATTAATATTTATATTTTAGTAATATTCACTCAAGTGTAATTAATTTAATTATTTATTACTTTTTATAATGTCATAAACCTTATAGTTTAAATTTTAGTTAGGTTTTGTATTTATATATATAAATACATTATTCATGATTTTTATATAACTATACTTAGTAAATTGTTAGTCGATCTTTATATATTACTAAGATGTTAACAATTTACCTTTTAGTTAATTTTTATTTGTGATTCTAATTTTTAGCTTTATTTAGTAATAGTTTTAGTTAAGTTTATTGTAACAACCCGGTTTTTTCGTGACTTAATTAAACTAAGGCGGAAATATTAATTAAGTTCGTATATTACTAAAAACCAGCTGTCATCGTATTACAACTCATTATACATAATAAGAGTTATAGATAAAACAGAGTTTAATTGATTACATTCTCTCAAAATATAAAATAAGGCCTTCAATCCCCTTGTGTAGATCGTCAATAAAGCCTCGGGGTACCTACGGGAACGTACCGTTAAAACTCGATTATGACCCCGCACACGCTAAGCCACATAAAACCCGTAGCGGTAAACACATAATAATTAACATATGCTCATGTAATTAAATCAGCGCAAATAAAACATACAATAATGCAATTTATAAAACATAACATATCATAAATCATATAACATAGCAATTGAATCATAAATTTATCTCAATTCATAATCATATAGGCAAATCATTATCATTTCATTCATTTCGGGGTAGTCGACCCTTTTCAATTATTCATATAGTAACATATACTCGCGAGTCTTGACTACAGAGTGGCTCGTGTACTCTCATAGATAATTACCCATATAATCTTCTATCAAAGTGCACTAGTTACTCAGACTCGTACATTAGATCAAACACTAAGTAGCATAAGATACAGCTACCTAACATTCAACATAACATGGATAATCTAAGATGAAACACGACCATAAGCCAACAAACTAGCAAGGATGGAAACATGCAGACCTAATAAGCGTCCGCGCATTAGCGTGCCGGTCACATCAACGGACTTTAAATGCTAATGATATCAAGCAGGTAATAAGGAGGATCAGTCCCTTGTCTTTTGCATGCACACACTACCCTATTGGTACGACTATTACACTACGACAGATTCCCCGGATGGGAATGGCTATTTTCCGTTACCTCATATGGGCCCGTGAACGAATCGATACCCAGGGCGAAAATCACGTTAAATAACGACTGTGAGAGTCATTAAATGCACCACTAGCACCTAATAAGCGTGATAGTGTCCCCATATGCGGCTACCTTACCAATCCTGACCCTATAGCGTTTAACATCGCAGACACCCGAGTACTAATCATACAACGTTATAATCGAGGGGTATAATCTCATGTCAGGCCGTGCCTTTTGATTCAAACCCTAAGTTGTCGAAGGAATATCGAGTATGAGGAATAAATTCCTCACTATCGGATTCAACCCAAACAACCGCAGAGAATCAAACGGGTTCCCAAGTTAGAGTGGATAGTCAAAGTGAGGTCATCGAAAGGGCAATTCAAATGAGAGGTACGTATTATTCTATACATGTGAGGAAAAACGGTAACATCAAGTATTCAACACCTAATTCATTCCTTCTTTTATTTTTCATAACACATTCTATAATTCTTATTAGTTATAACATCGTCGAACTTGTATAATGAAATTTTTAGTTCTAGCAGTTCTTCAAGTAAACGGAAGCACATAGAAAACTTAAATATTTTATTTGAGTCCGTTCGTAAATTTTAAATATTTCTACTATTCATTATTTTACTATTCACGTATTTACTATTCATCGTATTTACTATTCATCGTAAACGAATAGCATTGGGAAAAAAAATGTTTAAGATTATTCTAACCCTAAACGAATAACTTTTTAGCTTGGAGGAGATCTTTTTTTTTAAAAAGAGCTAAAATTCAGAAAATTATTTAAGATTATTCTAATCCTAAACGAATAGCCTTTCAGCTAGGAAGAGTTTTTTTTTTTTTTCAAAAAGAACTAAAATCGAAAATAATATAAGATTATTCTAATCCTAAGATGATGGCATTTCAGCCGAGAAAAGATCTTTTTTTTCAAAAGAGCTAATATTCAGAAAATATCTAAGATTATTCTAATTTTAGAAAGAAAGCGTTTCAGCTTAAACAAAATTTTTGTTTTTTCGAGGGAGATAGTGTTGGAAAACATTTAAGATTATTCTAATCCTAAAAAGACAGCATTTCAGCTCGAAAAATCTTTTGGAAAAATATTCGCTTGGAAAGTGATCTTTTTTCAAAAGAGCTAAAGTTGGAAAATATTTAAGATTATTCTAATCCTAAACGGAAAGCGTTTCAGCTTGGACAAAAATCTTTGTTTTCGGAAAAGATAGTGTTGAAAAATATTTAAGATTATTCTAATCCTAAAAAGACAGCATTTCAGCTTGAGGAATGATTTTTTTTAGAGGGAAAGCATTTCAGCTTAAGTCAAAAATCGTTTCAAAAGAGATATTTAAGATTATTCTAATCCTAAAAGACAGCGTTTCAGCTAAAAGAAAAGATTTTTGGAAAATATTCGATTGAAAAGATGACAGTTTTGATTAAAAAGGATTGAAAACATGGCTTCAGAATTCACAGAGCATTTAGTCATACGCAGTTCAAGGATGCAATGCATGAGCTAGACTATTCTAAGTCTCAAAAAGGGTCCATGCCAATGATTCCACGTTGTTAGGGAACTCACGCATCCGCCATAAGTCAGGGACGAAATGGGGAGATGGGGGTTGCTAACCTCGGTGGAACCACCTTGATATTTAAATCAGACACAGTGAACGTCATTTCCCTACTTTGAGATCGACCCAAAGGGAGAAATGGTTCGAATCCTAACAGTATGATGCATAAATAACGTAAAAAAGAAAAGGGTACTCTAAATAGCCATCGTTTTACTTTTCAAGTTTCACTGTCCCCAGCGGAGTCGCCAAATTGTGGACAAGGGATTTTGATCCACGCGATGTTTTATTTCAAAAACATTTTTAATTTGAAAAGAGTCGCCACTAAATTTTTAAGGTGGAATTTAGAAACCAATTTTAGAGAAAATGAGTTCGTGTGAGTTTACGTGTTAGGAAGTTTAAAAGAATTTCATTAATTTAACGCCTAACCCCGCCCGTTACAATAACGGTCTTTACTAAGTAAAATCATGGCTATTACGAGTACAAATGCGGATATGCAAACAGCGTTTTAATCCTAAACGAAAATATATCCATTCTACGTCATTTAATGCGCACATAATTTCGTCGGAGTTATTTAACAGAGGTTCATTTACAATTCTAGCAAACAAAGAAAGGGAGCAGAAATACTTACCGACAGCATAAGATAGATTAACAAACGTTAGCGGCAGACGAATAGAAATAAATAAACATGACTAATACTCCATAGGGGCAAGCATGAACGACTAACATAAACGACTACATACCGCATACGAAAAAGCAAAAGAAGCAACACACAAATGCAAACTAACGTGAAGTCTAATAATTAAACAAAAAGGGAGCAACACAAACACCAACAAACGTGTAGCCTAAAGATTGAAAGCCACAAGCAGACCTACACCAATACACGCAGACAGGTACATAACGAACGAGGCTGATGATATAAATGCACACATATACAAACAAATACACAAGGGCTTAAAAGATCAAAAAAACGACTAGAACACAAACACGTATCAATGCATAACATAATTACTCAAACTCGACACACGAAATTTCAAGCTATACAAATTCATACTCCAATGAACTACACGACTAAGGACTGACCAGGTTGAGCAGAAAGACAACAGACAGAAACGAGATGAAAAGTATGATTATTACACGATTAACAAGATGGGTTGCGAAATATAAACCGATTCCAAACGACGGAACAAAATCACCGAAGATTAATCTTAGCATGAAAACGTGAATCACAAAACTGACAAAAACATGAAAGACCAATTTCAGGCAACTAACGTAATCGAACATCAATGAGACGTAATTATACATAGGCTAACGAACAAATCCAGATCAAATTAGCGACAGCAAGTCGTATTACGCAAGAAAGTTAGACATGCATACTAGGTGAATAGGGGCACGACACATTCACACACACGTACCATAATCATGCTAAAATCATAAGCCTAAAACGAACTAAAAAACGATAGCTACGATGATAAACAAACGGAGCGACAGGGAGTAATAAAAAACGACAGAGGCTATAAAAAACAATAAAAAAAACGATAAATTAACAAAAGGAAAAGAGTATTTTGCACCCTCAACTTACATGTATCGTTGACCAAATATCCGAGTCGTAATCGATTGTAAGATTTTATCCCAAGGGGCCGTCGTCGACGAAACAATTTGTAAAAAACCGTAACTTTGAACCAATTCTGACAGCGATTTTCAAAAGCTTGTAACTTATTCGTTTCTCAACGAAATTTCGAACCGAAAGATGTTTTAGAATCGTGGTAAGATGAACTTTAAGATTGGGTAAACAAATCAGAAAGACTATGGTGTTTTCAACACGGAAAACGGGGTAGAACAGGTGAGGGCAGAATGAAAAGCTGAAAAACGTGCTCTGTTTTTAGAGCAGATTTCTCGACTCCCTTTGAGGCTTTTTTAGGGCTTTTTTTGTGACTTAATCTTGTGTGTGTATGCTGTATACTTCCTGTGTCTTGAATGCTTGAGGTTAGGGTGTATTTATAGGGTCGAAAGGTAGGGTTTTTCAAGGGAAAAGAGCAGCTTTTCTCCTCTCTTCGAGAGCTGCTGATGAAACCTCATTTTAGGGTTTTTTGAGTGGTGTTTCTTGTGGGTTAAGCAAGGGTGAAGGAGTCATGAAGGTCAGGTCTGGGCTGTTGTTCATGGGCACGAGTTTGATGGCCAAAAAGTCGGGTTTTGGGCTACGTAAAAACAGAGCACGGGATGGGGTAATGGGCTGCGGTTGGACGAGCTTTCTGGCTGAGTTTTAGTCTGGTTATTCGAGGGAAAGGAAGGGTAATAAGGGTAGGATAGTTAGGATACGGGTATGGGTCATGGGTATGTGAATGGGAGTCGGATTTGGGCTAAACAAGGGCTGATTTTGGGGCCTACGAGCTTCTCTGTATCAGCTCTATTTTGGATACGTTTTGGCTGGTTGAGATGGGTTTTAGTCATGGTTTTTGGGCTGGCTTAAGCTCGGGTATGTGGGGAAGAGTGTGGGTAAAAGAGGCCTCGAAATTTGTGTTGAAACGGACTCAAAATCGCTCTTTAAATCGAGCTCAAAACGAGCTTTAAACTTGCTTTTAAGAAAACGAATTCATCGAAAACGATTTAATAAAAAAAGGTTTAAAAGCACGAGAAACGACTTTTCAAGTCAAATATCAAATTTATAAAAGCGATTTTTCAAATCGAGTTACTTAAAATGATTTTTCGAATCGAAATATTCTATTTTCAATAAAACAAACTTTTTTGACAGAATACACTTACCCTGTCAACGCACTAATTTAAATATCATTTAAATTAATAAAATATTTTGTCGACTACTCTACTTACATCGTAAAACGAACTCAAATAAATGACACGAAGTACACATTGTCCTATCATCATTGGGTGTTTGTCGGGTTTTCTATAAATTTCCGTATCGACAGATACGGGTATCTACAACACTAATGTTTTTAATATGAACAATAATTAGTCAAATTTTTATATGTTTATATAATTTTCTCAAATTTTCCATACAAGTCTAATTTACCTAAACTAATCATAATATGTTATTTAGAAAAATTAAAACTAAAAATTGGTCCAAAAATAATGAGAAAACCGTGTATATTATATATGTTCACTATTTTGATTTTTTTGATTTTTTTATACTTCTAATTCAATAACTAATTTACTTTATGTTATTTATGTATTTAACATGTGTGATAATCATATACAAAACATTAACAACTTAAATAAAAATCATTATAAACACAAGAATAACAATAAAAGTTCAAGAACACACATAAACACATTAAAACATTTAAATTCATAACAAATTCATTTTAAGTCCTAAACATAAACTAATTATATTTTCATGTACATATTAGCCTTAGTATTTTAAGCATGCAATTAACAAAAATTAAAACGAAAAATTAAGTGAAAATTAAAGAGGAGGCCGTGGGTTTTTATAATGAACAACAATTTCTATTTTTCGATTTTTGTCTTCTAATTTAACATGTGAATGCTAGGTGGTCATAAACACAATAAATATAACACATAAACATTTATATCATGTGATTTACAAAATTAAAACCTAGTGTGCGGGGGCACCTTAATTACTCGGTATGATTTTTCTAGCAATTATCCGGATCCACTATATGGTCAAAGATGCTTAAATCGATGGCTCCACCTTGCTCTTCGTCTTTGGTTAGAAGTAGTACATAAAAATGAAAATAAGAAAGTTAGTAAATCATTTAGCTAACTAAACTATACTAACAAAATTTAGGTGTAGTATTGTTTTTAGTTTAGGTGATGTTTATATTTTATATGTTTTGACTTATGTTCTTAAATATTTACAAGTTAAAAGAGGAAATGATTACAAGTTAAAATGGTGGAGAATTAATTTAAGTGTTCTAATGAATTTAAAACAAGAAAATAATTGATTAAAGAAGAAAATAAAGAGGAAGAAGATGAAGTTCATATGAGCTTCAAGGTTGAACATGAGTTTGTTTCTTACTTGTGTTCTTGAGTATGGTTTTATTTAGAGAGAAAAATAAGCTAAGTGTTTGTTGTGTTTGTTTGTTTTGTGCGTGTGTATGTAGTAGTGTAGTAGTAATTTGTGTTTTGATTTTGTAATGCATTAGGATTAGTTTTTTTGTATTCACACTTAAACTAGAACTAAGCTAAGAAGTGATGATGAAAAACTAGGGTGTAAGAGTGATTTAGACATGGTGCTAAAGTTGTAAGAAGTGGAAGAGGATAATCCTTGACCAAAGGCCAAGAATTTCGGCCAACATGCATGCATACAAGTCCCGATTTTCGTTTTTGAAATTTTTGATTTGCGCGCACGCGAAAAGTCTCGAAATGAAATATATAGTCTTAAAATAATGTTTTGAAGTAAGATCGAAAATAAAAATGAAGAAAAACGTTGAAAAGAATCCAAAACAAAAATTGGGTCTAGAATCCTCGAAACTTTGAAATAAAATCTTACTTGACCGAAATACATATTTTTTTCATTGAATGTTATCGAATTAAATCATTATACTCAGACGTCAAAAAGTTTATCAGTTTTGAATAAGTGTGGCTCATTATATCGAGTTTTAGTGAATGTGTTAGTTAAATCAAAAAGGAATAGTAATTTTATATTATTATAATATGTTTTGTTAGTAATAATCAAAATGATTAAGCTTAAACATTTTTAATTAGATTTGGATTATGAGTAAGTATATTTAAGAAAAGATTAGGTGACTTAATCACACTTAGGTGGCTTGGCCATTTAGTCTAAGTTTGACCTCGATTTGCGTGCCAAAATTTGTCGTTGAGAAGTTTGTCGAGGATTCATCGTTTGATTTATCGAGTTTGAATATGTAAAAATAAAGTTCAAATTCGGAGTATTTCAAAATGGTTTTAATTCAGGTGCGAGAAAAGTTGTAGCGCAATGTTTTAGAAAAATCTTGAGCGAGATTGCTTAATTAATGATTTGCGCAATCATAAATAGGCTTAACTTGACATGGAGTGTTACAAGTTTAGCGAAAAAAATTCAGTCGCATTTTTATTATGAGGAAAAAGGTTGAATTTTATTTAAGGAATTAAATTCTTTCATAATATTTTGCTATAAAAACACGGGGTGTTACATTTATTTTAAGTTTCAAGTTCTTTATTTCGTTTTGATATTTTAAGCAAATACTTATTTAGTATAGTTTAAGTTCATTTTAAACTTTAGAGTTTTTAAATTAAAGTACTTATCATATTAAATTAGATATATGAGTTTTTATACGACTGTTTATATTAGATATTTAATACGAGTATCTTTTATGTATATTAAAATGAACTTTACTTTTAAATTTATTTAATCCTAATTTAAACTTGATACTCTTTTTATTTAACTCTTTATTTTTAGTTGTATTTTAATTTGAACCATTAAGTGACTACAACTATTTTTACGACTATAAATATTTTCATATTTATTTAGTTTATTTACTTAAGCCGGTTAATAATATTTTTAGTCTTATTTTATACTTGTGATGCTTATATTTAATATTTTCAATAAATTACACATAACATATAATTTCAACATGATAAAATTTCATATAAAATCAACAATAATTTAACAACACATTTTTCACCTAAAACATATTATCATAAAATCATACAAATATCATATTTCACAATTTAATTCAACATCATATATATAATTATAACATCACTTAGGAAAATAACATAAAATCAGTTACGAGGCGCTTATCACATAAGTGTGCGAGAAGCACCTTAAATTTGGCTCACGAACAGAGGGCCTCCAAATAAAACCCGAACATGTAGTACTCCCAACCCAAATGAACTGATTTCCAACCATCACAATAGCGTGAGACTCCGACGCAGCAATTCAAAGATTTGACAGGAACAAATTGAAAGTGAAGGGTGAGGAAGAAAAAATGAATTAGAAGCGAGCGCGATCAAGTCGATATAATAAATAACAGAAAACGTTTAACAGAAATCGAAAAGAGCTCACCAAATTAAATGGAGGTGGCAAGGATGAAAAGCAAGGACCGAAGAAGAGCAGAGGACCTTGGTGGCGAAGCGGACTCCGGTGACAGCTCCGGTGGTCGGAGTTTTGGGCGGTAAAAGAGGAGACGCAGGAGAAATAAAAGCGATTTAAAATGGGCGAAATCAAATGGCGATAACTTAATGGATAAAATGATTTAATCGACGACACTTACCGACGATTAGAATACGACGACAAGCATAGCAAGGCCACGGTGGCAGGGGGACGACGGTGGTGGCAGTCGACGTGGCAGAGGACAGGGGAAGGAAAAGAGGGAGTACACGGAGGCCGAGGGAAAACTCCGATGGTTTCAAGGTGGTCGTGCTCGAGCTCGAGCTCACCTTTAATGGTGACTCCGGTGGTGGTGAGCTCGACGGTGGCAACCATGGTGGCGTTGTCGGGGCTCCGGCGAGCATAAAAAGCAAAAGAAAAACAGGGGAGAGCAGGGAGAACGAGAGGGAGTGAGAGAGGAACCACGGTGGTTGGATGGCCAGTCTTTGAAGGCGGCGGTGGCGTGGTGGGTGGTGGCGGTGGCATTCTTTGTTGTTGTTTATTGGTGTGTTGATGTTGCTGTTGTTGCTCGTGTTGTTATTGTTGTTTGCTGCTGTTGTTGTTTGTTATTGTTGTTTGTTGAGCTGTTGTTTTTATTTTCAATGGAGAAATGAAACAAAACAAAAAAAAATAAAGGAGGAGAGTAAGGAGGAAGAAGAAGAGGGAGGCAGTAAAACAAAATAATGAAATGAAAAAGGAGGAAGGAAGGGTTAAGGAAGTAGGTTAAAAAAATATCCAAAATCAAGTGGGTGTAGAGTATGTAGAGTTGTCGACATACTTGGGAGGTAATTAGTCTGCATTTGATCCGATTTGCTCTGTTTCATTCGCTCTTATTTATAAACTTTTAATTATTATTAAATATATTATACTTTAAATTATTTGTTTTAAATTTTAGTTTTATGATTAGTGTTATAAAATTTATATTTTGAGATATAAAATGTATAAAAGTTGTTAACTATAATTTTTATTACGGTCTCAACATATTTTCAAACGGCTAGTTTATTTTGTAAAATACATTTCGATAAAATTATATTTTATTCAGTTATTAATAATTTTTAAAATAGAATGCAAATTTATTAAGTCTAATAAATGTAACAGAAGTAAACTTTTTAGTTCGACAAGTATTATAAGAATAAAAATATAATACAGATTAATATAAAAATCGAGAAAATTTAATTAGAAATATCTTGAGAAAGTTTATTTAATCGAAATTTTTCAGCCGCGTTTTTGAAGCAAAGGAATAAAAGTTAAATTATATAAAATTTAATTTAACAATTTAGTTAAAATAATTAATTACTGTTAATAAAAACACGGGGTGTTACATCTGGCCCAGGTGTCGTCTCGCTAGATGAAATAACTTTAAGTTTATTCACGGTCGCAAGACAGCTCTGATACCAACTGTAACAACCCGGTATTTCGTGACTTTAATTAAACTAAGGCGGAAAATTAATTAAGTCTATATATTACAAACCAGCTGTTATCGTCTTACAAACTCAGTATACATAATACGAGTTTAGAGATAGAATAGAGTATTTAGATTACAAATTCTCTCAGATACATACAAAATAAGGTAAACTCTCCCCCAGCATTCAATAGCGTTGGTCTCAAAATTTTGCATTTAACATCTCATCATTTTCCCGCACACTCTTACGACACATGCAATTCTAAAGCAATATGCAGTATAAATAAGGAATAATGAATGAGTAAAAACAATTAGCAAGTAAAACAGGTAAAGCACATAAAGAAATCAAGATTATTCAAACATGAGTATCAATCAAATCATATATTGTACAACACTCTCAAATAACCATTCTCAGCAGTCGTATTCCAATACTCATAAACTCAAGTCATCAAACAATAATCAATCAAACAAGACGAGGAAATACATTCAACATGTGATAACAAATGAATCTTCGTTAGTAAGGCGCGATCATGCAGGCCTCATCAGCATCCGCGCACTAGCCAAGCAGGCCAACATAACTTGGACATGGGTGACGGCTAGAGATATCTAAGGTAATAAGGGCGATTCCATCCCTTGTCTAATGTATGCATACCCCACTATAGATAGGATCGTAGCATACTCGCCCATCGAGTAAGTAGTCACCTAATAATACGACTATCACCAGAGACGGGTACCCCCGGATGGGGCTGGCTTTTCCACTTACCATATATGGGCCCACGGAAATATCAAGGATGCCCTATCCCTAGGGTTGTATATACCGTGCCAAATAACAATCTTAAATCGTTAAATCGCCTTGGGCAACTCAGGGAGGGGGCCCACGTCCCCATATCTGACTACCTCATTAACTTCGAATTTCAAAAGTCGCAACATGGCGAACAATCCAAGTATTTTATTCAAGTAGCTTATTCTTTCCAATTCTCATTTCTTCGTTCAAATTAAATAGATGTCCATTCTGAAACTTAAATGTATCGTCGAACTTGGTATAATGAAATTCTAGTTCTAGCAGTTCTCCAGATAAACAGGAACAAGTAGGAAACCTAAATAATTTATTTGAGTGTGTTTGTAAATTTTTAATTATTTTACTATTTATCGTATTTTACTATTCATCGTATTTACTATTCATCGTATTTACTATTCATCATATTTTTATACGTATCCGTATTTTAGTATTTCGTATTTGTACGTATTTTTATACGTATGCGTACTTTTATACTTCGTATTTTATTCGTATTTTATACGTACATGTATTCTTATACTTAGTGTATTTTCTATACTTAGTATTTATTATTATATTTTCATACTTAGTATTTTTATACCTTAAGATATTTTATTTGATTAAGTTTAAGTGATTTAGTTAATGTAACTAGATTTTCTAATTATTTAGTTTCTTTTTGATTTTTATACTTAGCTTTTCTAAAAAAATATCTAAAAAGTATCTAGACTTTTTAATCTAAGTGTAAAAATCTAGTTTTATTTCCTAAGTATAATTTCTAGTTTTAAAGTCGTTGGGTTCGTTTTGTATTTAGTGATTTGAAATATTATTTTAAAAGCGAAAGTCGGTTATGTTTAGTCATATACTTAGCTAAATTTCTTTTAACGGTTTCTATTTTTAGCGAGGTTGTCGTAGTTCGTTTTAAATAGTCCGTATGTCCAATCCACATTTAAGCAAAGGCAGTATCACTCGACAGTATTCATTTTAATACGTGTAACGTTTATTTTTATCGGTTTTGTTGATTCTTTTTATTAACGATTCATTATACAATTAATATAATCCTAATTACTAATCAATTTTAGTGACTAAGTGATAAATTCATTTTGACCAAAATTGACCAAGAATAAGGGTGGATGCCGTGAGCCTTTATTTACAATAGCTAATTATTTCTTTTGTTGTTTTTGTTAATAATTCATTACTTTAACTATTTTGATTACTTAAGTGATAAAAATAAAAAGTGACAAATCATTTTTTTGACCAAAAATTTACCTAAGGCCGTGGCCTTCATTTCACTTAGCTTTTTATTTTCGTTTTCTAATTTATCGGTTTTGACTTAAAGTTTTTATATACTTATTATTTAAGTTATACTAAAGTGATTTAACTAGTTTACAAGTTTCACTAACATTTTATTTTATTTATGAATAGTATTTTACTCACTTTAAATTTCTAACTTTTTCATTATAAAGATTTAGCTTATTTAACTTATATAATTAGTTTTGTAATTACTTACTAGTTTAATAAAACGATAAATAACAACACACATATAACAATATAAATCAAACTAAGCTAAAACATCAAGAACACATGAAGAAAAAGAAGAAAAACTTATGTTTTTCTAAAGAACACCTAAATCTCAAATTTTCATATTATCGTTTTATTTTCTCAAATTTTCCATACAAGTCTAATTTAACTAAACTAATCATAATATGTTATTTAGAAAAATTAAAACTAAAATTTGGTCCTTTTACTTCAAGTAGGCCGTGTATATGTATGTGTATGTTCTAAATTTTATTTTTGATTTTTATACTTCTAATTCAACAACTAATTTACCTTATATCATTTATGTATTTAAACAAGGTGAAAATCATATACAAAACACTAACACATATAGTCAAATCATTTCATACAAAAATAACATCAATACTTCAAGAACATATAAACACTTTAAAACATTTAATTTTCATAACAAATTCATTTCAAATCCTAAACATAAACTAATTATATTTTCATGTTCATCTTAGTCTTAGTATTTTAAGCATGCAATTTACAAAAATTAAAACGAAAAATTGAACTAAAAATGGAGGGTAGGCCGTGGGTTAGTATAGTGAGCAACAAATTTTATTTTTCGATTTTTGTCTTCTAATTTAACATGTGATTACTAGGTGATAAAATAAATCATACAAGCATCAAAATAATAACATATAATCAAATTCGAGGCGCTTATCACATAAGTGTGCGGGAAGCACCTTAGTTAGGTTAAAGAAAATGCTCCTAGCAATTGTCGGGATCGATTATGTGATCAAATTGGCTCAAGTCGATGTTCCCTCCTTGCTCCTCTTCTTTGGTAGGTTAGTACATAAAAAGAAATAAACAAGTTAGAAACTTATTTAAAACTAAACTACTAAAATGAAAGTTTAAAGAGTAGTAGTAATTTCTTTTTAGGTTTAGGGGATGTTTTAATTTCTTCATGATTAAATTTTTATGTTCATATTTATTTGCATGTAAAAAGAGTGAGTGAATACTAAATATAAATGGTGAGGAAGAGGTTTAAATGCTCTAGTGAATTTAAAACAATAAGAGGAAGTTTAAGGAAGAAAATATAAGGATGAAGGAGATGAAGATTATCAAAGTTTACTCAAGGTTGAAGGTGAAGGAGCTTGTAAGTTTCTTGAGTATGTGTTTATTTAGAGAGAAAATGGAAGACTTAGAAAAAAAGGAAATTTGATGTTGTTGTTGTTGTTGCACCGTAAGATAGTAGTAGTAGTAGTGATTGTTGTGTTTTTAATTTGTAATATGTAATGTGTGTGAATGTGTTTGTGTATTTAGTTGTAAATCTTTAAATGAAAATAGACTAAGTATAATGATGTAATAAGGTAGGGTGGTTAGATGAGACAACTTAGTAAAGTGGAGACAAGAATAGAAGAGCTACACATTGAGCATGTGATTAGGGTGGCTTGTGTAAGAGCATAGGAGAAGACTAAAACATGCTTGGTCTTTGTGTGTGTGTGTTCATACGTACAAAGGGGGTAGTGTAGTAGTGTTTGTGTTTTGTTTGTGTGAAGTGAATTGTGTAGTAAGTGATTTGTGTACTAGTAAAGTAATAATGTATTTAGTTGTATTAAACATTAAATCAAAGGAAACTAGAATGATGATGTAAAATATAGGAGTGTAAGATGAATTGACATGGTAGTAAAGTAGAGCATGTTGTGTAAGAGAAGGGAAGAAAAGAGAAGACAAGAGCATGCTAAAGCATGGCTCAAGAATCTCGGCCAACTTGGTTCAAGTGGGCTCGATTTTTCGTTTTTGAAATCTTCGATTTACGCGCACGTGAAAAGTCCCGAAATAAAATATATAGTCTTAAAATAATGCTTAGAAGTAAGATCGAAAATAAAAATGAAAATAGACTCCAAAACGAATTCAAACAAAAATTGGGTACTAGTTTTCCTCGCAACTTTGAAATAAAATTTTATTCGATCGAAATATATATTTTTTTCGTTGAATGTTATCGAATTAAATCATTAAACTCAGACGTCAAAAAGTTTACTAGTTTAGGCTTAGGGTAACTCAATATATCGAGTTTTAGTGAAAGTGTTAGTTAAATCAAAATGGAATAGTAATTTGATATTATTATTATATGTTTTGTTAGTAATAATCAAAATGATTAAGCTTAAACTACTTTAATTAGATTTGGATTATGAGTAATTATATTTAAGAAAGGATTAGGTGACTTAATCACATTTAGGTGGCTTGGCCATTTAGTCAACGTTTGACCTCGATTTGCGTGCCAAAATTTGTCGTTGAGAAATTTGGCGTGTGTGCTTCATTTGATTTATCGAGTTTGAATATGAAAGAATAAAGTTCAAATTCAAAGTAATTCAAAACGGTTTTAATTTAGGTGCAAAATAACTTGTAGTATAATGTGTTAGGGAAATAAGTGAGCGAGGATGTTTAATTAATGATTTGCGCAATTATAAAGGCTTAACTTAACATGGAGTGTTACATGTTTAACGAAAAAAATTCAGTCGCATTTTTATTATAAGTAAAAAGGATGAATTTAATTTAAGGAATTAAATTCTTTCATAATATTTGGTGATAAAAACACGGGGTGTTACAACTAGGATTGTTCGCCATGTTGCGACTCTTGAAATTCGAAGTTAACGAGGTAGCCGTCTATGGGGACTTTAGCTCCCTCCCTGTGTTGCTAAAGGCGATCTAATATTTTTCTAAAGTATTATTTCGGTGCGGGATATACAACCTCAGGGATGGGGCATCATTGATATCTCCGTGAGCCCATACTACGGTAATTGGAAAATCCAGCCCCAACCGGGGGTACCCGTCTCTGGTGATAGTCGTATTATTAGGTGACTACTTACTCGATGGGCGAGTAAGCTACGATCCTATCTATAGTGGTGTATGCATACATTAGACAAGGGATTGAATCGTCCTTATTACCTTAGATATCTTTAAGCCTGGTAGTCACGTCCAAGTTATGTTGGCCCTACCGGCCATCTACTTGCGGATTATGTGCATGCTTAGCCTTACTACTAACGAAGATTCATTTGTTATCACATGTTGAATGTATTTCCTTGTCTTGTTTGATTGATTTTTGTACGATGATTGGATGTTATGAGTGTTGGATTACGATTGGCTGAGAATGATTACGTGTGAGTGTTGTATGATATGTGATTGTATTTATAATCATGTTTGAATCATTTTGATCTCTTTATGTGTTTTACCTGTTTACTTGCTAATTGTTTTTACCTATTTATTATTCATTATTTATACTGCATATTGCTTTAGAACTGCATGTATCGAAAGAGTGTGCGGGAAAATGATGAGATTTAATGCAGGTACCCCGAGTCTCGACCGTTGATCTATCAGGGGATTGAAGGCCTTATTTTGTAATCTATTTTGAGAGAACCTGTAATCTAAATACTCTGTTTTATCTCTAAACTCGTATTATGTATACTGAGTTTGTAAGACAATAACAGCTGGTTTGTAATATTTAGACTTAATTAATTTTCCGCCTTAGTTTAATTAAAGTCACGAAAAACCAGGTTGTTACAGTTGGTATCAGAGCTGTCTTGCGACCGTGAATGACTTAAAGTTATCTCACATAGCGAGGCGACACCTGGGCCAGACATTCATATCGTATGTCAGGCATAGGCTTATAGGATAAAATAATAAACTAGGAATCTCTAGATCGCTAAAATAATAACTTAGATCAGTTTAAAATGTGAGAAAAGGGTAGAATCTTAAGGACCGACCAAATAATAATGAACTAGTTAGATGAGCGTTAGAATCTTAACTTTATGATTCTTTACTTGCTATTTGCTCTATGGCTAACTCTAGTTTGACAAAGGCCCTTAGGATGACGTCCTTGATTACTCAGTAACAATTTACCACGACGTCCACCAATGATGCCACTGGATGCATATATAAGTGGCCAGTCCCACGTCATAGAGCAATACGTGGAAGCCAATGGGATCACAACGAGCAGACCCTACCACACAAAGGGCATTGGCATAGGCCTGACGCTGATTGAGAGCTTCCACCCATACGACGAATTTTGGGCACCACTAGGATGGCGACTCCTCCTGGATTACGATCTATATATGGATCGCATGTATCACCCCGACCCACTCCTGAGAGAGATGCAACCACCAGGGTGGATGGAACACGAGGTGCTACTTGAGAACTTGATGGATCAAGAATATAAACACGACTATCCTCCACCTCCACCAGACGCCATCATACCTCCAATCATATGGGAGAGAGATCTCACCTCTGGGAGACTTCTAAGGGTCGCGAATCATATTTAGGGTCATTCGACTCCAGTTTGTAAAATATTTGTAACCGTATGTTAACTATCCTAAGAACGAGCTTTATGTCGTCACTTTTCCTACGGCTATGGGTTTTATTTTCGAACATGACGTTGTGTGGACTTATGCATTATATTTTCTCAATGTAATATTTTACCCATATATATTTATATATATGGAGACGTTATGTTACAACCTTGTAGTATACTTTTCGCAGCGTATCATTTTAAAATTTTTCGTACATATCTGAAAATTTCAATTCTCATTTAAATTTATTCCCCCACTTATTTCAGATATGACTACTTCGCGACAGGGGACACGAGGAGTGAACCTGGAGGAAAAGGCTCGTAAATAAAGAGCATCCAGGCTTATGCACGTCGTCAGCAGAGGAAGGCGTGGAAGAAAATGCACAACTTGGAGAATTCAAGGATTGACTGGAAGACCAGGGCACTCAAAACTCCATACGTGGAGCATCGAACTCCTGATCACCTTCGCCGATCTTCGAGGAAGACCGACGCGGTCGTGGCATTCATGAGGAGTGACCCCGACGCCTTTGAGGGAGATAGAGATACCTTGTACACTTGGACCAGGCACATGAATGCAAAGTTCCAAGAATATTCGGTCCCGGAGGAATGGAAGACCCACTTTGCTGTCGTCTGCCTTGACGGAGAGGTCAGAGCGTGGTGGCTACGACTTCGATCCCCAGCCATACGCGAGGGCGAATACTACATTAGTTGGGAGGATTTCAAGCTGGGTTTAAGCGACATGTCTTATGCTGTTAAGTATAAGTACCGCTTCTCAGAGAAAGAGTTCCATTACTCGTACTTCGCCTAAGTACTGCAGGCTAACTTTTTGGCATTCTCGATCTAATTTCATATCATTAGAGAATGTATCTAAACTCCTATGTTATTTTGCTGAACTTTGTATCTAAGTTCTTACCTTAGTTCATTTCATAGGGAATGTATTAGGAGGCTTTGTAACTTTTTGATGTAACCCTTTTACATTATCAATGAAATGTATTTTACTGTGTGCTCTATATTATGCCTCTTTTCTCAAAATTCATTCGGTCTAATCTTTTTCAGAATGGATGCAAATAACTTAAACAACATGGATAACCCGAACTTCGCCCAACATTTTGCTGAAGAAGAAGCAAGGAGGAAAGGGTTCGAAGATGCAATTACAAAAATTGCTCAAAATATGTATCAACATCAAGGCGGCGGAAACAATCAGTCCGCATTTGAGAAGTTCTCCAAACACCGACCCCAAACATATTACGCTCATCGACCCCACAGTCTTGTGAGTGGATCGAAGAGATGGAAAAGTTCTTTGGGCGAGCAAGACACCACCTAACGAAATGGTGAACGTGGTAGCGTACTACCTGAAAGGAGAGGCAAATAGTTGGTGGCGCCTGATCAAAGCCCAATTTCCCCTAAGGCTCTATAACTGGAGTGAGTTTAAGACCATGTTGGAAAACAAGTACTTTGGGGAAGAGTTGAAGTGGGAAAAAGAAGAAGAGTTCAGGAATCTAACCCAGGGTGAAATGTCCCTACAAGCTTACACAGAAAAATATCAGGAGCTGTCCAAGTTTGCTCCTAAGATATTGACTAGCGAGGAGGAACTTCAACTCGTTACGTCTGAGGCATGGACAATAACCTGAGGATAAACATGAGCGGGTTAATTTGTAAGAACTTCATTTGAAGCCTACGAAAAGGCAACGTGTATCTGGGCACCTATCCAGAAGAGGGAAACTGAAGAGAAGAAGAAGAAGAAGACGTGTATCTGGGCACCTATCTGGTCGCCCGGGTTTCCAGAACCAGGACAATCGTAATCGAAACCAGAACAGAGCTCAAAACTACAATCGCAACCCTACGACTTTCGTTGCAAGGAACAATCAACAACTTCCCGGACCTCCGCCATTCCAGGCAAATCGGTCTGCCGTTCTGCGACAACCAATACACCGGGAAGCGTTGCAGCGGGAACGATGGTGTGCTTTTCTGCAAGGTTGTGGGGCACAAGTCAAGCGAGTGCCCAAAGAAGGGCACTGTTGCCAAAGCAAATGCGGGACCACCGCCACCGTTTGTTAGGGTTCAAGGGCGTGTATGCGTCTGGCCAGTCGGAAGAGAACGCGACGATATTATTGATGTTAGCGTCATCAGGTAAATTTACGGTTAACTCATTCCTGCTTTTATTTTATTTGATACGGAGCTTCATTATCATTTATATCCTCCAAATTTATCAAACAATCCAAACTCACAAATCCCACACAAATTAAAACTAATATATCACTACCAGATGGTAAAAACATCCTTTGTTCGTCAAAATACAGTAATGTAAAAATCTCAATTCACAACACATATTTCCTGTCAGACCTTGTATTGTTTGACCTTCCCGAGTTCGATGTAATGCAGGAATGAAGCGGCTAGCTCGTCATAACGCAACATTTAAATGCCACGACCAGAAAATCACTTTGAAAACTAACCAAGGGAAGGAAGTGTCATACCAGAGTTTTAAAAGGAAAGGAGGAGTGAAGTTAGTATCTGTACTGAAGCTTCAGAGTATGGAGAGAAAGGGGCACCAGGTGTATTTTTGCAGCATTACTAAGGTCGAGGACACCCTACGCATCGAAGATATCCCAATCGTGAATGAATACCCCGATGTTTTTCCAGACGTATTGCGGTATGCCTCACCTTGCGAGATGTTGAATTCTCGATTGACCTCATGCACAAAGACCTTTATATCAAAGGCACCATCTGAGAATGGCGCCTGTCGAACTTCAAGAACTCAAGAAACAATTGGAGGAAATGATTGAGTTGGGATTTATAAGACCGAGTGCTTCACCTTGGGGTGCACCGGTACTCTTTGTAAAGAAGAAGGATGGGAGCATGAGGCTGCGCCGATTCTGAGGAATTGAACAAAGTGACGATCAAGAATCGTTATCCTCTGCCTAGGATAGACGATCTCTTTGACCTGCTCAAGGGAGCAGGAGTTTTCTCCAAGATTGACCTGAGATCAGGATACCATCAGATTGCAGTTCGTAAAGAGGATATACAAAAGACTGCATTCAGATCAAGGTACGGACATTACGAATTCAAAGTAATGCCGTTTGGCCTCACCAACGCTCCAGCAGTATTTATGGACCAAATGAACAGGACCTTTCATGAATATCTCGACATCTGCGTGGTCGTGTTCATTGACGACATCCTGATCTACTCCAAGGATAAAGAAGAACACGCAGAGCACCTACACATTATCCTAAGTATCTTGAGAGACCATAAATGGTATGCCAAATTTTCAAAGTGTGAATTTTGGTTAGGCCAAGTGGCGTTCCTAGGCCATGTAATCTCCAAGGAGGGAGTAATGGTAGATCCAGCAAAGATTGAAGCTGTCAAAGAATGGATAGCACCAAAAACAGTCACGGAAGTCAGAAGCTTCCTAGGATTGGCTGGCTATTATTGAAGGTTTGTTCCTGATTTCTCGAAGGTAGCCCGCCCAATGACCAAACTGCTACAAAAGGAATCAAAGTTCATATGGAGCGACGACTGTGAGAAAGCGTTCCAAGAACTGAAGACAAGGCTTACTACGGCCCCAGTTTTAACCTTGCCAACCGATGGGGATGAATACGAGGTGTACAGTGACGCATCACTAAATGGTTTGGGTTGCGTCTTGATGCAACAAGGGAAGGTAATAGCATACGCATCCAGACAACTTAAGGTGCACGAAAAGAATTACCCAATTCACGGCCTAGAACTTGCCGCGGTGGTGTTTGCACTAAAGATTTGGCGTCATTATCTCTACGGGGTCAGCATTAAATTCTACACTGATCACAAGAGCTTGAAGTACATCTTCACCCAAAGAGATTTGAACATGAGACAACGAAGATGGTTAGAATTGATCAAAGATTACAAGATTGAGTTACTTTACCACGAGGGAAAGCCTAATGTAGTTGCCGATGCACTGAGTCGTAAGACAATACACACTCTGAACAACATTTGGGAGATTCCCTCAGACATCGTCCAGGATCTAAAAAGGCTGAGCTTAGACCTGGTACAATCAGACGACACAGACCTGAATGCAATGGTGGTTGAACCAGAGTTATATCATGACATCCGAGTGCTACAATGGGAAGACCCGGCATTGTTGGAGATTAGAGAAAGAATTCCATCAGAAGGAACAGAAGGGTTTGAAGTTTACACTGACGGGAGTCTACGCTTCAATGGCAGGTGGTGCTTACCTGATAATGAGAACTTGAAACGCAAAATCCTTGACGAAGCACATAGTACCCGCTACTCGGTACATCCTGGTTCAGACAAGATGTACAAGGACCTGAAATTACGTTTCTGGTGGATAAGGATGAAAGCAGAGATCGCCGAGTACGTGGCTAGATGTATGATTTGCAGAAAGTAAAATTTGAACACCAGAGACCAGGAGGACTACTCCAACCGTTGGAAATTCCTCAAGGGAAGTGGGATTCCATATCTATGGATTTTATCATGGGGTTACCGAGGACAGCAGGTGGCAAGGATGCGATATGGGTTATTGTGGATCGTCTAACTAAAGCAGCTCACTTCGTTCCGATCAAGGAGACTTGGGGATTGGAAGAGCTGGCCAAAGCTTACGAAAAGGAAATAATACGACTCCATGGCGTTCCCCTCGACATCATATCAGACAGGGACGCGAGATTTACATCGCATTTCTGGAAGAAATTGCAAGAGGCTTTGGGAAGTGGCGAAAATGAGTACGGCTTTTCATCCAAAGAATCGGTCAGACAGAGCGAACTATCCAGACACTGGAAGACATGTTGAGGGCATGCACGATGGAATTCAACGTGAACTGGGAAAAGAGCTTACCTCTCGTTGAATTCTCATACAACAATAGCCATCATGCTAGTCTAGGGTGTGCTCCTTTTGAGGCACTGTATGGCAGAAAGTGTCGCAGTCCGGTTTGTTGGGACGACGCTAGTGATAATGTGGGTACTGGACCCCAGGTTATACAGGATCAGATTGAACACATAAAGATTATTCGGGAACGACTACAAGCGGCTCAAGATCGCCAAAAGAAATATGCAAACGAGCACCGTCGACCTATTGAGTTCAACAGTGGAGATAAGGTCTTCTTAAAGGTCTCACCCATGAAAGGGGTAAGACGCTTCGGACTAAAGGGGAAGCTTAGTCCAAAGTACATCGGACCCTACGAAATACTTGAACGAATTGGCGAGGTGGCATACCGACTCGCCTTACCGCCAAACTTATCCAAAGTGCACGATGTATTCCATGTATCTCAACTCAGGAGATATAGAAGCGACCCGAGTCACATTGTTACGCCCGACATGATCGCCATCGAGCCCAACATGCTCTACTCGGAGAAACCAGTGGAGATTCTCGCCAGAGAGACCAAGTTCTTACGACGCAAGTCGATACCCTTAGTCAAGGTTTTCTGGAGGGGACAGAAGACTGAACAAGCAACGTGGGAGACCGAGGCGTCGATGAAGGAAAAGTATCCGGAGCTGTTTAGCACAGGTAACCTTAACCACCCAGATTACTTTAAGTTTCGGGGACGAAACTTCTTTAAGGGGGGAGGATTGTAACACCCCGTGTTAATTTAAGATAATTATAATTAGGAAATCAATAATTAATCATCCTCGCTCACTGAATTTTCTAAAACAATACACTACAATCATTTTTGCACCTAAACTAAAACCATTTTGAATTACTTTGAATTTGAACTTTATGTTTACATTTTCAAACTCGATAAATCAAATGGAGAATCCTCGACAATTTTCTCAACGGCAAATTTTGGCACGCAAATCGAGGTCAAACATTGACTAAATGGCCAAGCCACCTAAATGTGATTAAGTCACCTAATCCTTTCTTAAATATAACTACTCATAATCCAAACCTAATTAAAGTAGCTTAAGCTTAATCATATTGATTATTACTAACACAACATATAATAATAATATCAAATTACTATTCCACTTTGATTTAACTAACACTTTCACTAAAACTCGATATATTGAGTTACACTAAGCCTAAACTGATAAACTTTTTGACGTTTGAGGATAATGATTTAATTCGATAACATTCCACAAAAGAAATATATATTTCGATCGAATAAAATTTTATTTCAAAGTTGCGAGAAAAACTAGTACCCAATTTTTGTTTGAATTCGTTTTGAGGTTTATTTTCATTTTTATTTTCGATCTCACTTCTAAACGTTATTTCAAGACTATATATTTCATTTCGAGACTTTTCACGTACGCGCAAATCGAAAATTTCAAAAACGAAAAAAATCGGGCCAAGTGACCATGTTTGGCCGAGAATGTTGAGCTAGAAGCTCAACATTGTCTTCCCTTTTTCCTTTTGCTTTTCCTACACACTTGTCTCCCTTGTCTCAAGCATGCCTTCCTCCTCCTTACACACACCTTACCTCTCTTACACACATGTTTCCCCTTGTCTCAAGCATGCCTTCATTTTCCTTACACAAGTTTACAAACTACTACTACACTACACACATATCACACGCACAAACACACCCAAAAACACAAACACAACTCAAAAACTTCTAACTTATTTTCTCTCTAATAAAACACAAACACAAGAAGTTAGTAAGCAACTTCATCTTCTTCCTTGGTTTCCATGGAAGATCATCATCTTCTTCCTCCTTATTTTCTTCTTAAAACTTTGATTTTCTTTCTCTAATTCACTTGAACACTTAAATCAAATGCTCCACCATTTATATTTAGTACTCACTCCTTATCTTTACATGCAATTAAAAATGAACATAAATCAAAATCACTTAAAATACAAACATCACCTAAACTAAAAAAAAAAACGATACTACACATAAAATAAATTAATTTTGATGTTACATGAAACCACACGACATTAGCCTTTAAATTTGACTAAATTTGACCAAAATGAAATTATCATTAAGTCACTAAAGTTAAATAGTAATTAGAATTGAATTTTTATATAAATTGTTTTAGTTATAAATGAAATACGATAAACCGATAAAAATATGTAACCGTTATAAAAATGAACTAAATCGTGTGCTACTACCTTTGCTATTGGATTGTTGAACTTGGACATACGGACTATAAATGAATCATCCACGATACTATTATCTTTTAAAATGAAAATCGCTAAATTTAGTTAATAGACGACTAAATTTAACTAAGTCTCAATTTAAAATGAATACCATTATCACTTTTTACAAATTGAACTTAACATTTTTAAAAACTAATATTTTAAAATGAAAATCATTATCACTTTATACAAAATGAACTTAACGTTTTTGAAACTAGATTTTTAGATATTTTCATAAATGACTAAATACAAACCGAACTTAACATTTTTAAAACTAGACTGTAGAATATTTTCAAAAATCGCCTAAGTACAAAACGAACCTAACGACTTTGAAACTAAAAATCTATACTTAGGAAATAAAAACAAGTTTAGTATTATACTAAAATATCTAAGTATAAAGATGCGTATAAATACGATGAATAGTTAAATACGATGAATAGTTAAATACGGTGAATAGTGAAAAGTGAATAGTAAAATATTGAAAATAATTGAAAATTTTACTAAGTATAGAAAATTGAAAATGAATAAATAAATAACTTAAAGTGTATGAAAACACTTAAATAAGATTGAACATACAAATAAACGTAACATTTTAGAAAACTTGAAAACGTTAATAACTAACCACACTTCAAATAATGAACGAATGTGTTATGTGATCATATGAAACCTACCTTTCAAATAAAACGTTTGACGATGAGACTAGGAGAGTCTAGTAACATGTGATATGTAATATCAAATAAATAATGAATATTGAGTAAGTTAAATAAAAGGTCAAGCTTGGGCCTCAGATAAGGGAACGTCAATCGTGAGTGAAGTGGGGTTTAAGATAGTCTTGTCGCGGTCGCCATTGCCGGACAAGATAATTGAATATGCCATGGTTTTTGCCACAGGCTTTAGGAAATAGTCGTTTTATCTGGAGTTAAGGTGCTCTACGAATAGCGTGGCCCATTCTTAACGTGGATACTAATGTACATGTACTAGACTAGGGTTTAATTCACTCTATTTCGCTAAAGTTATCAGGGCCACCGTAACATTATGTGCATATGCGCTTTACGGTTCTGTCTCCTTGCCGTGTTTCGTGTTTATTGCACGCGACACTAGCATTCGTTCTTGCCACATGTAAAGATCACTTGACGAGATTGTATCTGAAGTTCGAATCATTTCGAACACTAGAGGATGAGATGCAAGTATTATAGTATTCGGCGTGGTTTACGAGTCGAGTAAGCCTCTGCACTATGGAAGTGAGATGCAATCGATCAGAGTACAAAGGCCTACTCAGTGGTCAGGCTCGTAAGCAGTATGTGTTGTTTGTTGTATGATTAAATGAGAATGAGTGTGTACCATCTTCGAAAACTAAAGACCACAATTTTCTGAATTGAATCGAGTCTGTATGATGAGAATGATATAATCTTTATGTTTGTTTGCGATCCGATATCGCCTTGTAATACTATTGAATTATTGTGATACCATTGCTATGCTATTATCTGTTATTTGCCTTCCTAATTGAATATCATGCTTATATGATTTATCGCTTTAAACCGCATGCTTATTATGACTTATATGTCTTTATATGCTATTTGAATAAGCATGTTTACATTTTTATCATAATGTTGTATTTATGAAGCGATGATATTAAATCAAAGTAATTGAAACCGAGGGTAAGTATGAGCATAGCTAGTCACTGTCCGCTCAGCGGGCATCCCCCCAATAGTTTATTGTGCAGGACGATCGTGGACCAGGAGCTGGATTTTGGATGGGGCCACGAGACGTTTTTACGCTTTACTTTTGTTGCTTTTGAGAGATATGTAATATATACAACACTTTACTCTTTTAACTTCCGTATTTAGAGTTGTTCCATTCAACTCTTAAACGATGATGTAATATTTGGGTTATTTGTATAATTAATAACGCTGGTTTAAGACTTAATTAATTTCCGCCTTAGTAATTAAAGTCGACTAAAAACCAGGTTGTTACAGTTGGTATCAGAGCTGACTCGTGACCGTAACATAAATGGCCTAATGCGATTTATGCTTACCTAACGAGAGACACCTGGGCCAGACATTCATATTGTATGTCAGGCATAGACTAATAAGACCAAATAATAAACTAGATTTTTCTTTTATTAGATCACTCAAATAATAAACTTCAAATCGCTTTAAAGTGTGAGGATGGGTAGAAATCTTAAGGACCGACCATAGGCTAAGGATTTTTAAATAACTAACTACTTCCCTCAAAATAAAATACACTAACTATCGTATGCTTGCTACTTGCTGAAGTGACTGACTAAAACTAATAACTATCCTCGGATATAAAATTTAAATAATAATTCAACTCCCGAGGATTGAAGCGTCAAAGGAGTACCAGACGGCACGGAGTGAAGACATCTGTTAAATTCGTAACCAATTCCACAAAAATACATTCTCCCTCTCTCCTACTTTCATATCCTTCCTAAGAAAATGTACTAGATACATTTTAAAATCCTAAACCGATGTAACCAAAAATTACATCTCAAGGAAATAAAATACCTAACTTCTGTGCTTACCTGCATAACTGCCGTTATTGCATTTACTTTCAAGTAAAAGCTATCAATGACAAGCATGTCTTCTAATCTCTCGCAATACTAATAAATTCTTTCACGTCTTAATTCTTTCAGAATGGCTGCACCTCCAATGACAGACGAGGAAAGACACCTCCTGGCAGAAGAATCTTTGATCCGTTTGGCAGAAATAGCCACGGACAACGCAAACCGCCAACATCATCCAAGCTCGTTTGATCGTGTTTCCCGCCATCGTCCACAAGAGTACTCGGGTTCCCATCGACCCTATCGATCTCACGAACTGGCTGGAGGAAATGAAGAAACTCATGGATCTGACAAGGACGCCTCCAGAAGATAGGGTCAACATAGCCGCCTTTTACCTGAAGGCCGAGGCTAATGACTGGTGGAACGTGGTCAGGACTAATGAACCTGACACTACTTTCACATGGTACGAGTTCACAGCGAAAATCAAGGAGAAGTACTTTGGGTATGAGCTCCGTTGTCAGAAGGAGGAGGAATTCATAGCTCTTAAGATGGGGGACATGACACTCCAAGAGTACACCGCAAAATTTCAACAGTTGGCCAAATTTGGGACTGCGATCGCTCCCAACGAAAGGGCCATGACCCAGAGGTATCTGCGCAATATGTCCAACACTATGCGTACCCACATGAGTACCCACACCTACAATACCGTTGCTGCAGCGTATGAATGCGCATGTAGCCTATGGGCTTCTCTGGAGTTAGAAAAGGCTGAAAAGAAGAAGAAGGTGTTTGTGCCTTCCGTGTCACAGTCGAGCTTCATTCAGAAGCCGAACTACCAACGCCCGATTCAGCAGAGGCCAAATTTTCAGAGGCCTGCGTTCCAAAACAGGGTTCCTGCTGGGAACAACGAGAGAGCCATGGTTGCAGGAAGGGCTCCTCAACCAAGGGCCGCACCGGGGAATTGTCGTATATGCCGCAAGGCACTACATGAAGGGAGGCAGTGCAATGGTCTGCCAATTACCTGTTTCAAATGCAAGATGGTAGGGCATAAGTCGAATGTATGCCCCAACAACCAGAACACGGCACCTGTAGCGGGGGTACCACAATCTGTTGTGGTACAGGGTCGAGTTTATGTACTCACAGAGGCCGAGGCAGAAGAGTCACCTGAGGCAGACGTCATCACTGGTATTTTTCCTATAAACTCTGTGAACGCTGTCGTTTTATTTGACACCGGGGCATCATTGTCCTTCGTATCTTCTAAATTTGTTTCAAAGGCTAATCTCACAAAATCCGAATCAATCAACGCAAATATTTCTTTACCAAACGGAAAAATTTTCAAATGTTCCAAAATATTCAAAGAAACTCCAATCACAATCCATAAAACAATCTTCCCTTCCGACCTTATTCTTTTTGACATGCCGGAGTTCGACGTCATTCTGGGGATCGATTGGTTGACTAAGTATCATGCGTTGTTCGAGTGCCGGGATCGGAAAATTCGCTTGAAGCATCCTACAGGGACTAGGGTCACGTATCAAAAGACTTCGCCAGTTAAAGGGGCGAAAATCATCTCTATGTTACAACTACAGCGGTTAGAAAGAAAAGGATACCAAGTGTACCTATGCAGCGTCAACGAGGTCAAGGAAAGCGTGAACATTGGAGCTATTCACGTAGTACGGGAATTTCCTGACGTCTTCCCAGACGATTTACCGGGCTTGCCACCTGCACGTGACGTTGAATTCTCTATCGACCTTGTGCCAGGCACGGCCCCAATCTCAAAGGCACCCTATAGGATGGCACCGGTAGAACTACAGGAATTAAAGAAACAACTGGAAGAAATGATTGAGAAGGGTTTCATAAGACCGAGTGTCTCACCCTGGGGAGCACCGGTTCTCTTTGTGAAGAAGAAGGATGGCAGTATGAGGCTCTGCATCGACTACAGGGAATTAAACAAGGTGACCATTAAGAACCGCTACCCTCTGCCAAGGATTGACGACCTTTTTGACCAGCTAAAAGGCGCGGGAGTGTTTTCTAAGATCGACCTGAGGTCAGGTTATCATCAGATCGCTGTTAGGGAATCTGACATCCAGAAGACTGCTTTCAGAAGCAGATATGGTCACTACGAATTCAAGGTTATGCCTTTCGGTTTGACAAATGCACCAGCAGTGTTCATGGATCAAATGAACAGGACCTTCCACGAGTACTTAGACATATGCGTGGTTGTATTCATTGATGATATCCTAATTTATTCCAAGACCGGGGCAGAACACGAGAAACATCTACGTATCATTCTGGGAATACTGAGGAAATATAAGTGGTATGCTAAATTTTCTAAGTGCGAATTTTGGCTCGAGAAGGTAGCATTCCTGGGTCACGTCATCTCGAAGGACGGAGTGATGGTAGATCCTGCAAAGATCGACGCAGTGAAAGAATGGAAGGCTCCCACAAATATAACTGAAATACGCAGCTTCCTAGGATTGGCAGGATACTACAGGAGGTTCGTTCCGGATTTCTCTAAGGTAGCACGACCAATGACAAAGCTGCTACAAAAAGAATCCAAATTCATATGGAGCGACGAGTGCGAGAATGCATTCCAGGAACTCAAGACAAGGCTTACCACAGCGCCCGTCTTAGCTCTCCCTACAGATGGAGACGAGTATGAAGTCTCTGATGGCGCCACCTTGAATGGCCTAGGTTGCGTACTGATGCAAAAAGGGAAGGTCATTGCTTATGCGTCAAGACAGTTAAAGGTTCATGAACGAAACTACCCAACTCATGACCTAGAATTAGCAGCTGTGGTGTTTGCTTTGAAAATCTGGCGTCATTACCTCTACGGAGTGAGTATCAAGTTCTACACGGACCACAAAAGCCTGAAATATATATTCACGCAGAAGGAACTCAACATGAGACAACGCCGGTGGTTAGAATCGATCAAGGACTACAAGATTGAGCTCTTTGTACCATGAGGGTAAAGCGAACGTCGTTGCAGACGCTCTGAGTAGAAAGACTACGCATACCCTTAGCAACATCTGGGAAATTCCGGCTGGTATTGTCAGAGACTTCAAGAGAATGAACTTAGAGTTGGTTCAGTCTGACGATGCTGATTTGAACGCAATGATCGCAGAGCCGGAGTTATATCACGAGATTAGGGCCCTACAATGGGAGGATGAAGAACTCGTGAAAATCAGAAGAGAGATTCCTTCAGGAAACCGAGAAGGGTTTGAAATTAAACCTGACGGGAGTTTGAGATTCAAAGAAAGGTGGTGTGTGCCTGACGTACCTGTGTTGAAAAGAAAGATCCTCGACGAGGCACATAGTACACGGTACTCCATACATCCTGGGTCTGATAAAATGTACCAAGACTTAAAATTGAAGTTTTGGTGGATTAGAATGAAAGCAGAGATTGCAGAGTATGTTGCGAAATGTTTAATCTGCCAAAAGGTGAAGTTTGAACATCAACGACCGGGAGGACTACTGCAACCTTTAGACATTCCTTTGGGAAAATGGGACTCCATCTCCATGGATTTTATAACGGGATTGCCAAGAACTCACCGAGGGAATAATGCAATTTGGGTAATAGTTGACCGCTTGACCAAGTCAGCCCACTTCCTACCAATCAAGGACACCTGGAGCCTTGAAGAGTTAGCTAAGACATATGAGAAGGAGGTGATCCGACTACACGGCGTACCGCTGGACATTATTTCGGATAGGGATCCGAGGTTCACTTCTCATTTCTGGGAGAAACTACAAGCAGCATTGGGAAGCCAACTGAAGATGAGCACCGCTTTCCATCCTGCTACCGATGGTCAAACTGAGCGAACTATTCAAACGGTGGAAGACATGCTCAGGGCGTGTGCCTTAGAATTTAACGAGAATTGGGAGAAGAGTCTACCTTTGATTGAATTCTCCTACAACAATAGCTTTCATGCTAGTCTGGGTTGTGCTCCATTTGAAGCCCTCTACGGGAGGAAGTGTCGTAGCCCAGTTTGTTGGGACGATGCTAGTGACAACGTGGGAACTGGACCACAGGTTATTCAAGACCAGATCGAGCACATCAAAATCATTCGTGAACGCCTACAAGCAGCGCAAGACCGTCAAAAGATGTATGCCAACAAACATCGTCGACCAATCGAGTTTGAGGTTGGTGATCATGTGTTCTTGAAAGTATCACCCATGAAGGGGGTTCGACGTTTCGGATTGAAAGGAAAACTGAGTCCTAAATACGTTGGACCTTATGAAGTACTTGAAAGGATTGGCGAGGTAGCCTATCGCCTAGCGCTACCCCCCAACTTATCCAAGGTTCACAACGTGTTTCACGTTTCTCAACTGAGGAGATACAGGAGTGACCCAAGTCACATCATTACTCCTGACGTAATTGCGGTTGAGCCTAACCTGCTTTACTCCGAGAGACCAGTGAAGATTCTAGCTCGAGAGACCAAGGTATTGAGACGGAAGACGGTTCCCTTAGTGAAGGTACTATGGAGAGGTCAATTGACCGAACAAGCAACTTGGGAGACCGAGGCCTCAATGAAGGAGAAATACCCCGAACTTTTTAACTCAGGTGAAAATTCTTTTCTACATTCAAGTTTCGGGACGAAACTTTTTCTAAGGGGGGAGGTTTGTAACACCCCGTGTTAAATTAAGCTAATTATAATTAGTAGATCGATAATTAGACCATCTTACTCATTTAAATCCTTAAACAATACACTACAAGTTCTCCTCGCACCTAAATTAAAACCATTTTGATATACTTCGAATTTGAACTTTATTTTTACTTATTCAAACTCGATAAATCAAATGATGAATCTACGACAAATTTCTCAACAACTATTTTCGGCACGCAAATCGAGGTCAATCTTGACCAAAGTGGCCGAGCCACTCAAGGTGATTAAAATCACCTAATTCTTTTTCAATTATACTTACCCATAATCCAAATTTAACAAATTAGTTAAGGCTTAATCATTTTGGATTATTACTAACAAAACATATTATAATAATATCATATTACTATTCCATTTTGGTTTAACTAGCACTTTCACTAAAACTCGAAATAATGAGTCACACTAAGCCCAAACTAATAAACGTTTTGACGTTTGATTCTAATTATTTAAATCATTAACTTTCATCCAAAAAAATATATATTTCGGACTAGTAAATTTTTAATCAAAATTCGAGGAGCCAAAACCCAATTTTGATTTCAATCACACTTCGAGTTTTGATTTCATTTTTATTTTCAATCTTATTTCAAAACATTATTTTAGAATCATATATTTTATTTCAAGACTTTTCGCGTACGCGTAAATCGAAAATTCCGAAAACGAAAAATCGAGCCCAAGTGAGCCCATGTAGGCCGGCCACCCTTGGCTCACACAAGACCACTTTAGTCTTCCCTACTCTTACACAAGCAAGCATGCTTGCATGCTCTTACACACCTTACACACCCATCATCACATCTAATTTCATTAAACTTTATTTCTTAATTAAACTAAACTTACACAATACTCTCCCAAATTATATTACCTTTTGTTTCATTATTTCACAAGAGCAAAAACACCCTCATTTCTCTCCTCTTCTAGCCGGCCACTTACTCTCTTTTTCTCTCTTTTATTTCCTTCCATTTTACTCCTAAAACTCACTAAATTAAAACCCTAAATAATACTCTAATAGTTTACTAGTGTTCTAAGTTTAATCTTGGGTATTTGGAGCTCACTTTATTCTGGGTTTTGAAGGTGAAGAGCGGGTTCTTGGGTGAAGACTTAGACCTTGATAACTTAGTCGATCCGGATAACCAATAATCATACCGATCAAGGTGACTAACTATGTCTTATATTATCTTTTTAGTAAATTAATTTGTTTTGTTATTATGATTTTATGGATATGAAAATTATGTTAAATATGTTAAACATCACTTGTATGAACTTATATGTTTATGTGTTATATAATAAAATGATAATAAATAGGTAATAATGATAATAGTGTAATTGTAGTAATATTGTTCATATGTTAGTTAAATTAATTTTGAGCATTTTTAATTTATGTTCATATGATTTTTATGTTTATTTATGTTTTAATGAAGTAGTAATCATATATAAAAATTATGTGAAATATTAACAATGAGTTTAAAGTGATTAAAAATCGAAAATGAAAATTTATATACATATATACAACCTCACGGTTTTCCCTATTTTTTTTAATAAATTTTCACTTTTAATTTTTGTAAATAATATGTTAGAATAAGTTAGTAAAAATGGATGCTACCATATAAAAAGAATTAAATTAGGAAAATAAATTATAAGTTATTAAAATCAAAAATGGTGTTCTTGAGCTTTTGTTTGATCTTCATGTGTGTTCTTATATTCTTCATGTTATGTTCATCATTTATGCTCATTTTGATCTTGTTTTAATTTATGTTTGTTAATGATTTGTGTTTATGATTAGTTATTGTTGTACATATTACTTATTAGTATACTATAAAACAACTTAAACATTACAAATCATTTAGATTAAAAAGTTAGAAATTTAAAGTGTTGAAAAACACTATTCATAATATAAATGAAATTTTTAGTAAATTTCATTTTAGTTTAAACCGTTTTAGTATAATTAGAATAATTAAAATATAAAGACTTTAAGTTAAAAACCGATAAAATCGAAAAATGAAATTTTAGAAACATCCTAGGCTTGCTCACGGCACTCATGCTATTTTAGGCTTAAAATTGTTTTTATCACTTTTTAGTTTATTGTTAATATAATTTAATTATTAATTAATAAGTTAGAATTAAGAAATTAAAAGAAATAAATTAATTTTGATGTTACATGAAACCACACGACATTAGCCTTTAAATTTGACTAAATTTGACCAAAATGAAATTATCATTAAGTCACTAAAGTTAAATAGTAATTAGAATTGAATTTTTATATAAATTGTTTTAGTTATAAATGAAATACGATAAACCGATAAAAATATGTAACCGTTATAAAAATGAACTAAATCGTGTGCTACTACCTTTGCTATTGGATTGTTGAACTTGGACATACGGACTATAAATGAATCATCCACGATACTATTATCTTTTAAAATGAAAATCGCTAAATTTAGTTAATAGACGACTAAATTTAACTAAGTCTCAATTTAAAATGAATACCATTATCACTTTTTACAAATTGAACTTAACATTTTTAAAAACTAATATTTTAAAATGAAAATCATTATCACTTTATACAAAATGAACTTAACGTTTTTGAAACTAGATTTTTAGATATTTTCATAAATGACTAAATACAAACCGAACTTAACATTTTTAAACCTAGACTGTAGAATATTTTCAAAAATCGCCTAAGTACAAAACGAACCTAACGACTTTGAAACTAAAAATCTATACTTAGGAAATAAAAACAAGTTTAGTATTATACTAAAATATCTAAGTATAAAGATGCGTATAAATACGATGAATAGTTAAATACGATGAATAGTTAAATACGGTGAATAGTGAAAAGTGAATAGTAAAATATTGAAAATAATTGAAAATTTTACTAAGTATAGAAAATTGAAAATGAATAAATAAATAACTTAAAGTGTATGAAAACACTTAAATAAGATTGAACATACAAATAAACGTAACATTTTAGAAAACTTGAAAACGTTAATAACTAACCACACTTCAAATAATGAACGAATGTGTTATGTGATCATATGAAACCTACCTTTCAAATAAAACGTTTGACGATGAGACTAGGAGAGTCTAGTAACATGTGATATGTAATATCAAATAAATAATGAATATTGAGTAAGTTAAATAAAAGGTCAAGCTTGGGCCTCAGATAAGGGAACGTCAATCGTGAGTGAAGTGGGGTTTAAGATAGTCTTGTCGCGGTCGCCATTGCCGGACAAGATAATTGAATATGCCATGGTTTTTGCCACAGGCTTTAGGAAATAGTCGTTTTATCTGGAGTTAAGGTGCTCTACGAATAGCGTGGCCCATTCTTAACGTGGATACTAATGTACATGTACTAGACTAGGGTTTAATTCACTCTATTTCGCTAAAGTTATCAGGGCCACCGTAACATTATGTGCATATGCGCTTTACTGCTCTGTCTCCTTGCCGTGTTTCGTGTTTATTGCACGCGACACTAGCATTCGTTCTTGCCACATGTAAAGATCACTTGACGAGATTGTATCTGAAGTTCGAATCATTTTGAACACTAGAGGATGAGATGCAAGTATTATAGTATTCGGCGTGGTTTACGAGTCGAGTAAGCCTCTGCACTATGGAAGTGAGATGCAATCGATCAGAGTACAAAGGCCTACTCAGTGGTGGGCTCGTAGCGGTATGTGTTGTTTGTTGTATGATTAAATGAGAATGAGTGTGTACCATCTTCGAAAACTAAAGACCACAATTTTCTGAATTGAATCGAGTCTGTATGATGAGAATGATATAATCTTTATGTTTGTTTGCGATCCGATATCGCCTTGTAATACTATTGAATTATTGTGATACCATTGCTATGCTATTATCTGTTATTTGCCTTCCTAATTGAATATCATGCTTATATGATTTATCGCTTTAAACCGCATGCTTATTATGACTTATATGTCTTTATATGCTATTTGAATAAGCATGTTTACATTTTTATCATAATGTTGTATTTATGAAGCGATGATATTAAATCAAAGTAATTGAAACCGAGGGTAAGTATGAGCATAGCTAGTCACTGTCCGCTCAGCGGGCATCCCCCCAATAGTTTATTGTGCAGGACGATCGTGGACCAGGAGCTGGATTTTGGATGGGGCCACGAGACGTTTTTACGCTTTACTTTTGTTGCTTTTGAGAGATATGTAATATATACAACACTTTACTCTTTTAACTTCCGTATTTAGAGTTGTTCCATTCAACTCTTAAACGATGATGTAATATTTGGGTTATTTGTATAATTAATAACGCTGGTTTAAGACTTAATTAATTTCCGCCTTAGTAATTAAAGTCGACTAAAAACCAGGTTGTTACAACAACAATTTTGCTATACACTTGTAGATAGTGTTGCAACAAGCTGTAGGACGAAACTCCAGGACAGAACTAGGACATTGCACTTTAGGTATGAGGCTAATTATTGTGGCATTTAACTGCTTGAGGAGCTGACCATGAATAAAGAAATCCTTGATAGCTGCACATACCTCCTCACCCACCTCATTCCACGCATCTTTAAAGAATTGTGAATTAAAACCATCAGGACCAGGAGCTTTATTAGGAGGTATAGAAAATAAACACTCCTTAATTTCCTTATCAGAAACAGGTCTCAGAAGTTTCTCTATATGAGCTGGAGAGACACACTTTCCCGAATGAATCACTGGGATATGAACCTGCTGAGTACATTGATTACTTCCCAGGAGAGACTTATAATAGTCAACAAAAGCATCTTCAATCTCTTTAACCTCAGAGCACAACTTGCCCTTCATATCTCTAACTTGGAAAACCTTGTATCTGAATTGTCTTTCCTTAATATGATTGTGAAAAAAAACTATTCTCATCACCTTCCCTTAACCAGTCAATCTTAGCTTTCTGACACAGGTACTTCCATCTGGCTTGCTTGAGGTTGTTCACCTGAGTCACAGCAGCTCTCTCTGCAGTCAACAAGGAGTGATTCAGAGGATCAACCTGAAGTTTCTGTTGGATATCTAGTACAACCATCTGAGCTACCTCATGAGCTTGCTCAACATTAGCGTATTTGACCCTATTCAACTGTTTCAACACACCCTTAAGCAATTTAAGTTTCTTAACCACAGTAAACATAGGAGTGCCATAAACAGTCTTCTCCCACACAGAGGAAACCAGATTAGAGAATTCAGGATCAGTCGCCCACATATTATAGTACTTAAAAGATACTTTACTCCTTTGAGATTGAACACGCCTATAACACACCATAGGAGAATGGTCAAAGGTGCCTTCATTAAGGAAATACGCAAAAGCATCTGGATACATTCTCAACCACTTATCATTAGCCAGACATCTATCCAATCTTGAATAAACTCTATCAGTACCTAGTTGCTTGTTATTCCAAGTGTAAAAATCATCCTTTGCAGGGATATCCACCACTTCACAGTATGCAACACACTATCTAAACTCCTGAACCTCATTCAAAGTTACCACACTACCCAATCTTTCATTAAGGTGAAGCAAAGCATTAAAATCACCACAAATAATCCAAGGAAACTGCCAAGTATCTTTCACAGACTTTAGTTCATGCCACAGCAACTTCCTATCCTCCTGAGAATTAAAACCATAAACTACACTAATAAGAAACTGTTCCTGAGTTCCAACATCTTGTACAATGCAAGTAATCTGTTGAGAAGAGGCAAGCTGAAGCTGGACATTAAACACCTGAGGAGCCCAGATGCACCAGACTCTACCACCATTATGATAGTCATTATTATTAATACCCTTCCATTGCTTCCCAATCTTATTCAAAACACCTATAGAATCTTGACTCTTAACCTTCGTCTCAACTAATCCACAAAAACCAATTTTATTCTTATGCAAAAAGGACCTAATATCAGCATGCTTAGAAGCCTTATTCATACCCCTAACATTCCAACAACCAATGTTATCCATTAATGTCCACTTCCTTAGAAGAAGACGCCCCTTCACCAAAAATCAAATCATTACTTGCAAAAAGCTGAGCAAAAGAGTTAATCACCGGAGTAGCATATTCCTGTCTCATAATCTGAACAATAGGGCTAGCCACCTCCTGATTCTGAACAGCAATTGCCTTACCCTTTGATTCAATACTCTTCTCTTTGTCTGTAACTGATTTAGTTCCAGTCACCATTAGTTGAACACTCACAGGCTTAGGCTGCACTATCACAGGTTTAGGTTGCCAAACCTTCACTACCTTTGGCTTTTCAACCCCCTTCCCACAATCAGCCACTAAGGGGCCAACATTCTTACAACCAGAACAAACCTCAGGCTTCCAATCATATTCCACCATGACAGATTCCACCCTACCCTTCTCATCCAAAAAGGAAATTGAAGACGGAAAAACCTGTCCAACTTTGACTTCCACAAGCAACCTAGCATAGCCAAGTCTTGTTTTCTCAATGGTAGCCAGATCAGCCCACAAAAATCTGCTAAGCAATGTAGTAATCTTCGCCAAAGATTTCTCTCCCCAGAATTTCAGTCCCAATCCGCAGAGTCTGACCCAGATAGGAACTGCCTGAACAGCCTCCTTAGTAAGAGGAGTCGAGGCATCCCAAGGCTTGACCACCACAAGCTTCTTATCAAAGAGAGGGAAACCCTGAGCAATCACCTTGTCTCTCGTAGCAATGGAAGGAAAACGAACCAGAAATACACCATTAGGTAAGAACGAAACCTTCGTGTATTCATACTGTCCCCAAACTCGCTTAACAAACCACTTGAGCAGTTCCCACGGAGGGTTGCCACCCAACACATTGCGTACAATTGCAGTCTCCCAATATTCAAGCTCACCCTGAACATCCTCTTCTGTCAATTGCAACATGGCACCACTCACCGGAGATTTCTTACTCACCTCCGTCCATCCATCAGCATCCTGTGAAGCAGACGACTCTTTCTCCGGCTCAGAGAGATCATCACCACTAATTATATCGTCCAAATCCAGTGGAGCAACTCCAACAATCTCATTCATATTCCTCTGTTTAGCAGAGCTCGAAGAAGGAATAGCACGCTTCTGAGATACATCTAAGCGGAGATCAGAAGTATGGGAAAAAGAAAGCCTATGTTTTGATCAATTTTTCTTGTGGAGTTTTGAGTTCTTAGAGTTCCTCGCCATATCGCAAGAGAAACCCTAATCGTCCAAATCGCCTTCTCTCTCTTACTTGTTTTTTTTTCCGTGATGCGTACGTTGTTGCGTTGTGACGCGTCGTGGTCTCGATTCACTTTTGTAACAACCTGGTTTTTCGTGACTTTAATTAAACTAAGGCGGAAAATTAATTAAGTCCAAATATTACAAACCAGCTGTTATCGTCTTACAAACTCAGTATACATAATACGAGTTTAGAGATGAAAACAGAGTATTTAGATTACAAATCTCTCCAAAACAACGGAGTACAAAATAAGGTAAACCATCCCCAGCATTTGATAAACATAAGTCCTCGGGGTACCTGCATTTTTATATATATTATCATTTTCCCGAAACACTTTTTCGACACAGGTAAATCTAAAACATATGCAATATAGGAAGTAGATAAAATAAAACAATTAACAGGTAGGCAATTACAACACATAAGGTAATCATGATGATTCAGGCACGAGTATAAATCAAATCACATAACGTACAAATACTTACACAGAATCGTTATCAAACAAATCGTATCTCAAGACTCAGGAAACCATGCCATTTAAACCATAATCAGTCAAACAAGGAAATACATCCATCATACGTTAACTAAAGAATGTTCGTTAGCGAAGCGGAATCATGCAGACCTTATAAGCGTCCGCGCAGGAGTAATCAGGGCCGAACAAAGCGGACGAGTCTGAAATACTAGAGATACCTAAAGTAATAAGGACAGCCAAATCCCTTGTCTAATGTATGCATACACTACCTATCGAGGATCATACGTATTCGCTATTCAGAAGGTATCACCGACGAAAAAGTTCGACTATCACCAAAGACGGGTACCCCCGGATGGGGCTGGTATTTTCCAATTACCATATATGGGCCCACGGAAATATCAAGTATGCCCTATCCCTAGGGTTGTATATACCGTGCCGATAAAAATCTCAAGATCGTTATTCGCCTTGGGCAACTCAGGGAGGGAGCCCAAGTCCCCATATACAGCTACTTCATTAACTTCGAATTCAAGAGTCGTGACATGGCGAACAATCCTAGTATTTTATTCAAGTAGCTCGTTTTTCTCAATTTTCATATCCTCGTTCAATCTTAATAAATGGCAATTCTAAAACTTAAATATATCGTCGAACTTTGTATAATGAATTTGTAATTCTAGCAACTCTTCAGATAAACAGAACACATAGAAACACTTAAATATTTATTTTGAGTTCGTTCGTAAATTTTAAATATTTTCACTATTCATTATTTTACTATTCACCGTATTTTACTATTCATTGTATTTACTATTCATCGTATTTACTATTCATCGTATTTACTATTCATCGTATTTACCATTCATCGTATTTACTATTCATCGTATTTTTATATGTATTCGTATTTTCGTATTTCGTATTTGTACGTATTTTTATACTTCGTATTTATACGTATTTTTATACGTACATGTATTCTTATACTTAGTATTTTATTATTATATTTTTATACTTAGTATATTTTTTTTATACTTTATACATTTCTTTGTACTTAGGATATTTTTTCAAAACAACCTTTTTATTTACTAAGTATAAAATTCTAGTTTTAAAGTCGTTAAGTTCGTTTTGTATTTAGTGATTTGAAAAATCATTTCGGAAGTAAAACTCGTTTTAAACTTAAGTACAAAATCCTAGTTTCAAAGTTGTTAAGTTCATTTTGTACTTAGTGATTTTAAATAATATTTCAAAAATAAAACTCGATTAAATTTAGTCATATACTTAACTAACATTTTAGCGGTTTCTATTTTTAGCGAGGTTGTCGTAGTTCATTTTAAATAGTCCGTATGTCCACATCCAAATTTAAGCAAAGGTAGTAACACTCGACATTATTCATTTTAATACGTGTAACGTTTATTTTTATCGTTTTCGTTGATTCTTTTTATTAACGATTCATTATACAATCTAATATAATCCTAATTACAAATCAAATTTAGTGACTAAGTGACAAATTCATTTTGACCAAAATTGACCCAAAAATAGTATAAATGCCGTGTGATTTAATATGGTTAACTATTTATTTCTTTTTTTGTTTTTATTAATAATTCATTACTTTAATCAATTAAATTACTTAAGTGATAAAAAAATAAAAAGTGACAATTTCATTTTAGGTCCAAAATTGACCCCTAAACCGTGGCCCTTAGTCATTTAGCAATTTATTTTCGTTTTCTAATTTTATCGGTTTTTGACTTAAAGTTCTTATATACTAATTATTTAAATTATACTAAGGCGGTTTAACTAGTTTACGATTTTCACTAATTACTTTATTTCATTTATGAATAGTGATTTGTGACACTTTATTTTTCTAACTTTTATAATTTAAGGATTTAGCCTATTTAACTTATATAACTATTATTGAAATTTTTCACTAATGAATTTAAACAACAATTAATTAAAACTTATAAGTATTATGAATCAAATTAGTTACATACATGAAGAACACTTGAATATGTGATGAACCCTAATATTTTTCATATGAACACAATTAGTCAAATTCTTATATGTTTATATAATTTTCTCAAATTTTCCATACAAGTCTAATTTACCTAAACTAATCATAATATGTTATTTAGAAAAATTAAAACTAAAAATTGGTCCATTTAAATCAAAATAGCCGTGTATATGTATATGTTTTCATAGTTTTTGATTTTTGATTTTTATACTTCTAATTCAATAACTAATTTACTTAACATCACTTATGTATTTAACATGTGTGAAAATCAAATACAACATTAACATACATAAGTAAAATCATTTCTATCACAAGAATAACAACATCATTTCAAAAACACATATGCTTTAAAAACATTTCAATTTCACAACAATTTCATTTTAAGACCAAACCAAAAACTAGTTATATTTTCATGATCATCTTATTACAAGCATTTTAAGCATGCAATTTACAAAAATTAAAACGAAAAATTAAGTGAAAATTTATAGGGTGGCCGTGTGGTTTTTTAAGCTACACAAGTTTTATTTTTTTGATTTTTACCTTGTAATTATTCATGCAATACTAAAGTGATATACTAATTCATACACACACTCAAACATAACATATAATCAATTAGGTGTAAGTGCTTAGCAAATATAGTGTGCGGGAGCACCTTAGGTTAGGTTATTGAAAAAGATCCTAGCAATTGTCGGGGTCTATGATGTTGTCGAATTGGCTCAAATCGATACCTCCACCTTGCTCCTCGTCTTTGGTTAAGATGGTACATAAAAATGTAAAAAGACAAGTTAGTAATTTATTTTAAAACTAAACTAACTATACTAAAATTTTAAAGTGTAGTAGTATTTAGGTTTAGGTGATGTTTATACTTTAAATGATTTGATTTATATTCTTAAACAAAACTATGTACAAGAGGATGTGATTACTTAAATATTTAGAGAAGGATTCATTTATATGTTTAAAAGATTTAAAGATAAGAAATAAATAATTTAAAGGAGGAAAGAAATGGAAGAGATGTGTTCTTCATGTTCTTGGTGAGGATGAAGATTGCTTACAAAAGTTCTTGAGATGATTTTATTTAGAGAGAAAAGAGTAAGTGTTTGAGTTGTGTTTGTGTGTTTTGTGTATGTCGAGTAGTAGTAGTAGTAGTAGTTGTGTAGTAGTAGTAGTTGTAAGTTGTAGTTGTAATTGTAAGCTTTGGATGTTATGTAAGTTGCATGTGTTTAGTATATAATAAAGGTTGAACTTAGGTGTAAACAATAGTCATAAGGAAGCATGCTTGATGGTAAGTGTCTTAGGCTAGAAAGTGAAGTAGGAGTATGTTGTGTAAGAGAAGGGAAGAAAGTGGAAGAGGATAAGCAAGACCATGGCCAAAAATCTCGGCCACTTACACACACACATGTCCCGATTTTCGTTTTTGAAATTTTCGATTTGCGCGCACGTGAAAAGTCTCGAAATGAAATATATAGTTTTAAAATAATGTTTAGAAGTAAGATCGAAAATAAAAATGAAAATAAAACTCAAAACGAAATCAAAACAAAAATTGGGTATTAGTTCCTCGTAACTTTGAATTAAAATTTTATTCGATCGAAATATATAGTTTTTTCGTTGAATGTTATCGAATTAAATCATTATCCTCAAACGTCAAAAAGTTTATCAGTTTAGGCTTAGTGTAACTCATTATTTCGATCTTTTGTGAAAGTGTTAATTAAATCAAATTGAAATAGTAAATTGATATTAATATAATATGTTTTGTTAGTAATAACTAAAATGATTAGGCTTTAACTAACTTTGTTTGATTTGGATTATGAGTTAGCATATAATTGAGAAAGGAATTAGGTGGTTTGACCAACTAAGTGGCTCGGCCATTTTGGGTCAACATTGACCTCGTTTTGCGTGCCGAAATTTGTCGTTGAGAAATTTGTCGTAGATCCTCCGTTTGATTTATCGAGTTCGAAAATGTAAAAATAAAGTTCAAATTCTAAGTAATTCAAAATGGTTTTAGTTTAGGTGCAAAATAACTTGTAGTGTTGTTTTAGGAAAAATAAGTGAGCGAGGATGATTAATTATTGATTTCCTAATTAATATTAGCTTAAATTAACACGGGGTGTTACAATCCTCCCCCCTTAAAGAAGTTTCGTCCCCGAAACTTAAAGTAATCCAGGTGGTTAAGGTTACCTGCGTTGAACAGCTCCGGGTATTTTTCCTTCATCGACGCCTCAGTCTCCCATGTTGCTTGTTCGGTCTTCTGTCCCCTCCAGAGAACCTTGACTAAGGGTATCGACTTGTGTCGTAAGAATTTAGTCTCTCTAGCGAGAATTTCCACTGGTCTCTCAGAGTAGAGCATGTTAGGCTCGATGGCGATCACATCGGGCGTAACAATGTGACTCGGGTCGCTTCTGTATCTCCTGAGTTGTGACACATGAAATACATCGTGCACTCTGGATAAGTTTGGCGGTAAGGCGAGTCGGTATGCCACTTCGCCAATTCGTTCAAGTATTTCGTAGGGTCCGATGTATTTTGGACTAAGCTTTCCCTTTAGCCCGAAGCGTCTTACCCCTTTCATGGGTGACACTTTCAAAAAGACCTTATCTCCACTGTTGAATTCAATAGGTCGACGATGCTCGTTCGCATACTTCTTCTGCCGGTCTTGAGCTGCTTGTAGTCGTTCTCGGATGATCCTGATGTGTTCAATCTGATCTTGTATAACCTGGGGTCCAGTACCCACGTTGTCACTAGCGTCGTCCCAACACACAGGACTGCGACATTTTCTCCCATAAAGTGCTTCAAAAGGAGCACACCCCAAACTAGCGTGATGACTATTGTTGTATGAGAATTCAACGAGAGGTAGGCTCTTTTCCCAGTTCACGTTGAATTCCATCGTGCACGCTCTCAACATATCTTCCAGTGTCTGGATAGTTCGCTCTGTCTGACCGTCCGTTGCTGGATGAAAAGCTGTACTCATCTTCAATTTACTACCCAAAGCCTCTTGCAATTTCTTCCAAAAATGCGATGTAAATCTTGCGTCCCTGTCTGATATGATGTCAAGGGGGACGCCATGAAGTCGTATTATCTCCTTCTCGTAAGCTTTGGCTAGTTCCTCTAATCCCCATGTCTCCTTGATCGGAATAAAGTGGGCCGCTTTAGTTAAGCGATCCACAATAACCCATATTGCATCCTTGCCGCCTGATGTCCTTGGTAACCCCATGATAAAATCCATCGATATGGAATCCCACTTTCCTTGGGGGATTTCCAAAGGTTGGAGCAGTCCTCCTGGCCTCTGGTGTTCAAATTTTACTTTCTGGCAAATCATACATCTTGCCACGTACTCGGCGATCTCTGCCTTCATCCTTATCCACCAGAAACGTAATTTCAGATCCTTGTACATCTTATCTGAGCCAGGATGTACTGAGTAGCGGGTGCTATGTGCCTCATCGAGAATTTTGCGTTTCAAATCTTCATTGTTAGGTATGCACCACCTGCCGTTGAAGCGTAGACTCCCGTCAGTGTAAACCTCAAACCCTTCTGTTCCTTCTGATGGAATCCTTTCCCTGATCTCCAACAATGCCGGGTCTTCCCACTGTAGTGCCCGAATGTCATGAAATAATTCTGGTTCTACCACCATTGCATTCAGGTCAGTGTCATCCGATTGTACCAGGTCTAAACTTAGTCTCTTCAGATCCTGGACGATGTCTGAGGGAATTTCCCAAATGTTGTTCAGAGTATGTATTGTCTTACGACTCAGTGCGTCGGCAACTACATTAGCCTTTCCCTCGTGGTATAACAACTCGATCTTATAGTCTTTGATTAGTTCTAACCATCTCCGTTGCCTCATGTTTAATTCCCTCTGGGTGAAGATGTACTTCAAACTCTTATGATCGGTGTAGAATTTGATGCTGACCCCGTAGAGATAATGACGCCAAATCTTCAGTGCAAACACGGCTTGACAAGTTCTAGGTCGTGAGTTGGGTAATTTCTTTCATGCACTTTAAGTTGTCTGGATGCGTACGCTATTACCTTCCCTTGTTGCATCAGAACGCAACCCAAACCATTCAATGACGCGTCGCTGTACACTTCATATTTATCCCCATCTGTTGGCAAGGTTAAAACTGGTGCCGTAGTAAGCCTTGTCTTAAGCTCTTGGAACGTGTTCGGGGTGATTTTCTCACACGGTTCGTTTAAGTGATTGTGGATCTACTAGTACTATCCCTTAGGTTGTTTTCGGTGGCAATTTATGTGATTGAGTTTAAGCGTATAAAAGATGACAAAAATAGAACAAGACACACGATATGTTACGTGGGAAAAACCCTTAAATGTTAAGGGAAAAACCACGGGCGCCAAGCCAGGAGAGGATCTTCACTAGTTCAGGAAAATTAAGTACAGAGTCTGGACCAAGTGGTACAGGATACAAAAATGGCGAGAAAAATATAAAGTGTTTGGTTGCTTGTCAATTGCTTAGAGTGTTGAGTGCTTTTTATGTATGATCATCTCTCTTCTTCTCTTCTGAGTTCTCTTGCTTTTATAGTCCCTTGAGCCCAACGTTCGCTTCCCAAAATGTAGGTAACTTCTTCCTCTGATTTCTCCAGCAGTTACTATTTCCATGGCCCTATTTCTGCTGCCTTGACTTGGTCTCTACAACGTGTTTCTCTAGGGTTGCTGCTGGGTCCTGGGCTTTCTTCTTTGTTTGTTTATTTCTTTCGTTGGGCTTGGCCCACCTTGGGTTTTCCTCTCCTGACCTGCACCTTTGTTTTGTCTGCATCGGCCGGTAATCGATCGCACATTCTGGTGCCGACTATGGATCTGCACTGCCTAGGCCTGGCCCAGGGTTACGGACCACCGGGTTTTGGTCCCAACGGTTTGTCCCCATCTCCTTGCCCTACACCCTGAGCGGGGGTAAGGAGATGCTTCGCCTTGATCCTGGTCGGTCCAGATCAACCTGCCCGAACTCCTTACGTCTTCTTTGTGCCTTTGGTCCTGAGACCTGAACTTTGTAATTAATGAAATAGTTGGCTTTTCGTGGGGAAGTGCGCCCTATTTTGGCGCTCAATGTACTGCATATCAGTCATGGGTCACATCAAGTCACTTCGCGCGTTTATTTTTGTAAAAAACCATCCAACTTCTTTTTTGTGCCACTGTATATACCCTAGTTTTTGTTTTGTTTCTCTCTCTCTCTCTCTCTTCCCCATTCACTCTGATTTTATTTGTTGTGCACCTAAGAATTTCCGAAAAATCTCCAAACCGATTTGTTAGGAAACCCTAGCTTTCTTTTTTCTTCTTCAACTTTGATTATGGCTCACAACGACGTCGGCCCTTCTAGTGCTATTCCTCACTCCCGCGGTGGTTCCATCTCCTGTTCATCTCCTTTCGTATGTGCTTTTTCGTTTTTTGACTTTTGTTGCGGGTTTGTTTTGCAGTTTCCGATGGGACCTCCGCTTCTGATGACATCGAGTCGGGGAGGAGAGTTAATATGTTCTCGGAGTTGCCTTCCGGAAAGAGAGACCGGCCCAAGTGTACGAACCCCGGTGACGATGACGATGTTTTTGAGGTTGTTCCTTCCCCTGGAGAGGAAGGGTATGTCGGTGAAGACGAAGAGAATAATGACAGGAAAACTTCCCTATCCTTTGAGGCTATCACGGATGTGATTGATCGGGCTCAAGAAGCCTTGAGGAACGAAGATAGGAAGGCACCAGGAATAATCTTGACCAGATCCACCAAAACAGCTGATGACCCTCCTGCACGTAGCTCCGACCAGGAGAAGAAGATGGTAAGGGAGTTGCCCCAAATAAATCCGGTGCTCTCAATACCTCTGCGCGCCCAAAGTCAATCTGAATACGTTCCTTTGGGGAAGTCCCTGAGCGAAAGATTTGCTGTATTGTCTCCTGCACCTGCTGCCTCGGACCCTACATGGCTAGCGCATAAGATGGTGGGCTGTTGCGCTCAGGTTTGTGCCTTTAGTTTTGTTCTGGCTTGCTCTTTAGCATGATTCTGACTCTCTACTCTGTCATTTTGTGTTGTAGTTGTTAACCATGTCGGCTAGCCTTGGCTCTACTGTGCCAGTCTTGGTAGGTGATAGAGTTAAGGCCGAGGCTGAGAACGAAGCACTTCGTTCTTCCCTCAAGATTACCAAATGGGAACTTGAGAACGAGAGGTACATTGTGAAGGTCGACTACCATGGACAAGATCCACTTCCGAAGGATCCAGCAGCAGGACAATCTCATTGCCAGGCAGGACAAAGAGCTTGAAGAGTTGAGGGAAGATGCACGTAGACACAATGCTGATGTAGCAGACCTGCGTGCGTACTGGACCCAGCGCACTCGAGTGGAGATGATAAGTCTTTGGTCAGGAGCAGCGCTACACAGGACTTTGTCTGCTGAGACTGCCATCTTTAAACGGATGTTCCCTAGGGAGGCAATCCTGGAGCGGGCTGAAGTCATCTCATTTGTACTGTGCAGGAGGTACCACCGTCCAGTCTTTGAGGTTAATCTTTGTTGGTCCATCCAATCTTTGTTCCTGAAGAACATCTTGAATGGCAGTGAGTCAGTTGGTGGAGATAGTTGAACTCTTGGTCTTGTTGGTATTTTTTGAACAAACTCCTAAATTTGCCAGGGGGGAATGTCCCCTGTGTTTATTTGGTCTGTAAATATTTAGACTTTGCTTTTGGTTTGAACTTTGTTTCTGAATTCTGTTATCCATGCATAGGCATGGTTTGACTTTTGTCAACTTTTTGCTAGTTATGCTAGGCCACGTTATGCTATGTTTTGCTTATGTTATGTTTTGTTATGTCTTTTGTTATGATGCATATAATTTGTTGTGAATCTGTAAAAGTAGCATGCATCGTTTGATAATTTAGGCGACTTACACTTTGGGGCTCCTTTAATGGACATTACTCCTGTCCGTTGTTGCGATCGTCTTGAAATTTGGAGCCCAAGGTTTTGTCTTTGTCTTTGGTTCTGGATGGACCAGATTGCTCGCTTTATGCGCACAAAGAGGGTCGAGGGCTTGGCCGGTTGGCGTCGACCAACGGCCCTCCGCAGCTTCAAGTCGGCATAGTTGCATTGGATAATTCGTAAAGGAAAAGTTTTGAGTTTTGTGTATTACGGATGTCTTGGTCGGGACACTTTACATGTGATAGAGCTTGAGGTGGAGTGTATTCCAAGGTCTTGGGATCATGTCTCCTTCCGAGTTTGTAGTCTGTAGAGCCTTTCCCGATTCTTTGAATCAATAAGGTATGGGCCTTCCCAGGTTGGGGCTAACACTGCTGACCTTGTCTTTTGTGTTACGAAATACCTTTCGGGACCCGGATCTCACATCCTGAACATTCGTACTCTCACATTCTTGTTGTAACCGGCCACCGATTGTTGGTATCCGCCAACCTTACTGCCGCTAAGTCCTTGAGCTCTGAGGGTGTCGGTATCCTGTAGTAGTTCATTATTCTCGGAAAATGTATTGAGCCCATACCTGACCGTTGGAACGTGCACTTCTATTGGTAGTACAGCTTCACATCCATAAACCATTGAGTATGGAGTTTGTCCTGTTGCTCTCTTTGGCGTGGTCCTGTCTGCCCATAGTACCAGTGGCAGCTCTTCAACCCATCTCCCTTGTTTCTCCATCAGCTTCTTCTTGATGCAATTGATTACAATCTTGTTACTGGACTCAGCCTGTCCATTTGCTTGAGGATATCTTGGTGCAGAAGTGACCAAGTTGATGTTCCACTTTGTACAGAAATCTCTGGTCTTGTTTCCCACGAATGCAAGTCCATTGTCACATATGATTTCTGAGGGGATCCCATACCTGCTGATGATGTTCTTCTTTATGAAGGCTATAACTTCTTTTTCTGTGACGTTTTTGTATGCATCTGCCTCTATCCACTTAGAGAAGTAGTGCATCATTGCTATCATAAACACCTTACGCCTGGAGCCATTGGTAATTTGCCAACTAAGTCCATGCCCCATTTCATGAATGGCCATGGTGCAGATATCGAGTGCAGGTTCTGTGCAGGCTGATGTATCTCTGGACCATGCCTTTGACAGGCGTCACATTTTGTGGCATACTGGATGCTATCTGTTTTCATTGTGGGCCAGTAGTAGCCCATGCGTAGAATTTTGTTAACCATGCTTCTACCACCTGTGTGATTTCCACAATGTCCATCGTGGATTTCGACAAGATCTTGTCTGACTGGTCGAGTTCTAGCGGCGTGCAGTCTGATCAGATTAAAGGACCTTCAATAGTATACCTGTATGATTGTGTATCTGGATGCCTTGATTCGAATGCTCTTGCCTCAACCTTGTCTTGTGGTAATTTGCCTGGACCACCATTCGTAATATGGTTTGGTCCAGTCTGGGTAGCTTGAATTTGCGTCGTAGGATGGTTGAACTTTACGAATTCTTGGTTCCAAGATGTGTATAATAGGTATACTGCCCAGCGTACCAGGTTCAAATGCTGATCCTATGTTAGCCAAAGCATCTGCCTGCACATTCTGATCTCTAGGGACTTGCTCAACCTCAACGTTAGTAAACTTTTGAAAAAGATTTTTAACCAAATCAAGATATGCAATCATCTTAGAATCTTTAGCAGCGTACGTACCATTGATTTGGTTTGCAACCAACAAAGAGTCTATCTTTACCTTTAGATTCTGAACCTTCATGTCCAGACACACATTCAGTCCTGCTATCAGTGCCTCATACTAGCTTCATTGTTGGTAGTCACGAACTCACGAGGATACTGACTGTACTTATCTTGTCCCCTGTGGCGACTTCAGGACCACACCTAGTCCAAGACCCACGATGTTGGTGAACCATACATCCCGAGTTCCCAGTCTGTGTTTACGGTCGGATGGAAGATTTCTTTTGTTACTGCTCTTCTAGTGTGGGAGTGAAGTCGACCACAAAGTGCGCTAATGCTTGAGATTTGATTCTTTATTGCGGACTCATAGGATAGATCATAGGTGCTCAACTTTACTGACCATTTTGACATACGACCTGAAAGTTCTGGTCTAGACAACACTGATCTTACAGGAACATTAGTACGAATGATAATATGATGCGCCTCAAAATAAGGGCGTAACTTGGTACAAGCAACTGTTATATGCCCTAGGATGACGTTGTATGAGGACAGGCAGTCTATCACGCAGAACTTCTCGAAAGAGGTAACTCCTTCCACATAGGTTGGTAGGGTGATCTCTCCCAAGCTGTGCTTTGTTTCTCCACTGAATCCTACCAGGACGCTGGACTTCTTTGTTACATCAGACTCTTTCAGCCCCATAGCTTCCAGCGCCTCCATCATGATGATGTTGACTGAACTGCCTCCATCTACCAGGACTCTTCTGACCATGCAGGTTCCAATCTGGATCTTGATTACCAGTCCATCGTGGTGTGGCCCATGCACTCCTTGTAGGTCTGACTCATCAAACACAATCTCCTGGGCTGGACCTGCTTGTCCTGCTGGTGGCTGTTGCCTGTTCTCCAGAGCCACACGCTTTGCAGCAGAATATGTTAGTCCACAAATATCTGAACCACCAGAAATAAATTTTACCTCATGTGTTGGCGGTGGTGGTGGAAGATCTCTGGGCTCATCTCTTTCATCTTTGTTCCTCCTGTTCCTGGGCAGGATATCCTTCAGGTGACCATTCTTTAGTAGATGAGCTATCTCCCTTCTGAGGGCTATGCAATCCTCTGTGGTGTGTCCAATATCATAATGGTACTCACACCACTTGGTCGTGTCCCGCCTTGGATTAGGCTTCTCACTTGCTTTTGGCCATCTAACTGCTGAGCCCAACTTGTCCAGCTTGTTGATCAGGCCTGGCAGGTCTACAGAAAAGCAATACTCTGAAATTGGAGGTGGAACTCTGGGTGCGTCAGCCTGTTCATCCACGGCGTTTGCCTCCCTCCTGTTTGGCCTCTGATATGGACCAGGCTTTCTTCTTTGTGTGCCTCGGGTGGTGACTTTTCGTTCGACCGCCTTACGGTCACGATATCGTGCCTGAGGCTGGTCCTCCTACCTCGATCTGGGCGAGCCTTAGCCGCGCACATCCTCAAAAGTAGAACAAGGGTAGCGAGTTAGTTCAACATAAAGATCGGAATCTCTAACTAAACCTTGCCTGAAGGCCTCAATGGCGTCCGATGTCACATCCGGGGATGGACACTTTCTCCTTGTTGAAGCGGTGCGGGAAGTCCGCCAGAGACTGCTTCGTTACCGTTCTGGATGACCGGTCTGGATCAGCTGATGCCGCTTCTCCAACGATGCACTCTTTGGCCGAGCCGGATGTTGAAAAGGTTGATCGACTCATGAAAGGACTTGATGGTCTTGATGGGCAGGTTGATATACCACTGGAGGGCTGGACCAGTCAAGGTTGAACCAAAGCTTTTGCACATGCAAGCCTCCCTCTTCTCTGCTGGGATAGGAACGTTGAACATCCTCTGCCTGTATTGTGCAACATGTTCTAGAGGATCTGCTGTCCCATCATAGAGCTTAAGGTTGGGTGCGGAGTACTTCTTTGGCATCTCCACCATTGCAATGCAGTCGTCAAAGGGGGAATCGGCATAACTCCCTGGTGCTGCCTCTTCAATGGGTGGTGGAAGTCCTGGAACCTTTCGTACTAACTCTGAGAGTTTCTGCATCTCCATCATCATGTATTCCATGACCTGGCCTGCACTTACTCCCTCTGGTGTCTTTGGTTCACCGCCTCCTCCTGCGCCATTGTTCTCTTGATCTTCCTCCACATGGAGTGGATCACCTTTTGTACCTTTTGACCCTGCAGAAGAGAAAGTAGAGAAGTCAAGTTGTTTGATCACATCAGAGAATGGTGTACCTGGTGGGATCCTGGATCCTGAGGCTTTTACGGGTGAGGACTCCCGCTTCTTTAGAGGCGATCTCTGTCTCGCCAGTTTCTTTGCCTCAGCTTTGGCATCCTCTGCCGCTTTACGGGCTGTATTGCAATGCCTTGGCTTGTTGCAATTCCTCCTGGAGCTTGAGCATGGCTTCTGTGCTTGCACTTGGGTCTGCCATCTTTCACGCTGGTTGATCTTGTTGATATGGAGAACTTTGTAGGATTAATAAACTAGTATCCCCACAGACGGCGCCAAACTATTCGGGGTGATTTTCTCACACGGTTCGTTTAAGTGATTGTGGATCTACTAGTACTATCCCTTAGGTTGTTTTCGGCGGCGATTTATGTGATTGAGTTTAAGCGTATAAAAGATGACAAAAATAGAACAAGACACACGATATGGTTACGTGGGAAAAACCCTTAAATGTTAAGGGAAAAACCACGGGCGCCAAGCCAGGAGAGGATCTTCACTAGTTCAGGGAAATTAGGTACAGAATCTGGACCAAGTGGTACAGGATACAAAAAAAAAATGGCGAGAAAAATATAAAGTGTTTTGTTGCTTGTCAATTGCTTAGAGTGTTGAGTGCTTTTTATATATGATCATCTCTCCTTCTTTTCTCTTCTGAGTTCCCTTGCTTTTATAATCCCTTGATCCCAACGTTCGCTTCCCAAAATGTAGGTAACTTCTTCCTCTGATTTCTCCAGTAGTTGCTATTTCCATGGCCCTATTTCTGCTGCCTTGACTTGGTCTCTACAACGTGTTTCTCTAGGGTTGCTGCTGGGTCCTGGGCTTTCTTCTTTGTTTGTTTATTTCTTTGGTTGGGCTTGGCCCACCTTGGGTTTTCCTCTCCTGACCTGCACCTTTGTTTTGTGCAGACCACCGGCATCGACCGCACATTCTGGTGCTGACTATGGATCCTGCACCCGTCTAGGCCTGGCCCAGGGTTCTGGACCAGCCTGGGTTTTTGGTCCCAACAGAACGCTTTCTCACAGTCGTCACTCCATATGAATTTCGATTCTTTTTGTAGCAATTTAGTCATCGGGCGGGCTACTTTTGAGAAGTCGGGGACAAATCTCCTATAATAGCCAGCCAACCCTAGGAAACTTCTGACATCAGTGACTGTTTTTGGTGCTACCCATTCCTTGACAGCCTCAATCTTTGCTGGATCCACCATTACACCTTCCTTGGAGATTACGTGGCCTAGGAACGCCACTTGGTCTAGCCAAAATTCACACTTTGAAAACTTAGCATACCATTTATGATCTCTCAAGATGCTCAGGATAATGTGTAGGTGTTCCACGTGCTCCTCTTTATTTTTGGAGTAGATTAGGATGTCGTCAATGAACACGACAACGCAGATGTCGAGATATTCGTGAAAGGTCATGTTCATTTGGTCCATAAATACTGCTGGAGCGTTGGTAAGGCCGAACGGCATTACTTTGAACTCGTAATGTCCGTACCTTGATCTGAATGCAGTCTTTTGTATATCTTCCTTACGGACCGCGATCTGATGGTATCCTGACCTCAGGTCAATTTTGGAGAAAACTCCTGCTCCTTTGAGCTGGTCAAAGAGATCGTCTATCCTAGGCAGAGGATAACGATTCTTGATTGTCACCTTGTTCAGTTCTCTATAATCAATGCAGAGCCTCATACTCCCATCCTTCTTCTTTACAAAGAGTACCGGTGCACCCCAGGGTGAAACACTCGGCCTTATAAATCCTAACTCAATCATCTCCTCTAACTGTTTCTTGAGTTCCTGGAGTTCGACAGGCGCCATTCTGTATGGTGCCTATGATATAGGTGAAGTACCGGGCATAAGGTCGATAGAGAATTCGACGTCTCGTGCAGGAGGCATCCCTGGTAATACGTCTGGAAAAACGTCAGGATACTCGTTTACGATCGGAATGTCCTCGATGCGTAAGTCATCCTCAACCTTGGTAATGCTGCAAAAATACACCTGGTGTCCCTTTCTCTCCATACTCTGAATTTTCAGTACAGACACTAGTTTCACTCCCCCTTTCTTCTTCAAACTCTGATATGATACCTCCTTCCCTTGGTTAGTTTTCAAAGTGATCTTCTGGTCGTGGCATTTGAACGTTGCATTATGACGAGCTAGCCAGTTCATCCCCAGAATTACATCGAACTCGGGAAGATCAAACAATACGAGGTCTGACTGGAAGTCTGTGTTGTGAATTGAGATTTTTACATCATTGTATTTTGAAGAACAAGGAATGTTTTTACCATCTGGTAGTGATATGTTAGTTCTGATTTGTTTAGGGTTTGTGAGTTTGGATTGTTTGATAAATTTTGAGGATATAAAAGATAGAGATGCTCCGGTATCAAATAAAATGAAAGCAGGTACTGAGTTAACCAGAAATTTACCGGTGATGACGTCGACATCGATAATATCATCCGCCCCTTCTTCAGACTCTGTCAGGACGTACACGCGTCCCTGAACCCTAACGGCTGGCGGTGGTCCCGCATTTGTTTTGGCAGCAGTGCCCCTCTTTGGGCATTCATTCGACTTGTGTCCCACTACTTTACAGAAGTAGCACACTACCGGTTCTCCGTTGCAACGTTTCCCTGGGTGGTTCTTCTGTCGACAGAAACGACATTGATCTGTATGGACGGGTGGAGCTTCGGGAAGTTGCTGACTATTCTTTGCGGCGTATGCTGTAGGGTTACGGTTGTAGTTCTGGAACCTGCCTTGGTTCTTATTACGGTTGTCTGGACCTTGATAACTCGGGCGGCCGAACATTGGTTTGTGGATAAAGCTAGCACTCGCTACAGGAGGCGTAAAGGTTTTCTTCTTCTTTTTCTCTTCTGCTTCTCCCTTTTGGATGGGAGCCCAGATACTTGTTGCCTTTTCGTAGGCCTCCGCAAAGTTCTTGCAGTTGAACCCGCTCATGTTTATCCTTAGGTTATTGGCCATGCCCCTAACGTAACGGGTTGCGAGTTCCTCCTCATTAGTTATTATTTTAGGAGCAAACTTAGATAGCTCCTGGTATTTCTCGGTGTATGCCTGCAGCGACATATCACCCTGACTCAGGCTCCTAAATTCCTCCTCCTTTTCCCATTTCAATTCTTCCCCAAAGTATTTGTTCTCTAACAGGGTCTTGAACTCGGTCCAGTTATAGATCCTCAAGGGAAAGGTGGATTTGATCAAACGCCACCAACTGTTGGCTTCCCCTTTCAGGTAATACGCCACTACGTTCACCGTCTCGTTAGCCGGAGTCTTGCTAAGTTCCAGCAACTTCTCCATTTCCTCGATCCATTCTGTCAAGACTGTGGGGTTGACAGAGCCAGAATATGTTTGGGGTCGATGTTTGGAGAATCTCTCAAATGCGGACTGGTTGTTTCCGCCACCCTGATGTTGGTGTGCATTCTGAGTGATTTTCATTATCGCATCCTCAAAACCTTTTCTCCTTGCCTCCTCCTCGGCAAAATGTTGATCGAAGTCGTTGGGGACATAATTAGCAGCCATTCTGAAAAATAAATAAAATAAAGACAAAGCTGTATGAATTTCGAGTAGTTCCAAGATAGACACATTATAAAACGCAAGGTAAAAGACATTTCATTGATAATGTAAAAGGGTTACATCAAAAAGTTACAAAGCTTCCTAATACATTCTTTATGAAATGAACTACGATGAAATTTAAATACATAGTTCGGCAAGGTTAACATAGAAGTTCAGGTACATTCTCATTGTGATAAGAAATTTGATCGAGAATGACAAAAAGAAAGTTGATCGTCGGTACTTATGCAAAGTACGAATAGCGGTGCTCCTTTTCTGAGAAGTTACACTTATACTTGATAGCATAAGTTGCATCACTCAAGCCGAGCTTGAAGTCTTCCCAACTGAGGTAGTATTCGCCCTCGCGTACAGCTGGGGATCGAAATCGTAACCACCAGGCCTTGGCCTCTCCATCAAGGCTGACAGCAGCAAAGGAGGTTTTCCACTCCTCCGGAATCGAGTGTTCTTGGAACTTAGCACCCATGTGCCTGGTCCAAGTGTACAAGGTATCTCCAACTCCTTCAAATTCGTCAGGGTCGCTCCTCATGAATGCCTCGACCGCGTCGGTCTTACCCGAAGATCGGCGGAGGTGCTCAGGAACTCGATGTTCCACGTATGGAGTTTTGAGTGCCCTGGTCTTCCAGTCAATTTTTGAATTCTTCAAGTTGTGCATCTTCTTCCATGCCTTCCTCTGCTGACGACGTGCATATGCCTGGACAGCTTTCTTACGAGCCTTCTCCTCCAGGTTCACTCCCCGTGTCTCCTGTCGCGAAGTAGTCATATCTGAAATAAGTGGGGGATAAATTTAAATGAGAATTGAAATTTTCAGATATGTACGTAAAATTTTAAAATGATGCGCTGAGAAATGAATACGACAAGGTTGTAACATAACGTCTCCATATATATAAATATATATGGGTAAAATATTACATTCAGAAGATATAATACATAAGTCCACACAACGTCATGTTCGAAAATAAAACCCATAGCCGTTAGGAAAAAGTGACGACATAAAGATCGTTCTTAGGATAGTTGAAAGACGGTTACAAATATTTTACAAATTGGAGTCGAATGACCCTAAATATGATTTGCGACCCTTAAGAGTCTCCCAGAGGTGAGATCCCTCTCCCATATGATTGGGGGTATAATGGCGTCGTCTGGCATTGGGGGATAGTCGCGTCTATATTCTTGATCCATCAAGTCGTCGAGGAGCACATCGTACTCCATCCACGCAGGTGGTCCTATCACCCTCTGAAGTGGGTCTGGGTGGTACATGCGGTCCATGTACAGCTCGTAATCGCAGAGAAGCCGCCAACCAAGAGGTGCCCAAAACTCATCGTATGGATGAAAGCTCTCAATCATGGTCAAACTGATGCCAATGCCCCTCGTGTGGTAGATCCTGCCCGTCATGATTCCATGAGCTTCCACATATCGCTCTATGTGGATGGAATGGCTACGTATATACTCTCCTAGTTGCATCATCGGTGGGCGTCGTGGTGCGTAATAACGGAAAGAGCGGAAAGATGACATCCTAAGGGCCTTTGTCAGACTAAGTTAGCCATAGAGCAAATAGCAAGTACAAGCATGGTAAAATTTAAGATTCTAACGCTCATCTAACTAGTTTATTATTATTTGGTCGGTCCTTAAGATTCTACCCTTTCTCACATTTTAAAATGATCTAAGTTATTATTTTAGCGATCTAGATATTCCTAATTTATTATTTGATCCTATAAGTCTATGCCTGACATACGATATGAATGTCTGGCCCAAGTGTCGTCTCGCTATGTGAGATAACTTTAAGTCATTCACGGTCATGAAGATGACTTTGATACCAATCAGAATAACCTGGTTTTTCGTGACTTTAATTAAACTAAGGCGGAAAATTAATTAAGTCTAAATATTACAAACCAGCTGTTATCGTCTTACAAACTCAGTATACATAATACGAGTTTAGAGATGAAAACAGAGTATTTAGATTACAAATCTCTCCAAAACAACGGAGTACAAAATAAGGTAAACCATCCCCAGCATTTGATAAACATAAGTCCTCGGGGTACCTGCATTTTTATATATATTATCATTTTCCCGCAACACTCTTTCGACACAGGTAAATCTAAAACATATGCAATATAGGAAGTAGATAAAATAAAACAATTAACAGGTAGGCAATTACAACACATAAGGTAATCATGATGATTCAGGCACGAGTATAAATCAAATCACATAACGTACAAATACTTACACAGAATCGTTATCAAACAAATCGTATCTCAACACTCAGGAAACCATGCCATTTAAACCATAATCAGTCAAACAAGGAAATACATCCATCATACGTTAACTAAAGAATGTTCGTTAGCGAAGCGGAATCATGCAGACCTTATAAGCGTCCGCGCAGGAGTAATCAGGGCCGAACAAAGCGGACGAGTCTGAAATACTAGAGATACCTAAAGTAATAAGGACAGCCAAATCCCTTGTCTAATGTATGCATACACTACCTATCGAGGATCATACGTATTCGCTATTCAAAAGGTATCACCGACGAAAAAGTTCGACTATCACCAAAGACGGGTACCCCCGGATGGGGCTGGTATTTTCCAATTACCATATAAGGGCCCACGGAAATATCAAGTATGCCCTATCCCTAGGGTTGTATATACCGTGCCGATAAAAATCTCAAGATCGTTATTCGCCTTGGGCAACTCAGGGAGGGAGCCCAAGTCCCCATATACAGCTACTTCATTAACTTCGAATTCAAGAGTCGCGACATGGCGAACAATCCTAGTATTTTATTCAAGTAGCTCGTTTTTCTCAATTTTCATATCCTCGTTCAATCTTAATAAATGGCAATTCTGAAACTTAAATATATCGTCGAACTTTGTATAATGAATTTGTAATTCTAGCAACTCTTCAGATAAAAAGAACACATAGAAACACTTAAATATTTATTTTGAGTCCGTTCGTAAATTTTAAATATTTTCACTATTCATTATTTTACTATTCACCGTATTTTACTATTCATCGTATTTACTATTCATCGTATTTACTATTCATCGTATTTACCATTCATCGTATTTACTATTCATCGTATTTTTATACGTATTCATATTTTCGTATTTCGTATTTGTACGTATTTTTATACTTCGTATTTATACGTATTTTTATACGTACATGTATTCTTATACTTAGTATTTTATTATTATATTTTTATACTTAGTATATTTTTTTTATACTTTATACATTTCTTTGTACTTAGGATATTTTTACAAAACAACCTTTTTATTTACTAAGTATAAAATTCTAGTTTTAAAGTCGTTAAGTTCGTTTTGTATTTAGTGATTTGAAAAATCATTTCGGAAGTAAAACTCGTTTTAAACTTAAGTACAAAATCCTAGTTTCAAAGTTGTTAAGTTCATTTTGTACTTAGTGATTTTAAATAATATTTCAAAAATAAAACTCGCTTAAATTTAGTCATATACTTAACTAACATTTTAGCGGTTTCTATTTTTAGCGAGGTTGTCGTAGTTCATTTTAAATAGTCCGTATGTCCACATCCAAATTTAAGCAAAGGTAGTAACACTCGACATTATTCATTTTAATACGTGTAACGTTTATTTTTATCGTTTTCGTTGATTCTTTTTATTAACGATTCATTATACAATCTAATATAATCCTAATTACAAATCAAATTTAGTGACTAAGTGACAAATTCATTTTGACCAAAATTGACCCAAAAATAGTATAAATGCCGTGTGATTTAATATGGTTAACTATTTATTTCTTTTTTTGTTTTTATTAATAATTCATTACTTTAATCAATTAAATTACTTAAGTGATAAAAAAATAAAAAGTGACAATTTCATTTTAGGTCCAAAATTGACCCCTAAACCGTGGCCCTTAGTCATTTAGCAATTTATTTTCGTTTTCTAATTTTATCGGTTTTTGACTTAAAGTTCTTATATACTAATTATTTAAATTATACTAAGGCGGTTTAACTAGTTTACGATTTTCACTAATTACTTTATTTCATTTATGAATAGTGATTTGTGACACTTTATTTTTCTATTTTATAATTTAAGGATTTAGCCTATTTAACTTATATAACTATTATTGAAATTTTTCACTAATGAATTTAAACAACAATTAATTAAAACTTATAAGTATTATGAATCAAATTAGTTACATACATGAAGAACACTTGAATATGTGATGAACCCTAATATTTTTCATATGAACACAATTAGTCAAATTCTTATATGTTTATATAATTTTCTCAAATTTTCCATACAAGTCTAATTTACCTAAACTAATCATAATATGTTATTTAGAAAAATTAAAACTAAAAATTGGTCCATTTAAATCAAAATAGCCGTGTATATGTATATGTTTTCATAGTTTTTGATTTTTGATTTTTATACTTCTAATTCAATAACTAATTTACTTAACATCACTTATGTATTTAACATGTGTGAAAATCAAATACAACATTAACATACATAAGTAAAATCATTTCTATCACAAGAATAACAACATCATTTCAAAAACACATATGCTTTAAAAACATTTCAATTTCACAACAATTTCATTTTTGTTATAAAAGTAGAAAAGAGAGATACAAGAAAGAGAAATGAGAGAATACAAGGGAGACATTAGAGAGGAGATTAAATTGAGGTAGATCTATTAATCATCCTAGAGCCATATATATAGTACATTACATGGGTAAAACCTAATTACATCACTAATGTAATGGGCCACAAAGCCCAATGAACATTCACTTAAACTGGTTTCATAACACTTCCCCTTGAATGTACATTGCTAAAGATCATGTCTCGTTAAAAACCTTTCTAGAAAAACCCAGTGGGAAAAACACTAGTGAAGGAAAAGAGTACAATAATCTTCAAATATGCATAATCAACTGCCTCATTAAAACCTTTCTATGGAAAACCCAGTGGGACAAAACCATAGATAAGGAAAAAGAGTACAGCGCGTGCATACTCCCCCTGATGGTTACATCACTTGAATAATTGTCAAAGCGACTCATGATGTAGCGGAGTTCTTGGTTTTGGATAATTGTCTTTGCGTTCTGACCAACTTTATAGTTGTCTTCAATTAATAGGAGTCTTTCATTGCTTTGAAAATAAAAATAGTAATACATCACTATTTTCACATCTTCACTTATAACCTGTCACTTTTGTAATGCTGCACTCTTACTTGAAAGGTCACATCATCAACAAAAATGCATATGTATGTGATTAAGGTTAAAATTATAGAATGTGAACTGATGCAATGATGTAAAGAAATAAATATGAAAATGAAAAATGCTTAACTAATGCAATTGATGACTCGATAATGCAAACTGTACAGTTTTATTTTCAATATCCATGATTTGAATGGATTTTAGGTTTATGAGCTCATTAACAACCATATATATGTCGATAAACAAAATGAACTTCCATATTAGATATGATTATCTAGTCCATTGAATTATGCGCGCAAATGCATATCGGTTCTTTATAATGTATCGATACAATTTTATCACCTCGTGATATATCAGTACTGTTTAGTAATATCTGAATATATGTGGTACCATACAACCATTTGATTTTCAATATAGGTCATTTATTACCATTCAGATATTCATGTCGTTTCCAAGACTTTTAAATTTTTGTACTCTATAGAAGTACCAATTGCTCATTCTTGCCACCAAATATTAAACCGATATGACTTTTATACTACAACCCATGTGTGGGTATTGTTCAGTTTGACAAGAATCTCAATGTTCATCACATATACTCTTCGTGACTAATCTATAGCTCGATATGCCTTTAAATAGGTCATATATGTCTATAGTCAAATCATAAATTTCAATGAATAAACATATCACATTTAGATAATGTGACTAAGCTAATATATTGGTGTACATCCATTAATCAAATGAATATCATCATTTTTATTCTATGAACCTTTATTTTATGTACTTTATATATCAGTCAATGACTGAACTATCGGGTTCAATTAGGGATGAAAACCAATTATCTGTTTTTACCAGCTTTCCTTATCATTCTCCCCCTAAGGTGGTAAAAACTATCAAATCAAGATAGATTTAATAGGTAATTGATCACAATATTCACCTTATACCTCATTGCATATCCTATTTTTATGCCATGATTATAAAATTTCCAAGAGGATAAAATGTTGGGGGTAGAACCATTATGCAGTTGGCTTTTTCAAGTGCTGAACTAGAATGCCCAATTTAGAAGATCAACTTGTTCACATGATAATAATCTAACTGTGAAATGTAATTACACAATTACTCATATTTTCAACTTGTACAATTGAATTTATTAGGTGTTTTTCAACCTCGAGTATTGACGTGTAATACCAATGTTTAGATCTGCAATTATCAATCATACTCAAATTAAGTGTAGTCTCCTGTTGTAATATGGAGTAATATTTATATTCTACACATAAGAGGTTCAACACCTTATAAGCTTGATGTATATAATAAACGAGTATAGTTAAAAACCCAAATGAACTCAATGTGACATCAAAGTTCTTTAAGCACTTGTTGATCCTATGTCACTCCATGTCAACTTTTGATAATAGTTCGCAAGAAATCTATTATAATCCTCCATATTTCAGGTTGAATATGTCTTAATATGTGCAATTGTGCACTACTACCTTGCGAAACTAAGTTCAATGCTAACTTGTGGTTAGCTATTTTATAGTATGTGCTCGAAATAGTTTATCGTTATCTCCCCAAACATATGAATTGTTATATGACACATTTAATTAGTGTCTTAAGTAAATGGGTACGAATTAATATTCCTTTGGGAAGTATGATGAATGATAAATACTTAAGTCATAAGAAATTAGAAAAATATGATTTCTTGTTGAGGAATGAAAAAAATATGGATAGCACTACTCCATAAAAATTAGTCTCACATTAAATTCATAGGAGACTTGGTAACATTTTAGAGATAGTGAATTGATAGGTCATCCCACATTATTATACTCTTGATAGGATATTGTATCCCTTATAATTACATAAAACTCCTTGACATTGATCGATAAAATTTGTCTTAAAATAGAATAAATAACAAGAGATTGTTTCATGTTAAATAGATACGAGATATTTCACATGAATTAGATAGTAGCTTGTCTCAATTAAATAGATATGAGATCGTCTTATATTAATAGACAGGAGATCGTAAATTATGATAAAATTATTCAATTGTGTTAATTTATATGATATGACCATAGGGAACAAAATATTTAAACAAATGAATGAATACTTGTTTCATATGGTCAATGATTTTATATCACCATTGAATAAACATGACTAATGTGATTATATAGTCAAAAGTTAATAAATTTATTAATTGAATACAAAATTAATGTAAAAAATCAATGAGTTTATATCAATCAGTTGACATGGCTAATGAATACAATATATAGCCTCAAATAATAATTAACTAATAGAGTGATATGAATTTAATAACCAATAAATTAATACGGTATGACAAATTCGATCAATGAATTGATATGATCAAAGAATAATTAGTGAATAGCAGTAATATGACAAAAAGGTAATTTAGTCATTGAATTAATATGGCCAAAAAATAATTTATCAATGAATGACTATGTAGTCATTAAAAGGGTATGACAATACTTAGCTAGTTCGATCAATGAATTAATTATGATCAAAATAATAATTAGCAAATGATAGAATATGTCAATATATTTATAATTAATAATAATTGGTCAATTAATCGATATGACCAAAAGAATAATTAGCCAATGAAATGATATGGCAAAAGTTGATTAGGTCAATGAATTAATATGACCAAGAGATGATTAACCAATAAATAAATATGACTATATAGTCACTAAAAATGATTTGGTCAATAAATTAATGGACTATAAACTTAATTAGCCAATAAATATGGCTATATAGTTATTATATAAAAAAAAAAATTACTAATTGATTGCAATAGGTAAGTAAATGATGTATAAGCATGAAGAAAAAAAACTTAGGGAGAAAAAAAAAGAAGAAAATCAAAGAAATCAAGTAAAAAAAATCAATGATAGAGGAAGTAGAAAAAAAACGGATGTAACATACGGAGTACTATGTTAAGGGAAAAAGACAAATAAAAGACCAACAAAACATATACTCCACATAAAGCAACTACCGTAAAACACATACTCCGTTACAATAAATTATTTCAAACGATTTTTTTTTTTTTTTTTAGAGAATAAATTTAGAAATAAAAATTGATAAAATTACCGTTTAATGAGTTAGAGCGTGCTGATAACGTGTTATAAAAGTAGAAAAGAGAGATACAAGAAAGAGAAATGAGAGAATACAAGGGAGACATTAGAGAGGAGATTAAATTGAGGTAGATCTATTAATCATCCTAGAGCCATATATATAGTACATTACATGGGTAAAACCTAATTACATCACTAATGTAATGGGCCACAAAGCCCAATGAACATTCACTTAAACTGGTTTCATAACAATTTTAAGACCAAAATAAAAACTAGTTATATTTTCATGATCATCTTATTACAAGTATTTTAAGCATGCAATTTACAAAAATTAAAACGAAAAATTAAGTGAAAATTTATAGGGTGGCCGTGTGGTTTTTTAAGCTACACAAGTTTTATTTTTTTGATTTTTACCTTGTAATTATAAATGCAATACTAAAGTGATATACTAATTCATACACACACTCAAACATAACATATAATCAATTAGGTGTAAGTGCTTAGCAAATATAGTGTGCGGGAGCACCTTAGGTTAGGTTATTGAAAAAGATTCTAGCAATTGTCGGGGTCTATGATGTTGTCGAATTGGCTCAAATCGATACCTCCACCTTGCTCCTCGTCTTTGGTTAAGATGGTACATAAAAATGTAAAAAGACAAGTTAGTAATTTATTTTAAAACTAAACTAACTATACTAAAATTTTAAAGTGTAGTAGTATTTAGGTTTAGGTGATGTTTATACTTTAAATGATTTGATTTATATTCTTAAACAAAACTATGTACAAGAGGATGTGATTACTTAAATATTTAGAGAAGGATTTATTTATATGTTTAAAAGATTTAAAGATAAGAAATAAATAATTTAAAGGAGGAAAGAAATGGAAGAGATGTGTTCTTCATGTTCTTGGTGAGGATGAAGATTGCTTACAAAAGTTCTTGAGATGATTTTATTTAGAGAGAAAAGAGTAAGTGTTTGAGTTGTGTTTGTGTGTTTTGTGTATGTCGAGTAGTAGTAGTAGTAGTTGTGTAGTAGTAGTAGTTGTAAGTTGTAGTTGTAATTGTAAGCTTTGGATGTTATGTAAGTTGCATGTGTTTAGTATATAATAAAGGTTGAACTTAGGTGTAAACAATAGTCATAAGGAAGCATGCTTGATGGTAAGTGTCTTAGGCTAGAAAGTGAAGTAGGAGTATGTTGTGTAAGAGAAGGGAAGAAAGTGGAAGAGGATAAGCAAGACCATGGCCAAAAATCTCGGCCACTTACACACACACATGTCCCGATTTTCGTTTTTGAAATTTTCGATTTGCACGCACGTGAAAAGTCTCGAAATGAAATATATAGTCTTAAAATAATGTTTAGAAGTAAGATCGAAAATAAAAATGAAAATAAAACTCAAAACGAAATCAAAACAAAAATTGGGTATTAGTTCCTCGTAACTTTGAATTAAAATTTTATTCGATCGAAATATATATTTTTTTCGTTGAATGTTATCGAATTAAATCATTATCCTCAAACGTCAAAAAGTTTATCAGTTTAGGCTTAGTGTAACTCATTATTTCGATCTTTTGTGAAAGTGTTAATTAAATCAAATTGAAATAGTAAATTGATATTAATATAATATGTTTTGTTAGTAATAACTAAAATGATTAGGCTTTAACTAACTTTGTTTGATTTGGATTATGAGTTAGCATATAATTGAGAAAGGAATTAGGTGGTTTGACCAACTAAGTGGCTCGGCCATTTTGGGTCAACATTGACCTCGTTTTGCGTGCCGAAATTTGTCGTTGAGAAATTTGTCATAGATCCTCCGTTTGATTTATCGAGTTCGAAAATGTAAAAATAAAGTTCAAATTCTAAGTAATTCAAAAAGGTTTTAGTTTAGGTGCAAAATAACTTGTAGTGTTGTTTTAGGAAAAATAAGTGAGCGAGGATGATTAATTATTGATTTCCTAATTAATATTAGCTTAAATTAACACGGGGTGTTACAACTTTACTTGTCACTCTCTTTTATGACTTGGGAGTCAGAGCGGTTTCGATTGAATTGTGCATATTTGACTTGGAAGTCCATACGTGCCCACCCCATTTTGTAGAGCACATGCACTTTTACAACATCACCATTCTTTGTAACATGGCGAGTAACTTTTCAATGTATTGACAATCATGAATTAATTTATAGATGGCTCAAGGACAAATGACGTTGTGCCTGTAGATTGCACATAACCCCTGACATTCAAACTTCGTCATTCCTCACAGCTTCTCACACAAAACTGTCCCCACACATACCTGCCGCAAAAACATGCAACAACCATAATCAGTGGGGAGTAACTAGGTGCTCCCCAGTCATATTTCAACAAAACAAACTCAACCAACAACTCAACAAGTACCTTACCTGGCCTACGACCTATGATCATAGTATAACCAACAACAATCAACAATAATACGGTACAACGATTGATATTCAATCTCAAAGTGTCATCAACAAAGTGACGTACAATAATCAACAATCTGAATGCCATCAACAAAGTGACAATCAACAATCAACAATCAACAATCAATCGCAAGAGAAAGCACGGAGTACTGGGCGTTACAAAACACCCCGGACCCTACAAAAGAACTAACCCTATGGCGGCACTACAAAATGCTTCAATACAATAGTCTAAACTTGGCCAAGCCCACCCCTACAAAAGAGTATCGACATTCAAACCGCTACAAAACGACAATCAGTAACTATAGTCCCAGAGCCACTACAAAATGGATGAGAACCCACGACAGGCGGCATACGTCCTACAAAAGACGTTGTAACTCCTCACGCACGTGCCAGAACAGTACCCGTACGCAAACTCAACTCAAGCATACCACAAACCACCCAATTCAATGCCAACACAATCATCCTTTAACTCAACAATGTCAATACCATACAATCTCAAGCCAATCCCAACATGAATTAAAACCTCAATGCAATAACAAGTTAAATACGGAGTAAACATCAGTATAGCTTATGTATATTCACAATGGAAGCGATTCTCAACTCAAGTTATCAACTTTAATCATCACTTTATCACAATTAATGCCAAACAAGTGACAAAAGAACCTAAACATGCTTCTAAACTCAATAGTATGAGGCCGACTGACACAGCTAAGTCGTATCACCCTGTCAAAATAAACCTACAAAAACACTAACTAGTAGCTAGCGGCAAGCAGGATCGTATCCACAGAGAAACGGTGTAGTTTAAGCTAAAGACGGAGTAAACAGGTCTAACTCAAGGGTATGAAAAGGAGTTGTTTGAACTAAACTAAGGCAAAAGTAAAGATGAATAAAAATATATAAGTGGAAGGATTAGGGCATCGGGTTCATTATGACAATGATTCAGGCACTCAAATTTATAAGAAGGAAACGATAAACTGTGCAAATGAGTAGGTTTATAAAACGCTCTCTTGAGTCAATTTTAGCCTTAAGCAAATTTAGCGGGCTCTCGCAACTTACTAAATTCAACTTATCAATCTCGCGTAAGTCTAGTTTTAACTCGGCTTTCAATCTTAAATTAAAACTTACTCAGGTTCAATTAAACTCAGACAAATCGTTGATGGCCACTGTGGTTACTCAAATCAATGAGTCTCCTCCGAGAGCATCGAAGCATTGCTCCAACATATATAAATCTTTCCAATCATACCGCAAACCAACAAACCAAACATTCCACAAACCATTGCCAAGCTCGAATGTCAAAGTCGAAAGTAAACAAACGAAAAGCGATAAGAATTAAGCAAATACAAGTGGGCTAGTGTTTGAGACTCGCAATCTATTAATAGGAAACAAACATATAGTGCAGCTACGACGATAGAAAGTCGACTCGGAGATGCTAAAGATCAAAGTAAGCGCACTAATCAAGTCTCCAAACGTGACAAAGCAGACCAAAAAGACTCGTATTTTTGTATTTTTTTGATTTTTTCAATTTTTTTGGGTTTTCAAATAAATGCACACATAAAATGAAAATGCAAAGCGCGAACGTGCTTCCCTCCCCCAAACCAAATCACACATTGCCCTCAATGTGGAAAACAGCACAACCACAGAAACAGAGGAGGACATATAACATACGGGGTACGGAAAACAAAGACGAGAAAAGAGGGTAAAAGGGGTAAAGAGTGCTCACATGATAAAGTCGGAGCTCCCCCAAACCGAAGCAAAGCATGGAGTGCGGCTATAAACCCACGAATGTGCATCCAAATCAGTCCAGCGATGTAGTACTTCGGAGCGGCACGCAAGAAGAAGCAAAACAGAGGGGCAGTGCGTGGGGCCGGTCCAGACCGGCGGCCGGCCGGCCGGCTCCCATGCCTTTTTTCGATTTTTTTGCGTTTTTTCACCAGATTTCAAATTTGGGCAACGGTTTGCTCGAGCCCTAAGCCGTAGTTTACCGGGCATGCCTTCTCGTGAGCATTCTCAAGAATACTAAGGACAAAAGTCCTGATGTACCTGCGCGCTAAAATTACACAATATAATACCCTCGTCCTCGCGCGCTCAACAAAAACCTAAATGTCATCCAAAGCAAACCAAACAAAGTACAATGTGCAAATAAAAATACAACGTCATCGGGTTGCCTCCCGGAAGCGCTGGTTTATAGTCCCGCACGACTCTTCAAAGCTCCAAAAATCAAGTCAAATTAGGCCAAGGTTGTTGGCCATTTGCAACCGCTGCACTCGGCGAAATGCGGTCAGCATGCAGCAGTATTCTACCTCCTCGAGGCAGTTCATCGTCAAGAATCAGCAAGCAAGGGATGCCTTCTCTAAATGGCTCGCCGTATCGACCACGTGCTCCGGGTGACTCGACCGTGGGGCTCCCATGTCCATCACTAGCAGTATAAAGGTCGGCCTTCAGCAATTTCCTCTCCCCCAAACCGCCTCTTGCTGCCGTCGCCGATTTAACCCGCACAAGGAGAGACAGCAGAAAGGACCTCCAAAGTGTCTCCAGTTGAGTGAGACGGAGGTATAGCGTCAATAGCACAAACCGACTCTAACTGCATAGGCGATCTCGGGACACTCGACTGAGTGAAAACTAACTTCTCCCCCCCTACCGTGAAAGTCAATGTCCCATTACCCACATCTATAAGCGCTCCTGCGGTGTGTAAGAAGGGTCTCCCTAAGATAACCGGGATATGGGAATCCTCGGGTATGTCAAGCACAACAAAGTCTACGGGGATAAAGAACTTTCCAACCCGTACCGGGACGTCTTCTAATACACCTAGAGGTCTCCTAACCGAACGGTCAGCCATCTGAATAGACATAGAGGTACATCCAAAAGTGGTCATGTTAAGCTTTTTACAGACGGAATAGGGGATCACACTCACGCTAGCTCCTAAGTCACAAAGGGTGTTATCAATAGCATGGGTGCCTATAGCGCAGGGGATAGAAAAACTACCAGGATCCTTCAGCTTAGGGGGAGGGTTACCCTGCAGAAAACTACTACATTCCCCCGTAAAAGCAACCAACTCAACCTCATCCAAAGACCGCTTCCTAAGCAAGACCTCCTTCATAAATTTAGCATAAGCAGGAACTTCACGAATTAAATCAATAAAAGGAACGTTTACCTGCAAACTTTTAATGATCTCGAAGAACTTACTGAACTGGGAGTCCACTTTGGCCGGACGTGCACTACGTGGAAAGGGCAACCTGATTTGAATTTCAGGAGCCTTGTCTTGAGGAGCATTTCCCGTAACTTTCTTTGTCTTTGGCGGTCCGGCCCAGATCGACCGGCTGCGCCGTCCGCGTCGTCTTTTTAGCCTCGATCGACGAGCCATCTTCTTCCCCATCGCCTCCAACAGCTCCTCTACTCAGCTCTTCAGACCCAGGCACCGTAGGACCATCATATGCTCGCCCACTCCGCAACTGAATCGCATTAACATGCTCAATAGTCTTCGGGTGGTCGCCTTATGAGGTAGTTGACCTTTTGACGGTCGCTGTGACGAGCAACTGGGCAACCTGTGTCTCGAGATGCTTAACGGCCTGATTTGTTTCCATTTGCATCTTCTGAGTGTCCATCTGCATCTTTTGCATGGCCATCATCATAGAGCGCATTTCAGCTAGAGGGTCAGATGCAGGTGTAGGTTGTGGTGGAGGGACATAGGGTGGCTTTTGATAGGTGGGTTGTTGTTGTTGGAAATTTTTGTGAGGGGGAGTGTAGGGAGTGTTTTGGGGTGGTTGGGTAGTCGGGTTCAGCACATTCTGGTTACGATAAGATAGAAGCGAGCGATCGTAACCGGGTTGATTTTGGTAGGGCAGGTTTTGATTATAAGATTGGTAAGCGTAAACCTGTTCCTGGGGTGCAGCATACCCCGTAGAATAACCCGAATCGTGCCCTGCAACAGCGTTCACATGAGCACTAGTAGAACCACCACCATTCATCATACTAATCTGTGTGGTCAGCGCGGCAACCTGACTAGTGAGCGCGCTGATACTCTCCTTATCACGGTCTTGATGTGCAGACCGTGAATTTCCCCTCGGCTTCCCAAATTGCGATGAATGTATCGCCATCTCCTTAATTAATGCCCAAGCTATATCATCATCCACATTGTTGGCAAAGCGTCCCTCCGCAGCAGAATCCAAAATGGCCCGACTCTCAGCATACAAACCATTGTAAAAGGTCATAATCACAAGCCAATCGTTCAACCCATGGTGCGGACAATCTCTAATCAGCTTCTTATACCTTTCCCACGCCTCAGCAAGCGACTCGTCATAAGTTTGTTTGAACCCCTGAATCTGACTGCGCATCTGATTAGTGCGCTCTGGAGGATAAAACTTCGAGTAGAACGCGAGGGCCAAACTCCTCCAATCAGTAATACCGGCGGCCTCCTTGTTTAGATCAGTAATCCACTCGCGAGCTCGATCTTTCAACGAAAAAGGGAACAACATCTCCCTTATCTGATCCTGAGTGATCCCGGCCTGCTTAATAGTCGAACAATAATCCGTAAAAACCTGCATATGTCGACCAGGATCCTCCGTAGGATAGCCTCCGAACTGATTCCGCTCCACCAAAGTGAGAAAGGCGGGGCGGATCTCAAAGTTGCCCTGCAGAGTAGCGGGCATCGTGAATCCATTAGGTATGGATTCCGTCTTTGGGAGCGAGTGACTAGCTAGTTTAGGCATAGTCACTAACTGTGGAAAAACTGGAGTAACTGGAGGTGTGTCCTCTTCGTAGGACGATTGCGTTGCACTGGACTCATGACCAGGCGGCTTCCTCAATCTCACGTTCGTAGGTCTCAGCGATCTCTTTGAAGAAATTACGCGTCCGGTGGAAAGTACGCTCAGGTTCAGGATCAAATGGGACTAAACCTGTAGGTGACCTGCGCATAAATAACTCAAGAAAACGATGAGAACGGTCTCAAGGAACGGGGTTCCTTGAGACAAAAGAGAAAAACCTGTAACAACTAACAATAACTAAAACTAACAAAGCCGTTTCCCCGGCAATGGCGCCAAAATTGACACGGCTAAGTCGTATCACCCTGTCAAAATAAACCTACAAAAACACTAACTAGTAGCTAGCGGCAAGCAGGATCGTATCCACAGAGAAACGGTGTAGTTTAAGCTAAAGACGGAGTAAACAGGTCTAACTCAAGGGTATGAAAAGGAGTTGTTTGAACTAAACTAAGGCAAAAGTAAAGATGAATAAAAATATATAAGGGGAAGGATTAGGGCATCGGGTTCATTATGACAATGATTCAGGCACTCAAATTTATAAGAAGGAAGCGATAAACTGTGCAAATGAGTAGGTTTATAAAACGCTCTCTCGAGTCAATTTTAGCCTTAAGCAAATTTAGCGGGCTCTCGCAACTTACTAAATTCAACTTATCAATCTCGCGTAAGTCTAGTTTTAACTCGGCTTTCGATCTTAAATTAAAACTTACTCAGGTTCAATTAAACTCAGACAAATCGTTGATCAGGCGAAATAATCCTAATTCAATTGGCATAAAACGCGTAGAAAGAAATCAAGTGCACAATTTATTCAACCAATTTAATCCTAAAACATGTTCCTGAACCAAATATCACAAATTCCCCTAAACCCTAATTAGAAAATTAGCTAGACATGATAGGAATCAAAGCAAAACAATAATAAGAAATAGACATAATGAATGAAAAGCAATTGAAATTAAAACCTGGAATTTTACGGAGTACCGACGGTTACAAAGTAGAACGATCTTGAAAACTAAACTAAAACTTTTGAGAGTTTTTGAAAGAGAGAATAAAACTAAGCAGTAACTAAACCTAAGTAAAATAAAGCATCGCCCTGATTTTCGACCTCAGGCATCTATTTATAGCTTCCAATTTAATTAATCACGAAATAAAACAAAATCCGACGAGTAGAGCATCAGGGCCGGGCTCTCTTCCTTCTAATCTTGGCCCATTTCACTTCATATTCTTGTTTTGGGCCTTAAATACTCGTGGCCCTTCTTAGTCTTTGGTCTTTTATTTGCACTCCGAGCTCCTGCGTGAGCTCGGGATTGGTCTTGTCGTCTCGATTCTCGCACTTGCTCCAATTGTCTCGGGTTTTGGCTCAAAACCACCAAAACCTGCAAAATGTAAATAAAAGGCAGCAGTATCGAGGAATATAACAAATAGCTCATAAGATCATAATGAATACGAATAAATGCAAGCTAAATGCGACTAAATCGGGGGCATAAAATGAATATAAATAACATGTATCACCGACGCCAAAATTCACCACAATCATTCACGAGATAACAATACAAGTCAAAGTTCACAAATTTATGATAACACAATCAACAACAACATCCTAAACAACCACTAGGGCCTCATACATGTCAAAATATCACTAGGGCTACACCTAGTTACCTTTTCCAAGCAAAGAAATCAGTTAGCCTTCCTCCTCTTCGATGTAATTTGTATCCTCGTTGTTGAATTGGCTTTCTCCTTGATCACCACACATAAAATCACATACAATATAAGAATACAATATAAAACACATAAAATAATAAAATGATTAATAAAACTAAGCTTGGATGATAGGATTACCGAAGTAGAGCGAAAATGAATGATTTTAGGATGAAAAAGTATGAAACTTTGATGAATTAAAGAGAGAATTAATGAGAGGATTAATGGTGGTTTATGAGAGAGAAGAGAGAATTAGGGTTAGGAGGATTAATTATGAGGTAAAGGACGAAATTAGGTTTAGGAAGTTAATATATAATAATACGAAATTAGGAGTATTACTTATAACAAAATCCGGGGAAAAAAAAAAAAAAAAAAAAGAGGTGTCGGCCGGTCTGGACCGCCTACCGGCCGGACGGCTGGTAGCCCGCTACCCGCTCGCGCGTCTCTTGCCCTTGGTCGCGTGTTGTGGTCTGTAATTTCGGATGTTTTCTTCTTCCCTGCTCGCACCTAGCTCGCAAAAGACCCTCTGGCCAACTCCAAGATCCTCTAATCACTCCCAAACATCCCACACACTTTCACACTCGACAACCCTCTCGAACCACGCAACCTCGACTCAGCAACACAACACGCAAGCTAAGGAAATGACTTTCTCGAGGCAAAAATGAGAAAATCGCAAGAATGAAATACGAATATTATTAAGATGAATTATAAAATATATGAAAAAGTCAGGGCAGCTCCCACCACAATACGAATATTATTGAGATGGTTTCCACACCGGGATGAGAGTGCATTCCTAAGGAGAACACTGTCAGCGGCCCCCGTGTCGGGGCAGCTCCCACCACAATATTGATTCTCTATGGCCACGGGCCAGGAAGACGGTTGTGAATCTCTATCACATACCAACGCGAAAATGCAACCTATGGTCCACGCACCTAGGCAAACACCGGTATACTAAGACAATAAGAATCCGTGAAGACATTGACACTAGCTAAAATAAAAGTTGGGTTAAGTGCAAAAGAGAACATCCACACGGTCGCGGGGAATGATTAAGTTAGTCAAATGCTAAAATTGACTTAAGTATAGAATACAGCTAGCAGGACCAATATATGCAAAAACACTGAATAAAACGCAAAATAAACTAAGTATAAACAGGGACCGAAAGGTCGCGAGAAAACATTGAAAAGAAAACACACTTGAAGTTTATTGAAAGCATTAGCATTATAATCCAGGAAATAGTCCCTAGACCCACAGACCGGGCGAGAATCGAAAAGGAAATGCAAATAACAGCTAAGTTAAATTGTTCAGATGCCCGGGATCGGGTAGATATAATATAGAAAGAAAATTACAAGTTACACCAATGATCTACCAGAGTCGGCGGTCGTGATACGTGCTATTTATATAGATTATATGCCCCCGGTTTAGTCGCATTTAGCTTGCATTTATTCGAGTTCATTATTATTTTAGGAGCTATTTGCTTTATATTGCGGTACTGCTGGTCCTCGTTTATATTTTGCAGGTTTTGGCAGTCCTGAGCCGAAACCTGAGTTGAGTGGAGCATTTTGAGTACCAGAACTACGAGACCAAGCTCGAGCTTATACGGAAACTCGGGAAACGAATAAAAGACACAAAAAAACTAAAGCCCAAGAGAAAGACGAAGTGTAACACCCCGGCCCCAACCAAAGGCCGAAATGTTATTCACGGTAGCTCGCCAGGCTGCGTACATCGCCCACAAACCAACACGAGTCCTTTCCAGCGCACTTTGTCCTCACTCGTGCGCATCCTGAAAACTTCCCAGGAGGTCACCCATCCTAAGACTAATCTCCAGCAAGCACGCTTAACTGAAGAGTTCTTAAGATGAGCCACCAGAAAAGAAGATGCATCTTGTTAATATGAGTAGTACATACAATCCTTTTAAGCACTAGGTCACTTGAGCTCATCACATAGACCACTTCAACGGGGAACCCGACCCGAATAACCTCGGACAACACCGGGTGTTACACGAAGCCCAAATGAATAAAGAAGAGCCGGCCCAAGTGAGTGGGGACCGACCGGTCCAAGCCAGGCCGGCAGCCGGCCGGCCGGCTAAGGGTGATTTTCGCGTCGGTTTGATTTAATCCGAATTGTTTTAAGGAAATTAGATATATATACTTTAGGACGACCAAATCTGGACTTATGCTTTTATTTATGTTTTAAATTAGGTTTTACTTTTACTGCTTAGTTTTATTCTCTCCTTTACATAAACTCTCAAACACAATTAGTTAGTTTCAAGATTGATTTTCCTTGTAATCGTCAGTACTCCGATTTACTCCAGGTTTATTTCAATTGCTATTATTCATTTTATGATGTCTATTATTATACTCCCTCCATTCAAGTCCAAATGCTACATTTGCTTTATCACATTTGTCGAAGCGAATGTCGAAACGGAAATATCTATAATTTCACACGATAAAAAAATTTAAAAATTGGATATTAATATTGTACTCGTAAAGACGAATCAAACAAGATCACACATGGTTATATTTTCACTTATAGATTGTCGGGAATTTCAAAGATTACCGACACATATGAATAGTGTCAAAAAGGCAAATGTAGCCTTTGGACTTGAATGGAGGGAGTAGTTTGTTTTGCTTTTGCCCTAGTCATGAGTAGCTAATTTCTTTCTTAGGGTTTAGGGTGATTTGTGATATTTGATTTGGGAACATGTTTTAATTGCTTAAATTGATTGAACTTGAGCAAGTTGACTTCTTCCTACTCGTTTTTATTATCAATTGAATTTCTTATGTACCCATAGGTGCTATATTGGATTTGAATCAGATTTCGGATCAATATATATTGATTTTGATTGACTGCCTCCATTTTGTTGTTGCTAGCAAATACCACTCTTTTTTGTTTTCTATCTTCCAAAAAATGCCCGCAAGAGATCCGAACCCATTGTTTTCTGATCCTTCGATAAAAAAATGCATTTTTGTTCAAGAATGAAATCTTATCGGAACTGTCCATATCCGGTTCATCCTTCGGAACCATATTTAGGGACGCCTTAATGGAATTGAACTTAGGTAGTTGTAATTTAAGATCGAAAGCCGAATTAAAACTAGACTCACGCGTATTTCATAAGTTAAGTTTAGTAAGTTGCGAGAGCCCGCTAAATTTACTTAAAGTTAATATTGACTCGAGAGAGCGTATTCTTAAACCTAGTCACTTGCATAGCTTCAATTGATTGTTATTTCCTTTTGAGTTGAGCTCCTGAATTAGCACATTGATCCCGATGCCCTAATCTCCCTCTCATATACTTTAATACCCTCTTATGTATTGTTCTTAGTTTAGTCCTTTTCCTACACCCTGATTTTGTTACCCTTTGAAATAGCCTAGTTTAGCTAAGCGACCTTTTAACTGCACTTTCTCTCTGTGGATCTCGACCCTACTGCCACTAGCTACCCAGTTAGTTGTCCTTAGGTTTATTTTTGATAGGCGACTACGACTTAGACTCATCAAATTTTGGCACCGTTGCCGGGGAGACGGTTTAGTTAGTTAGATTGTTTGCTTAGTTTAGGTTTATTTCTCTCATGTCTCAGGGAACACTAGTTCCTTGAGACCGTTCTCACCGTTTTTCTTTTAGTTATTTATGCACAGGTCACCTTCAGGTTTAGTCCCTTTTGATCCTGAACCTGAGCGTACTTTTCACCGGACGCGTAATTTCTTCAAGGAGATCGCTGAGGCTTACGAACCTGAGATTGTGGAATCTTCGGACGAGGAATCTCGTGCAGAGCAATCGTCCTACGAAGAGGACATTACACACATTACTGCTTTTATTGTTACTGAGGCGCCCGTGACTATGCCGAAACTCTATAGTCACTCCTTGCCCAAGACGGAGTCCATTCCTAATGGATTCACGATGCCCGCTACTTTACAGGGCAACTTTGAGATTCGCCCAGCCTTTCTTAATTTGGTAGAGCGTAATCAGTTCGGTGGGAATCCTACGGAGGATCCAGGTCGGCATATGCAGGTTTTCACGGATTATTATTCGACGATCAAGCAGGCCGCGATTACGTAGGATCAAATTAGGGAGATGTTGTTCCCCTTTTCATTACGAGATCGAGCCCGAGAGTGGATTATTGATTTAGATAAGTCTGCTGCAGGAATTACTAATTGGAATGGGTTGGCTCTTGCGTTTTATCAGAAGTACTATCCTCCAGAGCGCACAAATCATATGCGCAGTCAGATTCAAAGCTTCAAACAATCCTTTGATGAGTCTTTAGCTGAAGCATGTGAGAGGTACAAGAAGCTTATACGGGATTGTCCTCACCACGGGCTAAACGATTGGCTCGTGATTATGACGTTCTATAACGGTTTATATGCTGAGAGCCGTGCTATCTTGGATTCTGCTGCGGACAGTCGATTTGCTAATAATGTGGATGATAATAAAGCGTGGGCCTTAATTGAGGAGATGGCGATGCATTCGTCACAGTTTGGAAAGCCGAGGGGTAATTCGCGGTCTGCACATCAAGACCGTGATAAGGAGAGCTTGAGCGCGATTACTAGTCAGCTTGCTGCATTGACTACGAAGTTTGATATGATGCATGGCGGTGGTTCTTCTAGTACTCACGTGAATGCGATTGCAAGGCACGATACGGGTTACTTTTCACAGGGTTATGCTGCACCCTACGAGCAAGTTCATGCTTACCAATCCTACCAATCGAACTTGCCCTACCAAAATCAGCCGGGTTACGACCGATCACTCCTATCCTATCGTAACCAAAATGTCCTTGACCCAGCTCCGCAAGCACCCCAAAACCCACCGTACATTCCCCCTCACAAGAATTATCAACCACCCCCTAACTACCAAAGGCCTCCGTATGCTCCACCACCACCAACTAACCCGGGACCCGATCCGTTGGCCGAGATGAAGTCGATGATGTTGCAAATGCAACAAGCTATGTTGGCCATGCAGAAGTCGCAAGAGGCCATGATGATCCAAATGCAAAAGGACGGGCAAGCTAAGGATGCGGCGATTAAAATGTTGGAGAATCAAGTGGCTCAACTCGCTGCTTCGCAAGCGTCGCGCCAACCGGGTACCCTTCCACCGCAAGGTAATCCTCCTAACCCTCCCCATGATACCGCATGCGCTATAACTTTGAAAAGCGGTACGTTTTATGATGGCCCGAGACATCCGGAGGAAGTAGAGGAGGAGATGGCCGAGAAAACAGTGAAACCGAGAGACCAGTGGCCACAGCCGGCTAACCGGCTCCAACTTCTGACGCGGGAAAAGTTGATTTGGGGGTTGGTTTTGATGACCCTACGGCTGTGGGTCAAGGTTCTTCGACGGGTGCTAGTGCTACTACTCCTGTAGGTTTATATCGGTATATAGACCTTTAAAATCACAGGATTATAATGAAAAACTTTATATGATTAATGGTCATAAATAGAAATTGCATAACATAATAAAGAGATTTAAGAATCAACCTTTGAATCCTTGAAATATGGCCTAAGAACAATACCAAAATTATGGTATCTCCTAATTGAAACACCCAAGATGAGTCTAAGATATGCCCTTTGAGATTGCTAGAAAATTTTAGAGAAGAAAACTGATTTTCTCTCAAGTTTTTGTGTTGTAGTTATTCCAAAATTGTGAATTAGGTTAGATGAGATTAGGAGAGTGATTAGGTTAAGTAGAGAGGAAATCAAACTCCCCTCCCACATACCTATCACACGTCCAACACTATGGACATGGGGTGGACTTTTCCACCTCATAATTTAAAAGCCCATCTAATTAAAAAGGTTTATCAAAAACACATTTAATTAGTTTCTGTTGCTTTTAATATATAATGTAATTATAATATCCATATATTATAATAAATCATAAATGTCCGTATATTTATAATTTGCTAATTAATTATTACTGTTTAAAATTAATTAGCCTACATTATACGCAATAATTAAATATAACCTTTTATATTCAATTTACGAATTACAGCTAATTCCTCTCATCTAATATCATTTAATCATTATTAAATAATACATTTGACTAACCTCTTAGTCATATCCGACTAACATTTTAGTCCACAACACTGACTAACCATTTAGTCATTAAATAAGGCATCGATATGATTATTCTCTCAAATAATCACATCTCTCAAACACATCCTTTAGGTGTGACTCTTAGGGACCAGTTGATCACCGCCATCTGTATGACAATAACGTCAAACTTATCTAGCAAGCCAACTGTTATCGATAAACGTTAATCAACTAATTAAATACAAAATGTACCCTGTGTACCTTTTGAGGTTTATTCATGTTATTGCACTAAATGCGGCCTCCCAATCAGAAAAATTGGACCCATCACTCTTCAGTCGAGTTGACTGATTCATGCTGTCCATGAAAATTCTAAGCCATGATTCGCGTGTTAGTGTGGCACTTGGCATTGGTTCGTCAGTACGTACAGCCATTTGTTATAGTAGTTATATCTGTATATAACGAATTCGAAACTGTGAAAAGAAAGAAGTAGAAGAGAAAAGATAAGAAAACATCGTTTTATAGGTTTAAGTCGTAAAGCAATAACGTATTAAAGCAATGACTCGTGCACTCATATAATCGACCTCCCTCGAGAATTATATAAGTGATCCCAAGACTCAATTTCTTTAAATTGAAAAGCCAACCTCTTGGCTAATTCTACTGTTAGAATTCTTGGTCGATAGATTTCAGTAAATCCTATCTATTAGTCCATCACAACTATGAGATATTACTCGAACTATAATGTTGAGGTAAAAAAGGTCAACACGTACTACTTACCCAACGTAGAAGGGGTCATGTGGAGAGTAAGGTCCTACATGCCTACCGACGAAGAAGGGACTCATAGCAGTTCTTCCTATAAAGACTAATCTCAATTTTAGAATAGAGGAAGGTCCCATCATCTCATTTTAATTCATTTTAAGTGAACAAATATCTAGCATTTTCGTGAATAATTAAATTGAGGTGATAGCCCTAAACAAGTGACATCCGTATGTCCATGATATACGTTGCAACTATATGATCCATATTCATGCATATTAGGTGGTTTGGTTTAGTTTAGGCGGAATATGATGCTACTATCTAACGTGAATGCAATGAAAAACGGTAAAAGAAAACGCAAAAACGAAAAACACCTAGTGTGGCCTATCCCTATGAAAATAAAGACATAATACAATTTGGAATCCATCCATGGACCCTAATGCTATGTCTTCATTGTTCATCTTGGGCTTTAAGTGGGAGTTGGGCTCTCCATCTTGAATCTTCATCTTGAATCTTCTCAAATTACATTTTGAATTAGAAAATAAACCTATTTACATTCTAATTCAAAATATGCCAAAAATAATAAAATTACAAGATTGGAGATTCGAGATCTCAAAAATTACAACCAAAATTATGTTTCCTTCATTACGAAAACACAATTTTCTAAGGCCACACTAGTAAATTACAACCTTTTGTACAAAGTTAATGCGTAAAATTAAATCATTCAAAACATTCATTCACAAAAATAAAGCAACAACTAAAACAATATATATATATATATATAATCAATGCATACTATTGATTAAATTATCCAAACCACCTCTTTTAAATGATTATAATTATGCAACAATTCCATAATTGTTCATAAAACATAATCAAAACATAATCCAAAATTTATATTATCAGTATAACATAAATTAGGTCACAAAATATTTTAAATTTCTTTAAAATATTTGGTATCAAATATTATGAACCTTTTCATAATAACATAATATTCATTATCTTTATAACAAATATGACCAATAATTAAAAACAAAATCTCGGCCAAAAAAAACAAATAGCCGAAAATTTTTTTTTATCAAATTGGTTCGGCCAATTAAAATAAACCAAAAAAAAAAAAACAATTTTTTTTTTATTTTAAAATTTTAATTCGGCCAAAGCAAACAAATACAATAAATTTTTAATTCGGCCCTCGAAAATTAATTAAACAGTTTTAATTCGCTTATGCTAATAATTAGATCAATACTAACTCAATTTTAATCCGTATTAAACATTGACTTAAGAGATTCAAAATAACCTTTTAAATTAAACATCTTAAACTGACAGATCTAAAGATTAGCAAAACAATATGTTCATTAACATACAAGAATTTGGTCTTTTTTATGTTTTAATTCAATCGGTATTAAATCAAAACTTGTACAAATTCATATGTGATTGTTTTAACATCTTAAAACATCGATAATTATGAATCAAATAGACCAAAACAAACCAAAAGTTGAACAAAAACTCACGGCCAAAAAACACAAAACATACGGCCAAACAACAATTTTGGTTTAAAATTATACAAAAACGATTTTTTTTTAAGAAAACCATAAAAAAAATTCATATGCCCTAAGGCTCTGATACCACATGTAGGTTTATATCGGTATATAGACCTTTAAAATCACAGGATTATAATGAAAAACTTTATATGATTAATGGTCATAAATAGAAATTGCATAACATAATAAAGAGATTTAAGAATCAACCTTTGAATCCTTGAAATATTGCCTAAGAACAATACCAAAATTATGGTATCTCCTAATTGAAACACCTAAGATGAGTCTAAGATATGCCCTTTGAGATTGCTAGAAAATTTTAGAGAAGAAAACTGATTTTCACTCAAGTTTTTGTGTTGTAGTTATTCCAAAATTGTGAATTAGGTTAGATGAGATTAGAAGAGTGATTAGGTTAAGTAGAGAGGAAATCAAACTCCCCTCCCACATACCTATCACACGTCCAACACTATGGACATGGGGTGGACTTTTCCACCTCATAATTTAAAAGCCCATCTAATTAAAAAGGTTTATCAAAAAGACATTTAATTAGTTTCTTTTGCTTTTAATATATAATGTAATTATAATATCCATATATTATAATAAATCATAAATGTCCGTATATAACAAAGAAAAAAAAAAAAAAAAGCTAACCCCTAATTTTTGTTACCTTCTCTCATGGCGATCGCGAATTGTTGTTACCTTCTCAAAAACCCCTAATTTTTCCACAAAAAATTCACAAAAAATCACAAAAAATCACAAAAAAATTGATAAAACAAAAAATCACTAAATATTTTTTGTTTGTTAGGTATGGCTAAGATTACTTCGTCGGGCAATCGATTTGAGCCTTTGGTGGGGAGTTCTGATAGAAGTGGTGGGGCTGAGAATGGAGAGGGGAGTGGACAGAAGGGGCCTCGTACGGCTGAGGCTCGCACTTCGAAATCAATGGGTGCGTTGATTGGTATTCCTCCGTTGGTGCTACCTGAGGAGGATGGCTCTGGACCATGGCTACAACGTCAAGGAAGAAAGAGCGTTCCTGTGCTACCTGTCATTGAGGAAGAGGAAACTACTGATCAGGTATTGCAATTCTCGAGTGAGGATGTTAAGGATGAAATTGAGTATTGGAATCAAGCTGTGTTTTGTTATATACTTGGTGCCAACCCTCCATGGGATGTAATAGAGGGCTTTATACGGAGGATTTGGTCTAAATTTGGAATTGAGAAGATCTCTTTCATGGCTAATGGGATTTTTCTGGTTCGATTTGAGACTTTGGAGAAACGTGATGAGATGTTAGACTCGGGCTATTATATGTTTGACAGTAAACCTGTCATAGTTAAGCCTTGGTCTACTAATACTGAGTTGATTAAATCTAAGGTGGAGATTGTACCTGTATTGTGGGCCAGATTCTATGGCATTCCGTTGAAGTTTTGGGGGAAGTGTTTGGATAGAATTGTTGGTCTAGCTGGTACGGTGGTAAAGAAGGATAAGGCAACATCAGACAAAACAAGGGTGGGTTTTGCTAGAGTTATGATTGAGGCTACGATGGATAAGCAGCTTCCTAAGGAGGTTAGCTTTCTAGATGAGACTGGGAAGAAGATAGTGGTGAAGGTAGAGTATGAGTGGATGCCTGTTACTTGTTCTATCTGTAAAGGGTTAGGACATGTTGGTGCGAAGTGTAGGAAGAAGGGCAAAGTGAAAGTGACTCAACCCCCACTGGTGATACAGCAGAAACAAATTTGGAGACCTGTGGTGAAGGAGAAGGTGGCTGAGATTCCTGCTACCCCTCAAGCCTTCCCTCCTCTGTCTAGATCATCTCATTCATCTCCTATTAGTGATGTCTTACGTCTTAATAGGCAGGCAAGTGTGGTTGAGCATAATGGATCACTACTTGGCAACTTTGGTGCCTTGTCTTTTCTTGAAGTTCTGGAGAGTGCTACTGCTCCATTTGGAGGTGGAGTAGGTCAAACGGGTAAAGATCCTCCTGATAAGGTGGGTCATGCATAATTTGGGTTTCTGGAATGTGAGGGGTCTTAATGGCCCTAATAAGCAAAAGCTAGTCAAATGGTTTTTGCATCAGAATAATGTAGGTTTATTTGGATTGCTTGAAACTAAGCTGAAATCGACTACTGGTAGTTTAGCGTTCTGTAAGGATTGGTGTCTTACTACAAATAACAGCAAACACCCTGGTGGTAGAATATGGGTAATTTGGAAACCTGAATGTTTTAAGGTGATGGTATTGGAGTTTGATGCTCAATACATTCACTTGTTAGTAGAAGCTGTTGATGATGGCAGCAAGTTTTTGCTCACTATGGTGTATGCACACAATGCAGTTTTGGAGAGGAATTCTTTATGGGGTTTTCTTCATAATGTACGTACCCAGGGCTTGCCATGGCTTTGGGCTGGTGATTTTAACACGGTCCTGTCTCCTATGGAGAGACTTGGTGGTCATTCTACTGAGAGGGAGATGGAGCCATTCCAAGAGTGTGTTACAAAGTGTGAAATGACGGATGTGAAAGCAACTGGGGGCCTTTTTACCTGGTGTAATAAACAGGACTCTGATACTAGAGTTTATAGTCGACTGGATAGGATGATGGGTAATTTACAATGGATGGAGAAATTTGAGGATTACATGGCACACTTTCACCCTGAAGGGATCTTTGATCATTGTCCTTGCACTCTTTCTAATATGAGAGGGATTCTAAGGGGTAAGAAGAATTTCAAATATTTCAATATGTGGGGAAAGAGTGAATTCTTTATTCCTTTTGTTGAGCAGATTTGGAATAGAGATGTGAGAGGGACCTTGATGTTTCAGCTGGTCAAAAGACTGAAATGGCTAAAGGGGCCTTTGAATGAGATAAATAAGACTTGTTTATCTGATATAGAGAATAGTCTTTGCAATTCTTTGATGTCTTTGTGCGTAAGATCTGATTTCTGTTTGCAAATGAATCCTGGTGATGTTAGTTTGATGCAGCAAGAGAATGACGTGGCTAAGGAGGTGAAGATTCTGATGAGGGATAGAGATAGTTATCTTAGTCAAAAAGCCAAGGTTCAATGGGATAGGGATGGTGACTCAAACACATCCTACTTTCACAGTGTCATAAAGAAGCGGGTATACCAGAATAAGGTCCTTCAAATTGAGGATCAGCAAGGTCATGTGCAATCTGATGGGGATGCTATTCAACAAGCATTTTTGGAATATTATCAACATTTATTGGGTACAAAGGAGGATGTTGTTGATATTAATGTTGGGATTGTGCAAAGGGGTGCTTGTTGTAATGCTGAGCATGAGTCAATTCTTACAAAACCTGTGACAAAAGAGGAAGCTAAGGAGAGCCTTTTCAGTATTCCTAGAGATAAATCTCCAGGTCCTGATGGATATACCAGTCAATTCTTCAAAGATGCATGGAGTGTTATAGGGGATGATATCTGTGCTGCTGTGATGAATGTGTTTGACACTGGACAACTGTTGGAGCAGATTAATTTGACAACAATCACACTTATTCCCTTGAGAGACCTGTAAGTGTGAAACATTTCAGCCTATTGCGTGTTGTAACGTGATTTACAAGACCATCTCGAAGCTGATCTGCAATAGACTTTCTCTGGTACTACCAGACCTAATTAGCAGAAACCAGGGAGCATTTATCCAAGGCAGAAGTATTCTTGAAAACATCTTGATTTGTCAAGATTTGGTGAGGATGTACAACAGAGAGAAGGCTAGTCCTCGATGCATGATTAAGATGGATCTCCAAAAAGCCTATGATTCTATTGAATGGAGATTCATTGATGGCATGTTGACTGCTCTACGTATACCTGAAAGTTTCAGAAATCTCATCATGAAATGCGTGTCTTCTCCATCTTATTCGTTGAGTTTGAATGGTGTCATGTTTGGTTACTTCAAAGGTCAGAGAGGGATTAGGCAGGGGGACCCTCTTTCCCCGCTGTTATTTACAATCTGTATGGAGTACTTATCAAGGGTGATGGATTATGCAGTTACGCAATGGAGGTTCAAGTTTCATCCGCTTTGTGGGGGATTGAAGTTAACTCATCTGTTATTCGCAGACGACTTACTATTATTCTCTAAAGGCGATGTTCAATCAATAATGCTCTTGTTGAGGGGATTCTCTACATTCTCTAAAGCGTCTGGTCTAAGTGCAAATGCTAGTAAAACAGAAATTGTCTTCTGTGGAGTTGAGGCTGACCTAAAAACTGAGATTTTACAGGTCTCTGGTTTTAAAGAAGGCTGTATGCCTTTCAGATATTTGGGAGTACCGATACAGCCTGGATGTTTGACAGGGGCGGATTGTAGAATTTTGGTGGACAAGGTGGTGGCGAGAGTGAGAAGTTTGGGTGCCAGAAAGCTTAGTTATGCAGGGAGATTGTCTTTGATTACTTCTGTCTTGAATTGTCTTCATTGCTACTGGGCTTCTATCTTTTTGATCCCAAAGGCTGTGATACATCGTATTGTGGCCATTTGCCGGAATTTTCTGTGGGATGGTGGAACTGAATATCATAGGGTCCCTCTTGTAGCGTGGGAGAAAATTTGCTCAGCCAAGGTTGAAGGGGGTCTGGGCATTAAACATCCTGGTGTTTGGAACATGGCGATGGTTGGAAAATTAGTGGATTGGCTTCATACAAAGGCTGATAGATTGTGGGTTCTATGGATTGACCATGTGTACTTGAAGGGTCGAGATTGGTGGGATTACGTTCCACCAACTGACGTCAACTGGAACTGGAAGAATATTTGTAAAGTAAAGGAGCGGCTCAAGAATGGCTACATAGATGGGGTTTGGAATCATAGTCCGAAGGGTTACTCTGTTAAGTCTGGGTACAGCTGGTTACGGGGTGAAATACAAAAGGTGAGATGGTACAGGGAGATTTGGGATCCTTGGAATGTCCCTAAACACGCTTTCATTGGATGGTTGATCCAATTGAAGGCCTTGAATACTCGTGATCATCTTTTTCGTATTGGGGTATGCGAGTCCAACAAGTGTGTGTTATGTGAAGATGGTATTGAAACGCATGAACATCTATTTTCTGAATGCGTTTACAGTAACAGAATATATGACGAGATAAGAAGTGGTCTGAATATACTTGGCGATGGTTGTTTGCTGCAGAAACTTCGAGTGTGCCATATGGTTCATTTGATTGTTAAGTATAGCATATGGGAAGAACGGAACCAATGTCGACTCAAGATGGAGCTACAACACCCTCGAACTGTAATTACCAGAATTAAGCACTTAATTCGAAGGCGTCTGTGGATTATTAAGGAGGATTGGTTACGTAATCAAAATGTAATGTGGCTTAGTGATTTTGAACATTGGTGCTTATGCTAGTAGAGAAGTGATGCTATTGTAATACTTGATAATGTAACTTGAGCTTAATGAAATGAAATTCTCACATTTTACCAAAAAAAAATAAATGTCCGTATATTTATAATTTGCTAATTAATTATAACTGTTTAAAATTAATTAGCCTACATTATACGCAATAATTAAATATAACCTTTTATATTCAATTTATGAATTACAGCTAATTCCTCTCATCTAATATCATTTAATCATTATTAAATAATACATTTGACTAACCTCTTAGTCATATCCGACTAACATTTTAGTCCACAACACTGACTAACCATTTAGTCATTAAATAAGGCATCGATATGATTATTCTCTCAAATAATCACATCTCTCAAACACATCCTTTAGGTGTGACTCTTAGGGACCAGTTGATCACCGCCATCTGTATGACAATAACGTCAAACTTATCTAGCAAACCAACCGTTATCGATAAACGTTAATCAACTGAAAATGTACTTTGTCTACCTTTTGAGGTTTATTCATGTTATTGCACTAACTGTGGAGGACACTAGCTCCAACAACTCCTACTCCTTTGCCCTTGTATGTGTCGAAGCTTCCATTTCCAGCTCGGCAGCGAAATTCGGGGAATGCAGCTCAACTACACAAGTTCATGGAGGTCCTCAAAACGCTGTAGGTAAATGTTCCTTTTATCGATTTGGTTAAGCAAACTCCTGCTTATGCTAAATTTTTGAAGGAGGTCTTAGCTCGGAAACGTACCATTGATAATGTTGAGACCATTGCGTTCTTGGGGGAGGGTAGTGCCCTTTTGCAGGGTAGTTCACCTCCAAAGTTGAGTGACCCCGAGACCTTTTCTATCCCTTGTTCTATAGGGAAGTATGTGGTTGATAAAGCTTTGTGTGATCTCGGGGCTTGTGTGAGTATCATCCCCTACTCCATTGTGGATACCCACATTCGTACCTCCCGCCAAAAACCCAGTGATGTAACATTGGACTTTTATTGCATGCTTTTACGTTGACTTAAAAAGTACTAACTATGTCGAATTCAAGTTAAATGTTTTAAAATGGAAAATGAGGTTTCTTTATTGGTCATCACTCTTAGGTAAGTGTCGAAAATGGTCAAACAGTACCTTGATCCTTTTTAAGCAAACCAAGAAAAACGAGCGAAAACGGTCTTGAAAATCGCAAAAACCGATTTTTAGAGATAAAGAGTCGAAAATGGGAAATGATGAAAGAAGCTCGGCATTTCCGTGTTTTGTAATGGTCAAAAAGCCCTTGACCCTAATCGCAAGGACACTTGCGATTTGGGGATCAATTCGCAAGGACGCTTGCGATTCCCCCCTTGGGCATTTTCCTCCTTTTCTTGTTTTTAGGCCTAATTTGGACTCCTAGTCCACCTGTAGCCCATTTTGACACTTTTTCACGTCACGTCACGTCACTCGGTTAAGGCGTCACCTAAAGTCCGCCACACACACACACTCTTTAACGAGTTTAAGCACTATACGATCACAAACGCAAACGCCTTTGCAATTACACATAAGCATTGAGCATATGTATTTTCCCTTGGACGATAATTCCCGGTGGGTATACACCAGCACTCTTTACGAGACAAAGCACCAGCACTCTGTACGAGACGAAGCACCAGCGCTCTTTACGCAACCAAACATAAGCACTAGCACGAAGCAAAAGCACAAGCACCTACGCTCTTCGGCGAGACCAAGCAATAGCAACAGCAATAGCATGCAAAGGCATTTGGCAGGCAGGCATACCCTTACAAGTATGCAAGGACCGTCATGTCCCTAAACATGTTTGTCCCGCCCCGGATAATCCCGGTTCGGAGTTCTCGTCTTACCCATGGACACATACTCGACCGGCCGATAGTATCGAGATCAGAATCGGTCAGGATCTTTGTCGTAAAGTTTGACTTTCGCTTTAGTCTAAGCTCGGTCAAACTGGGGGCTCTGTGGATACCCACATCCGTATCTCCCGCCAAAAACTCAGTGATGTAACAACGGACTTTTATTGCATGCTTTTACGTTGACTTAAACAGTACTAACTATGTCGAATTCAAGTTAAATGTTTTAAAATACAAAATGAGGTTTCTTTATGGGTCATCACTCTTAGGTAAGTGTCCTTAGGATAGTTCGGAGTCTAGATTGTCTCGAGTCTAGGTCCTAATCGGCATGCGCATACCCTTTTACAAACACATAATCTAATTGGTCCTTTTACATTAACAAGGCCCAATTCGATTCTCCTAAATCCCTACATTTAGGCTCGGTCGCTAAACCATCATTTAGCACTGGTAAACACCCGAGACAGCCTCGCGGGTCGTCTTATTTCACAAAACGCTACAAAATACACCCTTATCACATTTTCGGGTCTCGGGCCCAGAACCGAGCCCAGTCCCATTCCTAGCCCGCTTCCCAAGGTCCAGGATAACCTAAACAAACCCTACAATCAGCCTACACTTCGTATCGTAGAGCTCAAGTAAGAATATCCCGTATATCCTAAAAGATAAATAGGAAATTTACGGAGAAAGAGGACTTTGCCCGCCCTCCCAATCGCAAGGGGCCTTACGATTAGGACAGGCTATCGCAAGGAGCCTTGCGATTGCCTCAGGCTATCGCAAGGAGCCTTGCGATTCCTACGGCTAGTTTTATCCTCTAGGGTTTCCTAATTCTTGACGAGCTCTCCATTATAAATACAGCCCTCCTTCATACGTTTCAATGATCAGAAATCACAATTAACACAACTCACAACATCTCTCACAAGCCTCACGCATAAACATCCTTTGAATTCTTCATTTTCTTTTGTTGAATTCTCCCCATTGAAGCGGAAGCGAAGCGCTGCCAGTTTCCTGATTCGAGACAGGTAGGTCTTAATCCTAGCATGGATTAAGGTTTTCTTTACTTCTTTGACTTGCAAGGGTCTACATTAGGCTCGCCCCGACTTTGGTACGCGAGTCTGCTTTTCATAAAGCGACCATGCACCTCGAATACACACCCTATTCATAACACCTTTCCAAAGTCGCATAAACAACTGACCCCCCTTAAAATAAATCAATGGACAATTGAAATTTATTTTATGTATGCATTTAGCAAATCCTCTTATTGCCTTAAATCACTTAATAATGAATTCGACATTAACTGAACTGTTTTCGTTAACAAGTTAAACAGGCTTAACTGAGGGTTTTAAACAATCTCCTTTTGCATTTGCATTTACATTCTTTTTACAACTTATTTCGCACTTGTACGTAGCGAATTACTTAGGCTTACATATCATTCATTGCATTGTTCTCAAGTCTAGTAGAGGCTATCTTTTGATAGGCTTTTCTAAAAGATCTTTCATAAAACATTATTTGAACTATTCTTTAGAAGAGTACCCTCACCCAAATCCGAATCTGGTTTCACAATAGCCTTAGGCGGATGGGTGTCGACGTGCCTTGAACTCTAAGACGTGTCTTTGAGCATAAGGACACGTAGGCGGGTTCTAAATTTCCCTCATAATTTAGTGGTGGCTCCGAAACAGTTTTTAAAGGTTTTTTCTACTTAATCTTTTCCAATTTTTACGCCCTTAGCAAGACGTCGAGTGGTGTGGGAATATATCTGTATACATGCCCTTTAAGATCACAGGATTATAATGAAACATATTCTATATGATTAATAGTCATAAAAGAAATTGCATAAATAAACATAAGATTAAGAATACAACCTTTAGTCCTTTCTTAATGGCCTAAGATTGAATATCAAGAAGCTTGATATCTCCTAAAAGTTGCACCCAAGATTGCCTAAGATATGCCCTTAGTTCTTGCTAGAAAACTTTAGAGAGAAGAAAACTGATTTTCTAAATTTTATGTGTGAATTTTGATCAATGAATTAGTGTATAAAGATGAGCCAAAACTCCCCTTATATACACTAAGAATTTCGGCCAACCTCAATTAAGGAGAGCAATTTTGCTTTCCAAAAATTACTTTCCTAAAACCAATTCCTTGTTGACCAAGGAGTCAAAAGAGCAATAAAGCTCTTTCCTAGAGGTTTCCTTTAGCTTTTTAATATAATATAATATTACTAGTGTCATAAATATGATCCACTATAATATATCATTAAATTATTAATATCCTCATATTTATAATTTTCTAATTAATTATAACAGTTTATGATTAATTAGCCTATATTATATTCAACAATTAAATATAACATTTTATATTCAATTTACGAATTACATTTAATTCGTCTTAGCTAATATCATTTAATCCTTATTAAATGGCCGTATTATTAACACACACTTGACTAACATCTTAGTCAAAAACTCCGACTAACCTTTTAGTCTTTTAGTAAGGCATCAGTATGATTAATTTCTCAAATAATCACATTTCTTAAACACATCCTTTAGGTGTGACTTTTTAGGGACCAGTTGATCACCGCCATCTGTATGACAATAACGTCAAACTTATCTAGCAAGCCAACCGTTATTGATAAACGTTAATCAACTGATTGCATACAAAATGTACCCTGTGTACCTTGAGAGGTTTATTTATGTTATTGCACTAACTGTGGAGGACACTAACTCCAACAAGTGGTCCCATTTAACCCCGGTACCTACATCCATCTGTAAGAAACTTAATATGACTGCTTTGAGTTGTACCTCCATGACTTTACAGATGGCTGACCGTTCTACTCAGCGCCCTCTAGGTATCCTAGAAGACGTTCATGTACGGGTTGGAAAGTTCTTTATCTCCGTACAATTTGTGGTGCTGGATATTCCCGAGGACCCCCACATCCCGATTATTCTAGGGAGACCTTTCCTGCATACTGCAGGTGCTGTTATCGATGAGGGGAATAAGACTTTGACATTCACGATGGGGGGTGAGAAGCTTACATATACCAAGTCTAGTACTCCGCGGTCACCCATGCAGCTCGAGTCGGTTTGTTCTATTGATACTATACTTCCGTCTCACTCTATTGGAGACACTTTGGAGGTCTTTTCTATTGTTTCGCCGTGTGCAGGTTCCTCAAAGAATAGCTGCAAAGATGGTTTGGGGGAAACAAAACTGCTGAAAGCCGACCTGTTTGATGCCAGCGATGGAGGGTACACCCTACGATTGAGTCGCCGGGCGCACGAGGACTATATGGTGAGCCGTTTCAAGACGGTGTCCCGTGTGTATTGAGTTTTGATGATCCAGCTCGAGGAGATTGAGTTTTGTGGCGATTAGATGCAGTTTCGCTGAGCGAGGGCGTCGCGAGTGGCCAACGTCCTTGGCTTTATTACACATGATTTTGAGCTTTGAAGATGGTCGTGCGGGACCATAAAAACCAGCGCTTCCGGGAGGCAACCCGATGATGATTGTAATTTATTGTACTTTGCTTGGTTTTGTGTGTTGACTTTTGCGAATTTTATGGTTTTTATAGAGCGCGTGAAGATGAGGGTTTTATATTTGATTTAGCGCGTAGGTACTTAAGGATTTTTCGTCCTTAGTATTTTTGAGAAAAGGCTTCAAAGAAGGGCCTTAGCCGGCCTCCAGGCAGTCGGGCCTGGACAGGAGCCGTAGCCCAGAGTTGAAAACAGGAGAAAAGCACAAAAAATTGATCAGGTGGCATCAGCCGGCCGGCCGGCTGCCGGGCCTGGACCGGCCGGTCCCCTCTGCTTTTTGCTTTGCCTTTTCTCGCATACTACACCGAAGTACTTCATAGCTGGACTGATTTGGATGCATATTCGTGGATTTTTAGCCGCACTCCATGCTTCACTTCGGTTTGGGGGAGCTTCAATTTACTATGTGAGCTTTCTCTACACCTTTTCCCCTCATTTTCTCGCTTTATTTTCCTTCCCCCGTATATTATTTGTCCTTCTCTACTTTTTGTGGTTGTGCTATTTTCCACATTGAGGGCAATGTGTGATTCTGGTTTGGGGGAGGGAAGCGACTTTCGCGCTTATTAGTTGCATTTTTCATTTTGTGTGCATTATTTGTTGCATTTTTCATTTTGTGTGCATTATTAAACAAATCCAAAAAGAATAAAAATTTCAAAAATCCCAAAAATATGAGTCTTTTGTTCATTTTGTCGTCTTAGAAAACTTTTGTGAAGGATTAGCTTTAGTGTCTTTTGAGATACGCTCTTAGTCGCTTAGTTGAGTCTCTTGATCGTGTTGATTTGATATGCTTTGCCTACCCTTTCCTTTCATCCTTGAGGTGATTTGAGTAGACTGACTTATTTTTGACATAGGGAGATATGACGTAGACGGGGCGCGTTTCTTAGACTACCCATCCACTTGACATTGTATATACTCGTACTAGTGAAATGAAAACTTGAATTTATGTCATTGTTTGAGCCTACTTGTTCTTAAATGATCGAGCATTGCACGAAGAGGTACTTGTTTTTGGTTACGATATTATATTAACTCCACATAGCCAAATGGCCTACTTTTCTGCCCCTTTAGACTTAGGTCCCTCATTTTGTAGCCCGTCCTAGCCTTTGTAGCCTGTTTTTCTTGAGCCACATTATATATATATTGAGCTACATTCCAGGATTTTCCTACCCGGGCTGATCAGTTGCATTAGGGATCTTATGTTTTCACGGAGTATTTGGTTGGGAAGGAAGTGGGTCGAGTCCGTGATTGCCTATTATGTGAGTTGGAGTTATGGGTTGATGTTATGAGAGTATTCCCGCTAATAATGCGCTTTCCTACGAGTTTCAAAGTCTCACCCGATCTCCTTTCATTTCAGTTCAAAAGAAAAAAAAAAATCCAGAAAAGAAAGAAAAAAAGAGAAAAGAAAACAAAACAGAAAGAAAGAATTGGTTGTAAATATGTTTTTAATTCGATAAGAAGGTCGGAGTGTTGAGTAGGAAGCGATGTTTATCATTCTTATGCGGGAGTTGTGGTTTATTTTGATAGACGATTGAGGAAGAGTTTTGATTGGATGTGGGTATTGATTTTAGATGCAGCTGTACGCCGTTGAGCTCCCCATTTCCAAATGCATTTTACCACCTTTTTACCCTCTTAACCCGAGCCTAACATTACAACCCTTGGAAACCTCGCTCGACGTGATTTTGAGACATTTTGGGTGACGACATGCTTAGTTCGAGTAGTTTTCCTAGCTATCGTTGTTTGTGAGATTATTTATAGTCTCAGCGTCTTAGTGGATGCATACGGTCGAAAGTCTTTGCATGGAGTTTACGCCATTATGTTCCGCCGTCTTTTATTTGTTTAGTTTGCTCCTTAACTCTTCAATTTATTGAAGAGGAAGCGAGTATTGATTTGATTCACTTTTGTATGAGGCAACGCTGCTTGTGATTTTGAGCTGCGATTTCCTGTACTAGTTTGTCCTCGTGATTATGTGCTATGTTTGGTTAGTTTGCTTGAGGACAAGCAAAGGTTTGGTTTGGGGGAGTTTGATAAGAGCTATTTATATAGATTATATGCCCCCGGTTTAGTCGCATTTAGCTTGCATTTATTCGATAAGTTCATTATTATTTTAGGAGCTATTTGCTTTATATTGCGGTACTGCTGTTCCTCGTTTATATTTTGCAGGTTTTGGCGGTCTAGAGCCGAAACAACCTGAGTTGAGTTGAGCATTTTGACTACCAGAACTACGAGACCAAGCTCGAGCTTAGACGGAAGCTCGGGAAACGAATAAAAGACGCAAAAAGATTAAAGCCCAAGAGAAAGACGAAGCCCAAATGAATAAAGAAGAGCCGGCCCAAGTGAGTGGGGACCGGCCGGTCCAAGCCAGGCCGGCTAAGGGTGATTTTCGCATCGGTTTGATTTAATCCGAATTGTTTTAAGGAAATTAGATATATATACTTTAGGACGACCAAATCTGGACTTATGCTTTTATTTATGTTTCAAATTAGGTTTTACTTTTACTGCTTAGTTTTATTCTCTCTTTTACATAAACTCTCAAACACAATTAGTTAGTTTCAAGATTGATTTTCCTTGTAATCTTCAGTACTCCGATTTACTTCAGGTTTATTTCAATTGCTATTATTCATTTTATCATGTCTATTATTATAGTTTGTTTTGCTTTTGCCCTAGTCATGAGTAGCTAATTTCTTTATTAGGGTTTAGGGTGATTTGTGATATTTGATTTGGGAACATGTTTTAATTGCTTAAATTGATTGAACTTGTGCAAGTTCACTTCTTCCTACGAGTTTTTATTATCAATTGAATTTAGGGACGCCTTAATGGAATTGAACTTAGGTAGTTGTAATTTAAGATCGAAAGCCGAATTAATACTTGACTCACGCGTATTTGATAAATTAAGTTTAGTAAGTTGCGAGAGTCCGCTAAATTTACTTAAGGTTAATATTGACTCAAGAGAGCGTATTCTTAAACCTAGTCACTTGCATAGCTTCAATTGATTGTTATTTCCTTTTGAGTTGAGTTCCTGAATTAGTGTCACATTGATCCCGATGCCCTAATCTCCCTCTCATATAATTTTATACCCTTTTATTTATTGTTCTTAGTTTAGTCCTCTTCCTACACCCTGATTTTGTTACCCTTAGAAATAGCCTAGTTTAGCTAAGCGACCTTTTAACCGTACCTTCTCTCTGTGGATCTCGACCCTACTGCCGCTAGCTACCCAGTTAGTTTTCTTAGGTTTATTTTTGATAGGCGATTACGACTTAGCCTCATCAGGCCGTCAACCACAAAACGCCCGCCTTTTACAGACTAACTAGACATCTACCCAGCTGGCAAAAGTCTTATTAAAAAACAAGCAAAATAAAGTAGGCTGAAAGGCGACCCGCGGGTCAGCCTTATTCCTAGCAACCGGCATTATCGCCAGCTGCTCGAGCTGTCGCCTGAGCTGCCGCCAACCTCTCCTACTCGCGGTGCTGGTCCCTGCTTCTTCAAACTCAACTAGGCGGGTAAAGTCGAAGCCAGGATCGACCTGGTCTATTAGCTCCTTGGTCTCCAGAGCTCCCTGGTCCAGCCCATCATAATATACTTGGGCGCGGACCTCGACCAACTCAGCTTGACGGGTCGCTTTCAGCTGCCTCATCTCAAGCTCGAGTTGCACAACCTTAGCTTCTCCCGCCGCCTTGGCCTCAGTTGCCTCTGCCTTGGCCATCGCCACGTCTCAGTACCCAGCCACCGCAATGTACTGGAGGGCCAGGTCCTCTTTTTCCCAATGGAGAGTCTCTCTCTTTCAGCTCGGCTGATAGAGCCTTGGCCTCGGCCTTCAAAGTGGAGATCTCCTTGTCGCGGGATTTAACCGATTTCTTCATGTGGGCATTGACCTCTCTCAGCTCTTTCAGGTCATGCTCCTTATGGCTAGAACCAACGCGGCGAAGAGCGTCCAACTGACGCACAGTCTCCTCAGCAAACTTAAACAGAGCATCACCCGATCGGTTGGGTCCAACGCAACTCCACCGGCGACTGGAGGGACCTCTTTAGCGAATTCCACCCGACGCTGGGGAATAGACCCGATACTCGAGGCTCCTACCCCCGGTATAGCCACCGAAACCTTCTCTTGATTGAAACGCTGAGCATGGGAGGATGAGCCCTAAATTGAAAAAGACAAGAAGTCAGTCATGTCCTGCTCACTCATGGGGAAGACAGAAGACAAACCATCTAGAGGGACGTCCAGGGGGTACCCCTCAGAGAAGCTCACCCATGAAAGAACGAGACTAACCTTTTGTCTCTTCAGTGGCCACGCGTCCTCCGATAACGGTGACTCAGACTCGATTAACTCGACCTCAATAGCCTGGGTGGTTGACTGGGCAGGCTAAGAAGCATCGTGTTCTAGGGGAGGATCAGATGGCCAGGCCTCAGGTATTAGTTCCTCCTACTGAGGATGGAGAGACGACACCGAGGCCGCTGGCTTGGCCTTTTTAGAGGTCTCCCGGGAATGTTTAAAAAGTGGACGCTTCTTCCCCATTGGTCTAGGAGGGGGGAGGTTTTGCAGATAGCCTAGAGAACCTGCAATAAACCCGCAAGATTAAAACCCAGGACAGAGTAAAACGAGAACACAAAAACACAAGTAAAATAAAAATAACGTCAAACTCAAGGTCACCCGGCCCCTGCATACCTGGCTGAAGGGCCGGGATTAGGCCGACCAAACTCAGGAACTTATCCTGAGTGATAGTCTTCGCGGGAGGCAGCCAGACTTTGGGCAAAGATTTTTGCCAACCTTAACGGCTTTGAAATACTCCACGGCCTCGGACTCCTCCCTCGTTAGCGGAACCTTCCTCACCGGGAGAATCTTGCTCGGGACCCATTCCACGCGCGTCTCAAGGCGACCCCTCACGTCGTCATGAAAACAACGAGGATGTTTCCACGGTACCGAAGATTTAACATACAACCACTTAAGATTCCACCCTTTCATCGATGTGAGAACCGAGTAATGAGTCAAATACCCAGTCTCTGTCACCAAGGACCACCACCCGGTAATTGTCAGGGTGCAAGGGCGAAAATGATGAAGACGGCGAAACAGATTCACAGAAAGGGGGAACCCCAGGTACAAACAGGTCCAAGAAATGCGAATATGGTCCTTATCCCAAAAGCAGTTACTGGCAAATGGCCAAGTTGGCCCGTGTGAGAACCTCCTCAATGAACGGATGGAGGGAATGTAACACCCCGACTTTTTCTAATTTATTTTATTCGCTTCCTTTATTCGTTGATTTCTTAAACTAGTGATTTTCCATTTTTAGCTCGGGAAATCATTCCTTTTTGGGTGAGTCGGGTCTTGGTTTTGGTTGGAGTAGACCCGAGTCCATGAGTGAGCTTAGGAGAGTCTTATAAGCATGAGTAAGTAAGGGTATAAGTGAGGATTGAAGAAAAGAAGAGAAGAAACGAGTTTAGAGGTTAAGGCAGGGCAGAGCGAGCCGCTCCACCCTGGGAGCGAGCCGCTCTGAGCTCAGAGCGAGCCGCTCCTCAGCACGGATTTGAACTCTAGGGTTTTTCCGTGTTTTCTTTTTGCTCAAGACACTATAAGATTTCGTATAATGATAAACTAAGCAACCTAATAATCTGATTTCACATCCCATTCTCTCATTCCTCATATCTCATCCACATTCATCCCTCATTCATCTCTCAAAATCTCTTCTAAACTCCATTAGTTCTCATCCAAGCTTTCATCTCTTGTGCCCTAACTCTTTCCTAGACTTTTCCCTTAGGGGCCGTTTGGTACGGTGGTTTCAGAAAAGGGAAAGGGAATTAAATAGTCAGATTCCCTTTGTTGTTGTTTGTTTGAAACATTTTGTCATTCCCTTTCCCCCAAATCCCTTTTTAGTATCTCCCTATCCCTCTTAATTTCTTACCCCCCACCCCTCCCTCTTCCTGATTCTGATTCCCCCATTCTCCCTTCTCCCTCACTTTTCCATTTTTAAAAAAATAAAAAACCCTAGAAATTCTCCCTCCGGCATCGACTCCGGCAACCACCACGCTCTCCGCCGACTATTACTGCCGGTTCCGACGGCCACCTGCTTTCCCGTCGGCCTCCCTGCCGCGGTGCTTCCTCTCCCACGTTTGGTGCCTTAATTTCATTTTATTTTTTATTTTTTTTATCCGGCTGACACTGCCGCCTCCGCCGGCCTCCTCCCTACCTGCCTTCCGACGGTCTCCGGCACCCTCCTTGCCGCCTCCGGCGGCCTCCCTGCCACCATGCTTTTCCTCCCCCATTTGGCAGATTTGCCTCTTTCTATTTTTCTATTTTTTTTTTTTTTCTTTTTTTCTTTTTATTTATTTATTTAATATTTATTATTATATTGTTGTATATATGTTATATCATAAATTTGGGTGATTATATTGTTATTATATGTGTTATTATAAATTTGGGTGATTATATTGTTATTATATAGTATGTTATATGTTATATGTTATATTATAAATTTGGGTGATTTTAGTTAAGATTATTCAATAATTATAATTTTAAAAGTAAAAAAAATAAAAAAAAATAAACTTTAAAAAAAAAATAGTTTGATTCCGTTGTTTCGTACCAAACAGCATCAAAGGGAATTCATAAGAATATAATTCCCTTTCCAGATTGTACCAAACAACAACCTAAATTTAGGGTAATCTCATTCTTTTCTCCCTGTTTCCCTTTCTGATTCTTTTTCCCTTTCCACTGCACATACCAAACGCCCCCTTAGTGTATGATCTCTTTTTATCTCTTTTATTTTCTGATCTTGTATTATTTTATGTGTTATATTGTTGTGTATTCATTGCTTGCGTGTTTTGGCTTGGATCATCAAAGGAGAAGGTGACTTGGAGGAAGGAGACACTATCTTGATTGAAGAGGAGGAAGAATAGCAAGGCTTGGACATTGATAAGGTAACTAGGTGTGATCTAGTTGTATTTTAACATGTATGAGGCCTATATGTTGTGAATCTTGTGTTCTGCTTGTTGATCTATTGTATGAGTGCAAGAATTCATGTTGTTCATAGTTGTGTTTGTCATAGAATCATGCTAGGGTCATGGCCTCATACTAGGGTGTCTTGTTATCATATTTTAATGCATGTTTCACATAATTTATCATTAATCATGTTGGTAAAATTTGAAGAAAACGTTTTGGTGATGATTGTGATGTTGGCCGAATGGCCAAGAAGAGGGCCGAAGCCCTTGCTTGCGTTTGATCTCTTGTTTTCTTCTTGTTTTGGCTTATTGTTATCGAATCATGATGTTAATATGGATTACCTAATGTTGAGTCACGAGTTATGATGATAAGATGATGTTTAGTAACGTATGTATGCATGTTTAAATGAATTGATCACATAAATTGTTAATGGACCACATGTGAATTGAGTTTGATGCATGAAATCGGGTTTGTAGTGTGGTGGCCGTGTGATTTGTGCTCATGCCGTGAGGCATGTGTGTGTGTATGTGTGCGTTTGTCGCTTGTTTGAGTCTTGGCATGTCTTAAAATGTTAACTATGCTTTATTGAATCGGGTTACTCTTTGTTTGATCACTAAATAATGAAATGTAAGCATGTCAAGTGAATGTAAGACTTGTAAAGTTTTATGATCATATTGTACACCGTATGTATGGTTGGTTGTGATTGTAATGAGGTTTGTGTATGTATGAGTATGGTTGTTGTGGTTGTATGGTTGTGTTGGAAGTGTTGGAGACAGGTTAACAGGTTAACAGGTTATGCTTGGGTTAAGTTTGCACATGGATACTGTTCTGGCACATGTGTGAGGAGATACAACGTCCTAGGATGGACGGATACCGCTCATTGTTGCTTAGCTAGAGCTATCATGGGTTCTCAACCAGAAAGGTTAGAGACTATGGTTGTTTATGTCGTCACCGTTCTTGTTGCTCGGTGGAATTTGGCCAAATTTAGACTTGTGATTATTGAGGAACTTCTTGTTGCTGTTCCGCCATAGGGTTTGGGTGATTCTTGTTGCTTCACCCGGGGTGATTCTTGTTGCTTCACCCAGTTCTCCGCGCTTACTCTCGCAATTGGTTGGAAGAAGGATCATCATGAGTATTCATTTGGTTTGGCACGACTTGGTTGTGTCGTGTGGTTTGGTTGCATATGTATCATTGTTCTATTGTTGTATGTTGGTTAATTATGTTCTTGCACTTTGATAATAGGCCGTAGGCCAGGTGAGCTTGTTTGCATTGTTGTCTACGTTTTGTTATGTTAAAATATGACTGGGGAGCACCTAGTTACTCCCCACTGATTGTGGTTGTTGCCTCTCTTTCTTTAGGTATGCGCGTGACGGGAATCGAGTGAGGAAATGCGAGGATATGACCGTGCTTTACCTTAGAAGAGATGTTGTTTTGGATTAGACTTTTGGATTTGTATTTTGGTTTCGTTCTAGACTTTATTTTTGGACTTTGGACTTTCGTTTTGGATTTGGTTGTACGGGGTATTTATTCCCCAATATGTTAGGCCTTAAGGCCTACACTTTACTTCTCGTTTTTCTTTAGTTGTTTGAGTAATAATCCGGGCTACACGGTGTTTCCGCCACCGTGATTTCAGTTTTAAACTCTTTATTTTCCCCAAAACCTTTTTAAACGTATTTTATTTCTTTTGGAAAAACCCGGGTTGTTACAGGGAAAATCGCAACCCGTGCTCCAGATTCTTTATATAAACAAACGTGTGGAGATCCGGAGGGCTAACCACATCTTTGTGTTGCCCTGGAACCTGGAATTCCCATCCCGGAGGTAAGTGATAGTGCGCAGCAGCAACCTCAGGACAGTTATTCATCTTTAAGAAATCCCGGTAGGCTAGATCTATCCTGGTGTCCATAGGTCTCTGGAATATTGATGTCTCTAAAGTTCGTACATGGGAGGGCCTAGCCTGGGCCTCCACCTCAGTTACCCCATCCCGGGTACCTACCACTTCTTCTACTTCTACCTCAGAATCAGTTACTATGTTGTAGTCCGAGGCGGTTCTAGAAGAGGAATCAGCAGACGCGCTCATGGTTCTCTAATATACGACCGTAAAGCTACGAAATTAAAAGCCAAGAATGAAGATTATCTTTCACAAAAATATGGGAACGATCAAGGAAGCAGACGGGGCAGAAAGACGATGATCGCAGGAAAATAAGAGAAGATTTGAGAAGTTTATCGAAGGATAAAAAGCTTATGAAGAGTGAAAAAGAGGTAATGAGGCGAAAATAGTAGGGTATTTATAGGCAAAAGCGTGAACAGTGCTCTCGTATTTACAACGCGACACGTGTCATTCAAGGGAGCCGAAACGTCGTATCCTTTTTATTTGAAATTTGAAAATTGCGCCAAAACCACGAAGCGTAATAAATACACTACCCTCACACACAGCGGGCATCAAGGTTCATGAACCCAGAACAAAGAAGCTGAGAGAGGATACAAGTCCAGGTAACAATGAAGGACAACTCACCCAAGTTCACAAGGTGCATACATGACAAGCCCAAGGCTTCCCCTGTATGGGGGCAGTTGTTGGGGGTAAGTTATCCCGGTACTAGTCAGATTGGGCCGGATGGCCGAAAGGCCGAGGGCAGCTCATAACCCAAGGATCCCATGACATTCTCCCGGGACCGTAGGCATGACGGCCACGCCGTACGGAAGACTAGTCTCCTAGGCCGTACTGTACGACCCCTAGCCACTAAAAGACAATCCAGGTATGAGTATAAATAAGAGACAAAACCCTAAAATCACATTCATTCACACATAACACATAAAAACTCACTAAAAAGGTTAATTGTTTTCTCTCTCTAAGTTTTTCTATTTTACATAAGCTGACTTGAGCATCGAAGGGTCTTTCCGTAGAACCCCCAGGGCTAGGTTTGCTACGTGTTTCAGGCCGAGAGAAAGGCAAGTAGCATCCAGCCATCAGAAGACCTCACGGGACATCTTTAGCTTTAATTCATTTGTATTTAATTAGTTTGTGTACTTAGTTGCCATAACTTTGTACCGGAAACATAAACTATGGTTCAAACTTATACGCACGAATGTTTGGAGACACTTGTCAAAATTTTGTTAAACTAGTACTTGGATAATATTTTTTAATTTTTTTATTCATTTTCTTTTTTGTAAGGAACGCTTTTACGTTATAATATTATTTGCTACCACCAATTGATGGTTGAATATTAAGTGCTCCATATAATACGGAGTGTAATAAGGGGGTTTGATTCGATGCAGGAAATTAAACTTTTCGGGAACTTGAAAATCATCGGAATTGAAAATGCACGGGAAGTGCAAAAAACTGTTTGGTTGCCTTGGTAGAAGTAACTTCATACATGAAGTTTTACTTACCTATGGGGTCATGGTAAGTGAATTCCTACCTAATGAAGGAATTCACTTCCCATGGGAGGTTGCAATTCCCATGAAATGGGCAACAAAACAAGTAAAACATTTCTCACTTTATGAGAATTTCAATTTCCCATGAATTCAAAGGGTAGCCAAACGAGTGTAATAAGTTTCAAAGAATATATTAGAAACACCATATTATACGACCTCATAAATTACAAAGTAGAATAAAACATAAATTTGTGCCGGACAAGTTAGTTTATTCAAATCAACTAGCATAATGCCCGTGCATAAATGCACGGGATGTATAAAAATAAGTTAATAGTTAATTGAAAATTTTGGTAATTGAATTGAATATTAAATTAAAATAAGAATACTTCGTAGTAATAATATAAGGGCAACCTAAATAAACATGTATTCTTAGATCCAAAATACAACAAATTGTATTTTACCCGATCACGTATTTATTTAACATGTAACCCGCTTATTCGACCCGTAATTGTCTTCAAATTAACCCGTTTAATAGGTTTAAAAGTGTCAATTTTGATTTTTCTTAGCCAACTATCAAAATTTAGAGGATATAATCATTGAAAATTATAATAAAACAATTAGAATTATATGGAACATCTAAATTTTTTTATACAGATATAGTTATAAATTTATTTTAAAATATATCATAATGTGACAAAAAATCGATCAACGTATCGCAATACATTGTCTTAAAATTCATCATTTATTATAATAATATGATAAAACGCGCTTAAAATGTTATATTGAAAACACATTAAATAAAAATGGATAGTTTAAGAGATAAAAATAAAATAAAAAATATTCTATTGTACATAGAAGATATTGACTTACTTATATGACAAAATTTCAAAAAGAAAATTAAATAAAAGGGGTAAAAAAATAAAATAAAAGGGTAAAAAAAGTTGGAGGGAAAATTTGTATAGGATGGTTTTTGTTATATATAATTAATATAGATAGATAGATAGATTCTATAGAGGTATACATATGAATGAAATAATTTCTATTTAAATATAAAAATATATACGGAGTAGAATTTAATTGGAACATAGAGAATATTAATTTTAATTTAAGTAAGTGATCAAATCAATGTTAATTATTACTTAGATCTCCCACCCCCTTATTGTATTGCGATTAACTGCGCGTATCGATTGATAAAAAAGAAAAAAAAAAAAAAAAAAAAACATATTTAAGTGGTTTAAAAGTCGTGATAATAGGGTCACTATGTAGAATTCATGTGTGTATTCAGAAAAATAGAGTCACTATGTAGAATTCGAAAAAACACAAAGTTACTATATAGAAAACCCAAAAAAAAAAAAAAAAAAAAAAAAAAAAAAAAAAAATGCCTTGAGGAAAGGTGGTAAGAAAAGTTGCATAGGTGGTAAGAAAAAGGATTTTTTACTAAAATGGTGCTCATTCGGTAACTATTTACAAAACTAAGGTCCATTCCAAACTAATTACAAGGAATGGGTCCACGTCATCAAGCGACGTTTTTTTTTTATTATTTTCGCTTGGTCGCATTGGTGGACTGCGACCAAAGCCAAATACACCCCCAAAAAAACTTAACAGCATTTTCTGAAAATTGAATCTCAGTGTGGTCGCAGTCCGCCATTTCGACCTTGCTGCGTGAAATACATCCTCAGCCTTTCTCCCCTTCACTTTTACCATTCAACTTAAAAAAAATTAAAAAAAACCCCCAAAATTTCGACTAACCCTAACCTATTTTCCACCTTTAATTCATCTAAAATTTCTCTTATATCTCATTTTAAGGTAATTTCTTCTATTTATTTGCTTATTATCTCTTAATTTGTTGCTTAAGTAGAGTAGTTTATTGATTTAATTGGTTTTATTGTTTTACCCAAACCCTAAATCGTTTCCAATTATTTCAATTTGATTCTAATTGGTAGTGTGAGATGGATAATTATCCTTTGTGTTGTTATAATAATGGTGAAATAATTGTTGATGGGGAAAATGTTGATTATAAAGATGGTGAACAATTCTTTGTATTTGTTAATATTAGCACTAATTATTATGAGCTCACTAAGTTGATATGTGAGGAACTAGAAATTGATAGAAACAAATTTGAAATTGTTATTAAGATGAAATTTCCGACGGTGAGGGGATACAAGTTGCTTGTTTTGAAAAATGATAAGAGTATGAGGGCTATGTGGGCTAGTATTGGTCAATCGAAAGCCGCTTCTATGGACTTATATGTTGAATGTGTACCCATACAACCCCAAAACCAATCATTTACAAACATGATGTGCCAAATAATGAATGGTGTTGATGACATGGTTAGTTTGTCTTTGTCGGCTAATAATGTTGATCAAGATCAATTTGATGGAAACATTGATGGGAACGAGGGCGGTGAGGATGAAGAGTTACTTATGGTAAATGAGGAGGATGGTAGTCACATAGATCTTGTAACTCCCACCGCTCCTTCTCAAGAATTTGCTAGGCTTCATCCCATTGATGTAGATTGGGTTAATAATTGGCAATGTAAAGGAGGCGATGAATATGATGGTAGGGGTGAATTTCGTGTGGGTCAAAGGTTTAATAACAAGGTCACTTTATCCCAATACGTCCGACAATTCCACATTGAAAAAAATCAAATATACAAAACAGTAGAATCCAAACCTCATACCGTGACGTATAAGTGCAATAGGAAGCCAAACCCTTGTGATTGGACATTAAGAGCCACTCAAAAAGAAATCACCCATGATGCTTTCACAATAGTGACCTATAAAGGTCCTCACCATCCCTCTTGTGTTGTTGATGCTCCACCTCTTGATCATCCCAACTTGAGTAATGCATATATTGCTAAACATATAAGAAATCTAGTTGAAGAAGATTGGGGTGTGAAGATTGGGTTATTGAGAACTTCTATTACCGATGCTTTTAATTTCACCCCTTCATACATGAAAACGTGGCATGCAAAACAAAGAGCTATGGCAGAATTATATGGTGATTGGGAGAAGTCATATGAGTTGCTTCCTCGTTACCTAGAAGCTGTGAAAGAGACAAATCCAGGAACCGTTGAGCACTGTATGAACTTAAGAACCTCTCATCCTAATGTTGTAAATTTGATAGGGTGTTTTGGGCGTTTGGGCCGTCGATTAGGGGGTTCGAGCATTGTAGACCAGTTATAACTATCGACGGAACTCATTTGTACGGAAAATACAAAGGAGTTTTGTTGATTGCAATTGGGATGGACGCAAACGACCAAATTTATCCTTTAGCTTTTGCCATCGTCGATTGTGAGAGCGTAGATACGTGGGGGTGGTTCATGAGTTGCATTAGGCGTTATGTCTCAAAACGGGTTGGCCTTTGTGTTATTTCCGATCGACATGTAGGTATCTTGCGTGCTATGAATGAAGAAAATGGTGGATGGAAAGAACCACTAGCCTATCACAGATTTTGTGTTCGCCATTTTGCTTCGAATATGGCCACGAGATATGGCAAAGAAGTGAAGGATGCAGTTGTCGAAACTGCTAATGCGGAACAACCAAAAAGATTCAAGAGAGGTATTAAAAAAATTGAAGATGTTGATGTCCGTGCAAAAGCTGAATTGGATAGAATTCCTGCTAGTAAATGGGCACTAAGTGAGGATGGTGGGCATAGATATGGCGTGAAGACAACAAATAATTCGGAATGTTTTAATGGTGTACTCAAACGTGTTCGATTTTTGCCAATAACTGCTCTAGTGAAGGCTACTTTCTTCCGTCTCAACTCTTACTTTGTTGAGAGGCGTGATGCAGCTTTTCAAAAGATGAATGATGGGCAAATGTGGTCGGATAAAGTGAAGGAGAAGCTTGAGAAGAATATTGAACGTGCGGCGCATCATAAGGTCACATGTTATAATCTTCAGCAAGGCCTTTATGAAGTTGTCACCGGACGGGGCCATCGACTTACAAGTGAGGGTCATCATGCACACACGGTTAACCTCTCTAAGAGGACTTGCTCATGCAATAAATGGCAAATCTATCATTACCCGTGCTCGCATTTGATGGCAGTATGTCGCGCATATTCTATAAGTTCAGATCAATACGTGGACCCTTCTTACTCTTGCAGTGAGTACTTTGCGGCATACCGTTCGAGTTTTCACCCCGTTGCTGATGAAGACTATTGGATGCCGTGGAAAGGTCCTACGTTGATACCCAATCCGTTTGTAAAGAGAGCTGGTGGACCGAGAGTGGCATATGCGGATGTAATAGCAATGTGGAATAATCGAATGGAAACGAGAGTAGAACCGGGTCGCCGTTACCGTGGTTTGATGAGCCAATCCGATGAGTATTTCCAATGGTTTAATAGTATAACCCGACGCGTCATTAGCCCATTTTGCAAGGAAGTCAAAGATGACTACGAAGATCACCACTATTATTATCCTACGGCGTCTGATTATCAAATACTAGTACGTAAATGTTATTATTTATTTTGTTAAATAATTTGCATTATCTTGTACATTAACTTTATCTAATACATTACTTTTTATTTGTACAGACTCAGAGTACCATATTCGGGTACAATACAACAACAGAACTGCTAAATCAAATGCCGCAGAACACAAACATGGAGCATATGATTATGCTTGAGCAAATGCAATCCATGCATCTCAATGCGCTTAAAGACACTAGGCAAGCTCACCTAGTGAATTACGAAGAAATGGATGAGGCAATCCCAAGTCCACCTCGCTACAGTTTCCGACAAACCCAACAACGTCGACAAATTAGCCAATCGCAGGAAGAACAACCGGAGTCGTCACAACGGAGGAAAGGAAAAAGTAGGCGACAAAACTGACGTCACAATTTATGTAATGGACTACGTTTTATTATGTTCAACATGTACTTTAAACATCGTTTAGACATTCTCATTTTATGATTGACTTTAATGCAAAACTATCTAACTGGATGTTCGTCTTTAACATTGTCTTCGTGCTTGGGTGTTGGTTCAAAATGTTGATGTTGTTGAGTTGATTGTTGTATTATTTCGGGTAATAAGCTGCTGTCAATTTGGAGGCTGTGATTCAGGGAGGTCGCTACCCGCCATTTCGACCAAATATATTCTAACACAGACCTGATGGCCTAATTGTTTTTTGGTCATTTTCACATGGTGGTCGCTACCCGCCATCGCGACCACTCGAGATTCAATTTTGAAGCTATTTGTTAAGGTGTATTTGGCTTTGGTCGCAGTCCACCAATGCGACCAAGCGAAAATAATAAAAAAAAAACGTCGCTTGATGACGTGGACCCATTCCTTGTAATTAGTTTGGAATGGACCTTAGTTTTGTAAATAGTTACCGAATGAGCACCATTTTAGTAAAAAATCCTAAGAAAAAACGGGCACCAGAAAAGCACAATAAAATCACCCGATTCTCCCGCTCATTCACAACGACCGAATTTGCAGCACATCCCATCCTCCATCCATCCATCTTCACCCTTCTCTTTCTCATCTTCATTCTTCCCCCTTTTCCTATCATTATTATTTTCATTATAATATTAATATTTTTCCTTTCTTATTTCTTATTTTCCATTATCTTCTGTATGTTTGTTTGTATCTCATCCCAGATCAATTTTGGAGTTACATGCTGCTTGTTTGATTCAATTTTTTTCCTTAATCACCTTCTCTGGGTATTGTCTCATTTTACCCATTTTTTTTTATGTTGTCGTTATACCATCTGTTTCAGTCATTTGCTTACGTGGTTACATTACCATTTATTGATATCAATGATTGGTAAGAAGTTTTTTTTTTTTTTCTTTTTTTTTTTTGTTCTTTTGCATCATCTTGAATAATAATTTGATCATATTGTATTTGTGCCAAAAAAAAAAGTCAACCTACACTTGTTTTGAAATAGATTGGTAGACGAATGACGGAAACAGATGGGGCAATTATTGTTTTGGTGGAGATTTATTGTTAATGAACATAATTTTTGCATTCTGCGTTGGTTTGCAAATTTTCTGTCATTTTGAAATGGGTATTGGAGATTAATGCTTCATCTTAATGCATTGTGTTAATGATATGATAGAATAATATGATTTTAGAAGTGGCTTACGCGTGTGAGTAAATGAGTAAGGAAGGATAGGAGGGTTCTTTAGAATGAATGTGTTCAATTGTTTCATTGTTGTCGTCGACCTAATTGTAGAGGTCATAGCAGAATGTGTTCTTTAGAATGCATGAGTTAAAACTAGGGAGGGATAGTGATCTCGTCCTTATCGTTCTACAAATTAGAGGGTGTATACCTGACTAGGGCTTTTTGGCAATTTTATTTTCTATCGATGACGGGTTAGAGGTTCCGATGATGGTATGTAATTAATCTTGCAAGAATGGATATGATCATGTGATTCTTGAGACTATTGGGATTTGTGATCGGATTTCTAAGGAGGTGGGGGGCATTTTGTTGGATTACAAAAACTAAAAAGTATGGTTCCGACTTCCGAGATTGGGTGGCTGTTATCTCGTTGTGAACATATCAATGTGTGAGTAAGTAATTAGGATGGGAGGGGCGGCTTAGGTTGGATTAAAGAATTGAAGTATCACTTGACTCAATCATGGGTGTCATACAAAGACCAAAGTATCAAAGATGTCCTAGTTAGGAATGAGGTACCCATGTTTGAATTCCCCTCCCCCTCGTTGCATTGATCTTGCGCTTCCTCTTGTACCAAAAGTAAAATAGAAAATGTATAAATCTACGTATAGGGAGAAGAGGACAGGAACGAGAGATCTTTCTCATGACAATTCAGTTCTTTGTTGGTCCAAAAATTACACTTCTTAGACCTTGACAATAATATGTCATTCGGAATGGTGCAGGATGGGAAGGGTTAAGCTAGATATTAAGAAACTAGAGAACTCTAGCGGGCGTCAAGCGACTTACTCGAAAAGGAAACAAGGAATCCTTAAAAAGGCCGAAGAATTAGCTACACTATGCGACATAGACCTCGTCCTTGTTATGTTCTCCCCTGGGGGAAAGCCATCTGTACGATGCGGAAAGAGCAGGTAATGTGTTCATTCAGCCTCTACTCCGTACAAATCTTATCTGTTGGCTTGGAGTCAAATGACATTTTAAGCACTTGTATCCATTGATTTGTAGCAGCATTGAGGAGGTTATTGCAAAGTACAATCAGTTGCCTCCGCATGAAAGGACTAAGAAGTAAGTATCGTACCATGATTGATTTGTTGACCAGGCTTTCGTTCAATATCACTGCCAGTTTTCTGAGTATCGACTCTAAAAGTTGGATGTCATTTTTTTTCTGTCTTAACTGTAAACAGAAAGCTGGAAGGTCTTGAAGTAAGCTTATCATCCATTTGTTCTCCTGTTATTGATTTTTCGAGTACTTTCAAAGCTATCAGATTATCTGGTTAAGAAATTTGTGTTTCCTATTCGAAAGTCTAGGCGTTGAAGAAAACATATAAGAAGTCCGATCATGATCTGAACATACAAGAATTCATCGGTACTAGGTATGCCACCTTACTCATTTAACTCAAGATTTCAAAGTCTTTCAGACTTCACGAGATATTCACACAGTTATGGTTTTGCTTTCTCTTTCCGTCTGTGGCTCCTTTTGACTTTGCCAGTGCTCCGACAGTTAAGGTATGCATGGATCCCAGGTACTCAAAAGGTTGTCTGTGAATTATAAGTATGCTGTCTGCCAACGGCTTCGATTTTGATTCGAGATCGGTTAACGAGCAAATTTCCGCTTGCAGGATCTAACTGAACAGGCCGCTAGAATTCAAACACGAATCGCAGAGATTCATGAACGTCTCAGGTACCATTAAGCTTCGTTGATCTTCCTTTTCGTTTATTATTTTCTCTATTTCTATTTATCTCCTCTAATTACATCATGCTTAATCTTCTTTCTGTTTCTTTTATGTTCAGATATTGGTCATCCCCTGATAAAGTGAGTGATTTGGAACTTGTGATGCAAATGGAAGATTCGCTGCAGAAGTCACTCGATCGAGTTCAGAAGGCAAAGGTATTCTTCCTTGACTGATGGTGTCTTTCGCTAGTCACATTACTGTTAGACGCCTATAATATTGTTACGATAGAAATTCTAACATCCATAGTGTAAGTGTACCCATAGGAAAATTTTCAAAAGCGACAGCGTGTCTCCTTGGAAAGCTATACCGAGGTAATGCCCTAAACGTCTCAGATTTACTTTTAAATCAAGCTCTTGTTTCTCTAGAATCTTCACTTCAGGATTACACGCCAACTGAAAAATTGTATGCAGTTACCCTTCCATGTAAGTGACCAACAGCTTCAGCAGCTGTTCTGGACATCAAGTGACGATATCCCGAACACAGTTCTGTCTTCTGACTCAAAGTTATTAACACAAAGGTCAGCCTATAACTTATTTTACATGCTCTTGAATTTTACGACAAAATGCTCTTAAAACTAGGGTACTGATCGAAACAAAAAAAAAAAAAAAAAAAGGTATATATTTAATCAATTCATAAGTCTAACGGTAGGTTTACAACTTGGCACGTAGTTACGAGTTCAAAATTCGTTGATTCTTTGTTCTAAATTGATTATCCTAATGAGAGATCTTCGATTTGACATAAAAATGTGAAATTCGGAACACATAGAAATATACTTTGAATGGCCATGTTTCATGCTCACGAGTTAAGAATCTGGCTAATTAGTTATTCAAATTTATCGTCTTTTCAAATCTCAATGGGAATTATCCCTTCAAATGAGTCTCACCAAAAATTCTGTGTCTATAATTCCCATGGGGGTGGATCTGCAGGGCAATGGAGAGCTACACAGGTTCCGCTTCTGGAAGCAATTTTGGTAACCCGAGCACAGGTAGTAAGTCAGAGGAAAACAGTCCTGGGCAACTAAGTACGACAGACAATGTTGTTCAGTGTCAGGATGCTTTCCAGGGACTTCAGTTTGACGGGCAGTATCCATATCTGCAGCAATCCGTAAATATGCAATCCGTAAATATGCAGGGCACTACTAATCTTCAGGCTATGCTCGGTATTGATCAGCATAAATTTCAGATTCCCGCTTTCGATGTCAATGGAAATTATCAGCCAACTGTATGGCCTGGTACTACCAATTATCTACCACCCGAGACTCCAGCGCAGGAGCCTGCTTTTGGTTACTATCTCAGTTACCAGGTTTGTTCCTCTTCGTCAATCTCTTTTCTACTGCAACCGTGCGGAGAAATTCTTCATGTTAATTCAAAATATTCTCATTCTGGTTTGGCGAAGATGTAAATCATTTGAGTCAGTTCATTGTTTCTGTAACGTGAGAGCACCTCTGTCGTGTTGAATTTTCTAGTGTAGACGTTCATGCCTCGTTATTTTTGGCTTCTAAATGTGCAAAGATGAATTAAACTGTCAAAGTAAAATGGCACACTAAAGTACATGAACTACCTTTTTTTTTTTTTTTTTTTCTCCTGCAGAAATCATCAGTTCCTGCTCCGGCATTACCTACAATTTACGAGAGGATGGCCAGAGACTCGAGCCACCTACTATTCGACAACGCTCTTAACCATCATGTTTGACGTTCCTTATACCCGCGCTTCTATATAGTATAAGTTTACAACTATACATAATACTATAATGCTATTAAGTTAGGGTCACTTGAATGCCCCAATATATAGGTCTAATATTGCTGAGGTTGATATACTGCGCCTCCAGCGCTTCTGTATTACGAGTAGTAGATAATTAAACATTATAGCTACAAGTATAGGCATGGCTATCAGACCAATGTTGATTATAAGCTCATCACAGTCATCAGTAACCAGCGAACTAAACTCGCCAGAATTACATTAAACTGATGGTATAATTAGATTCTGAAGAAAATACTCTATGATTATGCCGGGTTCTATTTGCTAGTAATCTGGATTTGAAACGTTTCGAGTAATATGCAACTTTCCGAATTTTCATGACTCACACTGCTGCTCAGATATTGGTTTATTATAACCTGCACTGTTGTCTCCTGATAATGCATCACAATTAGCCCTCTGCAGCCTTTTAATGGTTTTAAGAAAAAATTGAACACACTACAGGTGCACCTGTAATAAGCAACAACCCAACAGAGCCTACATAACGTTATAGGAAGGTCAGAAACAGTACAATTTTTTACACATGCATCAAAGTTACGAAAACCATATTTCCACTATTTAAACCATCATAGACGTCAGCCGAACAGAAAAACTACCGTCAGACACATGATTAGACACTACGTCTACGGTTTTCACTTCTTGATGCTAGGGCCAGCTCCATGATCAACAAATCTCCCACCCAAAAAGCTAAATGGGTAGGAGCCACTTCTCTTCGGTTTACCCGGAAAATCTTTGCTGGCATTACCCTTTTGGGAGATATTTTTCTTCATCTTATTACGGTTCAGGAGAAGCATACTACTTCTATGTGCTCCTTCAACGCAATCACCTACTTGAGCACAGCCCCACGACCTCGATGACCCTTCCCCACTGAAAGCCCTAAGTCTCGAGAAAGTATTGCTCATCTTCGGGAAGATGCATTGTTCGGGGGAATTTTCTTCCTCGACTTTAGTGCAGACAGGACAAGGGGGATCACTTTTACGTGACTTGGGAGTTGTTTGCTCTAAACATTCAGCGTGGAAAACATGCCGACAGGAGAGGACTCCCGTGACTGGCATGTCTCCACTTTTAATGATCCGTCTAGAGCTCCAAGGCGATCTCTGCGAAAGCAATCTATCACACACGCCACATTTGTGGGGATCGCAAGGATTATATGACCTACTTCGATAATCGGGGTCAAACTGGTCTGAAATGTCGGCTAAATCAATGCTACTGCTGTCACTGCTTGGGCGACGGGTATTCCTAAGAGGGGTAGTAGCATCATACTCAAAATGTCCCGAGCCTTCTATGGAAGGAGATTGAGGAGGGAAGGATAGAGGATGGATAGGTTTCGACTTGAAAGACCGGCGACTAGGGAAGTTGCGAGGAGTAGAAAGGTGTAGCTTCCCTGAATGACCAAAGTCACTGCATTCTGAGCGGGATGACGTGGAACCTACACCATCTGTCACCATGGATATACCCTTCAAAGAACAAAAAGGTGTCTCAAATGTGAAAAAGTAGCTTATCAGTTGCAAATGTGAAGCAAAGAACGTGATGTACCTCCATAGCGGGTGCGAAGCATAACGGCCCTGATTTTGCGCCTGAAAATTCAAAGCAGTAACATGAAAACGCCTTTGATCAAGTCATGAGAGAAAAAGACAAAGGTTATAAGAAAAACGTAATATGAGGGCCATAAGCATCCACGTATTGGAAGTCATTAATTTACAACTACAATCGTAGAACTTATTCATGGCTTCATTTGTGTGACGAAGTGGGGATTTAGAATATGTCAATAGACATATTTGCAAATAATCAACAAACAGAAATGTGACAGCATGATTAACAAATAAAACTAGAGGCAGACGAATGATCTCAAATGTGGAATCAACTAAGCCACACCTTCTAATGCACTACATCCACGCAGAGCTTACGTAGCAAAAGCAAGGCACGCAGCCACTTTTCAAAGTTCTATTTCAAAGACTTGTAGTAATATCCAGGCAGAGGTGCCACATCAATACCGCTATGACATCAAATACAGTTTCAAAGTGACCATCGATGGCAAGTTAGCAACTGGCAACCATAAAAGATTACTACGAGTAATAAATTTCAATTATGAATTGTTGGTAAACAATGCAAATATTGGTTCACGAAAAAGGTCTGAAATGGATTACACAATAACAGTCTAAAGCCTCCTACTTTTATTAAAGTACTTTGTACGGAGTATATCCTAGTAATGATTACTCGAAGAATTTGGACTCCAGATGACAAATTACACCAGTTTCAATCTACCATAGGTTAAACAATAAATGCATTATAAGAACTGACGGGCAAAATGACATCAAACGTAATGAAAAGGAAAGACAAGAAAAGTTTCCAAGTAGAAATAAACCCAGAATGCCAGAAGATAATATATACATACATCTCTTGGCAGGCGGCCGAAAATCATCCATCTTGACACTTTGCATTGGTGGAGGTGTCCAAGGATGAATCAAGGAGGTATCCGAAGGACTACTACAATATAGTGCAGTACCTTCAGTAACAGACAGGTTACTATGGTGGTATTCTCCTCCTCTCAACCAACTCCTGCTTTCTTTGCTGTTCGACGATGTAGATCCGAACAATTGAATGCTATCATTCGATCCATATTGTATGCCTTGATTCACTTCAGACTGGAATTGATAATCCCATCTAGGTGGGGGAGGCGAGAAGCTTGTGTTAGTTCGCCAATATGGCTCGTGAGGACCCGCAGGCCACTCGCTGCTTGTTGTATTAGACACATGTGGCCTAGCGGCCACACAGCAAAGGGACCCCGTTTTAGCTATGTTTTGTGGAGCCGAATAAACCAATCCACTTCACTTCGATCTTTACAGCACCAGCAGTATAAGCTACAGAAGACACAATCTTTGCTCAGCAAGAGCATCGAGCCATCAATGCACACAAGCCTATCAAGACAATCTACACTGCAATTAAATATTTCACATTAAACCACGACCAACAGTCATATCTAATAGAAAGGCTGGAGTAACCAGATAAAGAACAGGTCATTTCCATACCCGATCAAAAATATATGTAGCTGATTGCAAAACAATAACTATACAAAAAACACGACACTAAACATCTTCACCACCCAACAACAAACACGGGTAAAACATGGAGATAAATGAAACCCCAAACTTCAACTGCTGGAGCACCTGTATACAATAACTATACAAAAAAACATGACATTAAACATCTTTACCACCCAACAACAAACACGGGTAAAACTAGGAGATAAATGAAACCCCAAAACTTCAGCTGCTGGAGTGCCTGTATTACCCATGAACGTAAACCTCAGTTTTCAAGATTAGAAACAACCTTTCTTACCTAGCCTACTCACGAGCCTTAGGGAAGAACCTGCTTATCAATAACTTTTAAGATTCAAAACCCAAAAACCACCCAAAAATAATTAACGCCATTCAATTCTATAGCAAGTGGTGAAACTTCCCAAACTTTTAATTCCACAAACACATCATCAACACTCTTGAAATATTCCCACTAAAAAAATCCACTACAAGCTCACAATTCATCAACTTTGAACTCCACTATCTCATGACCAACATTTTTGACATAGACCCATCAAACCATTCACAACCTAAAACATTAAAGTGCCAACCTTTTACTAAAATCAAGCAGCAAATGAAACAACAGATGAAAACTACAACCTCCTCCATTCCACTCGATTGTATACTTGATTCGACAATTGCATATATAGGGATGACAATGAGCTGAGCCGGCTCGTACAGCCCTCGGGTTCAGCTCGGTCAAAGCTCGGCTCGAGCTCGGTCAAATATGAGCCCGAGCCGAGCTCGATCCCTGGCTTTTGAATACGAGCTCGGCTCGGTTAAGCTCGACTCGGCTCGAAATTTTTTATATTAATAAAAAATTAAAAATATAAATGAATTTCCAAAAAATCATAGTCACAAGTCACAATTTCTATTCAAAACTTTCGTATTGCCTATGTGTTATAAAGCTCGAGCACGAAATATTATACGGGCTGAACTCGAGCTCGAGCTCAAGCTCGAAAAAATTATACGAGCCGAGCTCGAGCTCTAAAAAGGTTATAAGAGCCGAGCTCGAAATGCAATTTGAAAAGCTCGTCGAGCTATGAGCCAAGCTAGAGCTCAAATAATTTGATAAGAGCCGAGTGAACTCGGTATCAGCTCGGCTCATTGCTACCCTATGCATACAGATATATTTACGTCTACAACTAGTTGTAGACATTAGAGGCCAACAGATACTCTATAGAGAGGATGAATAGAGTATGCCGTTTAAAAATTTAAACGACAATAAAATAGTGAGTTTAAAACTTTCAACTTATTAAAGGACAAAAAATTCCCCAGCTTTCCTAAATTTGAGCACTCATAATTGAAAAATATATGATTAATCTAAGCAAAGCATGTCACTCAAATTAAAGCTCAAAAGAAAACCCACTATAGATTATGCACTAAACTACTATCTAGCATCAAAAAAATATGAAACTAGACAATGTATGCCACCCAAATTTAAACATAATTCAAAGTTTTCTGCAGGAAAATTTACACACCAAAAAATGGACAAAGAAATCACCTGATAAAACTTTAGATAAGTTAAGACATAGAAGAAAATAATGATTGAAGGTACACAACAAAAGAAAATAGAAGCGAAGTTTGTTAGGAGTGTTGTTTGTTGCCTAACATAAACCCTAATTTGTTTAGAAAGAAGAACGAAACGTTTCTTATTAGTTCATCTGGACACTGATGTAACTGAACGATGTTTTTTTTTATTTTTTTTTATTTTTTTTTGGTATGTAACCTGAATTAATCCTTTTTTTTAGTGGGATTACTTTACCTTTTGTCTCTTTCCAAGTTTTTGGTTCTTTCTTTGTTGTCGTCAATTTTAAAGGTGAATGTGACTCATTTTTTTTAGGTGGCACGTCGTACAATTTGGGTAATTGTAGGATTTTATAAATGTTTAATAGGTCGGGTAAGAAACGTCGTATACTAAGGTGGTATTTAATTACCCCTTGAAAAATATGGGGATTCAAAAATTTCATGAATTATTACATACTAGTTGTAAAGCCCGTGCGATGCACGGGTTTTAATTATGACATTGTAAAAGAAAAAAATCAATTAATAAGAGTGTTTATTTTTTCTTTGACCGATAATAAACAATCCTCCATTTATATTAAACGAATATACTTTTTCAAATTTGAGATGAATTAATACATAAATAACGAAAAAAAATGAAAGGAATTTGAAAAATATTAAAAAAATAAAACTATAATACACCAAATAATGTTTTAGAGGTGTTATATAGTTTGATGAAAATATTAGCTATTGTATTAAGACGAAGCACTGAAGTCGCTAAGTACATATACAAATTTAACAAAATAACACCTTAATTAAATGAATATGAATTATTTGCTAACATTAAATCTAAAATTATTATGAGGTAGTGTGTTCTATGACAAAAAAAAAACTCTAGCGCTATGTATTAAAGTACGCAAAGGGATAATGATTTCTAACAGTTCATTGTAAAAGATCGTCATTTTAAAACTTAGTTTATGGGAGTCAAATTTTCCATGGCCTTAATCTCCTCTTCTAAGGCTTTTACAATGAAAAATAGATGTGTGCGTGGATTCAATGTTATGCAATCCCGTGGAAGGGTTGATATCTCTCTTAGATTTAATTTGTCATTACCCTAGTTTATATCTACCTCGTATTAAGAAAGTTTGTTAACACGGTCTATTAATAGTAGGATTCTTCAATAACTAAAAGATTTTAATAGGTAGAAAGTATAATAGGTAACAAATAAAATTGGATTTCAATTGTATATACTACATGAAATAGTATATCAAACCATACTAACTATATACAATACAGTATCATAAATATATTGAATTTTCAATTGTAGTCAAACTCTTTTCAATAAATATCATAAATCTCATCTTTAATGTTCAATATTATACAAATTGTGTATCTAATTATATAAAACATTACAATTTTCATCTTTTGTTAGAAAACCCCTTAGATCGGTACCGTGTGAATCGTTAAGAATAAATTAGACTGAATGCGGAAGCGTACCTGAAGGATTCATAGTGTCCCTGTGAGATCTGATCTTCCTTTGAGACACACCCTTCACTTTTCTTATGGTTGGTGGGAGACCAAAAGAAAACCCTTAATTACTGTATTTTGTATTTTGTGTGGATGGGGTGTTCAATGGGGACCAAACCTATATTTATAGTGTGGGACCCTTATAGGGTTTCCATAAATAGTTCGCCAAAATATCTACTCCTCACTGATGATAAAGAACTAGCCTGCTTTTACACATTAAGACCATGATCAATATTTTCTTATTACCCAGTCCCGATATTGTTACCTTATGGATCACTTTATTTATCGGTTTATATTTTATAATAGTGCGACACATATTTAATTACATTAATACTATATCCGCATTTAATATATAAATATATTCTAACAATCTCCCACTGGGACACACATGTAATTATATGTGTATAACCTTAGCGCGCAAGTGAAATGCACTATTATAACCTTGGGGTATTCCTCAACAATCTCGTCCATTAATCATACTAATGTAGGATCAAGGCGCTGGCACACAATTAGCGTAACTAAACCTTCCTTGGTCACACACACCAATACAACTAAATGACATAGATCAATCATGGATGTGTAAGTCGGAAATTACATACAATGTGATCTGACATGCCTATTTCCAACTGGTCCAACTTTAACTTTAATTGAGATCAAACAATGCAAAAGCATCACCTTTTAGAGTGGATAAAACTTTAAACTTTAAACCTTAAACTTTAAACATTATTTCTGCAGAATATCTGTATACAATGTACACAAGGGAAAAATAAACGCATACGGAACAAGTACTCCTACTAAACCATAATATCCTGACTTGATATAACTCCCATATGAGCAGTATGCTCTACAAACTTATTTGGAGGCAATCCTTTAGTCTGCGGATCCGCAATCATGGAGTTTGTTCCTATATGTTCAATTGAAACCGTACCACTCTGTATTCGTTCCTTTACGATGAGGAACTTTCTTTCAATATGCCTGGATTTACTCGAGCTTCTGTTATTGTTAGAGTACAAAACAGCTGCTCGATTATCACAATAAATTTTTAGTGGTCTTTCTATATCAGTCACAACTCGTAAACCAACAACAAAATTTCGCAACCATATGCCTTGAACTGTTGCTTGGTGACAAGCAATGAATTCTGCCTCCATAATGGAATCAGCAATGGTAGACTGTTTCGCACTTTTCCATAAAACGGCTCCTCCAGCCATCAGAAAGACACAACCTGAAGTGGACCTTCGAGTGTCCAGGCATCCATCAAAATCAGAGTCTGAATAGCCAATGATCTCTAAATTATCAGACCTCCGATAAGTGAGCATGCATGTAATCCTTAGTCCTTTGCAGGTATCTCAACACCCGCTTTGCTGCTTTCTAGTGATCCATTCCTGGGTTGCTTAAGTATCTGCCTAGCACCCCAACTATGAATGCTATATCTGGCCTTGTACAAACTTGAGCATACATGAGACTCCCTACAACAGATGCATAAGGAATCTCCTGCATTTCTTTAATTTCAGGACTGCTTTTAGGGCACTGTTTGAGACTGAATTTGTCTCCCTTAGCGACCGGAGTATACCCTGGTTTACAATCTTGCATGCCAAATCTTTTAATACCTTATCGATATAGCCCTTTTGTGATAATCCAAGGATACCTCGAGAGCGATCTCGATGAATCTGGATACCTAAAAGAAAAGAGGCGTCACCAAGATCTTTCATCTCAAAATTATTTGATAGAAATTTCTTAGTTTCGTGCAATAAGCCTATATCATTAGTAGCAAGCAAGATGTCATCCACATATAAAACCAGAAATATAAACTTTTTTTTTTGCTAGAATGTAAGAATTTCATTAATTGCAAAGATATTACAATATCATTTTCCAGACCACCATCTATGATCCGCTACTTTCCACTTAGTCAGCGGAATTACACTTAGTCGACTTCTAATATCAAAAATAATACGACCAACAACAACATGAGGAGACTCAACATAGGAAAATTTCCTAGCCATATTCCGTTGAAACCACACCGAGTACCAACATGCCACAATTGCCATTATAGCGACACCTTTTTTCGCTCGAAGCCATCTGCGTCGTAACAGTTCTTCCAACCAATGATCATCACCAAGGCGAATTCCAAGCCAATCACACAACGCACGGAACACCTTTAAAGTAAAAACACAATGATACATCAAATGATCATGCGTTTCTACCTGTAGTCCACAAATACAGCAAAATTTGTCTTCACTAAGCCCATATAGATACAATCTGTCACGTAACATCAAACTCCGCTTCATACACAACCACCCAATCATCGAATGCTTTGGCACCTGTAGACTATTCCAGATTGCAGCATGCCACCTAACAGACACTCCCCGTCCAGTAAGCCACTTATAACAACCCTTCACCGTATAACTAGGCTCCACCATCCACATACCATCCGAAAAACCTCCCCTAATCTTATCCCGTACCCCACAAATTTTCCTCCAATACCAACCAACATCCAAAGCCGGGTCATATTCAAACCAAGACGCATCCCGTAAGTAGACTTGATGCACCCATCTCACCCACAATGTATCCGCTTTAACTGCTATCCACCAAACTAATTTTCCAACTAGAGCTATATTCCACAAATTACTATTCCGCAAACCAAGCCCTCCCTCCTTTTTAGGACAGCAAACATTCTGCCATGCCACAGGGGGCACCCTCTGATACTCGCTCTTACCATCCCACAGAAAATTCCTGCAAATAGCATTAAGCCGCTCCAAAACCGACTTAGGCAAAATAAACATTGTAGCCCAATAGTTATAAAGAGAAGAGAGAACGGACTGAACAAGTACCACTGGCCCCGCATAGGACAGCTTTTTCGCACCAATAGAACGAATGCGAGCCACCAATTTATCAATCAGAACTGAACAGTCCTTGCACCTCAACCGTCCTGCTATTATCGGAACTCCTAAATATGAGAAAGGTAGCCTCCCTTCCAAGAGGCCAGAGATAGATAGGATCTCTGCTTTCAACTCTGTCGAGACTCCGTTAAAATAAGCATTTGATTTTCCTGAACTCATCCTCAGCCCAGAAGCTTTGGAGAAAGATGCAAAAGCTCTAAGAATAACCATAATGGAACGAGCATCTCCCTTACAGAATAACAACAGATCATCCGCAAACATCAAGTGGGTCAATTGCAGCTGGCGACATATCGGATGATAAGAAAACTTCATCCTGGTTGTAGCACACTTCAAAATACGACTAAGATACTCCATACACAAAGTGAATAAGAGAGGAGACATTGGGTCTCCCTGTCGTAAACCCTTCTTACCTGAGAAAAACCCAAAGCTAGAACCATTCAAGACCAAGGAGTACGCAGCACTCGAAACACATTCCATAATAAGCTGACAACAATGTGCAGGGAAATTCATAGCCTTCAAAATCTCCTCAAGAAAAGACCAACTAACAGAATCATATGCCTTCATGATGTCCAGTTTAAACAAACACCGAGGACAGAAATATAAACTTACTCCCACTGAACTTATGATAAACACAATCATCAACGTCATTAACCTCGAAACTGTAGGGATCTCATCCCAATCACTAATCAAATATTAGTGTAAATCAAATTACTCTAATTTGATTTAGCAAGATCTATGTAGTACAAATTCACTTTGTTTACAAGATTAGAAATTTATACCTTTCTTTAAAGGGAAATTAGGGCACAAAACTAGAACTCCTTTCTAGTTTTGTTTCTTGAGCTTAAGTTTAGGATGATCCTCCAAAACCGAGTTTCCAAACAAGGAAACCTCCTAAAAGATGCACCCAAGAACTTACTCCAAAAGATACTAAAGATTTTGGACTAGAAATCACTTAGTATCACTTGATAATATGTAATATTATTATTACTAACTCTTAGTAATATGTGGGATAATACTAGAATATAGTTTAGAGAGAATAGTAGAGAGATTAGTAAAATAATTGCATGAATTACTTTATCTTTCTTGGCCTTGTGTTTATATAAGCAAACAACAAAAAATGAAGTGTGTTTGGCACACCAAAGGGGGCCGGCCAAAATGACAAGAGAGGAGAAGAAGATTTTTTGTCTTGGGTAGAAAAATAGCATGCATTGTCATGATTATGTTTAGCATGCATTTCCAATTAAAAGAAAACAAAACAAATAAAACAAATGGAAGCTTCTCCCACTTGCTCTATTTTGGACGGTCCATGAGCCCCTTATTTGGGTCCATTTTGTTTTCAATATTTGTCCCACAAATACTTATAATTTATCACTTGATCATCTAATATGATAAAGTATAAATTAATTAAACTCTTCCTTAATATACATGTACACTTACACATATATTAAAAATGCACTTTTACTAATCTCATTAGTAAAATATACACAATTAGTGAATTAACGTTTAATCACTAATTCCCATCTCCTCTAATAATTTTATCGATATAAAATTAAATCATCCGAGTTCACAACTCGATTTCTCTCTAAATTAATACACTGACTAACCGTTAGTCGATTTATCAAGTCACTAATATAATCGTATCTCATACAATTAATTAGCTTCAATATTTAGAGTACGTTCCTTTAGGTGTGACTTAAAGGGATCAATTGATTACCGCCGTTCTCACGACAATAACGTCAAACTCTAGTCAGCCAACCGTTATTGATTTACGTTAATCAATTGACAATAATACAGGATCCCCCACGTATTCCTTAATTGAGATTTATTAAGTAATCGCACTATTGTGGAGGACACTTACTCCAACAATCTCCCACTTGTCCGAGACAAGTTGTGCATTACCAATTCTCATGTCCGTTTCACATCTCCCACTCAATGCAAGGTGTCTTACAGGTCGTACTTGCATCCTGAGATATATATCATGAGTGGTTTCCTCGATAGGGAGAGTAGCTGTCTGACCGGGGAATCTACCGTAGATTCTTACCGAGCGTGGTCACGCATTTTCAGCGACTACTCCTCGAGTGGCCCAAAGATGTTTTACCCCGACAAGGGTGGACATTTCCCTTCCACTCGATTGTACTGTATGATGCAGATCACCATGACCCCAAAGATGCCCTTATAACCCCCTTTCACGGCATGGTTTAGGACAAAAATGAAAGTCACTCGGAAACTGCACCGACTCAAAGGAATATTATAGAAATTCCCACCACGACCAGGTTTCAATTGCATTGAAAAGGAATTCTATAAGCGTCCCGCCCGACAGAGTGTTTTCACAGTCTGTCTATGCAAACGATCAGTCATCTCATATGACCCTATGGTGTTGAACCCACCATCGATCGACTTGCAATCTAGTCTCTCCGAGACGTCACCTCATGTGAGAGACTAGGGACCAAATACTTAGTTTGTACCGTTCACTTGAATACGTTCAAAGTTGTCACACAAATATTCGGATAAACAAAGTATGCATTCATAATGACTTAAGATAAAAACAATGAATGTTATTTACATATATGTAATAAGATACATCGTTCAATTACATATTACGAAACTAAAGGAAATCTGGCATACGCCGCAACCCCATGGAGGCGGTGTGCGCGTCATGCTTAGCCCTCGAAAGAGGCTTGGTTAAAGGATCAGCGATGTTATCGTGCATCCAACCTTACAAATATCTATTTCCTTCCTCTCCACATTATCTCTAATAACGTGGTATTTCCTCAAAACGTGTCTAGACTTGTTACTAGACTTGGGCTCCTTTGCTTGAAAATAGCCCCACCAAGTTATCACAATAAACAAAGGATGGATCCACGGCACTAGGGACTACTCTTAGTCCATCCAAGAATTGCCGAATCCACACAGCTTCTTTAGCAGCTTCAGATGCCGCCAAATATTCAGCTTCCGTTGTAGAATCCGCAGTGACACTCTGTTTGAAGCTCTTCCAATAAACAGCTCATCTATTCAACATAAAGACATAGCCGGATTGGGATTTTAAATCATCCCCATCAGTTTGGAAACTTGCATCTGTGTAACCCTTTACACGTAGCTCAAGTTCTCCTCCAAACACTAGAAACGAATCCTTAGTTCTTCTCAAGTACTTAAGGATGTTCTTTACAGCTATCCAGTGACTCTCACCGGGATTAGCTTGATACCGGGTCGTCATGCTCAAAGCGAAAGCAACGTCAGGACGAGTGCACATCATAGCATACATGATTGATCCTACAGCGGAAGCATAAGGGATCAATTTCATGCGTTCAATTTCCGCAGGAGTCGTAGGACATTGAGATTTCTTCAATGTTATTCCTACACTCATCGGAAGAAAGCCTCTCTTGGAGTCTTTCATATTGAACCTATCAAGAATCTTATCGATATAAGCTTCTTGACTTAATGCTAGTATCCTTTTGGATCTATCTCTATAGATCCGGATACCCAAGATGCGTTGTGCCTCTCCCAAGTCCTTCATTTGGAAATGGTTTCCCAATTCCACCTTTACCGAGTTCAGGCTTGGAATATCATTTCTAATCAATAGTATGTCATCCACATACAAAACAAGGAAAGTTACCTTGCTCCCACTAAACTTCATGTACAAACAAGGTTCCTCGGCACTTCGAGCGAATCCATGTTGTTTGATAACATGATCGAATCTGTGATTCCAACTCCTCGATGCTTGCTTAAGACCATAAATGGATCTTTTAAGCTTGCATACTTTCTTAGGGTTGGATGTATCTATAAAACCTTCAGGTTGTGTCATAAACACTTCCTCTTCTAGAATCCCATTCAAGAAGGCGGTTTTTACATCCATTTGCCATATTTCATAGTCATGAAATGCGGCAACCGCTAAGATTATCCTTATGGATCGAAGCATTGCAACCGGTGCAAAGGTTTCATCATAATGAATACCTTGGACTTGTGAAAAGCCCTTTGCCACCAATCTAGCTTTGTAAACATCTATATGTTTATCTATGCCGAGTTTGATTTTGAATATCCATTTACACTGAAGGGGTCTCAAACACATCACCCTCCTCCTCGATGTTATAGCCGCCTTGTAGGTTGAGGGTTCGTTGCTTTCGAATAACAACAAATCACCCTCCTCCTCGATGTTACCGAGGTAGCGGTCAGGTTGATGACTAATTCTTCCTGACCTCCTAGGGATTATAGCCGTGTCAGAAGACGAGGGAACAGTTTCCTCATTTTCTGTCTCGATTTGTGGCTCTTGAACTTCATCAAGTTCAAATTTTCTCCCACTCTGTTCTTTAGAAATAAATTCATTTTCTAGAAAAACAGCATCACGAGCCACAAACAGTTTGTTCTCGTGAGGGTTGTAGAAGTAATAACCACAGGTTTCCTTAGGATAACCTACAAATAGACATTTGTCAGACCTTGGAGCGAGTTTATCGTCAGTTTTATTCTTGACGAATTCCCCACATCCCCAAATTCTCATGAATGACAAATAGGGAACCGTTCTCGTCCATATCTCATATGGAGTCTTATTGGCCGCTTTAGTCGGACTTCGATTTAATGAGAAAACAAATAGATAACAAAGGCAAAGCCCCAAAATGAACCAGGAAGCTCAGTTTGACTCATCATAGACCGAACCATGTCAAGCAAAGTTCGGTTTCTCCTTTCTGCAACACCGTTCAACTGTGGTGTGCCCGGAGGAGTCCATTGTGATATTATACCACAATTCTTAAGATGTGAATCAAACTCATTACTTAGATATTCGCCACCACGATCCGATCGTAGTGCTTTTATCCTTTTGTTTAATTGGTTCTCAACCTCATTTTGAAATTCTTTAAATTTCTCAAAAGCATCACTTTTATGCCTTATTAAGTAGACATAACCATATCTACTTAAGTCATCGGTAAAAGTAATGAAGTAATGATATCCTCCTCTAGCGGTGATGTTTAATGGTCCACACACATCGGTATGTATGAGTCCTAAAACCTCACTTGCTCGTGTCCCTTTACCACTAAAGGGTTGACGAGTCATCTTGCCTAAGTGGCAAGATTCGCATGTACCATATGATTCGTAATCAAATGGTTTGAGAACCTTGGTCGCAACAAGTCTCTTTATGCGTTTGTCGTTTATGTGACCTAAACGACAATGCCAAAGGAGGATTTGTTTGATTCATTCGTTTTGAGCCTCTTGTTCTCGACATGATAAACATCATTAACATCATTTAAAACATAAATACCTCCAATTGAAATAGCTTCACCATAAACCATTTCATTAAACGAAAAAGTACAACGGTTGTTCTTAATCATAAAACAAAAGCCTTCTGCATCTAACACGGAGACGGAGATAATGTTTTTAGTTAGAGTTGGTACAAAATAACAGTTATTCAAAAGCAACTCTAATCCACTAGCAAGAGCGAGTACAAAAGTTCCCACGGAAACGGCCGCTACTCTAGCTCCATTGCCCATGCGGAGATCTACATCACCCTTGGCTAGAGCTCGCACGTTTCTCATCCCCTGCAAATGATTACAAAGGTGAGATCCACATCCGGTATCCAATACCCATGTAGAAATGCAAGCATGATTGATGTCTATCATATAGAGATTAGAAGGAAGAATACCTTTGGATGTCGCACATCCATCTTTCAAGTCCTTCTTGTACTTGGGACAATTGCGCTTCCAATGACCCACTTCATTGCAATACTTGCAAGTGTCATTGAGAGGTTTCCCCTTGTTGATCTTGGGCTTAGGCTTATGTGGAACACCTTCCACAATAGCCTTGCCCTTACCCTTGCCTTTGACGGATGGCGTTTTCTTAGCCACCTTCCCCTTCTTAACTCCAAGAGACATGTTCTTCATTTTCATGGAGAGAACATCTTTCCTCTCCACCTCATTCACTTCCATATCCCTCTCGGCTTGGACCAAGAGAGCATGAAGTTCATGGTAACTCTTATCCATGTTGTTCATGTTATAGTTTACCCGAAAATGAGCAAACTTATTAGGAAAAGAGTGAAGAATGCGGTTAATCGCAAGAGCTTTCGGTATAGCACACTCTTGACGCTCAAGAGTGTCTATTTGCTCAATCATTTTGAGCACATGAGGACCAACTTTTTGGTTCCTCTCAAGCTTTGCATCGAAAAACCGAACCGCGGCTTCATAAAGCCTTATTTGCGGTGCTTTGGAGAACATGGTTGTCACTCGAGTGAATATCTCATATGCACTCTTTTGTGTGACAAATCGGAGTTTGAGAGCGGGTGCCATGGACCAAATCAAGACGTTTTTCACGTCATTGTCCACTTTCACATACTCATCATAGGTGGCTCGTGCCGCCCCGGATCGAGATGTGGGTTCGGCGGGGTGTGGTTCGGTAAGGTGTTTGAGCACATTGTCGGATGTAGCGGCGCCCCTCATTGTCGTATCCCATTCGACAAAGTTGCTACCGTCATCCTTGAGGATACACTTATCCATCACGGTTCGCAACCATGAATCTTTGCCCAAAATGGGCGCGGGAGTTGATGATGATGATGCCATTGCGATTTGAAATAAATGATTTTACAACAAATATGAGGAAATATATAAGCATTCATTGTTCATTAATAACATTTGCTAAAACTCATTTTAAGACAAATGTTCATTTATATAATGATCTCCCACGAAATTATATAAACGATTCCAAGACTCGTTTTTCATATAAAATTAGACATCTCATGTTTCCTTTTATATAAAAACGATAAGTCAACACTTGACTAATTCTACACTAGAATGCTTGGTTGATGATTTTCTATAAAATGCATCGATTAGCCCCAAATAACTCTTATTCGGTTGAGTCCAAACCAAATTAGTAAGGGACTTCCTCCCACTACTTACCCATGGTAACAAGGTTCCACGTCGCGGAGGTCCTCACGAACATGGGGTTCATAGTCGCTACATTTGGAAAGGCTTAATCTCAATTCATTTTGATAAAAAAATGTGGGTGATCTTGTCAATTTTAGTCATAAAATTCTTTTTAAGTGAACTAATTTAGGAATCGTGACTTAAATTGACAATCATAGTGGGATATCGTGGTATGCATGGCGATTTTGGCATGTGTGCGGAAAATAAGCAAACAAACAAGCATGATAAAGCAAGCATAAACCTAGTATGGACACCTAAAAGTAATTAAAAAAACAAGGAGTTACAAATTGGAAACCAACTCCTTTGGTCCCTCTTCATAAGGACTTGATCCAAGCTCCTCCTTGCAAGCTTTAGAACTCTTCTAAGGCTCCATGTCGATCTCCATCACAGTCATGGATTACTGAAATAGTTCTGAAGTATGATTTACAAATGAATACATAGCAATCCTATTATACATTTATAAATGAAATAAACTATTAAATTACAAACCGCGATACGAGATCGCATTTAATCTGAAACCACACGATATTCCCTTTCATTACTGCAATATCGGTAAAAATATAACAAACTATGGCCATACTAGTAAGAACAAACATTCATTCAATAATAAACATTCATCCAAACATGCATAAAGTAAAGCTTATAAATAAAAACATGCCAAAATCACCCTAAACATAATCGCATTAATTCGTTTCAAACCGATCTCATTTTTAATCGATTAATCTTATATTAATCAATAATGCTTAAAACACCTTTTAAGCTTGAACCAAAACTTCTAAACTGATTTAGAACACACAAAATTAGTTTTCACTAATTCATGGTGATTTTAGTTCATAAACATGGTCATTTGCTAATTAGATGTACTTTAATCATAACTTTTTATGAATAAAGCTTTATAAAATCAAAATAAAATAAAATAAAATCATTTTTATTTTGACAAAAATTTGTATATTCTGGAACACTTCCAAAATATCAGAAATGAAAAGTTTGGTCAGAAAATATTTACGAATTATTTTATATAAAATAACATACGATTTCATCGATTTTATCTCATAAAATCAAGAAAACGTCTAAAACAGTGAGGAAAAATCCCAAATTTATACGAGAGAGTCCTCATAATGTATAAAAATATTGGTATAAATTTCATGTCCAGAAAACAATGTTTACTATATTTTTGGACATAAAATGCATATCATACCGATTTTAAACAAAAATATGAATAAATATTCAAAACTCAAAATCTGACTTTGAAAATTTACATGCAGAATGTATAAATATGAGATATCACTGTGTAAAACTTTCGTGACCAGATTCCAACTACAACTATTTTAGCCAAAAACACACTTTTTGACTCGGTTTTGTATAAAAATCATTTAAATTAGCAAAAAAATTTCGAAAATTACGAAATTTTACCAGTAACTTCATGAGACCAGAAAATTTGCATGCAATAAAAATCTCGTGTTAAAACCATTTTTAACACTATTTTCGGATTTTATCATATTTATTCTCAATAAATATATAAAACTCCAAAAATAACAAAATAAATTTGTAACTACAAGCCTTGGCTCTGATACCATTTGTAGGGATCTCATCCCAATCACTAATCAAATATTAGTGTAAATCAAATTACTCTAATTTGATTTAGCAAGATCTATGTAGTACAAATTCACTTTGTTTACAAGATTAGAAATTTATACCTTTCTTTAAAGGGAAATTAGGGCACAAAACTATAACTCCTTTCTAGTTTTGTTTCTTGAGCTTAAGTTTAGGATGATCCTCCAAAATCGAGTTTCCAAACAAGGAAACCTCCTAAAAGATGCACCCAAGAACTTACTCCAAAAGATACTAAAGATTTTGGACTAGAAATCACTTAGTATCACTTGATAATATGTAATATTATTATTACTAACTCTTAGTAATATGTGGGATAATACTAGAATATAGTTTAGAGAGAATAGTAGAGAGATTAGTAAAATAATTGCATGAATTACTTTATCTCTCTTGGCCTTGTGTTTATATAAGCAAACAACAAAAAATGAAGTGTGTTTGGCACACCAAAGGGGGCCGGCCAAAATGACAAGAGAGGAGAAGAAGAGTTTTTGTCTTGGGTAGAAAAAGCATGCATTGTCATGATTATGTTTAGCATGCATTTCCAATTAAAAGAAAACAAAACAAATAAAACAAATGGAAGCTTCTCCCACTTGCTCTATTTTGGACGGTCCATGAGCCCCTTATTTGGGTCCGTTTTGTTTTCAATATTTGTCCCACAAATACTTATAATTTATTACTTGATCATCTAATATGATAAAGTATAAATTAATTAAACTCTTCCTTAATATACATGTACACTTACACATATATTAAAAATGCACTTTTACTAATCTCATTAGTAAAATATACACAATTAGTGAATTAACGTTTAATCACTAATTCCCATCTCCTCTAATAATTTTATCGATATAAAATTAAATCATCCGAGTTCACAACTCGATTTCTCTCTAAATTAATACACTGACTAACCGTTAGTTGATTTATCAAGTCACTAATATAATCGTATCTCATACAATGAATTAGCTTAAATATTTGGAGTACGATCCTTTAGGTGTGACTTAAAGGGATCAATTGATTACCGCCGTTCTCACGACAATAACGTCAAACTCTAGTCAGCCAACCGTTATTGATTTACGTTAATCAATTGACAATAATACAGGATTATCCCCACGTATTCCTTAATTGAGATTTATTAAGTAATCGCACTATTGTGGAGGACACTTACTCCAACAGAAACCAAATGAGATTATAACTTGATGAAATTAGTGATACCATTGACGAGAAGCCTGTTTGAGCCCATAGATGGATTTCTTTAATTTGCAAACCATATTCTTTGGGTCTCCTGACACAAAGTTTTCTGGTTGCACCATATAAATCGTTTCATCAATGTCGCCATTAAGAAACGCTGTCTTTACATCCATCTGATGTAACTCAAGATCAAAATGTGCAACAAGCGCCATGATTACTCTAAAGGAATCCTTAGTAGAAACAGGAGAAAATGTTTCTTTATAATCTATACCTTCCTTTTGAGTAAAACCTTTAGCTACAAGACGCGCCTTAAATCTTTCCACATTACCCTTCGAATCCTTCTTGGTTTTAAATATCCATTTACAACCAATAGGCTTCGCACCTTCAGGTAATTGAATAAGATCCCAAACCTTATTGTCTTGCATAGACTTATATTCCTCATTCATGGCGTCAATCCACTTTTGAGCATTAGAACTTTTCATGGCCTGCTGGAAGTTGATTGGATCATCTTCCAACAGTTCACTAGAATCCTCATGTTCTTGGAGATATACAAATTCATCCGAAAAGGTACTTCTTCTTACTCTAGTAGATCTCCTTAAATCTTGAGGTTGCTGAGTTTGAATTTCTGGGATCTCGTTCTCAATGACGGGTTGTTCTTGTGGAACAAACAAATCATCTTGAACGGGATCAATATTGACATTGTCCTGACGAGGATACTCATTTGCTTCTCCGATGGTAGTGACAGGTAAAGGAACCTGCACATCATCGAGAGCAACCATAGGAATCGAGATCGATTCTTCCTCAAATACAATGTCATTAACCTTATTTCTCCCCCCAAACTCAACATCCTCAAAAAATATTGCAGTTCCCGTCTCAAATATATTCTTTACAGTGGGATCATAAAATTTGAAACCCCTTGATCGCTCCGAATAACCAATAAAGTAGCTGCTCACCGTTTTGGAGTCCAGTTTATTTTCATGCGGCCTATAAGGTCGCGCCTCAGCTGGACATCCCCATACATGAAAATGCTTAAGACTAGGCTTTTGACCCGTCCAAAGCTCATAAGGTGTCTTGGCAGCTGCTTTAGTTGGTACCCTATTTAGAATATAGGCTGCAGTCTTTAGTGCTTCTCCCCAGAGTGATGTAGGTAAGGTAGAATGACTGATCATACTCCTTACCATGTCCTTAAGAGTTCGGTTTCGTCTCTCAAAGAACACCGCTCATGCTAGAGTGAACTGACATCTGCATCTTGAGGGACTATTCCACACTCCTCTAGGTACTTAGCAAATGGTCCTGGACGTTGTTCACCTGAACCGTCATATCTGCCGTAGTATTCACCACCACGATCAGATTTGACAACTTTAATCCTTTTGTTGAGCTGAAGCTCAACCTCGGCTTTAAAAGCCTTGAACACGTCCAAAGACTCTGATTTCTCATGAATTAGGTAAAGGTAGCCATAACGAGAGTAATCGTCTATGAATGATATCAAATACCGTTGACCATTCCACGAAGCCGTAGGAAATGGCCAACAGATGTCCGTATGTATCAATTCTAAGACGTCCGTAGCTCTGTTGGCTCCTAACCTCCTTACTTTGGTTTGTTTTCCTTTAATACAACTTACACAAACATTAAGGTCTGTGAAGTCAAGCGAATCTAGAATGCCATCAGACACAAGCCTTTGAATTCTCTCTTTCGAGACATGACCCAACCTTTTGTGCCATAATGACGCTGAATTTTCCTGATTAAATTTACGCTTAGTACCACGTGATTCTACGTGCAGGTTTTCACTGTATGATGCAAATTTATCAAGCATGTAAAGATTATCGAAACCACATAAAGAACCAGTTCCAACAATATTTGAATTTAAAGACAATATAAATTTCCTGTCCGCAAATGAACAATAATAACCAGATTTGTCCAAGAGAGATACAAAAATTAAATTCCGTCTAAAAGACGGTACAACAAAAGTGTCTTTCAAATCCAAATAAAAACCAGTCCTTAATAATAATCTAAACGTGCCAATAGCATCAACTTCCACCGACTTTCCATCTCCCACGTAGATGTATCTTTCGCCTTCACTTGGCTTTCGGTGTGCTAGACAACCCTGCATAGAAACACTAATATGAGTAGTCGCACCAGAGTCTACCCACCAAGTGTTTCTAGAAACTGAAGCTAAATTAACTTCAGAACAAACCAAATTAAGAATTGTACCTTTCTTTGCTCGCTTAGCGAGCCAAGCCTTATATCTTAGACAATTCTTCTTCATGTGTCCTGGCTTTCCGCAGAAATAACAACCAGTTGGTTCATCACCTTCCTCCTGCTCACCAGGACCCTTAGTTGCAGCCTTAAATTCAAACTTTCTTTTCTTGCCCTTTCCTTTAGAGGTACTAGCCAAGAGAGCAACATCAACCTTATCTTGCTTCAACCTCTCTTCCTCTTGCACACCATAAGAAATGAGCTCATTTAGAGTCCACTTCTCCTTTTGACAGTTGTAGCTTACTTTAAACTGTCCAAATTGTGTAGGGAGAGATAACAATACTAAATGAACGAGCAAGTCATCCGACAAGTCGAGCTTTAGTGCCTTAAGTTTTGAAGCAATATGAGACATCTCCATGATGTACTCCCTTATATTTCCCTTACTGAATTGATATTTCCTTGAAATCAAGTGCTGCAGTAGCGTACTTGTTTCTGCCTTATCGTTTTTAACAAAACGCTTTTCAATTTCAGCAAGAAATTCCTTGGCATTGGTAATCTTTTCAGACACCGCACCTCTAAAAGCCTCCGGAATGCCGCGTTTTATGATCATAAGACTCATGCGATTGGATTTCTCCCACTTCTCAAATTCTCTCTTTTCATCGGGAGAACTTGCATCCGTAAGAGGAGTGGGAGAATCCACCCTGAGAGCAAGGTCTAGATCCATGCAGCCAAGAACAATTAACATGTTCTCTTTCCAATCCTTGAAATTCGTCCCATTTAGCATGGGAATAGAGCTTAAATTGCCAGAAATAGTAGCAGCAGACATATTAACTGAATAAAACAAACAACTTTAATAAGAAACATGCTCATAAACCTTATTTAAAATTTAAATTCAAATAAGAGGTATATTTTCCCATCTCAAGATACCGGTAACAACATTAGTGTCAAGTCTTTGGACAGTAACACTAACTGTCAGTGGTAATCTTGTCGTAGTGACCAAATATTGACAATAATCATGTAAATACAGCCTTCCTTTGGGCTGACTTGTATTCACACTTAATAAATCATATAATTGTCACATATTCACCACCACAGGTGTTGTGTGTATTTCTGCCAAATATGAGCCTTCCTTTGGGCCGACTCACACCCGCACGAAAATACACACCCCACAATATCCAATGTTCTCAATAAATTAATCATTACAAGACTAGCCTTCCTTTGGGCCGACATAATCCTACCGATTAATTTATCTCAAACATTAGATCCAAATTTTATACCAATTAATTGAGTTAAATTTTCCTTAATAATTCAATGTAAAAGAAACCGTCATTGAAATATATAATATAACAACCGTAATTGAATTGCCATACAAAAAATACATTCGAGCGATTAAACTGAAACTGGAACAATTCTCTAATTTCTTAAAGCCTGAAGCAAACAAAAAAAACACGGAGAAAGCAAGTACTCCATAAGAAAGCCACGCAGTATATAGTAAAACCAAAAAAAGCTGAAGAGCACGTGTCAAGCATTACAAAATTCTAGGTCATCATTAGTATGCAGCAACAACAATAATACGGAGCAATACCAAAAGTAAAACAATCATGAAACTTATAACGATGACATCGTCAATCAATAATACGGAGTACTGATGAAATAAGGCTAAGAGCACGTGCCAGGCAAAGATAAAGTCATGCAATACAAACAACCGTAAAACACATGCGATTCATACAGGAAATAAATCGCACAACGAAAACTTAGGGTCGACGATAATAATCCGACTATTCTTAACGATCTACACGATATCCCTCTGATACCAATTGTTAGAAAACCCCTTAGATCGGTACCGTGTGAATCGTTAAGAATAAATTAGACTGAATGCGGAAGCGTACCTGAAGGATTCATAGTGTCCCTGTGAGATCTGATCTTCCTTTGAGACACACCTGTGGATACCCATATCCGTACCCTCCCACACAAAACCCTGTGATGTATCACGGACTTTTATTACGCATGCTTTAACGTTGACTTAAACGGTTCTAACTAATGTCGAATTCATTTTTGCGTCGTTTGAAATGTTAAAATGATTTAGGTCGCCTCACATCGCTTTAAATAAACATTCATGTTGTCCATTTGGAGTCTAGCTAGGTCCTCGTCCTGCTTCATTTGGCATGAGCTTCGCATTTGCACTACAATTAGCCCTTTTACATTAACAAGGTCTGATTCAGCATTCCTAAATTCCTAAATTTAGGCCCGGCGGCTAGATCTTCCCTTTAGCTTCCTCTTACGCAAAATATAGCCTCACGGGTTACCTTATTTCACAAAATCTATACAAATACACCTTTTTCATTATTCCGAGTCTCGGGCCTAAAATCGAGCCCAAGCCCAGCCTTTGGCCCGCACTCCAAAGCCCTGAACATCACAAATATCTCAGAAATATCCCAGGTGTTTTCTTGACGTGCAAGGTTAAGATTATACCGTATATTTTAGAGATATAATCAAACCGAAACTAGGAAACTAGAGAAAAAGCCACACCCACAAACCGCATAGCCTTATGCGGTTTGGGGTGGCAACCGCATAAGGCTATGCGGTTTCCTTGCCTGTTTTTATCCCCGGGTTTCCTAATTTCTCCGAGGTTTTTAGTATATATACACCCCTATACCTGACCTCGAAAAACACAATTTGCATCCACAATTGGCATCCACAATTCACAGCATACACACTCCAATACATTCACAAAAGCCTCACGCACTCAAATCCTTGAGTTCAACACACCATCCCATGTTGAATTCATCCTCCTTTTAAGTTCAAGAAGCTCGCCAGATCCAAGCGCCAGGACTGTAGGTACCGATCCACTTGGATCAAAGCTTTTTCTTTTTTCCTGTGGCCTAAAAAAGGGGACTACACTTTTGCGCCAGGGCTTTGGCATCAGTAGCTTGCACTCCAAGTGTTCTATTTACTTCGGGTACACTCCATATCCGATGACACGCCAAAGTCGCATAAGCAACCGACCCTTATAAAATAAACCAATGGACAATTGAACTATTTTATTTGCATGCATCTTGCACCTTCTTATTTTGCATTAAAATCAACTTAAACAATGAATTCGACCTTTAACTGAACCGTTTTCGTTAACAAGTTAAACATGCTAAACTGAGGGTTTTAATCAATCTTTTTACATCTGCATCTGCATTCTTTTACAAACTTATCGCACTTGTACGTAGCGATAACATTAGCTCAAATATCATCCTATTCGGATTGTTCTAGGTCAGTAGAGGCTATTTTTACATAGGCTTTTCTAAAAGGTTTTCATAAATCATTAATTGAACTCTTTTTCTAAAGTACCCACACCCTGAATCCATTCTGGTTTCACAAGCCTTAGATCTAGGGGTGTCGGCGTGCTCCGAAATCTAGGACATGTCTTTAGGCTTAGGACATGATAGCAGGTTCCTAATTTCCGCGATAATTAGGTGGCGACTCCAAAACAGTTTTAAAGGTTTTTGTAAATTAGTCTTTTTAACTTAAAAGCACCCTTACGCAAGACGCCGAGTTGGGTCCCTCCCGATCTCGGGTTCCACGTTTTGGCGACTCCGCTGGGGACATCTTATTTTTAAAACTTAAAACTAGCTTTTTTCTTTTTAAAAATAAAGAGGTGAAACTTGAAAGCCTAGAACAATCCATGTATATATATTTGAGCTATGCACATTCGTTTAGAGTCCATTCCTTTTGGAATCTAGGCACCCTTTGCACCCTCGAGAGGTGGTTCCCACATGCAGGCTTGTCCACTCGATAAAGCACATGCCGGACTAACTTTCCTCTCGCCCCTCCACGGCTTGCCATAAACGGCTATCTCGACCGCCCCAGTGCTCCCTTTAGAAAACCTATCGCCCCGGCGTAAGGAAATAAAGAGGTTAAGTATCTGCCAAAGCGTACTCGAGGTAGTTGGAGGTGTACCCGGCTGACCCTTTTTCACCCCTTTTGAGTCATATGTACAAGTTCGAGGCTATGAACTCCATGGTCTTTTTCAAAATGAGCATTTGCATTCATATCTTCGAAAACTCGCTTAAACGTTTCAAAGATAATTGAACCTAACATCTAACAAAACTAACGCTTTTCAAACAAAACTATCGCGAATTTTTGAAACTAGCTTTCTCAAAATTCTTCTTTTGCACTAACAAGCAAAAACCCGAGCAAGGATTAAAATCCAAGCTCGTGGATTTCAATCCCCTAGGTCACACGGCCTAGACTCCACTTTTAACATCCTCGACTCGACTTGCTAACCACTCTCGAGTCGAATCCTTACTCTTTTACACATCCGAACTCGAGCTCGCCTCGGCAAATTACCGATTTCAGTTCGACGGGAGCAAAGCAAAACCTTTAACATCGAGACGAGATGCGCGCACGCATCCTCGCCTCAAAAGCTTCTTTTAGCTAAAACCTTTTCGAAAACCTCCTCTTTTCAAAACATAAAAGGTCTTTCCAAACAAAGAAATGAGCTAAAATGAATGCTTAAAATGTATGCGAGTCTAGTGGGTCGAGTCGTGTCACTAATATACGAAGTGAAATGCAGGACCAGAACCAAGACTAGGACTAGGTCTCAACTGGATACTCGTCGTACCATGGATCGCATCATCACCCCTCATTTTAAACGCAAACGCACCTCGAAAATGGCTAACCTCAACAGATTGAGAACTCTCCGTAACCGTATTAACCAACTCACCAAAGACATTAGCAACTTGAAGGCCTTGCATCAAGCCAAAGTTGAACACTTGGAACGGCATACCAAGAACAAGGCCGACGAGCATGCTTCCCTCTATACCCTCGCAAACCAGCGTCAAGGAGACAAGGAAGATTTCACCCACTTTCTTGCTCGATGGAGGAAATTGCTAGCACAGACTCCAAATTCTCCACATGAAAATGAACTCATGTACACATTTCTCACCAGTCAACGACCCGAATGGCAAAGGAAGTTCGACTACGGTGATGTCGAGAATTTCGAAGAACTCATCGAAGTCGCCATTAGAGCCCAAAACGACCACGCCATCGTCGAAGGATCAGCCCCTACATTGGATTGCTCTTATCTCATCGCACCCTCTAATGATCAAATCAATGGGGTCTGGTTTAGCGACGACGAAGATGAAGAGTGGCCGCCCGCTAACAAAACGGTAGCTCAACTCTCAACCACTTCCCTTCAACTAAGAACAAAAGGAACAAAAAGGGAAAGAAAAAGAAGGGCAAACAGCCCCAAAACAAGGACCAAAAAGGAAAGGACGAGCAACCCGAGAAGAAAGACCAAGACGAGGTTTCACACCTCACACGTTCTGGCCGTCCCTATCAGAATATCTTTACAGATGAGCATGCCTAAAAGTACCACACGAGAAAGGCAAGGCCGTAACCCAAGAGGATCTCCCCTCTACAAGTACACCCTCTACCTCTGCAATAATTCCACCACCAAACACGAACGAGGTTCTTCGGAAGCAACTCGCTCGCACAAAAGCCGATGTTTCCATCTGGGCTCTTCTACGAGATTCAGCCGAACATAGGAAGGCATTCATTCGCGCCTTACAAATAGCATCTGCAGACTCGGAAATCTCTCCGGATCAAATGGTTAGCCATGTTACGAGAGATTGGTTGCCAGGGGCTATCACCTTCTCAAACGACGATTTACCCGCATTCGGACCTAATCACAACCTTGCTCTCTATATTAGTGTGGAGTGCATGAAGAAAACCCTACCCGTGTCTCTCGTCGACAACGGGTCCGCGGTCAATGTCCTACCGTTAACCACCGCACATCGCCTCGGCTTGTCCGACAAAGACTTCACCCCAAGCACGGATGGAGTCAAAGCTTTTGATGGAACCCGACGTCATGTGAAAGGAACCATTTCCCTTCACATACGCAGTGGTCCCATAGAAAGGAAGGTCGAATTTCAAGTCATCGATATGACCCCTTCCTACAACATACTCCTAGGACGGCCATGGATCCACGCCACTAAGGCCATAACCTCTACTCTCCACCAAAAGGTTAAGATCCCTCTTAACGAAGAGATCATAACCTTAAACGCGTCAAACTTCCGAGCCCTTTTCGACACACCGAAGGAGCCCAACGCTGCAGAAATCGCCGTCGAACCTACACAAGAACTGTGTGGTTTCGACCTGGAGATTGGCGCCGTCACGCGTACACCAATCAAAAGTTATAAACCCTTCAAGACAAAAGACAACAATAGCCTTTGGCTCACCATGGGCCTAGGCTACGAACCCAAGAAGGGCGACCAGGAGCGAATGATCAAAGAGATCCAAAGACGAAAGTCAACCCACAAAGTCACCCTTCGACCCTATATCCTCGACCTAGGTGCGTACTTCACCTCTGGAGGAACGGTCGACGGGAATACCTCCCTCCGAGGCATCATCCACTCACCCAAAGCTTGTTTCTCTAGTGAGGCCGAGCCCAATACACTCAACGCCTCACCGAGCACCAAAATGAAGAGATCGTTTCCACAATCATGAAAGACCGTCGCTTCGACCCCAACTTACTCATAGCTGATGCCACCGACAAAACCCTTAACGGATGGTATAAAACGCTGAAATGGACCGACGCACAGGGTCACCACTTTCAGCTTATCACCGGCGAAGGACCGCTTTTCGACCATGTCACCAACCTCAAAGACAAGGAAGAAAGCGATTCAAGTACAAGCAACTCAAGCAACTCAAGCAGCAGTGAAGACAGTGAAGAGGAAGAAGAGATTCTACTAACTTCTAATGCTCTCAGTGTCGGGTCATCTGTCGACCCATCTATCCTACACTCTACCTTTAGTTTAGACTTCCTTTTTACGGAGGCTAGCTCCAAGCAATTTTCTGATTTATCGAAGAAATCTTTTCAAAGTAATGAAATAAATGAATTTGCTTACGTCTTGTCTCAAGCTAAAACAAACAACAAAGAACAAACAATTACAAATCAACAAACAACAAACGAATCACAAAATGCAAAAGACACTAACTCATGCGATGAAAATGAACAAACAAATGAATCTTTAAACAAATACATTGCAAACATTATCTCTCCAAAAACACAAGACCCCATCATCGAGGAAACCATAACCATAAACGTGGGAACCCCCGAAGAGCCAAGGGAATTACAACTAGGTGCCTCACTAGACGAAGATGAACGCACCCAATTCACACAACTCCTAAGCGAATTCAAGGACGTATTCGCTTGGTCATACAAGGATATGCCCGGAATCGAACGAAGCATAGCCGAACACCACATCCCCATCAAACCCGGTTACAAACCAGTCAAACAAAAACTGAGAAGACTGCGCCCTGAATGGTCCCTCATGGTCAAGGAAGAAATCGAGAAACAACTGATGTGTCATATATTTACGTACTTATAGCCCCTTGTTCACGAGCTTTACTTTGCGTTTCCCGTGCGTTTACATGCGTTTCGCTTCCTATTTCTCTCCGTTTTGGCTCTGCTGCGTTTTTGTGTCTATTTTGTAGGTAAGAGCAGCTATTTGGAGTTTAGGATGCTATTCGGGAGGTTTCGTGAAGTTTCAATAAGTTTCGTGAAGTTTCGAGGTGATTCGAGTTGGTTTCGTTGCGTTTCGGTTGCGCACGAGCCTCGTTTCAACGAATGAAGGTGTCCCGGGACCTTGGGACGGGATTTGAACTTCATGTGATCAATGTTGACCTTGTCCCTACCCCTTGGGACGACCTTGGCCTCGTCCCTTAGCCTTGGGACGAGAATGAAGCAAAGGAAAACTAAGGCAAAGAAGTGGCAAAATGAGGATCAAAACTGAACACTACGGGACAAGTGTGTCCCAGGCGGGGTGGGTAGTGCCCCGGCCGGGGTGGCCTTCCCGGACCTCAGGGACAGCTCTGACTCTTCGCGTGCTTAAATTAGATCGTCTATTTGAAGGCTCAAAACATAATATTTTCGCACGAAATTTTTACAGCATTTTCCTAACACTTTAAAGTACTTCCTCACAAAAATTTAGGGTTTGATAAATTTTCCTTCTTGTATTTTCAATTCCCGACTCGAGTACGTTGTTTAGATCGTCTATTTGGTTTTGTTGCTTGGATTCTTCTTGTTCTCCTCTGAATTTTCTGATTGGTATTGATAATTTCTTTTCCCTTTCTATTGTCAATTCATTATATATCATTGTTGATCATGTCTTTCGTTATTTCCCTTGCTTTTGTTGTCATATTCGCTATGTGTGAGTAGTTCATCATCTAGGGAGAGAGGGTGAAGCATAGGTGTTGGTTTTGCTTGAGTTTGATGATCATCTTGAGTTAGGTTTTGTGTTGCTTTGTTTATGTCTTGCTTGATTGCCCTCGTTGATTCCTTGATCACGTTTTAGCGAGTATCTAGCATCCTTGAACTTAAGACCGAAATCCTAGTTCTAGGAGAGGCGCGAGACTAAACATTAGGACCCTCGTTTGTAAGTTGCGAGAGCCCGCATTCGAGACCTAGAGGAGCTTAAGACCGAGAGGCCGAGCTTTATCTTTAGCATGTGCGATACCTACTCATTCCGATCATCACCCTTGGCCTTGACTTACCCATTGTCTAGCCCGACTCCCTAGACCTTTCTTTCATCGTTAAAACCCTTTACTCTTTCGCTATAGCTTTAGTAACCACAACCACTCGAACCGAGACTAGAATCGCTAAAAATAACCAACATTGCAACCATCTCCCTGTGGATTCGACCCCGACTTACCCTGGCTACCCATTAGAGTTTGTCCGGTCTATTTTTGATTAGGAGAGTGCGACCAATCCTATCAAATTTTGGCGCCGTTGCCGGGGAGACGGCTTTTGTTTTTGTTGTTATTTGGTTCTTGTCTTATTGTTACTCTTGTCTCAAGGAACCTCAATTCCTTGAGGCCGCTTCTTACGTCTACTTGAGTGTTGTGCATGCCCAGGAACACGCGTACGTCTCAAAAAGGCTTGGCAATTCAGTTTGACCCGGAGTCGGAGCGTACATTTCTAAAGCGCAGAAACTTGCTTAAGGACTTGGAAGCTATTTCCCCTTCTACCTCAACCTCAAAAGAAGCTCAAGCTACACCCGAGATAAAGAAAATGGTGAAGCTATCCAATCACTCGAAGCCAACCGCGGCTCAAATTCCTACGGGCAATGCAATGCCCAACATAGCGGCGAACAACTTTGAGGTTAAACCCGCTTTTATCAACCTCATTGAGCGTAGTCAATTTGGGGGAAGCCCCGTTGAGGACCCTAACCTTCACATTCAGAATTTTTGTGACTATTGTTCGACGATCAAACAAACGGGAGTGACGCAAGATCAAATCCGGGAGATGCTCTTCCCATTTTCCCTCCGGGACAAAGCCAAGTTGTGGCTTAACTCCTTGAATCGTGTAGCTCTTGCGATTGTGGATTGGAATTCTCTCGTCTTGGCGTTCTACCAAAAATACTTCCCACCCGAAAAGACCGCAATGTTAAGAAGCCAAATCACGAGCTTTAGGCAACGAGGAGATGAGTCCCTCTTTGAAGCAGGGGAACGATATAAGGAGCTCCAACGTCAATGCCCTCATCATGGCATGGACAAATGGTTCATTGTGATGCAATTCTATAATGGGTTGTACAACGAGTCACGCCAAGTCCTTGACTCCGCAACTAATGGGAGATTCGATAATATTGATGTGGAGGAGGCCATTGACACGATAGAAGCTATGGCCATCCATAATGCGCAATACGGGAGCTCTAGAAATGTCCCTCGAAGCGGAGGTAAGAATGATGGCGATGCGGTAGCCATGCTTTCGGCTAAGATTGACGCTATGACCACTATGATGATGAGCGAAATCCGAGCGGGTAGTAGTTCCTCAAATGCTAGTGGACACACGGTGGCGGCTATGCACACTTCTCACGACGTGCCTTGCAATACATGTGGCGTTTCCGGTCACACTTCAAATGAATGCCGAGGTATGTATGCACCCGTCCTAGCTTTTCAATCTCACCAAAACAGCCCCTACCCTAAGTACTACAATGAGGGCTACAAGAATCATCCAAATTTGACCTACAAAAGCCAAAATGTCTTGAATCCTTCACCACAACAAACACAATACCAAAACAGCCCACAAAATTTCAGCTACAATCCTCCACGACCTTACAACCCCCCGGGCTTTAATCGCCCCAATTTTCAACAACAAAATGCTCCACCACCCGTGCAAGCCGCTCCTTCTTCGAGTGGTGATCCAATGATGAACGAAAGGCGAGCCATGATGATGCAAATGGCCAAAACACAAGAGACGATGATGGCTCAAATGCAAAAGAGCGATCAAGCGAAGGACGCGGTCATCAAAATGCTCGAAACGCAAGTGGCTCAACTTGCTTCCTCTAGCTCTCAACGGAAGCCGAGTTCTCTCCCGTCGCAAGGATCACAATCGCAACCTCACGATACCGTCAACGCCATTTCCTTGCGAAGTGGCACGAGCTACGATGGTCCTCCAATGCCTAAGGTGGTAAGTAAGGTAGACCCTCCTCTTTCTCCTAACGATTTTAGTGCTTCTAGTGATGGTTTTGCAGGAGCAGGTACGAATGGAGCCGGCAATGGAGGAGTGGCCGAGACCCTTGAAGGTGGTGGAGCAGCCGTGGGTCCCCCTGTGGACAAGGCCGTGGGTCAAGGAGAAGGGCAGCCCAAGGTGCACGTGGAGCCCAAGGAGAAGGAGAAGAGCAAGCCTGTCGAGCCTCCAATTCAAATCAAGTTGCCATTCCCGAGTCGAGTGATAAAGTCTAAACTTAACTCACAGTTCGGTAAGTTCATGGAAGTGGTCAAGGACTTGAAGGTAACGGTTCATTTTACTGAGCTTGTCACGCAAGTCCCTGCGTATGCTAAATTTCTGAAAGACATACTCACTCGTAAAAGATCGTTTAGTGAGGTCGAGACTGTGGCTTTTACTGCGGAATGCAGCGCGCTTTTATAAAACCAGTCTCCCCCTAAGCTAAAGGATCTGGGTAGTTTCTCCATACCTTGCACGATTGGTATTGTTTCGATTCCTAACGCTTTATGTGATTTAGGTGCAAGTGTAAGCGTTCTGCCTTACTCCGTATGCGAGAAACTCAACATGGGGCCGTTAAAAGTAACTAATATCACGCTCCAGATGGCGGACCGTTCTGTCAAACGCCCTTTGGGTGTCTTGGAGGACGTCCCTGTCAAAGTGGGTAAGTTTTTCATTCCCGTCGATTTCATCGTCCTTGACATGGCCGAGGACTCCCAAATTTCTATTATATTGGGTCGGCCCTTCTTGCACACTGCTGGTGCTATCATTGACGTCAAGAACGGGAAATTGACGTTGGATATAGGAGGTGATAAAGTTACTTTTAACCTTTCTAATGCCTTAAAACGCCCTATGTTGGAGGAGCATGTCTTTGCTGTCGATGTTATTGATGATTGTATTGACGAGTACTTACCTCAAGTCCTCGAGAGGGATCCTCTTGAGGCCGTGCTCTGTTGTGATGTGATTACAGGTACCTTAGGGAGGAAGGACGCGGGTAAGGATGTGATCAAAGACGACGTGCATGTTGATGGAGTTTGTTCTGCTGAATTTGGCCGAGGTGATGAAGGCCGTGTGGATGATGACAATGGATATGACGATGAGGAGGATGATGGAACCGGGTTCGTCTACGACGAGACCCATGGATGGTGGTACTACTAGTACCGTTCTTTGAACCCAGTTTGAAGCGGTTTGGGAAGTGCGTTTCATTTTGTAAATAGCATGTATGTACTTTATTTTTCTTGCGACTTTTTATCGTTTTTTCCCCTTATTTTAAGGTCCCTGGTTGATGTGCTTTAGGACACATTGGGGACAATGTGTTGTTTGGTTTGGGGGGAGGAAACGCTTTGCTAAACACTTTGCTTTTTATTTTTGCATTTTGCTTTTTATTTTTGCATATTCTTTTTCGTTTTTCGCCTTTTCAAAAACTTTAAAAAATCCAAACAAATCTGAAAATTCACAAAAATACAAAAAAATCAGAAAATTTCTCAAAAATACCAAAAATACGTATCCCGTTCTGTTGTTTGCGAGCTTGTTTTTATCTTGATCTTTCCCGACATCCCTTCCCTTGTTTGCTTTGAGCTTTGGCATGATTTATAATGTTGGATTAGCACTACGGGGATGTTGAGACGCTTGTAGATGAGGGCATGCTTGACTTGTTGGCTTTATCATTCACGGACTTTAGCTACTCTTTTTGTGAGGTTTTGAGCCTCCAGAGGCCGGTTCATCTATCCCGGTCCGCGAGCTTTTATTGTGAGTAGTTCTCCTCGTGGGGTACGTAATATTAACGCGCATAAGTGTGGCCCCTATCCCGTGTTCCCCGCGATTTTGTCACTTGTTTATGCATATGAGACTTTAGTTGATTGCATTTGATTCACCTTGATCCTACATTTGTTTTATCCTCTCATATATGATCCTAATACCCCTTATCCACATGAGTTTGCTAGCTACATTGCCAAATAGCCTACCCTAGCCATGCTAGTTACCGCTTTGCTTACTCTTGTGCTCGTTCTTCGGGTTTTGATCATTATTTTGCTGCGACTTGCTATGTCGTTTGCATGGAGAGTGTTGGTGAATATGAGTCAAGATTGCTGTTTCCCCGACCTTTTATGAGGTATTTCTGCAACTTATGTGAGTGTGCTCTTTTTGCTCAAGAAAAAAGAAACACAAAAATCTGAAAAAAGAACACAACACAAAAATACAAACGAAAGAGAATGTGTGCACAAAAATGAAAGAGTTGTTGTTGTTGTTGCATGAGTGAGCAATTGAAATTTGTTGTCATGTTGCGTGGATGTGTAAAGAAGACCAATATGCTGTTTTCGGTCCGTTTTCCATGAGAGTTGGGTTTCGTTTTGGTTGGATGAGCACTTGAGTAGTACTAGTGGTTTCTAGTGGCTTAGTTCCACGATTCCATAATCATTTGTCCACCTTTTCACCCTTACCCTCTCTTTGGCCTTTACACCCTCATTTCCTATGTAAGCCCTCATGTTTGCTTCGTTTTTTGTGACATTATTTGTGTACGGGAATGCGAGATTTGGTCCACATTCGATTGCGGGCGTGATTCCACTAGTCGAGTAGGTGAGTGTCATCACATATATCACCTTGTTCATCATTTGTGCTAGAGTGGAAACCGCGAGAGGTCCGTGATTTGATTGCTAGAGAGCCTAAGTCTAAGCCATGCTATTCATTCTGCGTCGTCTTGTAATTCTCATCCGTTAGTTTGCTATTTCCATACGTTCCATGTTGTTTCGGGATTGATTGCCATTTGCTCATGCTATTTGCGGTAAGGTGATTGTTGGGGCAGTCTTCTTATCTCGCTTTGTCCTCTACTTTCTGTCATGCTTGGTTGCTTGAGGACAAGCAACGGTTCGCTTTGGGGGAGTTTGATGTGTCATATATTTACGTACTTATAGCCCCTTGTTCACGAGCTTTACTTTGCGTTTCCCGTGCGTTTACATGCGTTTCACATCCTATTTCTCTCCGTTTTGGCTCTGCTGCGTTTTTGTGTCTATTTTGTAGGTAAGAGCAGCTATTTGGAGTTTAGGATGCTATTCGAGAGGTTTCGTGAAGTTTCAATAAGTTTCGTGAAGTTTCGAGGTGATTTGAGTTGGTTTCGTTGCGTTTCTGTTGCGCACGAGCCTCGTTTCAACGAATGAAGGTGTCCCGAGACCTTGGGACGGGATTTGAAGTTCATGTGGTCAATGTTGACCTTGTCCCTACCCCTTGGGACGACCTTGGCCTCGTCCCTTAGCCTTGGGACGAGAATGAAGCAAAGGAAAACTAAGTCAAAGAAGTGGCAAAATGAGGATCAAAACTGAACACTATGGGACAAGTGTGTCCCGGGCGGGGTGGGTAGTGCCCCGGCCGGGGTGGCCTTCCCGGACCTCAGGGACAGCTCTGACTCTTCGCGTGCTTAAATTAGATCGTCTATTTGAAGGCTCAAAACATAATATTTTCGCACGAAATTTTTACAGCATTTTCCTAACACTTTAAAGTACTTCCTCACAAAAATTTAGGGTTTGATAAATTTTCCTTCTTGTTTTTTCAATTCCCGACTCGAGTACGTTGTTTAGATCGTCTATTTGGTTTTGTTCCTTGGATTCTTCTTGTTCTCCTCTGAATTTTCTGATTGGTATTGATGATTTCTTCTCCCTTTCTATTGTCAATTCATTATATATCATTGTTGATCATGTCTTTCGTTATTTCCCTTGCTTTTGTTGTCATATTCGCTATGTGTGAGTAGTTCATCATCTAGGGAGAGAGGGTGAAGCATAGGTGTTAGTTTTGCTTGAGTTTGATGATCATCTTGAGTTAGGTTTTGTGTTGCTTTGTTTATGTCTTGCTTGATTGCTCTCGTTGATTCCTTGATCACGTTTTAGCGAGTATCTAGCACCCTTGAACTTAAGACCGAAAGCCTAGTTCTAGGAGAGGCGCGAGACTAAATATTAGGACCCTCGTTTGTAAGTTGCGAGAGCCCGCATTCGAGACCTAGAGGAGCTTAAGACCGAGAGGCCGAGCTTTATCCTTAGCATGTGCGATACCTACTCATTCCGATCATCACCCTTGGCCTTGACTTACCCATTGTCTAGCCCGACTCCCTAGACCTTTCTTTCATCGTTAAAACCCTTTACTCTTTCGCTATAGCTTTAGTAACCACAACCACTCGAACCGAGACTAGAATCGCTAAAAATAACCAACATTGCAACCATCTCCCTGTGGATTCGACCCCGACTTACCCTCGCTACCCATTAGAGTTTGTCCGGTCTATTTTTGATTAGGAGAGTGCGACCAATCCTATCAACTACTACAAGCCGGTTTCATCCAAGTCATCGAGTATCCTGAATGGGTCTCAAACATGGTCCCAGTCCTGAAAAAGAATGGCAAGATTCGAGTATGCGTTGACTTTCGCGACTTGAACAAAGTCAGTCCAAAAGATGACTTCCCATTACCCCATGTGGACGTTCTGGTCGATAACACCGCCGACCACGCCCTCCTATCCTTCATGGACGGCTACGCAGGCTATAATCAGATCAAAATGGCTTGCGAAGACATGGCAAAAACGGCCTTCATTACACCGTGGGGCACATACTGCTACACGGTCATGCCTTTCGGCCTAATCAACGCCGGTGCCACATACCAACGCACCGCTACAACCCTCTTACATGACATGCTGCACAAAGAAGTCGAAGTCTACGTCGACGACATGATCGTGAAGTCAAAGGAGAGAAGCGGCCATATCGCTAATCTCCGCAAGTTCTTCACTCGCCTACGACAATACAAAATGCGTTTGAATCCCCAAAAATGTACTTTTGGAGTCAAATCCGGTAAACTACTAGGACACGTAGTGAGCCAAAGAGGCATCGAGGTCGACCCCTCGAAAGTCAAAGCAATTCTCGAAATGCAACCCCCGAAGAACCTCGACGAAATTCGAAGTTTCTCGGGCCAAATCCAATACATCTCACGCTTCATTAGCAAACTTACCATGATATGTGAACCAGTTTTCAAAAAGTTCAAGAAAACCGACCACGTTGAATGGGACGAAGAATGTCAAAAAGCATTTGACAAGGTCAAAGAGTTACTAACCAACCCGCCAGTTCTACGACCGCCCCAAAAGGATCTGCCACTATCCTTATACCTTACAACAACCGCTACCGCCATGGGCGCCATGCTCGCTCAAGAAACAAATGGTGAAGAACACGCAATCTACTACATAAGCAAAAAGTTTTTCGATTACAAAACTAGATATTCGCCTGTCGAGAAGAGTTGTCTACCTTTAGTATGGTCATCCAAGAAGCTCTGTCACTATATGCTAGCACACCAAACGAAGGTCTACTAAAAATGGACCCCATAAAGTACCTTTTCGAGAAGCCTGTGCTTAACGGACGAATGGCCAGATGGACGCTGCTCCTAGCCGAATTCGACCTTAAGTACGTACCCCTCAAAGCAATCAAAGGACGAGCAGTCTCTGATTTCCTAGCCGAAAATGCAATCACCGAAGAGCCAGTTATAGACACGACATCCTTTCCAGACGATGGGATTTACAACATCGACCAAGAACAGTGGGAATTATACTTCGATGGTTCATCCAACTATCGAGGATGTGGAGTAGGGATACTTCTCATATCCCCAAATGGCGAACACACACCCTTATCCATCAAGCTAGATTTCGACGTAACAAACAACGTCGCCGAATACGAAGCGTGCTTGCACGGTCTCCAAGCAGCGCTTGTACTCAATGCCCGCAACATAAGAGTCTATGGGGACTCCTCCCTCATAATCAACCAAGTATCCGGAGCATGGAAGATACTTAATGAAAACCTAGCACTCTACCAGAATAAGATACAAGAGCTCATAAACGAATTCTACCGCGTAGAATTCATACACCTCCCACGCGAAGAAAACCAATTCGCCGACGCGTTATCCAAACTCGCGTCACTAATCAACATACCCCCGGGAATGGACACACTACCCATTGGCGTGGAACGACGGAATGAACCCGCTTACATCTGTGACATCGAAACCGAGGAAGGACAAACCGATCCTTGGTACCAAGCAATCATCAACTACAAAACAAACGGCGAATACCCACCAAACATTGACAAATGGGCCAAGCGAGCCCTACGCCTATTATCGTCTCAATTTGTGATGGAAATGGGCAAACTACTCAAAAAGACGCCTCAAGGTACACTACTCTTGTGCGTCGACCACAAAAAGGGACAAGAAATCATGTCCCAAGTACACGATGGCGAGTGCGGACCACACATGAACGCACGAGCCATGTGCAAACAAATCATAAGGCTAGGATGGTATTGGACCACCATGGAAGCCGACTGTACAAAATACGTCAAACATTGCCATAATTGTCAAATTTTTGCAAACGTACAACACATACCCCCTTCACCACTATACAGTTTAACCTCACCATGGCCATTCTCAACTTGGAGAATTGACGTCATCGGCAAAGTTCAACCCGTGGGAGCAGGAGGACACTGCTTCATCCTCGTGGCCATCGACTATTTCACCAAATGGGTCGAGGCCGCATCATACCGTACGCTGGGCACAAAAGAAGTTGCAAAATTCATACAAAACAACATCATTTGTCGCTACGGCATACCCCACGAATTCATAAGCGACCAAGGTGTTGAGTTATAAATTTACCGCAAGCGTACGGGTCAGTTGTAGCACTTACGAGTCGGTCTCAGGGAGGTCAAAGATTAAGTACTAGTGTTGTCCCGGATTACAAGTTATCTACGCAAATCATAATAAAATATTTATCTAATCTAATAAGCATAAACATGAACTTAAACTGAATAAAGACGCGAATGAAACGATAAAACGATAAATATAAGAAATACTAGGGCAAAGGTATCATAACCAATATGAATCAATCGACGCACTAACTCCATTAACGACTTATCAAATTGTTTACCGGGGTTCTCTTAAGACAGAATTTGACTCTCGTACAAAATCCCGACTTGGGTTCACACGAAAACTTACAAGTTAAGACCCGACTCTCGTACGCAATCTCAAACAAATAATCAATCATGTAAACCACGATCACACAATCAACAATAAGCACAACCCAACAACAACAATTCAATAAGTCGGAGTCAATTCGACAACTAATCCATAATAGGTTCAACCAAACCCTAGAATAAAATTACTACCCAATCATCATGAAATTAAAAGGTGATACAATGATAAAAATTAAAACAAACATAATTAAATTAGTAAGGATAAAGAAGAAGACAAAAACTTAACTTTTAATTGAAATTGAAAGGATGAACATAGGTTGAAGTTGAGAGCAGAAGCTGTAAAACATGTAAAACTCCTAAACCTAAACTAAACTGAAAAAGAACGTAAAAACTAAGTTAAAAATGATGTCTGGCTTTTGTTTGTTTTATATACAAGCTTATGTACAAATTGGGCTTCATATTTTATTTTAAGCTCGAGCCCACTTGATTGGTTTTAGTAATTATCGGCACTTCAGCTTGTTTTGCAATTGGATCGTCTTCGAGCTCGTTTTATTTCGCGTCGACATTTTTGGCATAAATTACTCCGTCTTGTAATAAATATAAAATCTTCGTAGTAATTCGTACAAGGAGAAATAATAATATAAAATATAGCAAAAATGCCGAATATATATACAAAATGACGGGGAGATAATATATAAAATATAGGTAAAATATCGACTCATCACAAGGCACACACTTCCAAGGAGAAGTCGAACCTCTTCTTCTCAAATACAAGATACAACGACACAAATCATCGCCCTACCGACCACAAACCAACGGCGCGGTCGAGGCAGCAAACAAAACAGTTGTATCGATCCTCAAAAAGATGATCGACACCTGCCACGACTGGCCCAACAAACTCCCATTCGCATTATGGGGATATCGCACCACTATCCGCACGCCCACGGATATGACACCCTATTTCCTAACCTACGGGATGGAGGCCGTTCAACCCGTAGAAATCGAAATGCAGTCCCTTCGAATTCTCATGGAAGCAGACATTCCTGAAGCGGAATGGGCACGCGAACGATATGAACAACTCATCCTTTTAGACGAAAGACGGTTACATTCACTAAGTACAGTCCGAATGTATCAATCTCGCCTACAACGCGCCTACAACAAGCGGGTCAAGCCACGAAATATCAGAGTGGGTGACCTAGTACTCAAATCAGTCCGAGCACCATTACCAGTCGACCCAAGAGGAAAATTCAAACCCAACTGGGCCGGACCGTACCTGGTCAAGGAAATCCTTTCTGGAGGAGCTGTGAAATTAACTGACCTGGACGGTCAGGACTTCCGACTACCAACAAATCTTGATCAACTCAAGAAATACTACCCCTAAACTAAAACAAATTTGCAATGTATTTCACAAAACACAAAACTCACTCTCGCATGAGTGAATTACGCTCGGTTTGATTCCACGCACTGTGGATACGTAGGCAGCTTTGCAAGGAGCTCAACCGAACCACACGAACTACGCCGGTTTGATTCTGTATTTAGAACACAGATACGTAGGCAGCTTGTCAAAAGCACAACCGAACTCCTCAGCACGCACGCCCAAAGCTTAAAAAGGTCGAGGGCTTTGCACTCACAAAAGACACGCTCAAAGCTTAAAAAAGTCGAGAGCACAGTCAACACAAAGGTCTAAGTCCAAAGCTTAAAAAGGTCAAGGATTTAAGACAAAACAAACCAAACAACACGATCCGAAGCTTAAAAAGGTCGAGGATTTAAGGCAAGATACAAGTGTTCAAAGCTTAAAAATGTCGAGAACATTTCAAAACAAAACAAAAGAGAGCAACGAGACAAGACAAAAGCAAACTAATTCTATTTTATTACTTTATTTAGAATTTTTCCACATTTTAGAAATGAGTTAGGAACAAGCCTCCTTAACCCTTTATTCGAATTTAAAAACATGTATTTGAATAAAAGTCTATTTCTAAACAAAACAAAACAAACTAAGCCATTTTCCGCCGCTTCGGATTAGCCTCTTCATCTTCAAGAGGCCGATCCGCCACAATCCTCGATCCTTGGTCCTAGACGATCCTTAACAGTCACCTTTGGCCCAAGTCTTTCCCGCGCCGGCTTCGAAGTAGAAGCATCCGCACTAACAGCACAAAGATCACCATAGTCCCTCCTTTCGCGCACCACCTCATACGCCAAGGAGGGCCTTGGCCCATTCTTCTCCCTCCTCCTCGGGTTCTCCCGCTCCTGGGGATCATTGGAACGATACCACCGCGTATAGAAGTCTGTGACACGAGTAGACTCCACATGCGCCGGAACCGCCCAGGTAACACGATCTGACCACCCTCGGATCCAAGCATCGATCGTTTGGTTGTTTAACACAACAACCCCTCCAACCCGCGTATCCTGCTCCGGGATGGTCTGAGCAAGCCCGATTTGCCTCTTCAAGCGAAGAGGATGAATCCACACACCCCGTTCAAAACCACACAACATTAACCCATGAGCCGCATTTGCCACGGACGGTGCCGTAACCGCCGTAATACCCCACCACGGAACGTACCAACGGATGCTGCTCTCCTTCACAAACCCCCGGAAGTAGTTGAGTGAACGCTCCCGAGGGTTGGCCCATTCCATCTTCCTCGACGTCGTTGCCGCAGCCTTGAAGAAACCGTTGAGAGGAAGAGCAACATAAACACTTAGCCTCTCCATGAGCCAAATGTTGAGAATCCTAGCACAACCGCGGTACGAGCTCAGACGATTAGCACAACGGTCGTCTAACCCCAGTATGGTCTCCGCTAGGATTAACGCAGAAGGATCATGTCCTCGCTCCATCTCTTCGAAAACACGAGCATACCTCGCATTCCCGAACACCCCATCCGGCATGGACCCCGCAAAAGCATAACAGTGAACCAAACAAAAAGCAAGGGCCCTTCGCCTAGAACGGTCCGAAATGCTAGTGTCTACCTTATTCATGTACCGTTGACACAAGAGAAGCATGTTCACCTTACCTCCCTCAAACAAACCCGTAGCGTGAGCATTCGTCATTCCAAGGACGTTTCGCAACATCCCGTTAAAGCAAAGCTCATGCCTCACAACCACAGGAGTAGTCCGTTTCGACCACCCAGCGATGGCCGCGAAATCCTCCATCAAAGGACACACCTCTCCCCCGGGAAACCTAAACACATGCAAGCTAGGATCCCAATAATCCAAGCACGAATCCAGGAAGTCCAGATCGACTTTCATTTGGCGAAAGCCAATAAAAACACCCGCGCCATCGTCATACACCGCCCTCTTCATCGCCGGACTTAATGAGGAAGTCCACCTCTTCAAAAGAGCATCAAAATGCTCAACCATTTTTCTTAAAAAAAGCAAAAACTTTTGTAAATATACCAAATATATTTATGAGAGCAAAAAAAACTTGTAATAAAGGAAAAGAAAGAAGTGATTGTGAATGAAGATTATGGCACGCACCCCCCTCCTTATATAGGAAAATCATATCCGAAATATGGAAATACAGCGTTAACAGCCACGCCACCAAACCGCATAGCCTTATGCGGTTTGGACCCCAAACCGCATAAGCTTATGTGGTTTGACCCCCAAACCGCATAAGGCTATGCGGTTTCAGGGGCTGGTTTTCTCATAAATTTCATAATTTCGTGTTTCCTAAACACTACAACCTACACTCGGCTACGACATCCCTCTGTTGTTCCTCATGCAACAGCATTACACTTCGTTTTAGCACATACGATTCTGACCACGCGTCAAAACATAACATTTTCAACGTCCATGCAAGCTCATTTCGCATTTACAATGAACTTCTTTTAAACATTTTCACAAACTAAACGAACATCAAAGCATCCCACTCGGGAATCATTTCGTTTTTCAAACAAGCTTACCAAACAGGTTTACGACTAACGATCAAGTTCAAAGTGCAAGCTACATAAGCATGTAAACAAAGGTTCATACAATCCTTATTACACAAACACAAATACACTACGGATGACGACGACGATACTCGTCGAACTCACGTCGAATCTGAGCCGTCTCAAAGACGACTCGACACAACCGAGCCGCTCGCCAAATTTACGCCATTCTCCACCGGTTAGCTGTCCTCCACAGCCTCTTGTGCACCTCCTTGGCCACCTGCAAAACATAGCAACACATAAGCAAAACGCCCTTTTCTCCATTTTGCCTTAATTTCACTCAAATTAAGCCAAATTTAGGGGGGAAATTTCAACCAACCGCCGTCCATTCCACTTTGCCTTAATTTCACTCAAATCGAGTCAAACTTAGGGGGGTAACTACAAAAACACGCATCTCACTAGTTTGATCATCGCTATATTCCATACCTCGATCAAACTGGGGGCTCACTCACACATACAAAAGACGAAGATGCATACCTTTTTCACCTTGCCGCTCCAGCTGTCCATGCACGCGTCAGTGGTCACCGGCAAGTACGTCGGCAACCTAAAAGTACGACGGACACCCGAGTCATCATACTCAATGTTAGTAGGAAAGTCACCAGGCTGTTCCGCCATCTCAGGATCAAAAAGCTACAAAACAAATACAAAACACACACGTCAGGGAAATTTTTCGCTAACTGCAACAAGAACAAACACTCATAAACACAATCATTTTAAGTACACCCTATCTAAAATGGTTCAAACACAACACAATCATTTTAAGTACACTCTATTCAAAATAGTTCAAGCACAAACCTGATCAAACTCCATAAGGTTCAAACGCACCCGAACCTCGTCATACGACCAGTCAAAAGCCGCCCGGTTACACGTGCCCCAAGTACGCACTGCCAGATACACCTTCGCAATCGTCACAGCATGCGGAGGCAGCAGAAAAGGGAAGTGACTGAAGATCCACGACTACAAGCACAGAAACAAGTCAAACGAGACAACAAAATCAAGCAAGACAAAAATAGAAACACATGAGCAGAATAAAAGCAATACATACCTCCATCACAAACCCAGGCGAGACTAAGGACAGTCTCGATCCTCCATTCATCACCCGCGGCCTCACCGCGTCCATACAAAAACGAATGCGCAAGCCCAAGGACGGCGACACCCAGTCAAACGTCCCAATCGCACACCAGTCTAGGAGATGCATAAGGACCGACGTCGTCGTCCGCTCACCCTTATCGCCAAAGTACACGGCGCTAACAAACCACCACAGCCACAAACGAGCATTCTGCTCGTCGCTCCAGTCGGAGGGGCCTCGCTCGGTTTTTCCCCTCGAAATACTCCAAGATGAAGCTCGTCTTGATGATGTAGGGTGGTTTACCCTCATACTCCACCTCCAAACCACCGCCAATCGCAGTAGTTACCACCTCGTCCTCAATGGACGGCGCAAATCCAAAGCTCATGTCACGGTCCCCGAACGGCAGCCCCGTCATGACCGCATACCCCGGCAAAGTAATACCGGCCTCGAAGCCGGGCATGTGAAACGTCGTGGTAGTGTCTCAATACCTATCAAGAAAAGCACGAATCAACATGAGGTTCGCCGTCAACCCCGACCTCGCAATCGTCCTCCAGTCCTTGACCAAGGGACCAAACGCACTGCGCAACACCCAAGTCTGCGCACCCTCCGAAAGCTTCTCTTCAAAAACACACATCACGGACGAGACGCCCGAGAAAGTCCTCATCGGACCCTTGGGCCAGCCTATATGTCTCTCCGGAGCCAACAGAAGGTCGTGGCCATCCCAGCCCTTGGCGAACGCCCTGTTCGCACGTGACTTTCGCGGCCTAGAGCTACTCGCCCTAGGCGCAACCTCCTCGGCCTCCTAGGCCTCCTCCTCAACGTCCATCGTAGCCTCTAGCTCGTCCACCAGATCTAGAGCATCCTCCTCGTCCTCCTCATCAGGCGTAGGATCACGCCTCGCACGACCCCTTCCCCGTGACTGACCACGCCTCGTGGGCAAGTCACGAGGGTCAGCCTCCCTCTCACTATACGAACGCCTCATCCTACTACTCGAACTGGAGGCTCCCTCAGTCCTCGAGCCTGTACTCTTACGGGACCTTGATCTCGTGACACGACCAGAACCTTCTCCTGCAACAAACATGACAAATACACACAGCTATAAAACACGCAAGCATATAAACTTGGCATACATTATACACATACGCTATACACACACAACGCATATACACCCTTCTTATACACATATACATCCTACCACACACACTATACGCGTACACAGAGCATTTTTAGGCCTAATTCACAATTAAGCCGAAAACCGTTCTCTACATATCAAAATTACAGCCTTATGGTTTCTATACGCCATAATAGTCCCCAACAACAAGCCATTACGAGCAATTGCATTTTGGTCACCCCGATCAAAAACCCCCAATTTACGAAGAACACTCATGTTCAATCATGAAGAATCGTCGAATTGAAAGCCTTAACTCGACATTTTCGCAAAATTAAAGCTATAGGCATGCTATACACGCTATGGGCATCCTACACCGAAGTTTAATTGAAATTCCGGGTCGGAAAATCCGGGTTCGTTTTCGGGTCGGAAACCTAATTTGGACGTTTTTCACACAAAGACGGTCTAAATCACAATCAATTCACACACGCATGCTAGCATGGCATAATGCAACACAATGACGTCAACTTCAAGCTTTCAAACGGCAAATTTCAAGCAAAACTCGGGTTTTCATTCAAAACCCGTCTTTTCAACATTTCTAGCTAAAACTAGCTAACTACAACAACAAATAACGTAAAAGCAAGTTAAAATGGAGCATTACCTGGTTCCATAGCAAGGCAACGCAAGAAAAACGAGCAAATTTGGCTGAGAAATTGAAATTTGGTGTTTTAAAGTGATAGAAACCGAAATAGAGTATAGTGAAGCAAGCCACGGTGCTCTCGTGCCCTTATATAGCATTTTCGGCCAGCAGGGGAAACCGCATAGCCTCATGCGGTTCGCCCCCCAAACCGCATAAGCTTATGCGGTTTGCCCCTGTGGCTTTTCCTGGTTTTTCCCGTTTTACACCTACTTTTCGATTCCTAATTCATCTTGGCCCTAATGCAACCCCAAGTACGTCCCGCGCTTGGATTAAGGCGTCACCTACAGCCCGCCATACGCGTATATTAAGCATTTAATGTACAGTACAGATGCAGAAACACGAACGCTCTTCACGAGCATTTACATCATTTTCTCCTCAACAGAAGGCGATCATACACAACTAGACTACATAGCCGCTCCTCGGCGAGCTCAAGCACAAACACTCCACAATATACACCTAACTCCAAGCATTTCACTCTACATAGAAGCTACTCGGCGAGTTCAAGCGCAAGTACCTCACGAAACACACCCATACCTCTAAGCTTTGCAACCCATACGCTCCTCGGCGAGACCAATCATACCTTACTCCTCGCACATGCACTCTTTCACGAGACTACACGAAGACATTACAAGTAACAGCACTAAGCACACGACGACACCGGCATATACAACGGCACTACGTAAAAACAGGACAAGCTCAACGGAAGTATCCAGCAGGCCGGCAGGCCCTTATAATATGCACGGACCGCCAAGTCCTTAAAATGCGCATGTCCCTCCCCGCTTAGCCCGGTCCGAAGTCCTCGTCTCACCCATGGACACATGCTTCGTTCCGCTGACTGTATCGAGACTGTAATGGTCCGGATATGGTCGTAGAGTTTGACTAGCGCTCTAGTCCGAGCTCAGTCAAACTGGGGGCTCTGTGGATACCCATATCCGTACCCTCCCACACAAAACCCTGTGATGTATCACAGACTTTTATTACGCATGCTTTAACGTTGACTTAAACGGTTCTAACTAATGTCGAATTCATTTTTGAGTCGTTTGAAATGTTAAAATGATTTAGGTCGCCTCACATCGCTTTAAATAAACGTTCATGTTGTCCATTTGGAGTCTAGCTAGGTCCTCGTCCTGCTTCATTTGGCATGAGCTTCGCATTTGCACTACAATTAGCCCTTTTACATTAACAAGGTCTGATTCAGCATTCCTAAATTCCTAAATTTAGGCCCGGCGGCTAGATTTTCCCTTTAGCTTCCTCTTACGCAAAATATAGCCTCACGGGTTACCTTATTTCACAAAATCTATACAAATACACCTTTTTCATTCTTCCAAGTCTCGGGCCTAAAATCGAGCCCAAGCCCAGCCTTTGGCCCGCACTCCAAAGCCCTGAACATCACAAATATCTCAGAAATATCCCAGATGTTTTCTTGACAATGCAAGGTTAAGATTATACCGTATCTTTTAGAGATATAATCAAACCGAAACTAGGAAACTAGAGAAAAAGCCACACCCACAAACCGCATAGCCTTATGCGGTTTGGGGTGGCAACCGCATAAGCCTATGCGGTTTCCTTGCCTGTTTTTATCCCCGGGTTTCCTAATTTCTCCGAGGTTTTTAGTATATATACACCCCTATACCTGACCTCGAAAAACACAATTTGCATCCACAATTGGCATCCACAATTCACAGCATACACACTCCAATACATTCACAAAAGCCTCACGCACTCAAATCCTTGAGTTCAACACACCATCCCGTGTTGAATTCATCCTCCTTTTAAGTTCAAGAAGCGAAGCTCTGCCCAGATCTGAAGCGCCAGGGCCAGGTAGGTACCGATCCACTTGGATCAAAGCTTTTTCTTATTTTCTATGGACTAACGAAGGGGACTACACTTTAGCGCCTGGCTTTGGCACCCAGCGCGCTTGCACTCCAAGTGTTCTATTTACTTCGGGTACACTCCATATCCGATGACACGCCAAAGTCGCATAAGCAACCGACCCTTATAAAATAAACCAATGGACAATTGAACTTTATTTTATTTGCATGCATCTTGCACCTTCTTATTTTGCATTAAAATCAACTTAAACAATGAATTCGACCTTTAACTGAACCGTTTTCGTTAACAAGTTAAACATGCTAAACTGAGGGTTTTAATCAATCTTTTTGCATCTGCATCTGCATTCTTTTACAAACTTATCGCACTTGTACGTAGCGATAACATTAGCTCAAATATCATCCTATTCGGATTGATCTAGGTCAGTAGAGGCTATTTTTACATAGGCTTTTCTAAAAGGTTTTCATAAATCATTAATTGAACTCTTTATCTAAAGTACCCTCACCCCGAATCCATTCTAGTTTCACAAGCCTTAGATCTAGGGGTGTCGGCGTGCTCCGAAATCTAGGACATGTCTTTAGGCTTAGGACGTGATAGCAGGTTCCTAATTTCCGCGATAATTAGGTGGCGACTCTAAAACAGTTTTAAAGGTTTTTGTAAATTAGTCTTTTTAACTTAAAAGCGCCCTTACGCAGGACGCCGAGTTGGGTCCCTCCCGATCCCGGGTTCCACAACACCCTTCACTTTTCTTATGGTTGATGGGAGACCAAAAGAAAACCCTTAATTACTGTATTTTGTATTTTGTGTGGATGGTGTGTTCAATGGGGAGCAAACCTATATTTATAGTGTGGGACCCTTATAGGGTTTCCATAAATAAGCTGCCAAATATCTACCCTCATTGATAAGGCAACTAGCCTGTTTTACACATTAAGTCCATGATCAATATTTTCTTATTACCCAATACCGATATTATTACCTTATGGATCACTTTATTTATCGGTTTATATTTTATAATAGTGCGACACATATTTAATTACATTAGTGGCCCATATCCGTACAAATATATAAATATATTCTAACATCTTTTACTTTAAATTCAAAGACACGGAGTAAGAACTATTCAATACAATTTTCAATTAATAAGAGTGTAAGTCTCATATCATATAAATCAGATATAAACTTTCAATTTAATTAAGGAGTACTCTATTTGATCCAATTATTTGTTTATCTTCATATTTTAAGATAGAGCAAATATCGACATTTTTAATTGATAATTTAAGAATATATACAGAGATTGAGATACAATATTAACATTACATAAAATAAATTATTTAAATTCAAAGACTAATAATTAATTACTAATTACACTGATTTAATGTACTCATCTAGATAGAGAAAAATATCGAATGAACAATTGTTATATAAAAAAATGTAAAACTAATTATACAACAATGAAAACTTACTATATTATATCAATATCACTACGTAGTTCAAAAAAATCCTCCTATATATATATGTGTGTGTACAATTAAATCAACAGTATGTATATCTCATAATGTGTATAAAACAATGCATACCCGCATATCAACTTGTAAAAAACTCCACCCATTGATAACACTAAATCGTAGTGTAATCCTGCAATTACAAAAAAAAAAAAAAAAAAAAAAAAAAAAAACCAAAAAGTTTAGTACGATTAATTATGAAAAAACAATGTAACCAAACCTATACAATCAAATAAGAACAATACTATATATTAAATAGCAACATCAGCGCACTATATTCATAGAATTCATTGTTAGTGAATAGCATAGAAATATAGAATACATATCATACATTAGCGCACTATAAATTGAACAATAATATAAGAACAAATTTAAATATATATCAACATAGAAAATAAGGGACATTAAACCGTAAGAGGCAATAAAACGTAACACAAAAAATTAAGGAATGGTAAGGTTATAAATAGATAAACTAATACATTAGTTTTTCAATTGCATTCAAATTCTTCTACAAATATAACACACGTCGTACAAAAGTTTAGTCTTTAATAATTTCATAATTAAATTATGTAAAATCATATTTATCATTTGAAAATAGAATTTTAAAAAGAATTAATTTATGTAAAATCGTATTTATCTTTTGAAAATAGAATTTTAAAAAAGTTGGACTCTCTCACGTCGCTTGAAAAAACCTCCAATTATATAGATATATTGATTGAGGTGCTTGGTTGTCTTTTGTTATTTGCAAAATGTGTGAATATAACATTACAACATTTTTAGAAATTTTCAATTTATAACAATTACTCCTTCCATTTTACTATCTTCGTCTCATGAAGTTACACACGTCGTACTTGTAAACCAACCCCCTACAGCGAAATAAGGAACCGATTCGTCTATCTTTACGGGGCAACGCACAGTTTAGTATGTATCAAACCATAGTTATTTCATTAATTCCTAAGAGTAAACACCAAACTAATCAAAACATAAGCACCGACAAAACCTTTTGTCATTCAGTGAGTTTTATCAACCCAATTAAAGTATTTCCATCCACGACTCATATTAGTATTAAGGTTGTATATTCTACAACATTCGAATTTTCTTTCAGGGTTGTCAATGGTGGTTGCTTTCCTCACAACAACTAGGTTACCACAAAAGCATTTTTTCGAATTATTACTCCAACTTCCACAACTTTAGTTAGACATTAAAGCTTAAATGAATGCAAAAGGTGGGAAAAAAAATTGACTTCCAACATTTTTTACCTCAATTTCATAAAAAATTGTAAACCCTAATTTTATTTGAGTACGGGAGAGAAAAAAAAATTGCTTTTGAAATTTGAATGTAAAAATGTGAAGAGAAGTGTTAAAAACATAAATAACATATGAAGAGGGGTGTTTTCGTCAAAAAAAAAAGTCACATTTAGAAGGGGAAATTTGAATTTTATGACGTGTCAGCAATTTTCTTTTGCGGGAGCTCCGTTTTGGACATGATTTGTAAACGGAGTAAAAAAAAATTTGGCCGTATATGATTAATTTTTTTTTAAAAGACTGTAGTTTGCAAATTCGTGTTTTAAAAGGGTTGTACCCCTCCATCCGGCATCCACAATTAAATTTTATAGGTGGGTGGAGGGAGAAAATCAGAGAAAATGATGATCCGTGGTGAAAAATGAAAGGAAAAAAATATTATAGGATTAAAATTAATAATAACCATAAAAAAACAGACCAGAAATTAAAAAAAAATATAAATAAAAATTTTAAATATGAATGTACTCCGTACTATTTAACAATTTATCCTAATTTTTTTCTCCACTTATTCTATTTCTTCCCCACCAATAAAGGTGGCCTCAAACTATGAGAAAATCCATGTATATAAACAATGGAGAGAGTATTTAACGATGCACAAGGAAGTTTAAAAAATGATTTATTGTCAAACACTACCTTTAAAAAATAAGTTTTGCGAAACACCCCCTTTAAAAAAAATACTTGCAAATTCATACCTTTAAATTTATGTTTTTGTCAACTACGACCTTTTTGGGTTAAATTGACTAAAGTCAATAAAAATCCGATAAGTCCCCTCCCCTTTAACAGTTCTCACGTGCCATATATTTGGCTCCAACTTTTCCCTCCTTTTTTGGTTTCCCTCCTTCACCTTTTAACTTTCCCTCCATTATATTTTCCCTCTTATTTTCCCTCCATTACTTTCCTTTTTATTCTTCTATTAATTTCTCTATCATAACTTTCTTCCTTTTCTTCCTCTTTCTTTTTCCTTGTACTTCCATTAAAGCAAAGTTCAAATGTCGTCCAACAGTGGCAATAGTTTCAATTCAACATTGAACGAGGTTTTGAAATGTGGATGTGGTTTGCCTGCAACAATGAAGACGTCAATGACAACGAAAAATCCTGGAAGAAGGTTTTTGGCGTGCAAGTTTTATAATCCGGAAACATTGAGGTGTAGCTACAACTATTTAAAGTGGATTGATGAACCGGTGACGGAAATGGGTTGGCTGAAGCTAGAACTTACCTCGCTAAAGGAGATGAAGGCAGCTTTAAACGAAAATGAGAAGAAGTTTAACGATCTCTCTTTGGAAATCCTTGCCCTCAACGAAAAGCAAAAGAAGTTGAAGTTGTATCTTAAAAATTGTGTTTGTACTAGTGCGTTTTCTATTTTATCGAGTAATGGTGTAATTTTAAGTTGTAAAAGTTGTTATCATGTAATCTGTTGTTGACGTGGAAAATGTTGACATTGTTGAATGGATTAACTGTTAGATTTTTGTTCTAAAATGTCAATCCATTACCATAACATATGTGCAAAACGAAAACTAAACAGAGGTGGTCAAAGACGTATGTTTGTTAAAAGGGTTAAAAATTGTTTTCTAAACACCACCTTGTTTAAAATATTATTATGCCTAACACCACCTTATCAAATACTGTGTTTGTCAAACACCACCTTATCAAAAAATGTGTTTGTCAAACACCACCTTATCAGAATATGTGTTTGTTAAACACCACCTGCTATAAAATGATTTTGCCAAACAGTACCTTATTAATAATATTTTTGCCAAACAATAGATGAATCTAAATTTGTCCTTGACAAACAGCACCTTAATTAAACATAGTATGCCATTCACAACCTGATTGTAAATTGTCTTGGCAAATACCATCTGATTACAAAAGTTATTAGCAAACACCATCTTAAATCTTAGGCAAAAGCAACAACTAATTCACATACGACTTAATATCCGAAAGCAAACAGGTGACAAAGCCAACTGAAACACTAGTTTTGGACAAAATTATCAATGGCTACCCTAACTATTACAAAATAATCTGAGTCATTCATTTCTTCTAAGCTCATATGGCTGCGCCATCTGTTGTTGCTCCTCCTCCATCTTGACTTGGTTGTGGTTGACTACTTGACGATGGCATCTCATCACATCCAATAGTACCAGTTACCTTACAACACATAAAAGTGAAACTTAGATGAATTGAGTACACAAGAATGTACGTAGAAAATCAAACAAGACAAATATAAGATGGATTACCTGTTGAGTTCTCTTCTGTTTAGGCCTTTTAGGTACACCTACATTTTTGCAAGACTTGACGTAATGCCCTTGAAGACCACAGTTGGTGCAAATGGCTAACCTTTTTTTCACTGTTTTGTTGTTGTTTGTTTCACTTGCATCCTTCTTCCTCTTTTTTGTGTTTGGTCTGCCTGGCATTTTTCTAAAAGATGGTGGAATTGGTTGGGCATAAGGGGTATTCTCCCATTGTTTTGGTCCAGGTACTGGATGGATATGGTTTGAATATACAACAACATATAATTCCTTAGAGTAGGCTTTGTGGACAAATAATTGATGATCTAGCCTTTTCTTGTTAATGCAAGCATAGGCATGTACACAAGGTATACCACAAAGATCCCACTTGCGACAATCACATGTTTTTGCCTCCAAATCCACAATATACTATCTCCATTTTCCTCCACCTCAAAATTCATCAAGTCACTCTGAAATGTCCTACAATTCCTACTTTCTAAAGCAAGTGCAGTGAACATCTTCCTCACAGTTGGCATAATTTCACCTTTCACACCTTCACCAAAAGTCTTTTTTGTGAATATTTTTTTCATTACATACTTCCTAATCCACTCCATCAAGGTGAGGATAGGTTTATCTCTACATGGTCTCAAGACATTGTTGAAACTTTCACAAGCATTGTTAAGTAGGATTTCAGATTTGGTTTTACAACTAAAAGCATGCCTAGACCAATGCTTACTTGGGATTGCATTTAGATAGTCAAATGCAGCAGTAGACAGACCTTTGATATTCTCCATGGCAACATCAAAAGCAGGCCTCGTACATGCCCTTGCAGCCTTCCAAAACCATTTCTTGTACTCCACTCCACTGAAGGTCTTACTGAAGTTGGCCCAAATGTGCCTAGCACAAAACTTTAACTCTACATTAGGAGTTACAATAGTGAAGGCTTCCAGTAGGCCTTGCAATGCATTAGTAAAACAGAGGATAAGTTTTGCTAATTACCTAACTAATTCAATAACAGGACTGAAAATAAAAAAAGGTGGTATAAACTGACTTTTTGCTTATCAGAAAATGAAGGCTAAATCATCTTTACTTTTGATGTAAGACCCATCATGTATCACAGACTCAATGTCAGCCACAAGAAGTTGAAGAAACCATGTCCAGGTCTGTAACACCTCGTGTTAATTTAAGCTAATTATAATTAAGAAATCAATAATTAGACAATCTCGCCCAATTATTTCCTAACACAATGCACTACAATTTTTCTCGCGCCTGAACTAAAACTATTTTTATATACTTCGAATTTGAACTTTATTTTTACATATTCGAACTCGATAAATAAAATGACGAATCGACGAAAAATTTTTCAACGATAAATTTCGGCGCGCAAAACGAGGCCAATTTTGGCCAAGTGGCCGAGCCACTTAAAGGTGACTAAGTCACCTAATTCTCTTCCAAAATTATTTACACATAACACTTAACATCAAACTATTTAGTTAAATAATAATCATTTTGATTTTTATTAATAAATCATATTTTCTTAATATCTAATTACTATTTCGATTCTATTTAACTAACACTTTCGCAAAATGTCGAAATATTAAGTCACACATAATTTAAACTGATAAACTTTTTGACGGTTGTTTATAATTATTTAAATCGTTAACATTCAATGAAAAAAAAGTAAGTATTTTGACCTAATGATTTTTTATTCAAAGTTCGAGGGTTTTAAACACAATTTTTGTTTTGATCCCCTTTCGAAGTTTATTTTCATTTTTGATCTTACTTTGAAACATTATTTTAAGATCATATCTTTTATTTCGAGACTTTTCGTGCGCGCAAATCGAAAATTTCAAAAATGAAAATCGAGCCAATGGTATTGCACTTTGGCCGAGATACTTGGCCCTTGGCTCAAGTTTATCCTCTTCCATTTCTTCTCTTACACAAGCCATGCTTACTTACACACCTACTTGTTTTCATCATCACTTGTATTTAGTTAATTAAAATTAAAGCTCATACATTCTAAATACTAAATACATACTACATACATTACTAATACAACTTACTACTACAACATTCATTTCCACACAAAACACCTAAACTCACCAAGTATTTTCTCTCTAAATAAATTCACTCCAAACCCTAAGTAAGAGCAACTTCATCTTCAACCTCAAGACTCTCTTATGATCTTCATCTTCTACATTCATTTCACCATTAAAATTTCTTACTTTGTTCTTAAATTTTCTTAAGCATTAAATTATTTCTCCACCATTTTTTATTTAGTAATCACTTCCTCTTTTAACTTGTAATTATTTACACTAGTGGAAAAAACCCCAATAGTGTCGCTGCAATAGTGTCGGTTCTAAATGAAATGACACTAAAAGTTGAAATGAACATATATGGTGTCGGTTTATGGTAGAAACGACACAAAAAGTTAGTGTATTTGTGGCGTTTATTAGAAAAACCGCCACAATAGCTTATTTGGTGGCGGTTTTAAATGAAACCGACACTATAGATATAACATATGGTGGCGGTTCTTAAGGAAACCGACACTATAGGAAAATTGAATTACTATATAGTGGCTGTTTTTAATAAAACCGACACTATATGTCAAAATGAATTAACATATGGTGGCGGTTCTTAAAGAAACCGACACCATAGTCAAAGCATACACAAAGAAAACTCATCTCCCCTTCACTTTCAACACTTTATTTTCAATACAAAACACACAAACAAAACTAAGAGCTTCTGATTAGGATGATTGGTGCGCGCGAACAACCACTGGTGACCTTCGTCTCCATCGCCTCCCTATTTGCCTCGTCCATCCGCCAGGTTTTTCATCTCTTTTTCTCAGGTCTATTTAGGTTTTCAGTTTCTCCAATTTAGGGGTTTTTATCTTCGTTTTTTTATAAAGAGCTTCTGATTAGGATGATTTAGGTTTTGAATTTAATCAATTAGGGTTTTTTTTGTTTTTCAATAAATCGTTTTTACAGGTCAAATTAAGTTTTTAATTTTGCCAATTTAGGGGTTTTGTTGATTTTTAGGATTCAACTTCACGCCGATTTAATTATTGTTGTTGTTGTTTGTTGAATGTTGCTAAGTACTGAGGTGGCTGTGACAGAACTGTGAGGGAAAGAGATAAGCGAGGTCGGGATTCAGATCAGGAAAGGCGATAAGTGACAGAGGAGGAGCACAAATGGCGGTGATGGCGGCACAACCGATGGTCTTGGTTGAAACTTCGAGGGACTACGCAAAGAAAGGGACCATGGTGGTTTCCGGCAGATTTAATAGATTATGCTAGTGGTGACGACGACATACGATGGTGCTTCGGTGACGTTTTTAAAAGTTCTGTTGAGAAAATTAGTTACACTTTTAGTATGCCTTCTTCTGTTGAATTTATTCGCGTTATGAACGAATTTTTCGACAATTGAACTTGATTTTGGTGAAAATTACGGTTCGCTTTTGAGCAAGTATAGCTGTTTTTGATTGAATGTTGTTTATTTTTTATGTTAGGTGAGTTCAATGGTGGTTCGCTTTTAGTATCCTGGTAGGTAATTCGTTATTGATTTGCGCATTTCATTAATTCGTTACATATGAATGATGAGGTTGTTTGTGAGTTGTTGCGCGTTTCATTAATTCGTTATAGTTTGTTGTGAGTCTAAATTAGTTGACAATCTGAGTCGAATTTTTGGATTATTAACTGCATTGTCATGTTTACTTTGTTTCTCTACCTATAGACTATAGTCTGCATATGAGAAATTGTATAGCAATGAGGTATCCCGCTTCTTCATGACCCTAACGTGTAGCTTCTGCTGGTTGAATTACAGTTAGACAACTTGAATTTGCTAATCTATTGCTCTAATGCAGGTTGCACGGGTAGTAGAAGTTGCTTCTATTCGTGTGTATAAGGTTGCTCTGATGCAGGTTGCATGGAAAATCAGTGGTAAATTTGTGTGAATTTTAGTTGTTGGAAAATCAGTGGTAAATTTTCTGACACTTGTGGCTTTGGAGATACTTGATAGATATTGAACTGTTTGATGTTGGAAAATTTACTTTGTCGTTTGTATGTCATAGACGAATACATTGAAGAAGAACAATCTCATTGGTCATTGTGAGCTTGACCTTTTGAAATTTCTTACTGAGGTGAGTCTTATGTCAACTTCTTTGCAGATGACATATATACAAAGTTACGATCACTTTGGATTTTAGAATGTTTTGATGGTAACCTGAAAGCATGGGCCTGCATTTAGAAATGAAATTACAATAGTTTTTATGGTTTTATGCATGCCTTCTTTTTGCGCATAGATATTTCCTTTACATTAATGAAAGGATATCAACAAATAGAGGCATTCTTCCATTTAAATTTGTTTGACACGATGAGTTAAATTTGTTTGACATGGTGAGCATGTAATTATGATTCGTCATTACAATTGCTAAGTAAAATTGACAGCTAGTACTTAGTCATAGCTGACTTACTATTGGGAGTGCTTTTGCTTTATTATATACCCCTGCTTGCGTGCCTCTTATTAACATCTAATACTTGTATCTTGCTAGGACTATGATGATGATGGCAGGCTTGTTTATTCTGAATTAGTAGTCTTGGTAAGCTAACGTTGTTTTGAAAGGCTTACAGCCTTACATGGTTGTAGAAGTCAAAATACGAAGAAAATGCAGGAAAATGATGGTGGAATAGAAGGATAGATTTGACAAAATGAGGGTATCAAGTTTCGACTACCCTTTAGGTTGGGGAATAGTAATTCACGTCACTTGGGGTAGTAATATTCACCCGTCACCTCCTTGTTTTCATCATCAAGCAAGCACATTGATGACCGTGTTTGAAGAGGGGTGTGTATTAAGACGAGCCTGTTGGAAGTGATTTAAATAGTAATGTTGCTATTGCAGTATCTAGTTATTACTATTCCTTATACAATTATACCACGTGATTACTTATTGCTATGTTAGTATCTATGTGACACATTAATGGTGATTTGTGTCTCACAGGCTAGCGGTTTGACCAGAACTCAAAAATCAGGATACTATGATAGACGTGATAATACCTGTGCATACAAATATCAGCTTGAGAGAGATGTAAGTCCCTCAAATCAATCTCTCATAGTGTATGTGCGATATGACTATGCTGAATTTTGTGTTGCTATGCATGTTTAAAATTATGTTCAAAATTTTTTTTCCTTCTTTAAATCTTCTTTCCGGTTCTGCTGCATTGCTGCTGGCATTCGTTCACACTGTGGCATGTATTACCTGAACATAAAAAATGTTAACGGTTCTATAGAAGTTCTTTTATTGACTCTTGTTCTTCCAGAAAATGTTAGCAATTCTATAGAACATAAAAAACTCCTCCGTAATGGACTGTTAACTCTTAACAGTTAACATTACAACTAAAAATAATAAAATGTTTAATGTTTTTTTTAGACCCTATAGGTTAAATAAGATAGCAATTGTGCCTAGCCATAAATGTGGGACTCCCATGGCAATTGGAGTTTATATTGGTCTGAAAATGCGACCATGTCACTCACTTTCTATTTTTCGATTGTAAGGATCTCTTATGGAGCAGGTCATGTATCTCGAGAACATCGGGACGTCTCTGCTTGTATCTAAAAATCAGGTAATTTCATGCTCGATGTGGTTATTGATTTGTCGACTGTTTTTCATTCACGAAGAATAATTTGCCTCAACATACGTCTTCTGAATTAATTAACTATATGTAAAATCAGCTTCCTGAGCTGCACCAACTGATGCTCGAGGCTGCAGAAATACTGAACATTGAGCCTCCTGATTTGTACTTCGACAAAGCCCTTCACCGAATGCATACACATTAGCTATCAGCGGTAAAAGGCCTTTTGTTGTCGTTTACACAAGTCTGATTGAACTTCTTACACGCAAAGAGTTGCAGGTATCGACACTGTCTCCTGTCCTCTTTCCATTTCTGGCTACATTTTCAAAATTGTCGTAAAACTCTGTATAAAACTAATATATTTCGTTCGTCGATAGGCTTTTGCTCAAACTCGTGGCTGGTGAACAAGGGAGGCTTTTGCTCGGTATTTGAAGGTCGTGTTGTGCAAAATGAGAGTAATGATTTTAAAGAGTTTAACCTGCTCAAACCAGGTTGTTTGTAGGTGTAGCGTAATAGAGAGCTGGCTTAGTTAATTCAGTCTAACTTGTTTTTGTGATAGTTACACTATTATTTATGTGTATTTGATCTACATTGAGCATTGACGTTTTCTTATCAGTTATATTAGTACTTTGGGAGATTGTGGTTATATATGTTTGCATTTTTTTGTTTGGATATTGTGAATTGATGTTTGTAGGAATTACGAATATAGGCTACGAAATAATTAAATATATTATTTTTTTTTTTAAAAAAAAATCCCTTGTGGCGGTTGTAAGCAAAAGCGACATAATAGACAACTTTCATTAGATCTATAGTGGCGGTTTTAACAAAAACAGTCATTTTATTTAACCTCTTTGGTGTCGGTTTATAATTAAACCGCCATTGTATGTTTAGTCTATGGTGGCGGTTCTAACTCAAACCGCCATTGTATATGTAGTCTATGGTGGCGTTTTTAACTCAAACCGCCATTGTATGTGTAGTCTATGGTGGCGTTTTTAACTCAAACCGCCATTGTATGTGTAGTCTATGGTGTCGGTTTGTTTACAAACCGCCATTGTATGTGTAGTCTATGGTGTCGGTTTCTTTAAAAACCGCCATTGTATGTGCAGTCTATGGTGTCGGTTTGTTTAAAAACCGCCATTGTAGGTTCATTCTATGGTGGCGGTTTTTTGAACCGACACGAATAGTTTATACGTCCCCCATTTATACGTCGTACCAAAACCGCCACAATAGGGTCCTTTGAACCGACACTATTGGGGTTTTTTCCACTAGTGTTATGAACACAAATCGAAATAAATAAAATCTATACATCACCTAAACATAAAAACATTAGTACACTTCAAATTTTTAGTTAATTAGTTTTGCTTAAAATAAATTACTAACTTAGTTAATTTTTCATTTGTATGTACTAAACTATCCATAGAAGAGGAGCAAGGTGGAGGCATCGATCTTAGCATTTTCGACAATGTAGTGGATCCCGACAATTGCTAAACTTTTCGTTTATCAAACTAATTAAGGTGCTCTCGCACACTATAATTGCTTGCACAAAATCTAATTGTATAAATGTTACTTACCTAATTGATGTTTTGAGTGTATGCATGATTTATTATATCACTAAAGTATTGCATGATAAATTAGAAGATAAAAATCGAAAAATAAAACTTGTGAACCTCTACAATAGGCCACGACTTTCCTCTTTTATTTTGTTAAATTTTCATTTTAATTTTTGTTAATCATATGCTTAAAAGACTATAATAAATGAGTACTAAAAATATTGTTCATATGTTGATGTTCATTTCGTTATATTTTATTTTGTTGATAAATGTGTATGTGTGAAATGATTTGTTCTTAATTGTTAATGTTTCATGTATGATTTTCACTTATGTTAATTATACATATAATATAAAGGATAAAAGATATAGAATTATTAGTATAAAAATCAAAAATAAAATTTGTGAAACTATATAAGAGGGCCACGGTTTTTCACTTGTTTTTGGACCTAATTTTAGTTTAATTTTTGTAAATAACATATTATGTTAGTTTAGGTTAATTAGTGTTATTAGTAAAATTTGAGAAATTTAAAAGATAATATACAAATTTGAGTTTTAGTGTTCATATGAAAAGCATAAGTGTTCTTCATTTTAAACTAGTTTGATTTATGATTTTTATAAGTTTTATTTAAGTGTTGTTTTAATCAACTAGTAAATAATTACAATACTAAATATACAAGTTAAATAATCTAAGTCTTTAAAACATAAAATTTAGAAATATAAAGTGTTATAAAACACTATTCATAAATATAATAAAATGTTTAGTGAAATTTGTAAGGTTAGTTTAAATCACTTTAGTACAATTTAAATAATTAGTATATAAAAACTTTAAGTCAAAAACCGATAAATTAGAAAACGAAAATAAAATGAACAAGTACACATGTGCCACGGTTTTAGGGTTTATTTGGACTTAAAATAATTTTGTCACTTTCTATTTTTATCACTAAAATAATTAAATTAATTAAATTAGTCCGGGATGGCCTGTCCCGTGGCCCTGGGACGAGTCTTGACTCTTCGTGTGCTTTAAATACTTCTCTCCTTTGATTATCATTTCAATATATTTCATTGTTGATCATGTTTTTATCTTTCTCCTTTGCTTTTGTTGTTGTTTTCATCATGAGTGAGTAGTTCTTTATCTAGGGAGAAAGGGTGATCATGGGTGAGTAGTCTTGGATGATTTTCGTGATGTTTTGATTAGGGTCTTGCTTGTGGCTTTGGTTGTCTTGTCTTGTATGTGTTTGTTGATCCCTTGGCCAAGGTTTAGCAAGCGTTTTCCACCCTTAAACTTAAGACCGAAAGCCTAGTTTAAGGTAGGGCACGAGACTAACCATTAGGACCCTCACTTGTAAGTTGCGAGAGCCCGCATTTGAGACCTAGAGGACGCTTAGGACCGAGAGGCCAAGCCTATCCCTTAGCACATGCGATTCCCGACTCATTTCTGTCATCATCCTTCATCCTAGCTTTGCCTATGTTATCCCCGATTCCCTAGACCTTTTCCTTATTGTTTAAACCCTTATCTTGCGCTCTAGCTTTAGTAAACCTCATACACTCGAACCGAGACTAGAATCACACAAATTAACCAACATTGCGACCATCTCCCTGTGGATTTCGACCCCGACTTACCCTAGCTACCCATTAGGTTTGTCAGGATTATTTTTGACTAGGCGAGTGCGACTAAGCCTTATCAAATTTTGGCGCCGTTGCCGGGGAGACGGCTTTGTTTTTTGTTGATTATTTGGTTCTTGTCTTATTGTTACTCTTGTCTCAAGGAACCTCAATTCCTTGAGGCAGCTACTTATCGTCTCCTCTAGTGTTGTGTATGCCCAGGAACACGCGTACGTCTCAAAAGGCTTGGCAATTCAGTTTGACCCGGAGCCGGAGCGTACTTTCCTACGGCGTAGGAACTTGCTAAAGGACTTGGAAGCTATTTCCCCTTCTACTTCATCCTCTAAAGAAGCTCACACCGTACCTACACCCGAAACAAAGGAAATGGTGAAGCTTTCGGACCATTCAAAGCCGACCGCCGCTCAAATTCCTACGGGCAATGCTATGCCCAACATAGCGGCTAACAATTTTGAGGTCAAGCCCGCGTTTATCAACTTGATCGAGCGTAGTCAGTTTGGAGGGAGTCCCGGTGAGGACCCCAATCTCCACATTCAAAATTTCTGCGACTATTGCTCCACAATCAAACAAACGGGAGTGACTCAAGATCAAATCCGAGAGATGCTTTTCCCATTCTCACTTAGGGACAAAGCAAAGTTGTGGCTCAATTCCTTGAATCGGGTAGCGCTAGCGGTCGTTGATTGGAACTCTCTTGTGCTCGCGTTCTATCAAAAGTACTTCCCTCCGGAGAAGACCGCTATGTTACGGAGCCAAATTACTAGCTTTAGGCAAAGGGGAGACGAGTCTCTCTTTGATGCATGGGAGAGGTACAAAGATTTACAACGCCAATGCCCTCATCATGGCATGGACAAATGGTTCATAGTTATGCAATTCTATAACGGTCTCTACAACGAGTCACGCCAAGTGCTTGACTCGGCCGCGAACGGGAGATTCGATAACATTGACGTTGATGAGGCTATGGATACGATCGAGGCCATGGCCATTCACAATGCGCAATATGGTAGCTCCAGGAACATTCCTAGGAGCAGAGGTAGGAACGATGGCGATGCGGTAGCCATGCTAACTGCGAAAATGGATGCTATGACCGCCATGATAAGTGAGATGAAAGCGGGTGGTATTTCTTCACATGCGGGTGGACAAACGGTAGCGGCGATGCACACTTCCCATGATCCCACTTGCGGCTCATGTGGCGTTTCCGGTCATTCTTCCTTAGAATGCCGAGGTATGTATCCCGTCCATGCCTTTCAATCTCAACAAAACAACCCATACTCTAACTATTATAACGAAGGCTACAAAAACCATCCCAACTTGAGCTACAAAAGCCAAAACGTCTTGAATCCTCCACCACAACAACCACAATACAACCCCCAACAAAATTTCGGCCCTTACAACAATAATGCTCCAAGACCTTACAACCCTCCGGGCTTTAATCGCCCCAATTTTCAATCACAAAATGCTCCGCCACCCGTGCAAGCCGCCCCGTCTTCGAGTGGTAATCCTATGATGAGCGAAATGCGAGCCATGATGATGCAAATGGCTAAGACGCAAGAGACTATGTGTAGATACCCGTATCCGTACCCCCCCAAAAAACAAACCCGATGACGAAAAGGACTTTAATGCATGCTTTTAAAAGAGTCGAAACGGTACAAAAGTGTCTAAAACGTATTTAGTCATTTTTAACGTATTAATTTGAATTTGCATAATCATAAAAATGAATGTCATTTCTTAGTCATTATGAGCACAACACGAGCACAATACAGGACCGTCCTATTAAGACAAGCCACAAAAACAGCCCAACTAGCTACAAAACGGCCCAAACTTACAAAAATGACCCAAAACGCACACTAACGCAACACGCAAAACGGGCCAAAGTGCGTCCCGTGTCACATTTTCACAAAATTAGGCTCTACAATACCGTAAAATAATATAACCTAATATTATTTTATTTCGAGCCAAAACCGAAAAACACGACAAAAACCGAAACACGAAAACCAAAATTTGGACCAAAACCAATTAAGCCCAAAAATACTTAACCCATACGTATTACACCTCACAAAACACCATCATCACACTAATCCTACGTCATTTAACCAAAGGCGGCTCAGCAGCACACCAAAACAAAAATTAAATCGCTTGTAAACAGGCGATTAAAAATTAAATCGCCTGTTTACAGGCGATTATGTTTTTGTCTCACAGCCCTGGTTCTTTTACTTCATTTGGCGGCTGCACTGAAACTTAATCACAGGCTCACTGGCGATTAAGTTTTGTCCATGCACAAAAACGAGCCATTCTCTGTAAATACCCACCCTTATATTCATTCTAAAGGATCGGTTTTTTAACACATATACCTCTTTTTCAAAACACACTTCATAATACTTACAAAATCCACTCAAAATACCGTCTTTGCATTTTCCAAAGGTAAACATTTTACCTACGCTTTGGGACATTTGAGACTCGGACAAAGGGGTTACATTAACCCCAACCCGATATTGGCATTAGCGAAGCCGTATTCGTAATACAGTTGTAGCAATTCGGATTCATAATCCGTCTAAACCTCGCCAATATCGCATAAATAACGACTCAATATCACTAAAGCAAAACCGACGTTACTTTTATAATTATGCAAGTCCTCATTCATGCGTTAAATTACGACTAGAATCACGGTTTTGACACTAAATTGTACCGTTTCATTTAGTCTTTTAGCATGTCAAAACTGTGGGTTTTCACAAATTCTTAAAGAGTCAAATACGAGGTCGGAAAATAACGTTTATGGTAATAATTTAGTCAATAAATTATTATTTAACGTACATTTCCTATAGCAATATGTCATTATTTTGACAATTTACATTACTTATGCATTTTAATCGAGTCATATTTATTCGCACTTGTACGTAGCGTGACTTTTAGCCCAAATATCGAAATTAAGCAAATGTTTTCAAATTAGTAGAGACTACTTTTATGTAGGCTTTTTGATTTCAGTTTTCAAAAATACATTTTTGTCAAGACTTTTGAAAAGTAACCTCACTCCGAATCCCTTCTCTGGTTTCAAACCTCAGACGGATAGGTATCGACGCACCTTGAAATCTGAGACACTCGTGTCTTGTATTTGAAGACGCGTTGAATAGGTTCCAAATTCCTTTAATATTTGGTGGCGACTCCGAAAAACATATTTCAAAATGATTTTCCTACATTTCTTTTTGATCGCAAATTCATGCAATGATCTCCCCCTTTTTACAAACTTCGCACTTTTTTTCCTGCGAGGCGCATTCCGCCGGCGCAGTAGGAGGTCGAGCCTTGAGCGTCGATAGGTTTCCTTCCGGTACCTTGGTGGCGTCTCCATTTGAGGGCGAGCATGATTTTTATTATTTTTGAAAAACTAGTTTTTCTTTTATTTTAAAAACATAAAGAAGTGAAGCTTGAAACTTTGAAAACATTTACGCTTTTGATATTTGGGCAAAAGTACGTTGAGTCGAATCCTCTTGATTCATAACCACACCCCTCGAGGAACGGCCCCTAGTAAAGCTCGCTTCATAAGCGGGATAACTCTGGACACGTCGGTCTCTCACCCCTCCACGATTACAAGTACGGCATCCGTACAAACGATCGTAACCAGTCAAACTCGAAAGCTCTAGGGCCCGTATTGAATGCACACCTAAGACGTGTGTAGTCTTGTGGGTGCCCCTACCTAAACGTTGCGGGAATGGCCGGAGGGAACCTTACCCTATAAACCAAAAACCTGTGTTTATATGTACAAATGCGAAGCTATAGTACCCTCACTATAGTCGTCTTTCAAAACCATTGCATGCAAAAACATTTCCTAGGCATTATACATTTAAAATACGTCCATTTTGAAAATTCATTTTTAAATTTTTTTTTCAAAAGGTCATGCTTTTAAAGTAATACAGTCAGGGTCATTGGCCTATAGTCATTTGAACCTGATAAATAATACGCCGCGACATTTAAAACCGATCGGAAATAATCACTATATTTCCAATCTTTTTCAAAACGTAAATGAATTATGCGACTCACGTATCGTCATAATACATTTATCGCTAAAAACATTTCACAAAAGCAAAAACCCGAGAATGTCAATTCATTTCGGATATTTTAAAACGAAATTAACCTTTTGTACTTTAGGATTAACTCTAACTCGAGTGACTCGTTAGTCATCCCGATTTTAACTTAAACCTTTCTCTCAAAAACAAAAACGCGGGCTCGTTCAGATGCGAACCCGTTGATTTGAATTTTGAATCGAGTGACCTATCGTCATTTTGATTTAATTCCCTGAGTCACACATAAAAGGCGAACAATTGATCGCCTTTTTCCCAATTTTAACATCCTCAGATCGACTAGCCTATCGCTACTTCGGTTTGATCCTTTTTATCGTAATCTAATGATAAACCCCTACCAACATGCCGCTAAACTGGGTTAACAGGATTATGATCATACAAATTTTTCTATCTCGAGAATAGAGACGTGTCAATATGCCTCTACCTCAAAAGCTTCCTGTGTCCTTTTAAAAGCTAAAAAAACGAGTCAAGTCATGCACCCACTTTTTACACTCTTTGCTTTTCTTTGGTCGTGAATGCGACACTCTTTGCTTTTCTTTGGTCGTGAATGCGATTTTTTTTCATTGAGTCTTTTCTTCCTTTTTAAAATCACTAAAAGTTCGAAACCTTGTCAGGTTCGCTCACTCAAAAACCCTGAACCCACGGCTCACGAGCGCAAGATGAATTTCCGTTTCAACCTCGCAAGTGATGAAGCGGCCCTTCCACCGCCTCCTCCACTAACGACAATCACCGAACACGTAAGGCTGCTCGACCACAAGATAGCCAACCTCACCGCTTTGTTCGAACACCTGGCCGCCATGCAAAAGATCGAAGCCGAGAAAAACGCTAGACTATTCGCCGAAGAGTCTGCTCGACACATTAAGAGGATTCGATCCCTAGAAGACGAAATTCACAAGTACAAACTGGCCAAAACTACAGATCATGGTCTCCAGGGCAATACTTTTTCGAACCACAACAACGACTGAACCATTTAACACCGTAAGCTCAAAGGCACTTGCGGCGCAACCAGTATTCCTGGCGCAACCCACTCCTGCTGCACCCAGATCATCACCAGTTGGGCCATTCTCGTCACAACAGCGACGAAGGTTCGACCCCCTCTTTATGTCCTACTCAAAGGCGTTGGGAAAGCTCGTAAAGAAAAACATTTTGCATCTTCCCAAACCCACCAGTGAACCACCTGAGGATAAGAAACCGCTATCATGGCACGAAGACTCGTACTGCGAATTCCACAGGGGGAAGGGGCACGACACTGAGAGCTGTTTCCGTTTGAAGAACGTAATCCAAGACATGATTGACAACGAAACGATCGACAAGCCAAGCATAGCTCCTAAACCAACAGTCCAGCATAGCACACCCCGTTCTCACCCCATTTTCGTAGGAACGCACCCTATCCTCAATTATCCCCTTCCGGCCCCACGGCGATCACGAGGTCAACGCCCTTACGACAAAGATCAACAAAGAATCGGTAGCGACATCGATCACATTGGCCAAGCTAAGACAAAAACCAAACCAAGGCATGAGGACAAGAAAGGAACCTTCACCCAGATCCCTCATCAGCACCCCGTCGAACGATCCAGCGGCCCGATAAGACTTCTCACCTTCAACATCTGTTTCAAGCCCCAGCGGAACTACTGATACCGCCAGGATTCCCTCCCAAACGCACAAGCAAAGGCAGAGACAAGGGCATAGTCAAAAGTATGACCATCTTACCCATAACGAACGACCCTTCCTTTAACACAACATGGCGTAACACCGAAAATGTCCTCCCAGCACAACTCATTGACCACATCATCCGGGATTGGCTACCGGGCGCCATAACTTTCTCCCACGCCGACCTACCATCCTTCCAAGATCCACACAATCCAGCACTTTACATAACCGTAGAGTGTCACGATATGGTACTACCCGTTACCCTCATCGACAACGGCTCGTGATCAACATCACGCCCGCTACAATGGCCGTAGTCAAGCTAGGAATAAAGGAAAGTGATGTCACCCCTTGCTCCAACAGCATAAGAGCATACGACGGTACATCCCGCAGCATAGAGGGTATCATATCACTACCCGTCATGACAGGGTTTGTTGAAACACAAACCGAGTTCCAGCTTATGAATATCCCCCCGGCATACGACATGTTACTAGGAAGGACCTGGATTCACGCTACCGGAGCCGTCACATCTACTCTGCACCAAAAATTGAAGCTTCCCTTTTACGACGAAGTCATTACCATAGAGGCCTCGGACTTTCGGGCCGCTCTCCATCAACTGAAGCTTGAAGAAAACGCCGCCCAATCTACCAACGACCCGGAAAGTCTCAATCCAAGAATCTACACCTAGAGTCTAGGATCCTGCGTCATCATGACGCCAATTTTCTAAAAATCGGCTAGGTTACTCGATCATATTCCTAATGTAGTAAATCTTAGTAAGGAACTAGAGTCATTAAGGTTGTCCAAAGCTCCCTCATCTGAGCTATCTTCAAATGTAACCGCTTTTAATAACACTAATAACATGAAAGTTTTTGGTTACTCTTTGCCTCATTTAAAATCTACATATTCTAATGATTGCGATAAATTTAAGCTAAATAACATTGCATTATATAGATACATTGCAAGCATTGTCTCAAAACCCGTACAGGAACCCATCATTGAAGACACAACAACCATCGACATAGGCACGGCCAAAGAGCCTCAAGAACTACAGCTGGGGGCTTCTCTAAGCACAGAAGAAAGGACCACATACACCAAGCTCCTCACAGAATTCAAGGACGTCTTCGCATGGTCATACAAGGACATGCCCGGCATCGACCGTGAGATAGCTGAACACCGCATCCCAATCAAGCAAGGTAGCAAACCGGTCAAGCAGAAACTCCGACGAATCAAGCCAGAATGGTCTCTCATGGTCAAAGAAGAGATCGAAAAGCAACTACAAGCTGGGTTCATCCGAGTCATTGAATATTCTGACTGGGTCTCCAACATGGTCCCGGTTATGAAGAAAAACGGTAAAATACGAGTATGCGCCGACTTTCGAGACCTAAACAAAGCCTGTCCAGAAGACGATTTCCCATTACCTCACATGGACATTCTAGTCGACAACACAGCGGACCACGCCCTACTCTCATTCATGGATGGGTACGCAGGATACAACCAAATCAAGATGGCAGCAGACGACATGCCAAAAACAACTTTCGTAACCCCCTGGGGTACGTACTACTACTCGGTCATGCACTACTACAATTCCCTTACTTTTTTGACACTTTTTAATCGACGCTTTTAAAAGCGTGGACACATTAATGCATTCACACCCACATTTTTGTAAAATAATAATGATTTTTAATTAAAAAAAAAACCTCCCGCGCTCTAATCTAATTTCGCGCACTACTTCATTCCTTTGCCTCCAAAAAAAAGAACGAAGTCAAACTGCTATGAATCTCTCCAAAACCTAATTCATCAACAATAATCCAAAACCTAATCTCTCCAAAACTGCGCTCGATCGTCTCCTTCATTATCATCGTCTATCATCTCCGTCATCATCGTCTATCATCTCCATCATCATCGTCATCAGGTACTACGAATTTTCCCCCAATTTTTTTCCAGGTTACTTTTATTTTTTACCCTAATTTTGATTACACATTCAAAATTCTTCTTGTAAATTATCAATTTTTCGTTGTTGTTTGCCCAATTGTTGCGTTCAATTGGCTGTATCGATGTTGATTCGATGAGCATCTTGGTTTAATTTGGCTGAAATCGGGTTGATTCGTATTAGGGTTTACTGTGAATCGTTCTTTGTTTTTGATGAATAGTTGAATGATATGTCGTACTCTTTTGTTCTTTCTATTTGATTTTGTTGTATTCTGCAATATTGGAATTGAACAATCAACCATTAAATTTTCTGTTTTTTTTTTTTAATGTTTTAATTAGTTGTTTGATTATCATCTCCATCATCATCGTCATCTCCATCATCATCGTCTATCATCTCCAACTGTTTTCATTTTGTTATTAGAATAGTGTTTATGTTTTCGTTTTTGTGTTTGTCGTGGATACTTCGTTACAATGTTCTGATTATATGATTGTTGTGATTTATAAATGTTCAATCTTTATAATGTGTGCAGTCATGGATACTAGCTGGATCAGCTTGCCAAATGACCATCCTGATTACATAAATGGATGTATGAAATTTATTGAGTTAGCTAAGGAAAATCTTGTAGAAGGTAAAACAAGATGTCCATGTAAGAGTTGTAAGCTTCGTTATTACTTCACTTTGGGTGAAATAGAGGGACATATTTTGTTCAAAGGGTTTTATCAGAAGTATACGAATTGGTTTTGGCATGGTAAAAGGGATGTTCTTGATCATTTGGATGTTGAAAGTGTGGAAGAACCTTTAGTAGGTCGTGATGATATGAAAGGTTTACTTGATGTAGTTTATCGGACTAACATTCCTAACCATTCTGAAGATTTTAATAATGATAATATAGTTGCTGGCTCCGTAGAATTTGAAAACGAAGTTGAATCTGATGATGTGTCTATGGGGTTTAGTTCTTCGGATGAGTCTGATAATGAGTTTGATCATGCATATAATTCTAGGGCTGATGACTCTTCTAACAGCCCTCATAACCTCAACAATAAAAATGATGCTAACTATAAAAGATTGTTCGAAGCTGCTCACAAAGAACTTTACGAAGGCTGTCAATCTTTCTCAAAGCTCTCATTCCTTTTACACTTATACCATATCAAATGTATGTTTCATTGGTCTAATGAGTCATTTAACAAATTACTTCAATTGTACTTGAAGCTTTTCCTCAAATAAAAGAGTTTCCATCATCCTTTTATGAGGGTAAAAAGATAATAAATGACTTAGGACTCGGATATGAAAAGATTCATGCTAGTCCATTCAATTGCATGCTATTTTGGGAGGATAATAGTGACAAAGAAGAATGCAGTAAATGTCATACATCGAGATGGAAAAAAGCCGAAGGTGGAAAGGGTAAAGAGTTAGCTAAGAAGGGTGAGGGAGCCAAAGTTATGAGGTATTTTCCCCTCATTCCTAGATTAGAAAGAATCTACGCGTCGTCTAAAACAGCAGAAGATATGATATGGCATCATAAAGATCATGTGAAAGATGGAAAGCTTAGACATCCAGCCGACGCGTTAGCTTGGGAACAATTTGATTCTCGTTATCCTCTATTTTCCTCTGATCCTCGTAGTGTTAGGTTAGCCTTAGGTAGTGATGGGTTTAACCCATATCGTTTGATGAATACCACATATAGTACGTGGCCAATTATTCTAATCCCTTATAACTTGCCACCGTGGTTATGTATGAAACCGTCTTCATTTATTTTGTCATGTATTATTCCTGGAAAGTCCAGTCCAGGAATTGACATTGATGAGTATATGCAACCTTTAATTTCTGAGTTGAAGTTGTTATGGAGTGGTGTTGATGCATTTGACGCCTTTAAGGGTGAAAAATTCAAACTTCGAGCAGCTTTACATAGTACTATTAATGATTTTCCGGCATATGCCATGTTATATGGATGGAGTACTGCTGGTAATGATGCTTGTCCATGTTGTACTCATTCAACTAATTAGGACGATTTGGTGGTAAGATTTGCTATACTAAACATAGGAAATGGTTGGACCACGACCATCGATATCGCTCAAGCGTATTTGTTTGATGGAGCGGTGGAGTATGGTTGCGCTCCAAAATCACTCAGTGGATCTGATATCTTAAAACAACAGGAAAAGATTGAATATACGTATGGAAAGACTTCAAGACGAATGAAAAGACCAAATAGAGCAAGAGAAGTTGGTGTCTCGTCTAACATGTTTAATGATAGCCACTGTGAAGATAATAATCCTAATTTGTGGAATAAGAAGAGTATATTTTTTGAGCTGCCGTATTGGGAACACAATCCATTGAGACATAATTTAGATGTTATGCACATTGAGAAAAATGTGTGTGACAATATATTGGGTACACTTTTAGATATGGATAAGAGTAGAGATGATGTGAATGCGAGAAAAGGTCAACAGAAGCTAGGCATAAAGGAACATCTTTGGCTCCAAGATCGTCCTAATCGAGAACCATACATGCCTCCAGCATCATATACTATGTCCAATGAGGAGAAAGAGCGATTTCGGAAAGTCTTGCAAAACATTAGAGGTCCTGATGGGTATGGCTCAAACATCTCTAGGTGCGTGAATATGAAACAGAGAAAACTCATTAATCTTAAGAGTCACGATAATCACGTCCTAATGCAAGATATATTACCTGTTGCGTTGAGAGCATCCAAGGCTACTAAAGTTATTGACTTACTCGGGGAATTGTCTTACTTTTTCAAGGCTCTTTGTTCGCACACCCTTGAACATGACAAGTTAGATGCCCTTCAGTCAAAAATTGTGTTGATACTATGTCGTATGGAAATCGAGTTTATGCCCACGTTCTTCACAATTATGGTTCACTTATTGGTTCACTTAGTAGATCAGAGGAGGCGAAACTTGGTGGACCCGTCCAGTATAGATGGATGTACCCTATAGAAAGGTAAATATCACAAACTATTTATAAGAAGTGCATGTTTATAACATTTTCCTAAAATGATTTATGAACTCTCTTAAGGTACTTGGCTCACTTAAAATCATACGTAAGTAATAAAGCTCAGCCAGAAGGATCAATTGCCGAAGGGTTCATGCTTGAGGAGACAATCACATTTTGTTCAAGGTATTTAGAAGGTATTGAGACTATCTTTAATAGATCGAAGAGGAATGATGATGGAAGTCAAGACATGAGTGACTATTTGTATCGTTCTGGTGGTCGAGCTGTTGGTATGATAGAAAAAGTACGCCTAGACGATAGAAGTTTAAAACAAGCTCATCGCTATGTTTTACTTCATTCTAATGTTATGGAAGATTTTCTTGCGTAAGTACTAACAACTGCTAAATCTTATAATTAATAACCCCTTAATATAATCTTGTAACCCATTTTTTCTTAATCTGTTTAAGTGAATTTCTTAATTCGAAGCGGCGACAAACACATCTTAGTGTTGCCCACTATGATGAAAATCAGTGGATAATTAACGAATACGCGGAGTGGTTGCAAGCGCAGGTCCAGCCCTTGTCTAAAACTTCAAAACGTGCCTAATCTATTTATTGTGATTTGTACTTTATGTTAACATAATTGATTTGTTGTCATAGGTGCAAAACCTAGATACAAGTACCCCAGAAGGACAACTTAGAAAAGCCTTGGCAGGTGGTTTGAATAATCACGGTAAAAGGATGACAGGGTTTATGATCAACGGATATAAATTCCAAACGGTTGATCGAGAGCAAAAGCGAAAAACTCAAAATTCTGGAGTTATGGTAGAAGCTGATGGTGAAACATATTATGGAAAACTGAAAGATATTTATGAGTTAGATTATTTTGATCATTGCAAAGTTGTAAAGTTCAAATGTGCTTGGGTTGACATACACAAAGGTGTTAAGAAGTTTGAGGATGGGAGTGTGTGTGTGAACTTCTCTAAGCTAATGCACACTGGTCGAAATTTAGCCGATGACCCTTTTGTTTTCTCATGTCAAGCAAAACAGGTTTTTTATGTCGAAGACGAGATGCAAAAAGAATGGTCTCATGTAATTAGTACAAAACCTAGGGATCTTATTGAGACTGGCAAGAACCTGTAGTATAATTCTGTTTTTATATATATTTATGATGACTGTCGATTTCAATTATTGATCTACATTATAATTTTGGGTGTGCTAATGTGGTGATATGATATTTCCTTTTTACTATATTATAAGTTGTTCCCTTTAGTATATATAATATTCATTTGATGCCATTAATTATCAAAGTAAGTGTTGTTTATTTGTTGTACAAGTATATATACTGATCTGAACTTTTTCTTATTACTATATGACATGCTTCTTCCATTTACTGATGGTTTTAATGTTTTTATTAGGATTTATTAACGAGATCACAATCAAGGATGAGTTATCGAAGCAAAAGGATTAGAGCTGAAATGACGGAAGCTGATGCACCACATGTGACAAAACCATCATCTCTTACTTCGCCATCAAGTGACAGTAGTACTATAGCTGACAGATGGGGGCCGTTTTGCCCTCAAAAACCACAAGAACCTGCTGTTATTAAACAACGACAGCTGCCGTCATTGAATGGTTCCCATCTTGGTGCAAACATAGATGAGCTTTGTGCTCCAAAAGCCCCCGTTTCGAAGAGGCAGGTCATTCCTACTGATGCATATAAAAAGATACGTCAACAAGCACAAGTAGGTGTTAAACCACCTAATTCGGTATGGAAAAGTTCTACTGCAACATCTGACCGGTCCACCCTACTTTCAAATACCCACACCCCAGCTGGAACTGTTGGTGATCTTGGTGCTAGCAAAAACCGAGAGATTTCTGCCAAGCAACTTGAACCACATAAAAAAACAGGGGAACAAGCACAAGTAGGAGTTAAGCCTACTAATTCGACGTGGAAAAGTTCTACTACGATACCTGACCCGTCTTCCCTACTGTCAAATACCCATGCCCTCGGAAATGTTGGTGATCTTGCTGCTAGAAAAGATCAAGGGATTTCTGCCAAGAAAGTTGAAACACATAAAAAAACAGGGCAACAAGCAGAAGTAGGTGTTAAACCTACTACGACACCTGACCCGTCCAGCCTACTGTCAAATACCCAGGCTCCTGAAAATGTTTGTGACCTTGCTGCTAGAAAAAACCAAGAGATTTCTGCCAAGCAACTTGAACCACATGGAAAAATAGGGAAACAAGCTCAAGTAGGAGTTAAACCAACTAATTCGGTATGGAAAAGTTCTACTATGAAACCTGACTGCTCCACCCTACTTTCAAATACTCACGGCCCCAAAAATTCTGAGGATGTTGCTGCTAGAAAAACCGATGAACTTTCTGCCAAACAATTCCACGCATCTCAATTAGTCGGGGTACACAAAGAAGTAGGAAGAGTTCAACCACCTAATCTGTTGAGGAAAAATGTTATTACAAACTCTGAGCGGTCTTTTACTACAAGTCAGCAGAATACAAAGGCCCATGCCACCCCAAATTTGTATGAACCTGCTACTAAAATAGCCCATGAAGTCTATGCCAAACAACGTGGATGTAGGGATCGGATCCCATTCACTAATCAAGTATTAGTGTAAATCAAATTACTCTAATTTGATTTAGCAAGATCTATGTAGTACAAATTTACATTGTTAACAAGTTTAGAAATTTATACCTTTCTCTTAAAGGATATTAGGGCACTAAACTAGAACTCCTTTCTAGTTTAGTTTCTTGAGAATGAACTTAGGATGATCCTCCTTAAAAACCCAAGTTTTCAATGTAGAAAACCTCCTTTAATAAGCACCCAAGAACACTCCAAACTCACAAGTGATTTTGATCTAGAAATCACAAGTGAATATATGATAATATGAGATAATATTAATACTAACTCTTAGTACAAGTATTATCTTGAGAGTATTTGTTAGAGAGAATTATTAGTGAGATGAGAGGATGAATGCATGAATGAATATCTCTCACATACACTTAGCCTTTTTAATGAATAAAATTCAAAAGCCAAAATGGGTCTTGGGAGACCCATATTTTCGGCCAAGACAAAAGGGAGAGGAGAGGAGAAGTCTTCTCTTGTTTAGACAAATCTCATGCATTGCAATGAGTGTGTTTTTATCACATGCATGCATCAAACAATTAGAAGAACCAAACAAATAAGACAAGAAGCAAAAGATGCTTCTCCTAGTCCCATTTGGACGGTCCACCCATCAATTATGGGTTCAATTTGTTTTTTCAATATTTGTCCCACAAATACTTATAATTTATCACTTAAATCATCTAATATAATAAAGTGTAAATTAATTAAACTCTTCCTTAATATACATGTACTTTGCACATATATTAAAAATGTGCTTTTACTAATCTCATTAGTAAAATATACACAATTAGTGAATTAACGCTTAATCACTAATTCTCATCTCCTCTTATAATTTTATCGATATAAAATTAAATCATCCGAGTTCACAACTCGATTTCTCTCTAAATTAATACATTGACTAACCGTTAGTCGATTTACCAAGTTACTAATATAATCGTATCTCATACAATTAATTAGCTTAAATATTTAGATGCGTTCCTATAGGTGTGACTTAAAGGGATCAATTGATTACCGCCGTTCTCACGACAATAACGTCAAACTCTAGTCAGCCAATCGTTATTGATTTACGTTAATCAATTGACAATAATTCAGGATTATCCCCACGTATTCCTTAATTGAGATTTATTAAGTAATCGCACTATTGTGGAGGACACATACTCCAACAATCTCCCACTTGTCCGAGACAAGTTGTGCATTACCAATTCTCATGTCCGTTTCACATCTCCCACTCGATGCAAGGTGTCTTACAGGTCGTACTTGCATCCTGATATATAAATCGTGAGTGGTTTCCTCGATAAGGAGAGAATTGCCTGACCGGAATCTACCCAGATTCTTACCGAGGCGTGGCCACGCATTTTCGGCCGACTACTCCTCGAGTGGCCCAAAGATGTTTTACCCTGACGAGGGTGGACATTTCCCTTCCACTCGATTGTACTGTATAATGCAGATCACCATGACCCCAAAGATGCCCTTATAACCCCTTTTACGGCATGGTTTAGGACAAAAATGAAAGTCACTCGGAGCTGCAGGCTTCGGACAATCAGTTCCAGTCAAAGAATCGACTCGAAGGAATACTATAGAATTCCCACCACGACCAGGTTTCAATCTCATTGAAAAGGAATTCTATAAGCGTCACTGCCCGTCAGAGTGTTCTTCACGATGCATACATGCAAACGATCAGTCATCACATATGACCCTATGGTGTTGAACCCCACCATCGATCGACTTGCAATCTAGTCTCTCCGAGACGTCACCTCATATGAGAGACCAGGGACCAAATACTTAGTTTATTCCGTTCACTTGAATATGTTCAAACTTGTCACACAAATATTCGGATAAACAAAGTATGCATTCAATAATGACTTAACATAAAAACAATGAATGTTATTTTCATATATGTAAAAAGATACATCGTTCAATTACATATTACGAAACTAAAGGAAATCTGGCATACGCCATGACCCATGGAGCGGTGTGCGGCGTCATGCTTAGCCCTCGAAAGAGGCTTGGTTAAAGGATCGGCGATATTATCGTCTGTCCCAACCTTACAAATGTCTATTTCCTTCCTTTCCACATTATCTCTAATAACGTGGTATTTCCTCAAGCGATGTCTAGACTTGTTGCTAGACTTGGGCTCTTTCGCTTGGAAAATAGCCCCATAAGTTATCGCAATAAACAAAGGATGTGATCCGCGGCACTAGGGACTACTCTTAGTCCATCCAAGAATTGCCGAATCCACACGGCTTCTTTAGCGACTTGAGATCTTTGCCAAATACTCGACTTAGTCGTAGAATCCGCGGTGACACTCTGTTTGAAACTCTTCCAACAAACGGCTCCTCCATTCAACATAAAGACATAGCGGATTGGGATTTGAGATCATCCCCATCGGTTTGGAAACTTGCATCCGTGTAACCCTTTACACGTAGCTCAAGTTCTCCTCCAAACACTAGAAACGAATCCTTAGTTCTTCTCAAGTACTTAAGGATGTTCTTCACACTATCCGGTGACTCTCACGGGATTAGCTTGATCTGGGCTCGTCATGCTCAAGGCGAAAGCGACATCGGGACGAGTGCACATCATAGCATACATGATTGATCCAGCGGCGGAAGCATAAGGGATCAATTTCATGCGTTCAATTTCGCAGAGTCGTAGGACATTGAGATTTCTTCAATGTTATTCCTACACTCATCGGAAGAAAGCCTCTCTTGGAGTCTTTCATATTGAACCTATCAAGAATCTTATCAATATAAGTTTCTTGACTTAATGCTAGTATCCTCTTAGATCTATCTCTATAGATCCGGATACCCAAGATGCGTTGTGCCTCTCCCAAGTCCTTCATTTGGAAATGGTTTCCCAATTCCACCTTTACCGAGTTGAGACTTGGAATATCATTTCCAATCAATAGTATGTCATCCACATACAAAACAAGGAAGGTTACTTTACTCCCACTAAACTTCATGTACAAACAAGGTTCCTCGGTACTTCGAGCGAATCCATGTTGTTTGATAACATGATCGAATCTGTGATTCCAACTCCTCGATGCTTGCTTAAGACCATAAATGGATCTCTTAAGCTTGCATACTTTCTTAGGGTTGGATGTGTCTACAAAACCTTCAGGTTGTGTCATGAACACTTCCTCTTCTAGAATCCCATTCAAGAAGGCGGTTTTTACATCCATTTGCCATATTTCATAGTCATGAAATGCGGCAACCGCTAAGATTATCCTTATGGATCGAAGCATAGCAACCGGTGCAAAGGTTTCATCATAATGAATACCTTGGACTTGTGAAAAGCCCTTTGCCACCAGTCTAGCTTTGTAAACATCAATATGTTTATCTATGCCGAGTTTGATTTTGAATATCCATTTACACTGAAGGGGTCGCACTCCTTCAGGTAAATCTACCAAGTCCCAAACTTGGTTCTCGTACATAGAATCCATTTCGGATTTCATGGCCTCAAGCCATTGTTCGGAGTTGGGGCTACTAATAGCCGCCTTGTAGGTTGGGGGTTCGTTGCTTTCGAATAACAACAAATCACCCTCCTCCTCGATGTTACCGAGGTAACGGTCAGGTTGTTGACTAACTCTTCCTGACCTCCTAGGGATTATAACCGTGTCAGACGATGAGGGAACGGTTTCCTCATTTTCTGTCTCGGTTTGTGGCTCTTGAACTTCATCAAGTTTACACTGAAGGGGTCGCACTCCTTCAGGTAAATCTACCAAGTCCCAAACTTGGTTCTCGTACATAGAATCCATTTCGGATTTCATGGCCTCAAGCCATTGTTCGGAGTTGGGGCTACTAATAGCCGCCTTGTAGGTTGAGGGTTCGTTGCTTTCGAATAACAACAAATCACCCTCCTCCTCGATGTTACCGAGGTAACGGTCAGGTTGTTGACTAACTCTTCCTGACCTCCTAGCGATTATATCCGTGTCGGGCGATGAGAGCGGTTTCCTCATTTTCTGTCTCGGTTTGTGGCTCTTGAACTTCATCAAGTTCAAATTTTCTCCCCCTCTGTTTCTTAGAAATAAATTCATTTTCTAGGAAAACAGCATCACGAGCCACAAACACTTTGTTCTCGTGAGGGTTGTAGAAGTAATAACCACAGGTTTCCTTAGGATAACCTACAAATAGACATTTGTCAGACCTTGGAGCGAGTTTATCGTCAGGTTTATTCTTGACGAATGCCTCACATCCCCAAATTCTCATGAATGACAAATAGGGAACCGTTCCCGTCCATATCTCATATGGAGTCTTATTGGCCGCTTTAGTCGGACTTCGATTTAGTGAGAATACAGCAGATAATAGCGCAAAGCCCCAAAATGATCCAGGAAGCTCACTTTGACTCATCATAGACCGAACCATGTCAAGCAAGGTTCGGTTTCTCCTTTCTGCAACACCATTTAACTGTGGTGTGCCCGGAGGAGTCCATTGTGATACTATACCACAATTCTTTAGATGTGAATCAAACTCATTACTTAGATATTCGCCACCACGATCCGATCGTAGTGCTTTTATCCTTTTGTTTAATTGGTTCTCAACCTCATTTTGAAATTCTTTAAATTTCTCAAAAGCATCACTTTTATGCCTTATTAAGTAGACATAACCATATCTACTTAAGTCATCGGTAAAAGTAATGAAGTAATGATATCCTCCTCTAGCGGTGATGTTTAATGGACCACACACATCGGTATGTATGAGTCCTAAAACCTCACTTGCTCGTGTCCCTTTACCACTAAAGGGTTGACGAGTCATCTTGCCTAAAAGGCAAGCTTCGCATGTACCATATGATTCGCAATCAAATGGCTTGAGAACCTTGGTCTCAACAAGTCTCTTAATGCGTCTTTCGTTTATATGACCTAAACGACAATGCCAAAGGTAGGATTTGTTTGATTCATTCGTTTTGAGCCTCTTGTTCTCAACATGATAAACATCATTAACATCATTTAAAACATAAATACCTCCAATTGAAATAGCTTCACCATAAACCATTTCATTAAATGAAAAAGTACAACGGTTGTTCTTAATCACAAAACAAAAGCCTTAGCATCTAGTACGGAGGCGGAGATAATGTTTTTAGTTAGAGTTGGTACAAAATATGATTATTTAAATGCAACTCTAAACCACTAGCAAGAGAGAGTACAAAAGTTCCCACGGAAACGGCCGCTACTCTAGCTCCATTGCCCATGCGGAGATCTACATCACCCTTGGCTAGGGCCCGCACGTTTCTCATCCCCTGCAAATGATTACAAAGGTGAGATCCACATCCGGTATCCAATACCCATGTAGAAATGCAAGCATGATTGATGTCAATCATATAGAGATTAGAAGGAATACCTTTGGATGTCGCATCCATTCTTGAGATCCTTCTTATACTTGAGACAATTGCGCATCCAATGACCCACCTCATTGCAATATTTGCAAGTGTCTTTGAGGGGTCTTCCCTTGTTGATCTTGGGCTTAGGCTTATGTGGAACACCTTCCACAATAGCCTTTCCCTTACCCTTGCCAATGTTAGATGGCGCCTTCTTGGCCACCTTCCCCTTCCTTACTCCCAAGTTCATGTTCTTCATTTTCATGGAGAGAACATCTTTCTTCTCCACCTCATTCACTTCCATATCCCTCTCGGCTTGGACCAAGAGTGCATGAAGTTCATGGTAACTCTTATCCATGTTGTTCATGTTATAGTTTACTCTAAAGTGAGCAAACTTGTTAGGAAGAGAATGGAGGATGCGGTTGATCGCAAGAGCCTTGGGTATAGCACACTCTTGACGCTCAAGAGTGTCTATTTGCTCAATCATTTTGAGCACATGAGGACCAACTTTTTGGTTCCTCTCAAGCTTTGCATCGAAAAACCGCACCGCGGCTTCATAAAGCCTAATTTGCGGTGCTTTGGAGAACATGGTTGTCACTCGAGTGAATATCGCATATGCACTCTTTTGAGTAACCATTCGGGGGTTGAGATCGGGTGACATGGACCAAATTAAGGCGCTTTTTCACGTCATTGTCCACTTTCACATACTCATCATAGGCGGCACGAGCCGCCGGATCGAAGTGGGTTCGGCGGGTGGTTGATCGATGAGTGCTTGAGCACATTGTCGGATGTAGCGGCGCCCTTCATTGTCGAATCCCATTCGACGAAGTTGCTACCGTCATCCTTGAGGATACACTTATCCATCACGGTTCGCAACCATGAATCTTTGCCCAAAATAGGCGCGGGAGTTGATGATGATGATGCCATTGCGATTTGAAACAAATAATTCTACAACAAATATGAGGAAATATATTAACATTCATAGTTCATTAATGACATTTGCTAAAACTCATTTTTAAAACAAACGTCCATTTATATAATGATCTCCCACGAAATTATATAAATGACTCCAAGACTCGTTTTCCATATAAAATTAGACATCTCATGTTTCCTTTTATATAAAAACGATAAGTCAACACTTGACTAATTCTACACTAGAATGCTTGGTTGATGATTTTCTATAAAATGCATCGATTAGCCCCAAATAACTCTTATTTGGTTGAGTACAAACCAAATTAGCATGGGACTTCCTCCCACTACTTACCCATGGTAACAAGGTTCCACGTCGCGGAGGTCCTCACGAACATGGGGTTCATAGTCGCTACATTTGGAAAGGCTTAATCTCAATTCATTTTTGTTAAAATGTGGGTGATCTTGTCAATTTTTTAGTCATTTAAATTCTTTATAAGTGAACTAATATAAGAATGGCGACCTAAAAACGACAATCGGAGTGGGATAACGTGGCATGCATGACGATTTTGGCATGTGAGCGGAAAATAAGCAAACAAACAAGCATGATAAAGCAAGCAAGCAAAACCTAGTATGGCCACCTAGAAGTAATTAAAATACAAGGAGTTACAAATTGGAAACCAACTCCTTTGGTCCCTCTTCAAATGGACTTCATCCAAGTCTTCTCCTTGCAAGCTTTAGAACACTTCTAAGGCTCCATGTCGATCTCCATCACGGGTCTTCGATTTACAAATAGTTACAAGTATGATTTACAAATGAATACATAGCAATCCTATTATACATTTATAAATGAAATTAGCTATTAAAAATTACAAACCGGCGATACGAGATCGCATTTAATTACAAACCCACACGATATTCCCTTTCATTACGGGTAATATCGGTAAAATTTTTAACAAACTATGGCCATACTAGTAAGAATAAACATTCATTCAAATAATAAACATTCATCCAAACATGCATAATGTAAAGCTTATAAATAAAAACATGCCAAAATCGCCCTAAACAATAATCGCATTAATTCGTTTCAAACCGATCTCATTTTAATCGATTAATCTTATATTAATCAATAATGCTTAAAACACCTTTTAAGCTTGAACTAAAACTTCTAAACTGATTTTAGAACCCCAACATTAGTTTATACTAACTTAAGGTGATTTTAGTTCATAAACTTGGTCATTTGCTAATTAGAAGTACTTTAATCATAACCCTTTTATGAATAAAGCTTTATAAAATCAAAATAAAATAAACTAAAATTATTTTTATTTTGAAAAAATTTTGTATATTCTGGAACACTTCCAGAATATCAGAAAAGAAAAGTTTGGTCAGAAAAATTTACGAATTTATTTTATAACAAATAACATACGATTTCATCGATTTTATCTCATAAAATCAAGAAAACGTCTAAAACAGTGAGGACAAATCCCAAATTTATACGAGAGCATCCTCATAATGTATACAAATATTGGTATAAATTTCATGTCCAGAAAACAACGTTTACTATATTTTTGAACATAAAACTCATTATATACCGATTTTTAACAAAAAAATGAATAAATATGCAAAACTCAAAATCTGACTTTGACAATTTACATGCAGAAAGTATAAATATGAAATATCACTGTGTAAAAATTTCGTGACCAGATTCGAACTATAACTATTTATAGTAATTATTTTAGCCAAAAACACACTTTTTGACTCGGTTTTGTATAAAAATCATTTAAATTAGCAAACAAATTCCAAAAATTACGAAATTTGACCAGAAACTTCATGAGACCAGAAACTTTGCATGCAATAAAAATCTCGTGTTAAAACCATTTTTAACACAATTTTCGGATTTTATGTTATTTATTCTCAATAAATACATAAAACTCCAAAAACAACAAAATAAATTTGTAACTACAAGCCTTGGCTCTGATACCACTTGTAGGGATCGGATCCCATTCACTAATCAAGTATTAGTGTAAATCAAATTACTCTAATTTGATTTAGCAAGATCTATGTAGTACAAATTTACATTGTTAACAAGTTTAGAAATTTATACCTTTCTCTTAAAGGATATTAGGGCACTAAACTAGAACTCCTTTCTAGTTTAGTTTCTTGAGAATGAACTTAGGATGATCCTCCTTAAAAACCCAAGTTTTCAATGTAGAAAACCTCCTTTAATAAGCACCCAAGAACACTCCAAACTCACAAGTGATTTTGATCTAGAAATCACAAGTGAATATATGATAATATGAGATAATATTAATACTAACTCTTAGTACAAGTATTATCTTGAGAGTATTTGTTAGAGAGAATTATTAGTGAGATGAGAGGATGAATGCATGAATGAATATCTCTCACATACACTTAGCCTTTTTAATGAATAAAATTCAAAAGCCAAAATGGGTCTTGGGAGACCCATATTTTCGGCCAAGACAAAAGGGAGAGGAGAGGAGAAGTCTTCTCTTGTTTAGACAAATCTCATGCATTGCAATGAGTGTGTTTTTATCACATGCATGCATCAAACAATTAGAAGAACCAAACAAATAAGACAAGAAGCAAAAGATGCTTCTCCTAGTCCCATTTGGACGGTCCACCCATCAATTATGGGTTCAATTTGTTTTTTCAATATTTGTCATTAAATACTTATAATTTATCACTTAAATCATCTAATATAATAAAGTGTAAATTAATTAAACTCTTCCTTAATATACATGTACTTTGCACATATATTAAAAATGTGCTTTTACTAATCTCATTAGTAAAATATACACAATTAGTGAATTAACGCTTAATCACTAATTCTCATCTCCTCTTATAATTTTATCGATATAAAATTAAATCATCCGAGTTCACAACTCGATTTCTCTCTAAATTAATACATTGACTAACCGTTAGTCGATTTACCAAGTTACTAATATAATCGTATCTCATACAATTAATTAGCTTAAATATTTGGAGTACGTTCCTATAGGTGTGACTTAAAGGGATCAATTGATTACCGCCGTTCACACGACAATAACGTCAAACTCTAGTCAGCCAATCGTTATTGATTTACGTTAATCAATTGACAATAATTCAGGATTATCCCCACGTATTCCTTAATTGAGATTTATTAAGTAATCGCACTATTGTGGAGGACACATACTCCAACAGTGGATTGTCACATTCGCAGCCGACCCGTCCTCCACTCTCATCCGAAAATGTCGGTACAACTAACAATGGGTCTAAAACAGTAGATAAATCCTCGGTCGATCCTCAAGAACATGTTTTGAACCAACACGATGATGTCACTGAAAATTGTTTAAAGCCTTTCAAACCAAGACGTCGTAGTGTGGTACACGATTGGCCGGATAATGTTGAATACGATGAAAATGAGGAAGTTCTAACCATAGGTATGTTTTCTTATTATATATATTTTTTTTTATATGATTTGTATCAAGTATGTTTACACTTAAAATGATACCTTATTATGTTTTCTGTGACTTGTGCCTTATTAAAATCCTGCTGCTGTCTGTTGTTATGGTCGTTGTCACTAATGCCATATATTAATTACCGTGGCTAATGTACGACATTATTTACTGCTGCCACTGGTTTTCAATGCTGCAAGTGATGCGAGTGTGGTGTTTGTTCTCGCTGTTGTTATTGCTGTGTCCTATTTGTTGTGATTGCGTTTTGTCATCACTTCTGCTGTTCTCACTTGCTTAGCTATTGCTCTTACTCGTTTTGTCATCATTGCTGCTGTTGTATTGTCCGCGTTTTATTGTCTCATTCTTGCTGCTGTTGCAATCACACTGAAATTGTTGCTGCTCTTCGTTGTTGCGTTAAGGTGTGTGGTTGTAGTCTTGGGGAGTGTGTATGAATATTGTGTTGAGATACGGAGTGAGTATTTATAATCAATCTTATGGCTTAATTAGATGAAAATTTGAGTGAATCACTTGGCTAGTGTTATTACTTCGTCCCATGTAGGTAGCGTAGAAATATCATGTAAACATTCTTTTACAAATAATGTGGTGGATATTGGTTCAAGGTGCCAATATATAGTACTTTATTTTTGGCTAGATGTGGACGTAATGTTGATGATGTAATGTTCTTTGCGTGCACAGGGTAAATAGACCAATTAAAGTTCGTTATAAGGCCGGTTTCACATTCATGGTTTTTCAATGAAGCAATAATGTTCGGTGTTGCAACAAGATGGAAGGAGCAGTTCTCAAATTTGACTTGAAGGTCGACATCGTCGCATGCATATCTTTTGGCTGCAATACTCATCTTTATGGAGACTTTTATATTTTGTTTTTTTTTATGAACATTAAAAAAACAATATTTTTCAACATTATTGTACTCCGTAGCTTGGCACGGATGAATTTAATTTTATTGTACTCGTTTAAATTATCCATCTAACTAATATAATTATGTTAATGCAGAAATTTTATGGTATTTTAATTTTCTTTTGAGTATATTGTTCGAGAAATTTAATTATGATATCATATATCAAGAGTATTGATAATACTAACAAAAACTATATTGACGTTTTACATGGTAGTGATGAAAAAGCGTCAAGAAATTTCTAAATTGTCGACAGAAAGAAGCGTCGCGAGGCCTGACGCTAAAACATGTCGTGACTCATGACACCGAAAAGTGACACCATGGTTGACGGAAAAAAGTGTTGAAAATTCATGACACCTAAAATAACCACGCTTTCCAAAAGCGTCGAGATATTAAATTTCGACGCTTTTAAGCGTCGAAAATAGTCAAAAAAAGCTTCGCTAAAGTAAGGGAATTGTTGTAGTGATGCCATTCCGGCTCATCAATGCCGGCGCTACCTACCAACGCACCGCTACAACCCTGCTCCACGACATGCTGCATAAGGAGGTTGAGGTATACGTCGACGACATGATTGTAAAGTCAAAAGGAAGGGATGACCACGTCACAAACCTCCGGAAATTCTTTACCAGAATCAGACAGTACAAAATGCGATTGAACCCACAGAAATGCACCTTTGGAGTCACGTCAGGCAAGCTACTAGGCCACATAGTAAGCCAGCGAGGGATCGAAATAGACCCGACCAAAATCAATGCAATAATGAGCATGAAGACGCCAAGCAACATCGACGAAATAAGGAGTTTCTTGGGACAAGTCCAATATATCTCCCGATTTATCAGCAAACTCACCATGATTTGTGAACCAATCTTCAAAAAGTTGAAAAAAGAAGAGCATACAAAATGGGACGATGACTGCCAACAAGCATTCGACAAAGTCAAGAGTCTGCTTACAAACCCACCCGTTCTGGTACCCCCACAAAAGAACTTGCCCCTGTCGCTATACTTAACGACTACGCCAAACGCTATGGGTGCCATGCTCGCCCAAGAAGTCAACATCAAAGAACGGGCCATCTACTACATTAGCAAAAAGTTCCACGATTACGAAACTCGGTATGAACCAGTCGAGAAAAGCTGTCTCTCGCTGGTCTGGGCAACCAAAAAGCTCAGACACTACCTACTCACTAGCACTACAAGAGTCTACTCCTAGATGGACCCCTCAAGTACCTATTTGAAAAACCAGTCCTAAACGGGCGCATGGCCAGGTGGACTCTGCTTCTCGCCGAGTACGAGCTCAAGTACCTCCATCTAAAAGTGATCAAGGGAAGAGCAGTTTTCGACTTCCTTGCAGAAAACGCTATCGTCGAACAACCCATGATCGACACAATGTCATTTTCTGACGATGGGATCTTTGCCATAGGAAAGGAATACTGGCAATTATACTTTGACGGAGCATCAAACTACCGCAGCTACGGAGTAGGAATACTCTTAATATCCCCAAATGGCGACCATACTCCTCTCTCAAATCAAACTTCACTTTAGCGTCACGAACAACGCCGCAGAATACGAAGCCTGCATTTACGGCCTACAAGCAGCAATCACCCTCAAAATAAGAAACCTCCGCGTGCATGGAGATTCATTCCTCATCATAAATCAAGTGACCGGGGCATGGAAGATCATGAGCGAAACCCTCACCAAATACCAAACAAAAGTACAAAAACTCCTAACCAACTTTGACTGCATTGAATTTTATCACCTCCCAAGGTAAGAAAACCAATTTGCCGACGCACTGTCAAAAGTCTCATCCCTCCTAAACATGCCACCAAACATGAAATTACTACCCATCATCGTCGAAAGACGAGACGAACCAGCATACATCCATACCATTGACTTAGACGAAGCCGAGCAAACAGAGCCCTGGTACCAAGTCATAGTCAACTACAAAACAAACAGCACTTATCCACCCGACACCGATAAACGTGGTCAGAGAGCCATTAGACTCCTAGCTTCCCAGTTCGTGTTAGAAATGGGACAATTACTCAAGAAGACACCACAAGGCACGCTCCTCATATGTGTCGACTACAAAAAGGGACAAGAGATCATCACGCAAGTACACGACGGTGAATGCGGATCCCACATGAACGCTCGAGCACTCTGCAAACAGATTCTACGGCTACGATGGTATTGGACAACCATGGAAGCAGACTGCATCCAATACGTCAAGCACTGCCACAACTGCCAAATTTTCAGCAATGTCCAGCATGTACCACCTTCACCACTATACAGCCTAACCTCACCCTAGCCTTTTTCAACATGGGGCATCGACGCAATAGGAAAGGTCCACCCCATCGGAGCAGGAGGTCACTGTTTCGTACTAGTAGCAATCGACTATTTTACAAAATGGGTGGAAGCAGCATCTTTCCGAACCCTTGGCTCCAAAGAAGTCGCCAAGTTCATACAGACAAACATCATATGCCGGTACGGCATACCCCATGAGTTCATCAGCGATCAAGGCTCGCACTTTCAGCGCGAGACAGAAGCCATACTCACAAAATACAACATCCAGCATCACAGGTCCTCACCCTATCGACCCCAAACCAATGGAGCCGTTGAAGCAGCAAACAAGACAGTCATCACCATACTCAAGAAAATGATCGACAGTTGCAAAGATTGGCCCAACAAGATACCATATGCACTCTGGGGATACCGTACTACCATCCGCACCCCTACAGGCATAACCCCTTATTTCCTCACCTACGCCATGGAAGCCGTCCAACCAGTGGAAAAAGAAATACAATCACTACGCATACTAATGGAAAGTAGCATCCCAGAAGCAGAATGGGCACGTGAACGCTACGAACAACTTATGCTCTTGGACGAACCCCGACTTCACTCCCTGAGCACCGTACGGATGTACCAAGCACGACTACAACGAGCATTCAACAAGCGAGTCAAGCCACGAAACATAAAAGTAGGTGATCTCGTACTAAAGTCAGTCCGAGCACCGCTTCCAGTCGACCCACGAGGGAAATTCAAGCCTAATTGGGCTGGGCCCTACCTCGTCAAGGAAATCTACACAGGCGGAGCAGTAAAACTAACCGACTTGGACGGTCAAGAGTTTAACCTCGCAACGAACCTCGATCAACTCAAGAAATACTACCCTTAAAAAAAAACCTTGCAATGCATCTATAAAATACAATTTTCTAAAAATCAACTCATGGGCCGACATGCCCTTAAACGTGCACTCTCTTTACAAAAATAAAACAAACACAATTCATGGGCCGGCATGCCCCTAAACATGCACATTCACCACAAAAAAGCAAACACAACTCATGGGCCGGTATGCCCCTAAACATACATTCCTGAACTACGCCGGTTTGATTCCCTTTTTCATGGATACGTAGGCAGCTTTGCAAAAAGCGCAACCGATATTCAACACAAAAAATGACGCGTCCAAAGCTTTAAAAGGTCAAGGACATAGTCACCACAAAAACCGCCTCATGACCTAAAAGGGTTAAAAAGGGCGACATTCAACACAAAAATGACGCGTCCAAAGCTTAAAAAAGTCAATGACATAGTCACCACAAAAACCGCCTCATGACCTAAAAAGGTTAAAATAAGGCGGCATTCAACACAAAATGACACGTCTAAAGCTTGAGAAAGCTAAGGATATAGTCATCACAAAAACGTTCCATAGCCCAAAGGGTAAAAGGAACAACATTCAACAATAAACGACAAACCCAAAGCTTAAAAAAGTCGAGGGAATAGTCAATACAAAAATTTCCTAAAAACAAAAACCATGCTTGCATTCTAAACCTTTAAAAAGAGATTAGAGCCAAGGAATTTAACACAGAATAACAAGCAAAATGAGGCAAAGTCGTAAATAAAAACCTGATTTTTTATTAATCTTAAAAAGGACGGTTACATTTTTGATTTTTCAAACGTAGAAGCATAAACTACAACACTACAATATATTACAATACAAGTCCCGGCATGTACATCGGGTTTAGGATAGATAATATAATACATAATACAACATAATATGAACATAATACTAACAAAACACACATAAACAACACCAGGTTCCCTTCCTTCTCAAACAGACACGAAACTTTTCAAATTTGAATGGGGAGCACCGACCTCAACCCCTATGGCGACCCTATCGCCGTTGCCATGACGAGCTCGAGCACCCGAGCCCTCGTGGCGACGCCGACCCGCATGGCTTCGTTTCAGCTCTAGGGCACGAAGGCGTGACCTCTTGTGGGGACTCTGGGCAACGGTCCACCCAATATAGGCCTGTGATACCCAAACTGTCCTAGGAGTATCAGCCACCGGCCACTGAGTACGCGTGATTCAACCGCACGCCCAAGCATCGGTTACGTCACTGGTCAGCATAAGCATACCCTACACCTTAGTGTCATGACCAGGAATGAGCTGTGCCCACCCTATCTGTCTCCTCACTCGCACGGGATGGATGTAAACACCCATTTCAAACCCGCAAAGGAGGACTCCAGACGGACCATCGTCGGCCTCACTTGCCGTCACATCAACTATTCCCCACCACGGTACCGACCAACGGATGGTCGATGACCTCACAAGTCCAGGGAAGTAATCGTTAGGGCGATAATGTGGATCCAGCCACCAAATATAACGACTAGTCACGTCCCCAGCAGGATATGACTCGGCAATATCGCCCAACACACTCAACCGCTCCATCAACCAGACCTGAAGGATTAGGGGACACCCTCGATACAGGCTCGTCCTATTGCAGACACGATCATCCAGGCCTAGGATCGTCTCGGCTAGGATCACGGCGGAAGGGCTACAACCGTACTCCATCTGTTGGACGACGGTGATTAAGCGGGGATCACCGAGCGCTCCCTCGTACAAAGAATCAGGGAACATATAACGATGGATTAAGCATAACGCCAGCACCCTTTTCCTTGCCCCGAAGGAAATCGCCTCATTTTCGCGGTTCATAAACCGCTGGCACAGGCGATTGAGTTTGATGCGACTCCCGGCAAATAACCCCTCCGTCTCGTCAGAGGTCATCTGGAAATAGCTCTCCACATGCCTCTTGGACCCCGATTCCCGCCTAACACACACAGGAGAGTTAGTACGCAGCCAACCACCGATGGCCCCAAACTCCTCGACCAGTGGACAAACCTCTCCGCCAGGAAAGCGGAACACGTGGAAACCCAAGTCCCAAAAGTCGAGACACGCATCCAAGAACTCTGGCTCCATTCGAACCTCCCTCAGCCCAGCAAATACCCCCATACCACAATCTCTCAAGTCTTTCCTTTCTATGCCCGTCAACGATGCACACCAACGGCGCAAGTTTCCTTCAAAATTCTCCATATTTCGACTAACGTTCCGTAAATATTTTAAATATTCTTGGAATATCGAGAATGGGAAGATAAAAGGATGAATATTTTGAACTAACTTAGCCCTCCTTATATAGCCGAGATTTGCAAAGCAAAGTACAAACACAAAACTTAAACGCTAGTACACAAGCGATTAAAATAAATCAAACAAAAACCACAAAACAAAAAAGTAATCGCCTGTAAACAGGCGATTAAATTTCTAATCGCTTGTTTACAGGCGATTTAAATTTCCCTCTGACAAAAATTATTCGATTTTCTTACACTCTTACACACCTATACCCTATACTCTTTAACTTATTCACCCATTTACCCTTTTTACCGACCTATTGGTCGACATCCTACGGTCCCGTCGCGTCGTCTCGATTTGCGTAGTCGGCGCCCGTCTTTCGTATTTTTCATTTTTACAAAACACGATAATCACACAAAAATTAAACTCCACGCAAAACACGACTTTCGCATTCACAATTTTCGTCTCAAAACGTCGTTTTAGTTCACATTTTTACAATGTCAAAAACGTCTTCTCACGAATTTAAAATATTTTCTAAACAACATATTTCAAAACTTTGCATTTTCATTTAGTTTAGTCATTAGCGAGTCAGTCTCAATCGAGACTCATGCATATGTTTACGACTAACGATATTTTGCAGGTACGCTCGCAAATACGCAAGGATCTAAGGCCCAGCCACAACCTGAGCACGCATTTTTCACGACAAGACAAAATAACCTAAGTTTAGGACGCCGTACGTAGAGCCTTTAGCTATAAGGAAAGCCAAAACAATCACTTATAAACACCTACAAAACACCAAAACCACAAACAAAAGTCCAAAAATCAACCATACACAAGTCCTAATACATAAACTGTTACAAACAAATACTAATACTCATAATACAAGTCCAAAATACAAAACCAACAAGTTCAAAGCCTACTGCGACCGGTCACGACGCTCTAAGACAGCACGCAAGGAATCAATCTCAAGACGCGCATCTATCCAGCTCCTCTCTGCGTGCGACCCTCTAGCTCTGCCGGGACTCTCGCTAACTCCTCGGCATGCGCGACCTCCATTTCGACGCGATCTCGCACCTCCTCACCACGACCTGGCTAACTCCAGTCGACCGTCGGACGCCTCTTTCTGCCCCTTGCAGGCTTCAACTACCTTCTCGTTCACGACCGCCCGCCACCGGTTCGCCGCCCGCCATAACCTCTTGTGCACGTCAGCCGTCACCTGCAAAAATCCAAAGAAATCCACTTAGCTTTCAAACCTGGGGGCTATGTTCAAAAGCTGCTTCAATAGAGTTTGAATAATGATTTTATAATAAAATCTAACTCAAACTGGGGGCTACAATCAAAGGCTGCTTCAACAAAGTTTGAATAATGATTTTATAATAAAATCGAACTCAAACTGGGGGCTACAATCAAAGGCTGCTTCAACAAAGTTTGAATTATGATTTTACACTAAAATCTAACTCCAACTGGGGCCTATAATCGAAAGCAACTTCAAGCAGAGTTTAAATAATGATTTTAACCATAAAAATCTAATTCAAACTGGGGGCTATACTACATAATGCTCCACGAAACTCGAAGACAGAAAGTACCTTCTTCACGCGCGGATCCCAGCTCTCCAGGCCCGCATCGGTCACCACGGACATACACGCAGGCAACACGATCGAATGCTGGCAACCCTCGTGCACAACCAACAGATCCTCGACGAACGGAGGAGGCTGGAACTCAAGGTCAGGATCACGGCGCTACAAAACAGAAATAGGGTAAATTTTTGCTTTTTGAAACCAAAACACATAAACAAAAACGGAACAACAAAGCATACCTCAATCACAGCGTCAGCAAGGGCATGCTGCGCCCAAGTCACGTAATCCTCGGTGGCGCGTGAGGATTCGGACTCAGCCTCGTGATACACGTCACGACGCTCGTTAGCGTCGGGCGTCTCCACAAACAAAACCGAAGGCGGAGGAGCAGGTACGATGAAGCCCCCGCGACCCGTCTGCGCAGACAGAAGCTCACCCAAACTCCAGTACGAGCCGTACTGAGTCTCAATGTACAGCCGCCGTCCGTCAAGGGGACCAAAGCGAGCTGCAATCGACGGAGGGACGCCGGTAAAATTCCTCCAAGGGTCGCGAACGAACTGCAAAACAAAACCAAGTTATAAAAAAAAAAAACAAACCCTAATACAAACTACGAAAGACCAAAATACAAAACACAAGTGCTATTACCTTATCCATGGTCATCCCGTTAAAAAGCACACGAGCCGCGTCATAGTTCAGGCCAATACCCCTACGATCCGCTGTCGCGTACGCATGGAAAGCCGGGTACGTAGCCGTCACCTGGAACGTGTTCGGGATCAAAGAGGGGAAGTGAGCATAGCACCAAGACTGCCAGCAAATAGAACACACGTTATAAAAGAAAAGCAGAAACGAAACAACGAAGCACTACGAAATCAAGCCCTACCTCCATCAGAAGACCAGGGCCCACAAGCGACACATCTGATTTCTCGTTGATCCTGTCAAGACGCACCGCGTCCCTCAAGTATCGGATCAACAACCCCAGAGCAGGGGTCACCCAATCGAAATCGCCCAGGCGTGTCATGTCCGACAGGGCCATCAGCACAGCCGTCGACGCTCACTCCCCCTTGTCGCAGAAGTGGGTGGCCGTCAGGAACCACCACAACCACAGCCGGGCCCTCTGCTCAGCGCTCGCTCGAGTAGACCCTGAGGATACCGGATCGGGATCCCTTCTCGACGCCCCGCTTGCGCCCGCCCTCGTGTCATGGGGCGGAATGCACGGCGCGGGAAAATTTTGCAAGAAGCTCGCTCGCAGGAGCTTGCCTTTTTAGTTGCTTGACTCAGCTCGCTCGAGCGTTCTTTTGCTTAATGGGGGAATGTCATTGCATGTAATTGTGACAAAAAGAAATATAAAAATCCTTTTGAAATGTATTTTTGGAGTCGCCACCAAATATTAAAGGAATTTGGAACCTATTCAACGCGTCTTAAAATATAAGACACGGGTGTCTCAGATTTCAAGGTGCGTCGATACCTATCCGTCTGAGGTTATTGTGAAACCAGAGAGGATTCGGAGTGAGGTTACTTTTCGAAAGTTTTGACAAAATGTATTATGAAAACTGTAATCAAAAAGCCTACGTAAAAGTAGTCTTTACTAATTTGAAAACAAATGCTTTAATTTCGATATTTGGGCTAATAGGACGCTACGTACAAATGCAAATATATGACTCGATAAATATGTAAAATAAATGTAAGCCGTCAAAGCTATGACGATTTGATATAGGAAATATACGTAAAATTACTAATTCATTGCATTTGAATTAATAACTAAACGTTATTCTCCGACTTGTGTTCAATTCTAAGATTTAGTAAAACCCTCGGTTTTGCATGTTTAAAAGACTATATGAAACGGTACAGTTAAATGTCGAATCCGTGTTTTAGTCGTAATTTAATGCATGAATCGAGAATTTGCATAATGTAAAAGCGGGTGCTTAATTTAGTGATTTCGAGTCGTTCATTTATGCGACATTGGCGGGGTTTAGACGAATCATTTGATTCGAATTACTACAATCGTATTGCGAATACGAGTTCGTTAATGCCAACGTCGGGGTGGGTTAAAGTAACCCTATAAGTCTCAAACGTCAAATCGAAAGGCAAAATTTCTTTACCTTGAAATGCAAAGACGGTTTTTAGAGTGGAAATTTATAAGTGCGAGAGGCTTATTGTGAGTATGATTGATAATTGATGATGAATGTATGTGAATGTTGTGTTTTATAAAATGATGAGTTGATGATTTTTTTGATCGAATAAGAGCTGCTATTTATAGCAAATGCTTCGTGTTTTATGCCTAGTTGATCAGAAAATCGCCAGTGAACCAGCGATTAACTAAACAATCGCCAGAATGTCAGAGGAGGACCAGAAAATCGCCAGAAGTCTAGCGATTTACCAAAAAATCGCCTGTATTCTGGCGATTTTCCCCTCTTTTTCTGACAAATTTGTAGCGCCGTATTTTGTACAGCACGCTATCGTAGGTGTGTAAGAGATACTTGGAGAGTTGATTGACTTTGAGGCCGTATGATTGTCAATTTACACAAGTTGTTTGGTCAACTTGTTTTGATTGGTTTCGTTTTTGCGTTTCGTGCTTCGTGTTTCGGTTTTTCGTCGTGTTTTTCGATCTTGGCTCGAAGTAAAATAATATTGTAATGCATTATTTTACGACTTTGTGGGATTTTGTTTTGTAAGAATGTGATTCGAAACGCGTTTTGGTCCGCTTCGTGTGTTTGGGCCTTCTTGCGTGTTTTGGGCCGTTCTTGTGTTTTGGGTCGTTCTTGTGTTCTTGGGTCGTTCTTGTGTTCGTGGGCCATTTTTGTGAGGCGCCTTTGTGTCGTGCTTGTGCGTATTGTGTCGACTTACGATTAAAATGACTAAATTAATATTCATTTTTACGAAATATGCAAGTTCAAGTTAATACGTTAAAAATGACTAAAATGTTTTAGACACTTATGTACCGTTTCGTTTTATTTAAAACATGCATGAAAAGTCCTTTTCGTCATCGGGTTTGCTTTTTTGGGGGGTACGGATATGGGTATCTACAGAGCCCCCAGTTTGGCTGAGCTTGGACTAAAGCGCTAGTCAAACTTAGAAGATAGTATCCGGACCATTACAGTCTCTATACTACCTGGCGACGCTAAGTATGTGTCTCGGGGAGAGACGAGGACTTAGTGTCGGGAATGCGGGGAGGGACGGCATGTTTAAGGACATGACGGTCCTGCATGTTTAAGGGCTTGCCGGCCTGCTGTTGCTTGGATGTCATTTGATGGCGTTTTGTAGTTTGGCCATCTCCTGCGTCTTGCACGTTTGCTGCATGCTTGCTTGTGTATCTGTGATTTGCCTTTCCTTCTCGCAGAGAGCATGGGTGTTAGCGTTCTTGATATGCAAAGAAATCTGCGTTTCTGCGTCCTTGATTTGAGATAAGAAGTGTATATTTTGTTGGCGTAAAAAGTGTGTGTATTTGAGGAATATACGTATTTAATTCGTGAGGAGTATACGTATTTTGGTTTGTAACCCGTAAAGAGTGTATTTATTTCGAAAAATATACGTATTTAACTCGTGAGGAGTATACGTATTTTGATTTTGAATTCGTGAAGAATGTCTGTGTTTTGATTTTAACTCGTAAAGAGTGTATGTTTTTTGAGAAATATACGTATTTAACTCGTGAGGAGTATACATATTTTGATTTGTGACTCGTAAAGAGTGTGTTTGTTTTTTTTTTTTTTGAAAAGTATACGTATTTAACTTGTGAGGAGTATACGTATTTTGATTTGTGACTCGTAAAGAGTGTGTTTGTTTTTTGAAAATATACGTATTTAACTCGTGAGGAGTATACGTATTTTGATTTGTAACTTGTAAAAAGTGTATTTGTTTTTTGGAAATATACGTATTTAACTCGTGAGGAGTATACGCATTTTGATTTGTAACTTGTAAAAAGTGTATTTGTTTTTTGGAAATATACGTATTTAACTCGTGAGGAGTATACGCATTTTGATTTGTAACTCGTAAAGAGTGTATTTATTTTGAAAAATATACGTATTTAACTCGTGAGGAGTATACGCATTTTGATTTGTAACTCGTAAAGAGTGTATTTATTTTGAAAAATATACGTATTTAACTCGTGAGGAGTATACGTATTTTGATTTTGAATTCGTGAAGAATGTCTGTGTTTTGACTTTAACTCGTAAAGAGTGTATGTTTTTTGAAAATATACGTATTTAACTCGTGAGGAGTATACGTATTTTGATTTGTAACTTGTAAAAAGTGTATTTGTTTTTTGGAAATATACGTATTTAACTCGTGAGGAGTATACGTATTTTGATTTGTAACTCGTAAAGAGTGTATTTATTTTGAAAAATATACGTAGTTAACTCGTGAGGAGTATACGTATTTTGATTTGTGACTCGTAAAGAGTGTATTTATTTTGAAAAATATACGTAGTTAACTCGTGAGGAGTATACGTATTTTGACTTGTAACTCGTAAAGAGTGCATATATGTTGTTATCTTGTAAAATTTGGGCTCTCGGCTTGTAACGAGCATGTGTATTCTCGTGTTTTTATCATAGTAGCGTATAAAAGAGTGAATTAATAGCGTAATGGACCGTAATAACCAGCCCACGCCAAAAATTGACCTGTGCCTGACCACTTAATCGCCAGACCTCTGGCGATTTAGTGTGTGTGTGTGTTATTTTGTTCAAAAACACGGGAAGAAGAAAGAGCAGGGCAGCCGAAAACAAAACACACAAACACATCCAAATCGAAAAGCTTGTTCTCAGCGATTTTTCAACCAAAATTAGTGATTCCGCCTCCTACGATTCACAATGGAGCAAGGTATGCACTCAATCCCGTTGCTAATTCGTGTTTTGAAGTCTATTTGAGTCGATTTTAACTGAAAATTCGTTTTTTTTTTTTTTTTAGGGTTTACGTTAAACCGTCTTGTATGATTCGAATTTTGCTATCATTGTTGCTTGAAATTGATACTTGAGAGCATTAAGAGGCTTGTCTTGCTATTGTTGATGATTGTATGTGCAAAACTCGTGTCATGGGGCTGTTTTTCGTGTAGAAGGTCAAGGGCATTTTGGTCATTTTTCGTTTTTTGTCTCGGAATACGCTCAAAATTTCTATGTAGGTTACCCATTAGTAGTATAATGCTTGGGTAAATTTGTTTCGCTGAAATTGGCGCGAAAATCGGGTGTTTGGGTTGAAAACCGTGTATAAGGGGTGTTTTTTGGTGGTTGTACTCTGTTTTTAACGTGTGAGACGACTTCGGATGGCCTTGTTGTTTTTGAAACGTCGTTGTATGCTAATGATGAGGCTTTGGGTGTCTTGTGTGCGAAAAACGGTCTGAAAATCCGTAACTTTCGTGTGTTTTTGTGTGGAGACGGTTACTTGGGTCGAAGTTTTCGGTTCCGAAACTTGTCGAACATTTTTGTCTTGGGTCATGATGACTCGGATGGTGTACGGCCTGCTCATTTTTGCTGAGCACGCGTGATTTGGAGGTGTTTTGGAGCGTTTTGGAGCGTTTTTGTGTAGTCGAGCTAGGCTTCTTGAAACCGTTTTTCTTGCTTCTTGCGCTTCATGTCTTGGATGCGTTGTCACGCGTGTTGCTTGGGTTGGCTAGGATGTTGTTTCGTGGGAAGCTAGGGCCTCTTTGGTCAAGGAAAGGTCATGAAAAGACCGTTTTTGTAGCTTGCGTGCGTTTTACAAAAGCTATTCAGTCGGTGTGTTCGGGGCATGATTTCTGTACGAAACTTTTTGTAGGCGTTTATTATGGCTTGTATGTCGTATACGTGTCATGCAATGGGCGTTTCTGTGTCTCTGCGCTGTTTTAGCCTTATCTGTCAAAAATAAGCCTAAAGCGTATTTTCTGTTGTTTTGCTTGGTTTCTTTGTCATTTTGTACTTTCTTGCTCTTTGTATTGGTCGTGCATGACATATATATCGTATACGTGTCATAATATACGCATTTCTGTATTCCTGTGTTGCTTTTGGCCTTGTCTGTCAAAAATAGGCCTAAACTTGCTTTTTTGCTGTTTCCTCTGCTTTTTCTTTGCTTTTGCGTATCCTTGCTCTTTGGTCTTGAACGTGCATGCCGTGTACATTGTGTAGGTGTCATAAAATATGTATTTTCGTGTCTCTGCTTCTTTTTAGCCTTTTCTGTCAAAGATAGGCCTGAGGCTCGCTTTTTGCTGTTTTGCTTGGTTTTTCTCTGTTCTTTGTGCATCCTTGTCCCTTGGATTAAATGTGTATAACGTAGATATCGTCTTTGTGTCTTGAAAAATGCATTTCTGTATTTTTGCTTGTCTTTTAGCCCTTTCTGTCAAAGATAGGCCTAAAGCTTGCTATTCTGTCACCTTTGTACATGTGCACCCTTCCGCGGGTCGTGAACTCTCTTTGACTGAGTTGTATTTTGTCATGTCATATGGCTGCGTTGTTTTAAAAGTGTTTCTTGAATTCGTGCAGGTGATCCTGAGTTCGTGATACCTACTACCAGTGCTATGCAGAAGGTACTCAATAGTATTGATTTTACGGTCACGGGGAGAGCGTACTCCCATGTCCGAAAGGCGTCATCATTTGGAGACCTCCGAGGGTCCGCCCTGGCCGATTTGTTCAAGACTCCTCCCGCTTTGACGCCAGGGAATGAGGCACGTGGGGTGTTCAGTCTCCTATGCCTTCTATTAGTGAGCATAGCACTACTGAAGTGGAGCCGAGGCCTTACATTGGCGATGTAGGGCATCTGTAGAAACGGAGTTCTTGTGGGGCTCTTTGTGGAGTTACCTACGCCTTGTTGGTGGCGTGGGGTTCTTCTTTGGCGACCTAGGCCGTTGGAGAGCGTGGAGTTGGTTCTGCACCTTTGCAAGAGTCTTGGGCGTGGCGTGGGGTTCTGAGCCACCCAGATCCGTCGGGAAAGGTCGAGGTAGAGGTCGTGGGGTTAATCGTAAGAACGACAGGCCTAGCAGGAAGCGCAAGGTAGATGCTGTTACGGGTAGTGCTGAGGGTGGCGTTCGGACGCGTGGTCGTCGTGTTGCCGAGGCTAGTGGTAGTTGCGAGCGGGGTGAGAGTAGTAGTGCGGGCGCTTCTGGTGAGGTGAGTTCTGACGAGGCTGGAAATGATCCTGCTGTTGACAAACCGAGGCGTGGTCCTCCCCGTCGGCTTGAGGATGCTTTTGAGGCCATTCCAGAGCCCGAGGAGGAGTAAGAGGACGATGAGCAGGTAGCGGACGACGCGGCTGAGGCTGCAGTCGGAGGTGAGGTTGCAGGTGATGTTGAAGGTGACGCTGCGGCCGGTCTTGATGGTCTTTAGTCTTGGGCGAGGCTGCTGCGCAAGATATGTTTTGGGCGTGGTTGATGGGCTAGGCGTGAGGCCGTTATGTCCCCATGGGCCGAGATCAGGCAAATGTTGCCAAGGATTGGGATGGCGTGAGCTTAGTTTGGAACCCACTGGAGCACCTGTCTACTCGAGTGAAAGTTGGCTTCAAGTTAGGCATCATGAGGACTTTTAAGCCGTCTTTGTCATGGACGCTTTTAACAAGAAATTGTCTCCCGAATCGCGGAAAATAATTCTCGACACGGCTTTTGGTTCGTTGGTGACGAAGTGGCAGGAGGTGCGTAAAAAGAATGTGAATGCGCACCTTTCTGTACTTCGAGCGTTGTTAGATAGGTTCTGGGACACCACTAATACGTTCCATATGCCTGGATACGAGGTTGGTATCACTTTCTCGTCTCTTGCGGTTGTCTCGGGACTCCCCTACGGAGAGGAGGAGATTAAGTGGGACAGAGTGCGTCCTTCTATTTCTAGTGCAGCCGTTATTCGCTTGATTGGAGGTGGTATTAGATGTGCGAAGGAGGAGCGGAACACATTTCAGCCTCGGACGTCGTGGATCGATGATTACTTCAAAGGCCGTGGGAAGAAGCGGGTGAGTGCTGCGAGTCATGAGCAGAATGCTCGATTGTGGTTATGGTGGTTTCGCTTACCACTCATTTTGGAGATAAAGGCGAGCGGGCATCAACTGCTGTTTTAATGGCGCTGAGGGATTTGTCTAGGTTGGGTGACTTCGACTGGGTTACTCCTGCCACGGGTGTTTTGATTCGATATTGTAGGGACGCAGTTCGTCCTGATAAGATCGATGATGGATCTAGACCGTCCTTGGTTGATCCTGGTCTGCTGATGGAGGTATGATTGCTTTGCTCTCTCCTTTTTGTAATGTTTTATTGCTTTGCTTCTGTTATTCCCTCCTTTGGTGACGTATTTTTGTTTTTTGTAGTCCTGGTGTTATGCTCATTTCCCGTCACTGCTTCCTGACAAATTTGCCGTGAAGGCGAAGTACCCTGCTTTTCATGCCTATGCGACGGCAAATAGGAAGGGTATTCGCTTGACTTATGATGCTGCTCGAGTGCGGTTCAACGAGATGACCGTTGATAAGGTAAAAGGAGTCTGTATTCTTTTTATGCTTCGTGTTCATGCTTTGCTTGTGTTTGCGGATCTTGATTCATTTCTTGTTTTTGTAGTTTGTTCGTAATCCTTGGGCAGATTATACTAAGTCCTCGTGATCGATTGCGGCTCGCTTTGCTCTTCGCGACACGCAGAGGTTGTACATCGCGACTCAGTATGACTCGTACTGGTTTTTAGGTGAGCGTTTGTCAGCACAGACGGCTAGGGGCGAGTTTGTCGTGCCTGCATCCCCTCCTAAGGTCCTCTTTGTTCAGACGTCGGATGCCGACATTCGTCGTGATGTATATCGGGAGGGTGAATCAGAATCCTTGCTGAGGCAAGACGAAGATTATCCGTCGTGGGCGCGTCTTGCTTTGGCGCCTGCCGTGATTGAGGTGTGCTGTTGCTTTTGCGTTAGCTTGTGCATATTGCTTGTTTTGAAAAGCAAAAATTGACCCTGATTTTTGTGTTTCGTAGCCGCGTGATCCTGATCTTGAGGTTCAGCCTCCTCCGTTTTATGAGAGTCTAGATTTTGAGCATGATGATGGTTGTCGGCATTCGGTCGTATTGCAGCCGTGCTTATCTGCGGTGGCTGATGCTGGTATGGATGGTTGGAGCCCTCGGGTAAAGCAGGTATGACTCGTCTTCTTATCTTCTATGCTTGCGTGTTTTGTACTGTGTAGCCCCCAATTTAGGTAAGATTTTGAGGTAAAATCGTTAGCCAAACTTTGTTGAAGCTGCTTTTGATTATAGCCCCCAGTTTGAGTTAGATTTTGTCCTAAAATCGTTAATCAAACTGTGTTGAAACTGCTTTTGATTATAGCCCCCAGTTTGAGTTAGATTTTGTCCTAAAAATCGTTAATCAAACTTTGTTGAAGCTGCTTTTGATTATAGCCCCCAGTTTGAGTTAGATTTTGTCCTGAAATCGTTAATCAAACTTTGTTGAAGCTGCTTTTGATTATAGCCCCCAGTTTGAGTTAGATTTTGTCCTAAAATCGTTAATCAAACTTTGTTGAAGCTGCTTTTGATTATAGCCCCCAGTTTGAGCTAGATTTTGTCCTAAAAATCGTTAATCAAACTTTGTTGAAGCTGCTTTTGATTATAGCCCCCAGTTTGAGTTAGATTTTGTCCTGAAATCGTTAATCAAACTTTGTTGAAGCTGCTTTTGATTATAGCCCCCAGTTTGAGTTAGATTTTGTCCTAAAATCGTTAATCAAACTTTGTTGAAGCTGCTTTTGATTATAGCCCCCAGTTTGAGTTAGATTTTGTCCTAAAATCGTTAATCAAACTTTGTTGAAGCTGCTTTTGATTATAGCCCCCAGTTTGAGTTAGATTTTGTCCTAAAATCGTTAATCAAACTTTGTTTGAAGCTGCATTTGATTATAGCCCCCAGTTTGAGTTAGATTTTGTCTTAAAAATTGTTAATCAAACTGTGTTGAAGCTGCTTTTGATTATAGCCCCCAGTTTGAGTTAGATTTTGTCCTAAAATCGTTAATCAAACTTTGTTGAAGCTGCTTTTGATTATAGCCCCCAGTTTGAGTATATGAAGGCCGTATTGGTTTGCAGGTGACTCTCGATGTCCACAAGAATTTATGGAGAATGGCCAACCGTTGGCGAGTGGCGTTGAATGATAAAGCGGTCGCGCTTTGCAAGGCTGAGAAGTATGTGACCGACTTGCAGGGTGCACTGCAGAGTCGATAGAGAGCTAGGCGGGCCAGGTGAGGGACACGTCTGCGAGCGGAATTTGAGCTACAGCGTGAGCAGGAGCTAGCTGGTTATCATTCTCAGCTTGATTCGTTGCGCGCGGAGCTTAGTCGCAGAGACCAAGCTAATTGATTTGGGATGTATGCTAGGATCGTAGGCTTATTTTATGGATTTGTCTTATTTTGTGGTTGTACTTGTGTTCAGTTGTATGTGTAGGAGTTTGTACGAGGTCAATTTTGTGACCATGGCTTGACGCGAGAGAGCCCTGTGACCTCGTGCGCGTGCGTCGATTATTTTGTATGGTTGTACTTTGCAGGAAACATATGACGTTGATTTATGGCCATAGCTTGACGCGAGTATGTTCCGCGGTCTTGTATGTGTGCTTTGGTTATGCAGCAGGTTCACTCGTCGATTATATTAACCGTCCTTGATGACGTAGTTTTCACTCGTCCTTGTTGTGTCATGAGCCTCGTCGGTTATTTTGCCTCGTTTTGTAGTATGACTGCTTGTGTTATCGTTTGCGCTTGAAGTCGTCGCGACTTGCTTATTTGGTGTTCCTGCATTAAACGGTTAGTCGTAAAAAAAGAACACAAATCTCGATTGAGATTGGCCTACTCGTAGTAAGCACATGCATACGTAAAGATTTTTTGTAAAATATGCTTTTTGAAGAAAAATATTTTGAGTCCGTAAAAGACGCTTTTGACGCTCGTAAAAATGTGACTTAAGAACATCGTGCTTGTACGTAGGCCTGCTAAACGTGACAGTTGAATTTTGTGAGACCGTAAAAGGTGTTTTCGACGTTCGTAAAAGCGTAAATTAAGAACGTCGCGCTTCAACGTAAGCTTTACGAAATGGGATGATTAAATTTCGTGAGACCGTGAAAGGTGTTTTTGACGTTCGTAAAATGTGAATTAAGAACGTCGTGCTTTAACGTAAGCTTACGAAAAGTGACGATTAAAATTTGTGAAATGTATGTGCAAAATAATAATCGAAAATTGATGATAAAATGACACAATACGACGCAAAGCCGGGTAGCGAAAACGTAACCGATAGTACGCCGTAAAATGTAAAAACAGCGGTGCGTAGGTTGTGAAAAGGCTTCTCTGCAACTCGTAGGCTGCAAGACGGTGCGCAGTCGTCGCATCAATGTCGGAAAATAACAGAAAATCGCCTGAATACCAACGATTTTCACAAAAATCGCCAGAAAACAGGCGATTATTGTGAAAATCGCCAGAGGACTGGCGATTTTTGTGATAATCGCTTGTCTTCTGGCGATTTTTGGGGTGTTTTCTGCCTTTTTGTTTTGATTTTTTGGTTAATCGCTGGTTTACTAGCGATTATACTTTGTGTCGTCGCCTCTTGAAGACGTTGCCTATAAGAAGGATGCTTGTGTTAGTTCATTCATCCATCTCTCCAATCACACTTCATATTACGTCTTAACTTGCAACTTCATTACTCGTATTATAAGAGTATTCATAATATCCTGCAGAGCGTTTTCCTTTTTGTGAGTAATGGAGCATTTGGAGGGACTTGTGAGAGTATGGTGTGCTATGCTGTCGGGAGTCGAGAAAAGGAATCTCGTGGGCCGTGGGCCTGGGCATATTTCTAGGCTTAAGGCAGGTTCGGATGGAGCCTGAGTTCTTGGATGCCTGTCTGTACTACTGGGACTTGGCTTACCATGTATTTCGCTTCCCTGACGGGGAAGTTTGTCCCTTGGTCGAGGAATTTGCTGCCATCGGAGGTTGGACCCGCACTGTGACTCCAGTGTGTGTTCGTCAGGAGCTTGGTTATCAAAGGAACATGCAAAACTTCCTTAAGATGACGAGGCCCGAGACGGAGGACTTGTTCCTAGATGGGCGCTTGAATATCATTCGACTTTGCCAGAGGTTCATGAATTATGATGATGGGAGTATTGGCGCTGTTGCTCGCAGGAGGGCTCTGGCCCTTTGCCTTGTGCACTGTTTCATGTTCCCCGATTCAGTGGACGCGATGGGGTTTGGCGAGGCGCGTTTGGTCTGCGTCGTGCAACAGATGGAGATGGGGTACAACCTTGCGGCGCTGATCCTTGCGGAGACGATCTTAGGCCTAGATGATCGGGCGTGTAATAGAGTGCATGCTTATCGTGGTTGTCCCCTCATTTTGCAGGTCTGGCTGATGGAACGTTTGAGCGTACTTGGAGCCATCCCCTACGGTGTATCCTACATGGCGGCAGGCGTAACCAGTCGGGGCCTGAGGTGGATGGGTCCCAATGGCCGTCCTCGTGACTACTTCTCCACCTTTGTGAGGGCGTCGGCTATTCGTTGGGTTGTGCCATGGTGGGAGGTTACCTCGGTGACGGGCAGTGCAGTTGGCGATGGTCCTTCCGGGGTCATGTTATACGGTTTTGACATTGGAGTGTTCATTCATCCCCTGAGGGTGAGAAGGCAAATGGGCTATGCCCAGTTTATCCCAGGGCAGGATACCACGATCCAGGATTTGGTCGTACTTAATAACCAAATCACTGATGCATGGTCGCGAGGATAGGCTCTGCGTCCCCGGTGGCAGGTGGCAGGGATACCGGCCACGGTGAGGGTTTCGAAGTCGTATATCCGGTGGACTACGGCCACAACTACTCGCCAGAGGGCCCGCCTTCGTGCTATAGGGCAAAATGAGCCACCGCCGACGTCGGCCTTTGATCCAGTGCGTTTTGGTCGCGGGAGTCGTGGGAGCTCGAGCTCTGGGAGTGCAGCGTCCATGGAGACGGAGCTCAGTCATCTTGGTTTCATCATGGTTAACGCTCCGGGTCAGGATGGTAGCGGTCATGCCCCGCATATGGGTTGAGATCTCCTTTCAGTCGTGAAGAAGAATGTCTGCTCGTGTTGTTATCTAGTTACTGTTTTTGTGCATGTTGTTTTCTTTTTTTGTTTTTAATTCCCTAAAGCCCGAAGGTCATGCCGGGTTTTGTAATGTTGGTAGGGTTGTAGTGTTTGGTGAGGCTCCCGATTAGGAAAATCCAAATTGTACTGCTTTGCTTTTACTAATAAAACGAAGGTTCTTTGTATAAAACTTGCCCTGTTTCGTTTTAGAATTAAAGATTCGTGTCTCTTTTTTGAACTACATTGATTATACCCTTAACCCGAGATGTTTTGGGCATGTTATTTTGTGTTGAATGTCTACCGTGTGCTTTTGAAAAAGCCGCCACGTATCCATATGAATGGAATCAATGGCGTAGTTCGGATCGTGTTCTCGCTTTTTGAGATGTGTGTGCATGTTTAGGGCATGCCACTGCGGAATTGTGTTTAATTACATGTTATAAATACATTGCAAAATGTTTCATGGATAGTATTTCTTTAGCTGGTCGAGATTGGTGGCTCGATTGAACTCCTGACCGTCCAGGTCAGTTAATTTGACCGCTCCTCCTGTGTAGATTTCTTTGACGAGGTAAGGTCCAGCCCAGTTTGGTTTGGACTTTCCTCGGGTCAACAGAAGTGGCGCTGCATCGACTTCAACACTAGATCTCCCACTTTTATGTTTCGTGGTCGACCCGCTTGTTGAATGCTCTTTGTAGTCGTGCTTGGTACATTCGCACAATGCTTAAGGAATTTAGCCTGCGTTCGTCCAGGAGCATCAGTTGCTCGTAGCGTTCGCGAGCCCATTCTGCTTCTGGGATGCTACTTTCCATCAGTATTCGTAGGGATTTCATTTCGATTTCCACGGGTTGCACGGCTTCCATGCCGTAGGTAAGAAAGTAAGGCGTCATGCCTGTGGGTGTGCGTATGGTTGTGCGATATCCCCATAGTGCAAATGGAATTTTGTTAGGCCAATCCCGACAACTGTCGATCATTTTCTCCAGGATGGTGACTACAGTTTTGTTTGCTGCCTCCACGGCTCCGTTGGTTTGGGGTCGGTAAGGGGAGGATCTGTGATGTTGTATGCTGTATTTGGCGAGTATGGCTTCTGCTTCGCCTTGAAAATGTGAACCTTGGTCGCTTATAAACTCATGCGGTATGCCATATCGGCATATGATGTTTGTTTTTATGAATTTGGCAACTTCTTTTGAGCCGAGGGTGCGAAAAGACGCCGCTTCTACCCACTTTGTGAAATAGTCGATTGCTACTAGTAATGCGGCGGTGTCCTCCTGCTCCGATGGGATGGATTTTGCCTATCACGTCAATGCCCCAAGTTGAAAAGGGCCATGGAGACGTGAGGCTGTATAGTGGTGAAGGAGGTACATGTTGCACGTTACTGAATATTTGACAATTATGGCAGTGTTTGACATAGTGAATGCAGTCTGCTTCCATAGTCGTCCAATACCATCCTAGTCGTAAGATTTGCTTGCATAGGGCTCTTGCGTTCATGTGTGGGCCGCATTCGCCATCGTGTACTAGGGCAATGATTTCCTGCCCTTTCTTATAATCGACGCACATGAGTAGAGCGCCTTGGGGTGTCTTTTTGAGTAACTGTCCCATTTCTAGCACGAATTGGGAGGCAAGGAGTCTAATGGCTCTTTTACCGCGTTTGTCGGTGTCGGGAGGATAGGAATTGCTTGTTTTGTAGTTAAGTATGGCTTGGTACCATGGCTCTGTTTGTTCTGCTTCGTCGATGTCAATGGTGTGGATGTATGCGGACTCACCACGTCTCTCGACGACAATGGGTAGTGTGTCAACATTTGGTGGCATGTTGAGAAGGGATGAAAGTTTTGACAGTGCGTCGGCAAATTGGTTTTCTTCCCTTGGGAGGTGATAGAATTCTATGCAGTCGAACTCGGTCAGGAGTGTTTGTATTTTTGCTTGGTATTTTGCGAGGGTTTCGTTCATGATTTTCCATACTCCTGTCACTTGATTTATGATGAGGAAGGAGTCTCCATGCACTCGCAGGTGCTTTATGTTGAGGGCCATGGCTGCTTGTAAGCCGTAGATGCAGGCCCCATACTCTGCGGCATTGTTGGTGACGTTAAAGTCGAGCTTGATTGAGATGGGTGTATGATCGCCATTAGGAGATATTAGGAGTATTCCTACGCTGTAGCCGCGGTAGTTTGAGGCTCCATCGAAGTAGAGTTGCCGCACTCGGTTCGATAATAAAATTCCATCGTCAGGGAATGATGTTGTGTCAACTTTAGGTTGTTCAATGATAGCATTCTCTGCGAGAAAATCTGAAACGGCTCTACCCTTGATGACTTTCAAAGGCAGGTATTTGAGTTCATACTCTGCTAGCAGCATCGTCCATCTGGCCATACGGCCGTTTAATACTGGCTTTTCAAACAAGTATTTGAGTGGGTCCATTAAGGAATATGTAACAACCTGGTTTTTAGTCGACTTTAATTACTAAGGCGGAAATTAATTAAGTCTTAAACCAGCGTCATTAATTATACAATAAAAACCCAAATGTTACAAACATCGTTTAAGAGTTGAATAAAACAACTCTAAGTACGGAAATAAAAAGAGTATAGGTTATATATTACAATCTCTCGTAAAACATCCAAAAGTAAGCATAAAAACGTCTCGTGGCCCCGTCCAAAAACCAGCTCCCGGTCCACGATCATCCTGCACAATAAACTGATGGGGATGTCACTGAGTGACAAAGTGACTAGCTATGCTCATACTTACCCTCGATTTCAATTACTTTGGTTTAATATTATCGCTTTATAAACATAACATTATGATAAAAACATAAACATGCTTATTACATATAGCATATAAAGACATACTTCCTCCATTCCAATAGGTTCTTTACGTTTCACTTTTTTGACACTATTCATAAATGAGTAGAATCTTCGATATAACTTCTAAAATACAAAATAAAAATTAGTCATGTGCATGTCATATTGTTTTAATTGTCTTATCGAGCACAGTATTAATATCAAATTTTAAAATTTTCGAGAATACGAAATCAAAAATATGAACGAAACAAAACGAGTATTGATGTACGTGCATAAAGCAAACGTAAAGAACCTGTTGGAATGGAGGAAGTATAAGTCATAATAAGCATGCGTTTAAAGCGATAAATCATATAAGCATGATATTCAGTTATGAAAGCAAATAACATATAATATCATAGCAATAGTGTCACAACATAACAACAGGATTACAAAGCGATATCAGATCGCATACAAACATACATATCGTATCATACTCATCATGCAGACTCGATTCACTTCAGAAATTTGTGGTCTTTAGTTTTCGAAGATGGTACACACTCATTCTCATTTAAATCAAACAACAAACAACACATACTGCTTACGAGCCTGACCACTGAGTAGGCCTTTGTACTCTGATCGATTGCATCTCACTTCCATAGTGCAGAGACTTACTCGACTCGTAAACCACGCCGAATACTATAGTACTTGCATCTCATCTTCTAGTGTTCGAAATGATTCGAACTTCAGATACAATCTCGTCAAGTAATCTTTACGCAGGGTAAGAACGAATGCTAGTGTCGCGCCCACTAAGAACGAAACACGGCAAGGAGACAGAACCGCAAAGCGCATAAGCACATAATGTCACGGTGGCCCTGATAACTTTAGCGAAATAGGGTAATAAAGCCCTAGTCTAGTATGCATACACTAATATCCACTTTAAGAATAGGCTATGCTAATCATAGAGCACCTTAACTCTGGATAAAACGACTATTTCCTAAAGCCTGATACAAAAGCATTGGCATATTCATTATCTTGTACGGCCTTGGCTATACGACTTAAGGCGTGAAGCATGGGCAGGATGCACTAAGCAATAAGGCTGCCGGCTTAAACCACACTATTCGGTATGACCCAAGCCAGAGACCGAGATAGTGGTATCCGCACAAGACTATCTTAGTCCCACTTCACTTACGATTGACGTTTTCATATCGGAGACTCAAGCGTTTGACCTTTTATTTAACTTACTCAAGATTCATTATTTATTTGATATTTACATATCACATGTTACTAGACTCTCCTAGTCTCATCGTCAAACGTTTAATTTGAATTGTAGGTTTCATATGATCACATAACATATTCGTTTATTATTTGAAGTGTTTGTTAATTATTAACAATTTTAAGTTTCTATATTAATACGTTTATTAATATGTCCAATTATTATTTAAGTGTTTTTCAAAACAATTTAAGTCATTTACTTATTCATTTTAAAATTTCCTATACTTAGTAAAATTTTCAATTATTTTCAATGTTTCACTATTCACTATTCAAGATTTTTTTTTTTTTGAAAATATCTAGATATTTAAAAATATCTAAAAATATCTAAAATATCTAAAATATCTAAAAATATCTAAAATATCTAAAATATCTAAAATATCTAAAATTGTAACTTAGTACTAAGTTTAAAAATCTAGTTTTTTTTTAAAAACGTTAAGTTCGTTTTGTAAAAAGTGATAATGATATTCATTTTAAAATACTAGTTTTAAAAACGTTAAGTTCAATTTGTAAAAAGTGATAATGATATTTATTTCTAAAATATTAGTTTTAAAAATGTTAAGTTCAATTTGTAAAAAGTGACAATGGTATTCATTTTAAATTGAGACTTAGTTAAATTTAGTCGTCTATTAACTAAATTTAGCGATTTTCATTTTAAAAGATAGTAGTATCGTGGATGATTCATTTATAGTCCGTATGTCCAAGTTCAACAATCCAATAGCAAAGGTAGTATCACACGATTTAATTCATTTTTATAACGGTTAACATATTTTCATCGGTTTATAATAATTCATTTATAACTAAGACCATTTATACAAAAATTCAATTCTAATTACTATTTAACTTTAGTGACTTAATGATAATTTCATTTTGGTCAAATTTAGTCAATTTCAAATGGTAATGTCGTGTGATATGATATATGTATCAAATTGATTTATTTCTTTTAATTTCTTAAATCTAACTTATTAACTAATAATTAAATTATATTAACAATAAACTAAAAAGTGATAAAAAAAATTTTAACCCTAAAAATGAAGGAGATGCCGTGAGCAAGCCTAGGGTTTTCTAAATTTTCATTTTTTGATTTTATCGGTTTTTAACTTAAAGTCTTTATATTTTAATTATTCTAATTATACTAAAACGATTTAAACTAAAATGAAATTTACTAAAAGTTTCATTTATAATTATGAATAGTGTTTTTCAACACTTTAAATTTCTAACTTTTTAATCTAAATGATTTATAATGTTTAAGTTGATTTATAGTATAATACTAAGTAATATGTAAAACAATAACTAAACATAAACACAAATTATTAACAAACATAAAATAAAATAAGATCAAAATGAGTAAAAATGATGAACATCAACATGAATAATTCAAGAACACACATGAAGATCATATTAAAGCTCAAGAACACTAATTTCGATTTTAATAATTTATAATTTGTTTTCCTAGTTTAGTTTTTTTTTCATAGGAACATCTATTTTAACTAACTTATTCTAACATATTATTTACAAAAATTAAAAGTGAAAATATGTCAAAATAAAAGGGAAATGCCGAGTAGAAATAATATGGATACACAATTTTTATTTTCGATTTTAATCACTTCAAACTCATTTTTAATATTTCACATAATTTTTATATATGATTACTACTCCAATAAAACATAACTAAACATAAAAATCATATGAACATAAATTAAAAATGCTCAAAATTAATTTAACTAAACATAGAACAATATTACTACAATAATCTATTTAGTATATTATTTAGTTATTATCATTTTATTATACAACACCTAAACACACAAGTACATATAAGTGATGTTTAACATATTTAATATAATTTTCATACTCATAAAATTATAATAACAAAACAAATTAATTTACTAAAAAAGATAATATAAGACATAGTTAGTCACCTTATTAGGATGTTAATCGTCGAGGATCTAAAATAAATTTTAGATCGGATTTTTCTTCACCCATAATACCCATACACTACACCCAAAATAATCCATGACAAGTTAGCTCTAAACACCCATTAATTAATTAGGAATACCAAGGATTTATTAGAGTATTTATTAGGGTTTTTATTTATTGGGTTTTTGGAACAAAATGAAAGAAAAATAAATGGAGAAAAGAAGGTGAAATGCTACGTCCAAATGAAGGAGAGCAAAGTGATTTTTGCACTTTGTAATTTGTGTGAACAAGTGTTAAATGAATTTGATGTTAAGTAAAGTTTTTATTTAATTTAAAGTTTAGTTAAAAGAAACTAGGGAACATCTTGATTTTAATTGGTTGATAAAGTCTTGGTTACTATTTGGCATTAAAAATGTTCCTATGATATTTAAAAAATGTTTTTCACGAAATTAATCAGTTTTAAAAAGTCGGGTGTCAAAAGCGATAAAAGTTAAAAAGTGCTGTTTTGACGATTTTCTGAAAAGTATTCATTTTATAAATTTAAGACTAAAATATTTTATTTACTACTTTAGAAAAAATTTAAAAGTGACGGAAATGAAAATGGTAATATTAAAGTAGTAGTATTGAATTTGTATTTATATTCTTTTTATTATGTATTAAACTTTAAATTTAAAAACAAAAATAAAAGTAATGATGATAAATGAAATGTGTAAGAAAATGTGTAAGAACATGGAAGATGATAAAATTTGACTAAGGAAAGTCAAAAGTCAAAAGTCAAATTTTCGGGCTCGATTATCGTTTTTGAAATTTTCGATTTGCGCGATCGCAGAAAGTCTCAAAATAAAAGATATGATCTTAAAATAGTATTTTGAAATAAAATTGGAAATAAAAATAAAACTAATTTTCAAAAGGTACTAAATATAAAAATCGGATCTTAACCCTCGAGATTTTGATTAAAATTTTACTAGGTTAAATACTTATTTTTAGTTGAATGTTATAGATTTAAAGAATTATAAACAAACGTCAAAAAGTTAATCAATTTAAAGTAAGTGTGACTTCAAATTTCGACAATTTAGAAAAAGGCTAGTTTAATAGAAATGAAATAGTAATTTGATATTAAAACTAAAGTTTTTTTTATTTTGAAAACGAAAAATGTTTGAAATTGAATTTTATGAATAAAAGGTTTTACATTTATTTTTATGAATAGTAAATATAACTTAACCTTTTTGAAATTTGAAAGGCGATATAAATTTTGTGTTGATTTTTATAAAATTTTGAAATGTGTTTCTTTTTCAATTCTGAAGATAATAGAACAAACTTTATTTTTCAAAATTTTTAAATTTGTACTTAGGAAAATTTATTATTATTTGGCGAAAAATTTTAGACGCAATTTTTATTATAAGGAAAAAGGATGAATTTAATTTAAGGAATTAAATTCTTTTATCAAATTGTGTTAAAATAACACGGGGTGTTACAAATAAACCCTGGTTGTGTGCGCGAGGAGGTAGTGCCTGAGCTTTTTGGTGGCCCAGACTAGAGCGAGACAGCTCTTTTCCACAGGTTCGTAGCGAGTCTCATAATCTTGGAATTTTTTGCTAATGTAGTAAATTGCTTTTTCTTCGTTGTTAACTTCCTGGGCGAGCATGGCGCCCATGGCGCTTGGTGTAGTTGTTAGGTAGAGTGAAAGAGGTAGATCCTTCTGGGGTGGCACCTGAACAGGTGGATTGGTGAGTAGGGTTTTGACTTTGTCGAATGCTTGTTGACAGTTGTCGTCCCATTTTGTGTGTTCTTCCTTTTTTAGCTTCTTGAAAATTAGTTCGCAGACCATCGTGAGTTTGCTAATGAATCGAGAGATGTATTGGACTTGTCCCAAGAAACTCCTGATCTCATCAATGTTGCTTGGAGGTTTCATCTCTATTATGGCCTTGATTTTGACAGGGTCGATTTCGATTCCACGTTGGCTTACAATGTGACCCAATAACTTGCCTGATGTAACCCCAAAAGTGCATTTCTGTGGGTTTAGTCGCATTGTGTATTGCCTTATTCTGGTGAAGAATTTGCGGAGGTTGGTAATGTGATCCTCCCTCTGCTTTGATTTTCCAATCATATCGTCGACGTAGACTTCTACTTCCTTATGCATCATGTCGTGCAGCAGAGTAGTGGCGGTACGTTGATAGGTGGCGCCTGCGTTAATGAGTCCGAAAGGCATGACAACAGGTAGCAAAGATGTGCCCCAGGGTGTTACAAAGGTGGTTTTAGACATGTCGCCTGGTCGCCATTTTGATTTGGTTGTACCTCACGATCCATCCATGAACGATAAGAACGCTGCGTGATCGCCAGTATTGTCCACAAGTATGTCCATGCGAGGCGTGGGAAATCGTCTTTAGGGCGTGCCTTGTTTAGGTCCCGAAAGTCTCAGATACTCGTATTTTTCCATTTTTCTTCATGACTGGGACCATGTTTGATACCCAGTCTGAGTATTCGATGACTTGGATGAAACCTGCTTGTAGTTGCTTTTCGATCTCGTCCTTGACCATGAGAGACCATTCTGGCTTAATACGGCGGAGTTTTTGTTTAACAGGCTTGGCACCTGGTTTGAGTGGGGTGCGGTGTTCGGCTATTTCGCGGTCAATGCCAGGCATGTCCTTGTAGGACCAAGCGAAGACGTCTTTGAATTCTGTGAGTAGCTCGATGTATGTAGCTTTTTCCTCCATGCTTAGGGAAGCTCCTAGCTGTAGTTTTCGAGGTTCTTCAGGTGTTCCTATATCGATGATTGTTGTATCCTCGATGATGGGGTCCTGTTCGGGTTTTGAAACGATACTTGCAATGTATTTATGTAATGCAATGTTGTTTTGTTCAATTTTATCGTGATTTTTAGAAAATGCATTCCTTAAAGGAGAACAGGGCAAGCACAACCGTAAACGTTGTTATTATTAGTGTTTTCAAAAGCAGTTACATTTGCAGATAGCTCAGACAGGGGAGCTTTGGACAACCTTAGAGACTCTAATTCTTTGTCTATGTCAATCACATCAGGAATATAGCCCGGAGGCTTAGTTGGGGTGAAGGACTTGAAATGCTGACGCGGAAGCCTAAACTCTATGACAGGTTTGTTGTCAGGGTTTTTGTCTTCGTTTCCTTCGGAGTCAGAGTTTTCGAAGGTGTAGCCTTCTCCAGTAGTGATCTTGAAAGTGCGACCCTGTTCATCGGTCCACTGAAGAGTCTTTGACCATCCGTCGTGTGTCTTCTCTTCAGATGGGACAATCAGGTCGGTGGGGTTAAAGCTGTGGTTACGCAGGATGTTGGAGACGAGTTCGATCCCGGCGATGGTGCATGAGAAGAAGTCTCTGGGCATTTTATTCACACCTTCCTTGACGAAGTATTTGTCAGTGAAGATGTGATATGGTTCCATGTGAAAGTCACGACATCTCTTACTGTCCTTGAATGCCTGTTCCCCACGGGTAACTTCATAGGACCATGGTACATAGCCTAGGCCCATGGTTGGCCATTTGTTATCGTTATCCTTCACATAGAGTGCTGCGATTTCCTCCTCGCGAGTCAATGTGCAGATGTCAAAATCGAAATCAAAATCACATGTGATGTCTGGGGTTTCGGTGCTTATTCTTGCAGTGTCATTATCGAGCTTCTGCTGCTGTAGGGAAGCTCGGAAGTTTGAAGCATGGATGGTGACGACTTCGTCGTCCAGGGGAAGCTTAACCTTTTGGTGCAAGCTTGAGGTGACTGCTTTGGTCGCATGGATCCAGGGTCTACCCAATAACATGTTGTATGCCGGGGGTATGTCGATTATCTGGAATTCGGTTTCCCTTATGACAGGTCCTGTCATGATAGGAAAGGAAATAGTTCCCTTTATGCTGCGGCGAGTGCCATCGTAGGCTCTGACGCCGTCTGTACAGGGAATGAAGTCATTTTCCTTGATTCCTAGCTTTTTAGCTGTCTCTAGGGGCAGGACGTTGACTGCAGATCCATTGTCGGTGGGGACGTCGGGCAGTGGCATGCCATGGCATTCTACGTGTATGTAGGGTGCTAGGTCGCGTGCCTCCGAACGGCGGGAGGTCTTTGTCAGAGAAAGTGATGGCGTTGGCTTGCCATTCACGAGTGATGTGGCTGATGAGTTTTTCAGGTGACATTTCTGTCGTCATAGGAGTGACTTGCAGAGCTCGATAAAGGGCTCCGCGGTGTTCTAGTGATTCCCTTAGGAGCTGCTAGATTGAGATATCTGCTTTTGTCTTGAGGAGCTGTTTTTGAATAGAGTCTCCAATTTCAGACAGAGGTGCTGGAGTGGCGCTTGACGATGCGACGTCAGTTTGCGATTGAATTGGTGTAGTGATTGCAGGAATAGGTGTAGTGACTGGAGGTGGTGGCGTAGCCGTTGCAGGCGGTGGCGTTGCCTCGTCCGTGACTATACCTTTGTTTTTGTCTTGGCTAGTTGTTTTCGATGGGAAACCTGGGGGTTCAAGTAAACTCAGTGAGGCTCTGTACGGACGACCGGAGCGTGTCAAGTAGGCTATTTCGTCATCGCTGTCGGACAATCTGATCGGGTATTTGCGGGGCACTTTCCCGTATATCCCCGTGGGCCGTTGATCTTCTTCTTCCTCTTCTTCTGGAGGAAAAAGGTAGCCATTATTGTTTATCTGATTATCTTCCTCATCAGAACTATCCCAGATACCATTGATTTCGTGGTCGCTTGAGACAATCAGGTGAGAACAGTCGAGGATGGGGTGTGTACCTACGAAGATGGCGTGGGTATGCAGGGGGTTGAGTTGGTTTGAGGGTTTAGGACCCGGAGAAGGCTTCTCGATGGTGTTGTCATCGATCAGGTCCTGAACTATGTTTTTCAGGCGGAAGCATTGTTCGGTGTCGTGTCCCTTTCCTCTGTGGAATTCACAGTAGGCATTTTGATCCCATGATTTAGGCTTCTTGTCCTGAGGAGGCTCGCTAGTAGGTCCTAGGAGTTGAAGCACATTTCGGCTCACAAGTCTTTGCAGCGCTTTGGTGTAAGTCATGTAGATTGGGTCAAAGTTTCGTCGTGGTTTTGATGAAGTCTACCCGACAGATGGGTTCGATGCCTTAGGAGGGGGCGCAGTGTATTTTGTTGGCGTTGTGTAGGTTGGGGAGGCCGCTAGTGCTTCCAGGGCGTTGACGCAGTGGACTGGTTCAGCTTTAGTGACGGCTCGTGATGAGCTGCCCTGGTAACCTCGGCCTGTAGCCTTGGTTAGTTTTTCTTTATGAGATCATCTCCAATTAATTCTCCCACAGCGCTGAGCGAAGAGAAATTGTCAAAGTTGCCATAACGCAAATGCTGCTGATATGCAGGGGTTAGGTTGTTGATGAACTTGGTGATCAGTTCCGTATCCTTAGGACGGTTGGGTATCTGGGCACTAAGCTTCTTCCAGCGCGTGAGGTATTCAGTGAAACCTTCATTGTCCTTTTGTGCAAGAACTTCCAGAGTACGTAGCGAGACCTGAGTATCGTTATTGTCATGATAATCGATTGTCGAATCGACCGTGATATCTTTGAAGGTAGTAACCTTGTGTGGGTCCAAAGTATAGAACCAGGCTCTAGGTTGTGCGCCCAAAGAATGTGGGAATAGGGTAGCCCAGTGCCGAGGATTCACGCCATGACGGCCATTTTAGCCTTGAAATCCTTGATATGAACCAGCGGACTTTCATGACCCTTGCAGATGGGGAGATCGCTGAGTGAGAGCTTGGCTGGTAGCAAGGACTTGACACTTTTCGGGACGTGTCAGTTTCCTCATAAATGGAATACCCCTTTGAGTTAGTGAGGCGTTCTTCCATTGAACGGATTCTTTTGGCGTTTCGTTCCGCCTCTTCAGCAAGGTATTTGGCATTTTTCTCGGCCTCGAGTTTCTGCATTGTGGCCATCTGTTCGATTGCAGCAGTGAGGCTAAGGATTTTGCTGTTGAGCTGTTGAACATGTTCTGCGGTAACCACTGACGGGGGAGGAGTTGGGATTCCTCCGACATTTTCTTCATTGTTGAGTGCCATGGTAGCTTTTGGTTTCGATCACATTTGTAGGCACGTTTCTTTGAAGGTGGCGGAGGGTTCGGATGACGCCTTTAGTACGTCGTGTATCCAGGACTTTTAGGGGATGAACTGCAGAGTCTCAAACCTTAGTGTCCTCCAAAAGAAAATAAAGACTCAAAGAAAGATCGCATTTGTTGTAAAGAAAAGTAAAAAGTGTGAAGAGCGTGCAGGACTCGACTCGTGTTTTTAGCTTAAAAGACACGGAAGCTTTTGAGGTAAGGATGCGCGGCGCCGCCCTCGAAGTAAATAAAGTTTGTATGATCACGACCTGATTAACCCAAGTTAGCGGTATGTTGCCAAGGGTTTATCGTTAAATCGTGATGTAAAAGAATCAAACCGGAGTAGCGATAGGCTAGTCGGCCTGAGGATGTTAAATTGGGTAAAAAGCGGCTGTTGTCCGCTTTTTATGTGTGACACAGGATGTCGGGCCATAATGACGATGAATCACCTGACCTGACATGTAAATCAACGGGTTCATGTTTGAACGAGCCCGCGTTTTGTTCATTTTTCGAGAGAGATAGTTTGTTTGAGTCGGGATGACTAGCAAGTCACTCGACTCAGAGCTATCTCAAAAATGTAAGGGTGTTTGTCTTATTGAAATATCCGAAATGAATTGACATTTTCGGGTTTTGCTTTGCGAAATGTTTTTGCGATAAATGTATTATGACGATATGTCAGTCGCATAATGCATTTATGTTTTGTAAAGGACAGGAAATGTAGTGATTATTTCCGATCGGTTTTGAACATCATGATGTGTTGTTTGTCAGGTTCAGCTGACTATAGGCCAATGATCCTGACAAAGATGCTTAAAAAGTATGCCTTTTTGGAAAATGTTTGAAAATGTATTTTCAAAACAGACGTAATGTGCCTTTGAAACGTTTTTGCATGCATTTGTTTAGAAGACGACCATAGCGAGGGTGCTATAGCTTTGGATTTGTAATGATAGACGCCGGTTTTTGGCTTTCAGGTAAGGTTCCTTCCTGGTCATTCCCGCAACGTTTGTGTAGAGTTATCCGCAAGATCACACACATCGGTGTGGATTCAATACGGTCTAGAGCGCTCGAGTTTGATCACATTTATTCACTTGTACGGATACCGTACTTGTGATCATGGAAGGGTGAGAGATCGACGTGTCCAGAGTATACTCGCTTAGGAAACGAGTTCTTACTTGGGGCCGTCCCTCGAAGGGTGTGGTTATGAATCAGAAGGATTCGACTCAAACGTACTATTGCCCAAATATCGAAAGCAGAAATGTTTTCAAAGTTTCAAGTTTCACTTCTTTATGTTTTTTTTTTTTTAAAATAGATTGAAAAGCCAATTTTCAAAATAAATAAAAAAAAACATGCTCGTCCCCAGCGGAGTCGCCAACTGAGGATACCGGATCGGGATCCCTTCTCGACGCCCCGCTCGCGCCCGCCCTCGTGTCATGGGGCGGAATGCACGGCGCGGGAAAATTTTGCAAGAAGCTCGCTCGCAGGAGCTTGCCTTTTTAGTTGCTTGACTCAGCTCGCTCGAGCGTTCTTTTGCTTAATGGGGGAATGTCATTGCATGTAATTGTGACAAAAAGAAATATAAAAATCCTTTTGAAATGTATTTTTGGAGTCGCCACCAAATATTAAAGGAATTTGGAACCTATTCAACGCGTCTTAAAATATAAGACACGGGTGTCTCAGATTTCAAGGTGCGTCGATACCTATCCGTCTGAGGTTATTGTGAAACCAGAGAGGATTCGGAGTGAGGTTACTTTTCGAAAGTTTTGACAAAATGTATTATGAAAACTGTAATCAAAAAGCCTACGTAAAAGTAGTCTTTACTAATTTGAAAACTAATGCTTTAATTTCGATATTTGGGCTAATAGGACACTACGTACAAATGCAAATATATGACTCGATAAATATGTAAAATAAATGTAAGCCGTCAAAGCTATGACGATTTGCTATAGGAAATATACGTAAAATTACTAATTCATTGCATTTGAATTAATAACTAAACGTTATTCTCCGACTTGTGTTCAATTCTAAGATTTTGTAAAACCCTCGGTTTTGCATGTTTAAAAGACTATATGAAGCAGTGCGCTTAAATGTCGAATCCGTGTTTTAGTCGTAATTTAATGCATGAATCGAGAATTTGCATAATGTAAAAGCGGGTGCTTAATTTAGTGATTTCGAGTCGTTCATTTATGCGACATTGGCGGGGTTTAGACGAATCATTTGATTCGAATTACTACAATCGTATTGCGAATACGAGTTCGTTAATGCCAACGTCGGGGTGGGTTAAAGTAACCCTATAAGTCTCAAACGTCCAATCGAAAGGCAAAATTTCTTTACCTTGAAATGCAAAGACGGTTTTTAGAGTGGAAATTTATAAGTGCGAGAGGCTTATTGTGAGTATGATTGATAATTGATGATGAATGTATGTGAATGTTGTGTTTGATAAATGATGAGTTGATGATTTTTTGAGTCGAATGAGGGCTGCTATTTATAGCAAATGCTTCGTGTTTTATGCCTAGTTGATCAGAAAATCGCCAGTGAACCAGCAATTAACTAAACAATCGCCAGAATGTCAGAGGAGGACCAGAAAATCGCCAGAAGTCTGGCGATTTACCAAAAAATCGCCTGTATTCTGGCGATTTTCCCCTCTTTTTCTGACAAATTTGCAGCGCCGTATTTTGTGTAGCACGCTATCGTAGGTGTGTAAGAGATACTTGGCGAGTTGATTGACTTTGAGGCCGTATGATTGTCAATTTACACAAGTTGTTTGGTCAACTTGTTTTGATTGGTTTCGTTTTTGCGTTTCGTGCTTCGTGTTTCGGTTTTTCGTCGTGTTTTTCGATCTTGGCTCGAAGTAAAATAATATTGTAATGCATTATTTTACGACTTTGTGGGATTTTGTTTTGTAAGAATGTGATTCGGAACGCGTTTTGGTCCACTTCGTGTGTTTGGGCCTTCTTGCGTGTTTTGGGCCGTTCTTGTGTTTTGGGTCATTCTTGTGTTCTTGGGTCGTTCTTGTGTTCTTGGGCCATTTTTGTGAGGCGCCTTTGTGTCGTGCTTGTGCGTATTGTGTCGACTTACGATTAAAATGACTAAATTAATATTCATTTTTACGAAATATGCAAGTTCAAGTTAATACGTTAAAAATGACTAAAATGTTTTAGACACTTATGTACCGTTTCGTTTTATTTAAAACATGCATGAAAAGTCCTTTTCGTCATCGGGTTTGCTTTTTTGGGGGGTACGGATATGGGTATCTACAGACCCCTTCTTCTTCCTCTTCCCCTCGAAGAAGTCGGCAAACCATACAGTCCGGGGCTGAAACGTGTGCTCCTCACCTATCCCGCACCTAACCCCGTCACCGATCAACCGTACGACGCGTGGGCTATCAATAGGAGGGCGCTCACGTCCCCAGTCAAGCACGCCCTCACCATGAGGCAGCCCCGTGACAACTGCCCACGAAGAAGGGGTCACGCCAACCTCGTAACCAGGCATGTGGAAGGTGTTGGTCGTATCCCAAAACCTATCCAGTAATGCCCGAAGCACAACAAGACGCGAGTTCACCCGCTTACCCCGCACCTCTCTCCATTTTTGCACCAGGGGACAGAAAGCCGTCCCGAGCACTATGTCCCGCTCCTCCTGTGTAAGTCTCTCGTCAAACACATCGAACACCGTCCGAAACCCAAAGAAGGTCCTCATCGCGCCTAACGGGAAGCCGACCTTCACTCGGATCGACAAGTGCTCCAAAGGACTCCAAACCAGAGTCACGCCGTCCCAGTCCTTAGCCACCTGCGACCACAAGCGCGGACCCTGGGGATAGTTAGGCCTCACGCCCAGCTCGTCAACCATCCCCATGAAAACCTCCGTCGCAGCCTCAAGAGCCGCCGCATCTCCGTCCTGGGCCCGACCTCCGACCTCTGCCGCCTCGCCTCGCCCTCACCTCATCCCGAACCTGGCCCTCAACTCGACCTCTACGAAACCAAGAAGAGCGAAGAAGCAGCAGAAGAGTAGCAGAAGAAGAAGAAGAGCAGTTAGCCGCAAGAAGAAGCAGCGGCAGCTTTAAGAAATGGCCTCACCGCAATCTCGTCAGAGCACGCCTCGCCACCGAAGACTCTCCGACTCGGAGGATCCTCGTAACATTTCCGGACCGAGGACGACCACGCCTCACAGAACCTCAACAGGGCTCCCTCGCCCAACCTCCTCAAAACACCGGCGACCTCGGCCGTCCCGGCCACCACCCTCGAAGAAGACGAGCTCGACGTCGTGGCCTGCCGCTACCCTCAGCACTACTAAAAGCCTCGCCAACCTTGCATTTCGGCCTCGGGGTCCTCCGGTCGCGACCACGACCTCTACCTCGCCCTCCAGAGCCGCAGCGCCTGGCAACGCTGGTCACGACCCTCAAAGACCCCGCAGAAGAAGACCACGACCTTCCGCTTTGGCCCCGCCCCGAGCCGCAGCACCGGCAAAGACCACGACCACGCCTGTGAGGCCCTCGCAATGCACTCTGGCCTCTCCCCCGGCCCCCCCCAAGAGTCTCAGACGTCTCCACAGCAGCGCCACGACCGCGCCCCTGCAAAGACTCTAGGACGACACCCTGAGCCTGACCTCGGCCACCAGCAGGAGACCTAGATGACTCAGCAGCAGCTCCACTACCGCTAGCATCACCAGAAGACCGCGTCCGCTCAGCGGCAGTCTCCTCGCGTGCCTCATTATAAAAGGTGTGACTCAAGAAGAACGTCACGACCCGCACCACTAACTAACGACTCAAGACCCCCAGGGACAACACCATGCCCCAGACCACTCGTAGAAGGCCCAGACGACGCACTAACAGCGCCGGCACCACTAGTAGAAAAGGCAGGAGACTCCACAGCAGCGCCCTGAAACTCACTCCCTGGTGTCTGGGGAGCCCCTGGCGTCTGAGGAGGAAAAGCCTCGCCAGGTCCGACCGAGACGGACCATCTGAACCTCCAAAGGCGCGCATACTCGGCAGAGTACGCCGTCCCTGAATCCAAGAAAGTCAACACCGGCCAAGACCCGGACCATGGAACTGAAGTAGGCGTATACGCAGGATCACCCGCATAAAATTCAAAGGCATACTCAGATACGCAAGAATAAAGAAATTACTCAGAAAGGTAAGCACATGTAAGAACGACGCAAAGCAAGCATTAGGCCCAAATACTAGACAGATGGGGCCAAAACAAAGCACAAGCACAGGAAAGCATATCTCATGACACGATATCAGATATGTGCCCTACACAGCAAGTTCAAGAGCAAGCACGCGCAAAAGCAGCAGAGAACTAGCCAAAACAGCAGAAGACAAGCCTTTTTAACCTAAAAATAGCAGAAAGGGAAAAAACGCTACAGAAAGCCAGAAACCCATATTTTCTGAGACAGACCCAACCCATAAATCACAATAAGCACGTGCAAAAAAATTTCATGCGAAAACGATGTCCCGAACACCTCGACTGAATAGCTTTTACAAAACACCTTCGAACTACAAAAACGGCCTTTTCTTGACCATAACTCAACCAAAAAAGCCCCCACTTCCCACAAAACAACCCCCTAGCCAACACAGACGACATACATTACCATACATTCCATGAACGAGGCACGAAAAGCGAGAAAAAACGGTTTTTATAAGCCTAACCTAAACTACAAAAAACTCTCCAAAACACCTCCAAACAACACATTCCCTACAAAACAAGGCCAAATATGTACCATACTAGCCATGACAACACGATGTGGAGAATTCGGGCAAGTTTCGAAACCGAAAATTTCGACCAAAATTTCGGCCCCTGTACAAAACTACATGAAAATTACTGCTGAGCCGCTGCACACAAGCCACCCAAACCTCCACACAAGCATACAAAGACAATTTCAAAATAACCAAGCCACACGGGATCGCCTTACGCTACAAAAACAGAGCACAAGCCCCGACTTTACCCCCTTTTACACGGTTTTTCACCCAAACGAACCGCTTTTCGCACGCATTTCAACAAAACGAACTCACCAACGCATTGTACTACTAATGGGTAAGCTACACTGAAGTTTTGAACCATTTTTGAGACGTTTTCAAAAATGACCAAAATGCCCCTACACTACAAAACGCACGAAAATCGAGGCCACGAGTCGGGTTTTCACACACGATCAATAGAGACAGCAGCATAGGCCTTGCACGGCTCCCAAGTACCAAGCTCAAGCAAAGACGAGGGCTAAAATCGAATCAAACCGATAAATTCGACCTAAACCCTAGAAAACGGATTTTCGAGCTAAAACCGACTCAAACCAAATTCAAAACACGAAAAACCAAGTGAGTTGAGTACGTACCTTGGTCCATGACGAATCGTAGGAGTCGGAAAATCAATTTTTGATCAAGAAAATCGCCAAGACGAGTTTTAGGGGTTTTTGATTTTGTTTTGTTTTTACGGATGAAAATGAGCCAACCCCTCTCTCTCCCGTGTTTTAACCAAGAAACACCAAACAAAAATCTAATCGCCTTTAAACAGGCGATTATCTTTTAATTCGCCTGTTTACAGGCGATTACATTTTTATTTCATGGGTTTCAGTTTTGTTTTCAATGATTTTCCTACCAATATACTTTCAACCCATTTCAAACACGTTTTCAACCCATCACAAAAACACGTAGCCTCCTTACGAGACGTTCATAAAAACCTAGCCCTTTTTATGAGAAACACAAAAACACGTAGCCTCCTCATGAGACGTTCATAAAAACCTAGCCCTTTTTGTGAGAAACACAAAAACACGTAGCCTCCTCACGAGACGTTCATAAAAACCTAGCCCTTTTTATGAGAAACACAAAAACACGTAGCCTCCTCATGAGACGTTCACAAAACCAAACACAAAAACACGTAGCCTCCTTACGAGACGTTCATAAAAACCTAACCCTTTTTATGAGAAACACAAAAACACGTAGCCTCCTTACGAGACGTTCATAAAAACCTAACCCTTTTTATGATAAACACAAAAACACGTAGCCTCCTTACGAGACGTTCATGAAAACCTAGCCCTTTTTATGAGAAACACAAAAACACGTAGCCTCCTCACGAGACGTTCATAAAAACCTAGCCCTTTTTGTGAGAAACACAAAAACACGTAGCCTCCTCACGAGACGTTCATAAAAACCTAGCCCTTTTTATGAGAAACACAAAAACAAGTAGCCTCCTCATGAGACGTTCACAAAACCAAACACAAAAACACGTAGCCTCCTTATGAGACGTTCATAAAAACCTAACCCTTTTTATGAGAAACACAAAAACACGTAGCCTCTTTACGAGACGTTCATAAAAACCTAGCCCTTTTTATGAGAAACACAAAAACACGTAGCCTCCTTACGAGACGTTCATAAAAACCTAACCCTTTTTATGAGAAACACAAAAACACGTAGCCTCCTTACGAGACGTTCATGAAAACCTAGCCCTTTTTATGAGAAACACAAAAACACGTAGCCTCCTCACGAGACGTTCATAAAAACCAAGCCCTTTTGTGAGAAACACAAAAACACGTAGCCTCCTCACGAGACGTTCATAAAAACCTAGCCCTTTTTATGAGAAACACAAAAACACGTAGCCTCCTCATGAGACGTTCACAAAACCAAACACAAAAACACGTTGCCTCCTTACGAGACGTTCATAAAAACCTAACCCTTTTTATGAGAAACACACAAACACGTAGCCTCCTCACGAGACGTTCATAAAAACCTTGCCCTTTTTATGAGAAACACAAAAACACGTAGCCTCCTCACGAGACGTTCATAAAAACCTAGCCCTTTTTGTGAGAAACACAAAAACACGTAGCCTCCTCACGAGACGTTCATAAAAACCTAGCCCTTTTTTTGAGAAACACAAAAACACGTAGCCTCCTCACGAGACGTTCATAAAAACCTAGCCCTTTTTGTGAGAAACACAAAAACACGTAGCCTCCTCACGAGACGTTCTTAAAAACCTAGCCCTTTTTATGAGAAACACAAAAACACGTAGCCTCCTCATGAGACGTTCACAAAACCAAACACAAAAACACGTAGCCTCCTTACGAGACGTTCATAAAAACCTAACCCTTTTTATGAGAAACACAAAAACACGTAGCCTCCTTACAAAGACGTTCATTAAAACCTAACCTTTTTTTTGAGAAACACAAAAACACGTAGCCTCCTCACGAGACGTTCATAAAAACCTAGCCCTTTTTGTGAGAAACACAAAAACACGTAGCCTCCTCACGAGACGTTCATAAAAACCTAGCCCTTTTTATGAGAAACACAAAAACACGTAGCCTCCTCATGAGACGTTCACAAAACCAAACACAAAAACACGTAGCCTTCTTACCAGACGTTCACAAAAACACCAACCATTCTTATAAACCAAACCCAAAAACGCGTAACCTCTGCTACGAGACGTCCAGCAAAGAAGCAAAGCAAGAAGCAAAGCAAGGAAGCAAAGCAAGGAGGCAAAGCAAGGAAGCAAAACAACGAAGCAAAACAAGGAAGCAAAACAAGGAGCACAAAGCAAAGAAGCACCAGCTGGGAGTACTCAGGCCACATGCAGGCTGACATGCCCTTAAACATGTAGGACCGTCATGTCCTTAAAAATATGTTGTCCCTCCCCGCATTTCCCGACGCTAAGTCCTCGTCTCTCCCATGAGACACATGCTTAGCGCCGCCAGGTAGTATCGAGGCTGTAATGGTCCGGATACTATCTTTAAGTTTGACTAACGCTTTGTCCAAGCTCAGTCAAACTGGGGGCTCTGTAGATACCCGTATCCGTACCCCCCCAAAAAACAAACCCGATGACGAAAAGGACTTTCATGCATGCTTTTGAAAGAGTCGAAACGGTACAAAAGTGTCTAAAACGTATTTAGTCATTTTTAACGTATTAATTTGAATTTGCATAATCATAAAAATGAATGTCATTTCTTAGTCATTATGAGCACAACACGAGCACAATACAGGACCGTCCTATTAAGACAAGCCACAAAAACAGCCCAACTAGCTACAAAACGGCCCAAACTTACAAAAACGACCCAAAACGCACACTAACGCAACACGCAAAACGGGCCAAAGTGCGTCCCGTGTCACATTTTCACAAAATTAGACTCTACAATACCGTAAAATAATATAACCTAATATTATTTTATTTCGAGCCAAAACCGAAAAACACGACAAAAACCGAAACACGAAAACCAAAATTTGGACCAAAACCAATTAAGCCCAAAAATACTTAACCCATACGTATTACACCTCACAAAACACCATCATCACACTAATCCTACGTCATTTAACCAAAGGCGGCTTAGCAGCACACCAAAACAAAAATTAAATCGCTTGTAAACAAAGGACAAATTAAATCATGCTTACAGGCGATTATGTTTTTGTCTCACAGCCCTAGTTCTTTTACTTCATTTGGCGGCTGCACTGAAACTTAATCACAGGCTCACTGGCGATTAAGTTTTGTCCACGCACAAAAACGAGCCATTCTCTATAAATACCCACCCTTATATTCATTCTAAAGGATCGGTTTTTTAAAACATATACCTCTTTTTCAAAACACACTTCATAATACTTACAAAATCCACTCAAAATACCGTCTTTGCATTTTCGAAAGGTAAACATTTTACCTACGCTTTGGGACGTTTGAGACTCGGACAAAGGGGTTACATTAACCCCAACCCGATATTGGCATTAGCAAAGCCGTATTCGTAATACGGTTGTAGCAATTCGGATTCATAATCCGTCTAAACCTCGCCAATATCACATAAATAACGACTCAATATCACTAAAGCAAAACCGACGTTACTTTTATAATTATGCAAGTCCTCATTCATGCATTAAATTACGACTAGAATCACGGTTTCGACACTAAATTGTACCGTTTCATTTAGTCTTTTAGCATGTCAAAACTGAGGGTTTTCACAAATTCTTAAAGAGTCAAATACGAGGTCGGAAAATAACGTTTATGGTAATAATTTAGTCAATAAATTATTATTTAACGTACATTTCCTATAGCAATATGTCATTATTTTGACAATTTACATTACTTATGCATTTTAATCGAGTCATATTTATTCGCACTTGTACGTAGCGTGACTTTTAGCCCAAATATCGAAATTAAGCAAATGTTTTCAAATTAGTAGAGACTACTTTTATGTAGGCTTTTTTATTTCAGTTTTCAAAAATACATTTTTGTCAAGACTTTTGAAAAGTAACCTCACTCCGAATCCCTTCTCTGGTTTCAAACCTCAGACGGATAGGTATCGACGCACCTTGAAATCTGAGACACTCGTGTCTTGTATTTCAAGACGCGTTGAATAGGTTCCAAATTCCTTTAATATTTGGTGGCGACTCCGAAAAACATATTTCAAAATGATTTTCCTACATTTCTTTTTGTTTTCATGCAATGATCTCCCCCATTTTTACAAACTTCGCACTTTTCTTCCTGCGAGGCGCATTCCGCTTCGCGCCCAAGACGGCGAGGCTCAAGGCGCGCAGGGCGTCGATTGGTTTCCCTTCCCTTCCCGGTACCTTCACTATGATGGCTCACATTCAAAAGAGCGATCAAACAAAGGACGCGGCCATCAAAATGCTCGAGACACAAATGGCTCAACTTGCTTCCTCTAGCTCTCAAAGGAAGCCGGGTTCTCTTCCGTCGCAAGGATCACAACCGCAACAACATGAGTCGATCAACGCCATTTCCTTGCGAAGTGGGATGAGCTACGACGGTCCACCCATGCCTACTTACGATGCTCCACCCGCTAAGGTGGTAAGTGAGGTAGACCCTACTCTTTTCCCTAATGATTTGGGTGCTTCTAGTGATGATTTTGCAGGTGCGAGTAGCAGTGGAGCCCCCGGAGGAAGTGTGGCCGTGGCTCCCACTAATGGAGCAGCCGTGTGGTCCTCAGGAGGAGGGAGGGCCGTGAGCAATGGAGGGAAGGCCATGGGAGGTGTGAGCAAGGAGAAGGAGACGCAGCAAGCTAAGGACAAGCCGGTAGAGCCGCCGATTCAAATCAAGTTGCCATTCCCTAGTCGAGTGGTAAAATCTAAGCTTGACATGCAATTTGGTAAGTTTATGAAAGTCGTGAAGGACTTGAAGGTAACCGTCCCCTTTACTGAACTCGTTACACAAGTCCCTGCGTACGCAAAATTTTTAAAAGACATCCTTACTCGTAAATAATCTTTCAATGAGGTCGAGACTGTCGCTTTTACTGCTGAATGTAACGCACTTTTACAAAACCAGTCTCCTCCTAAATTGAAAGATCCGGGTAGTTTCTCCATACCTTGCACGATTGGTACTTTTTCTATTTCTAACGCTCTTTGCGATTTAGGTGCAAGTGTAAGCGTTATGCCTTACTCCGTATGCGAGAAACTCAACATGGGGCCTTTAAAGGTTACGAATATCACTCTCTAGATGGCGGATCGTTCTGTCAAACGCCCTCTAGGCGTTTTGGAGGACGTTCCTGTCAAAGTTGGTAAGTTTTTCATCCCCGTTGACTTTATCATTCTTGACATGGCCGAGGACTCCCAAATTCCTATTATATTGGGTCGGCCTTTCCTGCACACTGCTGGTGCTATTATTGACGTCAAGAACGGCAAGTTAACGTTGGACGTAGGAGGTGATAAAATAACTTTTAACTTGTCTAACGCTTTAAAGCGTCCTATGTTGGAGGAGCATGTCTTTGCTTTACACATTATAGACGATTGTGTAGACGAGCACTTACCTAGAGTCCTCGAGAGGGATCCTCTTGAGGCCGTACTTTGTTGTGATTATGTTGCAGGTGAGTTAGGTAGGACGGACGCGGGTAGAAGTGTGATCAAAGATGATGTGCGTGGTGGCCGAGATGGTGAGGCCAATGTTGGCCGTGTGGATGATGTTGATGGAGACGATGAAGAGGATGACGGTAGTGGGTTCGTCTACGACGAGACCCACGGATGGTGGTACTTCTAGTACCCTCTGCTGAGCCCCCCGTTTTATGCTGGTTTGGGGGGGCGTTTTTCGTTGTAAATATCATGTATGTACTTTGTTTTTTTTGAGACTTTTGCTCGTTTTTTCTCCCTTATTTTATGGTCCCTGGTTGATGTGCTTTAGGACACATTGGGGACACTGTGTCGTTTGGTTTGGGGGGAGGAACGCTTTGCTATTCGCTTTGCTTTATTTTTGCGTTTTCTTTTTCGTTTTTTATTTTCCAGAAAAATTACAAAATCACAAAAAAAATCAGAAAATTTCACAAAAAAATCCAAAAATACGTATCTCAATCGTTGTTTGCGAGCTTGTTTTTAGCTTGATTTTCCCCGACATCCCTTCCCTTGTTAGCTTTTAGCTTTGGCATGATTTTATTGTGTTGGTTTAGCGCTACGGGGATGTTGAGACGCTTGTAGATGATGGCATGTGCTTTTACTTTGTTGGCTTTATCACTTCACGGACTATAGCTACTTTTTTTGTGAGGTTTTTAGCCTCCAGAGGCCGGTTCTGTTGGAGTAAGTGTCCTCCACAATAGTGCGATTACTTAATAAATCTCAATTAAGGAATACATGGGGATAATCCAGTATTATTGTCAATTGATTAACGTAAATCAATAACGGTTGGCTGACTAGAGTTTGACGTTATTGTCGTGAAAACGGCGGTAATCAATTGATCCCTTTAAGTCACACCTATAGGAACGTACTCCAAATATTTAAGCTAATTAATTGTATGAGATACGATTATATTAGTAACTTGATAAATCGACTAACGGCTAGTCAGTGAATTAATTTAGAGAGAAATCGAGTTGTGAACTCGGATGATTGAATTTTACATCGATAAAATTATTAGAGGAGATGAGAATTAGTGATTAACTGTTAATTCACTAATCATGTATATTTTACTAATGAGATTAGTAAAAGTACATTTTAATATATGTAAGTGTACATGTATTTTAGAGAGAAGATTGATTAATTTATACTTTATCATATTAGATGATTTAAGTGATAAATTATAAGCATTTGTGGGACAAATATTGAGAGAAAAAATAAGACCCCTTAAGGCCCCCTTTGGACGTGCAATGTGAAGGGGAGAGGGATTGACTCCCTTTTGTCTTATTTGTCTTGGTTCTTGCTAATTGCTTTTGCATGCTTAAAGAACATAATCATCACATGCAATAAAAGAGACAAGCATGCACAACATAATGATGTTGTTGTTCTTAACAAGAAAAGCATGCTCTTCACTCACCTTTCCCCTCTCTCCCTAGGCCTGTAACACCCCGTGTTTTTATTAACACTAATTAATTATTTAAACTAAATTATTAAATTAAATTTTATATAATTTATCTTTTATTCCTTTGTTTTAAAAACGCTACTGAAAAATTTCGCTCGAATAAACATTCTCAAGATATTGCTAATTAAACTTTCTTGATTTTACATCAACTTGTATTATATTTTTATTTCTAAAATACCTGTCAAACTAAAACTATTTTTATTTATATCAAATTCAAATTTTATTTTTATATATTTGAACTCAATAAATAAAATGACGAATCAACGAAAAACTTTTCAACAATAATTTTCGTCACGCAAAACGAAACCGTAAAAACCTTCCATATGTGATGTCTAGTCCATCATCAACTCTACAAGTCAAATGTCCCCATTTAAGGCCTTAGACTTATGACACACTTTACTTGACCATTCCTCATTTAGCTCTTACTCTTCCACATGCTAATGGCATATTCCTTTATCCCTTTTAAAGCTTGAAGGATAAATCCCGTATGAATAATTGAGGCTCAACTTTCGGAGGCCATAAAATGGTCATACGGACTCGGAATCGAGCGAAACAAAAGCCTAAACCACATAACTTTTCGAGATGAATTTAATGACGCTATTTCCGTGGCCATCAGACCTGCCTAGCTCAAACTGAATCTTCTGCACCCTTCTATTCTCACCTTACTCACATGACCAAGTCAATACTCTTACCTCTCTTACACACACATGCTCCCTTACAAACTCACTTACACACTCTTCTCACTTACACACTCTTCATCATTACTTGCAATTATGCAATTCAAAGTCTACAAAACTCACATGCTACTCTTACACTTCTTACACCCTCATGCATTACCTTACACATTTGACTTTCCATACACAAGACAATGCACAAATATAATACATACTACATACATACATTACTCAGTATACAAGTACTACTACTCTCATTCTTCCACTCTAACTTATACATCCACTACTACTACATTCATTTTATTACTACACTTTTCAAGTATCCTACTACACAACTTTTTCCACACCAAAATAGTATATGGTCATTCCAAATTAAAGGATAATGATTTTGTTTTTATTTATTTCAATCCTAAATTCAATTAATTAAAAATCTATACTAGTAAACTTTTGTTTTACAACTTCTTCTACAAGTTTATAAGATCAAAATACTATACTACTTTTCTTCCATATTTCTCCAATTGTATTTTCTACTACTTTTTATAATACTTATACCATTATACTACTACTTGTCAAATGATATGCACTACTTACTTCTCTTAATTTTCCACTCACTTTTACCCCTAAATTTCTAAAGCATCTCTAGAAAGCTAAACATTATACTTTCTACATGAAGAACAAAAGCATGGTGTTCTTGAGCCTAATGAAGATCTTCATCTTCCTCATTTTCTAAATTATTTTAATTACTCTAATACTTCACTAATCTCACTAAATATATTTCTCTTTCATAACTTAAATTAAATCACTTCATCTTCTAACTCATAAATTCTTATGAACATAAACTAAATTTATTTTAAATAAAACTTCACCTTTCCAAAATCAATTTAATCTTAAATATATCCATTTTTAGTTTAGCTTAGTTCTTTTAAATGGTGTACTTTATCGATGATCCAAACAAGAGGAGCAAGGAACGGGTTGTACTTGGGTGAAGAAAATTCCGATCTAAAATTTATTTTAGATCCCCGACGATAACCATCTAACTTAAGGTGACTAGTTATATCTCATATTAGTCTCTTAGTAAATTAATTTGATTATTATTATATTTTTATAAGTATGATTTTTATGATGAAATATATTAAACATGATTTATATGCTTGTATGTTTATGTGCTTGTATGTTTAATAATATGATAATAAATAATAAAATGATAATAACTATTAATTTTGTAAGTATAGTTGTTGTAGTTTAATTTAAGCATGTTTAATATCATTTTCATTTTGCATTTTTAATGGTTGTTTATATGTTTATTTATGTTTTATGAGTTTTAAATATAAATAAGTTTATATGTAAAATTATGTTAAATATTAACTATGAGTTTAAAGTGAAGAAAAATCAAAAAAATAAAATTATACACACAACTACTAACTCACGGTTTTCCCCTTCTTTTTAAATAAATTTTCACTTTTAATTTTTGTAAATAATATGTTATGTTAAGATAGTATAAAATGGATGTTATTATGTAAAAAGAATTACATTAGAAAAATAATTTATAAGTTGTTTAGAATGAGAAATGGTGTCCTTGAGTAGTATGGTGTTTTTCATGTGTGCATGTGTGATCCTCATGTTCTTCATGTGTTTTTGAATTAGTAGCTTATTTTGATTTACAATGTTTTTATATTTGTTGTTATTTATTGCTTTAAGTAACTAACAAGTTATTATATTAGTATGTATATGAGTTAAACTAGCTAAACCTTTAAGTTTAAAAAGTTGGAAAATTAAAGTGTCATAAAATACTATTCATAACCTTATTAGAAATCTTTAATAAAAAGTGTAGATTGGATTAAATTATTTTAGTTAAAATAGCAACATAAATTAAATCCACTTAAAACTTTTAGAACAAACACTTAGAAAAATAAACTTTATGTTTTAGCTCAAACTTTAGTTAAATGAAGTTTTTAGTAAGATTTTATTTTAGTTTAAATCATTTTAGTATAATTAGAAAAATTGAAATATAAAAACTTTAAGCTAAAAACCGATAAAAATTGAAAAATAAAAATTTAGGACACTACTACATTAGCCACGGTTTTGGGCTCCTTTTTGGGGTTAAAATTTGTTTTATCACTTTTTAGTTTATTGTTAAAATAATTTAATTAGTAGTTAATAAGTTAGGATTAAGAAATTAAAAGAAATAAATCAATTTTTATACATACATAATATCACACGGTTTTACCATTAAAAATGGACTAAATTTGATCAAAATGAAATTATCACTAAGTCACTAAAGTTAACTAGTTATTAGAAATGAACTTTTGTATAAATCGATTTAGTTGGAAATTAAATATTATAAACCGATTAAAAAGTATAACAATTATAAAAAAGGAATTAAATCGTGCGCATCGCTTTGCAAATATTGGACATTGGACTTGGACATACGGACTAAATGAATCATCCACGATACTATTATTTTAAAATGAAAATCACTAACTTTAGTAAATAGACGACTAAATTTGGTGAGTCTCATTTTAAAATAAATATCATTGATCACTTTTTACAAACCGAACTTAATGTTTTCAAAACTAGACTTTTAAAATATTTTCAAAAATCACTAAGTACAAAACGAACCTAACGACTTTGAAACTAGAAAACTATACTTAGTAAATAAAAGGGTTTAGTTTTACGCCTAAAATATCTTAAGTATAAAAATACGTATAAGTATAAAAATACGTACAAGTTTAAGAATACGTATAAGTATTAAAATACGTAGGAATACGAAGTATGAGAATAAGTATAAGTATAAAATTACGTATAAAATACGATGAGTAGTGATGGATGAATAGTGAGAAATTTACGAAACTTGTAAAACAAGTTACGTCTCAAAGTCAAGATGTTTCAACTTTCAAAATTTGAAATATTGTAAATGATTGAAAATTTACTAAGTATAGAAAATTGAAAATGAATAAGTAAATAATTAAAGTGTTTTGAAAAACACTTAAATAAAATTGGACATATTAATAAACATATCAATATAGAAACTTAAAACGTTAATAATTAACCACACCTCAAATAATAAACGAACATGTTATGTGATCATATGAAACCTACAATTCAAATTAAAAGTTTGACGATGGAACTAGGAGAGTCTAGTAACATGTGATATATAAATATCAAATAAATAATGAATTTTGAGTAAGTTAAATAAAAGGTCAAGCTTGGGCCTCAGATAAGGGAACGCCAGTCGTGAGTGAAGTGGGGGTAAGATAGTCTTGTAGCGGACGCCACTATCTCGATCAACGGCTTGGGTCATATCGAATAGTGTGGTTCAAATTTCAGAACATTATGTGCTTATGCTCTTTACCCATTCCGATACGCCTTAAGTCGTATAGCCTGTTCCGTACAAGATAAAGAATATGCCAATGCTTTTGTATCAGGCTTTAGGAAATAGTCGTTTTATCCTGAGTTAAGGTGCTCTATGAATAGCATAGCCCATTCTTAAATTGGATATTAGTGTATGCATACTAGACTAGGGCTTTATTACCCTATTTCGCTAAAGTTATCAGGGCCACCGTGACATTATGTGCTTATGCGCTTTGCGGTTCTGTCTCCTTGCCGTGTTTCGTTCTTAGTGGGCGACACTAGCATTCGTTCTACCACATGTACAGATCACTTGACGAGATTGTATCTGAAGTTCGAATCATTTCGAACACTAGAAGATGAGATGCAAGTATTATAGTATTCGGCGTGGTTTACGAGTCGAGTAAGTCGCTGCACTATGGTAGTGAGATGCAAGCGACTAGAGTACAATGGCCTACTCAGTGGTCAGGCTCGTAAGCAGTATGTGTTTTGTGATTGAATGAAAGTGAGTCAAAACATTTTCGAAAATTAAAGACCACAACTTTACAAGTGAATCGAGTCTGCATGATGTGTATGATACGATACGTATGTTTATTTGCGATCTGATATCGCCTCGTAATCCTGTTGATATACTGTGATACTATTGTTATGAGATTATCTGTTAATTGCTTTCATAATTGAATATCATGCTTATATGATTTATCGCTTTCACTCGCATGCTTATTATGACTTATATGTCTTTATCTGCTATATGTAATAAGCATGTTTATGTTTTTATCATAATGTCGTAACTATAAAGCGATAGTAATAAACCAAAGTAATTGAAATCGAGGGTAAGTATGAGCATAGCTAGTCACTGTCCGCTAAGCGGGCACCCCCCCTCAGTTTATTGTGCAGGATGATCGTGGACCGGGAGCTGGATTTTGGGACGGGGCCACTCAACGTTTTTATGCTTTACTTTCAGTCTATTTTCGAGAGAGATGTAAAATATGTATAACGCTACTCTTCTAAATTCCGTACTTAGAGTCGTTTGATTCGACTCTTGAACGATGATGTAATATTTGGGTTTTATTGTATAATTAATGACGCTGGTTTAAGACTTAATTAATTTCCGCCTTAGTAATTAAAGTCGACTAAAAACCAGGTTGTTACAGTTGGTATCAAAGCTGTCTTGCAACCGTGAATAACTTAATAGTTATTTCATCTAGCGAGAGACACCTGGGCCGGACATTCATATCGTATGTCAGGCATAGACTACTAGGATCAAATAATAAATTAGATTTTTCTTTTAATTAGATCACTTAAATAATAACTTGAAATCGCTTTAAAGTGTGAGGATGGGTAGGAACCTTAAGGACCGACCATAGACTAAGGACTTTTAATTAACGAACTACTGCCCTCCAAATAAAATACACTAACTATCGTATGCTTGCTATTTGCTGATGTGACTAACAAAAACTAACAACTATCTTCGGATATAAAATCTAAGTAATAAATTTAATTCTCGAAGAACGAAGCCATTAATCGAATACATGACGACAAGACCTCAAACGCAACAAATGGACGCATCAAGGACCTTACTACTGAGGAGACGTTCAAGATCTCGAAGATTCCTATCACAGAAAGGATTTCTACAACTCCATCTAATTATCCTATCTAACTAAAAATTTTATTTCGTTCCCTTTTAAAAAAAAAATTTAACCTCTTTAACCTTTTCTTCTAACTCTCTAGATTCCTAAATCTATAATTCCTAATAACTACCTCTCAAATGAATTTCCATTCCTATTCCTGAACCTCGCAAAAGGATTTCACATTTCCTTTTTAATTTCGTAAACTTCTTTGAATTTATTATCACAAACCTTTGAACTTATTACTCTTATCCTCCTAAAACTTACTATCTCTTTCAAAATTTATAATTACTCTTAAATTTATAGTTTCTACTTTTCTTCTAAAATTTACTTTCATATTTCCCTTTAAAAATATCTCAGAAAGCTTATTCAAGTAAGTCAAAAATTTTATTTCATAAATTTAGATACCTTTGAAACTATCTTGTTTTAAATTGTATATCCTATATCATATACTATCAAATTTGATTATTCTCAAATTTTTGAACTTATCAAAAACTATTTCGAATTCCCAACTTTTAAAATTAATCTTTATCTTTTCTCCTAAACTTGATAAATATGTTTAAAAATTTTCTTAAGGGGGTAGGACAAAACTATGATGATTTTAAAATCATTAATTTAAGTTTAAAATTTAAAAGCTTTATTTCAACCTACTTTAATATTTATATCTATTTATAATTTCAAATGAATTTGCTTTTATTTTTTTAAAATACTTATAATTTTAAATTTAAATTAATTTCGTACAAAACTTCCAGGCCCCACCTTTTTGGAAAATCCCTTTGAAATCGAATTCAGAAATAACAAGGTAACAATATTTCTATATTAATTCAAAATATTCTATTTATAAATATAAAATGTTTATATCCTTCAAATCTTTCCACTCCATCTAACATCTTTATAAAAATTCAAAAATTCGAACATTATGAAAAATGTTATTCTACCAAAATAAAATGTCATTATCGAAACTTGTAAAATCTTAATATTATCTCTAACTGCATTGCCCAACTGCAAGTAGTTATCCACTCTATCCAAGTTTCGGGGACGAAACTTTTCTTAAGGGGGTAGGATTGTAACACCCCGTGTTTTTATTAACACTAATTAATTATTTAAACTAAATTATTAAATTAAATTTTATATAATTTATCTTTTATTCCTTTGTTTTAAAAACGCTACTGAAAAATTTCGCTCGAATAAACATTCTCAAGATGTTGCTAATTAAACTTTCTTGATTTTACATCAACTTGTATTATATTTTTATTTCTAAAATACCTGTCAAACTAAAACTATTTTTATTTATATCAAATTCAAATTTTATTTTTATATATTTGAACTCAATAAATAAAATGACGAATCAACGAAAAACTTTTCAACAATAATTTTCGTCACGCAAAACGAAACCGTAAAAACCTTCCATATGTGATGTCTAGTCCATCATCAACTCTACAAGTCAAATGTCCCCATTTAAGGCCTTAGACTTATGACACACTTTACTTGACCATTCCTCATTTAGCTCTTACTCTTCCACATGCTAATGGCATATTCCTTTATCCCTTTTAAAGCTTGAAGGATAAATCCCGTATGAATAATTGAGGCTCAACTTTCGGAGGCCATAAAATGGTCATACGGACTCGGAATCGAGCGAAACAAAAGCCTAAACCACATAACTTTTCGAGATGAATTTAATGACGCTATTTCCGTGGCCATCAGACCTGCCTAGCTCAAACTGAATCTTCTGCACCCTTCTATTCTCACCTTACTCACATGACCAAGTCAATACTCTTACCTCTCTTACACACACATGCTCCCTTACAAACTCACTTACACACTCTTCTCACTTACACACTCTTCATCATTACTTGCAATTATGCAATTCAAAGTCTACAAAACTCACATGCTACTCTTACACTTCTTACACCCTCATGCATTACCTTACACATTTGACTTTCCATACACAAGACAATGCACAAATATAATACATACTACATACATACATTACTCAGTATACAAGTACTACTACTCTCATTCTTCCACTCTAACTTATACATCCACTACTACTACATTCATTTTATTACTACACTTTTCTAGTATCCTACTACACAACTTTTTCCACACCAAAATAGTATATGGTCATTCCAAATTAAAGGATAATGATTTTGTTTTTATTTATTTCAATCCTAAATTCAATTAATTAAAAATCTATACTAGTAAACTTTTGTTTTACAACTTCTTCTACAAGTTTATAAGATCAAAATACTATACTACTTTTCTTCCATATTTCTCCAATTGTATTTTCTACTACTTTTTATAATACTTATACCATTATACTACTACTTGTCAAATGATATGCACTACTTACTTCTCTTAATTTTCCACTCACTTTTACCCCTAAATTTCTAAAGCATCTCTAGAAAGCTAAACATTATACTTTCTACATGAAGAACAAAAGCATGGTGTTCTTGAGCCTAATGAAGATCTTCATCTTCCTCATTTTCTAAATTATTTTAATTACTCTAATACTTCACTAATCTCACTAAATATATTTCTCTTTCATAACTTAAATTAAATCACTTCATCTTCTAACTCATAAATTCTTATGAACATAAACTAAATTTATTTTAAATAAAACTTCACCTTTCCAAAATCAATTTAATCTTAAATATATCCATTTTTAGTTTAGCTTAGTTCTTTTAAATGGTGTACTTTATCGATGATCCAAACAAGAGGAGCAAGGAACGGGTTGTACTTGGGTGAAGAAAATTCCGATCTAAAATTTATTTTAGATCCCCGACGATAACCATCTAACTTAAGGTGACTAGTTATATCTCATATTAGTCTCTTAGTAAATTAATTTGATTATTATTATATTTTTATAAGTATGATTTTTATGATGAAATATATTAAACATGATTTATATGCTTGTATGTTTATGTGCTTGTATGTTTAATAATATGATAATAAATAATAAAATGATAATAACTATTAATTTTGTAAGTATAGTTGTTGTAGTTTAATTTAAGCATGTTTAATATCATTTTCATTTTGCATTTTTAATGGTTGTTTATATGTTTATTTATGTTTTATGAGTTTTAAATATAAATAAGTTTATATGTAAAATTATGTTAAATATTAACTATGAGTTTAAAGTGAAGAAAAATCAAAAAAATAAAATTATACACACAACTACTAACTCACGGTTTTCCCCTTCTTTTTAAATAAATTTTCACTTTTAATTTTTGTAAATAATATGTTATGTTAAGATAGTATAAAATGGATGTTATTATGTAAAAAGAATTACATTAGAAAAATAATTTATAAGTTGTTTAGAATGAGAAATGGTGTCCTTGAGTAGTATGGTGTTTTTCATGTGTGCATGTGTGATCCTCATGTTCTTCATGTGTTTTTGAATTAGTAGCTTATTTTGATTTACAATGTTTTTATATTTGTTGTTATTTATTGCTTTAAGTAACTAACAAGTTATTATATTAGTATGTATATGAGTTAAACTAGCTAAACCTTTAAGTTTAAAAAGTTGGAAAATTAAAGTGTCATAAAATACTATTCATAACCTTATTAGAAATCTTTAATAAAAAGTGTAGATTGGATTAAATTATTTTAGTTAAAATAGCAACATAAATTAAATCCACTTAAAACTTTTAGAACAAACACTTAGAAAAATAAACTTTATGTTTTAGCTCAAACTTTAGTTAAATGAAGTTTTTAGTAAGATTTTATTTTAGTTTAAATCATTTTAGTATAATTAGAAAAATTGAAATATAAAAACTTTAAGCTAAAAACCGATAAAAATTGAAAAATAAAAATTTAGGACACTACTACATTAGCCACGGTTTTGGGCTCCTTTTTGGGGTTAAAATTTGTTTTATCACTTTTAGTTTATTGTTAAAATAATTTAATTAGTAGTTAATAAGTTAGGATTAAGAAATTAAAAGAAATAAATCAATTTTTATACATACATAATATCACACGGTTTTACCATTAAAAATGGACTAAATTTGATCAAAATGAAATTATCACTAAGTCACTAAAGTTAACTAGTTATTAGAAATGAACTTTTGTATAAATCGATTTAGTTGGAAATTAAATATTATAAACCGATTAAAAAGTATAACAATTATAAAAAAAGAATTAAATCGTGTGCTACTGCCTTTGCAAATATTGGACTGTTGGACTTGGACATACGGACTAAATGAATCATCCACGATACTATTATTTTAAAATGAAAATCACTAACTTTAGTAAATAGACGACTAAATTTGACTGAGTCTCATTTTAAAATAAATATCATTGATCACTTTTTACAAACCGAACTTAATGTTTTCAAAACTAGACTTTTAAAATATTTTCAAAAATCACTAAGTACAAAACGAACCTAACGACTTTGAAACTAGAAAACTATACTTAGTAAATAAAAGGGTTTAGTTTTACGCCTAAAATATCTTAAGTATAAAAATACGTATAAGTATAAAAATACGTACAAGTTTAAGAATACGTATAAGTATTAAAATACGTAGGAATACGAAGTATGAGAATAAGTATAAGTATAAAATTACGTATAAAATACGATGAGTAGTGATGGATGAATAGTGAGAAATTTACGAAACTTGTAAAACAAGTTACGTCTCAAAGTCAAGATGTTTCAACTTTCAAAATTTGAAATATTGTAAATGATTGAAAATTTACTAAGTATAGAAAATTGAAAATGAATAAGTAAATAATTAAAGTGTTTTGAAAAACACTTAAATAAAATTGGACATATTAATAAACATATCAATATAGAAACTTAAAACGTTAATAATTAACCACACCTCAAATAATAAACGAACATGTTATGTGATCATATGAAACCTACAATTCAAATTAAAAGTTTGACGATGGAACTAGGAGAGTCTAGTAACATGTGATATATAAATATCAAATAAATAATGAATTTTGAGTAAGTTAAATAAAAGGTCAAGCTTGGGCCTCAGATAAGGGAACGTCAATCGTGAGTGAAGTGGGGTTAAGATAGTCTTGTAGCGGACGCCACTATCTCGATCACTGGCTTGGGTCATATCGAATAGTGTGGTTCAGCCGGTAACATTATGTGCTTATGCGCTTTACCCATGCCGTTACGCCTTAAGTCGTATAGCCTGTTCCGTACAAGATAAAGAATATGCCAATGCTTTTGTATCAGGCTTTAGGAAATAGTCGTATTATCCTGAGTTAAGGTGCTCTATGAATAGCATAGCCCATTGCTAATGTGCATATTAGTGTATGCATACTAGACTAGGGCTTTATTACCCTATTTCGCTAAAGTTATCAGGGCCACCGTGACATTATGTGCTTATGCGCTTTGCGGTTCTGTCTCCTTGCCGTGTTTCGTTCTTAGTGGGCGCGACACTAGCATTCGTTCTTACCACATGTACAGATCACTTGACGAGATTGTATCTGAAGTTCGAATCATTTCGAACACTAGAAGATGAGATGCAAGTATTATAGTATTCGGCGTGGTTTACGAGTCGAGTAAGTCGTTGCACTATGGTAGTGAGATGCAAGCGACTAGAGTACAATGGCCTACTCAGTGGTCAGGCTCGTAAGCAGTATGTGTTTTGTGATTGAATGAAAGTGAGTCAAAACATTTTCGAAAATTAAAGACCACAACTTTCTGAAGTGAATCGAGTCTGCATGATGTGTATGATACGATACGTATGTTTATTTGCGATCTGATATCGCCTCGTAATCATGTTGATATACTGTGATACTATTGTTATGAGATTATCTGTTAATTGCTTTCATAATTGAATATCATGCTTATATGATTTATCGCTTTCACTCGCATGCTTATTATGACTTATATGTCTTTATCTGCTATATGTAATAAGCATGTTTATGTTTTTATCATAATGTCGTAACTATAAAGCGATAGTAATAAACCAAAGTAATTGAAATCGAGGGTAAGTATGAGCATAGCTAGTCACTGTCCGCTAAGCGGGCACCCCCCCTCAGTTTATTGTGCAGGATGATCGTGGACCGGGAGCTGGATTTTGGGACGGGGCCACTCAACGTTTTTATGCTTTACTTTCAGTCTATTTTCGAGAGAGATGTAAAATATGTATAACGCTACTCTTCTAAATTCCGTACTTAGAGTCGTTTAATTCGACTCTTGAACGATGATGTAATATTTGGGTTTTATTGTATAATTAATGACGCTGGTTTAAGACTTAATTAATTTCCGCCTTAGTAATTAAAGTCGACTAAAAACCAGGTTGTTACAAGGCCGGCCTTCCAAGGCCTCTTTGGCCCTTTGTCTTGTCTTGTTTTTCATATAAAACAATGCAAAATGAAAATGAGAGGAAGTATGCTTTTCCTACACTATCTCTCTCAAAACTCTCTCTAAATACTACTCCTAATATTACTAAGAGTTAGTAAGTATTAGTAGTAATATTATACATATTATCAAGCTAGCTATTAGTGATTTCTAGTCCAAATCACTAGTAGTGTTTGGAGTTGTTCTTGGGTGCCACTAAGAGGAGGTTTCCTATTTTGGGAACTCGGGTTTGGAGGATCATCCATATTGTTAGCTCAAGAAACAAAACTAGAAAGGAGTTCTAGTTTTGTGCCCAAATTTTCCTTTAAAGAAAGGTATAAATTTCTATAATCTTGTTAACAAAGTGAATTTGTACTACATAGATCTTGCTAAATCAAATTAGAGTAATTTGATTTACACTAATATTTGATTAGTGCATGGGATCCGATCCCTACAAGTGGTATCAGAGCTTAGGCTTGTGGTTACAAATTTATTTTGTTGTTTTTGGAGTTTTATGTATTTATTGAGAATAAATAACATAAAATCCGAAAATAGTGTTAAAAATGGTTTTAACATGAGATTTTTATTTCATGCAAAGTTACTGATCTCATGAAGTTACTGGTCAAATTTCGTAATTTTTGAAATTTGTTTGCTAATTTAAATGTTTTTTATACAAAACCGAGTCAAAAAAATGAGTTTTTGGCTAAAATAATTACTATAAATAGTTATAGTTGGTATCTGGTCACGAAATTTTTACACAGTGATATTTTATATTTTTACATTCTGCATGTAAATTTTCAGAATCAGATCTTGAGTTTCGAATATTTATTCGTATTTTTGTTTAAAATCGGTATGATATGCATTTTATGTCCAAAAATATAGTAAACGTTGTTTTATGGACATGAAATTTATACCAATATTTTTATACATTATGAGGATGCTCTCTTATAAATTTGGGATTTTTTCTCACTTTTTTACACGTTTTCTTGATTTTATGATATAAAATCGATGAAATCGTACATTATTTATTATAAAATAATTCGTAAATTTTTCTGACCAAACCTTTTCTTTTCTGATATTTTGGAAGTGTTCCAGAATATACAAAATTTTTTCAAAATAAAATTGATTTTATTTTATTTTATTTTGATTTTATAAAACTTTATTCATAAATAGTTATGATTAAAGTACTTCTAATTAGCCAATGACCAAGTTTATGAACTAAAATCACCATAAATTAGTATAAACTAATGTTGGGTGTTCTAAAATCAGTTTAGAAGTTTTAGTTCAAGCTTAAAAGGTGTTTTAAGCATTATTGATTAATATAAGATTAATCGATTAAAAATGAGATCGGTTTGAAACGATTAAGTGCGATTATTGTTTAAGGCGATTTTGGCATGTTTTTATTTATAAGCTTTACATTATGCATGTTTGGATGAATGTTTATTATTGAATGAATGTTTGTTCATACTAGTATGGCCATAGTTTGTTATATTTTTACCGATATTGCCCGTAATGAAAGGGAATATCGTGTGGTTTGTAATTAAATGCGATCTCGTATCGCCGGTTTGTAATTTTTTATAGTTTATTTCATTTACAAATGTATAATAGGATTGCTATGTATTCATTTGTAATTCATACTTGTAACTATTTGTAAAATCGAAGACCGGCGATGGAGATCGACATGGAGCCTTAGAAGAGTTCTAAAGCTTGCAAGGAGGAGCTTGGATCAAGTCCATATGAAGAGGGACCAAAGGAGTTGGTTTCCAATTTGTAACTCCTTGTATTTTAATTACTTTAGGTGGCCATACTAGGTTTATGTTTGTTTGTTGCTTGTGTGTTTGCTTATTTTCCGCTCACATGCCAAAATCGCCATGCATGCCACGATATCCCACTATGATTGTCGATTTAAGTCACGATTCCTAAATTAGTTCACTTATAAAGAATTTTATGACTAAAATTGACAAGATCACCCACAATTTTTATCAAAATGAATTGAGATTAAGCCTTTCCAAATGTAGCGACTATGAACCCCATGTTCGTGAGGACCTCCGCGACGTGGAACCTTGTTACCATGGGTAAGTAGTGGGAGGAAGTCCCATGCTAATTTGGTTTGGACTCAACCAAATAAGAGTTATTTGGGGCTAATAGATGCATTTTAAAGAAAATCATCAACCAAGCATTCTAGTGTAGAATTAGTCAAGTGTTGACTTATCGTTTTTATATAAAAGGAAACATGAGATGTCTAATTTTATATGGAAAACGAGTCTTGGAATCATTTATATAATTTCGTGGGAGTCTTGGAATCATTCGTGGGAGATCATTATATAAATGTTATAAATGAACAATGAATGCTTATATATTTCCTCATATTTGTTGTAGAATCGTTTATTTCAAATCGCAATGGCATCATCATCATCAACTCCCGCGCCCATTTTGGGCAAAGATTCATGGTTGCGAACCATGATGGATAAGTGTATCCTTAAGGATGACGGTAGCAACTTTGTCGAATGGGATTCGACAATGAGGGGCGCCGCTACATCCGACAATGTGCTCAAACACCTTACCGAACCACACCCCGCCGAAGCCACATCTCGATCCGGGGCGGCACGAGCCACCTATGATGAGTATGTGAAAGTGGACAATGACGTGAAAAACGTCTTGATTTGGTCCATGGCACCCGCTCTCAAACTCCGTTTTGTCACACAAAAGAGTGCATATGAGATATTCACTCGAGTGACAACCATGTTTTCCAAAGCACCGAAAATTAGGCTTTATGAAGCCGCGGTGCGGTTTTTCGATGCAAAGCTTGAGAGGAACCAAAAAGTTGGTCCTCATGTGCTCAAAATGATTGAGTACATAGACACTCTTGAGCGTCAAGAGTGTTCTATACCCAAGGCTCTTGCGATCAACCGCATTCTTCATTCTCTTTCTAACAAGTTTGCTCACTTTCGAGTAAACTATAACATGAACAACATGGATAAGAGTTACCATGAACTTCATGCTCTCTTGGTCCAAGCCGAGAGGGATATGGAAGTGAATGAGGTGGAGAGGAAAGATGTTCTCTCCATGAAAATGAAGAACATGTCTCTTGGAGTTAAGAAGGGGAGGGTGGCTAAGAAAACGCCATCCGTCAAAGGCAAGGGTAAGGGCAAGGCTATTGTGGAAGGTGTTCCACACAAGCCTAAGCCCAAGATCAACAAGGGTAAACCTCTCAATGACACTTGCAAGTATTGCAATGAAGTGGGTCATTGGAAGCGCAATTGTCCCAAGTATAAGAAGGACTTGAAAGATGGATGTGCGACATCCAAAGGTATTCTTCCTTCTAATCTCTATATGATAGACATCAATCATGCTTGCATTTCTACATGGGTATTGGATACCGGATGTGGATCTCACCTTTATAATCATTTGCAGGGGATGAGAAACGTACGAGCTCTAGCCAAGGGTGATGTAGATCTCCGCATGGGCAATGGAGCTAGAGTAGCGGCCGTTTCCGTGGGAACTTTTGTACTCGCTCTTGCTAGTGGATTAGAGTTGCTTTTGAATAACTGTTATTTTGTACCAACTCTAACGAAAAACATTATCTCCGTCTCCGTTTTAGATGCGGAAGGCTTTTCTTTTATGATTAAGAACAACCGTTGTACTTTTTCATTTAATGAAGTAGTTTATGGTGAAGCTATTTCAATTGGAGGTATTTATGTTTTAAATGATGTTAATGATGTTTATCATGTCGAGAACAAGAGGCTCAAAACAAATGAATCAAACAAATCCTACCTTTGGCATTGTCGTTTAGGTCACATAAACGAAAGACGCATAAAGAGACTTGTTGAGACCAAGGTTCTCAAACCATTTGATTGCGAATCATATGGTACATGCGAGTCTTGCCTCTTAGGCAAGATGACTCGTCAACCCTTTAGCGGTAAAGGGACACGAGCTAGTGAGGTTTTAGGACTCATACATACCGATGTGTGTGGTCCATTAAACATCACCGCTAGAGGAGGATATCATTACTTCATTACTTTTACCGATGACTCAAGTAGATATGGTTATGTCTACTTAATAAGGCATAAAAGTGATGCTTTTGAGAAATTTAAAGAATTTCAAAATGAGGTTGAGAACCAATTAAACAAAAGGATAAAAGCACTACGATCGGATCATGGTGGCGAATATCTAAGTAATGAGTTTGATTCACATCTTAAGAATTGTGGTATAATATCACAATGGACTCCTCCGGGCACACCACAATTGAATGGTGTTGCAGAAAGGAGAAACCGAACTTTGCTAGACATGGTTCGGTCTATGATGAGTCAAACCTGTGGTTATTACTTCTACAACCCTCACGAGAACAAAGTGTTTGTGGCTCGTGATGCTGTTTTTCTAGAAAATGAATTTATTTCTAAAAAACAAAGTGGGAGAAAATTTGAACTTGATGAAGTTCAAGAGCCACAAACCGAAGCAGAAGATGAGGAAACCGTTCCATCGTCATCTGACACGGTTGTAATCCCTAGGAGGTCAGGAAGAATTAGTCATCAACCTGACCGCTACCTCGGTAACATCGAGGAGGAGGGTGATTTGTTGTTATTCGAAAGCAACGAACCCTCAACCTACAAGGTGGCTATAAGTAGCCCCAACTCCGAACAATGGCTTGAGGCCATGAAATCCGAAATGGATTCTATGTACGAGAACCAAGTTTGGGACTTGGTAGATTTACCTGAAGGAGTGAAACCCCTTCAGTGTAAATGGATATTCAAAATCAAACTCGGCATAGATAAACATATAGATGTTTACAAAGCTAGATTAGTGGCAAAGGGCTTTTCACAAGTCCAAGGTATTCATTATGATGAAACCTTTGCACCGGTTGCAATGCTTCGATCCATAAGGATAATCTTAGCGGTTGCCGCATTTCATGACTATGAAATATGGCAAATGGATGTAAAAACCGCCTTCTTGAATGGGATTCTAGAAGAGGAAGTGTTTATGACACAACCTGAAGGTTTTGTAGATACATCCAACCCTAAGAAAGTATGCAAGCTTAAGAGATCCATTTATGGTCTTAAGCAAGCATCAAGGAGTTGGAATCATAGATTCGATCATGTTATAAAACAAAAGGGATTCGCTCGTAGTGCCGAGGAACCTTGTTTATACATGAAGTTTAGTGGGAGCAAGGTAACCTTCCTTGTTTTGTATGTGGATGACATACTACTGATTGGAAATGATATTCCAAGTCTGAATTCGGTAAAGGAGGAATTGGGAAACCATTTCCAAATGAAGGAATTGGGAGAGGCACAACGCATCTTGGGTATCCGGATCTATAGAGATAGATCCAAAAGGATACTAGCATTAAGTCAAGAAACTTATATTGATAAGATTCTCGATAGGTTCAATATGAAAGACTCCAAGAGAGGCTTTCTTCCGATGAGTGTAGGAATAACATTGAAGAAATCTCAATGTCCTACGACTCCTGCGGAAATTGAACGCATGAAATTGATCCCTTATGCTTCCGCTGTAGGATCAACCATGTATGCTATGATGTGCACTCGTCCCGATGTCGCTTTCGCTTTGAGCATGACGAGCCGGTATCAAGCTAATCCCGGTGAGAGTCACTGGATAGCTGTAAAGAACATCCTTAAGTACTTGAGAAGAACTAAGGATTCGTTTCTAGTGTTTGGAGGAGAACTTGAGCTACGTGTAAAAGGTTACACGGATGCAAGTTTCCAAACCGATGGGCATGATCTGAAATCCCAATCCGGCTATGTCTTTATGTTGAATGGAGGAGCTGTTTGTTGGAAGAGCTTCAAACAGAGTGTCACTGCGGATTCTACAGCGGTTTGAATATTTGGCGGCATCTGAAGCTGCGAAAGAAGCTGTGTGGATTCGGCAATTCTTGGATGGACTAAGAGTAGTCCCTAGTGCCGCGGATCCAGTCACTGTTTATTGTGATAACAGTGGGGCTATTTTCCAAGCGAAGGAGCCCAAGTCTAGTAACAAGTCTAGACACGTTTTGAGGAAATACCACGTTATTAGAGATAATGTGGAGAGGAAGGAAATTGATATTTGTAAGGTTGGGACAGACGATGTGATCGCTGATCCTTTAACCAAGCCTCTTTCGAGGGCTAAGCATGACGCTCACACCGCCTCTATGGGGTTGAGGCGTATGCCTGATTTCCTTTAGTTTTTGAGATATGTAATGGATAAAGTATCCTATTACATATATGAAAATAACATTCATTGTTTAGAGTATATTTACTCTTTTAAGTCATTTTGAATGCATACTTTGTTTATCCGAATAGTTGTGTGACAACATTGAACATATTCAAGTGAACGGTATAAACTATGTATTTGGTCCCTAGTCTCTCATATGAGGTGACGTCTCGGAGAGACTAGATTGCAAGTCGTTCGATGGTGGGTTCAACACCATGGGGTCATATGTGATGACTGCTCGTTTGCATAGACAGACTGTGAAACACTCTGTCGGACAGTGACGCTTATAGAATTCCTTTTCAATGAGATTGAAACCTGGTCGTGGTGGGAATTCTATAGTATTCCTTTGAGTCGATTCTTTGACTGGAACTGATTGTCTGAGTCGGTGCAGTTTCCGAGTGACTTTCATTTTTGTCCTAAGCCATGCCGTGAAAGGGGGTTATAAGGGCATCTTTGGGGTCATGGTGATCTGCATCATACAGTACAATCGAGTGGAAGGGAAATGTCCACCCTCGTCAGGGTAAAACATCTTTGGGCCACTCGAGGAGTAGTCGCCGAAAAATGCGTGGCCACGCTCGGTAAGAATCTACGGTAGATTCCCGGGTCAGACAGCTACTCTCCATATCGAGGAAACCACTCATGATATATATCACAGGATGCAAGTACGACCTGTAAGACACCTTGCATCGAGTGGGAGATGTGAAACGGACATGAGAATTGGTAATGCACAACTTGTCTCGGACAAGTGGGAGATTGTTGGAGTAAGTGTCCTCCACAATAGTGCGATTACTTAATAAATCTCAATTAAGGAATACATGGGGATAATCCAGTATTATTGTCAATTGATTAACGTAAATCAATAACGGTTGGCTGACTAGAGTTTGACGTTATTGTCGGAAAACTACGGTAATCAATTGATCCCTTTAAGTCACACCTATAGAACGCATCTCAAATATTTAAGCTAATTAATTGTATGAGATACGATTATATTAGTAACTTGATAAATCGACTAACGGTTAGTCAGTGAATTAATTTAGAGAGAAATCGAGTTGTGAACTCGGATGATTGAATTTTACATCGATAAAATTATTAGAGGAGATGAGAATTAGTGATTATTAACTGTTAATTCACTAATCATGTATATTTTACTAATGAGATTAGTAAAAGTACATTTTAATATATGTAAGTGTACATGTATTTTAGAGAGAAGATTGATTAATTTATACTTTATCATATTAGATGATTTAAGTGGTAAATTATAAGCATTTGTGGGACAAATATTGAGAGAACAAATAAGACCCCTTAAGGCCCCCTTTGGACGTGCAATGTGAAGGGGAGAGGGATTGACTCCCTTTTGTCTTATTTGTCTTGGTTCTTGCTAATTGCTTTTGCATGCTTAAAGAACATAATCATCACATGCAATAAAAGAGACAAGCATGCACAACATAATGATGTTGTTGTTCTAAACAAGAAAGGCATGCTCTTCACTCACCTTTCCCCTCTCTCCCTAGGCCGGCCTTCCAAGGCCTCTTTGGCCCTTTGTCTTGTCTTGTTTTTCATATAAAACAATGCAAAATGAAAATGAGAGGAAGTATGCTTTTCCTACACTATCTCTCTCAAAACTCTCTCTAAATACTACTCCTAATATTACTAAGAGTTAGTAAGTATTAGTAGTAATATTATACATATTATCAAGCTAGCTATTAGTGATTTCTAGTCCAAATCACTAGTAGTGTTTGGAGTTGTTCTTGGGTGCCACTAAGAGGAGGTTTCCTATTTTGGGAACTCGGGTTTGGAGGATCATCCATATTGTTAGCTCAAGAAACAAAACTAGAAAGGAGTTCTAGTTTTGTGCCCAAATTTTCCTTTAAAGAAAGGTATAAATTTCTATAATCTTGTTAACAAAGTGAATTTGTACTACATAGATCTTGCTAAATCAAATTAGAGTAATTTGATTTACACTAATATTTGATTAGTGCATGGGATCCGATCCCTACAGGTTCATCTATCCCGGTCCCCATGCTTTCATTGTGAGTAGTTCTCCTCGTGGGGTGCTAACATCAACGCGCATAAGTGTTGCCCCTATCCCGTTTTTCCCCGCGATTTTGTCACATGTTTCGCAGATGAGGCTTTAGTTGATTTCATTTCATTCACCATGTTTATGCATTGCTTTTATCCTCTCATATATGATCCTATTACCCTTATTCACATGAGTTTGCTAGCTACATTGCCAAATAGCCCACCCTAGCCTAGCTAGTGACTGCTTTTGCTTACTCTTGTGCTTGTCCTTCGGGCTTTGATCATGCTACGACTTGCTGACGTCGTGTGCTTGTTGAGAGTTGGTGAATATGTGTCGGGATTACTGTTTTCCCGACCTTTTATGAGGTATTTCCGCAACTTTGTGAGTGTGCTCTTTGCTCAAGAAAAAAAAAAGAAACAAAAATCAGAAAAATACAAACACACACAAAATACAAAAGAAAAAGAAAATGTGTGCACAAAAATAAAAGTTGTTGTTGTTGTTACATGAGTGAGCAGTTGTGATTGATTTCTATGTTGCGATGATGTGTAGGGAGACCGATATGCTGCTTTCGGTCCGCTTATATGGAGAGTTGGGTTCCGTTTTTGTTGGACGAGCACTTGAGTAGTACGAGTGGTTTCTAGTGGCTTAGCTCCACGATTCCATAACTATTTGTCCACCTTTTCACCCTTATCCTCTATTTGGTCTTTACACACCTCTTATCCTATGTAAGCCCTCATGTTTGCTTCGTTTTTGTGACATTATTGTGTACGGGAATGCGAGATTCGGTTCACATTAGATTGCGGGCGTGCTTCCACAAGTCGAGTAGGTGAGTGTCATCACATATATCACCTTGTTCATCATTTGTGTTAGAGTGGAAACCGCGAGAGGTCCGTGATTTGATTGCTAGAGAGCCTTTGTTTAAGCCATGCTATTCATTCTGCGCCGTCTTGTAATTCTCATCCGTTAGCTTGCTATTTCCATACGTTCCATGTTGTTACGGGATTGATTGCCATTTGCTTAAGCTGCTTGCGGTTTGGTGATTGTTTGGGGAAGTTTCTTTACACTCGCTTTGTCCTCTATTTTCTGTCACGCTTGGTTGCTTGAGGACAAGCAACGGTTCGGTTTGGGGGAGTTTGATGTGTCATATATTTACGTACTTATAGCCCCTTGTTCACGAGCATTTCTTTGCGTTTCCCGTGCTTTTACTTGCATTTCGCTTCCTATTTCTCTCCGTTTTGGCCCTGCTGCGTTTTTGTGTCTATTTTGTAGGTAAACGCGCTAATTTGGAGTCTAGGATGCTGGTCGGGAAGTTTCGGAAAGTTTCGTGAAGTTTTGAGGTGATTCGAGTTGGTTTCGTTGCGTTTCGCTTGCGTACGAGCCTCGTTTCACTAAATGAAGGTGTTCCGGGACCTTGGGAAGGGATTTGAAGCCATATTCATCCTAAGACTCGTCCCTACTCCTAGGCCTCGTCCCATAGCCTTGGGACGACAAGAAAGCAAGAAAAAACAAAGTACAAGAAGTGGCCAAAAACAAGAAAAATCTGAACAACACGGGATGAGTGTCCCGTAGCTCAGGGACCTGTTTTCTCCTTGTCCCGTCCGGGATGGCCTGTCCCGTGGCCCTGGGACGAGTCTTGACTCTTCGTGTGCTTTAAATACATCGTCTATTTGAAGGGGTTAAACATCATATCTTTGCACGAAATTTTTACAGCATTCTAGGAACACTTTAAAGTACTTTCTCTCCAAAATTTAGGGTTTGAGTAATTTTCCTTCTTGTATTTTCAATTCCCGACTCAAGTATGTTGTTTTGATCATTCTATTTCGGTATTTGTTGCTTGAATTCATCTTGTTCTTCTTGGATTTTCTGAATGGTATTGTATTTTACTTCTCTCCTTTGATTATCATTTCAATATATTTCATTGTTGATCATGTTTTTATCTTTCTCCTTTGCTTTTGTTGTTGTTTTCATCATGAGTGAGTAGTTCTTTATCTAGGGAGAAAGGGTGATCATGGGTGAGTAGTCTTGGATGATTTTCGTGATGTTTTGATTAGGGTCTTGCTTGTGGCTTTGGTTGTCTTGTCTTGTATGTGTTTGTTGATCCCTTGGCCAAGGTTTAGCAAGCGTTTTCCACCCTTGAACTTAAGACCGAAAGCCTAGTTTAAGGTAGGGCACGAGACTAACCATTAGGACCCTCACTTGTAAGTTGCGAGAGCCCTCATTTGAGACCTAGAGGACGCTTAGGACCGAGAGGCCGAGCCTATCCCTTAGCACATGCGATTCCCGACTCATTTCTATCACCATCCTTCATCCTAGCTTTGCCTATGCTATCCCCGATTCCCTAGACCTTTTCCTTATTGTTTAAACCCTTATCTTGTGCTCTAGCTTTAGTAAACCTCATACACTCGAACCGAGACTAGAATCACACAAATTAACCAACATTGCGACCATCTCCCTGTGGATTTCGACCCCGACTTACCCTAGCTACCCATTAGGTTTGTCAGGATTATTTTTAACTAGGCGAGTGTGACTAAGCCTTATCACCGCTACGTCAGGGGCATGACTTCCAGTCTGAGGATAGTCATGAGCGGTTTCAACTGTAGGGACTTTGCTGCGGCCTATGAGAAGGCGACAAGTATCTGGGCCTCCATCCAGAAGGGAGAAGCTGAAGAGAAAAAGAAGAAGAAAACTGTTACGCCTCATGTGGCGAGTTCTAGCTTTATCCATAAACCACTCTTTGGTCGCCCGTGTTTTTAGAAACAAGACAATAGTAATAGGAACCAGAACAGACCCCATTATCCCAACCGTAATCCCACCGCGTACGTCGCAAGGAACAATCAACAGCTTCCCGGAGCTCCGCCCGTCCAAACGAATCAATGTCGTTTCTGCCGTCAGCCAAATCACCCGGGAAAGCGTTGTAACGGGGAACCAATAGTGTGCTACTTCTGTAAGGTAGTGGGGCACAAGTCAAACGAATGCCCAAAGAAGGGAACTGCTGCTAAGGCAAATGCGGGACCACCGCCAGCCGTAAGAGTTCAGGGACGCGTGTACGTCCTGACCGAATCTGAAGAGGGTGTTGAAGATTGTGTCGATGTCGACGTTATCACCGGTAAATTTCAAGTTAACTCTGTACCAGCATTTATTTTATTCGATACAGGAGCTTCATTATCTTTTATTTCCTCAAAATTCATCAAACAATCCAAACTCACAAATCCCGAACAAATCCAAACTAACATATCACTACCAAATGGTAAAAACATTCCCTGTTCCTTAATATACAATAATGTAAAAATTACGATTCACGGCACAGACTTTTTATCCGATCTAGTGTTGTTCGATCTTCCCGAGTTCGATGTAATTCTGGGAATGAATTGGCTAGTTCGTCATCATGCAACGTTCAAATGCCATGACCAGAAAATTTCACTGAAGACTAACAAAGGGAAGAAAGTGTCCTACCAAAGTTTAAGGAAGAAAAGGGGAGTGAAGTTAGTATCGGTTTTGAAACTTCAGAGTATGGAGAGGAAGGGACACCAGGTGTATTTTTGCAGCATTAACAAAGTCGAGGACGACTTGCGCATCGAGGACATCCCGATCGTAAACGAATACCCTGATATTTTCCCGGATGTATTACCAGGTATGCCTCCTGCACGGGATGTCGAATTCTCTATCGGCCTCATACCAGGCACGTCACCTATATCAAAGGCACCATATAGGATGGCACCTGTTGAACTCCAGGAACTCAAGAAACAATTAGAAGAAATGATTGAGTTGGGCTTTATAAGACCGAGTGTTTCGCCTTGGGGTGCACCGGTACTCTTCGTAAAGAAGAAAGATGGGAGTATGAGACTCTGCATCGATTACAGGGAACTGAACTAAGTGACGATCAAGAATCGTTATCCTCTGCCTAAGATAGACGATCTCTTTGACCAGCTCAAAGGAGCAGGGATTTTCTCCAAGATCGACCTGAGGTCAGGATACCATCAGATCGCGGTCCGCAAATAAGATATACAAAAGAGTGCTTTCAGATCTAGGTACGGACATTACGTGTAACACCCCGGCCCCAACTAAAGGCCGAAATACCCGGCCCGAATAACCTCGGACAACACCGGGTGTTACATTACGAGTTCAAAGTAATGCCGTTCGGTCTTACGAATGCACCGGCAGTGTTCATGGACCAAATGAACAGGACTTTTCACGAATATCTCGACATCTGCGTCGTCGTGTTCATCGACGACATCCTGATCTACTCCAAGAATAAAGAGGAACACAAGGAACACCTGCACATTATTCTGAGTATTTTGAGAGAACATAAATGGTATGCTAAATTTTCAAAGTGTGAATTTTGGCTAGACCAAGTGGCGTTCCTAGGCCACGTAATCTCCAAGGAAGGTATAATGGTGGATCCAGCAAAGATTGAGGCTGTCAAGGAATGGATCGCACCAAAGACTGTCACGGAAGTCCGAAGCTTCCAAGGTTTGGCTGGCTATTATAGGAGATTTGTACCTGACTTCTCAAAAGTAGCCCGCCCGATGACCAAGCTGCTACAAAAGGAATCAAAGTTCTTATGGAGCGATGACTGTGAGAAGGCGTTCCAAGAACTTAAGACAAGGCTTACTACGGCACCAGTTTTAACCTTGCCAACCGATGGTGATGAGTACGAAGTATACAGTGACGCATCACCGAATGGTTTGGGTTGCGTTTTGATGCAACAAGGAATGGTAATAGCATACGCGTCCAGACAACTTAAGGTTCATGAAAGGAATTACCCAACTCATGACCTGGAGCTTGCTGCGGTCGTGTTTACACTAAAGATTTGGCGTCATTATCTCTACGGGGTTAGCATCAAATTCTACACCGATCACAAGAGCTTGAAATACATCTTCACCCAGAGGGATTTGAACATGAGACAGCGAAGATGGTTAGAACTAATCAAGGATTACAAGATCGAGCTATTGTACCATGAGGGAAAGGCTAATGTAGTAGCCGACGCGCTGAGTCGTAAGACATCACACACTCTGAACAACATTTGGGAGAATTCATCAAACATCGTCCAGGATCTGAAAAGACTGAGTTTAGACCTGGTACAATCGGATGACGCTGACCTGAATGCAATGGTGGTAGAACCAGAAATATTTCATGACATTCGGGCACTACAGTGGGAAGACACGGCATTGTTAGAGATTAGAGAAAGGATTCCGTCAGAAGGAACAGAAGCGTTTGAGATTTACACTGACGGGAGTCTACGTTTCAATGGAAGGTGGTGCATACCTCACAATGAAGACTTGAAACGCAAAATTCTTGACGAAGCACATAGTACCCGCTATTCGGTACATCCTGGCTCAGATAAAATGTACAAGGACCTGAAATTACGTTTCTGGTGGATAAGGATGAAGGCGGAGATCGCCGAGTACGTGCCTAGATGTATGATTTACTAGAATGTAAAATTTGAGCACCAGAGGCCAGGAGGACTGCTCCAACCGTTGGAAATTCCCCAAGGAAAGTGGGATTCCATATCAATGGATTTCATCATGGGGTTACCGAGGACATCAAGCGGCAAGGATACGATATGGGTTATCAAGGACCGTCTAACTAAAGCGGCCCACTTTGTTCCGATCAAGGAGACATGGGGATTGGAAGAACTAGCCAAAGCTTACGAGAAAGAGGTAATACGACTTCATGGCGTCCCCCTTGATATCATATCAGACCGGGACGCAAGGTTTACATCGCATTTCTGGAATAAACTACAAGAGGCTTTGGGTAGTAAGTTGAAGATGAGTACAGCTTTTCACCCAGCTACGGACGGTCAAACAGAACGAACTATACAGACGCTGGAGGACATGTTGAGAGCTTGTACGATGGAATTCAACGTGAACTGGGAAAAGAGTTTACCACTCGTTGAATTCTCATACAACAATAGTTACCACGCTAGTCTGGGGTGTGCTCCTTTCGAGGCACTATACGGGAGAAAATATCGTAGTCCTGTTTGTTGGGACGACACTAGCGACAACGTGGGTACTGGACCCCAGGCTATACAAGATCAGATTGAACATATAAAGATTATTCGAGAATAACGTCTACAAGCAGCTCAAGATCGACAGAAGAAGTATGCGAACGAGCACCGTCGACCTATTGAGTTCAACAGTGGAGATAAGGTGTTCTTGAAAGTATCACCCATGAAAGGGGTGAGACGTTTCGGACTAAAGGGAAAGCTTAGTCCAAAGTACATCAGACCCTACGAAATACTTGAACGAATTGGCGAAGTGGCTTACCGACTCGCCTTACCGCCAAACTTGTCCAAAGTACACGATGTATTTCATGTATCACAGCTCAGGAGATATAGAAGCGACCCTAGTCACATTGTTATGCCCGATGTGATCGCCATCGAGCCTAACATGCTCTACTCTGAGATACCAGTTGAAATTCTCGCCAGGGAGACCAAATTCTTACTACGCAAGTCGATACCTTTGGTCAAGGTTCTTTGGTGAGGACAGAAGACTGAACAAGCAACGTGGGAGATCGAGGCGTCAACGAAGGAAAAATACCCGGAGCTGTTTAGCGCAGGTAACCTTAACAACCTAGATGATTTTAAGTTTCGGGGACGAAACTTCTTTAAGGGGGGAGGATTGTAACACCCCGTGTTAATTTAAGCTAATTATAATTAAGAAATCAATAATTAGACAATCTCGCTCAATTATATCCTAACACAATGCACTACAATTTTTCTCGCGCCTAAACTAAAACTATTTTTATATACTTCGAATTTGAACTTTATTTTTACATATTCAAACTCGATAAATAAAATGACGAATCGACGACAAATTTTTCAACGATAAATTTCGGCGCGCAAAACGAGGCCAATTTGGCCAAGTGGCCGAGCCACTTAAAGGTGACTAAGTCACCTAATTCTCTTCCAAAATTACTTACACATAACACTTAACATCAAACTATTTAGTTAAATAATAATCATTTTGATTTTTATTAATAAATCATATTTTCTTAATATCTAATTACTATTTCGATTCTATTTAACTAACACTTTCGCAAAATGTCGAAATATTAAGTCACACTTAATTTAAACTGATAAACTTTTTGACGGTTGTTTATAATTATTTAAATCGTTAACATTCAATGAAAAAAATAAGTATTTCGACCTAATGATTTTTTATTCAAAGTTCGAGGGTTTTAAACCCAATTTTTGTTTTGATTCCCTTTCGAAGTTTATTTTCATTTTTATTTTCGATCTTACTTCGAAACATTATTTTAAGATCATATCTTTTATTTTGAGACTTTTCGCGTGCGCGCAAATCGAAAATTTCAAAAACGAAAATCGTGCGCGCAAAAACGAAAATTTCCTTATACAGTTGGTATCAAAGCTGTCTTGCGACCGTGAGTAACTTAAAGTTATTTCATCTAGCGAGACGACACCTGGGCCAGACATTCATATCGTATGTCAGGCATAGACTTATAGGATCAAATAATGAATTAGAAATCCTAGATCGCTAAAATAATAATCTTAGAACGCTTTAAAAGTGAGAATGGGTAGAAACATTTAGGATCGACCGGCTGACTTAGACTTGAGGTTCTCTATGGGTGCTTACCTGCTAAGTGCTCTATGACTAATCTTTTTGACTAACTAGTCTCTTATACTAACGTTACCTAAACTCGAGACGTATAAATCGAAGACAAGAGGACAAGGACTCAAGCACTTACAAATGGACGCATCAAGAGTCGAACGAACTGAAGCGACGCTCTAGACCTGGAAGAAATCCATTGATTTGAAGACCTCTATAACTTTCCTAAGCATCCATATTCATCTCTTCCTAACTTATTCAAAAAGAAAATTTTAATCAATCTATTAAAATTATTTTCTTCTTTTTAAATAAAATCTTTCTAACTTATACTCCGATAATGACTTCATAAAATAAATTTTTATCTCTTTCCATTTCTCGCAAATGCAAGACTAGAAGACAAGACCTGAAGCTCATGCAGTGAGACGTATCAAGAATCATGCTATCTGAGGCAATTTCCAAGACGTCGAAGACTTCTTTAGCATTGAAAATTTCTATAACCTTATTAAAATCGTCTTTAAAATTTAATATTTTCGACTTGATTAGTTTTAAAAATCTGAGCCTTACTACCTCATTTTAAATTTTCAACATCATAAATCTCTAACTACTTTCGAAAATTTACTTTAGTATTCCACATTTAAAACATCTTCGAAAATTATATAATTGCTGCGTAAATCTTTTATTTCGTCATTTGAGATATCTTTAATATTTAACTACCTTAAATTACTTATTCTTATTTCGTTCCCTTTCGAACCTTACTTCAAAAAAGAAAAAAAAAATATTTTATTATAACCTTCTCGAAAATTTTCATCTGTTTCAAAACTTATAGTTTTCTGTGTATTAATCATTAAATTGGATTTCATATTTTCGATTCCCTTCATAAATTCCTTACTTCTTAATTTTCGATACTTTTGAAACATATTTGTTTCGACCTCCTATATTTGAAATTCTTGTCAATCTCTTAATATACTTCAAAAAAAAAATGGTTTTCATACATTCTCTATAAAAATACCTTTGAAAGTTTATTGCTTGTCCGTAAAATCTTTGTAACGTAATTTGAAATACTTTTGAAACTTCATGGTTCAAACTTTTCATTCCTTTATTTCTAAAATCTTTGAAATTGTTTTATTACTACTATTCCTTCTATTTTAGAAAATATATACAACAAAGTTATTTTACGTCATGAATTATTATAAATTTTCAATCTTATCCGGAATATGACTTATAACATTTCCGTTTCACCTAATAACATTATAATAATGATTTTAAGAAAATGAGCTATGTCAATAAGGTTATCCATAAGCCTCTAGAAATTTTATTTAATCTTTCAACGATAACCTAAACTCCCTTAATTTCATTTAGTCTCATATTTTCCTTGTGATCACTACGACTTTTACCTATTTTCCCAAAATGCCATTTTTCCTAAGGCTATATATCTTATGCATGTGATCCATAAAAATAACAATAATAGTATTATGTATATACGTTTAAAACTTCTTAAGGGGGTAGGATAATAATTTGATTATATCTCCGTCTTAATTAAATTTTAAAAGTTTTTATTTCAACCTATTTCAAGGTTAACCTTTATTTCTGAAATTTAAATAAACGGTTTTATTCTTAAAACGCTTATTATTTTAATTTCATTTAATTCCGTACAAAACTTCTAGGCCCTACCTTTTTGTGAACCTCGTTCACGTCATTTTCGAAAATCACATTCTAATAACATTTCCATATTTATTTAAATATCTCATTAATAAATCAAACGTGATTTTGTTCTCCAATATTTTCACTCTATCCGACGTTTCTATATTAATTAGAAAACTCAAACTTTTCGAAAATTCTTATTCCAACAAAACCAAATATTATTATTCAACTTTGTAAAATCTCAATATTCTCTCTAACTGCCTTGCTAAACCTCGAGCAGTTATCCACTCTATCCAAGTTTCGGGGACGAAACTTTTCTTAAGGGGGTAGGATTGTAACACCCCGTGTTTTCGTAACACAATATTATAAAAGAATTTAATTCCTCACATTAAATTCATCCTTTTCCTTATAATAAAAATGCGTCTGAATTTTTTTCGCCAAATAATACTAAATTTCCTAAGTCCAAATATAAAAATTTAGAAAAATAAAGTTTGTTGTATTATCTTCAGAATTCAAAAAGAAACACATTTCAAAATTTTATAAAAGTCAACCACAAAACTCATATCGTCTTTCAAATTTCAAAATAGTTAAGTCATGTTTACTATTCACAAAAATAAAAGTAGAACCTTTTATTCATAAAATTCAATTTCAAACACTTTTGATTTTTGAATAAAAGTGGATCCTTATAACTTCCCGTCTTTGAAATTCAAGTCAACAATTTCAAACACGCAAATCAAAGTCAAGCCACTTTATTCTCTTCCACATTCACGTGCACATAGACCCTTAACATCAAACTTTTGATTAAAAATTCAATCATTTTGATTTTTAATAATAAATCATATTATATTAATAACTAATTACTATTCCTATTCTACTAAACTAACATTTTCACAAAACATCGAAATTTTAAGTTATAACTAACTTAAATCGATAAACTTTTTGACGTTTGATTATAATGATTTAAATCTTTAACATTCAACGAAAGAAATATATATTTCGACCAAACGAATTTTTATTCAAAGTTTCGAGGGTTCTAAACCCAATTTTTGTTTTGATCACCCTTCAAAGTTTATTTTCATTTTTATTTTCGATCTTGCTTCAAAACATTATTTTAAGATCATATATTTTATTTCGAGACTTTTCGCGTGCGCGCAAATCGAAAATTTCAAAAACGAAAATCGAACCCGATTTTGTTCAAGTTGGCCGACTAAAACTTGGACCATTTAGTCCAAGTTATCCTCTTCCATTTTGCTTTGTCTTACACACAATAAATACACTTACACACCTATTTTTAAGTCATCATTTGCTACTTTACATTTAACATAACTTAACAAACTAATACCCTCTTTGTTTTTAATACAACCCGTATAAACCTTTGGACCCTAACTTTCGGGGTCCGAAAAGTGGTCATACGGACTCGGAATTTAACGAAACAAAAGCCTAAACCACCTAATTTTTTGAGACGGATTTAATGGTACAGTTTTCATAAGTATCAGACAGACCGAACTAAATCCATTTTTTCTGTTTTCTTTCAAAGGTCAAAATTCATTCCTCGAAACCTTCAATTCGTTTATTTTCGACGTTCCTTAACTTTTAAATATTTTCTTCAATAGTAAATAAAATATTTTAGTCTTAAAATTTTAAAGTAGAGATATTTCGAAAAATCGTCAAACGCGCACACACTAACTTTTATCGTCTTTTGACGCCCGACTTTTTAAACCCGATTTATTTCGTAAAAGCATTTTAAAAGATCAAGGGGACAAAATCTACACCAAATAGTAAGATGGACTTGGTTTGCAAGTGTGATGATGTTTTTATTTCTTTTAATTAAACTTTATTTATAAATAAATCAAACCTTATCTAATACTAAACTAAACCTAAGTCTTTACAACTTGGCCTTATTAAATCACAGAAGCAAAATCACTTCTCTTTCTCATCCATTGTGTCGTGCACTTCATCTCCATTGTCCTCTCTTTTATTTTTCCATTTTTCTTACAAAAACCAATTAAATAAAAACCTTAATAATATTCTAATAATTTCTAAGTAATTCTAGCAATTAGTGGGTATGTATTGGGACTAACTTCTTGGATTATTTGGGTGAAGAACATGGGTATTTTTGGGTGAAGAAAAATCCGATCTAAAATTTATTTTAGATCCTCGACGATAACCATCTATTTTGAGGTGCCCCCGCACACTAGTTTTAATTTTGTAAATCGCATGCTATTAAGTGTTGTGTGTTATATTTATTATGTTTATGAACACCTAGCATCACATGTTAAATTAGAAGACAAAAATCGAAAAATAACATTTGTGTAACACATGAAGAACCCACGGCCAACCCTATATTTTTGGCTAAATTTTTCGTTTTAATTTTTGTAAATTGCATGCTTAAAATACTAAGAATAAGATGTATATGAAAATATAATTAGTTTATGTTTTGGACTTGAAATGAAATTGTTATGAAATTTAAATGTTTTAAAGTGTTTATGTGTGTTCTTGAAATATTGTTGTTATTCTTGTGTTTTGAAATGATTTTTACTTTTGTGTGTTAATATTTGTATATGCTTTTCACTCATGTTAAATACATAAATGATATAAAGAAAATTAGTTGTTGAATTAGAAGTATAAAAATCAAAAATTATGAATATATATATATATATAGGAAAAAGATCAGGTAAGAACAGTCCTTTTGGTAAGAACGGTAAGAACAGTCAAAATACATTATTAATATAGATAAGGTACATTTTAAATTTAACGTGCGGGTTAGTCATTAATAATAGTTGATACGCATTTAAAAATTTAGAAGGTAAATAGTTATTAAATTGACGATTTCTTTCAAATTTTAAGGTACATTTTCACTATACTAAAAGTACATTTTAGTTTTGAACTTGAAATGTACCCAAAATTTTCAAATATAACTCTTAATTTTTAAATGTACCTAATATATATTTATAATGTACCTCACAAAATGTACTTTATGTGTTAAACGAATGTATTTTACGTACATTTGTAATGTACCTTAACTGTTCTTACCGTTCTTACCAAAGGTAGTGTTCTTACCGGAACTCAACCCTATATATATATATATATATATATATATATATATATATATATATATATACACGGTTATTTTGAATTAAATGGACCAAGTTTTAGTTTTAATTTTTCTAAATAACATATTATGATTAGTTTAGATAAATTAGACTTGTAGGAAAAATTTGAGAAAATTATATAAACATATAAAAATTTGACTAATTAATGTTCATATGAAAAATATTAGGGTTCTTCATTTCTTCAAGTGTTCTTCATTTATGTCACTAGTTTGATTCATAATTTTTATAAAGTTTTACTTAAATGTTGTTTTAACCCACTAGTGAATAAATACAATACTAATTATACAAGTTAAATAAGCTAAATCTTAATAATGAAAAAGTTAGAAATTTAAAGTGAGTAAAATACTATTCATAATTGAAATAAAATATTTAGTGAAAATCGTAAACTAGTTAAATCGCTTTAGTATAATTTAAATAATTAGTATATAAAAACTTTAAGTCAAAAACCGATAAATTAGAAAACGAAAACATAAATGGTGCATGTATAGAAGGCCACGGCCTTAGGAGTATTTTTGGACCAAAAATGATTTTGTCACTTTTCATTTTTATCACTTAAGTAAATTAAATTAGTTAAAGTAATGAATTATTAATAAAAACCAAAAAAGAAATAAATAGCTACATATAAAGGAGGCCACGGATTTTGGTGTCTAAAGTGGATCAATTTTGATCAAAATGAATTTAACACTTAGTCACTAAATTTGAATAGTAATTAGGATTATATTAGATTATATAATGAATCGTTAATAAAAAGAATCAACGAAACCGATAAAAATAAACGTTACACGTATTAAAATGAACCATGTCGAGTGTTACTACCTTTGCTTAAATTTGGATTGGACATACGGACTATTTAAAATGAAATACGACAACCTCGCTAAAAATGGAAACCGCTAAAATTTTAGTTAAGTATATGACTAAATTTAACCGAGTTTTACTTTTGAAATATTATTTTAAATCACTAAGTACAAAATGAACTTAACAACTTTGAAACAAGAAATTTACACTTAAATTTAACCGAGTTTTACTTCCGAAATATTATTCAAAATCACTAAATATAAAACGAACTTAACGACTTTAAAACTAGAATTTTATTCTTAGAAAATAAAAGTTAGTTTTGTAACCTAAAAATATCCTAAGTATAAAAATACTAAGTATAAAGAAAATACTAAGTATAAAAATATAATAATAAATACTAAGTATAGAAAAAGATACTAAGTATAAGAATACATGTACGTATAAAAATACGTATAAATACGAAGTATAAGAATACGCATACGTATAAAAAAATACGTACAAATACGAAATACGAAAATACGAATACGTATAAAAATACGAGGAATAGTAAATACGATGAATAGTAAATACGATGAATAGTAAATACGATGAATAGTAAAATACGGTGAATAGTAAAATAATGAATAGTGAAAATATTTAAAATTTACGAACGGACTCAAAATAAATATTTAAGTATTTCTATGTGTTCTGTTTATCTGAAGAATTGCTAGAATTAAAATTTCATTATACAAAGTTCGACGATATATTTAAGTTTCAGAATTGTCAATTATTAAGATTGAACGAGGATATGAGAATTGAGAAAATCGAGCTACTTGAATAAAATACTAGGATTGTTCGCCATGTTGCGACTCTTGAAATTCGAAGTTAACGAGGTAGCTGTCTATGGGGACTTGGGCTCCCTCCCTGAGTTGCCCAAGGCTATTTAACGATCTTGAGATTGTTATTTGACATGGTATATACAACCCCAGGGATGGGGCATAATTGATATTTCCGTGGGCCCATAGATGGTAATTGGAAAATACCAGCCCCAACCGGGGGTACCCGTCTCTGGTGATAGTCGAACTTTTTCGTCGGTGATACCTTTTGAATAGCGAATACGTATGATCCTCGATAGGTAGTGTATGCATACATTAGACAAGGGATTGAATCGTCCTTATTACCTTAGATATCTTTAAGCCTGGCAGCCATGTCCAAGCTATGTTGGCCCTGCCGGCTACTGCGCGGATTATGTCTGCATGATTCCGCCTTACTAACGAAGACTCATTTGTTATCACATGTTGAATGCATTTCCTTGTTTTGATTGATTATTGTCTGAATGACATGGTTTCCTGAGTGTTGAAATATTACTTATTGAGAATGATTATTTATGAGTGTTGTACGTTATGTGATTGGATGTATACTCGTGTTTTGAATCATCATGATTTCCTTATGTGTTTTGCTTGCCTGCCTGCTATTTGTTTTATTTATTTGTTATGTATATCGAATATGCTTAGAGTTGCTATACTACATGATCTATTTGATGTTGCTTAGTATGTGTGGGGGAGAAAACACTAATTACGGGATCAAATGCAGGTACCCCGAGGACTTATGTTATCAAATGCTGGGGATGGTTTACCTTATTTTGTACTCCGTGGTTTTGGAGAGATTTGTAATCGAACATACACTCTGTTTTATCCTAAAACTCGTACTATGTATATAGAGTTTTAATACGATAACAGCTGGTTTGTAATATATAGACTTAATTAATTTTCCGCCTTAGTTTAATTAAAGTCACGAAAAACCAGGTTGTTACAATGTATGCATACATTAGACAAGGGATGTGGCCGTCCTTATTACCTTAGATATCTCTAGCATTTCAGACTCGTCCACTCTGTTTGGCCCTGATTACTTTTGCGCGGACGCTTATAAGGTCTGCATGATTCCGCCTTACTAACGTAGACTCATTAGTTAACGTATGATGGATGTATTTCCTTGTTTTGATTGGTTATTGTCTGAATGTTTTTGATCCTCAGTGTTAAAATACATCTTGTTGAGAATGATTATTGATGAATGTTGTACGTTATGTGATTTGATGTATGCTCGTATTTGAATCATTATATTCCCTTGTATGTTTTTACTTGCCTACTTGCAATGTGTTTTATTTATTTATTTCCTAACGTTTAGAATTGCATGTATAGAAAGAGTGATGCGAGAATTAATAATTGCAGGTACCCCGAGACTAACGTTAATCATGCTGGGGATGGTTTACCTTCTTTTGTACTCCTTTTTGAGAGATTTGTAACCGACTACTATGTTTATCCTTAAACTCATATTATGTATATTGAGTTGTAATACGATGACAACTGGTTTTGTAATATATAAGCTTAATTAATATTTCCGCCTTAATTTAATTAAGTCACGAAAAACCAGGTTGTTACAAGGTCTCCTTATTTTCAACCTCCACCACTGCCCATGCAAGAGGGAATATTTGGCAGTTCCCATCTTTTCTTACTGCTGTCAAAAGAATACCAGGAAATGACCCCTTCAAGTGGTGGTGTCTCAACTGAGTTCATGGTAGCGTACATAGATGATCCAGGGTTACTCGTTTTCACTATGTTGGCATAGTCCCATACCCTCTTATATTGATCTGAATCAATCCCATGTATCTGTAGGTACCGGGATCTGTCCATGGAACCACTCGACGTCTTGCTAAGGCCGTAAAGTTAAAAAGATTAAGTACAAAAAACCTTTTAAAACTGTTTTGGAGCCGCCACTAAATTATGAGGGAAATTTAGAACCCGCCTCCGTGTCCTCATGCTCAAAGACACGTCTTAGAGTTCAAGGCACGTCGACACCTATCCGTCTAAGGTTATTGTGAAACCAGATTCGGATTCGGGTGAGGGTACTTTTCTAAAGTATAAATCAAAATAATGTTTTTATGAAAGATCTTTTGGAAAAGCCTATCAAAAGATAGCCTCTACTAGACTTGAGAACAATGCAAAGAATGATACATAAGCCTAAGTAATACGCTACGTACAAGTGCGATATAAATGTAAAAAGAATGCAAAAAGAGATTGTTTAAACCCTCTGCTACATGCTTAACTTATTAACGAAAAATGGGCTCAGTTTAATGACGAATTCATTTTAAGTGATTTAGATGCAATAAGAGGATTTGCTAAAATGCATGCAGTAAAATAAAGTTCAATTAGCCATTGATTTATTTTAAGGAGGTCAGTTGTTTATGCGACTTTGGAAAGGTGTTACGAATAGGGTGTGTATTCGAGGTGCATGGCCGCCTTATGAAAAGCAGACTTGCGTACCAAAGCCGGGGTGAGCCTAATGTAGGCCCTTGCTAGTCTAAGAAGTAAAGAAAAACTACCTGTCTTCAAGTTTAGGAAACCGGCAGCGCTTCGCTTCAAAGGGAAGAATTCAACACTAGGAAAATGAGGAATTCTAAGGGTGTTTATGCGTGAGGCTTTGAGAGTGTTTTGGGGTGAGAATTGTATTCTGAAATTGTGTGTTGAATGAATGACCGAAGGGTTGTATTTATAGTGTAGGGTTCGGTAGATTTTAGGAAATCTAGGGGGTAAAACCGGACGTAGGAGCCGCAAGGCCTCTTATGCTGCTGGGCAATCGCAAGGGTCTCATGATAGCCCCTACCAATCGCAATGCTCCTTGCGATTGATAGGGCGGGCAAGATACTCCTTTTTCGTATATTTCCAAATTATATTTTAGGATATACGAAATAATCTTGCTTGAGCTCTAAGCTACGGTTGTTTGGCTGATGTTTAGGGTTTGTTTTAGGGTTTGACTTGGTCAATCCTGATCCTTGGAATGCGGGCCAGGTATGGGTTTGGGCTCGGTTCTGGGCCCGAGCCCTGAAAATGTGAATAGGGTGCATTTTGTGTGAAATAGGACATTCCGTGAGACTATCCTGGGTATTTGCTAATGCTAAAGGTTAGTTTTAGCAGCTAGGCCTAAATTTAGGTATTTAGGTGGATCGATGTGTTATATGTGTTTGAAAAAGGGATGTGCGCATGCCGGTTAGGACCTGAACTCGAGACAAGCTAGACTCTAGACCTAAGGACACTAAAGGTGATGACCCATAAAGAAACCTCATTTGCATTTAAAAACATTTAACTTGAATTCGTCATAGTTAGAACTATTTAAGTCAACGTAAAGCACGCAATAAAAGTCCATTGTTACATCACCGGGTTTTTGGCGGGAGGTGCGGTTGGGTATCTACAGAGCCCAGTTTGTCTGAGCTTAGGACTAAAGCGAAAGTCAAACTACACGACAACATCCGGACCGTTACAGTCTCGATATCATCAGCGGCACGGAGTATGTGTCCATGGGTGAGACTAGGACTCCGAACCGGGCTTATCCGGGGAGGGACGAACATGTTTAGGGACATGACGGTCCTTGCATACCTGTACGGGGAATGCCTTCCTGTGCTTGCTAAATACCTTTGCGTGTTATTCTTTGTTGCTTGTCTCGTAAAAGAGCGCCGCGTGCTTGGTCTCGTATAAGAGCGTATGTGCTTCATGCTACGTGCTAGTGCTCGTGGTTGTGCTCACCTCGTCAAAGAGTGCTTGTGTCCGCCGGGAATTATCGTCCGAGGAAAATGCTCGTGTTTAGTGTTTACGCAAAGGTTGTGTATAGTGTTTCAACTCGTCTAAGAGTGTGGCGGACTTTAGGTGACGCCTTAACCGAGCGACGTAACGTGAGAAAGTGTCTAAAAGGCTATTCATAGACTAGAAGTCCAAATCAGGCCTGAAAATAGGAAAAACACGAAAATGCCCAAAGTCGAATCGCAAGCGCCCTTGCGGCTCTTCCTAAATCGCAAGCGTCCCTTGCGATTAGGGTCTTGGGCTCTTTCTCCTTATAAAACACGGAAAAACCGAGTTCTAAACTCATTTCACCATTTTCGACTCCTTCTCTCTTAAAACCGTTTCCTTGCGATTTCAAGACCGTTTTCGCTCGTTTTTCTTGCTTTACTTCAAAATGGATCAAGGTATTACTCCATCTTACTTGTTTTTATGCATCTTGATATTGTAAATTGCTAGATCGTTTTTGAAATGTAGAAAAGACGTTTTTGGTGAAAAATCGTCTTTTAGTCTTGAAATTCGCCGCTTGATTACTAGAGAACTATACCATTCCCTTGTATGATGCTATTCTTGAATGTATGTGTGAAATACTACGTTTTTAGACCAATTTCGTATGAAATGGTCCCGACCCAAAAATCGGACCCGGATTTTCGGTCTCAGAATTGCAATTAAACTTCGCCATAGGTTCCCCTTGGCTAGTATAGTATGTGTATGGCGTCGGTTTTTGAAAAATGTTAATAATCATCCCTTAAATTGAGGTTTAAGGTTGATTAAAACGGAGAACTTAGGTCAAAATTAGGGGTTTTTGACTGACAAGTCCAAAATGCAATTGATTGTTCTGGGGCGTAATTGAAGGTTAATATAATCCATAGAAACCGTCAAGTTGAAATTTTTAGGGGTATAGAGCGGCTTTTGGCCAAATTGTGAATTAAGCCAAGAAGGGCTCCGTATAGGGTGTTCTTGTAGAATTGTTGCTTTCTTCGTCTTCATCTTGCGTCTTGTAAATGTTTGTCTTCTTGAAAATGTCGCAGGTGATTGGTCTGGACCTTCTACGAGATCTCAGTCTCGTCGGAGTACGGGCTCTAGGGATGAGGGACCTACTACTCCTGGTGGTACAAGTTTGCGTCGTGCTTTTAGTGCGAGGGATCCTTCTCCTGGGGTTGTCGAGTTTCCGACCCGGAGGGGCCGTGGACGTGGCATGGGTGTTCGTGGTCATCGTGGGGGTGCTATAGGTGAGGAGGAGAGAGAGGTAGAGGCCATGGAGGAGGGCGAGTCTTCACAGGCTTCAGGGTCTCGTGCTAGGGGTCATGCTAGTCATGGTCCGCGTGTTGACCGTCCCTGGGCGAAAAATTGGGACGGTCACACCCTGTTGGCGGACCGTGAGCGTCACTTGTCTCATAGAGCTCTTACCGGGCTTGCGATAGGATATATGAGAACGTTTTCGGGCATTACGTCTGTTGTTTGGGCGTATAAGAATGACTTGGCTCCTAGGGCACAGGAGAAGATTGATAGGTGTGCCCTGGGTCCGTTGGTTAAACATTGGGTCCAGATCGTGGATAGTCGGACTACGGCGAACTTGAGGGTCATCCGGGCGTTCCTTGACCGGTATTGGGATACGACCACGACGTTCCATTTGCCGGGGTTCGAGGCGGGTATTACCTTGTCTTCGTATGCTATCATCACGGGTCTACCCTTCGGTGACCGTGATATGGACTTTGCTTTTGCGCCGCCTATCGATGATAAGGCGGTGCTTGATGCTGTGGGTGCTGGTTTAGAGGTGCCGTATCAAGGAAAAGCACCTAACTCTGTGAAGACGAGTTATATCATGGAGTACTTCGAGGAAGACTTCGGCATGGGCCTGGATCTTGGGTGACGGCGTAATGCTCGTATGTGGCTTTGGTGGTTTGTTAGCTCTGTCTACTTCGGCGAGAAGGGTGAGAGGGCTGCTACTTCGGTGTTGATGTGTCTTCAGGATTGGAGTGCGATCGGGGCGTACGATTGGGTATCCCCGGCCTTGGGCTTGTGCATCCGTTTCTGCATGGATGCTGTGAGGCCACGGAAGATGGATGGGGGAACTAGGATTCCCATCGTATCTCCTGGCTTGTTGTTGGAGGTATTTTTTTTCTGTTGTTTTTTTTTTTTTTGGCTTACTCAAAATGTCGTTTATTTGAGCTAACTTCGTTTATGTCTCTTGTGTAGTGCTGGATCTATAGTCATTTCCCTTTCTTTCTGCCCGAAGGGGCAATTACGATGGAGAAGAGATACCCTGCGGTCTTGACACGGGTACGCGGCACCAGACGGTATGACTGGTCGACGACTGTCGGAACAATCAACCGGTTGAGAGGTGGTCAGGTATGTGTTGAAACCTTCTAAATAGCATGTATTTAAATGATTTTTCTTGAGATGTCGTCTAACGTGTTTCTTCTTTTGGTTACAGTTCCGCCCACGTCCATGGGAGCAGTACACGGGCGTTCCTGAGGGGTTATGGCAGCGTTTTCGGGAGCGTGACTCCCAACGGTTGTGCCCAGCTTGGCCGTATGGGTATGTTTGGTACTTAGGTGAGCGTCTGGCGATTGAGGCGAGGTATCCCGACTTCGTGGTGCCTCTTGATCCACCTAAGGTTCTTTTTCGAGACGCGGTCTTGACTTCGGCGCAGAGACAATTTGCATCTTGAGAGTCGGAGAATCTCCTCCTTCATGGATTAGATTATGCGCCTTTTGTTTGGGGTAGGCTTGCTAGCGAACTATCGAGGTATGTCTTGCGCCTTTGTGTAGGGTAAAAATTTGTGAAAAATTTTCCCTAATTTTGTTGTATTTCATATGTTTCTTGTTGTAGGTGCCTGACGCTGACTTGGCGTTTCAGCCTCCAGACTTCCCTACGACGGCGGAGTGGGACAATGCTGGGACACGGGAGACCTTCCACGTGCCTGAGTATCTGCCGGTGGTTACGGATGCTGGCATGGAGGGTTGGGGTGATAGGGTGAAGAAGGTATGTGTTTGCCATTTGTATATCTATGTTAGCCCCCAGTTTGACCGAGGTATGAATAACGAAGGGCAAACTTAGAGTGTAGGCGAGCTTTTGTGTTTAGCCCTCGAGTTTGACTGTAGTTTAGAGAAGCGTAGTCAAAATGGAGGACTGGGTCGGTTGAGGTTTAGCCCCCATAGTTTGGCTTAATTGGACCTTAAATTAAGTCAAAATGGAGTAAGTTTCAATAGGTTTCAATTTTACCCCCGTAGTTTGGCTTAAATTAGTGTATATTTAAGGCAAAATGGAGTAAAAATGTCTTGTGCAGGTTGCGAAGGATGTCCACAAGAAATTGTGGCGAACGGCCCTTTGGAGGATGGCTTAGGCGAGCATGGCGGCGGAGGCTGTCAGAGCCGGGCGGAGGTGGCTCGTCTTAGGGCGGAGAACGAGGAGCTTCGTCGTCGTCATCCTTAGTCGCTTCATCTCTTGTTGTAGCTTGAACTTGTGATGGTTGTAGTTGTGTCCGTACTTTCTATTTTTTCTCGTACCTGTTTGGTTAGTAGCTAGAAAAAATTTGAAAATGATTCCCGAGTGGGAGACTTTGCTTTGAAAATGTTTCGTTGAAAATGTGTTTGAAAACATTCATTTTTAAAATTCGGGATGAGCTTTAGAACGAACTATTAAAATGAAGCGTGTTGTGATCGGATCAATCATGATTTTTGATGGATCCATGTTTGATTGGTTGTAATTTAGGCTCGGATTGGGGAGCCCAATTAGGTTGGTACGTCGTAATTACATGCATGCTAGGATTAGGAAAGTCGAAAATACGGAAATTAAGGGATAACGCCGTCACAGGAGTCGCAACACATTGCGGTGGTAGAGGGAATCGCAAGGGCTCTTGCGATTGGTACTTCCAATCGCAAGCCTTCTTGCGGTTGGGACTGCCGGTCTTATCGCTGAATTTTCCTAATTCATGATTTCGGTTTCCTATATAAAGAGGGGAGGTACGAGGCATAATCCTCATTCAATCTCATCTCTTTTCTTTGCTTATTTTGTATTCTCTTAAATAGCTTAGTATTTTTAGGAATATTTTTGTATTTTTGAAGGATGGACCATTTTGATGGTCTTTTGAAGGGGTGGACGTCTTCCCTTAGTGAATCGGAGAAAAGGGCGTTGTCTTCGACTGGAGTGGGTGTTTTTATTGGTTTTAGGCAGATGCGCGTCGAGATGGATTTTCTTGACGCTTGTCTTGATTATTGGGATCCTAGGGTGCATGTCTTCAGGTTCCCGGGAGGTGAGATATGTCCGTTGTTAGAGGAATTCTCGGCTATTGCAGGATGGTCTAATCGTACTACCCCAGTAGCGGTTAGGAGTGAATTCGGCTATAATGGGAGGTTGAGACAATATCTCTCGATGACCAATGCTCAAGCTGATGGCTTGTTCGAAGGAGGTGTAGTGAACATCACGGCGGTTGCCAGCGGCGTTACATGAACTTGAGTGATGTGAGCATTTACGCCGTTCTAGGAGGAGAGCTTTAGGGTTTTGCTTATTACACCTGCATCGCTGCAGGATCGATGGAAGATGGTGTGCACGGCCATGCTAGGTATGCACGGGTTATGGAGGAGATGGAACTGGGTCACGATCCTTCAGCTTTGATCTTGGCCGAGACTATCTTAGGCTTGGACGACCGTCATGCAAATCGTCTGAGCTCGTATCGTGGATGTGCTAGAATTCTGCAGATTTGGTTGATGGAGCGCCTTCGTGTTCTTGCTCCACCTGGTGGCGAGGTGTATGTTCCTGCCGGTTTGACTACTCGTACTCTTCATTGGGCTGTGCCTCGGGAGCGGTCGGTGAACTACTTCCAAGTGTTTGTTCGGAGAGGGCGATTAGGTGGACTGTCGTGGTGGTCCATTCGACACATCACGGCCGCGTCGAGGCGGACGCGGTGGTGGGATATTGTTGTGTGGGTTCGAGCGAGGTGTATGGATTCACCCCCACCTGGTTGAGAAGGCGATTGGCTTAAGCGCAGGTTATTCCGGCACATGATACTCGGATATGCGAGTCGGTTGTTCTGAACAACCAGATGATTGATGCTTGGGTACGAGGGTGGTCTGATCGGGTGACTTGGACTCGACCAGCTGGTTCTGAGACCAACCGTGTCTCGGATTTCTATCGGAGGTGGTGTATTTCCTTGGATCCTCGGGATAGGGAGAATATGCGAGGCGTGGCCAGCGGGTCCAAGACCGTCATTGGCGCATCTTTGCGCAGACGAGGAGAGCGGGACTACAATGACTTAGCAGGTTCAAGAACAGGAGCGTCTTCATCTAGGCCACTAGGAGAGCGACTGGGACCTAGGGTGACCGTGCAGAACCGTCTGGGCGAGAAGGTTGATGGTGAAACCGGAGAGAACCCTGTTGAGCCCCCAGGATTCGAGAGGAGTATTGCTTCTGTGGTTGTTCGTGCGGATGCTTCAAAGGATGCGGATGAGGAAGATTCTCCAAAGCGTCGTAGGAAGAACGTTTAGATTTAGACTTTAAATGTTTTATTCAAAGAATTTGTGTTTAGTTGTTCAATGAATAAAGTGAGTTTGGTGGCTAGTTTTAAACTCATCACTTAAGATGTAAACATTTTCAAAATCAATGATTAAATAAAGAAAGTGTTTGCCTATTGTCTCGTCTCTTTGCTTACTTTATTCATCCTCGACCTTTTTAAGCTTTGGATTGATTTTTTTTTTGTTTTGTGTTGACTATGCTCTCGACCTTTTAAAGCTTTGAGCGTGTCGTTTTGTGTGGACTGTGCTCTTGACCTTTTTAAGCTTTGAGCGTGTCCTTTTGTAAGTGCATTGCCCTTGACCTTTTTAAGCTTTGGGCGTGCGTGCAGGGAAGGTCGGTTGCGCTTCGAGAAGCTGCCTACGTATCTATGTTTTCCATAGAATCAAACCGGCGTAGTTCGTGGTTTTGGTTGAGTCTCTTATGAAGCGCCACGTATCCACAAAGGCGTGGAATCAAACCAAGCGTAGTTCATCCGTGCGTTGTTCATTTGAAATACATTGCAAAGTCGTGTGGGGCTTAAGGGTAGTATTTCTTAAGCTGGTCGAGATTGGTGGGTAAGTTGAATTCTTCGCCGTCGAGATCGGTTAGCCTCGCGGCTCCTCCTGGAAGGATTTCTTTGACTAAGTATGGTCCGGCCCAATTAGGTTTGAATTTCCCCCTTGGGTCGACCGGTAAGGGTGCCCTTACTGATTTGAGGACCAGATCACCCACTTTAACATTGCGTGGTCTGACCCGTTTGTTGTATGCGCGTTGTAGCCTTGATTGATACATGCGAACGGTGCTTAGCGAGTGTAAGCGCCTTTCGTCTAGAAGAATGAGCTGCTCGTATCGTTCCCTTGCCCATTCTGTTTCTGGTATGTATGCTTCCATCAGAATTCGAAGTGATTTCATTTCGATTTCTACGGGTTGTACGGCTTCCATGCCGTATGTTAGGAAGTAGGGTGTCATCCCTGTTGGTGTACGTATTGTGGTTCGGTATCCCCATAGGGCGAAGGGAATCTTGTGTGGCCAATCGTGACAGGTGTCAATCATCTTTTTGAGGATGGTGACGACGGTTTTGTTTGCAGCTTCTACCGCTCCGTTGGTTTGGGGTCGATATGGTGATGATTTGTGTACTTGGATATTGTATTTGGTGAGGATGGGTTCAACTTCTCCTCGGAAATGCGAGCCTTGGTCGCTGATCAGCTCATGAGGTATGCCATATCTGCATATGATATTGTTTTGTATAAAACGGGCAACTTCCTTTGTGTCTAACTTACGGTATGACGCGGCTTCGACCCATTTTGTGAAGTAGTCGATGGCCACGAGGATGAAGCAGTGTCCTCCTGCTCCAACCGGGTGTACTTTGCCTATGACGTCTATTCCCCATGTGGAAAATGGCCACCATGAGGTGAGGTCAGATAAAGGTGAAGGGGTACGTGTATGCGTTCGCGAAGATTTGTGATTGTGGCAATGCTTGACATATTTTGTGATCGGCTTCCATGGTGGTCCAATACCATCCTAGCCTAAGTATTTGTTTACATAAGGCTCGAGCGTTCATGTGCGGTCCGCATTCACCGTCATGAACTTGGGATATTATTTCTCTTCCTTTGTTGTGATGAACGCACAGGAGTAATGTACCCTGGGGCGTTTTCTTGAGTAGCTTATCTGCTTCAAAGATTTAATTGTGATGCTAGGAGCGGAGAGCTCTTTGCCACGCTTGTCGAAGATTTGGCGGATATTCTCCGTCTCGTTTGAAGTTGATTATTGCTTGGTACCAAGGTTCGGTTTGTTCTTCCTCAGCTTCGATGTCGCAGATGTAGGCGGGTTCACTGCTTCGTTCTACGACGATGGGAATGGTCTGTATTCCCGGGGGGATGTTTAGTAGTGACGCTAGTTTTGATAAGGCGTCTGCAAATTGGTTTTCCTCGCGAGGTAGGTGCAAAAACTCTACGCGGTGGAATTTGGCGATGAGTTCTTGAATCTTGCTCTGGTATAGTGCGAGGTTTTCGTTAAGTATCTTCCATGCTCCGGACACTTGGTTGATGATTAGCGAGGAATCTCCGTGACACGCCGTAGGTTCCTGCGTTTAGTATGAGCGCTACCAGAGTCTGCAAGGTGCATGCCTCATATTCCGCTGGCGTTGTTTGTTACATCAAAGTCTAATTTGATGGATAGGGTGTATGTTCACCGCTCGGAAATGAGTAGTATTCCTATTCCACAGCCTCGGTAGTTTGACGAACCGTCGAAGTACATTTCCCATTGTTCGTCGTTGATGTTGTAAATTCCTTCATCGGGAAATGAGGTGGTGTCGGTGATGGTTTCTTCGTCGATTGCGTGGTCGGCGAGGAAGTCTGAGACTGCCCGTCCTTTGTTAGCTTTGAGGAACGTAGACAATATCGAACTCGGCTAAGTAGGGACCATCGTGCCATGCGTCCATTTGGCCCTGGTTTCTCGAAGAGGTACTTGATGGGGTCCATTTTTGAGTAGACCTTTGTTTGATGTGCTAGCATATAGTGACGGAGCTTTTTGGATGCCCATACTAATGCTAAGCAACTCTTCTCGACGGGTGCGTATCGAGTTTCATAGTCGAGAAACTTCATCGATGTAGTATATTGGATGTTCTTCGCCATCGACTTCTTGGGCTAGCATGGCGCCCATTGCGGTTGTCGTTGTTGTGAGGTAGAGTGACAAGGGTAGGTCCTTCGGCGGTCGTGGGGTGGGGTTGGATAACAACTCCTTAACCTTATCAAACGCCGACATGCTTCGTCCCATTCTACGTGGTCGATTTTCTTGACTTCTTGAAGATTGGTTCACATACCATGGTTAGTTTGCTTATGAAGCGAGAGATGTATTGGACTTGACCCAGAAGCTTGAATTTCATCCAGGTTCTTGGGTGGTTGCATTGCCATAATTGCTTTTATTTTCGAGGGTCGACCTCGATACCTCTTTGGCTTACTACGTGTCCTAGTAGTTTGCGGATTTTACTCCAAATGTACATTTTGGGGATTGAGGCGCATCTTGTCTTCGGGCGAGTCGCGTGAAGAATTTGCGGAGGTTCGTGATGTGATCATCTCTTTCCTTGGATTTGACGATCATGTCGCTCACGATACTCGACTTCCTTGTGCATCATATCGTGTAAGAGCGTAGTCGCGGTGCGTTGGTAGGTCGCACCCGCGTTGATTAGACCAAAGGGCATGACAGTGTAGCAGTACGTCCCCCATGGTGTGATGAATGTTGTCTTGGCCATGTCTTCACGGGCCATCTTGATTTGGTTGTATCCTGCATACCCGTCCATAAAGGATAGAAGGGCATGGTCAGCGGTGTTGTCTACTAGGACGTCTACGTGCGGCAGCGGGAAGTCGTCCTTTGGGCTTGCCTTGTTTAGATCACGGAAGTCAACACATACTCGTATCTTGCCGTTTTTCTTCAATACTGGGACCATATTTGAGACCCAATCCGAGTACTCGACGACTTGAATGAAGCCGGCTTGTAATTGCTTCTCGATTTCTTCCTTGACCATAAGAGACCATTCGGGTCGTAGTCTCCTTAGTTTTTGTTTGATGGGTTTGAAGCCGGGTTTGATGGGGATGTGGTGTTCGGCTATGCTCCTGTCGATCTGGGCATGTCCTTATATGACCATGCAAAGACGTCTTTGAACTTCGGTTAAGAGTGGGTGAAGTTGGCGCGTTCTCCCTCACTTAGCGAGCGCCTAGTTCTGATTCCCTTGGTTCTTCGGGGGTTCCTATGTTGATGGTTAGGGTATCCTCGATGATCGGGTTTTGTGTCGGGTTGTCTATGATGTTTGCAATGTATTTAAATAACGATTGTTCGTTTGTTAGTTCATTTTTATCGCACGGATTTATGTGTTGTGTTGTCTTAAGTTTTGTTTGTTGTTTGTTATTTATTTGTTTGTTTTTAGCTTGAGACGAGACGTAAGCAAACTTATCTGTATTATTCATTAAAGAAGAATTGTTTGACAAACTAGGAGAAGAGCTGGAGCTAGCCTCCGAAAATAAAAAGTCTAAGCTAAAACTAGAAGATGGGTCGACAGGTGACCCGACACCTAGAGAATTAGATCCTAAAAGAATTTCCTCCTCTTCGTGCTTTCCCTTGATTTTGACGTGATTGTAGTCCTTCTGCATCTTGGTTTTGGAAGCGTAGGGAGGTGTAAGGGATCGCCTTCATTTGCTGGATTAATTATTGGGTTACCGATCGGATGAAGTGGTTCCGCTTGGTTGTGCTGAGGACTGTCCCCGTTGGGTGGTTGGGGGACAGTGAGGTATATAGTTCCATCATCTTGAGCCTGCTTTGGCCAAAGCCATTCTTTTTCCTCGTCGAACGAGAAATTAACCCGCTTGACTGCCGCTTGAATCGGAGAGATCCGGGTGATTCTTGGTGAGGCGTTTACTACGGTAGTTGTATTGTTTCTTTGGACCATCTTTACCGGGATGACCATCCGCCCGTATGAGGTACCTCTATCTTTCCTTGATCAAGGAGATCTTGAATAGCATGCTTGAGCTTGATACAGTGTTCGGTGTCGTGCCCTTTACCCCGATGATATGCACAGAAGGCGTGGGGGTTCCAGGACTTTGGCTTCTTGTGATTGGGCGGTTCACTTGTGGGTCCTACTGGTTGCAAGCACTTCTTTTCAACCAATTTCCCAAACGCTTAGTATAAGACATGTACAAAGGGTCAAAGCTCGTCCTAGTTTTAGGAGGTGTTGTCTCGATAGTAGCGGGAGTGTGAGAGTAGTTCCTGGTTCTAGGAATGTAGTCCGGTGAGTCACTGAAGTCGTCATAAGTGGACATGGCGCAGAATGTAAGGTCCTCCTCCATTTCGGTACCAAACTTAGCGATTTGCTCGAAGCTCTGTATGTCGATTTCTTTGAAGTAAGATTGGCATGAGGGTCGTAGACTGTTGATGAATGTGAACACTAGTTCGTCTTCGTGTGGATGGTTAGGAATCTGTGAGAGCAATTTCCTCCATCGAGCCAGGTAGTAAATGAAGTCTTCATTGTCCTTCTGACGTTGGGTTGCGAGGGTATAGAGGGAGACATGCTTGTCGGCCTTGTTTTTGGTGTTTTGTCTCAAACGCTCAGCTTCAGCTTGATGCAAGGCCTTCAAGTCGTCAATGTCCTTGGTGAGCTGGTTAATCCGATTGCGGAGTGCTTCTAATCCGTTTCGACTGGACATCTCCTAGGTGTAGCGGGTATCCAGTTGAGGTTTCCCTACATGTGCATAAGATGCATCAGCTATATGACAGACCCGACTGACACGTTCATTTACATGTTAGTTTTAGCTCATTTCATTTTGAAAAGGACTCTTTTTAAAAGAAGGAAGTTTTCGAAAGACAAGCTAGGAGTGTTTTTGAGATGAGGATGCGTACGCGCAGCTCATCTCGATGTTAAAAGGTTTTGCTTCGCATCCGCCTAACCCGAGTGACGATATGTTGTCATGGGTTAGCGATGGATGCGTAAAAAGGAATCGACTCGAACTAGCCAAGTCGAAGATGTTAAAAGAGATTCGAGCCATGAGGCTCAAAGGAAGAAATCCGCGAATTGAGGTTGGAAACCTTGACTCGGGTTTTGCTAATTTTGTAAACGGAAGTTTGAAAAGTGTTTATTTTAAAAACTTGCGATTATTTTGTTTGAAAAGTGTTAGTTTGTTAGTTTGTTAGGTTGATTATTTTTGAAAACTTTTAAGGCGAATTTTCGAAAATATGCACATGAATTTTGAAAAAGACTATATGGTATAGCCTCGCATTAAATGCATTATGACTCTTGGTCGTTTGGTCAGGTCTCGTACGCCTCCAACTGATTTGAGTAGGCTTTGGCAGGTGCTTTTGGCCCTTCGCCTATATAGTATAAAATGTAGGATACGAAGGAAGCCCTGGGGCGGTCAAATCGATTCGCTCTGACAAGCCGTGGAGGGTGAGAGGAAGGTTAGTCCGTAACGTGCTTTATCGAATGGACAAGCTGCGTTTGGAACCACCTCTCAAGGTATTTGTGTGTGAATCCGACTAGATTCGACTCTAAACGGATATGCTTAGCTCATGTATGTTGATTGTTCTCAAGTCGTTCAAGTTTCATTTTTATTTTTAAAAGGAAAAAGCTAGTTTTAGTTTTAAGAATAAAACTCCCCTCAATGAGTCGCCAACCTGTAGGTACCGGATCATGCCCATGGCACCACTCGACGCCTTGATAAGCCCGTAAAGTTAAAAAGATTAAGTACAAAAACCTTTTAAAACTGTTTTGGAGCCGCCACTAAATTATGAGGGAAATTTAGAACCCGCCTCCGTGTCCTCATGCTCAAAGACACGTCTTAGAGTTCAAGGCACGTCGACACCTATCCGTCTAAGGTTATTGTGAAACCAGATTCGGATTCGGGTGAGGGTACTTTTCTAAAGTATAAATCAAAATAATGTTTTTATGAAAGATCTTTTGGAAAAGCCTATCAAAAGATAGCCTCTACTAGACTTGAGAACAATGCAAAGAATGATACATAAGCCTAAGTAATACGCTACGTACAAGTGCGATATAAATGTAAAAAGAATGCAAAAAGAGATTGTTTAAACCCTCAGTTAAGCATGCTTAACTTATTAACGAAAACAGTTCAGTTTAATGACGAATTCATTTTAAGTGATTTAGATGCAATAAGAGGATTTGCTAAAATGCATGCAGTAAAATAAAGTTCAATTAGCCATTGATTTATTTTAAGGAGGTCAGTTGTTTATGCGACTTTGGAAAGGTGTTACGAATAGGGTGTGTATTCGAGGTGCATGGCCGCCTTATGAAAAGCAGACTTGCGTACCAAAGCCGGGGTGAGCCTAATGTAGGCCCTTGCTAGTCTAAGAAGTAAAGAAAAACTACCTGTCTTCAAGTTTAGGAAACCGTAGCTGCTTCAAAGGGAAGAATTCAACACTAGGAAAATGAGGAATTCTAAGGGTGTTTATGCGTGAGGCTTTGAGAGTGTTTTGGGGTGAGAATTGTATTCTGAAATTGTGTGTTGAATGAATGACCGAAGGGTTGTATTTATAGTGTAGGGTTCGGTAGATTTTAGGAAAACTAGGGGTAAACCGACGTAGGAGCCATGAGGCCTCTTCTTGTTACTGGGGCAATCATGAGGGTCTTGCGATAGCCCCTACCAATCATAATGCTCCTTGCGATTGATAGAGTGCAAGATACTCCTTTTTCGTATATTTCCAAATTATATTTTAGGATATACGAAATAATCTTGCTTGAGCTCTAATCTACGGTTGTTTGGCTGATGTTTAGGGTTTGTTTTAGGGTTTGACTTGGTCAATCCTGATCCTTGGAATGCGGGCCAGGTATGGGTTTGGGCTCGGTTCTGGGCCCGAGCCCTGAAAATGTGAATAGGGTGCATTTTGTGTGAAATAGGACATTCCGTGAGACTATCCTGGGTATTTGCTAATGCTAAAGGTTAGTTTTAGCAGCTAGGCCTAAATTTAGGTATTTAGGTGGATCGATGTGTTATATGTGTTTGAAAAAGGGATGTGCGCATGCCGGTTAGGACCTGAACTCGAGACAAGCTAGACTCTAGACCTAAGGACACTAAAGGTGATGACCCATAAAGAAACCTCATTTGCATTTAAAAACATTTAACTTGAATTCGTCATAGTTAGAACTATTTAAGTCAACGTAAAAGCACGCAATAAAAGTCCATTGTTACATCACTGGGTTTTTGGCGGGAGGTGCGGATTTGGGTATCTACAGTATCATCTTCAAGGCCTTCTCTTTTGCGTGATATGCCTTATAATACTTTATTGACACACCATAATCCTTCATAACCTTATCAATGAGCTTTTCTACCTTGTAACCAGGGTCTATCCTGAACTCATCCACATACTTCTCAGCAATATATTCAGCAGTTAACTTAGTATTCAAATCAGCCAAAGCACAATGCTCCTTATGCTCTAAACTCAGACTCTTGATTTAAAAAGTATTCTGATTGTCCAACAATCTCCCATGTACCCTAAACTTACACTTATCAACACAACCACAAGTGCATTTCCCCAACCTGCCTTTTTTTCTTATTCCACACACAATGACACCTATTTTTGCAGTAAACAGTCACTCTTTTCACACTATTATGCAAGTAATAAAAGTCATACCCATTCTCAATGTAGTGGTATCTTAATGCCTTCTTGAAAACCTTGTAGTTTTGGAACTTTAAGCCTTTGGTCAATGTTATGGCCTTCTAGAAGTCCACAGAGGCATTGAAGGTAGGATAACTTACTTCCTCAGCATCAGATCCAGCTTCACTATCCAGTTGTTCCTCATCAGACAAAAGAACATCATCCTCATCTTCTTGGATGTCATCAGCCCCTCCTGTTTCTTCAGCAAATAAGTCCTCTAAGCTTGTAACAACCTGCTTTTCAGTCGACTTTAATTACTAAGGCGGAAATTAATTAATTCTTACACCAGCGTCATTAATTATACACAAAACCAAAATGTTACATCATCGTTCAAAAGTTGAATAAAATAACTCTAAGTACGGAAATTAAAAGAGTAGAGTGTTATATATTACAAATCTCTCGAAAACAACTAAAAGTAAAGCATAAAAACGTCGCGTGGCCCCGTCCAAAATGTAACAACCTGGTTTTTCGTGACTTTAATTAAACTAAGGCGGAAAATTAATTAAGTCTATATATTACAAAACCAGCTGTTAATCGTATTAAAACTCTAAGTACATAGTACGAGTTTAGAATAACAGAGTATAAGTTTGATTACATCCTCTCAAAATAGATTACAAAAATAAGGCCTTCAATCCCCTGATAGATCAACGGTCAAGACTAAAATTTTTGCATTAAATTCTCATCATTTTCCCGCACACTCTTTCGATACATGCAATTTCTAAAGCAATAAGCAGTATAATTAATGAATAATAAATAAGCAAGGAAAACAATTAGCAAGTATGCAATTAAAACACATAAGGAGATCATGATGATTCAATACGAGTATAAACCAATCAATTAACATACCACGCTCACAAATAATCATACTCAACAAATCGTACTCCAATACTCAGTCAAGTCATTCAAATAATCATCAAACAAACGAGGAAATACATTCAACATGTGATAACAAATGAGTCTTCGTTAGTAAGGCGGAAGCATGCAGACATAATCCGCGCAGTAGCCGGTAGGGCCAACATAACTTGGACGTGACTACCAGGCTTAAAGATATCTAAGGTAATAAGGATGATTCAATCCCTTGTCTAATGTATGCATACACTACCTATCGAGGATCATACTTATTCGCTATTCAAAAGGTATCACCGACGAAAAAGTTCGACTATCACCAGAGATCGGGTACTCTGGATGGGGTCATGGCGTTCCAATTACTATTCTATGGGCCCGCGGAAGTATCAAGTATGCCCCATCCCTGAGGTTGATACCACACGTCAAACAGCAATCTTAAGATCGTTGAATAGCCTTGGGCAACTCAGGTAGGGAGCCCAAGTCCCCATAGACAGCTACCTCGTTAACTTCGAATTTCAAGAGTCACGACATGGCGAACAATCCTAGTATTTTATTCAAGTACTTGCTTTCTCAAATTCTCATTCTCTCGTTCATAAATAATAATAATGACGAACTTGTAATATAAATATAACGTCGAACTTGTTTAATGAAATTTTAGTAACAGCAGTTCTTCAGGTAAAACAGAACACATAGAAAAACTTAATTATTTATTTTGAGTCCATTCGTAACTTTTAAATATTTTCACTATTCATTATTTTACTATTCACCGTATTTACTATTCATCGTATTTACTATTCATCGTATTTACTATTCATCGTATTTACTATTCCTCGTATTTACTATTCCTCGTATTTATACGTATTCGTATTTTCGTATTCCGTATTTGTACGTATTTTTATACTTCGTATTTTATTCGTATTTTATACGTATATGTATTCTTATACTTAGTATTTATTATTTTATTTTCTTTATACTTAGCATTTTTATTTTATTTTCTTTATACTTTAGTATTTATTATTTGACTTTATTTATACTTAGTATCTTTATACCCTTATACATTTTTGTTATACTAAGGATATTTTAGAAAATGAAACCAGGCTTTTTATTTACTAAGTGTAAAATTTTAGTTTTAAAGTCGTTAGGTTCATTTTGTATTTAGTGATTTGAAAAATGATTTCGGAAGTAAAACTTAATATAATCTAAGTACAAAATTCTAGTTTTAAAGTCGTTAGGTTCGTTTTGTATTTAGCGATTTGAGAATTTATTTTAAATGTGAAACTCGATTTTTAACTTAAGTATAAAATCTAATTTCAAATTGTTAAGTTCATTTTGTACTTGGTCAATTTTAATAACATTTCAAAAGTAAAACTCGGTTAAATTTAGTCGTATACTTAACTAAGATTTTAGCGGTTTCCATTTTTAGTGAGGTTGTCGTAGTTCATTTTAAAATAGTCCGTATGTCCATATCCAATTTAAGCAGAGGTAGTAACACTCGACAACATTCATTTAAATACGTGTAACGTTTATTTTTATCGGTTTCGTTGATTCTTTTTATTAACGATTTAATACATAAACAAATATAAATCTAATTACTATTCAATTTTAGTGACTAAGTGATAAATTCATTTTGACCAAAATTGACTCAAAATTAACCCTAAAGCCGTGAGCCTCTATTTATTTAGCTATTTATTTCTTTTGTTGTTTTTATTAATAAATCATTACTTTAACTATTTTAATTACTTAAGTGATAAAATTAAAAAGTGATAAAAATCATTTTAGGTCTAAAAAGACCCCAAATGCCGTGGACATACATACATAACAATTTATTTTCGTTTTCGAATTTTATCGGAGTTTAACTTAAAGTCTTTATATACTAATTATTTAGTTTATGCTAAAGTGAATTAAACTAGCAATAAAAACATTAAATACTAAAACTTATAAAAATTTATAAATCAATCTTAGTCATAAAATGAAGAACATATGAAGTTATGAAGAACACTATTATTTTTCATATGATTATTATTTAGTCATATTTTCATATGTTTATATAATTTCCTCAAATTTTTCCTACAAGTCTAATTTAACTAGACTAATCATAATATGTTATTTAGAAAAATTAAAACTAAAAATTGGTCCAAATAAATCAAAAATGCCGTGTATATATATATATGTATATGATTTTTGATTTTTGATTTTTATACTTCTAATTCAATAACTAATTTACTTTATATCATTTATATGTTTAGCATAAATGAAAATCATATACCAATATTAACATACATAAGTAAAATCATTCAAACACATGAACATCAATAAAAACTCAAGAACACACATAAATACTTCAAATACATTTAAATTCATAACAAATTCATCTTAAGTCCTAAACATAAACTAATTATATTTTCATGTCCATTTCATTACAAGTATTTTAAGCATGCAATTTACAAAAATTAAAACGAAAAATTAAGCCAAAAATAAAGGGGGGCCGTGTGTTATGTTATTGTTATACTAATATTATTTTTCGATTTTTGTCTTCTAATTTAACATATGAACACTAAGTGATAAAATAAACTAAGCATGCATCAAAAACAATAACACATAACCAAATTCGAGGCGCTTTATCATATAAGTGTCTGGGGAAGCCCCTTAGTTAGGTTATGAGCTAAACGATCAACAGTTGTCCGGGTCAACGATATGATCGAATTGGCTAAGATCGACTCCACCACCTTGCTCCTCGTCTTTGATTAGGAGAGTACATAAAAATGAAATACACAAGTTAGTAATTTATTTTATAACTAAACTAGCTAAATTAAAACCTTAAAGTGTAGTAGTGTTTTTAATTTAGGTGATGTTTATATTCTAGGTGATTTGATTTATGTTCATGTTCATTTATATGTTAAATGATGTAGTGTTTCATAAATATAAATGGTGAATTAACACTAGTGCTCTTAGTGAATTTAAAGTAAGAAAAGAAATGAATTAAGGAAGAAAAGTAAAGGAGGAAGATGAAGATCAATGTGTTCTTGAGGTTTGGAGATGAAGATATGCTTACAAGTATGTTGAGTAGGTTATTTAGAGAGAAAAATAAGTTGAAGTGTTTTGTTGTTTGTGTGTAAAATGAATTGTAGTAGTAGTGATCAAATGTATACTAGTAACTTGTATACACTTGTGTATTTGTTTTGTATTTGTAATGTATAATCTTTATTTTTATTTAAGCTAGAACAATGATGAAATTAGTAGTGTGTAAGATGGATTAGACATGGTGCAAAAGTAGGAAGAAAATGGAAGAGGATAACTTGACCTTTGGAGGCCAAATATCTCGGCCAAATTGAGCACACAAGTCCCGATTTTTCGTTTTTGAAATTTTCGATTTGCGCGTACGCGAAAAGTCTCAAAATGAAATATATAGTCTTGAAATAATGTTTAGAAGTGAGATCGAAAATAAAAATGAAAATACACCTCAAAACGAAATCAATATAAAAATTGGGTATTAGATTCCTCGCAAGTTTGAAATAAAATTTTATTTGATCGAAATATATATTTTTTTTTGTTGAATGCTATCGAATTAAATCATTATGTTCAGACGTCAAAAAGTTTATCAGTTTAGGCTTAGTGTAACTCAATATATCGAGTTTTAGTGAATGTGTTAGTTAAATCAAGGTGGAATAGTAATTTGTTAATAATATAATATGTTTTGTTAGTATTAATCAAAATGATTAAGCTTAAACTACTTTGATTAGATTCGGATTATGAGTAAGTATATTTAAGAAAAGGTTAGGTGACTTAATCACATTTAGGTGACTTGGCCATTTAGTCAACTTTTGACCTCGATTTGTGTGCCAAAATTTGTCGTTGAGAAATTTGTCGTGTGTGCTTCATTTGATTTATCGAGTTTGAATATGAAAGAATAAAGTTCAAATTCTAAGTAATTCAAAATGGTTTTAGTTTAGGTGCAATATTGATTATAGTGTATTGTTTTAGAAGAATAAGTGAGCGAGGATGATTAATTATTGATTTCCTAATTATAATTAGCTTAAATTAACACGGGGTGTTACAATCCTCCCCCCTTAAAGAAGTTTCGTCCCCGAAACTTAAAGTAATCTGGGTGGTTAAGGTTACCTGTGCTAAACAGCTCCGGGTACTTCTCCTTCATCGACGCTTCGGTCTCCCATGTTGCTTGTTCAGTCTTCTGTCCCCTCCAGAGAACCTTTACTAAGGGTATCGACTTGCGTCGTAAGAATTTGGTCTCCCTGGCGAGAATTTCCACTGGTTTCTCAGAGTAAAGCATGTTAGGCTCGATGGCGATCACATCGGGCGTAACAATGTGACTTGGGTCACTTCTGTATCTTCTGAGCTGAGATACGTGAAATACATCGTGTACCTTGGATAAGTTTGGCGGTAAGGCGAGTCGGTATGCCACCTCGCCAATTCGTTCAAGTATTTCATAGGGTCCGATGTACTTTGGACTAAGCTTCCCCTTTAGTCCGAAGCGTCTTACCCCTTTCATGGGTGAGACCTTTAAGAAGACCTTATCTCCACTGTTGAACTCAATAGGTCGACGATGCTCGTTTGCATATTTCTTCTGTCGATCTTGGGCTGCTTGTAGTCGTTCTCGAATGACCTTGATGTGTTCAATCTGATCTTGTATAACCTGGGGTCCAGTACCCACATTATCACTGGCGTCGTCCCAACAAACCGGGCTGCGACACTTCCTGCCATACAGTGCCTCAAAAGGAGCACATCCTAGACTAGCATGATGGCTATTGTTGTATGAGAATTCAACGAGAGGTAAGCTCTTTTCCCAGTTCACGTTGAATTCCATCGTACATGCTCTCAACATGTCTTCCAGTGTCTGGATGGTTCGCTCTGTCTGACCGTCAGTTGCTGGATGAAACGCCGTACTCATTTTCAATTTACTACCCAAAGCCTCTTGCAATTTCTTCCAGAAATGTGATGTAAATCTTGCGTCCCTATCTGATATGATGTCGAGGGGAACGCCATGGAGTCGTATTATTTCTTTTTCGTAAGCTTTGGCCAGTTCTTCCAGTCCCCAAGTCTCTTTGATCGGAGCAAGTGGCTCATTTAGTTAGACGATCCACAATAACCCATATAGCATCCTTGCCACCTGCTGTCCTTGGTAACCCCATGATAAAATCCATGGATATGGAATCCCACTTCCCTTGAGGAATTTCCAACGGTTGGAGTAGTCCTCCTGGTCTCTGGTGTTCAAATTTTACCTTCTGGCAAATCATACATCTAGCCACGTACTCGGCGATCTCTGCCTTCATCCTTATCCACCAGAAACGTAATTTCAGGTCCTTGTACATCTTGTCTGAGCCAGGATGTACCGAGTAGCGTGTACTATGTGCTTCGTCAAGGATTTTGCGTTTCAAGTTCTCATTATCAGGTATGCACCACCTGCCATTGAAGCGTAGACTCCCGTCAGTGTAAACTTCAAACCCTTAGTTCCTTACGATGGAATTCTTTCCCTAATTTCCAACAATGCCGGTCTTCCCATTGTAGCACTTTCGGATGTCATGATATAACTCTGGTTCAACCACCATTGCATTTAGGTGCGTATTAAATGGATTGTACCAGGTCTAAGCTCACCTTTTTAGATCTGGGCGATGTCCTGGGAATCTCCCAAATGTTGTTGAGTGTGTATTGTCTTACGACTCTGCATCTAAGCAACTACATTAGCCTTTCCCTCGTGGTAAAGTAACTCAATCTTGTAATCTTTGATCAACTCTAACCATCTTCGTTGCCTCATGTTCAAATCTCTTTGGGTGAAGATGTACTTCAAGCTCTTGTGATCAGTGTAGAACTTAATGCTGACCCCGTAGAGATAATGACGCCAAATCTTTAGTGCAAACACAACCGCGGCAAGTTCTAGGTCGTGAATTGGGTAATTCTTTTCATGCACCTTAAGTTGTCTGGATGCGTATGCTATTACCTTCCCCTGTTGTATCAAGACGCAACCCAAACCATTCAGTGATGCGTCACTGTACACCTCATATTCATCCCCATCGGTTGGCAAGGTTAAAACTGGGGCCGTAGTAAGCCTTGTCTTTAGTTCTTGAAACGCTTTCTCACAGTCGTCGCTCCATATGAACTTTGATTCCTTTTGTAGCAGTTTGGTCATTGGGCGGGCTACCTTCGAGAAATCAGGAACAAACCTTCGATAATAGCCAGCCAATCCTAGGAAGCTTCTGACTTGTGGATCGCTTTTGGTGCTATCCATTCTTTGACAGCTTCAATCTTTGCTGGATCCACCATTACTCCCTCCTTGGAGATTACGTGGCCTAGGAACGCAACTTGGCCTAACCAAAATTCACACTTTGAAAATTTGGCATACCATTTATGGTCTCTCAAGATACTTAGGATAATGTGTAGGTGCTCTGCGTGTTCTTCTCTATTCTTGGAGTAGATCAGGATGTCGTCAATGAATACAACAACGCAGATGTCGAGATACTCGTGAAAGGTCCTGTTCATTTGGTCCATAAATACTGCTGGGGCGTTGGTAAGGCCGAACGGCATTACTTTGAACTCGTAATGTCCGTATCTTGATCTGAAAGCGGTCTTTTGTATATCCTCCTTACGAACCGCGATCTGATGGTATCCTGATCTCAGGTCAATCTTGGAGAAAACTCCTGCTGCTTTGAAATTTGGTCAAAGAGATCGTCTATCCTAGGCGGAGGATAACGATTCTTGATCGTCACTTTGTTCAATTCCACATGTCGATCAGAGCCTCATGCTCCCATCCTTTTTCTTTACAAAGAGTACCTGCACCCAGGGTGAAACACTCGGTCTTATAAATCCCAATTCAATCATCTCCTCCATTGTTTCTTGAGTTCACGGAGTTCGGCAGAGCCATCTGTATGGTGCTTTAGAAATAGGTGAGGTCTGCAGTATGGTCGATCGAGAATTCGACATCTCGTGCGAGAGGCATACTGTAACACCTCCGGGAAGACATCGGGTATTCATTCACGATTGGGATGTCTTCTATCGTAGTTTGTCCTCGACCTTAGTAATCTTTGCAAAAATACACCTGGTGTCCCTTTCTCTCCATACTCAAGCTTGATCTGGACACTAGTTTCACTCCCCCTTTCCTCTTAAAACTCTGATATGATACTTCCTTCCCTTGGTTAGTTTTCAAAGTGATCTTCTGGTCGTGGCATTTAAATGTCGCATTATGACGAGCTAGCGATTCATCCCGTAATTACATCGAACTTCGGGAAGGTCAAACAATACAAGGTCCGTGAATTACGTATTTGTGGATTGAGATTTTTACATTATTGTATTTTGACGAACAAGGAATATTTTTACCATCTGGTAGTGATATATTAGTTTTAATTTGTGCGGGATTTGTGAGTTTGGATTGTTTGATAAATTTTGAGGATATAAAAGATAGTGAAGCTCCCGTATCGAATAAAATAAAAGCAGGCACAGAGTTAACCAGAAATTTACCGGTGATGACGTCGACATCGATAATGTCGTCAGCACTTTCCTCGACTCGACGGGGCGTAACGCCCTGAACTCTGACGGCTGGCGGTGGTCCCGTATATGCCTTACTGCCAGCACCCCTCTTAGGACATTCATTAGCTTTGTGCCCCACCACTTTGCACAGGAAGCACACCACGGGTTCCCCATTACAACGCTTTCCCGGGTGAATAGGTTGTCGGCAGAAACGACACTGATTTGCTTGGAAGGCCGGAGGTCCGGGAATTTGGGAATTATTCTTTGCGACGTAAGGAGTGGTATTGCGGTTGGAGAACTGAGACCTGCCCTGGTTCCTATTGCGGTTATCTTGATTCTGATAACCGGGGCGACCGAACATTGGCTTATGGATAAAGCTAGCACTCGCCACAGAAGGCGTAAAGGTCTTCTTCTTCTTTTTCTCCTCAGCTTCTCCTTTTTGAATGGAGGCCCAGATACGCGTTGCCTTTTCATAGGCTTCCGCGAAGTTCTTGCAGTTGAACCCGCACATATTGTTCCTCAGGCCGTTTTCCATGCCTCTTACGTAACGAGTCGCAAGTTCCTCCTCGTTAGTTATAATCCTAGGAGCGAACTTGGACAACTCTTGATATTTTTCTGTGTACGCCTGTAGGGACATATCGCCCTGTCTTAGGTTCCTGAACTCCTCTTCCTTATCCCATTTCAATTCCTCCCCAAAATACTTGTTTTCCAGTGAGTCTTGAATTCACTCGGTGTAGATTCTTAAGGAAAGGTGGACACGATTAAACGCCACCAGCTGTTGGCCTCTCCTCGAGGTAGTAGGCCACTACATTCACCTCTCGTTAGTGGAGTCTTGCTAAGTTCTAGCAACTTCTCCATCTCTTCAATCCACTCTGTCAAGGCGTGGGGTTGACAGAGCAGAATATGGTTGAGGTCGATGCTTGGAGAATTTCTCAAATGCGGGTGGTTATTTCCGCCACCACGATGTTGATGTACATTACATTGCAATTTTTGTGATTGCATCTTGAAACCTCTTCTCCTCGCCTCTTCTTCTAAAAACGCATGGTTGAGGTCATCATCTTGAATATCGTTTGCAGCCATTCTGAAAATAAAATAAAATAAGGACAAGGCTGTATAAATTTTGAGTATCTCAAAGATAGACATAATATAAAATGCAGGGTAAAAGACATTTCATTGATAATGTAAAAGGTTTACATCAAAAAGTTACAAGCCTCCTAATACATTCTCTATGAAATGAACTAAGGTGAAAACTTAGATAAAAGTTCAGCAAAATAACATAAAAGTTTAGATACATTCTCAAGAGATATGAAATTGAATCGAGAATGACAAAAGATTTGCTCTAGCTCCTAAGCAAATTTTGAGTAGCGATGCTCCTCCTCCGCGAAGCTGTACTTATACTTAACAGCATAAGTCATGTCGCTCAAGCCAAGTTTGAAATCCTCCCAGCTCAGGTAGTACTCACCCTCAAGTATAGCTGGGGAGCGTAGTCGCCTCCACCATGCTTTGGCCTCCTCGTCAAGGCACGCAGCTGCTAGGGAGGTTTTCCATTCCTCTCTAACGGAGTGTTCCAGGAACCTCGCATTCATACTCCTGATCCATGGGTATAGTGTCCCACTGATCCCCTCAAATGTCTCAGGTTTTCCTGCATGAACGCTTCGATCACATCTGTATATTCTGAGGATCGGCGGAGATGATCAGGAATTCGATGTTCCATATACGGAGTCTTAAGTGCCCTGGTCTTCCAGTCGACTTCCGCATTGCTCGAGTCTTGTGATCTCTTCCAGGACTTCAATTGCTGACGTCGTGCGTAGGCCTCGATGGCTTTCTTGCGGGCCTTCTCTTTTGGTGTCCATTCAGAGTACTTCTTACCGCACGGTAGTCTCATCTGAAATCAATTTAGATAAGGTAATTTAAATGAGATTTGGAAGTACAACATGTATGTAAAATTTTAAAATAATGAATTAAGAAAAGCACATGACTAGGTAGTAACATAACGTCTCCATATATATAAACATATACATGGGTAAAATATTACATTTCAAGGAATATAATACATAAGTTCACCAAACGTCACATCTGAGTATAACATCCATAGCCGTAGGAAAAGAAGACGATATTAAGATCGTTCTTAGGATAGTTAAAAGTTGGTTACATATATTTTACAAACTGGAGTCTGAAGGTACCGGGAAGGTGGATGGACCTATCGACGCCCTGCGCGCGCCCGTCCTCGCCCCGTGCGGGGGCGCCGGGAAGCGGAATGCGCCTCGCAGGAAAGGGTGCGAAGTTTTTGAGAAAAATGGGGGAGATCATTGCATGAATTTGTGACCAAAAAGAAAAGTAGAAAATCCTTTTTGAAAGTGTATTTTCGGAGTCGCCACCAAATATTAAAGGAATTTGGAACCTATTCAACGCGTCTTGAAATACAAGACACGAGTGTCTCGGATTTCAAGGTGCGTCGATACCTATCAATCTGAGGTTTGAAACCAGAGAAGGGATTCGGAGTGAGGTTACTTTTCGAAAGTCTTGACAAAATAAGTTTTGAAAACCGTAATCAAAAAGCCTACATAAGAGTAGTCTCTACTAATTTGAAAACATTTGCTTAATTTCGATATTTGGGCTAAAATGACGCTACGTACAAGTGCGAATAAGTATGACTCGATTAAAATGCATAAATAATGTAAATTGTCAAAATAATGACATATTGCTATAGGAAATGTACGTTAAATAATAATTTATTGACTAAATTATTACTATAGACGTTATTTTCCAATCTCGTATTAGAATTTGTGAAAAACCCTCAGTTTTGACATGCTAAAAGACTCTATGAAACGGTACAATTTAGTGTTGGATCCGTGATTCTAGTCGTTATTTAATGCATGAATGAGGACTTGCGTAATTATAAAAGTAGCGTCGGTTTGCTTTAGTGATAATGAGTCGTTTATTTATGCGATATTGGCGGGGTTTAGGCGGATTATGAATCAGAATTGCTACAACCGTATTACGAATACGGCCGCTAGTGCCAATATCGGGTTTGGGGTTAATGTAACCCCATTATCCAGAGTCTCAAACGTCCGGCCGTAGGTAAAATGTTTACCTTTCGAAAATGTAAAGACGGTATTTTTGAGTGGATTTCGTGAATAGTGTGTAAGTGCTAAAAGCGGGTATATGAAAATGGATGAAATGGGTTGGTATTTATAGAGTTTGGTGGTTTAAATGCGGGGACAAAACTTAATCGCCCGATGAGCATGCGATTATGTTTCAATGCAAACGCCAAATGAAATAAAAGAACCAAGGTTGGGAGAGGAAAACTTAATCGCCAAGATGGCGATTTGGTTTTTAATCGCTGTTCTTGGCGATTAGATTTTTGTTTTGGTGAAATTTGTTTTATGCCGCCTTTTGGTTTTTGACGGTTTGATTAGGTAATGATTATGTTTTGTTGTTTACTTAGAGGTTAAGTATTTGTTCGATTTTGGTCAATTTGGTTTTAGTGCTTAGTTTTTGTCGTGTTTTTCGGTTTGGCACGAAATAAAATAATATTAGGTTATATTATTTTATGGTTTCATAAAACCTAACTTTTGAAAATGTGACAGGACGCACTTTGGCCCGCTTTGAGTGTCGTGTTAGTGTGCGTTTTAGGGTCGTTTTGTAAGTTTGGTAGTTTGTAGCTAGTTGAAATTTGTTTTGTGGCTTGGCTTAATAAGGCGTTCCTATATTGTGCTCGTGTTACGCTCATGATGACTAAAATTGACATTTACTTTCATGATTATGCAAGTCCAAATTAATACGCTAAAAATGACTAATACGTTTTAGACACTTTTATGCCGTTTCGACTCTTTTAAAAGCATGTATGAAAGTCCTTTTCATCATCGGGTTTGTTTTGGGGAATGCGGATACGGGTATCTACAGAGCCCAGTTTGGTGAGCTTCGGACAAAGCGTTAGTCAAACTTAAAGATAGTATCCGGACCATTACAGTCTCGATACTACCTGGCGGCGCTAAGCATGTGTCTTATGGGAGAGACGAGGACTTAGCGTCGGGAAATGCGGGGAGGGACGACATGTTTTTAAGGACATGACGGTCCTACATGTTTAAGGGCATGTCGACTGCATGTGGCTGAGTACTCCCGGTGGCGCCTTGCTTGTGTTTAGTTTGTGCTCCTTGCTTTGCTTGCGCTTCTGGCTTGCGCTCCTTTGTTTTGCTTGCGCTTCTGGCTTGCGCTCCTTTGTTTTGCTTGCGCTCCTTTGCTTTGCTTGCGCTTCTGGCTTGCGCTCCTTTGTTTTGCTTGCGCTTCTTGTTGGTCGTCTCATAGCAGAGGTTACGCGTTTCTGTATTTCTCATAAAAAGGGTTGGGTTTTTATGAACGTCTCGTGAGGAGGCTACGTGTTTTTCTCATAAAAGGTTAGGTTTTTATGAACGTCTCGTGAGGAGGTTACGTGTTTTTGGATTTGAACGTCTCGTGAGGAGGTTACGTGTTTTTGGATTTGAACGTCTCGTGAGGAGGCTACGTGTTTTTCTCATAAAAGGTTAGGTTTTTGTGAACGTCTCGTGAGGAGGTTACGTGTTTTTGGATTTGAACGTCTCGTGAGGAGGCTACGTGTCTTTCTCATAAAAGGTTAGGTTTTTATGAGCGTCTCGTGAGGAGGTTACGTGTTTTTCTCATAAAGGTTAGGTTTTTGTGAGCGTCTCGTGAGGAGGTTACGTGTTTTTGGATTTGAGCGTCTCGTGAGGAGGCTACGTGTCTTTCTCATAAAAGGTTAGGTTTTTATGAACGTCTCCTGAGGAGGTTACGTGTTTTTCTCATAAAAGGTTAGGTTTTTATGAGCGTCTCGTGAGGAGGCTACGTGTTTTTGTATTTTTCATAAAGGTTAGGTTTTTATGAGCGTCTCGTGAGGAGGTTACGTGTTTTTGGATTTGAACGTCTCGTGAGGAGGCTACGTGTCTTTCTCATAAAAGGTTAGGTTTTTATGAACGTCTCGTGAGGAGGGTACGGGTTTTTCTCATAAAAGGTTAGGTTTCCCTGCTCGTCTCGTGAGGAGGTTACGGGTTTTTGGATGTGATCGTCTCGTGTGGTGGGTACGTGCTTTGCTCATAAAGGTTAGGTTTTTATGAACGTCTCGTGAGGAGGTTACGTGTTTTTGGATTTGAACGTCTCGTGAGGAGGCTACGTGTTTTTCTCATAAAAGGTTAGGTTTTTATGAACGTCTCGTGAGGAGGTTACGTGTTTTTGGATTTGAACGTCTCGTGAGGAGGTTACGTGTTCTTGGATTTTAACGTCTCGTGAGGAGGTTACGTGTTTTTCGTATTGGGTTGAAATTGTGTTTGAAACGGGTTGAAAGTGTAATGGGCCGAGGAAAACAGCCCAAAACAAAGCTGAAACCCATAGAACAAAAATATAATCGCCTGTAAACAGGCGATTAGAAATTTGTTTGGCGTTTTTTGTTTAAAACACGGGAAAGGAGAGAGGTTTGGTTTATTTTATCCGAAAAATAAAAACTAAATCGAAAACCTCTAAAACTCGTCTTGGCGATTTTCTTGATCAAAAATCGATTTTTCGACTCCTACAATTCGTCATGGATCAAGGTACGTACTCAACTCACTTGGTTTTTCGTGTTTTGAATTTGGTTTGAGTCGGTTTTAACTCGAAATACCGTTTTCTAGGGTTTGGGTCGAAAATGTCGGTTTGATTCGAGTTTAGCTCTTGTCTTGGCTTGAAAACGTTCGTCATGGCTAGTATAGTGCTCGCCTCGCTTGTCTTGCTGTCGTTGCGTGAAAACCCGACTTGTGGCCTCGATTTTCGTGCGTTTTGACTCGGGGGGTATTTTGGTCATTTTTGAAAACGTCTCGAAAATGGCTCAAAACTTCGGTGTAGGTTACCCATTAGTAGTATAACGCGTTGGTAAGCTCGGTTCGTTGAAATTCATGCGAAAAACGGTTCGTTTGGGGTGAAACCGTATGAAAGGGGGTTAAGTCGGGGCTTGTGCTCTGTTTTCGTTACTTAAAACGATCCCGATTGGCTTGGTTGTTTTGGAAGTGTTGTAGTATGCTAGGGTATAGGTTTGGGTGGCTTGTGTGTAAAAAGCGGCTGAAAAACCGTAATTTTCGTGTGTTTTGGTATAAGGGCGATTTTGGTGAAATTTTAGGTTCCGAAACTTGCCCGAATTCTTTGTATTGTGTTTTCATGGCTAGTATGGTACACTTTTGGTCTTGTTTTGTAGGAAATGTGTTGTTTGGAGGTGTTTTGGAGCGTTTTTTGTAGTTTAGGCTAGGTTTCCAAAAGTCGCTTTTCCTCGCTTTTCGTGCCCCGTTCATGGAATGTATGGTAATGTATGTTGTCTGTGTTGGCTAGGGGGGTGTTTTGTGAGAAGTGGGGGCTTTTTGGGTTGAGTTATGGACAAGTAAAGGTCGTTTTTGTAGTTTGGAGGTGTTTTGTAAAAGCTATTCAGTCGAGGTGTTCGGGACATCGTTTTCGCATGAAATTTTTTGCATGAGCTTATTGTGATTTATGGGTTAGGCTTGTGTCAGCAAATGTGGGTTTCTGGCTTTCTGTAGCGTTTTCCCTCTTACGCTATTTTTGGTTTAAAAGGCCTTTCTTTGTTTTGGCCAATTCTCTGCTTTTGTGCGTGCTTGCTCTTAACTTGATTGAGTAGGGCGTATATATCGTATCGTCTCATGGATTTTGGTTTCTGTGTATGCTCCGTTTGGCCTTATCTGTCAAAAATGGGCCTATGGCTTGCTTTCTTTGCTTTGTCTTGATCTTTCTAGAATGATTTCTTTGTTCTTAGTTCGAGTATGTCTTTGAATCTTGTGCGAGGTGATCCTAGGCCTCCAGCGCCTACTTCGATGACATGGATCGGGTTTTGGCGGCGTTGACTTTCTTGTTCAGAGGACGAGCATACTCTGCCGGTATGCTGCGCCTTTGGAGGCTTCGAGGGTCCGTCTCGGTCGGACTTCTTGAGAGCTTTTCCTCAGGCGCTGGAGCTTCTACGACGCCGGAGTGAGCTTGAGTGCGGTGTGGAGTCTCCGGCCTTTACGCTAGTGGTGCTAGTCTTTGTTGGTGCGACGCCTGGGTTCTCTGCTAGTGGCCTGGGGCGTGGTGCTCTGGTGGTCTGAGCCTTGATTAGTGGTGTGGGTCGTGGCGTTCTTTGCCGAATCGCCGCTTCAATGTGAGTGCGTGAGAGGCCGTCGTTGGCGGACGCGGTCTTCAGCGGCGACGCTAGCGGTAGTGAAATTTCTTCTTTGGGTCGTCGAGGTCTCTGTTGGTGGCCGAGGTCGAGGCCAGGTGTCCTCAGTCTTTCAGGGCGTGGGCGTGGCGGCTTTGTGGAGACGTCTGAGGCTCTGGGGAGCCGTGGCGGAGGTCGGGCGTAGGCTGCAGGGTCTCTGCAGGGCGTGGCCGTGGGCCATCTTTGGAGGGGCGCTGTGGCTCCTAGGGGCGGCGAGAGGTCGTGGTCTTCTGCAGGGCTTCGCAGGGCGTGGCCCGCAGCGTTGCCGAGGAACTGTGGCTCTGGAGGGGTCGAGTTAGGCCGTGGTCGCGGTCGGAGGAACCCGAGGCAAGAAGCGCAAGGTGGATGTAACCACGGTGAGGCGGCGGCGGCCGGCGTCGAGCTCGTGTTCCGCCGAGGTGGTGGCCGGCGGCGAGGTCGCCGGTGTTTTGAGGAGGTTGGAGAGGAGCTCAGTGGCGGTTCCGCGAGGCGTGGTCGTGCTCGGGTCCGGGAGCCGTTATGAGGACACCCGGGTCGGAGGAGTCTTCGAGTGACGGTGAGGGGTTCTGACGACCGTGGCCGAGGTGGCGGCGGAGGTTGAGACTGCTGAGGCCGCGGCTGCTGCTGCTCAGGCTGCTGCTGACGATGCTCAGTTTGATGCTGTCGCTACTGCGGGGGCTGCCTTTGTGGCCGGGGGTCAGTTTCAGGGCCATGCTCAGGAGCAGGTTCAGGATGATCCTGAGGCTGAGGTAGAGGCTGAGGGTGAGGCTGAGGGTGAGGCTGAGGGCGCGGCCCAGGATGCAGGTGCGGCAAGTCTGGAGGCCGCGACCGAGGTTTTCATGGGGATGGTTGACGAGCTGGGCGCGAGGCCTGACTACCCTCACGGTCCGCGCTTGTGGTCGCAGGTGGCCCTGGACTTCTGATGGAGGTAGGGTTCGACTTTTGTGGTTTTCGTTGTTTTGTTTCTGCTTTTCTTCTGTAACGTGTGTCTTGTTTGCTCGCAGGATTGGTGCTATGCTCACTTCCCCTCTCTGCTCCCGGACACGTTCAAGGTGACGGCTACATACCCGGCTTTCCATGCGTATCACGGCCGGATCGGAGGGGTATTGGCCTGAACTATGACGCGGCTCGTGTACGCTTCAACGGGATGACGATGGATAAGGTAAGGGCGGTCGTGTTTTGTATTTTGGTCTTCTTGTAGCTTTGTTTTTGAGTTTGTGTTTGTTTTTGTGGTTTATAATTTGGTTTTGTTTTGTAGTTTGTTCGCGACCCTTGGAGGAATTTCTGGCGTTCCTCAAACGATTGCATTTCGCTTTGGTCCCCTTGACGACGGACGGTGTACATCGAGACCCAGACGGCTCGTACTGGTACTTGGGAGAGCGTCTGTCTGCGCAGACGGGTCGCGGCGGCTTCATCGTACCTGCTCCTCCGCCCTCGGTTTTGTTCGTGGAGACGCCCGACGCTAATGAGCGTCGTGGCGTGGATCACGAGGGTGGGTCCGACTCCTTGCTGCGGCGGGGTGGGGATTACGTGACTTGGGCACAGCATGCCCTTGCTGACGCTGTGATCGAGGTATGCTTGTTTATCCCTTTTGCTTGTATGTATTTTGGTTTTAGGAAGCAAAAATTTATCCTATTTTTGTTTTGTAGCGACGTGACCCTGACCTTGAGTTCCAGCCTCCTCCGTTCGTTGAGGACCTGCTGGTTGTTCACGAGGGCTGCTCTCATTCGATCGTGCTGCCGCCTTCCCTGTCTGTGGTCACCGATGCGGGTTTTGAGAGGTGGGACCCGCGCGTGAGAAAGGTATTAACCCTCCTCTTTGTACAGCATGAGTATTATGTAGTATATAGCCCCCAGTTTGAATAAGATTTTATTGTAAAATCATTAGTCAAACTCTGTTGAAGCAGGTTTTTGATTATAGCCCCCAGTTTGAGTAAGATTTTAGTGTAAAATCATTAGTCAAACTCTGTTGAAGCAGGTTTTTGATTATAGCCGCCATTTTGAGTGAGATTTTAGTGTAAAATCATTAGTCAAACTCTGTTGAAGCAGGTTTTTGATTATAGCCCCCAGAAAGCTAAATTGATTTGTCGCATTGTTGCAGGTGACAGCTGAGGTCCACAGGAGGCTCTGGCGGGCGGCAAACCGGTGGCGGTGATCGTGAGCGAGAAGGTTGTTGACGCTTGCGAGGCGCGAAGGAGGCCGAGGCGCGACTTGAGTTAGCCAGGTCGTGGTCGAGGAGGCGAGATCGCGGGCGTGGAGAGGCTGCGCATGCCGAGGAGCTGGCGAGGGTCCGGGCAGAGCTGGAGGGTCAGTATGCAGGGGAGCTGGATAGGGCACGTGCTGAGATTGATTCCCTGCGTGCTGTCTTGCAGCGTCGTGACCAGTCGTAGTAGGCTTGGACTTTGTATATTTTGGACTTTGTATTATGAATATTATTTTCTGTTTGTATTGGTTTATGTATTAGGACTTGTTATGGTTGGTTGGTTTTTTGGACTTGTAGGTGTTTATGGGTTTAATTTGGTTATTTTGTCTTGTTGCAAAAATGCATTCCTGCGTCGTAGCCGGGTCTGAAATCCTTGCGTATTTGCTTGCCGAGCGTACCTGCAAAACATCGTTAGTCGTGAAAGCATATATATACGTCTCGATTGAGGCTGCCTCGCTAATGGTGAATTAAATGCAAAATGAAGAGTTTTGAAAAATGTTGGTTAGGACATATTTTAGACTCGTAAAAGACGTTTTTGACATAGTAAAAATGCGAGCTAAAGCAGCGTTTTGAGGCGAAAATTGTGAATGTGAAAATCATATTTTGTGTTGTGTTTAATTTTTGTGTGATTATTGTGTTTTGTAAAAAATGAAAAATACGAAATACGGGAATTGATCACGCAAATCGAGACGACGCGACGGGACCGATTTTAGTCGGTCATGAGGTCGGTAAAAGGTAATAGGGGTTAATAAGTTAAATATTTTGGGTGTAGGTGTGTAAGAAGTGTAAGAAATCGAATAGTGCAGCCGAAAAGAAAAAGAAAATCGCTCGTAAACAGCGATTTGATTTTTAATCGCTTTGTTCTGCGATTAGAATTTTGTTTTGTGGTTTTGTTTGATTTATTTTAATCGCTTGTTCACTAGCGTTTAAGTTTTTGTGTTGCATTTAGTCTTGCAAATCTAGGCTATAAAAGGAGGGCTAAGTTAGTTCATTTCACTCATCCTCTCGTCTTCTATTCTCGATTTTCCAAAAATATTGAATATTTACGGAACATTAAATCGAGTCATGGAGAGTTTTGAAGGAAACTTGCGTCGTTGGTGTGCGTCCTTGTCGAAATTTGGAAGAGGAAGACTTGAAAGATTGCGGTTTTGGGGTCCTCCTGGGTCTAGGGCGGCCGAATGGAGCCTGAGTTCCTGGATGCGTGTCTCGACTATTGGGACTTGAGTTTCCATGTTTTCCGTTTTCCTAGTGGGGAGGACTGTCCGTTGGTCGAGGCATTTGGAGCCATCGGTGGTTGGTTGCGAACTAACATTCAGTGTGCATTAGATCGGGCCTGGATATAAGAGGCACGCGTCTTGAACTACCTTGGATGACTCGTGTGGAGACAGAGGAGTTATTTGTTGGGAGTCGTATCAGCCTCTATCGCTTGTGCAAGCGGTTTATGAACCGCGAAAATGAGACGATCTCCTTTGGTGCCAGAAAAAGGGCGTTGGCATTCTGCTTGGTCCACCGTTACATGTTTCCTAATTCTTTGTATGAGGGAGCGCTTGGTGATCCTCGCCTAATCACTGTCGTTCAAGAGATGGAGTATGGCTGTAACCCTTCCGCCGTGATCCTAGCTGAGACAATCTTGGGTCTGAATGATCGTGCCTGCAATAGGGCGAGCCCGTATCGAGGGTGTCCCTTAATCCTTCAGGTCTGGTTGATGGAGCGGTTGGCGTGCTAGGTGATATTCTTTGGGTCACATCCTGCTGGGGCGTGACTAGTCGTTATATTAGGTGGTGGATCCACATCATCGCTCGGCGATTACTTCCCTGGACTTGTGGGGTCATCGACCATTCGTTGGTTAATGCCGTGGTGGGGAATAGTTGATGTGACGGCAAGTGAAATTTGGCGATGGTTCGTCTGGAGTCCTCGCTGCGGATTCGACATGGGTGTTTACATCCATCCCATGCGAGTGAGGAGGCGGATAGGGTGGGCACTGATTCATTCCTGGTCACGACACCAAGGTGCGCAGGCATGCTTATGTTGACTAGTGGCATGGCCGATGCCGGTGGCGGATGGATTACGCGCCCTAGGTGGCCTCGTGGCGGGTACTCCTAGGACGACTCGTATCACGAGCTCACGCTAGGTGGATCGGCTGCGCAGAGCCCCCACAAGAGGTCACGCCTTCGAGCTCTGAGCTCAACAGGCTTTCCCGGATGTTCCGCTATGACGACCAACCTTGGGCGTATCGGTGGTGATGGCGAGGGTTCGAGTCCGGAGCTACTCTCGGCCGATGAAAGTGTGTTCGGCCGTCGGCATATTCCAGGGTCAGGTGATCAAGGTCGTTATGGCAATGTTGGGGATCGCCATTGGGGTTGAGGGTTGGTGCTCCCTTTATCCAGCTGGAGAGGTCTCGAGTCGGTTTCGGAGAGTAACCTGGTTTTAGTTTATGTGTGCTTTGTTAGTATTATGTTCATATTATGTTGTATTATGTAATATATTACCTATCCTAAACCCGATGTACATGCCGGGACTCGTATTGTAATATATAGTGTTTGTTAGTGTATTTCTAAGGTCGTAGTTATGCTCCTATGTTTGAAAAATCCAAAATGTAACCGTTCTTTTTAAGATTAATAAAAATCAGGTTTTTATTTACGACTCTGCCTCATTTTGTTTGTTATTTTGTGTGAAATTCCTTGGTTCTAATCTTTTTTCAAAGGTTTAGAAAGTAAGCATTTCTGTTGACTATTCCCTCGACCTTTTTTAAGCTTTGGGTTTGTCGTTTTGTGTTGAATGTCGTTCTTTTTACCCTTAGGTTAAAAAACGAATTTTTGTGTTGACTATGTCCTTGGCCTTTTTAAGCTTTAGACGCGTCATTTTTGTGTTGAATATCGTCCTTTTAACCCATTAGGTTATGAGACGGTTTTTGTGTTGACTATATCCTCAGCCTTTTTAAGCTTTGGACGTGTCATTTTTGTGTTGAATATCGGTTGCGCTTTTTGCAAAGCTGCCTACGTATCCACGAAAAGTGGAATCAAACCGGCGTAGTTCGAGAATGTATGTTTAAGGGCATACCGGCCCAAGAGTTGTGTTTGCTTTTTGTGGTGAATGTGCACGTTTAGGGGCATGCCGGCCCATGAGCATGTTTAAGGACCTGCCGGTCCATGAATTGTGTTTGGTGGATGCATGTTTAGGGGCATGCCGGCCCATGAGTTGTGTTTTTGATTTTTGTAGAGAGAAAGAGCAGTTTTAGGGGCATGCCGGCCCATGAGCATGTTTAAGGACCTGCCGGTCCATGAATTGTGTTTGATTTTTGTGGAAAGAAAAAGCAGTTTTAGGGGCATGCCGGCCCATGAGCATGTTTAAGGACCTGCCAGTCCATGAGCATGTTTAAGGACCTGCCGGTCCATGAATTGTGTTTGATTTTTTGTGGAAAGAAAAAGCAGTTTTAGGGGCATGCCGGCCCATGAGCATGTTTAAGGACCTGCCGGTCCATGAGCATGTTTAAGGACCTGCCGGTCCATGAATTGTGTTTGATTTTTGTGGAAAGAAAAGCAGTTTAGGGGCATGCCGGCCCATGAGCATGTTTAAGGACCTGCCGGTCCATGAGCATGTTTAAGGACCTGCCGGTCCATGAATTGTGTTTGATTTTTGTGGAAAGAAAAAGCAGTTTTAGGGGCATGCCGGCCCATGAGCATGTTTAAGGACCTGCCGGTCCATGAGCATGTTTAAGGACCTGCCGGTCCATGAATTGTTTTTATAAGATTGTATTTTACAGATACATTGCAAGGGGTTCTTAAGGGTAGTACTTCTTGAGCTGGTCGAGGTTCGTTGCGAGGTTGAACTCTTGGCCGGCGAGGTCGGTTAGTTTGATCAAGCCCGCCTGCGTGAAGATTTCCTTGACGAGGTAGGGTCCAGCCCAGTTAGGCTTGAATTTTCCTCGTGGGTCGACTGGAAGTGGTGCTCGGACTGACTTTAGTACGAGATCACCTACTTTTATGTGTCGTGGCTTAACTCGTTTGTTGAATGCTCGTTGTAGTCGGGCTTGGTACATTCGTACGGTGCTCAGGGAATGCAGTCGGCGTTCATCCAGGAGCATGAGTTGTTCGTACCGTTCACGGGCCCATTCTCGCTTACGGGATGCTACTTTCCATTAGTATCTTGCAGAGATTGTATTTCTATTTCCCTTTGGTTGGGCCGGCTTCCATGCCGTAGGTGAGAAATAGTGGGTCATGCCCGTAGGGGTTCGGATGGTAGTACGGTATCCCCAGAGTGCATATGGTATTTTGTTAGGCCAATCTTTGCAGCTGTCGATCATCTTCTCAAGTATGGTGACGACCGTCTTGTTTGCTGCTTCAACGGCTCCATTGGTTTGGGGTCGATAGGGTGAGGATTTGTGATGCTGGATGTTGTATTTTGTGAGTATGGCTCCGGTCTCGCGTTGAAAGTGCGAACCTTGATCGCTGATGAACTCGTGGGGTATGCCATATCGGCATATGATGTTCGTCTGGATGAACTTGGCGACTTCCTTGGAGCCAAGGGTCCGAAAAGACGCTGCTTCTACCCATTTAGTGAAGTAGTCGATGGCCACCAGCACGAATCAGTGACCTCCTGCTCCGATGGGGTGGACTTTTCCTATCACGTCGATGCCCCAGGTTGAAAAGGGCCAGGGTGAGGTTAGGCTGTATAGTGGTGAAGGTGGTACATGTTGGACGTTGCTGTAAATTTGGCAGTTGTGGCAATGCTTGTCGTATTGGATCTGATGCGCTTCCATGGTCGCCCAATACCATCCTAGCCGTAGGATTTGTTTGCGAGTGCTCGGCGTTCATGTGGGGTCCGTGATTCGCCATCATGGACTTGCGTGGCGATTTCCTGCCCGCTTCTTGTAGTCGACACATATGAGCAGTGTCCCTTGTGGTGTCTTCTTGAGTAGTTGTCCCATCTCTAGCACAAATTGGGAAGCTAGGAGCATGATAGCCCTCTGTCCACGTTTATCTGTGTCGGGGGGGTAGGTGTGGTCTGTTTTGTAGTTGGTTATAGCTTGATACCAAGGCTGCATGCGCTCGGCCGTCCAGGTCAATGGTATGGATGTATCTTTGGTTCGCCACGTCTTTCGGCGATGATGGGTAGTAACTCGTATGCGGTGGCATGTTCAGGAGGGAGGAGAGTTTAGACAGTGCGTCGGCAAACTGGTTTTCTTCCCTTGGGAGGTGATAGAACTCAATGCAGTCGAAGTTAGCTAGGAGTTTTTGTACTTTTGCTTGGTATTTGGTGAGGGTTTCGCTCATGATCTTCCATGCCCCTGTCACTTGATTTATGATGAGGAATGAATCTCCATGTACCCGTAGGTTCTTTATCTTGTGAGTGATGGTGCTGCGAATATAAATGCAGGCCTCGTACTCATGGCGTTGTTCGTGACAATCAAGTCGAGCTTGATTGAGAGTGGAGTATGATCGCCGTTTGGGGATATTAGGAGTATTCGACTCCATAGCGCCGGTAGTTTGACGCTCCGTCGAAGTATAATTGCCAGTACTCCTTTTCTATGGCGAAGATCCCATCGTCCGGAAATGACATTGTATCGATCATGGGCTGTTCGATGATAGCATTTTCTGCGAGGAAGTCTGAAACCGCTCTTCCTTTGATTACTTTCGGAGGAGGTACTTGAGTTCGTACTCGGCGAAGCGAGTCCACCTGGCCATGCGTCTGCTCAGATTCGGGTGGTTTTCAAGCGGTATTTGAGGGTCCATTAGGGAATAGACTCTTGTTGTGCTAGTGAGGAGGTAGTGCCTGAGCTTTTGGTTGCCCGGACCGGTGAGAGGCGACTTTTCTCGACCGTTCATACCGGGTTTAAATGGTCGTGAAACTTTTCTTTGATGTAGTAGATGGCCCGTTCTTCGTTGTTGACTTCTTGGCGAGCATGGCACCCATGGCGTTTGGCGTGGTCGTTAAGTATAGTGACAATGGCGAGTCCTTTTGTGGGGTACAAGAACAGGTGGGTTTGTGAGCGGGCTTTGACTTTGTCGAATGCTTCTTTGGCGATCATCGTCCCACCGTATGTTCCTCCTTCTTCAACTTTTTGAAGATTGGTTCACAGATCATGGTGAGCTTGGCGATGAACCTGGAGATGTATTGGACTTGTCCCAAGAAACTCCTTATTTAAATCGATGTTGCACGGTGTCTTCATGCCCATTATTGCTTTGATTTTGGTGGTCTATTTCGATCCCGCTACTGGCTCACTATGTGGCCTAACAATTTACTGGCGTGACCCCAAAGGTGCATTTACGTGGGTTCAATCGCATCTTATCTTGCTCGATTCGGGTGAAGAACTTAGAAGATTTGTGATGTGGTCATCCCTTTCTTTTGATTTTACGATCATGTCGCCGACGTATACCTCAATCTCCTTATGCATCATGTCGTGGAGTAAGGTGGTAGCGATGCGTTGGTAAGTAAGCGCCGGCATTTATGAGCCCAAACGGCATGGCGTGTAGCGATATGTTCCCAGGGGTTCTGAAGGTGGTTTTTGGCATGTCGTCTGCGCCATTTTGATTTGGTTGTATCCGCGTATCCATCCATAAATGACGATGGCGTGGTGCTGTGTTGTCGATTAGGATGTCCATGTGGGGTAGTGGGAAATCATCTTTGGCGTGCTTTGTTCAGTCCTAAGTCGGCACATACTCGTATTTTGCCGCTTTTCTTCATCGCGGCACCATATTGGAGACCCACCGAGTATTCGATGACTTGGATGAAACCAGACTTATGGCTATACCGATCTCTTCCTTGACCATGAGAGACCATTCTCGCTCGATGCGCTGGAGCTTCGCTTGACCGGCCGCTTCCTTGTTTGATCGGGATGCGGTGTTCACTATCTCGCGGTCTATGCGGGCATGTCCTTATATGACCAGGCAAAGACGTCCTTAAACTCTGCGAGGAGCTTGGTATAGGTGGCCCTTTCTTCCGTGCTTAGGAAGCCCCCACCGTAGTTGTTGAGGCTCTTGGGCGTTCCTATGTTGATGGTTGTTGTGTCTTCAATAATTGGGTCCTGTTCGGGTTTTGAGACAATACTTGCAATGTATCTATATAATGCAATTTTATTTAGTTTAGATTTATCGCGATTATTAGGAAAAGTAGAGTTTAAATGAGGCAAAGAGTAACCAAAAACTTTCATGTTATTAATGTTATCAAAAGCGGTTACATTTGAAGATAGCTCAGACGAGGGAGCTTTGGACAACCTTAATGACTCTAGTTCTTTAGCTAAATTAACTATGTCGGGAAGTAGTCGGGGGCTTAGTTGGGAGTAGAGACTTGAAATGACGACGAGGAGTTTAAACTTCAAGACAGTCTTTTTGTTGGGGGTGTTGTCTTCATCTTCGTCGGAGTCGGAATCTTCGAAGGCGTAGCCTTGACCCGTAGTTATCTTGAAAGTGCGGCCTTGTTCGTCAGTCCATTCGAGGGTTTTTGACCATCCGTTGTGTGTTTTTTCTTCGTAAGGGATGATCAGGTTGGTGGGGTTAAAGTTGTTGTTGCGCCGCGATGTCGGAAATGAGATCAATCCGGCAATGGTGTGCGTGGTTGTGTTTTAGGAATCTTCTTTGGTGCCCTCTTTGTGAAGTAGTTCTTTGGGGAGGAGGTGGTATGGTTGCATGTGGAAATCATGATATTTCTTGCGATCATTATATGATTCCCAACCTTGAGAGACTTCGTATGACCATGGTACGTAAGATAGACCCATGGTGGGCCATTTGTTATCGTCGTCCTTGGCGTAGAGTGTAGCGATTTCTTCTCTGGTCGAGTACGATGTTGAAGTCGAAGTCGAACCCACATATGTCGTCAATTTGGATCGGCATTTATCTCTCGCAGATACTATCATTGGCTTTCTTTCGCTTGAGGGTAGCTCGAAAGTTCGAGGCGTCGATGGTGACGATCTCGCTATCCGCAGGTATCCTGACCTTTTGATGCAGGGTTGAGGTGACGGCCTTGGTAGCGTGGATCCAGGGTCTACCTAGTAGCATGTTGTAGGTAGGGGGTATGTCGATGATTTGAAATTCGGTTTCTCTCATGGTGGTCTGTCATAATGGGGAAGGAGATGGTTCCCTTTATCTTTGCGGCGTGTTCCATCGTGAGGCCCCGACGCCGTCCGCATACCCGGATGAAGTCGTTTTCCTTAATCCTCGGTCGGTGTCTCGAGGGTAAGACATTGACCGCGGATCCATTGTCGATGAGGACGACTGGTAGTGTCATGCCGTGGCATTCCACGTTAATGTAGAGAGGCAGGTTATGCGTGCCACCGAATGGAGGGAGGTCTTTATCTGAGAAGGTAACGGCGTTGGCTTGCCATTCGCGCGTAATGTTACTGATAAGCTTCTCTGGAGACATTCCGATGTCATTGGGGTGACTGTAATGCTTGGTAGAGGCTTCACGATGTCCCATTGAGTCCCTTAAGAGCCGCCAGTTGAAATGTCCGCTTCGTCTTGTTGAGCCGTTTATGGAGCGTGTCTCCGATTTCAGTGGGGGTAAGGGTGTTGGGGTAGCACTTGATGATGCTACCTTGTTGGTAGCAAGACAGTGCAGGATTGGTGTCGGTAATGACACTTTGGTGGGCGGCGTGGGGCGATGCTTATAGGTGGGGTTGCGGAGGTAGGCGAAGTAGGCGGCGTATCCTCGTCTATGATTATTCCCTTGTTCTTCTCTTGAGCAGTCAACCTTGGCGGGTGGCTTTGGGGTTCAAGTAACTTTAGAGGAGCTTGGTGCGGACGTCGAGCGTGTTAAGTAGGCTACTTCGTCATGCCGTCCGATAGCCTAAATGGGTATTTGTGACATAGCTCTCCATACTTGCCTGGCGTAGATGGGGTTGAGTTTCCTCTTCGTAGGGCTCATCCTGGAGACATATGCGGGTGTCATTATTGTCGGCTTCATCCTCAGAAGTATTCCAGATGCCGTTGACTTCGTGATCATCTGAGACTATCATTTTGGAGCAGTCGATGATAGGGTGTGCTTCTGTAAATATAGCATGGTTATGTAGGGGGTTCAGCTGGTTTGAAGGCTTAGGACTTGGGCTGGGCTTTACGATGGTATTGTCGTCGATCAAGTCCTGAACTATGGTCTTGTGAAGCATTGCTTCTGTCGTGCCCCTTTCCTCTGTGGAATTCGCAGTATGCGTTCTGATCCCACGACTTTGGCTTCTTGTCCGGGGGAGGCTCGCTAGTAGGTCCTATGAGTTGAAGTACATTACGGCTCACAAGCTTCTGTAATGCCTTTGAGTAAGTCATGTATATTGGGTCAAAGCTTCGTCGTGCTTTCATTGAACCGGGACCAGGAGGTGAGTATGATGCCTTTGGCGGAGGCATGGCAGGTCTTGGTGGTGTCGTAAAAACCGGTGGTGCCTCTAACGCGTCCAGTGCGTTGATGGCATGGATGGGCTCGACTTTGGTGGTGGCTCGAGATGAGCTCCCTTGATATCCGCGACCCGTACTCTTATTCCTATTTTCCTTACGAAGGTCGTCCTCGATGAGCTCGTAAGCGGCCGAGGGTTGAGAAGTTGTCGAAATTCCCATATCGTAGGTGTTGTTGGTATCGCGGGGTAAGGTTGTTGATGAACTTAGTAATCGGTCGGTGTCCCTTGGGCGGTTAGGTATTTGAGCACACAGCTTCTTCCGGTAGCGTAAGGTACTCGGTAAATCCTTCATTGTCATACGGGTCGGGACCTCCAATATGCGTAGTGAGACTTGGATATCATTGTTGTCCCGGTATTGTAGATCGAACGCAACTGTTATGTCCTCGAAACTACCCGTTTTATGTGGTTCTAGAGCGTAGAACCATGCCCTGGGTTCTTGGCGTCCGGTGGTGAGGGAATAAGGTAGCCCATGCAGGGGTTCGACGCCCATGATGGCCATTTTAGCTTTGAAAGCCTTGGCGTGAACGAGCGGGCTTTCGTGACCTTTGAAGACGGGAAGATCGCTAAGTGCTAACTTGTCTGGTAGCATGGATCTGACGTTCTTTGGGATGTGCTCGTTCTCTTGGTGTATGGAGTAACCCCTTGAGTTCGTGAGACGTTCTTCCATGGTTCGAATCCTTTTTGCGTTCCGTTCGGATTCCTCGGCCAGGCGCACGGCGTTTTTCTCTGCTTCGAACTTTTGCATGATAGCCATTTGCTCGATCGTCGTAGTGAGGCTAGCTATCCTATCATTGAGCTGTCGGACTTGTTCGGCAGTTACCTCTGGGGGGGGTGGTGGTGGTCCTCCGAAACCTTCGTCGTGTTGAAAGGCCATGACAGGTTTTGGTTTTGATCTGTTGTAGGAGCGCTTCTTTGGAGGCGGAGGTGGGTTTAAGTGACGGTTCTTAGTTCGTCGCGTATCCAGGGTTTTTCAATGAGCGGACCTGACAAAGTTTTCAAACCTTTAGTGATTCTAAAAGAGAAGGAAAAGACTCGAATGAAAAATCACATTCACGACCAAAGGAAGACACAAAAGCGTAAAAAGTGGGTGACTTGACTCGTGTTTTTAGCTTTTAAAAGGACACGGGAAGCTTTTGAGATAGAGGCGCGTTGACACGTCCCTATTCTCGAGGTAGGAAAATTTGTATGATCATAATCAGATTAACCCAGTTTGGCGGTATGTTGCCTAGGGGTTTATCATTGGATTATGATAAAAAGGATCGGACCGAAGTAGCGATAGGCTAGTCGACCTGAGGATGTTAAAATTGGGTAAGAAGGCGATCAATTGTTCGCCTTTTACGTGCGACTCAGGGTTTTAAATCAAAAATGACGATAAGTCACTTGATTCAAAGAGTAAATCAACGGGTCCGCATGTGAACGAGCCCGCGTTTTTTGTTTTTGAGAGAAAAAGATTAAATCGGGACGACTAAAGAGTCACTCGACTTAAAGCTAAATCTAATGTTCTAAAAGTTAATTTCATTTAAAATCTCCGAAATGAATTGACATATTCGGGTTTTTGCTTTGTGAAAGACCTTTTAGCAATAAATGTATTATGACGATACGTCGATGCATAATTCATTTACGTTTTGAAAAAGACTCGGGATATAGTGGTTATCCTAGGTCGGTTTTAAATGTAGCGGCATTTTATCAAACTCAAATGACTATGGGTCAAAGAGCCTAACGGCGTGTTTTTAAAAGTATGACCTTTTTTGAAAAAGTTTGAAAAAAGTAATTTCAAAGATGGACGTATTTTAAAAGTATAATGCCTAGGAGGAGTTTTTGCATGCAGAAAGCTTTTTTGAAAGACTACTATAGTGAGGGTACTATAGCCGCACTTGTACATATAAACACAGGTTTTGGTTTATAGGGTAAGGTTCCCTCCGGTCATTCCCGCTGACGTTTGGGTAGGGGCACCCGCAAGACTACACACGCCTTAGGTGTGCATTCAAGACGGGCCCTAGAGCGCTCGAGTTTGGTAGTTACGATCGTTTGTGCGGATGCCGTACTTGTAATCGTGGAGGGTGAGAGAGCGGTGTGTCGGAGTTACCTCGCATGAAGCGAGGATTCTTGGGGCCGTTCCTCAAAGGGTGTGGTTTGAATCGGGAGGATTCGACTCAACGTATTTTGCCCAAATATCGAAGCGTAAATGTTTTCAAAGTTTCAAGCTTCACTTCTTTATGATTTTAAAATAAAAGAAAAACTAGTTTTTCAAAAATAATAAAAATCATGCTCGTCCCAATGAGTCGCCAACCGAAGGTACGGGAAGGTGGATGGACCTATCGACGCTACTGTGGCCAGTCCTCGCCGTCTGGGCGCCGAAGCGGAATGCGTCTCGAGGAGAAAGGGTGCGAAGTTTTTGAGAAAAATGGGGAGATCATTGCATGAATTTGTGACCAAAAAGAAAAGTAGAAAATCCTTTTTGAAAGTGTATTTTGAGTCGCCACCAAATATTAAAGGAATTTGGAACCTATTCAACGCTGTCTTGAAATACAAGACACGAGTGTCTCGGATTTCAAGGTGCGTCGATACCTATCAACTGAGGTTTGAAACCAGAGAAGGGATTCGGGTGAGGTTACTTTTCAAAGTCTTGACAAAATAAGTTTTGAAAATCAGTAATCAAAAGGCCTACATAAGAGTAGTCTCTACTAATTTGAAAACATTTGCTTAATTTCGATATTTGGGCTAAAATGACGCTACGTACAAGTGCGAATAAGTATGACTCGATTAAAATGCATAAATAATGTAAATTGTCAAAATAATGACATATTGCTATAGGAAATGTACGTTAAATAATAATTTATTGACTAAATTATTACTATAGATGTTATTTTCCAATCTCGTATTAGAATTTGTGAAAAACCCTCAGTTTTGACATGCTAAAAGACTCTATGAAACGGTACAATTTAGTGTTGGATCCGTGATTCTAGTCGTTATTTAACGCATGAATGAGGACTTGCGTAATTATAAAAGTGACGTCGGTTTGCTTTAGTGATAATGAGTCGTTTATTTATGCGATATTGGCGGGGTTTAGACGGATTATGAATCCGAATTGCTACAACCGTATTACGAATACGGCTTCGCTAGTGCCAATATCGGGTTTGGGGTTAATGTAACCCCATTATCCGAGTCTCAAACGTCCAGCCCGTAGGTAAAATGTTTACCTTTCGAAAATGTAAAGACGGTATTTTTGAGTGGATTTCGTGAATAGTGTGTAAGTGCTAAAAACCGGGTATATGAAAATGGATGAAATGGGTTGGTATTTATAGAGTTTGGCTGGTTTCTGTGCAGGGACAAAACTTAATCGCCAGTGAGCATGCGATTATGTTTCAATGCAGCCGCCAAATGAAATAAAAGAACCAAGGTTGGGAGAGGAAAACTTAATCGCCAGTAAACTGGCGATTTGGTTTTTAATCGCCTGTTTACTGGCGATTAGATTTTTGTTTTGGTGGGCTGTTTTATGCCGCCTTTTGGTTTTTGACGGTTTGATTAGGTAATGATTATGTTTTGTTGTTTACTTAGAGGTTAAGTATTTGTTCAGTTTTGGTCCGAATTTCGGTTTTCGTGCTTCGGTTTTTGTCGTGTTTTTCGGTTTTGGCCTGAAATAAAATAATATTAGGTTATATTATTTTATGGTTTCATAAAACCTAACTTTTGAAAATGTGACACGGGACGCACTTTGGCCCGTTTTGAGTGTCGTGTTAGTGTGCGTTTTAGGGTCGTTTTTGTAAGTTTGGGCCGTTTTGTAGCTAGTTGGGCTGTTTTTGTGGCTTGGCTTAATAAGACGTTCCTATATTGTGCTCGTGTTACGCTCATGATGACTAAAATTGACATTTACTTTCATGATTATGCAAGTCCAAATTAATACGCTAAAAATGACTAATACGTTTTAGACACTTTTGTACCGTTTCGACTCTTTTAAAAGCATGTATGAAAGTCCTTTTCATCATCGGGTTTGTTTTTGGGGGGTACGGATACGGGTATCTACAGAGTCCAAAGACCCTAAATATGATTTGCGACCCTGAAGAGTCTCCCTGATAGGAGATCCCTCTCCCAGACTGGGAGTAGTTCAACTGGCAAAGGAGGATAGTCGTGCCTTAATTCTTGATACATCAGGTTCTCAAGTAGTTCCTCGTGCTCCATCCACCCTGGTGGTTGCATCTCCCTCATAAGTGGGTCGGGGTGACACATGCGATCCATATATCGATCGTAATCCAGGAGGAGTTGCCATCCTAGTGGTGTCCAAAACTCGCCGTACGGATGGAAGCTCTCAATCAGCGTCAGGCCTAAGCCAATGCCCCTGGTGTGGTAGAGATGCAGTCGTCGTGATCCCATTAGCTTCCACGTATTGCTCTATGACGTGGGAATGGCTACATATATATGCATCTCGTGGCATCATCGGTGGACGTTGTGGTAGATTGTTACGGGAGAAACTGTAGTACGTCATCCTAAGGGCCTTTGTCAAACTAGAGTTAGCCATAGAGCAAATAGCAAGTAAAGAATCGTAAAGTTAAGATTCTAACGCTCATCTAACTAGTTCATTATTATTTGGTCGGTCCTTAAGATTCTACCCTTCTCACATTTTAAAACTGATCTAAGTTATTATTTTAAGCGGTCTAGAGATTTCTAATTTATTATTTGACCCTATAAGTCTATGCCTGACATACGATATGAATGTCTGGCCCAGGTGTCGTCTCGCTAGATGAGATAACTTTAAGTTATTCACGGTCATAAAGACGACTTTGATACCAATCAGAATAACCTGGTTTTTCGTGACTTTAATTAAACTAAGGCGGAAAATTAATTAAGTCTATATATTACAAAACCAGCTGTTAATCGTATTAAAACTCTAAGTACATAGTACGAGTTTAGAATAACAGAGTATAAGTTTGATTACATCCTCTCAAAATAGATTACAAAAATAAGGCCTTCAATCCCCTGATAGATCAACGGTCAAGACTCGGGGTACCTGCATTAAATTCTCATCATTTTCCCGCACACTCTTTCGATACATGCAATTTCTAAAGCAATAAGCAGTATAATTAATGAATAATAAATAAGCAAGGAAAACAATTAGCAAGTATGCAATTAAAACACATAAGGAGATCATGATGATTCAATACGAGTATAAACCAATCAATTAACATACCACGCTCACAAATAATCATACTCAACAAATCGTACTCCAATACTCAGTCAAGTCATTCAAATAATCATCAAACAAACGAGGAAATACATTCAACATGTGATAACAAATGAGTCTTCGTTAGTAAGGCGGAAGCATCTGAGACATAATCACGCGATGGCGGTGGGGCCAACATAACTTGGACGTGACTACCAGGCTTAAAGATATCTAAGGTAATAAGGATGATTCAATCCCTTGTCTAATGTATGCATACACTACCTATCGAGGATCATACTTATTCGCTATTCAAAAGGTATCACCGACGAAAAAGTTCGACTATCACCAGAGACGGGTACCCCCGGATGGGGTTGGCGTTTCCAATTACTATTCTATGGGGCCGCGGAAGTATCAAGTATGCCCCATCCCTGAGGTTGATACCACACGTCAAACAAAGAATCTTAAGATCGTTGAATAGCCTTGGGCACGCCAGGTGGGGCGCCCAAGTCCCCATAGACAGCTACCTCGTTAACTTCGAATTTCAAGAGTCGCAACATGGCGAACAATCCTAGTATTTTATTCAAGTACTTGCTTTCTCAAATTCTCATTCTCTCGTTCATAAATAATAATAATGACGAACTTGTAATATAAATATAACGTCGAACTTGTTTAATGAAATTTTAGTAATGATTCTTCAGTAAAACAGAACACATAGAAAAACTTAATTATTTATTTTGAGTCCATTCGTAACTTTTAAATATTTTCACTATTCATTATTTTACTATTCACCGTATTTACTATTCATCGTATTTACTATTCATCGTATTTACTATTCATCGTATTTACTATTCCTCGTATTTACTATTCCTCGTATTTATACGTATTCGTATTTTCGTATTTCGTATTTGTACGTATTTTTATACTTCGTATTTTATTCGTATTTTATACGTATATGTATTCTTATACTTAGTATTTATTATTTTATTTTCTTTATACTTAGCATTTTTATTTTATTTTCTTTATACTTTAGTATTTATTATTTGACTTTATTTATACTTAGTATCTTTATACCCTTATACATTTTTGTTATACTAAGGATATTTTAGAAAATGAAACCAGGCTTTTTATTTACTAAGTGTAAAATTTTAGTTTTAAAGTCGTTAGGTTCATTTTGTATTTAGTGATTTGAAAAATGATTTCGGAAGTAAAACTTAATATAATCTAAGTACAAAATTCTAGTTTTAAAGTCGTTAGGTTCGTTTTGTATTTAGCGATTTGAGAATTTATTTTAAATGTGAAACTCGATTTTTAACTTAAGTATAAAATCTAATTTCAAATTGTTAAGTTCATTTTGTACTTGGTCAATTTTAATAACATTTCAAAAGTAAAACTCGGTTAAATTTAGTCGTATACTTAACTAAGATTTTAGCGGTTTCCATTTTTAGTGAGGTTGTCGTAGTTCATTTTAAAATAGTCCGTATGTCCATATCCAATTTAAGCAGAGGTAGTAACACTCGACAACATTCATTTAAATACGTGTAACGTTTATTTTTATCGGTTTCGTTGATTCTTTTTATTAACGATTTAATACATAAACAAATATAAATCTAATTACTATTCAATTTTAGTGACTAAGTGATAAATTCATTTTGACCAAAATTGACTCAAAATTAACCCTAAAGCCGTGAGCCTCTATTTATTTAGCTATTTATTTCTTTTGTTGTTTTTATTAATAAATCATTACTTTAACTATTTTAATTACATAAGTGATAAAATTAAAAAGTGATAAAAATCATTTTAGGTCTAAAAAGACCCCAAATGCCGTGGACATACATACATAACAATTTATTTTCGTTTTCGAATTTTATCGGTTTTTAACTTAAAGTCTTTATATACTAATTATTTAGTTTATGCTAAAGTGAATTAAACTAGCAATAAAAACATTAAATACTAAAACTTATAAAAATTTATAAATCAATCTTAGTCATAAAATGAAGAACATATGAAGTTATGAAGAACACTATTATTTTTCATATGATTATTATTTAGTCATATTTTCATATGTTTATATAATTTCCTCAAATTTTTCCTACAAGTCTAATTTAACTAGACTAATCATAATATGTTATTTAGAAAAATTAAAACTAAAAATTGGTCCAAATAAATCAAAAATGCCGTGTATATATATATATGTATATGATTTTTGATTTTTGATTTTTATACTTCTAATTCAATAACTAATTTACTTTATATCATTTATATGTTTAGCATAAATGAAAATCATATACCAATATTAACATACATAAGTAAAATCATTCAAACACATGAACATCAATAAAAACTCAAGAACACACATAAATACTTCAAATACATTTAAATTCATAACAAATTCATCTTAAGTCCTAAACATAAACTAATTATATTTTCATGTCCATTTCATTACAAGTATTTTAAGCATGCAATTTACAAAAATTAAAACGAAAAATTAAGCCAAAAATAAAGGGGGGCCGTGTGTTATGTTATTGTTATACTAATATTATTTTTCGATTTTTGTCTTCTAATTTAACATATGAACACTAAGTGATAAAATAAACTAAGCATGCATCAAAAACAATAACACATAACCAAATTCGAGGCGCTTATCATATAAGTGTGCGGGAAGCACCTTAGTTAGGTTATGAGCTAAACGATCAACAGTTGTCCGGGTCAACGATATGATCGAATTGGCTAAGATCGACTCCACCACCTTGCTCCTCGTCTTTGATTAGGAGAGTACATAAAAATGAAATACACAAGTTAGTAATTTATTTTATAACTAAACTAGCTAAATTAAAACCTTAAAGTGTAGTAGTGTTTTTAATTTAGGTGATGTTTATATTCTAGGTGATTTGATTTATGTTCATGTTCATTTATATGTTAAATGATGTAGTGTTTCATAAATATAAATGGTGAATTAACACTAGTGCTCTTAGTGAATTTAAAGTAAGAAAAGAAATGAATTAAGGAAGAAAAGTAAAGGAGGAAGATGAAGATCAATGTGTTCTTGAGGTTTGGAGATGAAGATATGCTTACAAGTATGTTGAGTAGGTTATTTAGAGAGAAAAATAAGTTGAAGTGTTTTGTTGTTTGTGTGTAAAATGAATTGTAGTAGTAGTGATCAAATGTATACTAGTAACTTGTATACACTTGTGTATTTGTTTTGTATTTGTAATGTATAATCTTTATTTTTATTTAAGCTAGAACAATGATGAAATTAGTAGTGTGTAAGATGGATTAGACATGGTGCAAAAGTAGGAAGAAAATGGAAGAGGATAACTTGACCTTTGGAGGCCAAATATCTCGGCCAAATTGAGCACACAAGTCCCGATTTTTCGTTTTTGAAATTTTTCGATTTCTTGCGTCTGTAAAAGTCTCAAAATGAAATATATAGTCTTGAAATAATGTTTAGAAGTGAGATCGAAAATAAAAATGAAAATACACCTCAAAACGAAATCAATATAAAAATTGGGTATTAGATTCCTCGCAAGTTTGAAATAAAATTTTATTTGATCGAAATATATATTTTTTTTGTTGAATGCTATCGAATTAAATCATTATGTTCAGACGTCAAAAAGTTTATCAGTTTAGGCTTAGTGTAACTCAATATATCGAGTTTTAGTGAATGTGTTAGTTAAATCAAGGTGGAATAGTAATTTGTTAATAATATAATATGTTTTGTTAGTATTAATCAAAATGATTAAGCTTAAACTACTTTGATTAGATTCGGATTATGAGTAAGTATATTTAAGAAAAGGTTAGGTGACTTAATCACATTTAGGTGACTTGGCCATTTAGTCAACTTTTGACCTCGATTTGTGTGCCAAAATTTGTCGTTGAGAAATTTGTCGTGTGTGCTTCATTTGATTTATCGAGTTTGAATATGAAAGAATAAAGTTCAAATTCTAAGTAATTCAAAATGGTTTTAGTTTAGGTGCAATATTGATTATAGTGTATTGTTTTAGAAGAATAAGTGAGCGAGGATGATTAATTATTGATTTCCTAATTATAATTAGCTTAAATTAACACGGGGTGTTACACAAAATCCAGCTTCCGGTCCACGATTACACTACTACAAATCTGAGCAAAAACAACGGAGCAAAAACAACACAAATTAGCCTTTCCGTTGTTTATAATATTATAAACAACGCAATTAAAATTTCCGTTGTAAAAATTATAGGCGCCAAATCAAACTCATCACTAAAAACAACGAAAAAATCATTAAAAACAACGGAAAGGTTATTAATAACGGTTTTTATTAAAATGTGTTGTTTTTAGTTAGACTTTAAATAACGGTTTCGTAATAATAAAACCGTTTTATTTAATTAAAATTAAAAAAAACGGTTATTTACTATAAACCGTTTTATTTGTAAATAAAAAAAACGGTTTTTAAAGATTAAAACCGTTTTTTTTGGTTTTAATTAAAAACAACGGTTTTTATATTTATTTGTTGTTTTTAATGTGAACTTATAAATAACATTATAACTATAAACCGTTTTTTTTAATTAAAAACCAAAAAAAACGAAATTTATCAATACTAATTCGTTTTAAATAACTATACTCATAATATTTATGTATTCTAATTTATTTTTAAACATAATAATATAATCCAATACTAATTTAATACTAATTCTTTTTAAATAAATATACTCATAATATTCTTTAATTCTTTGTTATTAAAATCACTTATTATAAATTAATTTTAAAGGTTTTTTAAGGTTTTGTAATAATTTTTAAGGTTTTGTAATATTTTTAAAGGTTTTATAATTTTAAAATACTTTATATTTTCTTATTTATATTGAAATGTATTAAATTAAAGTGTATATATATATAAATTAAACCTTATTATTATAAATTATTGTATGTAGTTGTAGGGTTTAGGGTATAAATTAAACCTAAAAATATAAATAAATAGTAAAAAACAATAAATATAGAATCATTACTATAATATTTAATTTTTTCATCTATAACATAATTTTATATTTATTATTTTTTACATAAATACGTTATATTAGTCTTAGCTTCTATAGATATATACGTTATATTAGTCTTAGCTTCTATAGATATATACGTTATTTTAGGCCTTGTAATTTGTAATAGTAATTATTGTACAACCACCTCAAATAAATAAATTCTGAATTCAAATTTATTTTTAAAAGCTAATGTAAAAAAACGGTTTTTAAGTTATAAACCGTTTTTAAAAACAAAAAAAAACGGTTTTTAAGCTAAAAACCGTTTTTAAAAACAAAACAAAACGGTTTTTAAGCTAAAAACCGTTTTTTTTACTTATTCAAAACGGTTATTATTCTATTAACCGTTTTTTTTAATCTTTTTTTCTAATTTTAAGTTAGCGCTGATGTTTTTTAATGGGGAGTTTAATCGTTTTTTTCTCTATCTTCCCTTTAATTTACTTACAATTAGCCGTTACAAGCAAGGTTTATAATTTAATTCAAACTCATTTGAATTCATTTTCACGGTTTATCTATCAATATTTCCTAAAAAAATTTCGATTAACTTTCAATTTCTCCCTTTATTATATTCATCAATAATATCTATCATACTTGAAAAGGTTCGTTTTTTTCTTATTATATAATTGTGTATTCGTATATATGTTATATTATATTGATTGTTGTTATGGTTATTGATTATTGATTGTTTATTTGTATATACGTATATGTATGTATATGTGTAGGTGTAGTACGTATATGTGACATTGTATTATTGTTGTTGTTGTTATTATTGTTGTTGTTGTTGTGTATGTATGGTTATGCATGGTTATTGTTGTATGGTTAATTATGGTTATTGTATATGTTGTATGTATATGTATGTATATGTTGTATGGTCATGGTTATGGTTATTGTTGTAGTACGTATATGTGTATTGTATGTATATGTATGTATATGTTGTATGGTTATGGTTATTGTTGAAGTACACGTATATGTGTATTTGATCTTTGAAAGAAAACAGATAAATAAATTTAGTTCGGTATGTCTAATGGTTATGAAAACTGTCTCATTAAATCCGTCTCGAAAAATTAGGTGGTTTAGGCTTTTATTTCGTTAAATTCCGAGTCCGTATGACTACTTTTCGGACCTCGTAAGTTAGACCTCAAATGTTTATACGGGTTAAATTAAAATGTAAATATATATGTTGTTGTTGTTTGTAAATATTTATGTATGTATGTAAATATGTATGATGTGTATGTAAATATGTATGTAGCGATGTAAATAAATTAAATATGTATGTATGTAAATTAAATATGTATGTATATATGTAAATTAAATATGTATGTATGTAAATATGTTGTTAGTTGTATGTAAGATGGATTTTCCTCGCCATAAGAAATTCTCCGAGTGGACGAAAGAAGAAAAAGATGGCTTAAAAGGTTTTGAGGCATACAAACGACGTCAGTCACTTCGAATAAAGCGTATGATAAGTGAACACAAGTACTTTGTGACTGATTGGAAGACGGTGGCACTCGAGACACCATTTGTCGAACGCCGAGTACCTGACTGCCTCCGCCGATGGTCCTCAAAAAGGCGAGAATACGGCTGGTCGTTTATCAGAAGCAACCCTAGTTCCATTGATGGGGTTGATGCCGACACGCGTGAGCCTTGGGTGATAGAAATTGAGGCAAAGTTTGAGAAACTTGCTCTTCCAGAAGTATTTAAGACTTCTTTTGTAACTGGCCACTGCCTTAGAGGTGAAGTCCACGCATGGTGGGTTCAAGTACGATCCAGAGCTGTACGCCGGGGCGACTATTTCATTCTTTGGGAGGAGTTCAAACTTCGCTTACGCGAAGTATTTTTTGCTGTTAAGCAGGGTTATACCTTCCTAGAGGACGCCGCCTAATGTAGTTGGTTACAATAATATTTTGAGAAAAATGAATTTGTTTAACAAATATTTCATTCGATCGTGTGCAATAATTAAAAACTATTTTTAATTAAAAACGACCGTTTATATATATTATTGTGTGTGTATGCTTAAGTTTAATTTATTGTGTGAATCTTTGATTATGTGTGTGTATGCATGTGTTTAATTTATTACGACCCTACCTATCTAGCTTTAATTTAATTTAATTTAATTTAATTTTACGACCGTATATATATGCGTGTATTTTCTCCACGTACATATATATATATATATATTTAATTAATATGTAAAAATCTAATTTGAATGTGTCAAATATATATATTTTTGTAGGAATTTGCTAAAAATTATTATGACGACTCGAACTTGGATGATCAACGCAAAAAAGGGTGATCCAGAGTATGAGGCCGGTTTAGCTGAATTTTACGATTTCGTATCGACTCATATGGAAACTAAAGGTTCTTCTATGATTCCGTGTCCTTGTGAGAGGTGTATTAATATAAAGTATCTGAGTTTACCTTACGTTAAAATTCACCTAGAGAAGTATAAATTTAGTAATTATTACACACATTGGTATCTTCACGGGGAATCGTTAGAAGGAGACGAAGGTGGTAATAAAGTCGTCGAGCAAGCAGATGATGAGATAATAGGCCGAGGGGGCGAATACGATCACGTGATTGTCGACGAAATTGTTGATGACGTGGAAGTATCAGACGATACTAATAATTCATCGTCGTCTGATGATGAAGTTGGGGTTGAGTTGAACGATGATGCTGTAAATTCCCCGGCCGGCGATGCTGATACTTTCAATTACGACAATGATTATGACGCATTATTTGGGGACTTTCAGGATATATTACTAGGTGATGCAGCAAATAATTCAAGTGCACAGGAAGAACTACTGAAAAAATTGCGTGATTCTGAAACGCCTTTGTATCCCGGTTGCAAGAAATATTCAAAGTTGTCGGCTGTGGTCAAGTTGTACAATTTGAAGGGGGCAAATAATTGGAGCGATAAGGGTTTTGGTGATCTACTTGAATGTTTGAGTGACATGTTTCCCGAAGGTAATGTCTTACCTAGTAGGACCTATGACGCCAAAAAATTAATAAGAGAGACGGGAATGAAATACGAGAAGATACATGCTTGTTCTAATGACTGCATATTGTACCGAAAGCAATACAAGGACTTATCTTATTGTCCGAAATGTAATGAATGGCGTTATAAGGGCAAGGAAGGAATTCCTGCGAAACCTATGTGGTATTTTTCGCCACTCCCAAGATTTACTCGAATATATGCGAATCCAGAAGATGCTCAGATGATGCTGTGGCATATGATTGGAAGAATGAGCGATGGAAAGTTAAGACACCCGGCTGACGGTGTTCAATGGAAGTCTTTCGACGAGATGTATCCAGATTTTGCGAAAGACCCTAGAAACGTACGCCTAGCACTTTCAACAGATGGAATGAACCCCCATGGAAATATGAGTAGCCAACACAGCACATGGCCTGTAGTGTTAGCTATTTATAATTTACCCCCATCTGTTTGCATGAAGCGTAAATATCTGTTGTTGACGTCTATAATTTCCGGTCCTAAACAACCTGGAAATGATATAGATGTTTACTTGGAGCCCCTTCTCGATGATCTAAAGCTGTTGTGGGATCAGGGGATACAGGTGTTTGATGCTTTTAAGAAGGAGACTTTCAATTTGAGGGCAATGTTATTGTGCACTATAACTGATTTCCCGGCTTACGGTGACCTATCTGGACATACTGTGCATGGGAAAGAGGCTTGCCCGTTATGCGGCGAGGACATCGATTCCGAATATTTGAAATGTTCTCGAAAGCAGGCTTACCGTGGATTCCGCAGGTTCTTACCCCCCGATCATCGTTATCGCAGGCAACAAAAAGCGTTTAACGGAAAATCCGACCACCGTCTACCTCCTAAGATTCTGAGTGGCCATGAAATTCTAGAGAAGGTTAAAGATATCGGCATAACATACGGAAAAAAGGGTTCTAAGTTGGCGACACGTGGGTATAAGAAAAAGTCAATATTCTTCGACAAACTACCGTACTGGCACCACCTGCCGGTGAGGCACTGTTTAGATTTCATGCACATCGAGAAGAATGTTTGTGATAACATCACAAATACCCTTTTAAATGTTCCGGGTAGGTCAAAAGACAACAAGGCTGCTAGGGATGATATGGTCGAGATGGGTATTAGACCCGAGTTAGCACCAGTAAAGAAGGGATCACGTATTTTCTTGCCCCCAGCAGCTCATACACTTTCACGAAAGGAGAAAATCTCGTTTTTGGAGTGTTTAAAGGGGATTAAGGTGCCAGAGGGATATTCCTCAAACATCAGCAGCCTGGTATCGATGCAGGACTTGAAGTTGACAGGTTTAAAGTCACACGACTGTCACACTTTGATGCAACAATTACTGCCCGTTGCCCTTCGTTGTGTTTTACCGAAAAAGGTACGATATGCAATTACTAGATTTTGCTTCTTCTTCCAGTCCATGTGCGACAAAGTGATTGACCCCAGTGAGACTGCGACTTTACAAAAACTTCTCGTCACAACTCTTTGTCAACTTGAAATGTATTTTCCACCCTCCTTTTTCACTATCATGGTCCATCTGACCGTTCACTTAGTCAGGGAGGTGGAGTATCTTGGTCCTGTATACCTGAGATATCAGTATCCGTTTGAGAGATTGATGAAAGTTTACAAGGGTTCTGACTCTAACCGTTCACGAGTCGGAAGGGTCAATCATTGGCGTGCAATAATCGATGAAGCTCTATCGTATTGTTATGACCATCTTTCAAGAAATGAGTTAGTTGGTGTTCCTAAGCATCGCCACAGTGACTGGATGAAAGGAAAGGGGATCAGAGGACGTGTCCGTAAGGATATGAGCCGTGAAATGTTGCATACAGCTCACACATACATTCTCCATAATGACGATGATGTCGTCCAACCGTTCATTGATCAACACCGAACTGAAATTAAAGCTGCTCACCCAACTAAAAGCGAGATGTGGATTGCGAATGAGCAGAATCGGACTTTCAGTCAATGGTTTACAGAATATGCGTTGTTAGACCAAGCATATGATGAAGAAGAAGCGGAATCATACGCTTTCGAATGTTGCGTCTCGCCCTAGGTCCAAACACTCAAGCAACTTTTTACACAGGTTATGCTATTAATGGACATACCTTTTATACCAGCCAACAAGATGAGTCAAGTACTACGCAAAACAGTGGTGTATGCGTGGAAGCGGAGGCAATGCACTTTGCTAGTTCTAAAGACAAACGGCCTGTGTGGGGTAAAATGCACTACTATGGAGTCGTCGAAGAAATCATGGTATTAGATTATGATGATTTTGAGATTCCTTTATTCCGCTGCAAGTGGGTTGACAACAACAACGGTGTGCGTAAAGACGATTTAGGTTTTACGTTGGTCAACCTTGAAAAAACCGGTAGTAAACAAGATCCTTACATTATGGCTTCACAAGCTAAGCAGGTCTTCTATGTTGTTGATCCTAGCGACAAGAAATGGTCAATTGTTCTATCTACACGTAGTAGAAATGCTAATAGAGGTGATGACGATGAGTTTGAAGAAGTTGTTTTTGAGGGAATGGATCGTCGTATTGCGTCTCAAATCGATGATGATGATGACCAAGACGAAAAAATTCCAAACCATTATGTACGAGACGACCACGACGAAGGAATATGGATTAATGAAGATACTACCGGTCCATCCAAGAAACGTCTTCGATCTTGAGTAAGTATTGAATTTAATTCCAAGTCTATTTATATATATATATGCTACCTAATCTTGACTAGAAATTATTATAACTTAATTTTTTTTTTCCTTACGTGCAGGTTCTTGTGATTGGTGTAGTTTTTCCTTACGTGCAGGTTCTTGTGATTGGTGTAGTTTTTCATTGTTGGATTATTGTATTTATCGTAGTTCGGTACTAATAAACGTTGTAAATTAATTTGCGATCGATTATTATTAATTATTACAATATATTTTCATTTGATGGCCAATATAATTAGTAAAATAATTATAAAATAATCCAACAATTATACAAATTGATAATGTAATTTAGAAATTATTTTGTTCCTTTAATTATTTTATATAAAAATCATCTAAATAAAAAAAAAACATCTAAATCATCTAAATAAAAAAAAAAAAAAAAAAATTTTAACACCACTTATATAAATAAATAATAAAAAAAAAAAAAAAAAAAAAAACAACAGCAAAAGAAACGGTTTTTTATAATAAACCGTTTTTAATGTGTACAAAAAAAACGGTTTATTATAAAAAACCGTTTTATATGATGTTTTTTTTTAATTTTTAACACTAGTTTATAATATTATAATATAATATTAACTCTTTCCTTATATTAATAAATAAACTTAATTATGTATTTATATATATATATATATATATATATATATATATATATATATATATATATATACACATATATATATATATATATATATATATATATATATATATATATATATAGTTGTTATATATATAATAATACTAAATATGAACATGCAATATATCTCGCTCCTTATATTTTTTAATTATATAAATTATTTCCTACTTTATGATAGGCTAATATATATATATATTTTAAGTATATAATATTATCTATTTCCTTAGCTTATACTAATACTAATTTTACCTAAATTCTAATTCTCATACTCATATAATTCTTATTCTCATATATTTATACTAAATAATTTATTTGCTTATATTTCCCTAATTAAAATAAAAAAAACACAAAAAAAACCAGTTTTTGAAAACAACCGTTTTAAAAAAACATAAATAAAACGGTTTATAAAGACAAAACCGTTTTATTTAAGGGAGCAAATTTTATTTTTAAAACTAATTCACATACTAATTCTAATTAAATTAATAGTAGCCTAATTTATTTTGTTACCATAAATAAACCTATAAATTCTAGCTAGCTAATAAAGTATATAATATGATCTCTTTCCTTATATTAATACTATTATTTTTATGTAAATTCTAATTCTCATACTCATGTAATTCTAATTTTCATATACTATTTAATTTCCTAATTAATTATGCTAACACTATACTATTTCCCATATATTTAAATTTAAAAAAATCTAATTACATTAGTAATACTAGCTATGTTTACATAAATTTTAATTACATTTTTAATATATAATACACATATATTTAAATTTTTACCTAAAATTTAAATATATAATACACATATATTAGTAATACTATGTTTAAATTTCCCATATATTTAAATATTTACCTAAATATTATTAAGATCATATTCATATATAATAAAACAACAAAAATTACAAAAAAAACACAAAATAAAACGGTTTTTATATATAAACCGTTTTAAATAGTTTATATTATTTAAAACGGTTTATTTATTTAACCGTTTTAAAAAATGTATAAAATAAAACGGTTAGTTTGTAAAAACCGTTTTTTATAGTGTATTTTAGATTAATTTTAAGTTCGCGCTGAATTTGTTTTTAATAGGAAGTTTAAACGTTTTTTTTCTCTTTTCTCATACTCCATCGTCAACCTATTATTTTTGTTTCTCTTTTCTCTGTTCGTTTTTTTCTCTTTTTATTCTCTTTTCTCTTTTCTCTAACTCTATCATTTTTGTTTCAATTCAAAAAATATCAACACTACAATTACAACTAAATTATTTTCGTTTCATTCCTAAGTTCTTGTTATTTGCCAAACCCTAATTTATATTTCTTATAAGAGGTACGTTTTTTTCACTTTTATACCCTAATTTACGTTGTGTAATTCATGTTGTTGATTAATTTCTTTGTTTTGGATGTTGTTCTCGTCATTGTTGTTGTTTTATTGCATACTATGTTCGTTGTTACTCGTTTTGATTACTATTGCATGCTATTGATATTGCATACTATGTTCGTTTTTCACGTTTTTTTTTTCATTGCATATACTATGTTCGTTTTTTTTTATGTTGTTGTTGTAATTTATATGCTTTTATTCACTTGTTTTTGATGTTGCATGTTGTCGTCATTGTTGTTGTTTTTGATATTGTTGTTGTTGTTGTTGTTGTTGTTGTTGTTGTTGTTGTTGTTGTTGTCATTGTTGTTGTACGTGTTGCTGTTGTTGTTGTTGTTGTCATTGTTGTCGTGTTGTTGTATCGTGTTGCCGTTTTTGTTGTTGTTGCTTAGGGTTTAAGTATTGTTACGTTGTAGTTGTTGTTGTTGCTTAGGGTTTTGTTAAATTACGGAGTAATACGGAGTAATGAGTTGTATGTTAAATTACGGAGTAATACGGAGCAATGTTATAGTTAGTGTTTAGGGTATTGTTACGTTATAGTTGTTGTTGGTTTGCGTTTTGTTAAATTACGGAGTAATACGGAGTAATGAGTTGTATGTTGTATCTGAGTAATGTCTGAGTAATGAGTTATGTAATATGTTATGTATGTTGTAATACGGAGTAATGAGTTGTGTAATGCGAAGTAATTAATACGGAGTAATGAGTTGTATGTTGTAATACGGAGTAATGCTATGTTATATGTTTGCACGTTGTATGTTGTAGGTTGTATGTTGTATGTTATGGAGTAATAAGGCGTAAAACAAGTGTCTGGAGTAATTTCAGATTTGGCAGATTTGTGCACTTGTGGTATAAAATAGTTTTAAAAATCGAAATGATCTAATTTTGGTTTGAAATTTTTTGAGGATATACTAAGCCCTCTATAGTAAGTCTCTGCAAAAAATTAAGTCGAAATTCAAAGGATAAGTTACTGAAAAAAATCTGGACATATCAGTCCGTTCAGAAAAGGCAGTTTAGAGTGATTTCACGAAAACGGCTCTATAGGATGATTTGTTAAGAGTTAGGTCTCGTGCTTTGGAGGGTATACTCTAGGCTCATAGTTCTACAACTTTTATTTTATAAGAAACCATCAGTTTGATGCAGAAATATGAGAAAACGTTACTCAAAGTGAACCCTTTTTTCTGAAAATTAATTTAGCTGAAATTATTTACGAGATAAATTTGTTTAAAATATCAAAACACTCAAGTAACGTGATTTAAATATTTATATGCATCCTTGAGACTTTTATAATTATAGTACGAAATATGATTTGTTTATTGTACGTGCAGGTTGCTATGGACTCGACCGGTAAACGAAAAAGAGGCAGCGGTGATAAACCAAAAAAACGTCGAGGTAGAGGACGTTCAATACAACCGGAGGCAGTAAAAGCCATTCGTGATAAAAAACCGCTTCCACTAACATGGAACGAGGAATACGGAGTGCCAAATGGTGAATGGCGTCATAAGTTTTCTTCTTGGATCGGGATTGTAACAAGACAGTGGGTTCCTCTCGACATACAAAATATAAAGAGATTGAATCCCAAATTGAGGGAGCAAATTCTTTCATTGTTCAAGGTATATATTCATTGGTTAATTACTTCTAATAATATTGAAATTAAACAAAAAAGCGTACACTAACTTTAATTTGTTTTATATTATTTCGTTATTTATCTGCAGAGAGCATACAATGTTCCCGATAAATACGAACATTATTGTATGGACAAGGTAGCTGATTTAGCCCGAGCGTGGAGGACTACTGTCTATAAAAAATACTTGATCGACCCGGAGACGAAAGAAGAATTAGATCCGCCGAAACCACCGGAAGATTGCCCATTTATCACACCACAAATGTGGGAGAACTATAAAAACCAACGTTTCAGCGAAGAGTTTAAGGTTTTATATATATATATGTATATATAAGTTAATTAATTAATTAATTCACAAGCATGCATATATTTATTATATTTTTTTTTGTTATGATAATTTCAAGGCCTTGAGGGAGAGGAACAAAAGAAACATTGCGAAAAAAGAATTTCATCACAACACCGGTCGCAAAGGTTTTTTGGAGCTCGCCGAGGAACATGTAAGACTTATATATATATTTGTATATATACAAAGTTATATATATATTCTTTATAATATAATTTTATATTGTAAAGCGACCTTAGCTTTAATTTATACAAGTATTATATAATAAACTTACTTGTTCTTTTTTCTATGAATGTGTAGGCAGAAAGGGATGAAGATGGCGTAATAATTAATCGACATGAATTATGGAAACTAGGTCACACCCCGAAATCCGGCAAATTTGATGAAGCAACTCAAAGGGCGGTAGACAACATTGTAAGTACTACTCTTTTATTCACGTACACCTTAGTCATTATTTATTAATTTTTTTAATTATCATCGTGTTAAATTATCATATTTGAATGTCGTATTTTTTCTATCAATAGGATAAATGTGTCCAGAAGGTCAAAGAAGGGTCATGGAAACCTGAAGGCGGCCGAAAGGACATTCTAGCCGAGGCAATTCAAACACCTGAGCACGACGGTCGTGTGAAAGGCATTCCAGCCCATGTTGGAATAACCAAGGTTTTCGGGAGAGCTCCCAGAACACCAACAGAAAAAAGTAGCACTAATGATCGTGAAATGGTAAACTAATTAAATTGTTAGTTCTTAGTTAATTTAAATGATGACGACGACTATCTAAATTAAATTGTTAGTTCTTAGTTCTTATTGAATTGTATATAATGTATTTGTTGCAGCTAAAAATGATGGCCAGGATGATGAAGAAAATAAACAGTGGTGGTACCCTGACGGCCGAGGAACTGAAAACGATTGATGAAGTTGCCGGTGACGACGAGAAAACGGCGGACGATCAAATGACGTCTAAGGAAGGAGACGGTGACGATGAGGTAATTAAATAACTTAATAAGTTATATTTTTATTGGATATATATTTTATTTATTAATTAATAAAGTGTTATATATACGTAATTAACTAAACTAACACACGTATATATTGAATAAATAAATAAAATTAAGGGCGGCAAGACAAATACCGGGCAACCAGAAGAAGAAGACGGGGTCGATAAAATTGATGAGGTAAATAAAGTGTTTTTGATGTTGTTGTCGTCATTGTATTGTTGTTGTTGTTGTTGTTAATGGATGTTGTGCAATACAAGTAGAACCAACTTAATTCCGATTTTGGCAGATTTGTGCACTCGTGGAATAAAATAGTTTTAAAAATCTAAACGATCTAATTTTGGTATGAAATTTTTTGAGGATATAATAAGCCCCCTATACTATGTCTCTGTAAAAAATTAAGTCGAAATTCAAAGGATAAGTTACTGAAAAAAATCTGGACATATCAATTCGTTCAGAAAAGGCAGTTTAGAGTGATTTCACGAAAACGGCTCTACAGGATGATTTGTTAAGAGTTAGGACTCGTGCTTTGGAGGGTATACTCTAGGCTCATAGTTCTACAACTTTTATTTTATAAGAAACCATCAGTTTAGTACAGAAATTTGAGAAAACGTTACTCAAAGTGAACCCTTTTTTCTGAAAAATTATTTAGCTGAAATTTGTTTCTACATAAATTTGTTTAAAATATATATATTGTTTATTAAATTTATATTGAGTGTTGATTATAATTGATATGGAATTTGGATGAAGGTAATTGAAGATCGGCCCGATGGGGGATTTGAAAGCGCAAAGCAGACTATCTGAGATCTTTGGAACGGTAGCGTTTTAATGTTTCTGTTTATTATATTATTTACAATTATAATCTATGTAATTGTAAATAATTTATGTTTAAAAATGTAGGGGGGAGAATATTACCTTTGCGCACTCAATCACCCAGACCTGCCGATAATGCATAATATTGAGAATAAGGTTGCGATCGGCAATGCGTACTACCGGGACACGGTCGAGACAATGACTGTTCACAACGTCGCTCTCCTAGATAATCACTTAAAAGTCGAAATCAAGAGGGTCTTAAATAACTTTGGAGGTGTTCGGCTACCGGTTCCGGTTAACACTGAGTTGGTCACGGTAGAGAGTGCCGTAGGTTCCTTTGTCCAGTGGCCAAGTACTCTTGTTGCGCCTGTTAAGCCGAGGAGCCCTAATAAGAATAAAGGTGACAAGAAGGTAATCTATTTTATTGACTCCAAATTAATATTTTTTTTTGGAATATATATTGAACTTTATCTTGTTAATATATGAAAATTGTGTTCTATATATTGTTATAGGGAAATAATGTAAATGAGAGGGGGTTGGCGAATGACGAGCAAGAAGACCAACGTCATACAACCAAGGACAAACAAAGAATCGAGGAGGTATTTTTACTATCACTCTAATAATGACATAATAAATTGGTATTATATTTAATATTATCGACATAATTAATACACTTTTGCAGGTGAGTCAATCAGAAATTATTGGAACGAATGAAGATTCAGCCTCAAAGAACGTAGCGAAGGCGCTTTTTGATGATAAGGTTTATTATAGCTAGTTACTTCTTTAGCTCAATTATATATATCGTTAATTTAATTCCTTTGTTTTGACTCCACGTTGTATTGTTTTTTGTAGGACGTTGCGAGTAACTCGAACGTTAATGTTGCGAGTACCTCGAACGTTAATGTTGCGCCCAAATTGAGTAAGCAGATGCAGAAATCACTACCTCCCGAATATACTCTTGCTAAATTTATGAAACATGTGAGTAGAACCCAAACAATGTCAAGATTGTTTGGAGAAGGGTGCACTCGCTTCCAAGATGACAAAGATGATCTCTATTAAAATCCCTAAAGAAGTCGCAGGATATGAAATTACTACATTTTTGGATGCACCCTTACTACTCGAATGGGCTGGCCTTGAGGAAATTGATGCTCAGCATATGATCCTTTGGATGAAGTGAGTCATTTGATTAATTAGTTTTATTTCAAAAATTGCATTTATTTTGTTATGTACGTTATTATTATATAAATGCTTTATTTTTTGTTTGCTGATCGTGTAGGTACTTAGTTGATTTTATCAACGAACGTGCTGACCTTCCTTCCCACAACTGGGGTTTTATGAGCCCGTACATGTTGTCAATGGAAATTGTACAACAAGAAGAAGAAGACCGAGTCAAACACATGGCCGAACACTTGATAAAAAGCAAGAAAATAATGTTCGCCCCTTATAATGAAAACGGGTAAGTATATATATGATTCTATTATTAGAATTAAAAGTTCATGACGATTGAATTGGCGATACTGTTGAGTTTATTTCTTATATATGTGTTGTATATGTAGGAAACATTGGGTATTGACGGCATTTTGTACTGAAACGAAAAGAGTGTATTGGTACGATTCAATTGGTGGAACCCCGTCAGACATATTTAAAGATTTGGCGAATCGGTCAGTTAATTTAAATCACATGCATTTTAGTAATTAAATGACTTTATTATTAATACTTCTATTTTATCGACATTGTTTACTCATTATTAACTAATAATATTTGACTTCTTTTTTAATTAGTGCTTTTGCCATGAGAAGGTCTCTTGATCCGTTGGCGCAAGTCATGGAAACCGCTACTAGCCCTACATTTATAACCGTGAGCGATGTATGTTAATTATAATTAATCATATCATATATAATATATATATATAAAGTGTCAAGTATTTTGTTAATAACTTGAATAATTATATTGAATGTTTGTTACTATGTTAATATTTTAGGTTCCTCGCCAACCCGATGGCAAACAATGTGGATATTATGTTTGTCGGATGATGTATGAGATGATAACCCGTAATTTAGCGGCAAAGATGTCACAAAAGGTAAGTGTTAAGTTGCATTATTAACTTTAAGCTCAAAAATTAACGGTATTTTTTATATTATCATTGCTTTATGTACGTCTGATTCCTTGTATATGCTCTTTTTTTGTAGTACGTATTTACTAGGAGAAACGCAAAAACATACACGAATTCTGAAATCGACGAAATTCGTGATTTATGGGCAAAATATGTGCTTGAACATCCCCGTGAACCCGAGGTGTAGCTAATATATAATGAGGTATTGTGCACGGTGTATGTTGAATGTTGTAAATTGAGTTTTGTTGAAAACTTGGCTTAATGGGAATGTATTGCTTTGCATATATTATTGTATGTTGTGGATTGTGTTTTGTGCAGCAATAATATTTTGTATCGTCGTTTAGACGGGAAATATTAAATTTGAATTTATTAAAAAAAAAAAAAAATTAATAAAAAAAAACGGTTTTTAAACAATAACCGTTTTAAAAATATTATACAAACAAAACGGTTTTTTCATTAAAAACCGTTATATATTACTAAATTTAAATCAAATATAAATCCTTATTTTACTAGAAATAAAATTATAAATAACGGTTATTATGTTATAAACCGTTTGTTTTATATTATTTTAAATAACGGTTATTAATAAAAAACCGTTTGCTAAAATCATTTTCTTAAATTTAATATCAATTGATAATTTTAATATTAATAGTTATAAAAAACGGTTTTTGGCATAATAACCGTTTTTTTTTTTATATAATACACAACGGTTTTAATTAAAAACCGTTATTTAAACTATTAAAAAAAACGGTTATGTACTAAAAACCGTTTTTTTTAATCATTTTAAATAACGGTTTTTAATTAAAAACCGTTTTTTTTAGTCTTTTGCGCCAAATTTTTCGCTGACGATATTTTTGATATATAACACGGTTTCGTATATTTATTTTGCGTTGTTTTTGATTATAAACAACGGCCATGGAAACAACGGTTGGATTTTTTATTTGAAACGGGTTTCTTGCGTTTTTTTTGCTTAATTTTCGGGTAGTGTTACCCTGCACAATAAAGCGATGGAAGTGCCATTGAGATGATGACTAGCTATGCTCATACTTACCCTCGATTTCAATTACTTTGGTTTATTACTATCGCTTTATAATTATAACAATATGATAAAAAGATAAACATGCCTATTACATATAGCATATAAAGACATATAAGTCATAATAAGCATGCGGTTTAAAGCGATAAATCACATAAGGCATGATATCAGTTATAAATGCAAATAACAGATAATGTCATAGCAATAGTGTCACAGCGATCAGCAGAATTACGAAGCGATATCAGATCGCAAACAAACATACATATTGTATCATTCACATCATGCAGACTCGATTCACTTCAGAAATTTGTGGTCTTTAGTTTTCGAAGATGGTACGCACTCATTCTCATTCAATTCAAACAACACATACTGCTTACGAGCCTGACCACTGAGTAGGCCATTGTACTCTAGTCGCTTGCATCTCACTACCATAGTGCAGCGACTAACTCGACTCGTAAACCACGCCGAATACTATAGTACTTGCATCTCATCTTCTAGTGTTCGAAATGATTCGGACTTCTGTTACAATCCCGTCAAGTGATCTTTACATGTGGCAAGAACGAATGCAAGTGTCATGCCCACTAAGAACAAAACACGGCAAGGAGACAGAACCGCATACAAGACCCAAATCCATAAGGCCGCGGGTGCCCTGTTACCTCTAGCGAAATAGGGGAATTAACCTTAGTCTAATATGCATATACTAATATTCACTTTAAGTGTAAGCTATGCTATTCATAGAGCACCTTAACTATGAATAAAGCGACTACTTCCTAGAGACCGACCCAAAAGAGTTGGCATATTCATTATCTTGTACGGCTTAGGCAATACGACTTAAGGCGTAAAGGCATGGGCAGGATGCTAAGCAATAAACCTGCCGGCTTGAAAACCACACTATTTGTTATGACCAGCGTTCAGTGACCAAGATAGTGGTATCTGCACAAGACTATCTTAACCCCACTTCACTCACGATTGACGTTTTCATAACGGAGGCTCAAGCTTTTGACCTGTTCTTTAACTTACTTTGATTTATTATTTATTTGATATTTAATATCACATGTTACTAGACTCTCCTAGTCTCATCGTCAAACGTTTAAGTATTTTATTTTCGGTTTCATATGATCACATAACATGTTCGTTTATTATTTGAAGTGTTGTTAATTATTAACGTTTTTAAATTTCTATATTAATACGTTTATTAGTATGTCCAATTTTATTTAAGTGTTTTTCAAAACACCTTAAGTCATTTACTTATTCATTTTCAATTTTTCTATACTTAGTAAATTTTCAATCATTTACAACATTTTAAATTTTGAAATTTGAAATATCTTTGAATTTTGAGACGTAACTTGTTTTACAAGTTTCGTGAATTTTTCACTATTCACGTCTCGGGATTTGAAAAGATAACTTGTTCAACAAGTTACCTCAAATTCCCTTAAAACCAAGTTTTTAAACTTTTGGGACGTTACTTGTTCAACAAGTTTCGTCCCGGTTTACTATTCATGACGGTTACTATTCATCGGTCACTATTCACCAGTCACTATTCATCTCAGTCACTATTCATCGGTCAGTATTCATGATTGAGCTTAGTCATTAAGTTTACTAAATATCTAGATATTTTTCTAAGTCAAAAATTGTAAACTCAGTCGTTAAGTAAATTTCTAGTTTCAAAGTCGTTAGGTTCAGTTTGTAAAAAAGTGATAAACGATATTTATTTTAAAGTGACACTTAGTTAAATTTAGTCATCTATTTACTAAATTTAGCGATTTTCATTTTTAATATTAGTATCGTGGATGGTTCATTTAGTCCGTATTGTCCAAGTCCAGCAGTCCAAATTTGCAAAGACAGTAGCACACGATTTAATTCATTTTTATAAAGGTTACACTTTTTAATCGGTTTATTATATTTCCTTTATAATGAAATCGATTTATACAAAAATTCAATTCTAATAACTATTAAACTTTAGTGACTTAGTGATATTTTCATTTTGATTAAATTTGGTCCATTTAAATTGGTAATGTCGTGTGATATGTATATGTAACTAAATTTATTTATTTCTTTTAAATTCTTAATTCTAACTTATTAACTACTAATTAAATTATTTTAAGAATAAACTAAAAAGTGATAAAAACAAATTTAGCCTAAAAAAATAGGCCTAATGCCGTGGCTATGCATGGTGTTCTTCAAAAATTCATTTTTTTATTTTTATCGGTTTTTAGCTTAAAGTCTTTATATTTTAAGTATTCTAATTATACTAAAACGATTTAAGCCTAAAATGAAATTTTACTAAAAATTACATTTGACTAAAATTTGAGCTAAAATATAAAGTTAAATTTTCTAAAAGTTTTTCTAAGTGTTTATGTTGTTTTGATTTATATTATTAACATAATACAACTAATAATTAAACATAAACAAAAATAAACAACAAACATAAAATAGCAAAGATCAAGGTATACTAATAAGATGAACATCACATGGAGAATTCAAGAACATCAAGAACACTAACAATAAAGTCAAGAACACAATTTGCAATTTTAACAACTTATAATTTATTTTCTTAAATTAATTTTTATAACATAATAACATCTATTTTAATACAACTTAACATAACATATTATTTACAAAAATTAAAAGTGAAAATTTATAAAAAATAAAATAAAATGGGGAATGCCGTGAGGAATAATACACACACATAAATTTTATTTTCGATTTTTCTTTACTTTAAACTCATTGTTAATATTTAACATAATTTTTATATATGGTTATAACATAACTAAAACTCATATAAGCTTAAAAACAATATGAACAATAATTTAAAGTACTCAAAAATAATTAAACTAAACATGATTTCATAATACTACAACTTATCTATTTTAAACATTATTTATTTATTATCATTATTTATACATCACATAAACATACAAGTGCACAAAATGATGTTTAACATATTTAACTTCAACATAAAAATCATACTTATAAAAATATAATAATAATCAAATTAATTTTAAAGGAGACTAATATAAGAAATAGCTAGTCACCTTATTTGGGTAGATTATTGGTTATCGTCGGAGATCTAAAATAAATTTTAGATCGGAAAAACTCTTCACCCATAACACCCATGTTTTTCACCCAAAATAATCCAAGAAGTTAGCTCCTAATATACCCACTGTAACACCCCGTGTTAATTTAAGCTAATTATAATTAGGAAATCAATAATTAATCATCCTCGCTCACTGAATTTCCTAAAACAATACACTACAATCATTTTTGCACCTAAACTAAAACCATTTTGAATTACTTTGAATTTGAACTTTATGTTTACATTTTCAAACTCGATAAATCAAATGGAGGATCCTCGACAATTTTCTCGACGGCAAATTTTGGCACGCAAATCGAGGTCAAACATTGACTAAAGGGCCAAGCCACCTAAATGTGATTTAGTCACCTAATCCTTTATTAAATATAATTACTCATAATCCAAACCTAATTAAAGTAGCTTAAGCTTAATCATATTGATTATTACTAACACAACATATAATAATAATATCAAATTACTATTCCACTTTGATTTAACTAACACTTTCACTAAAACTCGATATATTGAGTTACACTAAGCCCAAACTGATAAACTTTTTGACGTTTGAGGATAATGATTTAATTCGATAACATTCAACGAAAAAAATATATATTTCGATCGAATAAAATTTTATTTCAAAGTTATTGAGACAAACTAGTACCCAAATTTTTGTTTGAATTCGTTTTGAGGTTTATTTTCATTTTTATTTTCGATCTCACTTCTAAACATTATTTCAAGACTATATTTTTCATTTGAGACTTTTCACGTGCGCACAAGTCGAAAATTTCAAAAACGAAAATCGGGCCAAGTAACCCATGTTGGCGAGAATTTGGAGCTTACAAGCTCAACATTGTCTTCCTTTTTCTTTTGCTTTTCCTACACAATTGCTCCCTTGTCTCAAGCATGCTTTCCTTCCTCTTACAAGCATGCCTTCCACTCTTACACACTTGTGTCCCCTTGTCTCAAGCATGCATGCATTGTTCTTACACAAGTATACAACTTACATACTACAAACTTACATACTACAAAAAATAACACAACTACTACTACTACACCCCACTTACTCGACATACATACACACACAAACACTAAATATTTTCCTAACACTTCCTCTCTAATAAAACCAACTCAAGAAACTTGTAAGAACATATTCATCTTCAACCTCAAGTTCTCCTTTGAAGCTTCACCTTCTTCCTTGCATTTTCTTCTTTAAGCTTCTTATTTTCATGTCTATAATTCACTTAAGCTCTTCACATGTCCCTCCACTACTTATAATTATCAATCACTACATCTTTTAGCTTATAAATTAAAAATGAACATAAATCAAAATCACTTTAAATACAAACATCACCTAAACTAAATACTACTACACTCGAAAATTTTAGTATAGTTAGTTTAGTTTTAAATTAAATTACTAACTTGTGTATTTCATTCTTATGTACCTCTCCTAACCAAAGACGAGGAGCAAGGTGGTGGTGTCGACTTGAGCCAATTCGATCATATCGTCGAATCAGGACAATTGCTAGGGTTTTACTCCACTAACCAAATCAAGGTGCTTCAGCACATTTATGTGATAGGCGCCTCGTAAATGATTTATGTTTTCCTAGATGATGTTTTGATGCATGCTTAGTTTAATTTATCACCTAGTATTCATATGTTAAATTAGGAGACAAAAATCGAAAAATAAAACATATTGTCCACATACATTGTCCACGGCGTTTCTCTTTATTTTTGTCTAATTTTTCGTTTTAATTTTTGTAAATTGCATGCTTAAAATACTAAGGATGAAATGAACATGAAAATATAATTAGTTTATGTTTAGGACTTAAAATGAATTTGTCATGAATTTAAATGTTTTAATGTGTTATGTGTGTTCTTGAAATTTTGTGTTAATCTTATGTTTAAATGATGTTTAGTTAATTGTGTTAATGTTTTGATATGTTTTCCACTCACGATTTAATACATAAATAATATAAGATAAATTAGTTGTTGAATTAGAAGTATAAAAATCAAAAATCAAAATTTATGAACATGTATAAATATACACGGCCAAATTTAATTTCATGGACCAATTTTTAGTTTTAATTTTTCTAAATAACATATTATGATTAGTATAGTTAAATTAGACTTGTATGAAAAATTTGAGAAAATTTTATAAACATATAAAAATTTGACTAAATAATGTTCATATGAAAAATATTAAAATTCAAAGACACATTCATGTGTTCTTCACTTAGGTGATTAGTTTGATTCATAAATTTTATAAGTTTTAGTTATTTATTGTTTTTAAGTACTAATTTAAATCATTTTAGCATAAACTAAATAATTAGTATATAAAACCTTTAAGTCACAAAACGATAAAATCGAAAAATGAAAATTTTGGACACCACCTTCATTCTCCACGGCATCCTTGCCAATTTTGGGGTTAAATTTATTTTTATCACTTTTTAGTTTATTGTTAAAATAATTTAATTAGTAATTAACAAGTTGGAATTAAGAAATTAAAAGAAACAAATCAATTTTGATATAATATACATACACACGGCATTCCTAATTTAAATGGGCTAAATTTGATCAAAATGAATTTATCACTTAGTTACTAAATTTGATTTATAATTAGGATATTATTAGATTGTAAAATGAACCGTTAATAAAAAGAATCAACTAAACCGATAAAAATAAACGCGTTACCCGTATTAAAATGAATCTTGTCGAGTGCTACTACCTATGCTTAAATTTGGATGTGGACATACGGACTATTTAAAATGAACTACGACAACCTCGCTAAAAATGGAAACCGCTAAAAGATTAGTTAAGTATATGACTAAATAAACCGAGTTTCACTTCTAAAATGTTATTTAAAATCACCAAGTACAAAATGAACTTAACGACTTTAAAACTAGAATTTTGTACTTAGATTATATTAAGTTTTACTTAGAAATCATTTTTCAAATCACTAAATACAAAAGCGAACCTAACGACTTTAAAACTAGAATTTTACACTTAGTAAATAAAAAGGTTTAGTTTTATTTTCTAAAATATCCTTAGTATAACAAAAATGTATAAGAGTATAAAGATACTAAGTATAAATAAAGTCAAATAATAAATACTAAAGTATAAAGAAAATAAAATAAAAATACTAAGTATAAAGGAAATAAAATAATAAATACTAAGTATAAGAATACATATACGTATAAAATACGAATAAAATACGAAGTATAAAAATACGTACAAATACGGAATACTTAAAATACGAATACGTATAAATACGAGGAATAGTAAATACGATGAATAGTAAATACGGTGAATAGTAAATACGGTGAATAGTAAAATAATGAATAGTGAAAAATATTTAAAAGTTACGAACGGACTCAAAATAAATAATTAAGTGTTTCTATGTGTTCTGGTTTACTCAAGAATCATTGTTACTAAAATTTCATTATACAAGTTTGACGTTATATTTATGATACAAGTTTGTCATTATCGTTATTTATGAGCAAGAGAATGAAAAGTTAAGAAAGCAAGTACTTGAATAAAATACTAGGATTGTTCGCCATGTTGCGACTCTTGAAATTCGAAGTTAACGAGGTAGCTGTATATGGGGACTTGGGCTTCCTCCCAGAGTTGCCCAAGGCGATTAACGATCTTGAGATTTCTTTTCGGCGCGGAGTATCAACCTCAGGGATGGGGCATACTTGATATTACCGTGGGCCCATATATCAGTAATTGGAAACGCCAACCCCATCCGGGGGTACCCGTCTCTGGTGATAGTCGAACTTTTTCGTCGGTGATACCTTTTGAATAGCGAATACGTATGATCCTCGATAGGTAGTGTATGCATACATTAGACAAGGGATTAGGCCGTCCTTATTACCTTAGATATCTTTAGCATATTCGATTCACGTCAGATTTCGTTCGACTCTGCAACTCTTCTTGGCGGATTATGTCTCGCATGGGTCCGCCTTACTAACGAAGATTCATTTGTTATCACATGTTGAATGTATTTCCTGGTTTGTTTGATGATTATCTGAATGATTTGGTTGAGTATTGGAATGTGATTCGTGAGTATGTTTATATGTGAGCGTGGTATGTTAATTGATTGGTTTATACTCGTATTAAATCATCATGATCTCCTTATGTGTTTTTGCTTGCATACTTGCTATTTGTTTCCCTTGTTTATTTATTATTCATATCGATAACGCTTTAGAATTGCATGTATCGAAAGAGTGTCTTGAGGAAAATGATGAGAGTTAAATGCAGGTACCCCGAGTCTTGACCGTTGATCTATCAGGGGATTTGAAGGCCTTATTTTGTAATCTATTTTGAGAGAACTTGTAAATCTAAATACTCTGTTTTATCTATAAACTCGTATTATGTATACTGAGTTTGTTAAACGATAACAGCTGGTTTTGTAATATATAGACTTAATTAATTTTCCGCCTTAGTTTAATTAAAGTCACGAAAAACCAGGTTGTTACACCCACTAATTAACTAGAATACTTAGGAATTATTAGAAATAATATTAGGGTTTTATTTTAATGGTTTTAGGAAGAAAAAAAAAAAAGAAAAAAAAAGAGAGCAAAGGGAGAGCAAAGCTACGGCAAAATGGAGAGCAACAAAGTGATTTTTGCACTTAGAAAAATTATGAGGACAAGTTGTAAAAATTTAGATGATAAGGTTAAATTTTTATGTAAATAATGTTTAATTAAAATCAAAATAAAAACACAATCATCACATTAATCCATTTATGTCTACATTACTATTTGGACATAGAAAATGTTCCCCCGATATTTTAAAATGTTTTTACGAAATAAATCGGGTTTAAAAAGTCGGGCGTCAAAGATGGTAAAAGTTAAAGTGTGCGCGTTTGACGATTTTTCGAAATATCTCTACTTTTGAATTTTAAGACTAAAATATTTTATTTACTATTCAAGAAAATATTTAAAAGTTAAGGAAGTCGATAAAATTTTCAAAACGAAAGTTTTAATTAAAAGTGATTTTAAATGATCGCGAAATATATAACTGCTATAGAAATTGAATTATACTATTAAATTTCATCTTATTTTAGATATGAATGTTAAAATGATTTGATGAAATATTTGTATGTGTTGTGTGGAAAGAAATGGTAGTATTGTATTAGTATTGTATTTTGTATGTATGTATTATTATTATGTATAAACTTAAAATTTAAATGAGCTAAATGAAATGATGATGAATAATGTAGGTGTAAGTAAAATGTGACTTGTGTAAGAAAAATGGAAGAGGATAGAATTTTGACTAAGGTGTCAAAATCTCATGGGTCAAATGTTTATTTTTCGGGCCCGATTTTCGTTTTCGAAATTTTCGATTTGCGCGATCGCAGAAAGTTTAATTTCAAAATAAAAGATATGATCTTAAAATAGTGTTTTGAAATAAAATCGAACATAAAAATAAATAAAAAATTCGAAAGGTACTAAAAACAAAAATTGAGTTTTAATCCTCGAAATTTTGAATAAAAATTTCCTAGGTCGAAATACTTATTTTTTTCGTTGAATGTTATAGATTTAAAGAATCATATTCAACCGTCAAAAATTTAATCAATTTAGAAAAAAGTTAGTTTAATAGAAACGAAATAGTGATTTGATATTAAAAGTAATGTTTTAATAAGAAAACAAAATGATTAAAAATCAAATTTAAAAATCAATAAAAATTTGAGATATTAAGTTACTTTAAAAATAATGGAAGAGGATAAGATTTCTTAGTCATCACTTTTTTGATCGGAAACTTTTGTCGTTGATTTGAATTTCAAAGCCGAGAAAAGTATAAGGGTCCATTTTTATTTTGAAAATCAAAAATATCCGAAATTGAATTTTATGAATAAAAGGTTTTACTTTTATTTTTATGAATAGTAAACATAACTTAACCTTTTTGAAATTTGAAAGGCGATATTAGTTTTGTGTTGATTTTTTATAAAATTTTGAATTGTGTTTCTTTTTGAATTCTAAAGATAATACAACATATTTTATTTTTCAAAATTTTTAAATTTGGACTTAAGAAATTTAGTATTATTTAGCGAAAAAAATTCAGACGCATTTTTATTATAAGGAAAAAGGATGAATTTAATTGAAGGAATTAAATTCTTTTATAATATTATGTTAAAATAACATAGGGTGTTACAAAGCTAACCTCAACATTATTTAGTATTTCATTGTTGTCAAGCTCATCTTCTGATTCAACACTAACACCATCTAGCTCATCATCACTACTACACACATCATCCTCCTCAACTTCAGTTTCTTCCTCCTCACTACTAGATCTGCCAATCTCATAGTCAGGGTCACTCACATCATTATCACTCCCAGATGCACCCTCAACAACACAAGATGACTTTGGCAAGTTAGAAGGAGGGTCAGAAGAAGGGGCAGAGGTTGATTTTGGGCTATGGGTTTCAGAAGAAGGGGCTGAGGTTGATTTTGGTTGTGGGACTTGGTCCTCCTCTGATGCAACTGTTGTTGAAATTACAATTGGGAGTTCAGAAGGAGGAAGAGTGGTTCCAGCAGAGGGGACTGCTGATTTTGGGAGAGTGATTTCAGGGGGACTTGAATGTGATGGTATGTAACAACCTGGTTTTTAGTCGACTTTAATTACTAAGGCGGAAATTAATTAAGTTTTAAACCAGCGTCATTAATTATACCAATAACCCAAAATATTACATCATCGTTTAAGAGTTGAATAAAATAACTCTAAGTACGAAAATTTAAAAGAGTAGCGTCGTATATATTACATCTCTTTCAAAAACAAACTAAAGTAAAGCGATAAATATAAGCTGGTCCCGTCCCAAAATCCAAGCATCCAGTCCACGCTTTTCCTGCACAATAAACTATTGGGGGGATGCCCGCTGAGCGGACAGTGACTAGCTATGCTCATACTTACCCTCGATTTCAATTACTTTGGTTTATTACTATCGCTTTATAATTATAACATTATGATAAAAACATAAACATGCTTATTACATATAGCATATAAAGACATATCAGTCATAAGGCATGCGGTTTAAAGCGATAAATCATATAAGCATGATATTCAGTTATGAAAGCAAGTACCAGATAATATCATTGCAATAGTGTCACAACAATTCAACAGGATTACGACGCGATATCAGATCGCCAACAGACATACATATAGTATCATTCACATCATGCAGACTCGATTCACTTCAGAAATTTGTGGTCTTTAGTTTTCGAAGATGGTACACACTCATTCTCATTTAATCAAACAACAAACAACACATACTGCTTACGAGCCATTGTACTCTAGTCGTTTGCATCTCACTACCATAGTGCAGCGACTTACTCGACTCGTAAACCACGCCGAATACTATAGTACTTGCATCTCATCTTCTAGTGTTCGAAATGATTCGAACTCCAGATACAATCTCGTCAAGTAATCTTTACACAGGGTAAGAGTGAATGCTAGTATCGCGCCCACTAAGAACGAAACACGGCAAGGAGACAGAACCGCAAGATGTGCTAAGCATATAATGTCACGGTGGCCCTGGTAACTTTAGCGAAATAGGGGAATAAAACCCTAGTCTAGTATGCATACACTAATATTCACTTTAAGAATGGACTATGCTATTCATAGAGCACCTTAACTCTGAATAAAACGACTATTTCCTAAAGCCTGACCCAAAAGAGTTGGCATATTCATTATCTTGTACGGCTTTGGCTATACGACTTAAGGCGTAACGGCATGGGCAGGATGCTAAGCAATAATGTTGCCGGCTTAAACCACACTATTCGGTATGACCCAAGCCAGAGACCGAGATAGTGGTATCCGCACAAGAGTATCTTAACCCCACTTCACTTACGATTGACGTTTTCATATCGGAGGCTCAAGCGTTTGACCTTTTATTTAACTTACTCAAGGTTTATTATTTATTTGATATTACATATCTCATGTTACTAGACTTTCCTAGTCTCATCGTCAAATGTTTAATTTGAATTGTAGGTTTCATATGATCACATAACACATTCGTTTATTATTTGAAGTGTTGTTAATTATTAACGTTTTCAAGTTTCTATATTGAAACGTTTATTAGTATGTCCAATTTTATTTAAGTGTTTTTCAAAACACTTTAAGTTATTTACTTATTCATTTTCAATTTTTCTATACTTAGTAAAATTTTCAATTATTTACAATATTTCAAATTTTGAAATTTGAAATATCTTTGAATTTTGAGACGTAACTTGTTTTATAAGTTTCGTAAATTATTTTACTATTCACGTCTCGGGATTTTGAAAAGATAACTTGTCAAACAAGTTACCTCAAATTCCATTAAAATAGGTTTTGAGACATTACTTGTTCAACAAGTTTCGTCCCGGGTACTATTCACCGTCTTGAAAATTTGGGACGTTACTTGCTTAACAAGTTTCGTCCCGATTTACTATTCATCGACACTATTCATCTAGGTCACTATTCACTTGTGTAGGTACCGGGATCTGACCATGGAACCACTCGACGTCTTGCTAGGGCCGTAAAGTTAAAAAAGACTAAATAAGAAAAACCTTTTAAAACTGTTTTGGAGCCGCCACTAAATTATGAGGGAAATTTAGAACCCGCCTCCGTGTCCTCATGCTCAAAGACACGTCTTAGAGTTCAAGGCACGTCGACACCTATCCGTCTAAGGTTATTGTGAAACCAGATTCGGATTCGGGTGAGGGTACTTTTCTAAAGCATAAATCAAAATATTGTTTTTATGAAAGATCTTTTGGAAAAGCCTATCAAAAGATAGCCTCTACTAGACTTGAGAACAATGCAAAGAATGATACATGAGCCTAAGTAATACGCTACGTACAAGTGCGACAAAGATGTAAAATAATGCAAAAGAGATTGTTTAAAACCCTCAGTTAAGCATGCTTAACTTATTAACGAAAACAGTTCAGTTTAATGACGAATTCATTTTAAGTGATTTAGATGCAATAAGAGGATTTGCTAAATGCATGCAATAAAATAAAGTTCAATTAGCCATTGATTTATTTTAGAGAGGTCAGTTGTTTATGCGACTTTGGAAAGGTGTTACGAATAGGGTGTGTATTCGAGGTGCATGGCCGCCTTATGAAAAGCAGACTCGCGTACCAAAGTCGGGGTGAGCCTAATGTAGGCCCTTGCTAGTCTAAGAAGTAAAGAAAGACCCTAATCCATGGTAGGATTAAGTATTACTGTCTCGAATCGAAACTGGCGCCGCTTCAAAGGGGAGAATTCTACACTAGAAAAATGAAGAATTCAAAGGTGTTTATGCGTGAGGCTTTGAGAAAGAATTTTGAGGTGTGAATTGTACTCTGAAATTGTGTGTTGAACGAATGAATGAAGGGTTGTATTTATAGTGTAGAGTTCGGCAGATTTTAGGAAATCTAGGGATAAAACCGGACGTAGGAGCCGCAAGGCTCCTTGCGACTGCCTGGGGCAATCGCAACACGTCTTGCGATAGCCCCTACCAATCGCAATGCCCCTTGCGATTGGTAGGGCGGGCAAGATACCCTTTTTTCCGTATATTTCCAAATTATCTTTTAGGATTATACGAAATATCCTTGCTTGAGCTCTAAGCTACGGTTGCTAGGGTTTGTTTTAGGGTTTATCCTGGACCTTGGGAAGCGGGCCAGGCATGGGTTTGGGCTCGGTTCTGGGCCCGAGCCCTGAAAATGTAAAAGGGGTGTATTTTGTAGTATTTTGTGAAATAGGACATTCTGTGAGGCTATCCTAAGGGTTTGCTAAAGCTAAAGGATGGTTTTAGCGACTCGTCCTAAATTTAGGGATTTTTAGGAGAATCGAATCGAATCAAACCTTGTTAATGTAAAAGGATCGATTAGACTTGAGGTGTGTAAAAAGAGTGTACGCATGCCAGTTAGGACCTGAACTCGAAACGAGCTAGACTCTAAACCTAAGGACACTAAAAGTGATGACCCATAAAGAAAACTCATTTGCATTTTCAAACATTTAACTCGAATTCGTCATAATTAGAACCATTTAAGTCAACATAAAAGCATGCAATAAAAGTCCATTGTTACATCACTGGGTTTTTGGTGGGAGGTGCGGATTTGGGTATCTACAGAGCCCCCAATTTGACTGAGCTTAGGACTAAAGCGAAAGTCAAACTACACGACAACATCCGGACCGTTACAGTCTCGATGCCATCAGCGGTGCGGAGTATGTGTCCATGGGTGAGACTAGGACTCCGAACCGGGCTTATCCGGGGAGGGACAAACATGTTTAGGGACATGACGGTCCTTGCATACTCGTAAGGGCATGCCTGCCTGCTAATACCTTTGCGTGTTATTCTTTGTTGCTTGTCTCGTCCAAAGAGCGTGCGTGCTTAATCCCGTAAAGGAGCGTATATGCTTCATGCTTCGTGCTAGTGCTTTTGCTGGTGCTCATCTCGTAAAAGAGTGCTTATGTCCGCCGGGAATTATCGTCCGAGGAAAATGCTCATGTTTAGTGTATACGCAAAGGTTGTGTATAGTGCTTCAAACTCGTTTAAGAGTGTGGCGGACTTTAGGTGACGCCTTAACCGAAAGCTTGCGATTCCGAAGAAAATACTTAGGCCTGAAAATTAATCGGGTACAAGGTGGAGAGTAAACGTGGAATAAAACATGCTCTGGAAATTGCCTTGTCGACTAGTGACTCTTCCGGGAAATCTCTTATCAACTGGCGACTTCAAGCTTGAACTCACTCGCACATGTCGCGGTTTCAAATCCGGAAAAATTCGAATCTGCGATTTGCTCTTCTAAAGATCTTCAGACTTCGCTTGCCTCTTGTTGGATTGTTGTACTTCTGTGTCTTTGTCTTGTGTCTTGTAAATGTTCTTGCTTTGGCCATGAAACGTGGTATCATTACGATTCCTTTGGGTTCACTTGATTCTCGTCTCTCGGACTTGGGATGTTTGGTGCTTCGTCTCACGTTTGGGTACTTGAATGTTTGTATCTGTGTTCGGGTGTCTGATCTTTGGACTTGTGTTTGGGTGTCTGATGCTTTGTGCACACGTGAAAGTACTATGCTTTTAGTGTGCATGCTTGTGTTCATAGCGGTTCTGGAGGTGTCGCTAAACCGTAGATGCGTGATTTCTTCGGGCGTCATGCGAAAAATTACCTTATTTTTCGTTGATGGAAGCTTGAGGGGTGTATGGTGTGAGCCCCCAGTTTGACCAAGTTAAAGTGTATAACGATGGTCAAACTTGGTGATAAGGTTGTTCGGGTGAAAGTGTTTTGGAGTTACCCCCTCGAGTTTGACTGAGTTTGATATGAAAACTGAGTCAAAATGAAGAGGATGTGCTTGGTATTAGTTATGTTGGGAGAAAGTGTTTTTGGATTACCCCCCTCGAGTTTTGACAAAGTTTTGTTTGAAAGCTGAGTCAAAGTGTGGTGATGGATGTGTATTAGGGGAAAAATTTTTGGATTACCCCCTCGAGTTTGTCGTAATTTGGTTGGTATTAAGGCAAAGTGGTGTTGGCTATTGGCTTTCGTTGACGAAGCTTTAGTGTAGAGCTAAATAAAAGTCTTGTTTGTAATTAGGACCATGGTTTGGCGTAAAAGTAAAGTCAGGATTGTGACTATGCTTTTAGTTTTGCCCCCTTAGTTTGGTTAAGTTTTGGTGTAGAAACTAAGTCAAACTGGAAATGTTACTTCTGTCCTTGAATGAAATGATGTTTTGGTGTCGGGTGTTGGTCGTGCCTTTTGCAAAGCTGCCTACGTATCCACGGTGTGTGGAATCAGACCAGCGTAGTTCCCAGAATGCGCTTTTAAGGGTATGCCGGCCCGGGAGGTGTTTGAGCTAAGTCGAATTGTGAATTTGACTCGCTTTTGTTTCTGGGGTGTAATTGTCTTGAGGGTGTCTCTTATCAAGGCAGGGTCTTTACTTCGGCTTGTGGGCTTAGTAGGACTTTTGCTTCGGCTTTTTCTTTTTTCTTCTTTTTTTTGTAGAGTTTTGGGACGTCCATGAAGGATATCTATTTTGTTGTATAGGAGTACGATCCTAAAATGGAGTGTCAGCCCCCAGTCTTGGTTGTAGATGTATATCGCATTCATGGTGCATGAGTCGACCATAACGCTTGTGTGACTTCCTAGTCTAAGGAGGTGAATGTGTGGCTTCCTAGTCTAAGGAGGTGAATGTGTTATCTGTAGATATTGGGGAATATTGTGGATAAGCCCCCTGTCTTGAGGTTTGGTACTTCGGGATGGGTCATTTCCACGGGGTATGGTTGTTGATGTAAGGGGTGAACGACGGTTGTTCATTTGTTGTTTGGTTTGGGTACAATGTATCTTGTACCGTCAGGTAAGGGGTACCAACGTCTTCGGATGGGTTGTGTCTTGAACGGGTTGGATCCAAATTCGTAGAGCGTGGTGTAGCCAATGTTGTTGGATAGGCTTTATCCAATGCCGTTGGATAGAGCGTGTCTTGTGTGATTGGACATCTTGGGGTAGCGTGCATCCATTGTCGTCGGGCGTACTCCATGGGCTTAACTGCATTCTGAGCATCGTGAATGCCTGCTTATGTCGTGATTGATGTCTTCTTCGTCTCTTACTTGTACCTGCATTGTTAGTACTCAAAGAAAGAAAGTTTTTGAAAATACTCTCGCGTTTTTTTTGGAAATGCCTTTTGATCGAACGAAGTTTTTGAAGATGTCGTTTTCGTAAAGGAGATTTTGAAAATGCTGTTTTTGCAAAAAAGATTTTGAAAATGCTGTTTTTTCAAGAGAAGAATTTGAAAATGCTGTTTTTTTCAAAAGAAGATCTTGAAAATGCTGTTTTCGAAAAGTGCTTTAAAGACGTGTTTTTTTTGAAAGGTATTGACTCGGGCGTTGAGCTAATTTTTAGAGAGTTCTTCCTAATGTGTACTAACTCGGGAAGTGCTTCCTAAAGTACGTTGACTCGGGTGCTAAGGTGCGTTAACTCGAGTACTGAGTTAATTTTTGAAAGGTGCTCTATGAAATATTTCAAAGACAACGATGAAACAAGTGTTTGAAGTGTTTCAAAGACGAAGGTGAATCGTATGCGTGACTCGAGACTCGACAACGATAGGGATGTAAGTGACTGTGACACGTGCATCGGTAAAGCCTCCGGCTTGGTTGCGTATTGTTGCTTCAGTGGCCTGTCATTGTTCCTGCAAAATGAACAAGGTTAGATGAAAAAGCAGAGTACTACTCCTAGGTCTAGGACAGCTTTGTCTCGACGTAGTCGTTTTAACGTCTCGATAAAGAAACAGTTTGCCTTTGATGTTGGTGGATTTTTGTGGATTTTTGTGAGGATGTCCTTGACTTTGGAAGCTTTAGACATAGGGATGTTTTGTGTAAAAGGGTTGGTTGAGCTCGGGTGAGCGGCCTACGTATCCGTGGGTACGGAATCAAACCTAGCGTAGTTCCCAAGGGTGACTTTTGTAAAATGTGTTTGTTTATGTGAAGAGGCGTTTATGTGGAAAGGGGCGTGTTTAAGGACCCGCCGGTCCAAAAGGGTGTTTTTGGGTGTAAGAAGGTGCGTGTTTAAGGACCCGCCGGTCCAAAAGGGTGTTTATGTGATTGACCTTGATACATTGCATCTTAAAGATAGGTTTTCCTTAGTTGATCTTGGCCGCTTGTTTGTCACATCAAAGTCCAATTTGATGGAGAGGGGTTCTATTCCCCAACTTCGATAATTGGATGAATCATCGAAGTATGTCGCTTCTTTATTGATGTTGTAAATTCCGTTGTCGGGAAATGATGTAGTGTCGATAATGGGCTCCTCGTCGATAACGTGGTTCCTTAATGTCAAATTCGGCTTAGAGCAATGTCCATCGCGCCATATGTCCTTTTGGCACGAGTTCTTTGAAGAGGTATTAGACTGGGTCCATTTTTGAGTAGACCTTTGTTCACTTAGCCACTTGCTTTATTGACTTTCGGGCTTTTTTATTGTTGTTTTGTCCCTTTTTTAAAGACTTTGAGACTTGTTTCCTTTTTTGATTTCTTGGAAACTTTGAGACTTTTTTCCTCTTTTGGAAACTTCGAGACTTGTTTCCTTTTGACTTCTTGGAAACTTTAAGACTTATTTCCTTTTGACTTCTTGGAAACTTTGAGACTTATTTCCTTTTGACTTTGCTCTTTTGCCGTTGTTTTCTCTTTTGATTATATTCCCCCTGAGAATTCGTCGGGCCCTTCGTGGCTTGGGCTCGAGCTTCGACTTTGCTAGACCTTATGGTGGGGAGGTTGCATGTGATCATGTGTCTATCACGCCAGACTCCTCTGACAAGTTCGTTTGCTTATTAGGCACGCGATCGAGTACGCGGAGGGCGATCCAGGAGTACTCATACTTTTGGTCGCGGTCAAATTCATGACCACTGTGGAGCTCCAAATTAACGGATCCTCCTCCAAAAGCAGCGGAGTAGTAGACCATAAGCAGACTACCGAACCTTAAGTGTTTAGTCGTCAAAAACCTTCTTGTTCTTGTCTTGTATTAATGTTGACTTGGACCTTCGTAGCCGGCCTAGACCTCCTTCGGATAACTACTCCTAGGATGCAATGTATGTCGGTGCAAAATGGTTTTGTATAAGAAATGTGAGTAAAATGGGTAAAGGGAAACTGGGTTATAGGCAAACTTATTCCCTTATCGATTTGTTAAAATGTCGTACGTCGAAGACTCGATTATCCTAGACTGACGGAGACGGACTCTACGCTTGAAAACTCGACCCGTATTTAAAAGACTCGAAATGCTTGAGGGGATCCGCCAGATCGTCGATGGTGCTTGAGTGGACGCCTTGTTGGTTGCTTCGTGATGCACGTGTCATGGGTACACGTTGATGCCCTTAGTGTTAAGACTCGATTAACGCATACTTTGATTCGATTTTGTCTTTGAAAAACGGTTTCGTTTGGAGGGTGTTTTGAGTTGAAATGTGTTGTCACATTTCGACTCTGTGCAAGGGATAATTCAAGGCAGTGATGAGCTACTTGAATCAAGGGTGCTTCGAAAATGCGATGGAAACGGTAGTGCCCGTTTTCATGCACGTGCTTAAGGAAGAGTTTGACCAACATCAAAAGTCCTTGGGATTGAGTTTACAATTCTCGGGTTTGTGCTTTTGCGAAAAGAGGAATGCCTGATCCTAGAAGGTTTTGGGCTAGTGAAAACTTTCGAAAGACGCTTATATTAGAAGGGGTATAAAAAGGAAAAGACCTTGAGCCGTTCGATTTGTTTTGTGAAATTCCTCGAGAATGGGCTGACATTCTCGGGTTTGAAAAGAGTTTTGTGATAAAGAGGGTTGTAATGACCGCGAGTCATGCGGCCGATTCTGAGCTAGAGACGTTTTAAAACGTTTCATGCTCGACGATGTTTGGTGATAGGAAGCTAGAAGTCTATGTTAAAGGTGTGTTGCTAAGATCCTATTGGTCGATGCTCGAAATGGCGTTTAAGCTATTTGAGTCGAAGGTGTCAAAATGAGATGAGGACGAGCTCGCTCGTCCACATGGATTTTGTCCAAGGAGAAATGGATCGAGGTGGTTTGAGCCATTCGATCCGATGTTAGAATCCACAAGATTGGGCTTGGCCATTCTTGGGTATGGCGAGGGATGCTACCTATTGGACTGGTTTGGCAATGGGTCGTTTTGTTTAGAAAGGTTCGAAGAAGCCTAGGGTCGTGAGTTCGCTTTGAAAGACTCACCAAGAATGTGTCCTCATTCTTGGGTTATGCTTTGTGAAAAAGCATGCGATAAATGGGTTAGGATAACCGTAGGTTATTTAATCCATTTATGTTTTCAAAGGCTTAGGAAAAGCGGGTTTTGTGTTGGGTTGCTCACGATGTTTTTAATTAACGATTGTTCATTCGTTCATTTTATCGCACGTTTGTTTAATTGATTTGTTTAATTTTTTGTTTGTTGTTCGTTGTTTGTTTTTAGCTCATTTCGTTTTAGAAGACTCTTTTAATTTTGGGAAATTCTACGGTGTACCCTCCAACTTTTTCATTTTCTACTGTGTACCCCTCTTTTTTTAGCCTTACACAGTGTACCCCTTAACTTCATTAGTAACTATAAACCGTGACCTAATTACAATTTTACGTTAAGTAGGCGCTAATTTTGAACGTTGAAGAGGTGACATGGCACGTTTTTGCTGACTTGGGATTTACACGTCATTTTAATTGGGATTTACACATCATTTTCCAAGTCAGCAAAAACGTGCCATGTCACCTCTTTAACGTTCAAAATTAGCACCTACTTAACGTTAAATTGTAATTAGGTCGCGGTTTATAGTTACTAATGAAGTTAAGGGGTACACTGTGTAAGGCTAAAAAAAGAGGGGTACACGGTAGAAAATGAAAAAGTTGAAGGGTACACCGTAGAATTTCCCTTTAATTTTTTTTTAAAAAAAAGAAGGAAGTTTTTTTCGAAAATGGGCTAGGAGTGTTTTTGAGACAAGACTGCGTGCGCACAGCTCGTCTCGATGTTAAAAGGCTTCGTTTTGCATCCACTTAGCCCGAGTGACAGTATTTTGTCGTGGGCTAAAGTTGGGTGCGTAAAAAGGGAATCAACTTGGGTTTAGCCAAGTCGAGGATGTTAAAAAGGATTTAAGCTGTGAAGCTGAAATTTACGAGTTGGGGTTGGAAAGCCTCGACTCGGGTTTTGCTAGTTTTGTAAAAAGGGAAATTTGAAAAATGTTTATTTTAAAAATTTCGCGAGAGTTTTGTTTGTAAAAAGTTAGACGTTAGGTAAAATGTTAGTTGTTAGTTGTTAGGTTGATTATTTTCGAAAATTTTAGGTGAGTTTTCGAAGATATGCGGATTTTGAAAAGGACTATATTGTATAGCCTCGCACTTGTACGTATGACTCTTGGTCGTTTGGTCAAGTCTCGTACGCCTCCAACTGATTTGAGTACGCTTTGGCAGGTGCTTTCAGCCCTTCGCCTACATAGTATAACATGTAGGATACGAAGGAAGCCCTGGGGCGGTCAAATCAGTTTGCTACGGCAAGCCGTGGAAGGGTGAGAGGAAGGTTAGTCCAGAACGTGCTTTATCGAGTGGACAAGCCTGCATTTGGAACCACCTCTCAGGGTATTCGTGTGTGAATCCGACTAGATTCGACTCTAAACGGATATGCTTAGCTCATGCATGTTGATTGTTCTCAAGTCGTTCAAGTCTCATTTTTATTTTTAAAAGGAAAAAGCTAGTTTTAATTTTAAAAATAAAACCTCGCCCCCAAATGAGTCGCCAATCAGAGGTCCCGGGATCTGCCCCGGGACCCCCTCGCCGTCTTGCTAGGGCCGTAAAGTTAAAAAAGACTAAATAAGAAAAACCTTTTAAAACTGTTTTGGAGCCGCCACTAAATTATGAGGGAAATTTAGAACCCGCCTCCGTGTCCTCATGCTCAAAGACACGTCTTAGAGTTCAAGGCACGTCGACACCTATCCGTCTAAGGTTATTGTGAAACCAGATTCGGATTCGGGTGAGGGTACTTTTCTAAAGCATAAATCAAAATAATGTTTTTATGAAAGATCTTTTGGAAAAGCCTATCAAAAGATAGCCTCTACTAGACTTGAGAACAATGCAAAGAATGATACATGAGCCTAAGTAATACGCTACGTACAAGTGCGACAAAGATGTAAAATAATGCAAAAAGAGATTGTTTAAAACCCTCAGTTAAGCATGCTTAACTTATTAACGAAAACAGTTCAGTTTAATGACGAATTCATTTTAAGTGATTTAGATGCAATAAGAGGATTTGCTAAATGCATGCAATAAAATAAAGTTCAATTAGCCATTGATTTATTTTAGAGAGGTCAGTTGTTTATGCGACTTTGGAAAGGTGTTACGAATAGGGTGTGTATTCGAGGTGCATGGCCGCCTTATGAAAAGCAGACTCGCGTACCAAAGTCGGGGTGAGCCTAATGTAGGCCCTTGCTAGTCTAAGAAGTAAAGAAAGACCCTAATCCATGGTAGGATTAAGTATTACCTGTCTCGAATCAGGAAACTGGCAGCGCTTCGCTTCAAAGGGGAGAATTCTACACTAGAAAAATGAAGAATTCAAAGGTGTTTATGCGTGAGGCTTTGAGAAAGAATTTTGAGGTGTGAATTGTACTCTGAAATTGTGTGTTGAACGAATGAATGAAGGGTTGTATTTATAGTGTAGAGTTCGGCAGATTTTAGGAAATCTAGGGATAAAACCGGACGTAGGAGCCGCAAGGCTCCTCATGATCGCTCGGGCAATCGCAACACGCCTATGATAGCCTACCAATCGCAATGCTCCTTGCGATTGGTAGGGCGGGCAAGATACCCTTTTTTCCGTATATTTCCAAATTATCTTTTAGGATTATACGAAATATCCTTGCTTGAGCTCTAAGCTACGGTTGCTAGGGTTTGTTTTAGGGTTTATCCTGGACCTTGGGAAGCGGGCCAGGCATGGGTTTGGGCTCGGTTCTGGGCCCGAGCCCTGAAAATGTAAAAGGGGTGTATTTTGTAGTATTTTGTGAAATAGGACATTCCGTGAGGCTATCCTAAGGGTTTGCTAACGCTAAAGGATGGTTTTAGCGACTGGTCCTAAATTTAGGGATTTTTAGGAGAATCGAATCAAACCTTGTTAATGTAAAAGGATCGATTAGACTTGAGGTGTGTAAAAAGAGTGTACGCATGCCAGTTAGGACCTGAACTCGAAACGAGCTAGACTCTAAACCTAAGGACACTAAAAGTGATGACCCATAAAGAAAACTCATTTGCATTTTAAAACATTTAACTCGAATTCGTCATAATTAGAACCATTTAAGTCAACATAAAAGCATGCAATAAAAGTCCATTGTTACATCACTGGGTTTTTGGTGGGAGGTGCGGATTTGGGTATCTACAACTTGTCACTATTCATCTCAATCACTATTCATCGGTCACTATTCATCTCAGTCACTAGTCATTTCAGTCACTATTCACATCGGTCATTATTCAAATCGGTCACTATTCAAATCGGTCACTATTCACATCCTAACTTAGTTACTAAGTTTTAAAATCTAGCTTTAAAAACGTTAGGTTCGGTTTGTAAAAAGTGATAATCGATATTTATTTTAAAATGTGACTTAGTTAAATTTAGTCATCTATGTACTAAATTTAGCGATTTTCATTTTTAAAATAATAGTATCGTGGATGATTCATTTTAGTCCGTATGTCCAAGTCTAATAGTCCAAATTTGCAAAGGCAGAAACACACGATTTAATTCATTTTTATAATTGTTATACTTTTTAATCGGTTTATTATATTTCATTTCTAACTAAATCGATTTATACAAAAGTTCATTTCTAATAACCATTTAACTTTAGTGACTTAGTGATATTTTCATTTTGATTAAATTAGGTCCATTTTATATGGTCAAAATCGTGTGATATGTATATGATATCAAAATTGATTTATTTCTTTTAATTTCTTAATTCTAACTTATTAATTACTAATTAAATTATTTTAACAATAAACTAAAAAGTGATAAAAACAATTTTGACCCAAAATTAAAGGGGAATGCCGTAGCTAAGCAAGGGTAGTGTCCAAATTTTCATTTTTCGATTTTATCGGTTTTTAGCTTAAAGTCTTTATATTTTAATTATTCTAATTATACTAAAATGATTTAAACTAAAATGAAATTTTACTAAAAATTTCATTTGATTTATGAATAGTATTTTTCAACACTTTAATTTTCTAACTTTTTATTCTTAATGATTTAGCTAGTTTAATTTATATAGTTGTTAATATAATAACTTATTAGTTAATAAAAACAATAAATAATAACAAACATAAAATAATCAAGAATCAAAAAGTACAACACACTGAAGCAACACATGAACATCATATGAGTTTATTAAGAACACAACATGAACATCAAGAACACACTTTTTCATTTTTAACAACTTATAATTTATTTTTTTCTAATTTAATTCTTTTTACATGATAACATCCGTTTTATACTAACTTAACATAACATATTATTTACAAAAATTAAAAGTGAAAATTTATTAAAAAAAATAGGGAAATGCCGTGAAAATGCACAAGTATGTATATATTTTATTTTCGATTTTTAATCACTTTAAACTCATTGTTAATATTTCACATAATTTTTATATATGATTATAACATAACTAAAACATAACTAAACATAAAAATCATATGAATCATAATTAAAAATGCTCAAAATTAAATTAACTAAACATATGAACATTTTACTACAACTTAACTATTATCAATATTACTTATTTATTATCATTTTATTATACTCCACATAACATACAAGCACATATTCATGATGTTTAACATATTTAACATAAAAATCATACTCATAAAACTTATAATAAAAATCAAATTAATTTACAAAGAGGTTAAAATGAGACATAGTTAGTCACCTTGATTGGGCAAGTTATTGATTATCGGGATCGATTATATTATCAAGGTCAAGTTCTTCACCCAAAAACCCGTCTTCACCTTCAAATAAAACCCGTAAATAATAAGCTTCAAAGACCCACTAATTAACTAAATAATACTAGAGATTATTAGAATAATATTAGTGTTTTAATTTAGGAGGTTTTTGTAAATAAAAAGGAAGAAAAATAAAGAGAGAAAGAGAGCAAGAGTAGCTCGGTTTTTAGAGAGCAAAAATAGGAGAGTTTTGCACTTGTGAAATAAATGAGGATGTTGTGAATGAATTTGATTAAGTTTATGTATTGTATTTTGTATTTAGAAAGTATAAACTTTAAATTTAATTAACCAAAATATATACATGGAATGATGAAAGTGTAAGATGTGTAAGTATGAATGATGGGTGAGTAAAAGAAAGAAAAATGGAAGAGGCTAGCTTGTATGGTGAGCTAGAGGGCCGGCCTAATCAACACACAAATGGTTCGGTTTTCGTCTTTGAAATTTTCGATTTGCGCGCACGCGAAAAGTCTCGAAATAAAATATATGATCTTAAAATAGTGTTTCGAAATAAGATCGAAAATAAAAATGAAAATAAACTTCAAAAGGTTACTAAACAAAAATTGTGTTTTAAATCCTCGAAACTTTGAATAAAAAGTTACTAGACCGAAATACATATTTTTTTTTGGTTGGAAGTTAACGATTTAAATAATTAGAATCAACCGTAAAAACGTTTATCAGTTTAAATTAAGTGTGACTTGAAATTTCGATAGTTTTCAAAAGTGCTAGTTAAATAGAATTGAAATAGTAGTTAGATAATAAGAAAATATGATTTATTAAATAAACATCAAAATGATTATATTTTTAACCAAATTAGTTTCTTTGAAATTATTCTTTAACTCATTTAGTTTCATTTTAAGTTTTTCCATTATGTGTAATTAGAATTTGTTGAGGATACTTGGTGACTTAGTCACCATGTGGTTCAGCCTTGTGGGTCCATTTTGGCCTCGTTTTGTGCGCCGAAATTTGTCATTGCTTTGACATTTTATTTACCGAGTTCAAATAAAAATAAATTTCACATTCGATTATTTAAAAAATAGTTTTAGTTTAGTTGCGATAAAAATTTTAGTGCATTTTGTTAGGAAAATAATTGGATTAGATTGTCTAATTATCGATTTCTAATTATAATTAGCTTAAATTAACACGGGGTGTTACAAACCTCCCCCCTTAGAAAAAGTTTCGTCCCGAAACTTGAATGTAGAAAAAAAGATTTTCACCTGATTTAAACAGTTCGGGGTATTTCTCCTTCATTGAGGCCTCGGTCTCCCAAGTTGCTTGTTCGGTCAATTGCCCCTTCCATAGCACCTTCACTAAGGGAACCGTCTTCCGCCTCAACACCTTGGTTTCTCGTGCTAGAATCTTTACAGGTCTTTCGGAGTAGAGCAGGTTAGGCTCGATTGCAATCACGTCAGGAGTAATGATATGACTTGGGTCACTCCTGTATCTCCTCAGTTGAGAAACGTGGAACACGTTGTGAACTTTGGATAAGTTGGGGGGTAGTGCTAAGCGATAGGCTACCTCACCAATCCTGTCGGTTACCTCATATGGTCTCACGTATTTAGGACTCAACTTTCCCTTCAACCCGAAGCGTCGGACTCCCTACATGGGTGATACTTTCAAGAAGACATGATCATCGACTTCGAACTCAATAGGTCGGCGATGTTTATTGGCATACATCTTCTGACGATCTTGGGCCGCTTGTAGCCGTTCACGAATGAACTTGATGGGCTCGATCTGGTCTTGAATCACCTGTGGTCCAGTTCCCACGTTGTCACTAGCATCGTCCCAACAGACTGGGCTACGACACTTTCTCCCGTAGAGGGCCTCGAATGGGGCACAACCCAAACTTGCATGGAAGCTTGTAACACCCCGTGTTTTTGAAACACATTTTTATAAAAGAATTTAATTTCCTTAGATTAAATTCATCCTTTTTCCTTATAATAAAAATGCGACTGAATTTTTTTCGCTAAACAATACTAAGTTTCTTAAGTCCAAATATAAAAGTTTTGAAAAATAAAGTATGTTGTATTATATTCAGAATTCAAAAAGAAATACATTTCAAAAATTTATAAAAATCAACCATAAAATTTATATCGCTTTTCAAATTTCAAAAATAGCTAAGTCATGTTTACTATTCATAAGAATAAAAGTAAAACCTTTTATTCATAGAATTTAATTTCGTACATTTTTGATTTTTGAATAAAAAATGGACCCGTATATCTTTCCCGTCTTTGAAATTCAAGTCAACGATTTCAAACACGCAAATCAAAGTCAAGCCACCTTATCTTCTTCCAAAGTCACGTACAACATAACACTTAACATCAACTTTGATTTAATTTTTAATCATTTCGATTATTATAAATAAAACATATTATATTAATAACTAATTACTATTCAAATTTCATTTAACTAACTTTTTCACCTAATCTCAAAATTTTTAGTTATACCTAACTTAAACTGATAAACGTTTTGACGTTTGATTCTAATTATTTAAATCTTTAACTTTCATCCAAAAAAATGTATATTTCGGACTAGTAAATTTTTAATCAAAATTTCGAGGAGCCAAAACCCAATTTTTGTTTTAGTTCTCGTTCGAAGTTTATTTTCATTTTTATTTTCAATCTTACTTCTAAACATTATTTTAAGATCATATATTTTATTTCGAGACTTTTCGCGCGCGCGTAAATCGAAAATTTCAAAAAACAAAAATCGAGCCCAAGTGTGCACATGTGAGCCGAGCTACTTGTGGTCACCATGACCAATTCTGTAGCTCATCTTTTCTCTTCACAAGCCACCCTAAATTACCTACAACATCACTTCACTTACACACTACAACTCATCATCACATGCTATTTAATTTTTAATAAAACATTAACTTCTAATTAGTAAACTAAACTTATACAATACATTTGATCAATTTCTTTTCCACATGCCTTACCTACACAAGCCACCCTATACTTACACACCTATTTAAAATCATCATTTTATTTATTTACATTTAACATTAAATAACAAACTAACATCCTTTTTATTGTAACCCGTATAAATAATTGCGGCCTAACTTTCGAGGTCCGAAAAGTGGTCATACGGACTCGGAATTTAACGAAACAAAAGCCTAAACCACCTAATTTTTCGAGACGGATTTAATGGTACAGTTTTCATAACGATTAGACGGACCGAACTAAATTCATTTTCCTGTTTTCTTTCAAAGGTCAAATTTCATTCCTCGAAACTAACTATTCAATTTTCTGCCTCAAATTTATAAAATTTTACCGACGTTCCTTAACTTTTAAATATTTTCTTCAATAGTAAATAAAATATTTTAGTCTTAGAATTTAAAAGTAGGAATATTTTGAAAAATCGTCAAACGCGCACACATTAACTTTTATCGCTTTTGACACCGGACTTTTTAAACCCGATTTATTTCGTAAAAGCTTTTTAAACATCAAGGGGACAATTTCTTAACACAAATAGTAAGGTGGACTTAAATGGGTGATGATGTAGATGATGATACTTATTTTATTTTAATTAAACTTTAAATAACTAAAAATGCTTTACTTAACCTAGCTTGCTTTCTAACTTGTCCTCAATTACTTCAAGGAGCAAAATCAATACTTTGGCTCATCATTTCCACCGTAGCTTCCTTCCTCTTTTCTCCCTTTTATTTTTTTCCATTTTTTCGAAAAACACTCTAAAATAAAACCTTAATATTATTCTAATAATTCATAAGTGTTCTAGTATTATTAGTGGGTATTTTAGAAGCTAACTTGCAAGGATTTTTGGGTGAAGTATAAGGGTGTTATGGGTGAAGAAAATTCCGATCTAAAATTTATTTTAGATCCCCGACGATTAACATCCTAATTAAGGTGACTAGTTATATCTCATATTAGTCTCTTTAGTAAATTAACTTGTTTTGTTATTATAATTTTATAGTTATGAAAATTATGTTAAAATATATTAAACATCACTTGTGTGCTTTGAATGTTTATGTGTTGCATAGATAATGATAATAACTAATAATATTATAAATAGAATTGTTATAGTTTAATTTAAAGCATGTTTAGAGTATTTATTTTAAGTAATTTAAATTGTTGTTTATTTCTTGTTATGCTAGTATGGTTTACTTATAAATAAAAATATGTTAAATGTATAACAAAGAGTATAAAGTCAAGAAGAATTGAAAATAGAAAAAAATGTGCATGTGTATAAGTTCCACGGCATTTCCTAAATTTCTTGATCAAGTTTTACTTATAATTGTTGTGAATAGTTTATTATGTTAGTGTAGATTAATTAGACTTCTTAGTAATTTTTGTCAAATTTAATATGATAATATAAAAAAAAATGTGTTCTTGATGTTCATTAGAAACTCATGTGTGTTCTTAATATGTTCTTGATGTTCTTCATTTTATGCACACTTTGATTTATAATGTTGTTATGTTTGTTGTTATTGATTGTTTTTATTAACTAGTAAGTAATTACAAAACTAAATATATAAGTTAAACAAGCTAAATCCTTAAATTGTAAAAGTTAGAAATTTAAAGTAAGTAAAAACACTATTCATAAATGAAGTAAAATATTTAGTGAAAATCGTAAACTAGTTAAATCACTTTAGTATAATTTGAATAATTAATATATAAAAACTTTAAGTCAAAACCGATAAATTAGAAAACGAAAATGAAAATGGATGAGTATAGGAGGCCACGGCCTTAGGGCTATTTTTGGACTAAAAATGATTTTTGTCACCTTTTATTTTATCACTTAAGTAATTTAATTTGTTAAAGTAATGAATTATTAATAAAAATAACAAAAGAAATAAATAGCTAAAAGAGATAAGGGCTACGGTATTTATATTATTTTTGGGTCAATTTTGGTCAAAATGAATTTGTCACTTAGTCACTAAATGTGATTAGTAATTGGGATTATATTAGATTGTAAAATGAATCGTTAATAAAAAGAATCAACGAAACCGATTAAAATAAACGTTACACGTATTAAAATGAACCATCTCGAGTGTTACTACCTATGCTTAAATTTGGATGTGGACATACGGACTATTTAAAATGAACTACGACAACCTCGCTAAAAATGAAACCGTTAAAATATTAGTTAAGTATATGACTAAATTTAACCGAGTTTTATTTCTGAAATATTATTTTAAATCACTAAGTACAAAATAAACTTAACAACTTTGAAACTACGATTTTGTACTTAAATTTAAAACGAGTTTTTACTTCCGAAATGGTTTTTCAAATCACTAAATACAAAACGAACTTAACGACTTTAAAACTAGAATTCTATACTTAGGAAATAAACTTGATTTTGTACCTAAATAAAATATCTTAAGGTATAAAAATACTAAGTATAAAAATATAATAATAAATACCAAGTATAGAAAATATACTAAGTATAAGAATACATGTACGTATAAAATACGAATAAAATACGAAGTATAAAAATACGCATACGTATAAAGATACGTACAAATACGAAATACTAAAATATGAATACGAATAAAAATACGGTGAATAGTAAATACGATGAATAGTAAATACGATGAATAGTAAATACGATGAATAGTAAAATAATGAATCGTGAAAATATTTAAATTTTACAAACGGACTCAAAATAAATATTTAAGTCTTTCTATGTATTTTGTTTACCTGAAGAACTGCTAGAACTAAAATTTCATTATACAAAGTTCGACGATATTATTAATATTTAGAATTGTCACTTGTAACTATTAAACGAGGAAATAAGAAATTAAGAAAATGAACTACTTGAATAAAATACTTGGATTGTTCGCCATGTCGCGACTCTTGAATTCGAAGTTAATGAGGTAGCCGTCTATGGGGACTTTGGCTCCCTCCCAGAGTTGCTAAAGGCGATCTAATATTTTTATATAAAGTATTATTTCGGTGCGGGATATACAACCTCAGGGATGGGGCATGATTGATATCTCCGTGAGCCCATACTACGGTAATTGGAAACTCCAGTCCCACCCGGGGGTACCCGTCTAAGGTGATAGTCGTATTATTAGGTGACTACTTACTCGAGGGCGAGTATGATACGAACCTATCTATAGTGGTGTATGCATACATTAGACTCGGGATTTGGCTGTCCTTATCGCTTTAGGTATCTCTAGCCTGTCAGACACGTCCGCTTTGTTCTACCGATCGCTGTAGCGGACGTCTAGTATGTCAGCCACGTCCAATCTGTTTGGCCCTGTCCACTATTGTCTAGTGTGTCAGCCACGTCCAATCTGTTTGGCCCTGTCTACTATAGCGCGTGTTACGTCTGCATGCTTCCGCCTCGCTAACGAACATTCATTAGTTAACGTATGAAGGATGTATTTTCCTTGTTTTGATTGGATATCGCATGAATGACGATTGTTTTAAGTTGAAATTGCCATGTTGAGAATGATTATTGATGCATGTTGTACGATTATATGATTTGATGTATGCTTGCGTTTGAATTACCATATCTCCTTATATGTTTTTGCCTGTTTACTTGAAATATGTGTTATTTATTTATTCCACTATATTGTATATGTTTTAGAATTGCATGTATAGATTTGCTTATATGATTTATCGCTTTTAACCGCATGCTTATTATGACTTATATGTCTTTATATGCTATATGTAATAAGCAGGTTTATGTTTTTATCATAATGTTATAATTATAAAACGATAGTAATAAACCAAAGTAATTGAATTCGAGGGTAATTATGAGCATAGCTAGTCACTGTCCGCTCAGTGGGCATCCCCCCAACAGTTTATTGTGAAGGAAAAGCGTGGACCGGATGCTTGGATTTTGGGACGGGACCAGCTTATATTTATTGCTTTACCTTTGTTTGTTTTGAGAGATTGTAATCGAATAACTCTGTTTATCTTAAACTCATATTATGTATATAGAGTTTGTAATACGATAACAGCTGGTTTTGTAATATATAGACTTAATTAATTTTCCGCCTTAGTTTAATTAAAGTCACGAAAAACCAGGGTTATTCATAGCTTGGTATCGAGTGTCTTCATGATAGTGAATAACTTAAAGTTATCTCATCTAGCGAGACGACACCTGGGCCAGACATTCATATTGTATGTCTGGCATAGACTTATAGGATCAAATAATGAATTAGAAATCCTAGATCGCTAAAATAATAATTTTAGATCGCTTTAAAGTGTGAGGTTGGGTAGAAACCTTAAGGACCGACCATAGGCTAAGGACTGTTAAATAAACTACTTCCCTCAAAATAAAATACACTAACTATCGTATGCTTGCTACTTGCTGATGTGACTAACTAAAAACTAATAACTATCCTCGGATATAAAATCTTAGTAATAAATTTAACTCTCGAAGAACGAAGCCTTTCATGGAAGACAAGACGACAAGGACTCAAGCGCTTGCAAATGGACGCATCAAGAGTCGAACGATCTGAAGAGGCAGCTACGGGCCTTGGGGAAATCCATTGCTTTGAAGACCTCTATAATTTTTCTAAACATCCATATGCATCTCTTCCTAACTTGTTCAAAAAGAAAAGTCTTAATCGATCTATTTAAATTATTTTCTTCGTTAAAATAAAATCTTCCTAACTTATACTCCGATAATGACTTCATAAAATAAATTTTTATCTCGTCCCATATCTCGCAAATATAAGACTTGAAGACAAGACTGAAGCCCATGCAGAGAAACGGATCAATAATCATGATATTCGAGACAACTTCCATGACGTCGAAGACTTCTTTAGCAATGAAAATTCCTATAACCTTATTAAAATCATCCTTTAAATTTAAATATTTTTAACTTGATTAGTTTTCAAAGACTTAGCCTTACTATATCATTTTAAATTTTTAACATCATAAATTCCTAACTACCTTCGAAAATGTACTTTCGTATTCTGCATTTAAAACCTCTTCGAAAATTATTCCTTCGTTTCGCAAGATTTTTATTTCGTAGTTTGAAATATCTTTGATATTTGTTTGTTTTAAATTGCTTATTCATTATTTCATACCCTTTTGAATTTTATTATTTTTCAGCTTCAAAATTTTAATATTCCCTTCTTGTAAATTTAAATCCGTTTAAAACTTATAGTTTTCTACGTATTAATCCTTAAATTAGATTTCGTATTTTTACTTCCCTTCATAAATCCTTACTTCTTAAATTTCGATACTTTTAAAACTTAATTGTTTCGACCTCCTTTTCCATATATTTTAAATACCTTTCGAACTTGTCATATCTATTACAATTGTCTCTCGTCAGAATATACTTACATATATCGTATTTTCTTTTTATATAACCCCTTATTATAAATTTCGAATCATATCCTAAATATGATTTGTAACATTTCTGTTTCATCTAATAACATTATAATAATAATTTTAGAAAAAATGAGCGTTATCAACAAGGTTATCCATAGTTCTCTAAAATTTTACTTAATCTTTCAACGATAACCTATATTCTCGTAAATTCATTAAAGCTCATATTTTAATTATGATCACGACGACTTTTACATAATTTCCCTAAATGCCGTTTTCCTAAGGCTATATTTCATATACACGTGATCGTTAAAAGTAACAAAAATAATATTATGTATATACGTTTAAAACTTCTTAAGGGGGTAGGACTATAATTTGATTATATTATAGTCCAATTTAAATCTTAAAATTTCCTATTTCAACCTACTTTATGGTTAACTTTTATTCTCAAGACTAAATAAATTATTTTTACTCTTAAAACTCTTATTAGTTTTAATTTAATTTAATTCCGTACAAAACTTCTAGGCCCTACCTTTTTGTGAATCTCTTTCGCGTCATTTTCAAAAATAACGTTCTAGTAACATTTCCATATTTATTTAAATACCTCATTAATAGATCAAGCGCGATTTTGCTCTCCAATATTAGTACTCTATCCGATGTTTCTATGTTAATTAGAAAACGCAAACTTTTAAAAAGGTCTTGTTCCAACAAAACAAATTGTTAATATTCAAATTTGTAAAATCTCGATATTCTCTTCGACTGCTTTGTTTAAACCCCGAGCAGTTATCCACTCTATTCAAGTTTCGGGGACGAAACTTTTCTTAAGGGGGTAGGATTGTAACACCCCGTGTTTTTGAAACACATTTTTATAAAAGAATTTAATTTCCTTAGATTAAATTCATCCTTTTTCCTTATAATAAAAATGCGACTGAATTTTTTTCGCTAAACAATACTAAGTTTCTTAAGTCCAAATATAAAAGTTTTGAAAAATAAAGTATGTTGTATTATATTCAGAATTCAAAAAGAAACACATTTCAAAAATTTATAAAAATCAACCATAAAATTTATATCGCTTTTCAAATTTCAAAAATAGCTAAGTCATGTTTACTATTCATAAGAATAAAAGTAAAACCTTTTATTCATAGAATTTAATTTCGTACATTTTTGATTTTTGAATAAAAAATGGACCCGTATATCTTTCCCGTCTCTTTAATATCAAGTCAACGATTTCAAACACGCAAATCAAAGTCAAGCCACCTTATCTTCTTCCAAAGTCACGTACAACATAACACTTAACATCAACTTTGATTTAATTTTTAATCATTTCGATTATTATAAATAAAACATATTATATTAATAACTAATTACTATTCAAATTTCATTTAACTAACTTTTTCACCTAATCTCAAAATTTTTAGTTATACCTAACTTAAACTGATAAACGTTTTGACGTTTGATTCTAATTATTTAAATCTTTAACTTTCATCCAAAAAAATGTATATTTCGGACTAGTAAATTTTTAATCAAAATTTCGAGGAGCCAAAACCCAATTTTTGTTTTAGTTCTCGTTCGAAGTTTATTTTCATTTTTATTTTCAATCTTACTTCTAAACATTATTTTAAGATCATATATTTTATTTCGAGACTTTTCGCGCGCGCGTAAATCAAAAATTTCAAAAAACAAAAATCGAGCCCAAGTGTGCACATGTGAGCCGAGCTACTTGTGGTCACCATGACCAATTCTGTAGCTCATCTTTTCTCTTCACAAGCCACCCTAAATTACCTACAACATCACTTCACTTACACACTACAACTCATCATCACATGCTATTTAATTTTTAATAAAACATTAACTTCTAATTAGTAAACTAAACTTATACAATACATTTGATCAATTTCTTTTCCACATGCCTTACTTACACAAGCCACCCTATACTTACACACCTATTTAAAATCATCATTTTATTTATTTACATTTAACATTAAATAACAAACTAACATCCTTTTTATTGTAACCCGTATAAATAATTGCGGCCTAACTTTCGAGGTCCGAAAAGTGGTCATACGGACTCGGAATTTAACGAAACAAAAGCCTAAACCACCTAATTTTTCGAGACGGATTTAATGGTACAGTTTTCATAACGATTAGACGGACCGAACTAAATTCATTTTCCTGTTTTCTTTCAAAGGTCAAATTTCATTCCTCGAAACTAACTATTCAATTTTCGCCGTCTCAGCTCATAAAATTTTACCGACGTTCCTTAACTTTTAAATATTTTCTTCAATAGTAAATAAAATATTTTAGTCTTAGAATTTAAAAGTAGGAATATTTTGAAAAATCGTCAAACGCGCACACATTTACTTTTATCGCTTTTGACGCCCGACTTTTTAAACCCGATTTATTTCGTAAAAGCTTTTTAAACATCAAGGGGACAATTTCTTAACACAAATAGTAAGGTGGACTTAAATGGGTGATGATGTAGATGATGATGCTTATTTTATTTTAATTAAACTTTAAATAACTAAAAATGCTTTACTTAACCTAGCTTGCTTTCTAACTTGTCCTCAATTACTTCAAGGAGCAAAATCAATACTTTGGCTCATCATTTCCACCGTAGCTTCCTTCCTCTTTTCTCCCTTTTATTTTTTTCCATTTCTTCCAAAAACACTCTAAAATACTCCCTCCATTCAATTCCAAACCAAACATTTATCTTTTCGGCACTGTTCATATGTGCCGGGAATCTTTGAAATTCCCGACAATCTATAAGTGAAAATATAACCGTGTGTGATCTTGTTTGATTCGTCTTTATGCGTACAATATTAATATCCAATTTTTAAATTTTTATATCGTGTGAAATTATAGATATTTCCGTTCCGACATTCGCCTCGACAAATGTGATAAAGCAACCGTAGTGTTTGGACTTGAATGGAGGGAGTAAAACCTTAATATTATTCTAATAACTCATAAGTGTTCTAGTATTATTAGTGGGTATTTTAGAAGCTAACTTGCAAGGATTTTTGGGTGAAGTATAAGGGTGTTATGGGTGAAGAAAATTCCGATCTAAAATTTATTTTAGATCCCCGACGATTAACATCCTAATTAAGGTGACTAGTTATATCTCATATTAGTCTCTTTAGTAAATTAACTTGTTTTGTTATTATAATTTTATAGTTATGAAAATTATGTTAAAATATATTAAACATCACTTGTGTGCTTTGAATGTTTATGTGTTGCATAGATAATGATAATAACTAATAATATTATAAATAGAATTGTTATAGTTTAATTTAAAGCATGTTTAGAGTATTTATTTTAAGTAATTTAAATTGTTGTTTAAGTCTTGTTATGCTATTATGGTTTACTTATAAATAAAAATATGTTAAATGTATAACAAAGAGTATAAAGTCAAGAAGAATTGAAAATAGAAAAAAATGTGCATGTGTATAAGTTCCACGGCATTTCCTAATTTTCTTGATCAAGTTTTACTTATAATTGTTGTGAATAGTTTATTATGTTAGTGTAGATTAATTAGACTTCTTAGTAATTTTTGTCAAATTTAATATGATAATATAAAAAAAAATGTGTTCTTGATGTTCATAAGAAACTCATGTGTGTTCTTAATATGTTCTTGATGTTCTTCATTTTATGCACACTTTGATTTATAATGTTGTTATGTTTGTTGTTATTGATTGTTTTTATTAACTAGTAAGTAATTACAAAACTAAATATATAAGTTAAACAAGCTAAATCCTTAAATTGTAAAAGTTAGAAATTTAAAGTAAGTAAAAACACTATTCATAAATGAAGTAAAATATTAATTAGTGAAAATCGTAAACTAGTTAAATCACTTTAGTATAATTTGAATAATTAATATATAAAAACTTTAAGTCAAAACCGATAAATTAGAAAACGAAAATGAAAATGGATGAGTATAGGAGGCCACGGCCTTAGGGCTATTTTTGGACTAAAAATGATTTTTGTCACCTTTTATTTTATCACTTAAGTAATTTAATTTGTTAAAGTAATGAATTATTAATAAAAATAACAAAAGAAATAAATAGCTAAAAGAGATAAGGGCTACGGTATTTATATTATTTTTGGGTCAATTTTGGTCAAAATGAATTTGTCACTTAGTCACTAAATGTGATTAGTAATTGGGATTATATTAGATTGTAAAATGAATCGTTAATAAAAAGAATCAACGAAACCGATTAAAATAAACGTTACACGTATTAAAATGAACCATCTCGAGTGTTACTACCTATTCTTAAATTTGGATGTGGACATACGGACTATTTAAAATGAACTACGACAACCTCGCTAAAAATGAAACCGTTAAAATATTAGTTAAGTATATGACTAAATTTAACCGAGTTTTATTTCTGAAATATTATTTTAAATCACTAAGTACAAAATAAACTTAACAACTTTGAAACTACGATTTTGTACTTAAATTTAAAACGAGTTTTTACTTCCGAAATGGTTTTTCAAATCACTAAATACAAAACGAACTTAACGACTTTAAAACTAGAATTCTATACTTAGGAAATAAACTTGATTTTGTACCTAAATAAAATATCTTAAGGTATAAAAATACTAAGTATATAAATATAATAATAAATACCAAGTATAGAAAATATACTAAGTATAAGAATACATGTACGTATAAAATACGAATAAAATACGAAGTATAAAAATACGCATACGTATAAAGATAATGCATAAATACGAAATACTAAAATATGAATACGAATAAAAATACGGTGAATAGTAAATACGATGAATAGTAAATACGATGAATAGTAAAATAATGAATCGTGAAAATATTTAAATTTTACAAACGGACTCAAAATAAATATTTAAGTCTTTCTATGTATTTTGTTTACCTGAAGAACTGCTAGAACTAAAATTTCATTATACAAAGTTCGACGATATTATTAATATTTAGAATTGTCACTTGTAACTATTAAACGAGGAAATAAGAAATTAAGAAAATGAACTACTTGAATAAAATACTTGGATTGTTCGCCATGTCGCGACTCTTGAATTCGAAGTTAATGAGGTAGCCGTCTATGGGGACTTTGGCTCCCTCCCAGAGTTGCTAAAGGCGATCTAATATTTTTATATAAAGTATTATTTCGGTGCGGGATATACAACCTCAGGGATGGGGCATGATTGATATCTCCGTGAGCCCATACTACGGTAATTGGAAACTCCAGCCCCACCCGGGGGTACCCGTCTAAGGTGATAGTCGTATTATTAGGTGACTACTTACTCGAGGGCGAGTATGATACGAACCTATCTATAGTGGTGTATGCATACATTAGACTCGGGATTTGGCTGTCCTTATCGCTTTAGGTATCTCTAGCCTGTCAGACACGTCCGCTTTGTTCGGCCCTGATCGCTTCTGCGCGGACGTCTAGTATGTCAGCCACGTCCAATCTGTTTGGCCCTGTCCACTATTGTCTAGTGTGTCAGCCACGTCCAACTGCTTTGGCCTGTCTACTATAGCGCGTGTTACGTCTGCATGCTTCCGCCTCGCTAACGAACATTCATTAGTTAACGTATGAAGGATGTATTTTCCTTGTTTTGATTGGATATCGCATGAATGACGATTGTCTTAAGTTGAAATTGCCATGTTGAGAATGATTATTGATGCATGTTGTACGATTATATGATTTGATGTATGCTTGCGTTTGAATTACCATATCTCCTTATATGTTTTTGCCTGTTTACTTGAAATATGTGTTATTTATTTATTCCACTATATTGCATATGTTTTAGAATTGCATGTATAGATTTGCTTATATGATTTATCGCTTTTAACCGCATGCTTATTATGACTTATATGTCTTTATATGCTATATGTAATAAGCAGGTTTATGTTTTTATCATAACGTTATAATTATAAAACGATAGTAATAAACCAAAGTAATTGAATTCGAGGGTAAGTATGAGCATAGCTAGTCACTGTCCGCTCGTGAGCATCCCCTATGATTTATTGTGCAGGAAAAGCGTGGACCGGATGCTTGGATTTTGGGACGGGACCAGCTTATATTTATTGCTTTACCTTTGTTTGTTTTGAGAGATTGTAATCGAATAACTCTGTTTATCTTAAACTCATATTATGTATATAGAGTTTGTAATACGATAGCAGCTGGTTTTGTAATATATAGACTTAATTAATTTTCCGCCTTAGTTTAATTAAAGTCACGAAAAACCGGGTTGTTACAAAGCTATTGTTGTAGGAGAATTCAATCAAGGGCAGACTCTTATCCCAATTTTCCTTAAATTCTAGAGCACATGCCCTGAGCATGTCTTCGACTGTTTGGATAGTTCGCTTAGTTTGACCGTCGGTCGCAGGATGGAAAGCAGTGCTCATCTTCAGTTGACTTCCCAAGGATGCTTGAAGTTTTTCCCAAAAGTGAGAGGTGAATCTCGGATCTCTGTCCGAGATAATGTCCAGTGGTACGCCATGTAATCGGATCACCTCTTTCTCATAAACCTTAGCTAGCTCTTCAAGGCTCCAAGTGTCTTTGATTGGTAGAAAGTGGGCCGATTTTGTTAAGCGGTCCACTATCACCCAAATTGCATTATTTCCTCTGTGAGTCCTTGGCAACCCTGTTATGAAATCCATGGAAATGGAGTCCCATTTTCCCAATGGAATGTCCAAAGGTTGTAGTAATCCCCCGGGTCGTTGATGTTCAAACTTCACCTTTTGGCAGATTAGGCATTTCGCAACGTATTCAGCAGTCTCTACTTTCATTCGAACCCACCAAAACTTCAACTTTAAGTCTTGGTACATTTTATCGGATCCTGGATGTATGGAGTATCGTGTACTATGTGCCTCGTCGAGGATCCTTCTTTTTAACACTGGTACGTCAGGCACACACCACCTTCCTTTAAATTTTAAACTCCAGTCAGATTTAATCTCAAACCCTTCTCGGTTTCCTGAAGGAATCTCCCTCCAGATTTTCACGAGTTCCTCATCTTCCCATTGTAGAGCTCTAATCTCGTGATATAACTCCGGCTCTGCGATCATTGCGTCTAAGTTGGCATCATCAGACTGAACCAACTCTAAATTCATTCTTTTGAAGTCTCTGACGATGCCAGCCGGAATTTCCCAAATGTTGTTAAGGATATGCGTAGTCTTTCTACTCAGAGCGTCAGCGACGACGTTCGCCTTACCCTCGTGGTACAGAAGTTCAATCTTGTAGTCTTTGATCACTTCTAACCACCGGCGTTGTCTCATGTTGAGTTCCTTCTGTGTGAAGATGTATTTCAGGCTCTTGTGGTCTGTGTAGAACTTGATACTTACTCCGTAGAGGTAATGACGCTAGATCTTCAAAGCAAACACCACGGCTGCTAATTCTAGGTCATGAGTTGGGTAGTTTCGTTCATGCACCTTTAATTGCCTTGACGCATAAGCAATAACCTTCCCTTGTTGCATCAGTACGCAACCCAGGCCATTCAGTGAGGCGTCACTGTAGACTTCATATTTGTCTTCATCCGTAGGGAGAGCTAAGACTGGCGCTGTGGTAAGCCTAGTCTTAAGTTCTTGGAACGCATTCTCGCACTCGTCGCCCCATATGAACTTGGATTCCTTCTATAGCAGCTTCGTCATCGGTCGTGCGATCTTGGAGAAATCTGGAACAAATCTTCGGTAGTATCCAGCCAATCCTAGGAAGCTTCGTATTTCAGTTATATTTGTAGGTGCTTTCCATTCTTTCACTGCGTCTATCTTTGTAGGATGTACCATCACTCCGTCCTTCGATATGACGTGACCCAGGAATGCTACTTTCTCGAGCCAAAACTCGCATTTGGACAGTTTAGCATACCACTTATATTTCCTCAGTATTCCTAGAATAATACGGAGATGTTCCTCGTGTTCTACTCCAGTCTTTGAATAGATTAGGATGTCGTTAATGAATACAACCACGCATATATCCAGATACTCGTGGAAGGTTCTGTTCATTTGATCCATGAACACTGCTGGTGCGTTTGTCAAACCGAAAGGCATGACCTTAAACTCATAATGACCGTATCTGCTTCTGAAAGCAGTCTTCTGAATGTCTGCTTCCCTAACAGCTATCTGATGATAACCTGACCTTAGGTCAATCTTAGAAAACACCTCCGCGCCTTTTAGTTGATCAAAGAGATCGTCGATTCTGGGTAAAGGGTAGCGGTTCTTAATTGTCACCTTGTTCAATTCCCTGTAGTCGATGCAGAGTCTCATACTGCCATCCTTCTTTTTCATAAAGAGAACCGGCGCTCCCCAAGGTGAGACACTCGGTCTTATGAAACCCTTCTCAATCATTTCCTCCAGTTGTTTCTTCAACTCTTGTAGCTCTACTGGAGCCATCCTGTAAGATGCTTTTGAGATTGGTGTCGTGCCTGGCGCAAGGTCGATAGAGAACTCAACGTCACGTGCAGGTGGCAAGCCTGGGAACTCGTCAGGAAAGACGTCAGGAAATTCCCGTACTATGTGAATATCTCCAATGTCCACGCTTTCATTTACTTCGTTGACGCTGCATAGGTACACTTGATGTCCTTTTTTTTCTAATCATTGTAGTTGTAGCACAGAGATGATTTTCGCCCCCATAATTAGCGAAGTCTTCTGATACGTGACTCTAATCCCCGTAGGATGCTTCAAGCGAATTTTCCGGTCTCGGCATTCGAATATGGCATGGTATTTAGTCAACCAGTCGATACCCAGTATGACATCGAATTCCGGCATGTCAAAAAGAATAAGGTCGGAAAGAAAGATTGTTTTATGAATTGTGATTGGAGTTTCTTTGAAAATTTTGGAGCATTTGAAAATTTTCCCATTTGGTAGAGATACATTTGCGTTGATTGATTCGGAATTTGTGAGATTAGCTTTTGAGACAAACTTAGAAGATATAAAGGACAATGATGCCCCAGTGTCAAATAATACGACAGCGTTCACAGAGTTAATAAGAAATATACCCGTGATGACGTCGGCCTCAGGTGACTCCTCGGCTTCTGCTTCTGTAAGCACATAAACTCGACCCTGTACCACAACAGATTGTGGTACTCCCGCAATAGGTGCCGTGTTCAGGTTGTTGGGACATACATTCGACTTATGTCCCACCATTTTGCATTTGAAGCAGGTAATCGGCTGACCGTTGCACTGCCTCCCTTCATGTAGTGCCTTATGGCACATACGACAATTCCCGGGTAAAGCTCTTGGTTGAGGAGCCCTTCCTGCAACCATGGCTCTTTCGTTGTTCCCAGCAGGAAACCTGTTTTAAAACGCAGGCCTCTGAAAGTTTGGCCTCTGTTGATTAGGGCGTTGGTAGCTCGGCTTCTGAATGAAGCTCGACTGTGACACGGAAGGCACAAACACCTTCTTCTTCTTCTCTTCAGCCTCCTCCAACTTTATGGAAGCCCATACACTGCACGCACGTTCATATGCTGCAGCAACAGTGGTGTAAGTGTTGCTGCTCAAGTAGGTACGCATACTTGCTGACATATTGCGCAGGTACCTCTGCGTCATGGCCTTCTCGTTGGGAGCGATCGCAGCCCCAAATTTGGCCAGCAGATTAAATTTCTCAGTGTATTCTTGGAGTGTCATGTCTCCCATCTTGAGACCTATAAACTGTTCGTCCTTCTGGCACCGGAGCTCATACCCGAAGTATCGCTCCTTGATCTTCGTGGTGAACTCGTGCCACGTGAACGTAGTGTCAGGTTCGTTGGCCCTGATTACGTTCCACCAATCATTCGCTTCCTCTTTCAAGTAGTAGGCGGCGATGTTGACCATATCCTCTGGAGGTGTCCTGCTCAGGTCCATCAGCTTCTTCATCTCCTCCAGCCAGTTCGTGAGGTCGACAGGGTTACTTGAACCCGAGTACACTTGTGGTCGGTGACGTGAGAATCGGTCGAACGCGCTTGGTTGATGTTGGCGGTTCGCGTTGTCCGTGGCTATCTCTGCCAGACGTATTAAGGATTCTTCGGCCAGAACTTGTCTTTCCGCGTTAGTCATAGGGGGTGCAGCCATTCTGAAAGAATTAGGAAGCGAAGAAAAATATTAGCATTGAGAGATGTTAGGAGGCATGCTTATCATTGACAGAATTTATTTGAATAAATGCGATAACAGTAGTTATGTAGGTAAGCACAGAAGTTAGGTATTTTATTCCATTGGGATGTAAATGTTGGTTACATCGATTTTAGGATATTAAAATGCATCTAGTACATTTTCTTAGGAAGGATACAAAAGGTATAAGATAGAGAGAGGGTATTTTTGTGGAATTGGTTATGAATTTAACAGGTGTCTTCCCTCCGTAGAGTCTGGTACTTCCTTCAATGCTTCAATCCTCGGGAGTTGAGTTTATTATTTAGATTTTATATTCGAGGATAGTTGTTAGTTTTAGTCAGTCACTTCAGCAAGTAGCAAGCATACGATAGTTAGTGTATTTTATTTTGAGGGAAGTAGTTTGTTATTTAAAAGTCCTTAGCCTATGGTCAGTCCTTAATGTTTCTACCCAACCTCACACTTTAAAGCGATTTAAAGTTATTATTTATGTGATCTAATAAAAGAGAAATCTAATTTATTATTTGATCCTAGTAGTCTTGCGGGTTAACATATTAATATGTTTGTACCGCCCAGGTGTCTCTCGTTAGGTAAGCATAAATCGCATTAGGCAATTCATGTTACGGTCACGAGTCAGCTCTGATACCAACTATAACAACCTGGTTTTTAGTCGACTTTAATTACTAAGGCGGAAATTAATTAAGTCTTAAACCAGCGTAATTAATTATACAAATAACCCAAAATATTACATCATCGTTTAAGAGTTGAATAAAACAACTCTAAGTACGGAAATTTAAAAGAGTAGCGTCGTATATATTACATCTCTTTCGAAAACAAACTAAAGTAAAGCGATAAATATAAGCTGGTCCCGTCCCAAAATCCAAGCATCCAGTCCACGCTTTTCCTGCACAATAAACTATTGGGGGGATGCCCGCTGAGCGGACAGTGACTAGCTATGCTCATACTTACCCTCGATTTCAATTACTTTGGTTTATTACTATCGCTTTATAATTATAACATTATGATAAAAACATAAACATGCTTATTACATATAGCATATAAAGACATATCAGTCATAAGGCATGCGGTTTAAAGCGATAAATCATATAAGCATGATATTCAGTTATGAAAGTAAGTAACAGATAATATCATAGCAATAGTGTCACAACAATTCAACAGGATTACGACGCGATATCAGATCGCCAACAGACATCCATATAGTATCATTCACATCATGCAGACTCGATTCACTTCAGAAATTTGTGGTCTTTAGTTTTCGAAGATGGTACACACTCATTTTCATTTAATCAAACAACAAACAACACATACTGCTTACGAGCCTGACCACTGAGTAGGCCATTGTACTCTAGTCGTTTGCATCTCACTACCATAGTGCAGCGACTTACTCGACTCGTAAACCACGCCGAATACTATAGTACTTGCATCTCATTTTCTAGTGTTCGAAATGATTCGAACTTCAGATACAATCTCGTCAAGTAATCTTTACACAGGGTAAGAGTGAATGCTAGTATCGCGCCCACTAAGAACGAAACACGGCAAGGAGACAGAACCGCAAGATGTGCTAAGCATATAATGTCACGGTGGCCCTGGTAACTTTAGCGAAATAGGGGAATAAAACCCTAGTCTAGTATGCATACACTAATATTCACTTTAAGAATGGACTATTCTATTCACAGAGCACCTTAACTCTGAATAAAACGACTATTTCCTAAGGCGTGACCCAAAAGAGTTGGCATATTCATTATCTTGTACGGTTTTGGCTATACGACTTAAGGCGTAACGGCATGGGCAGGATGCTAAGCAATAATGCTGCCGGCTTAAACCACACTATTCGGTATGACCTAAGCCAGAGACCGAGATAGTGGTATCCGCACAAGACTATCTTAACCCCACTTCACTTACGATTGACGTTTTCATATCGGAGGCTCAAGCGTTTGACCTTTATTTAACTTACTCAAGGTTTACTATTTATTTGATATTACATATCTCATGTTACTAGACTTTCCTAGTCTCATCGTCAAACGTTTAATTTGAATTGTAGGTTTCATATGATCACATAACACATTCGTTTATTATTTGAAGTGTTGTTAATTATTAACGTTTTCAAGTTTCTACATTGAAACGTTTATTAGTACGTCCAATTTTATTTAAGTGTTTTTCAAAACACTTTAAGTTATTTATTTATTCATTTTCAATTTTTCTATACTTAGTAAAATTTTCAATTATTTACAATATTTCAAATTTTGAAATTTGAAATATCTTTGAATTTTGAGACGTAACTTGTTTTATAAGTTTCATAAATTATTTTACTATTCACGTCTCGGGATTTTGAAAAGATAACTTGTTAAACAAGTTACCTCAAATTCCATTAAAATAGGTTTTGGGACATTACTTGTTCAACAAGTTTCGTCCCGGGTACTATTCACCGTCTTGAAAATTTGGGACGTTACTTGCTTAACAAGTTTCGTCCCGATTTACTATTTATCGACACTATTCATCTAGGTCACTATTCACTTGTCACTATTCATCCCAATCACTATTCATCGGTCACTATTCATCTCAGTCACTAGTCATTTCAGTCACTATTCACATCGGTCATTATTCAAATCGGTCACTATTCAAATCGGTCACTATTCACATCCTAACTTAGTTACTAAGTTTTAAAATCTAGCTTTAAAAACGTTAGGTTCGGTTTGTAAAAAGTGATAATCGATATTTATTTTAAAATGTGACTTAGTTAAATTTAGTCATCTATGTACTAAATTTAGCGATTTTCATTTTTAAAATAATAGTATCGTGGATGATTCATTTTAGTCCGTATGTCCAAGTCCAATAGTCCAAATTTGCAAAGGCAGAAACACACGATTTAATTCATTTTTATAATTGTTATACTTTTTAATCGGTTTATTATATTTCATTTCTAACTAAATCGATTTATACAAAAGTTCATTTCTAATAACCATTTAACTTTAGTGACTTAGTGATATTTTCATTTTGATTAAATTAGGTCCATTTTATATGGTCAAAACCGTGTGATATGTATATGATATCAAAATTGATTTATTTCTTTTAATTTCTTAATTCTAACTTATTAATTACTAATTAAATTATTTTAACAATAAACTAAAAAGTGATAAAAACAATTTTGACCCAAAATTAAAGGGGAATACCGTAGCTAAGCAAGGGTAGTGTCCAAATTTTCATTTTTCGATTTTATCGGTTTTTAGCTTAAAGTCTTTATATTTTAATTATTCTAATTATACTAAAATGATTTAAACTAAAATGAAATTTTACTAAAAATTTCATTTGATTTATGAATAGTGTTTTTCAACACTTTAATTTTCTAACTTTTTATTCTTAATGATTTAGCTAGTTTAATTTATATAGTTGTTAATATAATAACTTATTAGTTAATAAAAACAATAAATAATAACAAACATAAAATAATCAAGAATCAAAAAGTACAACACAATGAAGAACACATGAACATCATATGAGTTTATTAAGAACACAACATGAACATCAAGAACACACTTTTTCATTTTTAACAACTTATAATTTATTTTTTTCTAATTTAATTCTTTTTACATGATAACATCCGTTTTATACTAACTTAACATAACATATTATTTACAAAAATTAAAAGTGAAAATTTATAAAAAAAAAATAGGGAAATGCCATGAGAATGCACATGTATGTATATATTTTATTTTCGATTTTTAATCACTTTAAACTCATTGTTAATATTTCACATAATTTTTATATATGATTATAACATAACTAAAACATAACTAAACGTAAAAATCATATGAATCATAATTAAAAATGCTCAAAATTAAATTAACTAAACATATGAACATTTTACTACAACTTAACTATTATCAATATTACTTATTTATTATCATTTTATTATACTCCACATAACATACAAGCACATATTCATGATGTTTAACATATTTAACATAAAAATCATACTCATAAAACTTATAATAAAAATCAAATTGATTTACAAAGAGGTTAAAATGAGACATAGTTAGTCACCTTGATTTGGCAAGTTATTGATTATCGGAATCGATTATATTATCAAGGTCAAGTTCTTCACCCAAAAACCCGTCTTCACCTTCAAATAAAACCCGTAAATAATAAGCTTCAAATACCCACTAATTAACTAAATAATACTAGAGATTATTAGAATAATATTAGTGTTTTAATTTAGGAAGTTTTTGTAAATAAAAAGGAAGAAAAATAAAGAGAGCAAGAGAGCAAGAGTAGCTCGGTTTTTAGAGAGCAAAAATAGGAGAGTTTTGCACTTGTGAAATAAATGAGGATGTTGTGAATGAATTTGATTAAGTTTATGTATTGTATTTTGTATTTAGAAAGTATAAACTTTAAATTTAATTAACCAAAATATATACATGGAATGATGAAAGTGTAAGATGTGTAAGTATGAATGATGGGTGAGTAAAAGAAAGAAAAATGGAAGAGGCTAGCTTGTATGGTGAGCTAGAGGGCCGTCCTAATCAACACACAAATGGTTCGATTTTCGTCTTTGAAATTTTCGATTTGCGCGCACGCGAAAAGTCTCGAAATAAAATATATGATCTTAAAATAGTGTTTCGAAATAAGATCGAAAATAAAAATGAAAATAAACTTCAAAAGGTTACTAAATTAAAATTGTGTTTTAAATCCTCGAAACTTTGAATAAAAAGTTACTAGACCGAAATACATATTTTTTTTTGGTTGAAAGTTAACGATTTAAATAATTAGAATCAACCGTAAAAACGTTTATCAGTTTAAATTAAGTGTGACTCGAAATTTCGATAGTTTTCAAAAGTGCTAGTTAAATAGAATTGAAATAGTAGTTAGATAATAAGAAAATATGATTTATTAAATAAACATCAAAATGATTATATTTTTAACCAAATTAGTTTCTTTGAAATTATTCTTTAACTCATTTAGTTTCATTTTAAGTTTTTCCATTAAGTGTAATTAGAATTTGTTGAGGATACTTGGTGACTTAGTCACCATGTGGTTCGGCCTTGTGGGTCCATTTTGGCCTCGTTTTGCGCGCCGAAATTTGTCGTTGAAAAATTTGTCGTTGCTTTGACATTTTATTTACCGAGTTCAAATAAAAATAAATTTCACATTCGATATATTTAAAAAATAGTTTTAGTTTAGTTGCGATAAAAATTTTAGTGCATTTTGTTAGGAAAATAATTGGATTAGATTGTCTAATTATCGATTTCTAATTAAAATTAGCTTAAATTAACACGAGGTGTTACATGGTAAGTCAGTAGAAATTGAAGGAAGAATCTGCTTTTTGGCAACACTTTTAATGCTCAACTTCTCTTTGCTTGTGCTGGTTGGTTTGCTACTGCTTTGGTCAGTGAAAATTGAAGAAGGAATCTGCTTTTGAGCAGACTTTCCAATGCCCTCTCTCTTGCCTTTTGTGGGCCAACTGCATCAGCATAGGTTGGACCTTTGACCACATACAAAGTAAAAATCCCTAATTTGTCCTTTGTCTTCAACAACTCCTCAACATCACTTTCACTCTCGATTCTCTGTCTCCCCGTTTTCAAAGAACAACGATGTTTTTTAAACCAACAAAAAGTGGGTTTATTACAACACTTCATCTGCTTCCTAAGCAAATCCTCAAGGTAGTCGAAAGTCAAATATCGTCCATCATCCATATCAAGCTTAACCCAACCACCAACATAGTCTACATTCCCTTTTCTATCAAGGACAAATTTCCCACCATATCTAATCCTTAACTTAACAGTTGACCTATTTGCATGCGACATTTTCACTACAATCATATGAAACAAATATGAGTTATGATCCCTTCAAAATTGGCAAAACAAAATTCGCAAATTTAAATTAAACCCTAACTAACTTCAACAATTAAGGGGAAAAACATGAGTTATCAAGTAAAAAATCATACCTTGAAGTAAATTCAAATGTGCCAAAATTGGGGAAATTAAACAGAAATTAATTTATGAACACAACACAGCACAGACTTGATGATTACAAACTCCATATTATCATATTCAAATGGCGATGAAGATGAAGCAATCTGATGAAGATGAGTGCAAAATCGGTCGATGGAAATTGAAGATGAAATATGTGTGCAAGATGAAGAAGTGTGTTGGAGAAGGTTTAAAATTGAAATGAATTATTAAAAGAGGGAAATAGAGCTGTTAAAGGGGAGCCAAATATATGGCACGTGAAAACTGTTAAAGGGGAGAGGACTTATCGGATTTTTATTGACTTTAGTCAATTTAACCCAAAAAGGTTGTAGTTGGCAATTTTTTTTTTAAAGGTATGAATTTGCAAGTATTTTTTTTTAAGGTGTGATCTTGCAAGTATTTTTTTTAAAGATGGTGTTTGGCAATAAATCCTTTAAAAAATAACAGGGAATTCGAAGCAATCTTTTGGAAACAGAACAAAATTAATAGACTCATTCAATTGTGTAAACTTGAGTGTATGTGTGATGTATATACGATGTATATACTCTATAGTATAGTGATGTACATACTAATATATATACACTTGTAACCCTTACACATTCATTAATTCAATTGATTCATTTCTATTTACATCATCTCTCTACAACAAACTACTCTACTCTTTCTCTCTCTATAACTAACTCCATTATCATCTTCAAGCTCAAGCTCTACAACAATGGAGGACTGGTACTATATTTCTATATGGTATCATTCGCTCTAGGTTACGATCTTTGCTTCGTTTTCCGCTGCGTATGAGTTCCGGTTTCGTGAGGTTTCGTCACTTTCTTTCGATTACATACCTCATCGTTTTCTTTGTTCTTTGCTTAATTTCTCTGAAATTTCTTGTTTCTTCGTCTTAATCACTGCTTTTGTTGCTTTGCTTGTGTTTTCTGCTCGATTACTTCGCTGATTTCCAGTTTTCCCCAAATCGATTTTGATTTCTGGAAATTTGTGTTTTTCACTTTCAATTGTTTTTGTTTTTCTTCACTGACTTCTTGCAATTCATCATGTCGTCTCCTCCTCCAAATTCATCGGTTTCTCAAACTGTTTCTTCATCTGTTGCTTACGATCAATTTGATGATCCTCTGTTTCTCTCGAATTCTGATCAACCTACTTTGCAACTTGTGAGTCCATTGTTTGACAGTGATAGTTTCATTGATTGGAAACGTGATGTATATTGCACATTACTTGCGAAGAACAAAGAAGGATTTCTTGATGGATCTTGTAAAACACCTGATAAATCTGATAGAAAGTATAATCAGTGGATTCGAGTTGATTTGATGGTCAAGAGGTGGATTCTTAACTCCATTGAGAGGAATATTCGTGAAACCCTAAAATTTGCCACAAGTTCTAAGGCTTTATGGGATGAGTTGATTGAGCGCTATGGTCAGACCAATCATATGGAGGTCTATAAGTTGAGGAAGCATTTGAACTCTCTTGCACAACATAATACTTCTCTGATTGAATACTATAGCAAGATGAAACATACCTGGGAATCTCTTGACTCTGTGGATCCTTTGCCATTATGTTCTTGTGGGGCTTTAGATGCCTGTACCTGCTCTATGTTGAAACGTTTAGTGACTAGAGAGGTCAATGCTAAGTTGATTCAGTTTCTCATGGGCCTCCATGATGGTTATGATGCTGTCACAACTCAGATGTTGTACTCTGATGATTCCTACAATCACCAAGGCTTTGGCTCTGCTTCAGAAGATTGAATCCAAAAGGAATGCTTCTGATTCTTCTCAGATTTCCTCTGAAATCACTACTTTTGCTAGTTCCAAGTATAAGGATTCTTCTTCTTCTTCTTCTTCTTCCTCCTTCAAGAGGACTAAGCCACTTTCTGGTGATTCTTCTGATGCTATTGAATGCTATTACTGTCATCATCTTGGTCACACCAAAGCTGAATGTTTCAAACTCAAGGATTGTGAACATTGTGGTAGAAAAGGCCATGCCTCAGAGCACTGTTTTACCTTAAGAAATGGTCAGAATTCTAGGCCTTTCAGAGGGAGGGGTAGAGGTACAGCTTCCTCCAGATTTACTCATGGCAATTCATCTTCCAGGAGAACAGTTCATCATGCTGATGTTCTTCCAGATTCTATGGACAATGATCCTCTAACTCTTGATGATTCTCTTGCAACACAGTCTAACTTGGGTGATCCTATGATGACAGGCTTGGTTTCTACTGTTGTTGAGCAGGTCATGAAGGCCATGTCTGACAACAAGTCTGCATAGAAGTCATCTTTTGAACCCAAATTTTCTGGAATGACTTCTTCTGACTTTGTAGGTATATACATTGCCTCTGCTCTCACTGCTTCTGCTCTCACTGTTTATGCTTCTCATCTAATATATATATATAAAGCAGAAACCATGGTCTCTATGGTCGACATTTGTCACAATATAATTGGTCTAAAAAATTTATATTAGTATTATTTATAATTCTACTATTCCTAGGATTTTAGATGAAAAAATATTAACATATGTAACTTAAAATATAAAACTAAATCTACAATTAAAATCTTTACTATATTAGAACTTTCCAAAAAAAAATTAATTGAAGATGTTTTTAATTGAGAAGAAAAATAATAATTTCAAAATAAATAATTATATGACACATAATTACCTTATTTAATTTTTAGGTAAGTCCCCATCCCTTTTTGTATATATATACATCAAAAACTTTAGCTAGATCTTTTTAGGTACGTATTATGTTAAATAGTTTTACTTTATTAGGTTTTAATTATGATTACAATTACAATTTGTGTTAAATTTATTTTTTTACGGTGTATTTGATAAGAGTGTTTAAAATTTGAATATTTTTATTTCATAATTACTATGTTTGATACTTAAACATAGCTTGATTAAATTACTGCTGATTTTTTTTCTTTGTATGTTGTAAATTTATATTTTACGTTCAAGATTTGAAGTTTTTTATTGAACAAACTTGATTATAACCCAATAGAAAAACTAATGAATATGTAACATGAAAGGTAAGAATATGTAACATGAAAGGTAAAAGTGATGTACAATATCTATCGATTATCTTATTTTTAAATCAAGTTATTAGATATGGTTGTATAATAATATTTGTAATGCTTAATGCGTAATCTTTTAGTTAGTTTAATAGTATTAAGTTTTGATTTGATTGTTAATCTCAATTTTGTATAAGAACATGTGCTAATTAAGAAAAAAAAACAAGTTTAGTATAGTGATAGGGTAAAGTTTGATTTAATGACAAAATTCCAATTTCTTTATTACCCCATTTTAACGTTAAAAAAAAAAAAATGTAATTAACAAAAAAAAAAAAAACAAAAAAAAAAACAAAAACAAAAAAAAAAAAAAAAAAAAAAAGAAAAAGAATAAAGAAGAAGATGGTGTAGTATAATTAACATATGTAATCTAAAATATAATACTAAATCTACAATTGAAATCCTTCAAATTGTAGGATAGCAAAATTAAAGAATACATATTTTGCCTCAAATATATTGGATTAAATATTCAAGTTAAGGGAAAAAAAAATAGAAGTAAGTGATATTTTAAAATATTAAAAATAAAATAAAATGAAAGAGCAAAAGAAATATGTTAATTCATAGAATTTTAAAAAGTGAAATAATATTTGGGTTAATAAATAAGTTAAAGGAAAAAAAATAGTATTAGGTAAGTATTATAAAATATAATTAGCAAATAAACGAAAAACAAATATGATAAATCATAGATTTTAGAAAATTATCATATTAAATACGATAAAAGCCGAAAAGAACATGCCCTTAGTATTTATATTTTAGAAATTTTGTCATATTAAATATCATAGAAAATTATATCATAATTGGTAAATATATAAACTAGAAAAATATATAAAAATTACATTTTATACTTATTTTTAAATCTTAATAATAATGATAGATAGCCCGGACGGGGACGGGCACGCCAACTAGTTCTAGTAATGACTGGATAATTGACACTGGTGCATCCACTAGCCGAAAATTAAGCAAAAAAAAACGCAAGAAACCCGTTTCAATTAAAAAATCCAACCGTTGTTTCCATGGCCGTTGTTTATAATAAAAAACAACGCAAAAAAAATATACGAAACCGTTTTATATATCAAAAATATCGTCAACTAAAAATTTGGCGCTTTTTAATAAAAAAAAACGGTTTTTATCACAAAACCGTTATTTAAAATAGTTAAAAAAAACGGTTTTTACTAAAAATCCGTTTTTTTTAATATTTTAAATAACGGTTTTTGACAAAAACCGTTTTTTTTAATATTTTCAATAACGGTTTTTTGACAAAAACCGTTTTTTATTATATATTAAAAAAACGGTTAATATTCTAAAAACCGATGTTTATAACTATTAATATTAAAATTATCAATTAATATTAAATTTATGAAAATGATTTTACCAAACGATTTTTTATATTTAACCGTTATTTAAAATAATATAAAAAAAAACGGTTTGTTTAATAATAACCGTTATTTATAATTTTATTTCTAGTAAAATATGCATTTATATTTGATTTAAATTTATTAATGTATAACGCTTTTATTAAAAAAAAACCGTTTTTTTGTTTAGTTTTTTTAAAACGGTTGTTTTATAAAAACAGTTTTTTATGTCTAATTTTTTTTCTTTTTTATAAATTTCAAATTTATTATTTCCCGTCTAAACGACGATACAAAATATTATTGCTGCACAAAACAAAATCCACAACATATAATAATTTATGCAAAACAATACATTCCCATTAAGCCAAGTTTTCAACAAAACTCAATTTACAACATTCAATATACACCGTGCACATGCAATACCTCATTATTAGCTACACCTCGAGTTCATCAGGGGGATGTTCAAGCACATATTTTGCCCATAAATCACGAATTTCGTCGATTTCAGAATTCGTGTATGTTTTTGCGTTTCTCCTAGTATATACGTACTACAAAAAAAAATAGAGCATATATAAGGAATCAGACGTACATAAGCAATGATAATATAAAAAAAACCGTTAATTTTTGAGCTTAAAGTTAATAATGCAACTTAACACTTACCTTTTGTGTCATCTTTGCCGCTAAATTACGGGTTATCATCTCATACATAATCCGACAAACATAATATCCACATTGTTTGTCATCGGGTTGTCGAGGAACCTAAAATATTAACATAGTAACAAACATTCAATATAATTATTCAAGTTATTAATAAAATACTTGACACTTTATATATATATATATATATATATATATATATATATAGGGTTGAGTTCCCATGAGAAATACCCCTTATATGAGAAATATGAGAAATAATCATAACCATTCATTGTTTTAATCTAAGGGTTGAGATTTATAGTTTTTTGGTGAGAGAAGATTTATTTAATCTTTTTTATTTTTTTTTTAATGTGAGGGGAGATTTATTTATTTTTTATTTTTATGAGGTGGATTTATTTTTTTGTTTATTTTTTCTTTATGAGGAGATTTATTTTTTCTTTATTTTTCTTTATGATGGGGAATTTTTTTTTTTTTTTTTTCCTTTATATTTTTTCTTTCATTTTTTTTTTTCAATTTTTTTTTTTTTCAAATTTTTTTTTTCAATTTTTATTTTTTTCAATTTTTTTTTTCTTTTTTCAATTTTTTTTTTTTTTTTTTTTTTTTGTTTTCAATTTTTTTTTTTTTCTTTGTTTTGAAATGAACCTCATTTGTAAATGTAATGAACCTCGTATGTAAATGAAATGAACCTCGTATTTGAATGAAATGAATCTCGTATGTAAATGAAATGAATCTCGTATGTAAATGTAATGAACCTCGTTTGTAAATTTAATGAACCTCGTATGTAACTGAAATGAACCTCATTAGTTATTGAAATGAACCTCGTATGTAACTAAATTGAACCTCGTATGTAAATGAAATAAATCTCGTATGTAAATATAATAAACCTCGTTTGTAAATGAAATGAACCTCGTATTTGAATGAAATGAATCTCGTATGTAAATGAAATGAATCTCGTATTTAATGTAATGAACCTCGTTTGTAAATGTAATGAACCTCGTATGTAGCCAGAAAGGCACCTCATTTGTTACTGAAATGAACCTCGTATGTAACTGAAATGAACCTCATTTGTTACTGAAATGAACCTCGTATGTAAATGAAATGAACCTCGTTTGTAAATGTAATGAACCTCGTATTTGAATGAAATGAATCTCGTATGTAAATGAGATGAATCTCGTATGTAAATGTAATGAACCTCGTTTGTAAATGTAATGAACCTCGTATGTGACTGAAATGAACCTCATTTGTTACTGAAATGAACCTCGTATGTAACTGAAATGAACATCGTATGTAAATGAAATGAATTTCGTATGTAAATATAATGAACCTCGTTTGTAAATAAAATGAACCTCGTATTTGAATGAAATGAATCTCGTATGTAAATGAAATGAATCTCGTATGTAAACGTAATGAACCTCATTTGTAAATGTAATGAACCTCGTATGTAACTGAAATGAACCTCATTTGTTACTGAAATGAACCTCGTATGTAACTGAAATGAACCTCATTTGTTACTGAAATGAACCTCGTATGTAAATGAAATGAACCTCGTATGTAAATGAAATGAATCTCGTTTGTAAATGTAATGAACCTTGTTTGTAAATGTAATGAACCTCGTATTAGAATGAAATGAATCTCGTATGTAAATGAAATAAATCTCGTATGTAAATGTAATGAACCTCGTATTTGAATGAAATGAATCTCGTATGTAAATGAAATGAATCTCGTATGTAAATGTAATGAACCTTGTTTGTAAATGTAATGAACCTCGTATTTGAATGAAATGAATCTCGTATGTAAATGAAATGAATCTCGTATGTAAATGTAATGAACCTTGTTTGTAAATGTAATGAACCTCGTATTTGAATGAAATGAATCTCGTATGTAAATGAAATGAATCTCGTATGTAAATGTAATGAACCTCGTATTTGAATGAAATGAATCTCGTATGTAAATGAAATGAATCTCGTATGTAAATGTAATGAACCTCGTTTGTAAATGTAATGAACCTCGTTTGTTAATGTAATAAACCTCGTATGTAAATTGAAATGTATCTCACTTATTCTAAAATGAACTTACAAACGAGGTTCATTTCAAAACAAAGAAACAAAAAAAAAAATTGAAAAAAAAAAAAATTTGAAAAAAAAAAATTGAAAAAAGAAAAAAATAAAAAATAAAAAAAAATAAAAAAGAAAAAATATTTAAAAAAAAACAAAGAAACAATAAAAAAATGGAAAAACCAAAAAAATGAAATTAAAAAAAAATAATTTGAAAAATGAAAAAGAAAAAACAAAAAGGAAAAAAAAAAAAAAAAAATCTCCCCTCAAAAAAAAAAAATAAAAAAAAAAATAAAAAAAATAAAATAAAATCTCCTCTCACGAAAAAAAAAAGAAAAGGAAAAAAAACAAAAAATAAAGAAAACAAATCTCCCATCACAAAAAAAAAGAAAAAAAAAAAAAAAAAAACAAACAAATCTCCCCTCAAAAAAATAAAAAAAAAAAATAAAAAAATAAAAATAAAACAATGTATATCAACCCTTGGATTAAAACAATCAATGGTTATGATTATTTCTCATATTTCTCACCTAAGCCCTATTTCTCATATGAACCTAAATCTATATATATATATATATATATATATATATATATATATATATATATATATATATATATATATATATATATATATATATATAAAGTTAGGATCCGGTACATCCTAACATCTTTGTACATCCTACATCCTAATCTAAGCCCTTAGATCAAAGGAATGGAGGGCCAAGATTGAGCCAAAAAAAAAAAAAAAAAAAAAAAAAGCTACCTAACTATTAGTTATAAAGTTACTATGATTTGTTTTGATACTTTTAGTTCTAAATAGTGATACTTTCAGTTATCGTAAGTGATACTTTTTGTAGGATGTAAGACATAAATATTTTGCTATTGATTTACAGCATCGTGATACTTTTAGTGTAACACTGTGAAACTTTTAGTGTAAATTAGTGATACTTTTAACATAATATTGTGACATAATATAAAATAAAGTGATACTTCCACATAATGTTTTGTTACTTTTAACATAATATTGTGATACTTCTTATATTAACATTTGATACTTCTTACAATAAATTCATATATATATATTGAGTAATGAAACATTGTAGAATTAAAATCATAATGAATTCAACAGCATCGTGATACTTCTTGTGTAATAATATGATACTTTCAGTTTAAATTAGTGATACTTCTATTTAAAAAAAAATATTACAAGCAACTCATTGAGACATTTCATCAAACACTTAGTATACAACACACAAGAACACAATAATAACTTAATTGAACATAGTAGTTCCACCACATCAAAGTGAGATGACGATGAACGATCACGATCACGATGAACATCAAATTGAACGATGACGATAATGATGACGTTGAACGCAAAAGCTTCAGTTGATGATGAAGATATGGAGTGAAACTAAGTGGAACAAGTTTCACTCAAAGGATGAACCAAAATCGATCTTTGAACACTTGAAGAATTTCGGCCGAGATATATGTTTTTGTGAGAAATTTTCTGATTTTTGTTGTTAAATGAAAGAACATAAAGATAGTATCTAAATCTACACACAAAGTAATAGATTTAGGGTTTGATTAGCTTAAGCACAAAGCCACTAAACTAATCTTTCACTAACTCACACACAAAGTAATGAGAAAATGAAGAAACTCAAATAAACAACTAGGGTTTTCTTTATCATTCCAAATCTGAAAATTTACAAGGCAATGAGAGGAGGTTATATATTACCCTTCCTCTAATCTTGACCTTACATTTAAAGGAGATCTAAAGGCTATAATTAACCCACAAAAACTTACAATATAACGGCTCAATTGAGCTCTTTTTGCTGAAAATTCAAAGAGAAACAAACAAACACATAAAGTATAATGCGTAAAGGAAGATAGTAGCGTGTGGGAAAGGGACATGTTGAGGAGAAACATGTGAAGCTTCTCTTTGTTTGTTTCGGCTGACTTGGGCTTATTCCCACTTGATGTTTGCTCTTTGATGATTTAATTGACTTGTGGTTCGAACCCAATTGGGTGCACTCGAGCAATCACATTAAAAAAATAGCATTTTGTTAACTTTCGGTTGCTCTTCGTCTTGACTTTTCTTGACTTCCTTGACCCACCAAGCTTGACCAAGATATTATTGTTTAAATTTACTCAAAATAAGCTTGGGTGGACCTTAGGATCGTGGCCTAGCCCATGGTTCGAGCCCAAGGACCCAAACCAACCCATACTCTCAAACCGAACAAAATCGAGCTTGCTTGATTTGGTTCAATCTCCTCTCCTTGGAAAGGATTTGCCCTCAAATCCTCGGAGTTCTCTTTGTTCTCCTCTCGACTTGAACCTTTGCTTGACCCATGATTTGAACCTTCGCCTTCTTCTCGACTCGGACTCTTGTTGGCTTCATGACTTGATTCGTAGAACATGATGAGGGGTGCCCCATGAGTCCCATGACCAACTTTGGGCTCCATGGCTCTAAACTTCCAAGAATTCCACTTGCTTAGAGATTGAATGAGAAATTGATTCTTGTAAACTCGGCTCATTGAATTGAGCTTGCTCTCTCCCTTACTCATGGTTTCTTTGGATTCACAACTATCCCCTAGCACAACTCGAAGTTCCTCATGTTTAGGACCGTCAATTAGCCACCCTTTGTCAATGATGAGTCCCACGTCTCTTTCCCATTTCAAGGACTCACTTGAACTTTCTAGCACATCGACCTTTGCATCTCCAAATGATTCACTTCCTTTGCACTTGATCGAGTTTCCCAAATTTTCAGTTTTGACTTCATGAAGCTCCTCTCCTTGGCTTCCCCTTATTGCTCTAGGATTGTCTTCGATCACATGGAGGGCTACATTCTCGATCATGAAGGTACTTATGGCATTAGGCGACATAAGGAGTGTGACTAATTCGGGTATGGCCTTGAGGGCCGTGTTCCCCTTCCACAAATCGATCTTTGGACTTTCAATTGAGCCATCTTCGTTCTTGAACTTAGGTGAAGATTGTAGAAGATCATCACTTAGCTCTTTTTGTTCAAGCTTAGTTCCCCTTTGAATCCCCATCTCATGAATCCACTTGAGTAGACTTGGTTATGACAACCACATAGCATTTCTTTGGTATTGTTAGTTCCCACTTTGAACTTCCATTTTAGAAATTCCCTCGACTCTTTGCTTGTATCAACATTCTCATACCACATGAATATCCTTTCCATAAGCTTAGGTAGACTTCTCATCTCACATTCATCCCCTTTCTTGAGCATAGGTAGACTTTCTTTTCCAAACTCATCTTGATCATTAGGGATGTCTTTGAGAAGAAGAACACTTCCAACCTTCTCATCACTAAACCCATGCTTCAATCTCGGTACTCCACTCAAAATAACCTCTTTGGATGACTCAAGTATGGAGGCGGTTTGCATTGCTCTTTGGGAACTCCTTAGCAAGGACATTAATCTCATCCTTCCCATGACTAACCCCAAGTTCAATTTCTGGTCCCCATCAATCCCCATTTTTAGTGTGACATAATCAAGGAGGGTGGGTTAGGGTTCTTCAAAATCGGAGGTAAGGGTGCAAGTTTGATTTTCTTAGCTCCAATCTTGAAAGTATAGGTATTGTCCCTCCCATCATGATGAGCATTTCTTTCCAACTTCCATGGTCTCCCCAAGAGGAGATGACAAGCATCCATGGGAATCACATCACACAAAACCTCATCCATGTAATCCCCACCAATGGAGAAAGAAACCAAGCATTGTCTAACCACACTTACACTCATCTCGGCTCCATTGTTTAGCCACTTCATCTTGTAAGGGTTAGGGTGTTCTTGTGTAGGCAAGGCTAATTTTTCAATGAGGGTGCTTGAGGCAACATTAGAACAACTCTCCCATCAACAATCAAATTACAAACCCTTCCCATAATGGTACACCTAGACCTAAAGGTTTCGACTTGGTGATTCTCTTCTAGGGTTAGGGTTAGGGTTTGAGTATGTGAGTCTCTACAACCCATACGGCCATGGCTAGGGGGTGGCTCTCCTCCTAACCGAGCCATTCTACCTTCTAACTCCCTCAAGATCACAAGGTTAGGGTTAGGGATAGGTCTACTCCTCATTCGACTCATTTTGATTTCAAGCTCTCTTCTAGCTTTCTCCATAGAATCATACATGGTCTCACCAAGAGTAGTACCACAAGAAACATCAAAAGGAAGAAACACACCCATTGATATAATCAAAGAAACAAAATCTGAAAAATTTTGAGTAAAGCAAGGACCTTTGAGTGTAAGAACCGAAACCAATACTAACACAAGTGTAGATCTTCAACCATTTTGTGAAAATTTTGTGAGTATGTTTGTGGATTTTGTAGAAGACACAAGGAAAACAAGAAAAGAGAAAAAAAAAGGAAAACAATGAAAGAAAACAAGAGTAAACCCGAAAAACAAGATCAAACCGAAAACAAAAACAAATCGAAAAATCAAGAACAAACCTAGGCTTTGATAACCAATTTGGAGTGAAACTAAGTGGAACAAGTTTCACTCAAAGGATGAACCAAAATCGATCTTTGAACACTTGAAGAATTTCGGCCGAGATATATGTTTTTGTGAGAAATTTTCTGATTTTTGTTGTTAAATGAAAGAACATAAAGATAGTATCTAAATCTACACACAAAGTAATAGATTTAGGGTTTGATTAGCTTAAGCACAAAGCCACTAAACTAATCTTTCACTAACTCACACACAAAGTAATGAGAAAATGAAGAAACTCAAATAAACAACTAGGGTTTTCTTTATCATTCCAAATCTGAAAATTTACAAGGCAATGAGAGGAGGTTATATATTACCCTTCCTCTAATCTTGACCTTACATTTAAAGGAGATCTAAAGGCTATAATTAACCCACAAAAACTTACAATATAACGGCTCAATTGAGCTCTTTTTGCTGAAAATTCAAAGAGAAACAAACAAACACATAAAGTATAAAGCATAAAGGAAGATAGTGACATGTGGGAAAGGGACATGTTGAGGAGAAACATGTGAAGCTTCTCTTTGTTTGTTTCGGCTGACTTGGGCTTATTCCCACTTGATGTTTGCTCTTTGATGATTTAATTGACTTGTGGTTCGAACCCAATTGGGTGCACTCGAGCAATCACATTAAAAAAATAGCATTTTGTTAACTTTCGGTTGCTCTTCGTCTTGACTTTTCTTGACTTCCTTGACCCACCAAGCTTGACCAAGATATTATTGTTTAAATTTACTCAAAATAAGCTTGGGTGGACCTTAGGATCGTGGCCTAGCCCATGGTTCGAGCCCAAGGACCCAAACCAACCCATACTCTCAAACCGAACAAAATCGAGCTTGCTTGATTTGGTTCAAGATGAATGATGATGAAAAACATAAAATTGAACGATGACGATATGAAAATTCAACATAAATCGATGCATAAATTGATCGAGGAGAATTATATTTTTATTTAGCACAATTAAATGTAGAAATTGGTAGATGAGAATTGAATGACAAAAAAAAAAAAAAAAAAAAAAAAAAAAAAAAGAATTGAAAAAAAAAAAGAAAAAATAAAAAAATATGAAAGAAAAAAAAAAAAATCCCCCCTCATAAAGAAAAAAAAAATAAAAAAAAATAAATCCCCCCTCATAAAGATAAAAACAAATAAAAAAAATAAATCCCCCCTCATAAAGGGGAAAAAAAACAAAAAAAATAAATTCACCCTCATAAAAAAAAAATTAAATAAATAAATCTCCCCTCACATTAAAAAAAAAATAATAAATAATAAATAAATAAATCTCCCCTCACCAAAAAAAACTATAAATCTAAGCCATTGGATCATCAAGATCCTAGGGCTGAGATTTGGATGTAGGATGTATAATTGTTGGGAGAATGTATAAGATCCTATTTATATATATATATATATATATATATATATATATATATAGAGAGAGAGGTGGGATCTGGTGCGAACTACTATTCAATACGAACCGTACGAACTCCCCCTTCCCACTTCAACTTAACTAAACCCTAAATCATTATAATAATCACTGAACATATTGATTCATTATATCCAAAGAACATTACCCAAACGCCACCTACCTACACATCACCACCGCGACCCGACGTCGCCGGAGTTCAGACGCCGTGAACCTCGCCGGTGACCGCCGGAGACCACCACCGGGAAACCCCTCCCCTCTCTTCCTCTCTTTTGTTTTCTTTCTATCTCTCTATCACTCATTCCATCATTCATTCTCTTTGTCTTACCGGAAATCGCCCACTCGCCGGAACCGTCACTGGAACTCGAGGCCAAAATCCTCTAACCGGAGTCAATCTCAATGCTTCTGCCTATCTCCTCCACCCTCGAGCTTTTTATTGCTTCGACCCTCGCCGGAGCCTACCAGTCTCGCCGGAGTTCAATACCACCACGATGCCCCTGTTCTCTATATCTGCTCTGTTCCACCTCCGAGCACTGAAGGTTTCGTCGGATTTAACCACCACAGTGAGTCATACCCTTCTCCTCCCTCTTTCTTGTCTTCTGATTCGCTCATTCTTTATCTCACTCACAAATGAGACCACGAGTGGTTCTCCCTCTTTTTTGTTGATGTCGGTGGTTTTTGGCGTTCATTAATGGTAGGTGTATGAGTTGGGTGATGCTGTTCTTGTAGTAGGTGGAATGAAACCACGAGTGGTTCTCAAGGGTGGGTCGTCACTGAGGTAATCAATCGCTTGATTATTGTCAGAGTAAGTGGTGATGGTGGTTATTTGGTTGGTTGTTAGTTGTAGATACATTGAACATGACTCTAGATACATCAATTCGTACAGCTGATACACAAATTAAAATTAATTTGTGTATGCTGTAACTAGCTGATTGATCTCTCTCATTATCTCGTTACTTCATCCATCTAGCCTATGCTGTAATATGTAGTCATTTGCGCAAGAGCTGAATGTCTCTTGGGAAAATTGAGTTCATATTTGTGAAAAGTTTGTACAAAATCACGAAGAAAACGTAGCAAAGATAAACTAGAACTAAAAAACAGGCATTCTGTACTGAGTCCGATTGAAAATGAGTGAATATGTTTTTCAGTTTTAACTCATTATTCACTCTCGTGTAATCATGTTTACAATAATAGTGTCGTCAAAGCAAACTATGTGAGATTCTAGGTACATTAACTTCGTAAGTAGATACATTATTTATATTGTCAGTTACATTAAACATTTGAGAGGAAAAAATGTATCTGGATTACAATTTAACGTATCTGGAGTTCAATTTTGTGTATCTGAATTTCTAGTATAGTTGTATTTTTCATCTATGTTGATGTTATACTATGTTGCTTTAGTGTCATTGTTGCTGTGCAGATTCGACAAAGAAAAGAATGACGATGTGGTTATGTGTTTGTTGTGAGCTTCGATGGCTTTGCAGTATTTTTTTTTTTCTAGAACATGTGATTTTTGCTCCTGTCTCAATAGGTTAGGGGACATGTATACATGAGTAATCACAATATTAAATATTTGAGATCCATTAAGAGTGTCGAAGAACAACTACTTGCGCATTTAACATTAGAATCTATGCGGTCAATGAACTTCTACACTTCATTTCGATGATCCTAGTTTATGGCCTTATGGGCTGTGTTACAAATATTTTAAGTGTCAATAACAGAAAACACTCTACTCAATTTTCTTTCCTGTTTCTCCGTATTTGTTTTGAATTGTTCGGTTTGCTTGTTAGCTAATCCGGGTATAAGGTATTGTGAAAAGTTGAAGTTGGTTGTATATGGAATTTGTGATTGGTGTTATGTTCAATTCTAATTAGTCCATTGTTCAATTCTAATTAGTCCATTGTTTCTGCTGAGAAACTGAAGCAATAGTTGAAATAATCCAATTTACTTTAGTATAGTATATTTGTTTAATATTGTAGTAACTGAAAGTTCTTTGTCTTTTCTTGAGGTTATTGGGTTATGATGCAGAGTCTATCTAATGGTTTAATTAGGCGAGAAGTTTTCGGGAGCTCACGCTTCTGTGATAGAGGAAGGCTGTTATCGCTTATTACAGCTTGTAGGATTCCATGTTTGCTTCCTTGCTTGGATAGACATGATCCCATATCCTTAAGTAAGTGTTACTGTCATTTCATTGCATAGATATGTGTAGTTCTTAGAACAGCTGGACGTCTTTTATTTTGACCGCTTTAAGCAAATAATATGTTCGTTTTCATCGACTCTGGAGTCTGGATATGTTTGGTAGACTATACTACTATGATATGGTGTCCATAATAGTTAATAAGTGACCTTTTGTCACTAGTTCGACCTGATGTATCAGGTATGCAATCAAGGATGATCTCATCACCACCATCCCGAACCTTAGAAAATGTGAGAAACGATAAACTTACTGGAGAGCTCTCGTGGGACTTGTCTCATTCACGCTCTTATGAGACTGCCTTTAGTTATAGTAATTTTGCCTTTAGTTACACGATTTTCCCCCGCAGTTAGAGTTTTTTTATCTAATTGAAAACTTTTATTGTTTAGTTACTTCTGGTTGCAGTAATTTTGGCTTTAGTTACACAATTTCCCCCCTACTTCTAGTTTTTTTACCTAATTTATATTGACTTTATTTAATTCATTTTCTAGTTAAAGTAATTTTGCCTTTAGTTACACGATTTTTTCCCCTAGTTACAGTAATTTTGGCTTTAGTTACATGATTTTTCCCCTAGTTACATTTTGGCTTTAAGTTAATTCAGGACTTATTACGTAACTCCTTTTTCTAAGATTTTCTTGATGTACTTATAACCTTCATCATATTTTGATGCGCCAGATTGAAAATGATTGCACACGGCCTCCCAACATCACCAAGACTCGTTTCAGAGAAATTGTGTTCAATGCTCAAGATGCTAAAGCTTTGCACGCCCAAGGAAAAGCGTCATTCTGGTATGCTCAAGTCTAATTTAGGCCATGTACTTTTGGACATTATTTCAGTTGAATTTAGTTTTATTTGAGCTACATTCACTTCAGCTTAGATCAAATCAGTTTAGCTTAGTCTAAAAAAGTCCAACAGAATAGGACCTTATCCAATCTATGAAACTTTGTACCCAGAAAGCGATGTATGATGTTTGATGTGAGATAAAGGGAGTAATGTACAACTTTTGATCATAAAGCTAAGGACGGAGACAAGCCATGAGGACGTTGGAGATATACACGCAGCTGTTAGAATCTTGACTAAATTACTAAATTACCGTACATTTGATGCAAAAGTCATAAGCACGCTTCTTGTTTTTTAAAGCGTGAAGTATGTACTATAAAATCAGTAAATAAATATGTTTATAAAGGATATTTTCGATGATACTTCTGTTAGGTCATGGCAAATACCGACACACCTGAAGATGTGTTGACAGTAAGAAACAATGGTGCTGAAGGGATTAGCCCCTGTAGAATAGAGCACATGGTAGTTTACAGCGTATATCAATTCTAGCTGATATCGGCATATCTAACTTTCAACGAATTTGTTGTTCTAAGAAGTATGTTGCATTGAGAATGAAACCTTGTAAACTAGTGGTTTGGAATATTCATTTGTTATTATGTGTACTAGGAGTATTTTTTGTGTACTTAAGTATTACTCCGTATCGTTTACTTATGCCGTTATTATATTACACGGGTGTTAGTATTACTTATGCAATAATTGTACTTGTACTAGGAGTATAATGTCACTGAGATAGAGGATTTCAAACGATAGATGATTACTCTTGTGAACGTGTTTCTCCTGTTGTTGCTATTTTGATATGCATGAGAGTGATTGCTTATATGGATGTCTGCACATAATGATCAGATTTCATGATTTTCCTTTATCGTGAGTTTGACTGGCACCTCAAAACTTTATGTAGCTTACTAATTGACTATTGTGACATCGTGGAACTTGCAGGCAAAAAAGTTCTATGAATCCGCTCTTAATTAGAGTTGAACCTAGTTATCTAGGAGCTGTGTTAGCACTTGCTGAACTCCATGTTGTCGAGGGTCGAAATAGTGACGCCGTGTGAAGCTTAAAGACTGAGCTCATGATTCTCTCCATGTGAAGCTTGCACAAGTGTTTGCTGCCCCAAATATGTTGCAAGAGACATTTTCCCGTTATGCACTCAGGTAAATACTTTGGTGATTAATTATTCATGTTAATTAAAATCGTCTTAAGTCTGAGATTATGAATACGGATATCCTGTGAAATAAATGTTGCCTTACGCTGCACTCGGGAAAAATTGAATGATAATTTGATGTTTTGGTGGCTGATTTGCTAAAAATTGTCTTTATTTTAGACTTGGTGTGGTTAGAATTTTTCAGTTGATGTCGTTTCGTTTTCACTTCGTTACCTTTTTATTTTGCGGTAGTAAGTATTGTTTTTAAATGCTACCAGAGGCAAGGCTGCCTATTTTGGATCCATTCGTTGTTGTAATTGTGATTAGTTCGGGAGTGTCTGCTAGCAGGTTGGTGTAACCCTACGTCTAGTTCATGTACGCACGAGTTTATTTCAGAGTTAAGATCACCCTTTCAGAGTTGATAATCTTTGTGTAAGTGTTCTAGCTGGTACTTCTTATATGAATGGTCTTCTTTATAAGCCGATTAGCTCAAACGGTAGAGTATTGTGCGATGCACAAAATATGGGTTCGACTCCCATATCGGCTATGAATGTAAGATTACTCTACACATCTTTGGGCATACTACTTGCAAATGCACTTATAAATATCGGTTACAGAATCTTGCAGCTCGGATCATAAAGGTAAGATTAGATACACTAATAATGCTACTGTGCTTTACTAGAGGGAAAATAACTGTAACTAAAGGGGAAATTCATGTAACTAGACGGGAAATTCGTGTAACTAGAGGGGAAATAACTGTAACTAGAGGGGAAATTCATGTAACTAGAGGGGAAATTCATGTAACTAGAGGGAAAATACCTGTAACTAGAGGGGAAATTCATGTAACTAGAGGGGAAATTCATGTAACTACAACGAAATAAAGTGTAACTAGAAAATGTAATGCTTATTTCAACATACTACAAGGGAAAAGTGATGCTTGATTTTTCAACAATGTAACTAGGACGATAAAACCTGTAGCTACACTCATAATAGGCGTAACCACAAAAGGGAAACAATTCATAATTACTAGAGGGAAAATACCTGTAACTAGAGGGGAAATTCATGTAACTACAACGAAATAAAGTGTAACTAGAAAATGTAAAGCTTATTTCAACATACTACAAGGGAAAAGTGATGCTTGATTTTTCAACAATGTAACTAGGACGATAAAACCTGTAGCTACATTCATAATAGGCGTAACCACAAAAGGTAAACAATTCATAATTACTAGAGGTAAAATAACTGTAACTAGAGGGGAAATTCATGTAATTAGACGGGAAATTCATGTAACTAGAGGGAAAATTCATGTAACTAGAGGGGAAATTCATGTAACTAGAGGGGAAATTCATGTAACTAGACGGGAAATTCGTGTAACTAGAGGGGAAATAACTGTAACTAGAGGGGAAATTCATGTAATTAGAGGGAAAATAACTGTAACTAGAGGGGAAATTCATGTAACTAGAGGAGAAATTCATGTAACTAGAGGGAAAATACCAACGAAATGTGATGCTTATTTCAACATACTACAAGGGAAAAGTGATGCTTGATTTTTCAACAATGTAATTAGGACGATAAAACCTGTAGCTACGCTCATAATAGGCGTAACCACAAAAGGGAAACAATTCATAATAACTAGAGGTAAAATAACTGTAACTTGAGGGGAAATTCATGTAACTAGAGGGAAAATTCATGGAACTAGAGGGGAAATTCATGTAACTAGAGGGGAAATTACTGTAACTAGAGGGGAAATTCATGTAACTAGAGGGAAAATAACTGTAACTACAGGGGAAATTCATGTAACTAGAGGGAAAATAACTGTAACTAGAGGGGAAATTACACGATTTTTCTCCCTAGTTACAGTTTTTTTTTTTTTTACCTTTTACTTCCAAAAACACTCTTTAAAGCGGTTAGTAAACAGGATTTGGGGCAGGTGTGATTAGAATTTATGTTGAAAGTAGAAGCCGGTTAGCTCAAGTGGTTGAGCATTGTGCGATGCACAATATGTGGGTTCGATTCCCACACCGACTATGAAAAATTGGCAATTGGATGAGTAAAGTCGTCTATATTATGTACTTCGTAGGCTATATGAGCTTTGAACCCAAATACATAAATTTACATTTCAGATACACATATACGACTTTCAAATACATTATTTCGTAACCACCACCTTCGCCGTCTCAAAGTATCATTGTCGTCCACAGTCACAATCTCTATTACAACGTTGGATGCACATGTAAGTGTCTGGGATACATAAATCTTATCACACCCAAAACTACTATCATCACATAGGCCAACTACCCCCACGATTTACTTATAAGATACAGAAAAGTACGACGCAGTTCATAAAATAAACCAACGGATACGCGAACTCGGCAACGTCCCTTTTATGTATCGAATCCTAATTTAGCAGTACTAAAACTAAATGATTATCAGCAAACCGCCATAGCCATCATCGACTCACCAACACTTTCCTCTCGATCACCCCTTTAACTTCTCTTACTCACTGGAATAACACCATTCACACCGACCTCCGTCCTTCCTCCTCTACTCCACCTCAAGCTCAGCCTATATTAACGGAGAATATTGAAAATCATAACACCATTCACGGCCTCTGCTGCTTATAATCCTGTAACAACATCAAAAACCAAGCAGCACAACACACTATCGTCAACTCAACAGCCAGCCAACAATAAACAAATAAAAAACTTACGACACAGATACAACAGCCAACAATTTAAGAGCATTACCAGGGGAGGGAAGCAGTCCTCTGCAGCAGGACGAGGAACGGAGAATCCCCCGTGCGTGCTGGTATCAGAAGCAGTAAGCGTCTTGCAGAACATATGAGGTGCGGAGGACTTGACAGCATCTTCAAAGTCCTCATCATCACCATCGCCATCACCGTCAATACCACCCTCTCTCAAATTCTCCTCAATCTGCTTCACATTACAACAATACAATGAATAAGTGTTACTCATAAAAGACCGTCTTAAACTCTCAAAATTGTAAGACCGACAATGCGAACACAACTCCAATAAAATACAATGCAAAGCAACATTATTTAATTGAAAGCCCAATACTTTAGGAGAAAACATCCCTGAAATATCATTAATTAATTTATTCAATTAACAATCATAGAATGTGAATTAGTTAACATAGTTGAGTACTCTTCCGCACAATGTCGCTAAACCTCTGATTTTCAATCATTGTAAAGGACATTTCATCATTCCAACCGTAAGAACACCAGAATGACAATCATCACAACATAAACCCTATGATTTTACACATACTTCGCAAAATTATGGTAACGAAACGAAATGGATAGTGAAATAGAAGACAATTAAAAAGGATTTGACCTCATTCACTGGCTCAATTCCGACAAAAATTAACATCATACTATCATTTACTACAATATTGATGAACAAAATAATACTATCATACTATCATTTACTAAAAAACAATTAGAAATGAAATTCCGGAAACCTAACAGACCAATCAACATACAAAATCCTTGAAAAACAGCTGAAAAAGGTACAAAAACGAGAATTAATTAACACCGAAATATAACTAAGGTTTCAAATCAATTTCAGTATGTAACACCCCGTGTTAATTTTACACAAATTATTTATTTTAACTAATTTATTTAATTAAAATTTATATAATTTAACTTTTAATCCTTTGTTTTGAAAACGTGACTGAAAAATTTCGATCGAATAAACCTTCTCGAGCTATTTCTATTTAAGCCTTCTCAATTTTATACTAATTTGTATTATAAGTTTTAAGTCTAAAATACTTGTCGAACTAAAACTTTACTTCAGTTACTTTTATAAAACTTAATAATTTGCATTCTATTTTAAAAATTATTATTTATTGAATAAAATATAATTTTATCAAAATATATCTTGCAAATAAGCATGCACTAGTGCTTGAAAATCATGTGAGGCCAGTAATGAAATTTATAGTCGACAATTTTTATACATTTGATATCTCAAAATTTAAATTTTATAATACTAATCATAGAACTAAAATTTAACACCAATAATTTAAAGTATAGTATATTTTATAAAATATTAAAGTTTATAAATAAGAGCGAATGAAACAGAGCAAATCGTAAATCAAATTGCTTGGATTAGCCTTACCCACGTCGCTCATCCTCCTCCATACATTGAGATATTTTGTTTTCAACCTTCCCTTATAACCACCTCATTTTTTTGACTGTCTTCTTCCTCACCTTCATTTTTTTTTACTCCATTAAAAAAAAAAAGAAAACAAAAAAAAAAACAAAACAAAACAACAATGAACAACAACAACAACTTAACCGACAACAACACCACAACATCTAAAACAATACAATCAACAACAATAATGATCACGGCAGCAGCAAGCACCACCGTCACTTCCACCGGAGCCACCACCGTCGCCTCCTTTCGTGGTCCTCACGCTCCTTCCTCTGCTCTCTTTCTCCCTCGGTTCTAATCGGAGTAACACCCAAGCTTGCTCCCTCTTACCACCGTACACCACCACCGACGGCCGCCTCAGCCACCACGTCAGACCACCTTCTTCTTTCTCGGCTCTCCCCTGCTTTCCCCTGCTCTCTCCTCTGTTTCGGCCATGCTCTTATTCTTGGCTCGGTTCCTCATTCCTCTGACCTTGGTCCACCGTGTCAGCCACAACGGGTACGTGGTTGTTCGATGTCGTTTCGTCGCCAGCACCGTCATGGGTGTTTTGTTGTTATGGGCCGTGTTCTCTACTCTCCATGGCCTTTGTCTTATTTCCTCGATGAGCTCTTAATTTCGTCATCGAAAATCACTACACTCTGCTCTAGTTGTTTACGTGCTCTCGTCCCTGCTCTTTCTCTCTTCTCTCTCGTACTGCTTTCTGTCTTGGCTCGATTTCGACATTGAACATCGGACCGCAATGTGTTCAAATTTTGCTTCACAACTGATGATTTTGGGTACACGAGTAAATGGGTTAGGATTGTTTAATTTGGAGGCCTCTGTTCGTGAGCCAAATTTAGGTGACTCGATTTCTTCCTCAAAATCTCTAACATTAACGTTTTGGTTTTATTTTAATTAATCTGTTATTAAAAGTGAGCTAGTTATGCATTAGACACGTATGAGTCCCGTTTCAGTTTAATTTGATAACTTTGTATGATTCGCTATAGTATGAAATTGGGTGTTAATTTTAGTTATAATATAATGTTGAATTGAATTGTGAAATATGATATTTATATGATTTTGTGAAATTATATTTTGGGGGAAAATGTGTTGTGAATTATTGTTGAATTATATGTAATATTATCATGTTAAAATTATTTGTTATGTGTAAATTAAAATATATGAAGTTTGTGTATCACAAGTATAAAATAAGACTAAAAACATTATTAACCGACTTAAGTAAATAAACTTAGTAAATATAAAACCATTTATAGTCGTAAGAATATTTGTCGTCACTAAAAAGTTAAATCGAAACATAACTAAAAATGAAGAATTAAGTTAAAAGAGTATTAAGTGAAATTAGTATTAAATAAGTTTAAAGGTAAAAACATAAATTAATTGCTACTAGTATAAAATTTCCTAATATAAATAGTTATATAAAATGTCATATATCACATTTAATATAAAGATTACTTTGTTAAAATTATAAAGTTTACAATGAACTTAAAATATACTAAATAAATATTTGGTTAAAATAATAAAAAGAAATTGGGTACTTTAAAACTTAAAATGAATCTAAGTAAAACTATTTTTGAATAAAGTTAAAAATTAGTATCACTAATAAGATTTTCGAAAATAAAATAAAGTTAGGCGAAATCGCGTAAAAAGAAATATAAGGACTGGCGTCACAAATATAAATTAGGATAAAAATAAAGTGTCAAGAATTTACTAAGTATAAAAATGTAAGGTAGAAAAGAATATCAAATCATATAAATAACTTCGTAAGTATAATATTTTATATGAAAAGATTAACTTAAAGTAAAGTTCACAAGTTTAAATAATATATTTAAAAATAAGGATTCGTCTTAAGATCGACAAGTCACTAAATCAATGTAAGTCGTATAATAAAAATTAAACACATGGAACGTAAGACATTATAAAAAGAAACAAATGGTTTTATAAAAATAATTAGAAAAGATTCTAAGTTATAAAAACTTAAATTAGATTCTACGATCAAATTATCTTTTCACCTTAATCGAATAAGTAAAGAAAAATTATAATACGAAGTTGTATTAAGAAATTAAATCACCTAAAAGAAATTTAATTAAATATCACTTAAACCATATTTTATCAAAAATACTAAAAATTGTCGAATATCATTTAAGTAATATTTCTAAGTTAAAATAAATGTTATGAATACTAAATCACTTAACACATTACGATTTAAATAAAAAAGAATAAACAAATGTGGGTTATAATGAAATTCAATTATTTATAATACTAATCACTAATCTATCTTAAGTTACTTAAAATTTTGAACGAAACTAAATCATACTTAAACGAACTATTGTTAATTACAAAAATATAAGTATAAAATACGTAGAAGTATAAACTATAAAAATACGTACAGAGTATAAAAATACGCATACGTATAAAAATACGTACAAAATAATGAATAGTGAAAATATTTAAAATCTACGAACGGACCCAAAATAATTATTTAAGTTATTTTATGTGTTCCTGCTTACTTGAAGAATTGCTAGAACTAATATTTCATTATACAAAGTTCGACGATATTATTAAGTTTCAGAATTGTCATGTTACGATTGAACGAGAAAATAAGAATTTGAGAAATGAACTACTTGAATAAAATACTTGGATTGTTCGCCATGTCGCGACTCTTGTTTTCGAAGTTAATGAGGTAGCTAGCCGTCTATGGGGATTTTGGCTCCCTCCCAGAGTTGCTAAAGGCGATCTAATATTTTTATATAAAGTATTATTTCGGTGCGGGATATACAACCTCAGGGATGGGGCATGATTGATATCTCCGTGAGCCCATACTACGGTAATTGGAAACTCCAGCCCCACCCGGGGGTACCCGTCTAAGGTGATAGTCGTATTATTAGGTGACTACTTACTCGAGGGCGAGTATGATCTGAACCTATCTATAGTGGTGTATGCATACATTAGACTCGGGATTTGGCTGTCCTTATCGCTTTAGGTATCTCTAGCCTGTCAGACACGTCCGCTTTGTTCGGCCCTGATCGCTATTGCGCGGACGCCTAGCCTGTCAGACACGTCCGCTTTGTTCGGCCCTGATCGCTAGTCTAGCTCGCCGACACGTCCGCTTTGTTCGGCCCTGATCGCTATTGCGTATTTTACGTCTGCATGCTTCCGCCTCGCTAACGAAGACTCATTTGTTATCACATGTTGAATGCATTTCCTTGTTTGATTGATTATTGTTTGATGACTTGAGTTTATGAGTGTTGAAATACTACTTATTGAGAATGATTATTTATGAGTGTTGTACGTTATGTGATTGGATGTATACTCGTGTTTAAATCATCATGATTTCCTTATGTGTTTTGCTTGCCTAATTACAATGTGTTTTTATTTATTTAGTTTCTATACTCTACGTTACGTTTTATGAACTGCATGTTGTATGAGATTTAAATATCTATATGTGAGAACTGATATTATATGCTATTTGTCCAATTTTATTGAAATATCCGGCTGCTGGAGTTATAAGCGTTTAGTGCTGCCAAGTTACTTTTAATCATAGGTTGAATAAACCAAAACTTTGGTTTAGAGGTTGTTGGTTAGAACAGTCACTTCCCGCCTCTGAGCGGGAGATCCTCCTATTTCGTGTTTTTGTCTCCGTTGCAGGAACTTCTCGAGACTCAGGATTTTCGGGACGATTAGGATGTTTCGTTTGTTTCCTTTGAGAGATTGTAATATATATTTGTATCCTATGCCATTTGAATGTAATTTAATTAACATCCGGCATGTATTAGACTTAATTAATTTTCCGCCTTAGTTTATTTAAGTCACGAAAAACCGGGTTGTTACAGTTGGTATCAAAGCTGTCTTGCGACCGTGAATAACTTAAAGTTATCTCATCTAGCGAGAAGACACCTGGGCTAGACATACATATTAATATATATGTCCGGCATAGACTTATAGGATCAAATAATGAATTTAGACATCCTAGATCGCTAAAATAATAATCTTAGAACGCTTTAAATGTGAGAATGGGTAGAAATATTAAGGATTGACCGATCGACCTAGATTTTAGAATCTTCGACCATCATTCAACCTCGTTAGATTTTTATTTCTCTTTTCTTGCTTGCTAAGTGCTCTATGACTAAACTTTTTGGCTAACAAGTCTCTTATACTAACTTTACAAAAAAAAATCGAGACGAATAAAGCGAAGACGAGACGACAAGAACTCAAGCATAGATTATCAAGAGTCGAACGATCTAAGACGACGCTCTAGGCCTTGAAGACTTCTATTGCCTTGAAGACCTCTATAACTTTCTCAAACATCCTTATTAACTAAATTATGATTCATCTTCTCCAAATTTTTAAATCTATTTAACTTATCTTCTTCTTTTAAAATATAACTTTCCTAACTTATACTTCTATAATGACTTCATAAAATGGATTTTTATCTCTTTTCACTTCCTCGCAAATAAAAGATTTGAAGACAAGAACAGAAGCGCATACGAAGAGACGTATCAAGAATCACGCTATCCAAGACAATTTTCAAGACGTCGAAGATTTCTTTAGCATTGAGGATTTCTAAAGCTATATCAAATTCGATCTCTAATGATCACCATCATTTCAACGTTTATAAATTTTCAGACTTCCTAATCAAATTCCTAATATTTAATCTCGCTCGATTATTTTTCAACCTTCTAAACTTATTGACTCCTTTTAAAACTTCTAACTTCCTAAATCAATAATTCTTAATAATTGTCTTCTCAATAAATTTTCATCTCTTCTTTTAATCTCGTAAAAAAAAAATTATACCATTTTTGTTTTCAAATTTCATAAACTCCTTAATCGTTATACTCTACCTTCGAACTTGATTAATTCGTTCTTTTGACCCCTTACAAATAATTTTAGTTTCTAAAATTTCAAATCTTGAAATCTATCTATAATACTTACTAATTGAATTCATAAAGTTAATATTCATTTGTTCTCTTCAATCTCAAATAAAAATGACTTTGTATTTCCTTTGTAATTTCGTTAACTTTTTATTCAACCTCTTAAACGTACTTCCTTGTTATAAAATGTTTGAACTCTTAAATTTTAATTTCTACGAAGTACTTATTAACCTTATACGATGAAGTTTCGTCTATTGCATTCATTTCTGAAATTCTTTTCTTTATATTTTAAATAGCTTTTGAACTTGTCCTATCTATTACATTTATCTTTCGTCAAAATATACATACATATATCATATTTTCTCTTTATATAACCCTTATTATAAATTTCGAATCATATCCTAAATATAAATTATAATTTTCTGTTTCGCCTAATAACATCATAATTACAATTTTAAGGAAAAAGAGCTATATTAAAAAGGTTATCCGTAATCCTCTAAAATTTTATTTATCATTTAACGATAACCTGAATTTCCTTAATTTCATTAAGGCTCATATTTTCCTTATGATCACTACGTTTTTACATATTTTCCCTAAATGCCGTTTTTCCTAAAGCTATATATCTTATGTATGTGATCATTAAAAGTAACAAAATAATATTATATAGATACGCTTAAAACTTCTTAAGGGGGTAGGACAATAATTTGATTATATCACAATCCTAATTAAATCTTAAAAATTCCTTATTTCAACCTATTTTAAAGTTAACATTTATTTTCAAATTTAAATAGATTATTTTAATTCTTAAAACGCTTATTATTTTAATTTAATTTAATTCCGTACAAAACTTCTAGGCCCTACCTTTTTGAAAACCTCCTTCTCGCTGATTTTGAAAATGACAATGCAGCAACATTTGGATGTTAATTCGAAAAAGAATTTATTTATATTATTAAGTTATTAAATTCTTCAATCTTCCTTTTTAGAAAATTCATACCCAATCAAGAGCAATATTAATCTTCCAGTTCCAAAAACATCAATGTTTTCTCCAACTGCTTTTTAATCTCGAGCAGGTATCCATCCTATCCAAGTTTCGGGGACGAAACTTTTCTTAAGGGGGTAGGATTGTAACACCCCGTGTTAATTTTACACAAATTATTTATTTTAACTAATTTATTTAATTAAAATTTATATAATTTAACTTTTAATCCTTTGTTTTGAAAACGTGACTGAAAAATTTCGATCGAATAAACCTTCTCGAGCTATTTCTATTTAAGCCTTCTCAATTTTATACTAATTTGTATTATAAGTTTTAAGTCTAAAATACTTGTTTAACTAAAACTTTACTTCAGTTACTTTTATAAAACTTAATAATTTGCATTCTATTTTAAAAATTATTATTTATTGAATAAAATATAATTTTATCAAAATATATCTTGCAAATAAACAGACCGTTTGAAAATCTGTGAGACCGTAATGAAATTTATAGTCGACAATTTTTATACATTTGATATCTCAAAATTTAAATTTTATAATACTAATCATAGAACTAAAATTTAACACCAATAATTTAAAGTATAGTATATTTTATAAAATATTAAAGTTTATAAATAAGAGCGAATGAAACAGAGCAAATCGTAAATCAAATTGCTTGGATTAGCCTTACCCACGTCGCTCATCCTCCTCCATACATTGAGATATTTTGTTTTCAACCTTCCCTTATAACCACCTCATTTTTTTGACTGTCTTCTTCCTCACCTTCATTTTTTTTTACTCCATTAAAAAAAAAAGAAAACAAAAAAAAAAACAAAACAAAACAACAATGAACAACAACAACAACTTAACCGACAACAACACCACAACATCTAAAACAATACAATCAACAACAATAATGATCACGGCAGCAGCAAGCACCACCGCTACTTCCACCGTGAGCCACCACCGTCGCCTCCTTTCGTGGTCCTCACGCTCCTTCCTCTGCTCTCTTTCCCCCTCGGTTCTAACGGGAGTATCACCCAAGCTTGCTCCCTCTAAACCACCGTACACCACCACCGAAGCGGCGCCTCGGCCACCACGCCGGACCACCTTCTTCTTTCTCGGCTCTCCCTCGCTTTCCCTGCTCTCTCCTCTGTTTCGCCATGCTCTTATTCTTGGCTCGGTTCCTCATTCCTCTGACCTTGGTCCACCGTGTCAGCCACAACGGGTACGTGGTTGTTCGATGTCGTTTCGTCGCCAGCACCGTCATGGGTGTTTTGTTGTTATGGGCCGTGTTCTCTACTCTCCATGGCCTTTGTCTTATTTCCTCGATGAGCTCTTAATTTCGTCTTCGAAAATCACTACACTCTGCTCTAGTTGTTTACGTGCTCTCGTCCCTGCTCTTTCTCTCTTCTCTCTCGTACTGCTTTCTGTCTTGGCTCGATTTCGACATTGAACATCGGACCGCAATGTGTTCAAATTTTGCTTCACAACTGATGATTTTGGGTACACGAGTAAATGGGTTAGGATTGTTTAATTTGGAGGCCTCTGTTCGTGAGCCAAATTTAGGTGACTCGATTTCTTCCTCAAAATCTCTAACATTAACGTTTTGGTTTTATTTTAATTAATCTGTTATTAAAAGTGAGCTAGTTATGCATTAGACACGTATGAGTCCCGTTTCAGTTTAATTTGATAACTTTGTATGATTCGCTATAGTATGAAATTGGGTGTTAATTTTAGTTATAATATAATGTTGAATTGAATTGTGAAATATGATATTTATATGATTTTGTGAAATTATATTTTGGGGGAAAATGTGTTGTGAATTATTGTTGAATTATATGTAATATTATCATGTTAAAATTATTTGTTATGTGTAAATTAAAATATATGAAGTTTATGTATCACAAGTATAAAATAAGACTAAAAACATTATTAACGACTTAAGTAAATAAACTTAGTAAATATAAAACCATTTATAGTCGTAAGAATATTTGTCGTCACTAAAAAGTTAAATCGAAACATAACTAAAAATGAAGAATTAAGTTAAAAGAGTATTAAGTGAAATTAGTATTAAATAAGTTTAAAGGTAAAAACATAAATTAATTGCTACTAGTATAAAATTTCCTAATATAAATAGTTATATAAAATGTCATATATCACATTTAATATAAAGATTACTTTGTTAAAATTATAAAGTTTACAATGAACTTAAAATATACTAAATAAATATTTGGTTAAAATAATAAAAAGAAATTGGGTACTTTAAAACTTAAAATGAATCTAAGTAAAACTATTTTTGAATAAAGTTAAAAATTAGTATCACTAATAAGATTTTCGAAATAAAATAAAGTTAAAGTAAATCGCGTAAAAAGAAATATAAGGATCAAGCGTCACAAATATAAATTAGGATAAAAATAAAGTGTCAAGAATTTACTAAGTATAAAAATGTAAGGTAGAAAAGAATATCAAATCATATAAATAACTTCGTAAGTATAATATTTTATATGAAAAGATTAACTTAAAGTAAAGTTCACAAGTTTAAATAATATATTTAAAAATAAGGATTCGTCTTAAGATCGACAAGTCACTAAATCAATGTAAGTCGTATAATAAAAATTAAACACATGGAACGTAAGACATTATAAAAAGAAACAAATGGTTTTATAAAAATAATTAGAAAAGATTCTAAGTTATAAAAACTTAAATTAGATTCTACGATCAAATTATCTTTTCACCTTAATCGAATAAGTAAAGAAAAATTATAATACGAAGTTGTATTAAGAAATTAAATCACCTAAAAGAAATTTAATTAAATATCACTTAAACCATATTTTATCAAAAATACTAAAAATTGTCGAATATCATTTAAGTAATATTTCTAAGTTAAAATAAATGTTATGAATACTAAATCACTTAACACATTACGATTTAAATAAAAAAAGAATAAACAAATGTGGGTTATAATGAAATTCAATTATTTATAATACTAATCACTAATCTATCTTAAGTTACTTAAAATTTTGAACGAAACTAAATCATACTTAAACGAACTATTGTTAATTACAAAAATATAAGTATAAAATACGTAGAAGTATAAACTATAAAAATACGTACAGAGTATAAAAATACATCATTATAAAAATACGTACAAAATAATGAATAGTGAAAATATTTAAAATCTACGAACGGACCCAAAATAATTATTTAAGTTATTTTATGTGTTCCTGCTTACTTGAAGAATTGCTAGAACTAATATTTCATTATACAAAGTTCGACGATATTATTAAGTTTCAGAATTGTCATGTTACGATTGAACGAGAAAATAAGAATTTGAGAAATGAACTACTTGAATAAAATACTTGGATTGTTCGCCATGTCGCGACTCTTGTTTTCGAAGTTAATGAGGTAGCTAGCCGTCTATGGGGATTTTGGCTCCCTCCCAGAGTTGCTAAAGGCGATCTAATATTTTTATATAAAGTATTATTTCGGTGCGGGATATACAACCTCAGGGATGGGGCATGATTGATATCTCCGTGAGCCCATACTACGGTAATTGGAAACTCCAGCCCCACCCGGGGGTACCCGTCTAAGGTGATAGTCGTATTATTAGGTGACTACTTACTCGAGGGCGAGTATGATACGAACCTATCTATAGTGGTGTATGCATACATTAGACTCAGGATTTGGCTGTCCTTATCGCTTTAGGTATCTCTAGCCTGTCAGACACGTCCGCTTTGTTCGGCCCTGATCGCTATTGCGCGGACGCCTAGCCTGTCAGACACGTCCGCTTTGTTCGGCCCTGATCGCTAGACTAGCTGTCGCCGACACGCCCGCTTTGTTCGTACGATCGCTATTGCGTATTTTACGTCTGCATGCTTCCGCCTCGCTAACGAAGACTCATTTGTTATCACATGTTGAATGCATTTCCTTGTTTGATTGATTATTGTTTGATGACTTGAGTTTATGAGTGTTGAAATACTACTTATTGAGAATGATTATTTATGAGTGTTGTACGTTATGTGATTGGATGTATACTCGTGTTTAAATCATCATGATTTCCTTATGTGTTTTGCTTGCCTAATTACAATGTGTTTTTATTTATTTAGTTTCTATACTCTACGTTACGTTTTATGAACTGCATGTTGTATGAGATTTAAATATCTATATGTGAGAACTGATATTATATGCTATTTGTCCAATTTTATTGAAATATCCGGCTGCTGGAGTTATAAGCGTTTAGTGCTGCCAAGTTACTTTTAATCATAGGTTGAATAAACCAAAACTTAGGTTTAGAGGTTGTTGGTTAGAACAGTCACTTCCCGCCTCTGAGCGGGAGATCCTCCTATTTCGTGTTTTTGTCTCCGTTGCAGGAACTTCTCGAGACTCAGGATTTTCGGGACGATTAGGATGTTTCGTTTGTTTCCTTTGAGAGATTGTAATATATATTTGTATCCTATGCCATTTGAATGTAATTTAATTAACATCCGGCATGTATTAGACTTAATTAATTTTCCGCCTTAGTTTATTTAAGTCACGAAAAACCGGGTTGTTACAGTTGGTATCAAAGCTGTCTTGCGACCGTGAATAACTTAAAGTTATCTCATCTAGCGAGAAGACACCTGGGCTAGACATACATATTAATATATATGTCCGGCATAGACTTATAGGATCAAATAATGAATTTAGACATCCTAGATCGCTAAAATAATAATCTTAGAACGCTTTAAATGTGAGAATGGGTAGAAATATTAAGGATTGACCGACTGACCTAGATTTTAGAATCTTCGACCATCATTCAACCTCGTTAGATTTTTATTTCTCTTTTCTTGCTTGCTAAGTGCTCTATGACTAAACTTTTTGGCTAACAAGTCTCTTATACTAACTTTACAAAAAAAAATCGAGACGAATAAAGCGAAGACGAGACGACAAGAACTCAAGCATAGATTATCAAGAGTCGAACGATCTAAGACGACGCTCTAGGCCTTGAAGACTTCTATTGCCTTGAAGACCTCTATAACTTTCTCAAACATCCTTATTAACTAAATTATGATTCATCTTCTCCAAATTTTTAAATCTATTTAACTTATCTTCTTCTTCTAAAATATAACTTTCCTAACTTATACTTCTATAATGACTTCATAAAATGGATTTTTATCTCTTTTCACTTCCTCGCAAATAAAAGATTTGAAGACAAGAACAGAAGCGCATACGAAGAGACGTATCAAGAATCACGCTATCCAAGACAATTTTCAAGACGTCGAAGATTTCTTTAGCATTGAGGATTTCTAAAGCTATATCAAATTCGATCTCTAATGATCACCATCATTTCAACGTTTATAAATTTTCAGACTTCCTAATCAAATTCCTAATATTTAATCTCGCTCGATTATTTTTCAACCTTCTAAACTTATTGACTCCTTTTAAAACTTCTAACTTCCTAAATCAATAATTCTTAATAATTGTCTTCTCAATAAATTTTCATCTCTTCTTTTAATCTCGTAAAAAAAAATTATACCATTTTTGTTTTCAAATTTCATAAACTCCTTAATCGTTATACTCTACCTTCGAACTTGATTAATTCGTTCTTTTGACCCCTTACAAATAATTTTAGTTTCTAAAATTTCAAATCTTGAAATCTATCTATAATACTTACTAATTGAATTCATAAAGTTAATATTCATTTGTTCTCTTCAATCTCAAATAAAAATGACTTTGTATTTCCTTTGTAATTTCGTTAACTTTTTATTCAACCTCTTAAACGTACTTCCTTGTTATAAAATGTTTGAACTCTTAAATTTTAATTTCTACGAAGTACTTATTAACCTTATACGATGAAGTTTCGTCTATTGCATTCATTTCTGAAATTCTTTTCTTTATATTTTAAATAGCTTTTGAACTTGTCCTATCTATTACATTTATCTTTCGTCAAAATATACATACATATATCATATTTTCTCTTTATATAACCCTTATTATAAATTTCGAATCATATCCTAAATATAAATTATAATTTTACATTTACTTTAATAACATCATAATTACAATTTTAAGGAAAAAGAGCTATATTAAAAAGGTTATCCGTAATCCTCTAAAATTTTATTTATCATTTAACGATAACCTGAATTTCCTTAATTTCATTAAGGCTCATATTTTCCTTATGATCACTACGTTTTTACATATTTTCCCTAAATGCCGTTTTTCCTAAAGCTATATATCTTATGTATGTGATCATTAAAAGTAACAAAATAATATTATATAGATCTGTTTGAAAACTTCTTAAGGGGGTAGGACAATAATTTGATTATATCACAATCCTAATTAAATCTTAAAAATTCCTTATTTCAACCTATTTTAAAGTTAACATTTATTTTCAAATTTAAATAGATTATTTTAATTCTTAAAACGCTTATTATTTTAATTTAATTTAATTCCGTACAAAACTTCTAGGCCCTACCTTTTTGAAAACCTCCTTCTCGCTGATTTTGAAAATGACAATGCAGCAACATTTGGATGTTAATTCGAAAAAGAATTTATTTATATTATTAAGTTATTAAATTCTTCAATCTTCCTTTTTAGAAAATTCATACCCAATCAAGAGCAATATTAATCTTCCAGTTCCAAAAACATCAATGTTTTCTCCAACTGCTTTTTAATCTCGAGCAGTTATCCATCCTATCCAAGTTTCGGGGACGAAACTTTTCTTAAGGGGGTAGGATTGTAACACCCCGTGTTAATTTTACACAAATTATTTATTTTAACTAATTTATTTAATTAAAATTTATATAATTTAACTTTTAATCCTTTGTTTTGAAAACGTGACTGAAAAATTTCGATCGAATAAACCTTCTCGAGCTATTTCTATTTAAGCCTTCTCAATTTTATACTAATTTGTATTATAAGTTTTAAGTCTAAAATACTTGTCGAACTAAAACTTTACTTCAGTTACTTTTATAAAACTTAATAATTTGCATTCTATTTTAAAAATTATTATTTATTGAATAAAATATAATTTTATCAAAATATATCTTGCAAATAAACAGACCGTTTGAAAATCTGTGAGACCGTAATGAAATTTATAGTTGACAATTTTTATACATTTGATATCTCAAAATTTAAATTTTATAATACTAATCATAGAACTAAAATTTAACACCAATAATTTAAAGTATAGTATATTTTATAAAATATTAAAGTTTATAAATAAGAGCGAATGAAACAGAGCAAATCGTAAATCAAATTGCTTGGATTAGCCTTACCCACGTCGCTCATCCTCCTCCATACATTGAGATATTTTGTTTTCAACCTTCCCTTATAACCACCTCATTTTTTTGACTGTCTTCTTCCTCACCTTCATTTTTTTTTACTCCATTAAAAAAAAAAGAAAACAAAACAAAACAACAATGAACAACAACAACAACTTAACCGACAACAACACCACAACATCAAAAACAATACAATCAACAACAATAATGATCACGGCAGCAGCAAGCACCACCGTCACTTCCACCGGAGCCACCACCGTCGCCTCCTTTCGTGGTCCTCACGCTCCTTCCTCTGCTCTCTTTCTCCCTCGGTTCTAATCGGAGTAACACCCAAGCTTGCTCCCTCTTACCACCGTACACCACCACCGACGGCCGCCTCAGCCACCACGTCAGACCACCTTCTTCTTTCTCGGCTCTCCCCTGCTTTCCCCTGCTCTCTCCTCTGTTTCGGCCATGCTCTTATTCTTGGCTCGGTTCCTCATTCCTCTGACCTTGGTCCACCGTGTCAGCCACAACGGGTACGTGGTTGTTCGATGTCGTTTCGTCGCCAGCACCGTCATGGGTGTTTTGTTGTTATGGGCCGTGTTCTCTACTCTCCATGGCCTTTGTCTTATTTCCTCGATGAGCTCTTAATTTCGTCATCGAAAATCACTACACTGCTGCTCTAGTTGTTTACGTGCTCTCGTCCCTGCTCTTTCTCTCTTCTCTCTCGTACTGCTTTCTGTCTTGGCTCGATTTCGACATTGAACATCGGACCGCAATGTGTTCAAATTTTGCTTCACAACTGATGATTTTGGGTACACGAGTAAATGGGTTAGGATTGTTTAATTTGGAGGCCTCTGTTCGTGAGCCAAATTTAGGTGACTCGATTTCTTCCTCAAAATCTCTAACATTAACGTTTTGGTTTTATTTTAATTAATCTGTTATTAAAAGTGAGCTAGTTATGCATTAGACACGTATGAGTCCCGTTTCAGTTTAATTTGATAACTTTGTATGATTCGCTATAGTATGAAATTGGGTGTTAATTTTAGTTATAATATAATGTTGAATTGAATTGTGAAATATGATATTTATATGATTTTGTGAAATTATATTTTGGGGGAAAATGTGTTGTGAATTATTGTTGAATTATATGTAATATTATCATGTTAAAATTATTTGTTATGTGTAAATTAAAATATATGAAGTTTATGTATCACAAGTATAAAATAAGACTAAAAACATTATTAACCGACTTAAGTAAATAAACTTAGTAAATATAAAACCATTTATAGTCGTAAGAATATTTGTCGTCACTAAAAAGTTAAATCGAAACATAACTAAAAATGAAGAATTAAGTTAAAAGAGTATTAAGTGAAATTAGTATTAAATAAGTTTAAAGGTAAAAACATAAATTAATTGCTACTAGTATAAAATTTCCTAATATAAATAGTTATATAAAATGTCATATATCACATTTAATATAAAGATTACTTTGTTAAAATTATAAAGTTTACAATGAACTTAAAATATACTAAATAAATATTTGGTTAAAATAATAAAAAGAAATTGGGTACTTTAAAACTTAAAATGAATCTAAGTAAAACTATTTTTGAATAAAGTTAAAAATTAGTATCACTAATAAGATTTTTGAAAATAAAATAAAGTTAGGCGAAATCGCGTAAAAAGAAATATAAGGACTGGCGTCACAAATATAAATTAGGATAAAAATAAAGTGTCAAGAATTTACTAAGTATAAAAATGTAAGGTAGAAAAGAATATCAAATCATATAAATAACTTCGTAAGTATAATATTTTATATGAAAAGATTAACTTAAAGTAAAGTTCACAAGTTTAAATAATATATTTAAAAATAAGGATTCGTCTTAAGATCGACAAGTCACTAAATCAATGTAAGTCGTATAATAAAAATTAAACACATGGAACGTAAGACATTATAAAAAGAAACAAATGGTTTTATAAAAATAATTAGAAAAGATTCTAAGTTATAAAAACTTAAATTAGATTCTACGATCAAATTATCTTTTCACCTTAATCGAATAAGTAAAGAAAAATTATAATACGAAGTTGTATTAAGAAATTAAATCACCTAAAAGAAATTTAATTAAATATCACTTAAACCATATTTTATCAAAAATACTAAAAATTGTCGAATATCATTTAAGTAATATTTCTAAGTTAAAATAAATATTATGAATACTAAATCACTTAACACATTACGATTTAAATAAAAAAAGAATAAATAAATGTGGGTTATAATGAAATTCAATTATTTATAATACTAATCACTAATCTATCTTAAGTTACTTAAAATTTTGAACGAAACTAAATCATACTTAAACGAACAATTGTTAATTACAAAAATATAAGTATAAAATACGTAGAAGTATAAACTATAAAAATACGTACAGAGTATAAAAATACGCATACGTATAAAAATACGTACAAAATAATGAATAGTGAAAATATTTAAAATCTACGAACGGACCCAAAATAATTATTTAAGTTATTTTATGTGTTCCTGCTTACTTGAAGAATTGATAGAACTAATATTTCATTATACAAAGTTCGACGATATTATTAAGTTTCAGAATTGTCATGTTACGATTGAACGAGAAAATAAGAATTTGAGAAATGAACTACTTGAATAAAATACTTGGATTGTTCGCCATGTCGCGACTCTTGTTTTCGAAGTTAATGAGGTAGCCGTCTATGGGGACTTTGGCTCCTCCCGAGTTGCTAAAGGCGATCTAATATTTTTATATAAAGTATTATTTCTAAGTGCGGGATATACAACCTCGGGGATGGGGCATGATTGATATCTCCGTGAGCCCATACTACGGTAATTGGAAACTCGGCCCCTTTGGGTACCCGTCTAAGGTGATAGTCGTATTATTAGGTGACTACTTACTCGTGGGCGAGTATGATACGAACCTATCTATAGTGGTGTATGCATACATTAGACTCGGGATTTGGCTGTCCTTATCGCTTTAGGTATCTCTCGCCTGGCCGTGACACGCCCGCTTTGTTCGCCTACGATCGCTATTGCGCGACGCCTAGCTCGTCAGACACGTCCGCTTTGTTCGGCCCCGATCGCTAGTCTAGCTCGCCGACACGCCCGCTTTGTTCTACTGATCGCTATTGCGTATTTTACGTCTGCATGCTTCCGCCTCGCTAACGAAGACTCATTTGTTATCACATGTTGAATGCATTTCCTTGTTTGATTGATTATTGTTTGATGACTTGAGTTTATGAGTGTTGAAATACTACTTATTGAGAATGATTATTTATGAGTGTTGTACGTTATGTGATTGGATGTATACTCGTGTTTAAATCATCATGATTTCCTTATGTGTTTTGCTTGCCTAATTACAATGTGTTTTTATTTATTTAGTTTCTATACTCTACGTTACGTTTTATGAACTGCATGTTGTATGAGATTTAAATATCTATATGTGAGAACTGATATTATATGCTATTTGTCCAATTTTATTGAAATATTCGGCTGCTGGAGTTATAAGCGTTTAGTGCTGCCAAGTTACTTTTAATCATAGGTTGAATAAACCAAAACTTTGGTTTAGAGGTTGTTGGTTAGAACAGTCACTTCCCGCCTCTGAGCGGGAGATCCTCCTATTTCGTGTTTTTGTCTCCGTTGCAGGAACTTCTCGAGACTCAGGATTTTCGGGACGATTAGGATGTTTCGTTTGTTTCCTTTGAGAGATTGTAATATATATTTGTATCCTATGCCTTTTGAATGTAATTTAATTAACATCCGGCATGTATTAGACTTAATTAATTTTCTGCCTTAGTTTATTTAAGTCACGAAAAACCGGGTTGTTACACAGTAACACGAAATCAATACCTCTAATCAGCCGCAATTTAGAATCATTGACCTCCTATACCGACTTGCCGGCGGCGGTGGAGCGCGGCTTCGAGGACCGGATCGACAAGAAACTGACTGAAAACGCGAAGAGGGAAGACGGTGTCGATATGTCGAAGAGGAAATATTACAACAAGAGGAGGAGGAGAATGTATGAACCTCCAAGCACACCGACTCTTCCACGTCGGCCATGTCCGATTCTAGATCTAACTCCCTCGTAGTTGGTCGTCCGCGGTGGTTGAGAGAGAAAAAGTGGGCCGTCGTGGTCGGAGCAAGGTCATTATAGGAGAGATGACACAACTGAGAGGGACAATGATGGTGGGTTAAATGGTGGTGGTCGTGGTCATAGTCGGATCTCCTATTGAGGGTGGAGGTAACGAATGTGATGGTGGTTTAAGTGGTGGTGATGGTGGTGGATGGCGCTGCAAACGAAAGCAGGACGGTGGCGTTGATGATGGATGCGCTGGTGATGGTGGTGGCTGATGAAGAAGAAAGGAAGTGGATTACATTAAATTGGGCCTTACCTAATTAGCAGGGCTTTGTATGGGCCGCGCGCTATAATACGTAACTTGGTGCTGTAATACTAGTTCGTACGGTTCGTAACATAAAACTAGTTCGCACGAGATCCCAAATCTATATATATATATATATATATATATGATTAATTATAATTAACATACATCGCTCACGGTTATAAATGTAGGGCTAGTAGCGGTTTCCAAGACTTGCGCCAACGGATCAAGAGACCTTCTCCTGGCAAAAGCACTAAAAAATTACAAATATTAGTTAATAATGAGTAAACAATGTCGATAAAATAGAAATATTAATAATAAAGTCAAAAAATTATGTCAATGCATGTGATTTAAATTAACTTACAGATTCGCCAACTTTTTAAATATGTCTGTCGGGTTTCCACCAATTGAATCGTACCAATACACTCTTTTCAAGCTTTCAAAGACAAAATGCCGTCAATACCCAATGTTTCCTACATATACAACACATATATAAGAAATAAACTCAACAGTATCGCCAATCGTCATGAACTTTTAATTCTAATAATAGAATCATATATATACTTACGCGTTTTCATTATAAGAGGCGAAGATTATTTTCTTACTTTTCATCAGGTGTTCGGCCATGTGTTTGACTCGGTCTTCTTCACTTTCATGTCCAACTTCCATTGACAACATGTACGGGCTCATAAAACCCCAGTTGTGGGAAGGAATGTCAGCACGTTCGTTGATTTTATCAACTAAGTACCTACACGATCAGCAAACAAAAAATAAAGCATTTATATAATAATAACGTACATAACAAAATAAATGCAATTTTTGAAATAAAACTAATTAATGAAATGACTCACTTCATCCAAAGGATCATATGCTGAGCATCAATTTCCTCAAGACCAGCCCATTCGAGTAGTAAGGGTGCATTCAAAAATGAAGTCATTTCATTTCCTGCGACTTCTTTAGAGATTTTAATAGAGATCATACTGTCATCAGCATAGTGAGTGCACCCTTCTTGAAACAATTTTGTCATTGTTTGGGTTCTACTCACATGTTGCATAAATTTAGCGGTAGTATATTCACGAGGTAATAATTTCTGCATCTGCTTACTCAATTTGGGCGCAACATTAACGTTCGAGGTACTCGCAAAATTAACGTTCGAGATACTCCCAACGTCCTACAAAAAACAATACAACGTGGAGTCAAAACAAAGGAATTAAATTAACGATATATATAATTGAGCTAAAGTAGTAACTAGCTATAATAAACCTTATCATCAAAAAGTGCCTTCGCAAAGTTCTTTGAGGCTGAATCTTCATTCGTTCCAATAATGTCTGATTGACTCAACTGCAAAAGTGTATTAATTATGTCGATAATATTAAATATAATACCAATTTATTATGTCATTAGAGTGATAGTAAAAATACCTCCTCGATTCTTTGTTTGTCCTTGGTTGTAGGACGTTGGTCTTTTTGCAAGTCATTCGCCAACGTCCTCTCATTTACATTATTTTCCTATAACAATATATAGAACACAATTTTCATATATTAACAAGATAAAGTTCAATATATATTAAAAAAAACAAATATTAATTTGGAGTCAATAAAATAGCTTAGATTACCTTCTTGTCACCTTTATTCTTATTAGGGCTCCTCGGCTTAACAGGCATAACATGAGTCTGAGGCCATTGGACAAAGGAACCTAAGGCACTCTCTACCGTGAGCAACTCAGTGCTAACCGGAACCGGTAGCCGAACACCTCCAAAGTTATTCAAGACCTTCTTGATTTCGACTTTTAAGTGATTAGCTAGGAGAGGGACGTTGTGAACAGTCACTGTCTCGACCGTGTGTCCATGAGTACGCAAGTCCGACCGCAACCTGATTCTCACGTTTAGTAGGCATTGTCGGCAGGTCTGGGTGATTGAGTGCGCAAATGTAATTTTCTCCTCCCTACATTTTTTAACATAAATTATTTACAATTACATAGAATATAACTGAAAATTTTATAATAAATAGAAACATTAGTTATTTAACATTAAAACGCTACCGTGCCAAAGATCTGTATAGTCTGTTTCGGCGTTTCGAATTCCCCCTTACGGGACCGATCTTCATTACCTTCATCCAAATTCCATACCAATTATAATCAACACTCAATATAAATTTAATAAACAATATATATATTTTAAACAAATTTATATAGAAACAAATTTCAGCTAAATTATTTTTCAGAAAAAAGGGTTCAGTTTATGTAACATTTTCTCAAATTTCTGTACTAAACTGATGGTTTCTTATAAAATAAAAGTTGTAGAACTATGAGTCTAGAGTATACCCTCCAAAGCACGAGTCCTAACTCTTAACAAATCATCCTGCAGAGCTGTTTTCGTGAAATCACTCTAAACTGCCTTTTCGGAACGAATTGATATGTCCAGATTTTGTTCAGTAACTTATCCTTTGAATTTCGACATAATTTTTTACAGAGACTTATTATAAGGGGCTTATTATATCCTCAAAAAATTTCATACCAAAATTAGATCGTTTCGATTTTTAAAACTATTTTATTCCACGAGTGCACAAATCTGCCAAAATCGGAATTAAGTTGGTTCTACTTGTATTGCACAATAACCATTAACAACAACAACAATACAATGACGACAACAACATCAAAAACACTTTATTTACCGCATCAATTTTATCGACCTCATCAATTTTATCGACCCCGTCTTCTTCTTCTTGTTGCCCGGTATTTGTCTTGCCGCCCTTAATTTTATTTATTTATTCAATATATACGTGTGTTAGTTTAGTTAATTACGTATATATAACTGTGGATACCCATATCCGTACCCTCCCAAACAAAACCCTGTGATGTATCACGGACTTTTATTACGCATGCTTTAACGTTGACTTAAACGGTTCTAACTAATGTCGAATTCATTTTGAGTCGTTTTAAATGTTAAAATGTTTAAGGTCGCTTCACATCGCTTTAAATAAACGTTCATTTTGTCCATTTGGAGTCTAGCTAGGTCCTTGTCCTGCTTCATTTGGCGTGAGCTTCGCATTTGCACTACAATTAGTCCTTTTACATTAACAAGGTCTAATTCAGCATTCCTAAATTCCTAATTTTAGGCCCGGTAGCTAAAACCGCTATTTAGCCCCCTCTTACACAAAATACGGCTTCACGTCTTATCTTATTTCACAAAAACTATGCAAATACACCCTTTTCATTTTTCCGGGTCTCGGGCCCGAAACCGAGCCCAAACCCAGCCTTTGGCCCGCACTCCAAAGCCCTAAGCATCACAAAATATCTCAGAAATATCCTAGGGGTTTTCTTGAGCTTCACGTTTGAGATTATCACGTAATCTTTCAAAGATATAATTCAACCGAAACTAGGAAACTACACGAAAACCACACCCTCAAACCGCATAAGCTTATGCGGTTTGGGGTGGCAACCGCATAAGTCTATGCGGTTTGCCCTGGCAACCGCATAAGGCTATGCGGTTCCTAGGCCTGTTTTTATCCCCGAATTTCCTAATTTCTCCGAGGTTTTTAGTATATATACTCCCCTATACCCTGACCTCGAAATAACAATTCACAACCAGAATCACAATTCACAACCAGAATAACAATTCACAACCAGAAATACACAATTTCTCTTCAGAATACATCCTTCACATAATTTCTTGCACCCTTCCACAAAACACTCACAAAGCCTCAAGCACTCAAATTCTTGAGTTCAACACACCATCCCGTGTTGAATTCATCCTCCTTTTAAGTTCAAGAATCGAAGCTCTGCCCAGATCTGAAGCGTCAGGACAAGGTAGGTACCGATCCACTTGGATCAAAGCTTTTTCTTATTTTCTATGGACTAACAAAGGGGTCTACACTTTAGCGCCCCCCCCGGCTTTGGCACCCAGCGCGCTTGCAATCCAAGTGTTCTATTTACTTCGGGTACACTCCATATCCGATGACACGCCAAAATCGCATAAGCAACCGACCTTATAAAATAAACCAATGGACAATTGAACTTTATTTTATTTGCATGCATCTTGCACCTTCTTATTTTGCATTAAAATCAACTTAAACAATGAATTCCACCTTTAACTGAACCGTTTTCGTTAACAAGTTAAACATGCTAAACTGAGGGTTTTAATCAATCTTTTTGCATCTGCATCTGCATTCTTTTACAAACTTATCGCACTTGTACGTAGCGATAACATTAGCTCAAATATCATCTTACATGGATTGTTCTAGGTCAGTAGAGGCTATTTTTACATAGGTTTTCATAAATCATTATTTGAATAACTCTTTTTCTAAAGTACCCTCACCCCGAATCCAATCTGGTTTCACAACCTTAGATCTAGGGGTGTCGGCGTGCTCCAAAATCTAGGACATGTTTTTAACTTAGAACATGGTAGCAGGTTCCTAATTTCCGCGATAATTAGGTGGCGACTCCATAACAGTTCTTAAAGGTTTTTCCAACTTAATCTTTTTTAACTTTAAAATCCGCCCTTTAAGCAAGACGCCGAGTTGGGTCCCTCGACGCGGTTCCCGGGTTCCACAGTTTGGCGACTCCGCTGGGGAAATCTTATTTTTAAAACTAAAAACTAGCTTTTTCTTTTTAAAAATAAAGAGGTGAAACTTGAAAGCCTTGAACAATCCTTGAAAACATATTTGAGCCATGCACATTCGTTTAGAGTCCATTCCTTTTGGAATCTAGGCACCCTTTACACCCTCGAGAGGTGGTTCCCACATGCAGGCTTGTCCACTTGATAAAGCACATGCCAGACTAGCTTTCCTCTCGCCCCTCCACGGCTTGCCGTAAACGGCTATCTCGATCGCTTGGTTCCTCTCAGAAACCCATCGCCTGCCAGTAAGGAAATGAAGGGGTTAAGTATCTGCCAAAGCGTGCACTCGAGGTAGTTGGAGGTGTACCGTGACTCATTTTTCACCCTTTTTGAGTCATACGTACAAGTTCGAGGCTATGCACTCCATGGTCTTTTTCAAAACGAGCATTTGCATTCATATCTTCGAAAACTCGCTTAAACTTTTCAAAGATAAACGAACCTAACATCTAACAAACTAACACTTTTCAAACAAAACTATCGTGAATTTTTGAAACGAGCTTTCTTGAAATTCTCCTTTTTCACTAACAAGCAAAAACCCGAGCAAGGATTAAAATCCAAGCTCGTGGATTTCAATCTTCTGGGTCGTACGGCCTGGACTCCACTTTTAACATCCTCGACTCGACTTGCTCGAGCCGAATCCTTCTTCTTTTACACATCCGACTCGAGCTCACCTCGGCAAGTCGCCGATACTAGTTCGATGGGTGCAAATGCAAAACGTTTTAACATCGAGGCGAGATGTGCGCACACATCCTCGTCTCAAAAGCTTCCTTTAGCTAAGACCTTTTCGAAAATCTCCTCTTTTCAAAACAAAAAGGTCTTTCTAAACTAAGAAATGAGCTAAAATGAATGCTTAAAAATGAATGTGAGTCTAGTAGGGTCGAGTCGTGTCCCTAACATGCAAAGTGAAATGCAGGCCTCAGCTGAATACTCAACATGAATCGCATCATCGCTCCTCGCTTCAAACGCACCTCAAAAATGGCTAACCTCAATAGATTGAGAACTCTCCGTGACCGTGTGAATCAGCTCACCAAAGACATTGACAACTTGAAGACCTTGCATCAGATCGAAGTTGAACGCCTAGAGCAACGCGCTAAGAACAAGGTCAACAAGCATGTCTCCCTCCATACTCTCGTCACCCAACTCCAAGGGGACGAGGAAGACTTTACCCAATACCTCGCTCGATGGAGAAAATTACTTGCCCAAGTTCCAAACCCTCCACACGAGGACGAGCTCATATACACATTTCTCGGTAGCTTACGACCCGAGTGGCAAAGACACTTTGATTACGGCGATGCCGAGAATTTCGAAGAACTCATTGAAATCGGCATCGGAGCCCAAAGCAACCCCACAATTTATGACAACCCTGCAATCTTCTTCGGATCAGCACCCGTCATAGATTGCTCCTACTTGGTCACACCTACCAGCAACCAAATCAAAGGGGTCTGGTTCAGTGACGATGAAGACGAAGAGTGGCCTGACTAACAAAACGGTGGCTCAACTCTCAACTACTCCTTCCTCGAACAAAAACAAAAAGAACAAGAAGGGAAAGAAAAAGAAGGGCAAACAGCCCGAAAACAAAGATCAAAAAGAAAAGGGCGTGCAGCCCGAGAAGGAAAACCAGGACGAGGTTTCACACCTCACACGCTCTGGTCATCCTTATCAGAATATCTTCATAGATGAACATGCCAGAAAAGCAACTGCGGCCGAGAAAGGCAAGGTCGTAGCCCAAGAGGATAACCCCTCTACAAGTACACCTCCACCTCTACAATAATTCCACCACCAAACACGAGTGAGGTGCTTCAGAAGCAACTCGCTCGCACAAAAGCCGATGTTTCCATCTGGGCCCTTTTACGAGACTCGGCGGAACATAGGAATGCATTCATTCGCGCTCTACAAATAGCATGCGCAGAGGCTGAGATCTCTCCAGATCAAATGGTCAGCCATGTCACAAGGGATTGGTTACCAGGAGCTATCACCTTCTCAAACGATGATCTCCCCGCATTCGGACCGAACCACAACCTCGCTCTATACATTAGCGTAGAGTGTATGAAGAAAACTTTACCCGTGTCCCTCGTTGACAACGGATCTGCAGACAATGTTCTACCATTGGCCACCGCACATCGCCTCGGCCTATCCGATAAAGACTTCACCCCAAGCATGGATGGAGTCAAAGCTTTCGACGGAACCCGACGTCACGTGAAAGGAACCATTTCTCTTCACAAACGCAGTGGTCCCATAGAAAGAAAAGTCGAGTTTCAAGTCATTGACATGACCCCTTCCTATAACATACTCCTGGGGCGACCGTGGATTCACTCCACCAAAGCCGTAACTTCTACTCTACATCAAAAGGTTAAGATCCCTCTCAACGAGGAGATCATAACCTTGAAGGCCTCAAATTTCCGAGCCCTTTTCGATACACCAAAAGAACCCAATTCTGCGGAAATTGTAGCTGAACCCGTGGAAGACCTATGCGGTTTCGACTTTGAGGTCGGCGCCATTACACGTACACCAATCAAAACCTACAAACCTTTCAAAACAAAAAACAACAAAAACCTCTGGCTCACCATGGGTCTAGGCTACAAACCCAAGAACGGCGACCACGAGAAGATGGTTAAGGAAATTCAAAGGCGAAAGTCAACTCACAAGGTCACCCTGCGACCGTATGTCCTCGACCTGAACGCATATTTCACCCCCGGAGGAACGGTCGACGGGAGTACCTCCCTTCGAGACATCATCCATTCATCCGAAGCTTGTTTCTCTAGTGAGGCCGAGCCCAACACACTCAAGGCCCCACCGAGCACCAAAAACGAAGAGATTGTCTCCACGATCATGCGAGACCGTCACTTCGATCCTAACCTACTTATAGCCGACGCCACAGACAAAACCCTCAACGGATGGTATAAGACCCGATGCGCAAGGTCACCACTTCCAGCTTATCACCGGTGAAGGACCACTCTTCGACCATATCACTAATCTCGAAGACAAGGACGAGAGTGATTCGAACTCAAGCAACTCAAGCAGCTCCAGCGGCACAGAAGACGATGAAGATGAAGAAGAAATTATTTTAGATTCTAATGCCCTTATTGTCGGGTCATCTCTCGACCCATCTATCCTAGACTCTAGCTTTAGTTTAGATTTTCTTTTTACGGAGGCTAGCTCCAAGCAATTTTCTGATTTGTCGAATAATTCTCTTCAAAATAATGAAATGAATAAATTTGCTTACGCCTTGTCTCAAGCTAAAACAAATAACAAAATACAAACAAACAAAAATCAACAAGCAACAAACAACACACAAAATACAAAAGACACTAACTCATGCGAAAATGAACAAACAAATCAATCGTTAAACAAATACATTGCAAACCTTGTCTCTCCCAAAACACAAGACCCAATCATCGAGGAAACCATAACCATAAACGTGGGAACCCCCGAAGAACCAAGGGAACTACAACTAGGAGCCTCACTAGACGAACACGAACGCACCCTTTTCACACAACTCCTAAGCGAATTCAAGGACGTATTCGCTTGGTCATACAAAGACATGCCCGGCATCGAACGAAGCATCGCCGAACACCGCATCCCCAGTAAACCCGGTTACAAACCCATCAAACAAAAGCTAAGAAGACTACGTCCCGGATGGTCACTTATGGTCAAGGAAGAAATCGAAAAACTACTACAAGCCGATTTCATCCAAGTCATCGAGTATCCTGAATGGGTCTCAAACATGGTCCCAGTCCTGAAAAAGAATGGCAAAATTCGAGTATGCGTTGACTTTCGCGACTTGAACAAAGCTAGTCCCAAAGATGACTTTCCATTACCCCATGTGGACGTCCTAGTCGACAACACCGCCGATCACGCCCTCCTATCCTTCATGGACGGCTACGCAGGCTACAATCAAATCAAAATGTCACTCGAAGACATGGCAAAGACGGCCTTCATTACACCGTGGGGACATCTTCTATTACAGTCATGCCCTTCGCCTAATCAATGTCTACAAGAACATACCAACGCACCGCTACAACCCTTTTACACGACATGATGCACAAAGAAGTCGAAGTCTACGTCGACGATATGATCGTGAAGTCAAAGGAGAGAAGTGGTCACATCACTAACCTCCGCAAGTTCTTCACTCGCCTACGACAATACAAAATGCGCCTCAACCCCCAAAAATGTACTTTTGGAGTTAAATCCGGTAAACTACTAGGACACGTAGTGAGCCAAAGAGGCATCGAGGTCGACCCCTCGAAAGTCAAAGCAATCCTCGAAATGCGACCCCCGGAGAACCTCGACGAAATTCGAAGTTTCTTGGGCCAAATCCAATACATCTCGCGCTTCATCAGCAAACTCACCATGATATGTGAACCAGTTTTCAAGAAACTCAAGAAAACCGATCATGTTGAATGGGACGAAGAATGTCAAAAAGCATTTGACAAGGTCAAGGAATTACTAACTAACCCACCAGTTCTACGACCACCCCAAGCGGATCTACCACTATCCTTATACCTTACCACAACATCTACCGCCATGGGCGCCATGCTCGCTCAAGAAATAAACGGCGAAAACATGCAATCTATTACATCAGCAAGAAATTTCTCGATTACGAAACTCGATATTCACCCGTCGAGAAGAGTTTTCTAGCTTTAGTATGGTCATCCAAGAAACTCCGTCACTATATGCTAGCACACCAAACGAAGGTCTATTCCAAAATGGACCCCGTAAAGTACCTTTTCGAGAAACCTGTGCTTAACGGACGAATGGCCAGATGGACATTGCTCCTAGCCGAATTCGATCTTAAGTACGTACCCCTCAAAAAGGGACGAGCAGTCTCCGATTTCCTACCCGAAAATGCAATCAACGAACAACCAATCATAGACACAACATCCCTTCCAGACGATGGGATTTACAATATCAACCAAGAACAATGGGAGTTATACTTCGATGGCTCCTCCAACTATCGAGGATGTGGAGTAGGAATACTTCTCATATCCCCGAATGGCGAACACACCCCCTTATCCATCAAACTGGATTTTGACGTCACAAACAACGCCGCAGAATACGAAGCATGCTTGCACGGTCTCCAAGCAGCGCTTGTACTCAACGCCCGCAATATAAGAGTCTATGGGGACTCCTCCCTCATAATCAACCAAGTATCCGGAGCATGGAAAATACTTAACGAAAACCTAGCGTTATACCAAAACAAAATACAAGAGCTCATAAACGAATTTTATCACGTAGAATTCATACACCTCCCACGCGAAGAAAACCAATTCGCCGACGCATTATCCAAACTCGCGTCATTAATCAACATACCCCCGGGAATGGAAACGCTCCCCATTGTCGTGGAACGACGGAATGAACCCGCCTACATCTGTGACATTGAAACCGAGGAAGAACAAACCGACCCTTGGTACCAAGCAATCATCAACTACAAAACAAACGGTGAATACCCACCAAACATTGACAAACGGGCCAAGCGAGCCCTACGCCTGTTATCATCACAATTCGTGATGGAAATGGGCAAACTACTCAAAAAGACGCCTCAAGGCACACTACTCTTGTGTGTCGATCACAAAAAGGGACACAAGATCATGTCCCAAGTACACGATGGCGAGTGCGGACCACACATGAACGCACGAGCCATGTGCAAACAAATCATAAGGCTAGGATGGTACTGGACAACCATGGAAGCCGACTGCGCAAAATATGTCAAACATTGCCATAATTGCCAAATCTTTGCAAACGTACAACACATCCCTCCTTCACCACTATACAGTTTAACCTCGCCATGGCCTTTCTCAACCTGGGGAATTGACGTCATCGGCAAAGTTCAACCCGTGGGAGCAGGAGGACACTGCTTCATCCTCGTGACTATCGACTATTTCACCAAATGGGTCGAAGCCGCATCATACCGTACGCTAGGCACAAAAGAAGTTGCGAAATTCATACAAAACAACATCATTTGTCGCTACGGCATACCCCACGAATTCATAAGCGACCAAGGCACACATTTCCAAGGAGAAGTCGAACCACTTCTCCTCAAATACAAGATACAACGACACAAATCATCACCCTACCGACCACAAACTAACGGCGCGGTCGAGGCAGCAAACAAAACCGTCGTATCAATCCTCAAAAAGATGATCGACACCTACCACGACTGGCCCAACAAATATCCATTTGCATTATGGGGATACCGCACAACCATCCGCACACCCACAGGCATGACACCCTATTTCCTAACCTACGGGATGGAGGCTGTTCAACCTGTAGAAATCGAAATGTAATCCCTTCGAATTCTCATGGAAGCAGACATTCCTGAGGCCGAATGGGCACGCGAACGATACGAACAACTCATCCTGTTAGACGAAAGACGATTACATTCACTAAGTACAGTCCGAATGTATCAATCTCGCCTACAACGCGCCTACAACAAACGGGTCAAGCCACGAAACATCAAAGTGGGTGACCAAGTACTCAAATCAGTCCGAGCACCATTACCGGTCGACCCAAGAGGAAAATTCAAACCCAATTGGGCCGGACCGTACTTGGTCAAGGAAATCCTTCCCGGAGGAGCCGTGAAACTAACTGACCTTGACGGTCAGGACTTCCGATTACCAACAAATCTTGATCAGCTCAAGAAATACTACCCCTAAAACACAAACACTTTTGCAATGTATTTCAAAAACAAAACTCACTCTCGCATGGGTGAACTACGCTCGGTTTGATTCCACGCACTGTGGATACGTAGGCAGCTTTGCAAAGAGCTCAACCGAATCACACGAACTACGCCGGTTTGATTCTGTATTTAAAACGCGGATACGTAGGCAGCTTGTCAAAAGCACAACCGAACTTTTTAGCACGCATGCCCAAAGCTTAAAAAGGTCAAGGGCGATGCACTCACAAAAAGACACGCTCAAAGCTAAAAAAAAAGTCGAGAGCACAGTCAACACAAAACAAAAGTCTAAGTCCAAAGCTTAAAAAGGTCGAGGATTTAAGACTAAACAAATCAAACGAACAAGTCCAAAGCTTAAAAAGGTCGAGGATTTTAAGACAAAGTATGAATGTTCAAAGCTTAAAAAGGTCGAGAACATTTAAAAACAAACAAAAGAAAGCAACGAGACAAGGCAAAAGCAAATTAATTCTATTTAATTACTTTATTTAGAATTTTTCGCAATTTAGAAATGAGCTAGGAACAGGCCTCTCTAGCCCTCTATTTGAATCTAAAACACGCATTTAAATAAAGGAATTTTTCTAAACAGACAAAAGCAAACTACTCAAGTCATCTTCTGACGCTTCGGATTAGCCTCTTCATCTTGAAGGGGCCGCTCCGCCACAATCTTCGAACTCAGCACAGGGACAGATCTCTCAAAACCTGGGGGCTCGATCGGATCCTCGTCCTGCTCGACTGGGGGCTCCTCGATCCTTGACCCTAGACGATCTGTAACGGTCACCTTCGGTCCAAGCCTTTCCCGCGCCAGTCTCGAAGTAGAAGCACCTACACTAACAGTACAAAGATCACCATAGTCCCTCCTTTCGCGCACCACCTCATACGCCAAGGAGGGCCTTGGCCCATTCTTTTCCCTCCTCCTTTGATTCTCCCGTTCCTGAGGATCATTGGAACGGTACCACCGTGTATAGAAGTCCGTAACACGGCTAGACTCTATATGCTCCGGAACAGCCCAAGTAACACGGTCCGACCATCCTCGGATCCACGCATCGATCATTTGGTTGTTTAGCATAACAACTAACCCCTCCAACCTGAGTATCCTGCTCGGGTATGGTCTGAGCAAGCCCGATTTGCCTCTTCAAGCGAAGAGGATGAATCCACACTCCTCGTTCAAACCCACACAACATCAACCCACGAGCCGCATTCACAACAGACGGCGCCGTAATCGCCGTAATACCCCACCATGACACATACCAACGAATGGTGCTATCCTTCACGAACCCCCGGTAGTAGTTTAGCGAACGCTCCCGAAGGTCAGCCCACTCCATCTTTCGCGACTTCGTGGCCGCGGCCTTGAAAACACTTCCAAGGGGAAGAGCTTTATACACACTTAGCCTCTCCATGAGCCAAACGTTGAGAATCCTAGCGCAACCCCTGTACGAGCTCAGACGATTAGCACAACGGTCGTCTAAACCCAGTATGGTCTCCGCTAAGATCAACGCAGAAGGATCATATCCCCTCTCCATCTCTTCGACAACACGTGCATACCTCGCGTTCCCGAACACTCCATCTGGCATGGACCCCGCAAAAGCATAACGATGAACCAAACAAAAAGCAAGGGCCCTCCGCCTAGAACGGTCCGAAATACTAGTATCAACTTTATTCATGTATCGTTGACACAAGAGAAGCATGTTTACCTTGCCTCCCTCAAACAAACCTGCAGCATGAGCATTCGTCATCCCAAGGAAGTTTCACAACATCCCGTTATAGCAAAGCTCACTCCTTACAACCACAGGAGTAGTTGATACATGTTATTTATATTCATTATTTGCCCCCGGTTCAGTCGCATTTAGCTTGTGTTTACTCGTATTCATTACTGGTTTTATATGCTATTTGCTATATTTCTCGATACTGCTGCTTTTTATTTATATTTTGCAGGTTTTGGTGGTTTTGAGCCAAAACCCGGGACATTGGAGCAAATACGAGAATCATGACTGCGGACCCTAGCTCGAGTTCACACGAGAGCTCGGGAAGACGAGCCAAGACCAAGGACTAAGAAGGGCCTCGAGATATTTAGGCCCAAAACAAGAAGAGCAAGGCCAAGAACTTGGCCCAAGTTGAAGCAAGAGAGCCGGCCCATGATTTGGGACCGGCCGGTCCAGCCAGGCCGGCAGCCGGCCGGCCGGCTGCTTTGTTATTTTGGTCGGTTTTGGTGGTTTTGAGCCAAAACCCGGGACATTGGAGCAAATACGAGAATCATGACTGCGGACCCTAGCTCGAGTTCACACGAGAGCTCGGGAAGACGAGCCAAGACCAAGGACTAAGAAGGGCCTCGAGATATTTAGGCCCAAAACAAGAAGAGCAAGGCCAAGAACTTGGCCCAAGTTGAAGCAAGAGAGCCGGCCCATGATTTGGGACCGGCCCAGTCCAGCGGCCCAGAGTGCACTACGCTTTGTTATTTTGGTCGGTTTTGGTTTTTATCCGAGATTAAGTTTTAGGAAGTCTTATATATAAACATAAGCTCGTGAATTACAACTTATCTTTAGTTTTAGTTTTGATTCTACTGCTTTATTTTAGGTTTACTTTTAGTTTCTCTCTCAAAACTCCAACTTTAGTTTAACTTTTCAAGATTTGCTCTTTTATAATCGTCAGTACTCCGTATTTATTCCAGGTTTATTCTATTTGCTTTATTTATTCAATCATGTCTTTTACTATTATTATTGTTGTTATTGCCCTTATTATGAGTAGCTAATCTCCTTATTAGGGTTTAGGGGGATTTGTGACATATGATTTAGGAACATGTTTTGAGATTAAATTGGTTGATTAAATTGTGCTCTTGATTTCTTCCTACGCGTTTTATGTCAATTGAATTAGGTTTATTTCGCCTGATCACCGATTTAACTGAGTTTAATTGAACCTGAGTATGTTTTAATTTAAGATCGAAAGCCGAGTTAAAACTAGACTTACGCGAGTTAGATAAGTTGAATTTAGTAAGTTGCGAGAGCCCGCTAAATTTGCTTAAGGCTAAAATTGACTCGAGAGAGCGTTTTACAAACCTAGTCAAGTTGCACAGTTTAATTCTTCCGTCTTATTAACTTGCGTTCCTGAATCGTTGTCATATATGAACCCGACGCCCTAATCTTTCTCCTTATTATATTTCTATTCATCTGTTTTATTGCCTGCTTTAGTTTATAGCTAAACCAACACCCTTTTCACACTCTTGAGATTGACCTGTTCTGCCGACTTTAGCTTAGAACTACTCCGTTTCCCTGTGGATTCGATCCCTACTTGCTGCTATCTGCTGTTAGTTGTCATTTAGGTTTATTTTGATATAGGCGATACGACTTATACCTAATCAATTTTGGCGCCGTTGCCGGGGAAACGGCTTAGTTAGTTTTAGTTTTTGTTAGTCTTACAGGTTTTTCTCCTTTGTCTCAAGGAACTTAGTTCCTTGAGACCGTTTCTTATCGTTTTCTTGTAGTTTTGTTTATGCACAGGTCACCTACAGGTTTAGTTCCATTTGAGCCTGAACCTGAACGCGCATTTCACAGACTACGTAAGGAAGCAAGAAAGTTAATTGATCTTGATTTCGAGGAAGCGTCGCATTCGGAGTCTAGTGCCGCGCAATCGTCCTACGAAGAGGACACACCTCCTATTACTCCAACTTGTTCTCCACCACGCGTGACTATGCCGAAATTATATAGTCACTCATTACCCAAGCCCGAGGCGATCCCGCAAGGTTTCACAATACCAAATACGGTCCAGGGTAATTTTGAGATTCGCCCCGCCTTTCTTACTTTGGTGGAGCGTAATCAATTCGGTGGCAATCCTACGGAGGATCCCGGGAAACATATGCAGGTTTTTACGGACTACTGCTCGACGATTAAGCAGAATGGGATCACTCAAAACCAAATTAGGGAGATGCTCTTCCCTTTTTCTCTACGTGATCGAGCGCGGGATTGGATCACGGACTTAGATAAGATTGCTGCGGAAATTACGGATTGGCCAAGTCTAGCTCTTGCTTTCTATCGCAAGTTCTATCCTCCAGAGCGGACTAACCAACTCCGTAGTCAGATTCAGGGGTTCCAACAGAATTTTGATGAGACATTTGCTGAGGCGTGGGACCGTTATAAACGGTTGATCCGAGAGTGTCCACATCACGGGTTGGGAGATTGGTTGATCATTATGACTTTTTATAATGGTTTGTATGCAGAGAGTAGAGCTATTCTTGACTCAGCTGCTGGAGGTCGGTTCGCTAATAATACCGACGATGATAAAGCGTGGCAAACGATCGAGGAGATGGCTGTTCATTCGGCTCAGTTCGGGAAGCCGAGGGGTAATTCACGGTCCGCACACAACGACCGTGGAAGTGAGAGTATAAGCGCGGTAATGAGTCAACTTTCTGAGCTGAATAGAAAGTTTGATGCTATGCAGGGGAGTTCGTCGAGTGCCCATGTAAATGCTGTTGCAGGGCACGATTCAGGTTATACTACGGGGTATGCTGCGCCCCAGGAGCAGGTTTACGCGTACCAATCCTATAATCAAAACCTGCCGTACCAGAATCAACGGGGTTATGATAGGTCACTGTTATCCTACCGTAACAATAATGTGCTTAACCCGACTCCCCCACCTCCACAAAACACCCCTTATCAACCACCCTACAAAAATCAACCAACCCCACCTAACTATCAAAAACCACCCTTCATTCCACCTCAAACTGCACAGGTACCCGATCCTATGGCCGAGATGAAGGCCATGATGATGCAGATGTCGCAGGTAACGTTGTCCGTTCAGAAGTCGCAGGAGATGATGTTGCAGCAGATGCAAAGGCGGCAAGCTGGCGACGCTGCGATTAAACTATTGGAGAATCAAGTGGCGCAGCTCGCCGCTTCGCAAGCGTCGCGACAACCGGGTACCCTTCCGCCTCAAGGTAATCCCCCTAACCCTCCGCATCACACGGCATGTGCGATTACGTTGAGAAGTGGGTCAATGTATGGTGACCCTATGAACTTGGAGGATGAGGAAAAGGATGAGGGTCAAAACAAGTTAAATCCGTGTTCACAGAGGTCACTGCCGGTCGACCGGCAGCCGGTCGTCCAACCGGCTGGACCTGTAGCTGCGGGGAAGAATGATTCGGGTATAAAATTTGGTGATTCTAGTTCTACTCCAACGCCCCCAGTTCAGATTAAGCTGCCATTTCCTGGTCGTCAGCGAGGTGCAGAGCCCGAGGCCAAGTTCAGAAAGTTCGTGGACGTCATAAAAGCTCTTCAGGTAAACGTCCCCTTTATAGACCTCGTTACTCAAATTCCTGCGTACGCTAAATTTTTGAAAGATGTTTTAGCTCGTAAGCGTACGTTAGACGACGTGTCAACTGTGGCTTTCGTGGGGGAGGCTAGTACTAGGCTGCAGGGTAGTAAGCCCCCTAAGCTTAGTGACCCTGGTACATTTTCCATTCCATGCTCTATAGGTAGATTTGTGGTTCGTAATGCCTTATGTGACCTAGGAGCTAGCGTTAGTGTCCTCCCCTACTCCCTCTATCAAAAGATGAGCTTGTCAGCTTTAGAACCCACTAGCATTACTTTGCAGATGGCTGACCGCTCCGTTAAGCGCCCTTTAGGCATCCTACACGACGTCCCTGTACAGGTTGGAAAGTTCTTTATCCCTGTCGACTTCGTAGTGGTAGATATGCCCGAGGATGCCCACATTCCTATCATTTTAGGAAGACCCTTCCTGCACACTGCTGGTGCAGTTATTGATGTGGGTAGCAAGACGATAGCCTTTAAGGTGGGGGGTGACACGCTCACATTTACTCATTCGAACACACCGCGGTCCCCTATGCGTCTAGAGTCAGTTTGTTCTATTGACTCTGTACCTCCGTCTCACTCTACTGGAGACACTTTGGAGGTTTTGCATGTCTCTTCTCTTTTTGCAGGTTCTTCACAGGATGGCTGCAAGGATGGTTTGGGGGAGAGGAAGCTGCTCAAGACTGACGTTTACGACGCTAGCGATGGGGACAGAGGGCCTACAGTTGAGCCATTTCATGATCGGGGCCCTACGTTGATGGATTATGCTGCGCTACCTCGAGGAGGAGAAGTGCTTTGGCGAACGGATGCTGTTTCGCCGAGTGAAGCTGTAGCAAATGGCCAACAACCTTGGCCTCCTTATACTTGATTTGTGGAGCTGTGAAGAGTCGTGCGGGACTATAAACCAGCGCTTCCGGGAGGCAACCCGATGACGTTGTATTTTCATTTAGCATTTGTACTTTTGGTTTGCTTGTTTTTATGACTTTTGGTTTTATTGAGCGCGTGAGGACGAGGGTATTATTATGTGATTTTCAGCGCGCAGGTATTCATGGACTTTTGAGTCCTTAATATGTTGAAAACGCTCACGAGGAAGGCCTTTAGCCGGCCAACCGGCTGCCGGGCCAGGACAGGAGCCGTAGCTGAAATTTGGAAATTGAAGAAAAATCGAAAAAATCGCGTCAGGTGGCCTAAGCCGGCCGGCCGGCTGCCGGTCCAGACCGGCTGGCTCACCCTGCTTCATTTTCTAGCTTCGTTTCTTGTTTCCTCGTGTTATCTGCCGAAGCACTTCGTTGTTGGACTGATTTGGACGCATATATGTGGATTTTAGCCCCACTCCATGATCGACTTCGGTTTGGGGGAGCTCCGACTTGATAATGTGAGCCTCTTTACCCCTTTTACCCTCTTTTCTCGCATTTACTTTCCTTCCCTCTTATGATTTCTGTCCTCCTCTGCTTTTGTGGTTGTGCTGTTTTCCACATTGAGGACAATGTGTGATTTGGTTTGGGGGAGGGAAGCTCTTTCGCGCTTTGCATTTTTATTTTTGTGTGCTTTTATTATGAAAAACCCAAAAAAATCGAAAAATCAAAAAATCACAAAAATACGAGTCTTTTTGGTCTGCTTTGTCCTGCTTTGTCTAGTTTGGAGAATTGATTAGTGCGCTTACTTTGATCTTTAGTATCTTTGAGTCGACTTCCTATTGTCGTAGCTTGCACGATTGTTTTGTTTCCTGTTACTAGATTGCGAGCCTTAACACTAACCCACTTGTATTTGCTTAATTCTTTCTGCCTTTTCGCTTGTTTACTTTCGACTTTGACATTCGAGCTTGGCATTGGTTTGTGGAATGTTTGGTATGTTGGTTTGTGGTTTGTTTTGGAAGGATCTTATATTTGTTGGAGCAATGCTTCGATGCTCTCGGGGGGGACTCATTGACTTGAGTAACCACAGTGGCCATGAATTTGGTTGCGACCGTGAGTATGAGCAATAATGTAACCCTTAAGGAAAAATGTATACCCGAGCACGATTTTTACCGAGTGAACGTCAAGCTAAACGGTATTACATACGAGGGATGCTCCACATTTGCGAAAAAGAATACACAAAAGAAAAGAAAAGAGAACAAAAGGAAGTGATGTGGTACGTTTTGGATGATGGAAAGTGGTATGAACGGTTGGCCTTGCTTGAATTGATTTGTTGTTAGTTTTACTTTGCGGAAGCGTTAGAGGCTAGTGGTATAATGTGGTGTGAATGGTTGAGACTTGTGCTCTATTTTCGGTGAAATAGACTTTGGTTGCATTGTTTATGTGCATAGGTCGTCCACTTCGAGATACTAGCGTAATAAGTACGTGTCGCTTTGATTTTCTCCGACGCTATTTGCTTGAGGACAAGCAAAGGTTTGGTTTGGGGGAGTTTGATACATGTTATTTATATTCATTATTTGCCCCCGGTTCAGTCGCATTTAGCTTGTGTTTACTCGTATTCATTACTGGTTTTATATGCTATTTGCTATATTTCTCGATACTGCTGCTTTTTATTTATATTTTGCAGGTTTTGGTGGTTTTGAGCCAAAACCCGGGACATTGGAGAAAATACGAGAATCATGACTGCGGACCCTAGCTCGAGTTCACACGAGAGCTCGGGAAGACGAGCCAAGACCAAGGACTAAGAAGGGCCTCGAGATATTTAGGCCCAAAACAAGAAGAGCAAGGCCAAGAACTTGGCCCAAGTTGAAGCAAGAGAGCCGGCCCATGATTTGGGACCGGCCGGCCGGCTGCTTTGTTATTTTGGTCGGTTTTGGTTTTTATCCGAGATTAAGTTTTAGGAAGTCTTATATATAAACATAAGCTCGTGAATTACAACTTATCTTTAGTTTTAGTTTTGATTCTACTGCTTTATTTTAGGTTTACTTTTAGTTTCTCTCTCAAAACTCCAACTTTAGTTTAGCTTTTCAAGATTTGCTCTTTTATAATCGTCAGTACTCCGTATTTATTCCAGGTTTATTCTATTTGCTTTATTTATTCAATCATGTCTTTTACTATTATTATTGTTGTTATTGCCCTTATTATGAGTAGCTAATCTCCTTATTAGGGTTTAGGGGGATTTGTGACATATGATTTAGGAACATGTTTTGAGATTAAATTGGTTGATTAAATTGTGCTCTTGATTTCTTCCTACGCGTTTTATGTCAATTGAATTAGGTTTATTTCGCCTGATCACCGATTTAACTGAGTTTAATTGAACCTGAGTATGTTTTAATTTAAGATCGAAAGCCGAGTTAAAACTAGACTTACGCGAGTTAGATAAGTTGAATTTAGTAAGTTGCGAGAGCCCGCTAAATTTGCTTAAGGCTAAAATTGACTCGAGAGAGCGTTTTACAAACCTAGTCAAGTTGCACAGTTTAATTCTTCCGTCTTATTAACTTGCGTTCCTGAATCGTTGTCATATATGAACCCGACGCCCTAATCTTTCTCCTTATTATATTTCTATTCATCTGTTTTATTGCCTGCTTTAGTTTATAGCTAAACCAACACCCTTTTCACACTCTTGAGATTGACCTGTTCTGCCGACTTTAGCTTAGAACTACTCCGTTTCCCTGTGGATTCGATCCTTACTTGCTGCTATCTGCTGTTAGTTGTCATTTAGGTTTATTTTGATATAGGCGATACGACTTATACCTAATCAGTAGTCCGTTTCGACCACCCCGCAATGGTCGAGAACTCCTCTATCAAAGGACACACCTCTCCCCCGGGAAACCTAAACACATGCAAACCAGGATCCCAATAATCTAAGCACGCATCCAGGAAGTCGAGATCGACTTTCATTTGGCGAAAGCCAATAAAAACACCCGCACCATCATCATACACCGCCTTCTTCATTGCCGAGCTTAACGAGGAAGTCCACCTCTTCAAAAGAGCATCAAAATGCTCCTCCATCTTTCTTGAATACAAAAACTTTAATGAATATACCTAATATATTTATGAGAGCAAAAACTTGTATTAAAAGAAAAGAAGAGAAGTGTTTGTGAATGAAGATTATGGCACGTACCCCCTCTCCTTATATAGGAAAACAATGTCCGAAATATGGAAATACAGCGCTACCAGACAGACCAGCAAACCGCATGGCTCTATGCGGTTTGCAACCCAAACCGCATAAGCTTATGCGGTTTAGCCCACGAACCGCATAAACCTATGCGGTTTCAGGGGCTGGTTTTTCTCAACGTTTCCTAATTTCGTCTTTCCTAAAACACCACAAGCTACACCACCCTACGACATCCTCTTGTTTTTCCCCATACAGCGACTTTGTACAACATAGCATATACGATTCATACCACGATTCAAAACACAAACATTTTCGACATTCATACAAGCTCATTTCAGCATTTAAAATGAACTTTTCACAAAAACATTTCAACAATCTAAAATCAAACATCAAATGCATCCCATTCGGGAATCATATCATTTTTCAAACAAGCCTACCAAACAGGTTTACCGACGACAATCAAGTTCAAGCTACAACGATCAAGTTCAAAGTTCAAGCTACAACGGCATGTACATAAAGGTTCATACAATCTTTATTACACAAATTCACTCGGGATGACGACGACGATACTCGTCAAACTCACGCCGAATCTGAGCCGTCTCAGCCCGGCTCGACATTAACCGAGCGACTGCTCAGCCCAAGCCATCCTGCACCTGTTGGCTATCCGCCATAGCTTCTTATGAGCTTTCTTAGCCACCTGTGATACACAACACAAAAACACTTCACATTTCTCTCCATTTTGCCTTAATTTCACTCAAATCAAGTCAAACTTAGGGGGGAAATTCCAAATTAACAGCGCTCATCCCCACTTTGCCTTAATTTCACTCAAATTAAGCCAAACTCGAGGGGGTAACCACAAAAACACGACTCTCACAAGTTTGATCATCGCTATATTTCATACCTCGATCAAACTGGGGGCTCACTCACATATACAACGACAAAGATACATACCTTCTTCACCCTGCCCGTCCAGCTGTCCATGCCCGCGTCAGTGGTCACCGGCAAGTACGACGGTAAAGTGAAAGTACGACGCACACCCGACTCGTCGTACTCAACGGTGGTAGGGAAATCACCAGGCTGCTCCGCCATCTCCGGATCAAATTCCTACAAAACAAGTACAAAACGCACACGTCAGGGAAATTTTTCGCAAAAATTACCTTACGCACCCTCAAAAGAAGCAAGCATACCTCAATTGGCCCACAAGCAAGCCGAGACTCAAAGAATCGCCATAGTCTTCCCAGACGCAGAAGACTCACCGACTCTCCTTCCGTCTGGCGCCACCCGATCCTGGCGAAACCCTCGCTCAAACAGGACCCTCGGCGGATCCTTAGCACCACCGAGCCGCCACCCCGCTGAAAGACCAAACGCCTCTCAAGGTACCAAACCGCCCATACTGGCGTCGCCAGTACAAAGCGCTGGTGACACACGACTAGTCGTCGAAATCAAAATAAACCTAACAAACAACTAACAGCAGCTAGCGGCAAGCAGGATCGTATCCACAGAGAAACGGAGCAGTTTTAAGTTAAAGCAGGCGAAAACAGGTTCAACTCAAGGTGTGAAAAAGGTTTGTTTTAAGCTAAACTAAAGCAAAAGCAAAGATGAATAGAAATATATAAGAGGAAAGATTAGGGCATCGGGTTCATTATGACAATGATTCAGAAACTCAAATTTATAAGAAGGAAGCGATAAACTGTGCAAATGAGTAGGTTTATAAAACGCTCTCTCGAGTCAATTTTAGCCTTAAGCAAATTTAGCGGGCTCTCGCAACTTACTAAATTCAACTTATCAATCTCGCGTAAGTCTAGTTTTAACTCGGCTTTCGATCTTAAATCAAAACTTACTCAGGTTCAATTAAACTCAGACAAATCGTTGATCAGGCGAAATAATCCTAATTCAATTGGCATAAAACGCGTAGAAAGAAATCAAGTGCACAATTTATTCAACCAATTATCACAAATTCCCCTAAACCCTAATAGAGAATTAGCTACTCATGATTAAAGACAAGGCAAAACAATATAGAGAAGACATAGCAAAAGAATTAATAAAAGCAATTGAAATAAATCTGAAAACTTACGGAGTACCGGCGGTTGCAATAAGAGCAATCTTGAAACTAAACTAAAATTTTAATGTAGAGAGAATATGAAAGCAGTAAACTAAAGCTAAACCTAAAACTTGTAAAATAAAAGCATAACCTAAAGATAGTGTTTAACTTTCGAGCCTAGAGTATATATATGCTAACTTCCTAAAACAATTCGGATTAAAACAAAACTCGACCAAATTAACATAGCAGTACGCCACTGCAGCTGGACCTACGGTCCCCATAAAGTTGGGCCGGCTCTCCTTCAACCATCAACTAAGCCCAATCTTGCTTTGGGCCTTTTATTATACGTAGGCCTTTTCTTGTCTTTGGCCTTTGGCTCGGTTCCTCGAGCTTATGTGCGCGCTCGAGCTAGGTCCCGTCTTCACGATTCTCGAAATGCTCCATTCGTCCCGGGTTTTGGCTCAAAACCACCAAAACCTGCAAAATGTAAATAAAAGGCAGCAGTATCGAGAAGTATAACAAATAGCTCGTAAACTAGCAATAATCACGAGTAAATAAAAGCTAAATGCGACTGAACCGGGGGCATAAAACGTATATAAATAACATGTATCAAACTCCCCCAAACCAAACCTTTGCTTGTCCTCAAGCAAACAGCGTCGGAGAAAATCAAAGTGACACGAACTAATCACGTTAGTATCTCGAAGTGGACGACCTATGCACATAAACAATACAGCCATAGCCTATTTCACCGGAAATAGAGCACAAGTCTCAACCATTCACACCACATCGCATCACTAGCCTCTAACGCTTTCGCTAAAGTAAAACTAACGACAAATCAATTCAAGCAAGGCCAACCGTACGAACCACTTTCCAAACAACCAATCTTACCACATCATTCCATTCTTTTTTTTTTTCTTTGCATTCTTTTTTTTTTTTTTTTTGTTTTTTTTTTCTTTTGCGCAAATGTGGAGCATCCCTTGTATGTAGTACCGTTTAGCTTGACGTTCACTCGGTAAAAATCGCGCTCGGGTACACATATTTCCTTAAGGGTTACATTATTGCTCATACTCGCGGTCGCAACCAAATTCATGGCCACTGTGGTTACTCAAGTCAATGAGTCCCCTCCGAGAGCATCGAAGCATTGCTCCAACATAAATAAATCTTTCCAATCAAACCACAAACCAACAAACCAACCGTTCCACATACCATTGCCAAGCTCGAATGTCAAAGTCGAAAGTAAACAAACGAAAAGCGATAAGAATTAAGCAGATACAAGTGGGTTAGTGTTTGAGACTCGCAATCTATTAATAGGAAACAAACATATAGAGCAACTACAACGATAGAAAGTCGACTCGAAAATGCTAAAGATCAAAGTTAGCGCACTAATCAATTCTCCAAACGTGACAAAGCAGACCAAAAAGACTCGTATTTTTGTAATTTTTGAAATTTTTCAATTTTTTGGGATTTTCATAATAAATGCACACACAAAATGAAAATGTAAAGCGCGAACGTGCTTCCCTCCCCCAAACCAAATCACACATTGTCCTCAATGTGGAAAACAGCACAACCACAAAAGCAGAGGAGGGCAAACAACATACGGGAGTAGGAAAGTAAAACGAGGAAATGAGGGTAAAAGGGGTAAAGAGTGCTCACATTGTAAAGTCGGAGCTCCCCCAAACCGAAGCGAAGCATGGAGTGCGGCTAAAATCCACGTATATGCGTCCAATTCAGTCCAGCTATGAAGTACTTCGGTAGATAACACGAGGAAACAAGAAACGAAGCAACAAAATGGAGCAGGGGTGGCCGGCCGGTCTGGGACCGGCAGCCGGCCGACCGGCTAAGGCCACCTGTACCAATTTTTCGTAATTTTCTTCAATTTTCAAATTTCAGCTACGGCTCCTGTCCTGGCCCGGCAGCCGGGTGGCCGGCTAAGGCCACCTGTAAGCATTCTCAACATACTAAGGACCAAAAAGTCCATAAGTACCTGCGCGCTAAAAACACAAAATATAATACCCTCGTCCTCGCGCGCTCAATAAAACCAAAAGTCATAAAAACTAAGCAAACCAAAGTACAAATGGAAATGAAAATACAACGTCATCGGGTTGCCTCCCGAAAGCGCTGGTTTATAGTCCCGCACGACTCTTCTAAGCTCCAGAAATCATGTATAAGCTGGCCAAGGTCGTTGGCCATTTGCGACAGCTTCACTCGGCGAAATAGCATCCATTCGCCAAAGAACTCCTCCCTCTCGAGGTAGCGCAGCATAACCCATCATCGTAGGTCCTCGATCGCGAAATGGCTCTCCAAATCGCCCTTGTGCTCCAAGTGGCTCAACCATAGGCCCTCTATTCCCATCGCTAGCGTCGTAGACGTCAGTTTTCAGCAACTTCCTCTCCCCCAAACCATCCTTGCAGCCATCCTGTGGAGAACCTGCACAAAGAGAAGAGACATGCAAAACCTCCAGAGTGTCTCCAGTAGAGTGAGACGGAGGTACAGAATCAATAGAGCAAACTGACTCTAGACGCATGGGTGACCGCGGGGTATTTGAATGCGTAAAAGTGAGCTTTTCACCCCCCACCGTGAATGCTAAGGTCTTATTACCCACGTCAATGACTGCACCAGCAGTGTGCAGGAAGGGTCTCCCCAAAATAATGGGAATGTGGACATCCTCGGGCATATCAAGTACTACAAAGTCGACAGGGATAAAGAACTTTCCAACCTGTACAGGGACGTCTTGTAGGATACCTAAGAAACGCTTAACGGAACGGTCAGCCATCTGTAAGGTAAGACTAGTGGCTCCCAAATTCGTCATATTCATCTTCTTACACACAGAGTATGGGATGACACTGACGCTAGCTCCTAGGTCACATAAAGCGTTTTTGACCTCAAACCTACCTATAGAGCACGGGATTGAAAAGGTTCCAGGGTCACTCAGCTTAGGGGGCTTACTACCCTGCAGCCTAGTACTAGCCTCCCCCACAAAAGCTACAGTCGAAACATCATCAAGCGTACGCTTTCTAGCTAAGACTTCTTTCAAAAACTTAGCGTACGCAGGTATTTGAGTCACAAGGTCAATAAAAGGAACATTTACTTGAAGAGCCTTGATGACGTCGACGAACTTCCTGAACTTAGCTTCGGGCTCTGCACCTCGTTGACGACTAGGAAATGGAAGCTTAATCTGAATCGGGGGCGTTGAAGTTGCACCAGAAATAACACCCGAATCATCTTTCCTCGCAGAAGAACAGTCCAAATGGCCGATCGACCGCACGGCCGACCTACCGAGACCTTCGATTACACTGCCACCGTGTTTTCACCCTCATCCTTCTCCTCTTCCTCCAAGTTCACAGGGTCACCATACATTGACCCACTTCTCAACGTAATCGCGCACGCCGTATCGTGCGGAGGTTTAGGAGGATTTCCTTGAGGAGGAAGGGTACCCGATTGTCGTGACGCTTGCGAAGCGGCGAGTTGAGCCACTTGATTCTCCAACATTTTAATCGCTGCGTCCTTAGCCTGCCCATCCTTTTGCATTTGCTGCATCATCATCTCTTGTGACTTTTGCACGGCCATAGTCACCTGCGACATCTGCAACATCATAGCCTTCATTTCGGCCATAGGATCGGGTACTTGTGGTGGGGGTGGTGTAAAGGAAGGTTTTTGATAGGTAGGCGGGGGTTGTTGTTGGTTTTTGTAGGGTGGTTGATAAGGGGTGTTTTGTGGTGGTGGGGGAGTCGGGTTAAGCACATTATTGTTACGGTATGATAACAGTGACCGATCGTAACTCGGCTGATTCTGGTACGGCAGGTTTTGATAGGCGTAAACTTGCTCATGGGGTGCAGTATACCCCGTAGTATAACCTGAATCATGCCCTGCGACAGCATTAACATGGGCACTCGACGAACTCCCCTGCATAGCATCAAACTTCCTATTCAGCTCAGAAAGTTGACTCATAACTGCGTTCATACTCTCATTTCCACGGTCGTTGTGCGCGGACCGTGAATTACCCCGTGGCTTCCCGAACTGGGCCGAATGAACAGCCATCTCTTCGATCAACTGCCACGCTTTATCGTCATCTGTATTATTAGTAAATCGACCTCCCGCGGCCGAGTCAAGAATAGCGCGACTCTCGGCATACAACCCATTATAAAATGTCATTATAATCAACCAATCGCCCAATCTGTGATGCGGACATTCACGAATCAACCGTTTGTAACGGTCCCACGCTTCAGCTAATGTCTCATCAAAACTTTGCTGAAATCCCTGAATCTGACTACGGAGTTGGTTAGTCCGCTCTGGATGATAGAACTTGCGATATAAAGCAAGAGCTAGACTTGGCCAATCCGTTATACCTGCAGCAATCTTGTCCAAATCCGTGATCCAATCCCGCGCTCGATCACGTAGAGAGAAAGGGAAGAGCATCTCCCTAATCTGGTTCTGAGTAATCCCATTCTGCTTAATTGTTGAGCAGTAATCCGTAAAAACCTGCATATGCTTCCCGGGATCCTCCGTAGGATTGCCACCGAATTGATTACGCTCCACCAAAGAGAGAAAGGCGGGGCGAATCTCGAAATTCCCCTGGACCGTATTAGGTATCGTAAATCCTTGCGGGATCGACTCGGTCTTGGGAAGCGAGTGACTATATAGTTTAGGCATAGTCGCTCGTGGTGGAGAAGAACCTGGAGTAATTGGTGGTGTGTCCTCTTCAGGGACATTTGCCGCACTAGACTCCGAATGCGACGCTTCCTCTATCTCACGTTCGTAGGTCTTAGCGATTTCTTTGAAGAAATTACGCGTTCGGCGAAAAGTACGTTCAGGTTCAGGATCAAATGGTATTAAACCTGAAGGTGACCTGCGCATAAATAAACTACAAGAAAACGATGAGAAACGGCCTCAAGGAACTAGGTTCCTTGAGACTAAGGAGAAAAACCTGCAACTAAACAATAACTATAACTAACAAAAGCCGTTTCCCCGGCAACGGCGCCAAAATTGACACAGCTAGTCGTATCGCTGAAATCAAAATAAACCTAACAAACAACTAACAGCAGCTAGCGGCAAGCAGGATCGTATCCACAGAGAAACGGAGCAGTTTTAAGTTAAAGCAGGCGAAAACAGGTTCAACTCAAGGTGTGAAAAAGGTTTGTTTTAAGCTAAACTAAAGCAAAAGCAAAGATGAATAGAAATATATAAGAGGAAAGATTAGGGCATCGGATTCATTATGACAATGATTCAGAAACTCAAATTTATAAGAAGGAAGCGATAAACTGTGCAAATGAGTAGGTTTATAAAACGCTCTCTCGAGTCAATTTTAGCCTTAAGCAAATTTAGCGGGCTCTCGCAACTTACTAAATTCAACTTATCAATCTCGCGTAAGTCTAGTTTTAACTCGGCTTTCGATCTTAAATCAAAACTTACTCAGGTTCAATTAAACTCAGACAAATCGTTGATCAGGCGAAATAATCCTAATTCAATTGGCATAAAACGCGTAGAAAGAAATCAAGTGCACAATTTATTCAACCAATTTAATCCTAAAACATGTTCCTGAACCAATTATCACAAATTCCCCTAAACCCTAATAGAGAATTAGCTACTCATGATTAAAGACAAGGCAAAACAATATAGAGAAGACATAGCAAAAGAATTAATAAAAGCAATTGAAATAAATCTGAAAACTTACGGAGTACCGGCGGTTACAATAAGAGCAATCTTGAAACTAAACTAAAATTTTAATGTAGAGAGAATATGAAAGCAGTAAACTAAAGCTAAACCTAAAACTTGTAAAATAAAAGCATAACCTAAAGATAGTGTTTAACTTTCGAGCCTAGAGTATATATATGCTAACTTCCTAAAACAATTCGGATTAAAACAAAACTCGACCAAATTAACATAGCAGCCGGCCGGCTGCCGGCCTGGCTTGGACCGGCCGGTCCCCATAAAGTTGGGCCGGCTCTCCTTCAACCATCAACTAAGCCCAATCTTGCTTTGGGCCTTTTATTATACGTAGGCCTTTTCTTGTCTTTGGCCTTTGGCTCGGTTCCTCGAGCTTATGTGCGCGCTCGAGCTAGGTCCCGTCTTCACGATTCTCGAAATGCTCCATTCGTCCCGGGTTTTGGCTCAAAACCACTAAAACCTGCAAAATGTAAATAAAAGGCAGCAGTATCGAGAAGTATAACAAATAGCTCGTAAACTAGCAATAATCACGAGTAAATAAAAGCTAAATGCGACTGAACCGGGGGCATAAAACGTATATAAATAACATGTATCAGCTGGGTCTCTCGCACTGCAAACCTAGCTCCAATGCCCTCAGGAATATCCCTGTACTGGCCCCACGGGAACGGCACGAACTACAAACAAAGACAAGACAAACACTCATAAATACAAATACAATACAACCACTTTAAGTACACGCTATCTAAAATGGTTCAAGCACAAACCTCATCAAACCGCATCCGGTTCAGACGATCCCGAACCTCGTCATACGACCAGTTAAACGCAGCACGGTTACACGTACCCCAAGTACGTACCGCCGGGTACTCTCTCACGATCGTCAGAGCATGCGGCGGCAGCAGAAAAGGAAAATGGCTATGAATCCACGACTGCACACAAGAAACAAAAACACGTTACAAAGACAAAGGCAACAAAAACAAACAGCAATGCACCCGAAACAAAGATAAAATCAACACGTACCTCCATCAAGAATCCAGGCGAGACTAAGGACAGTCTCGACCCTCGATCCATGACCCGCGGTCTCACGGCATCCATGCAGAAACGAATGCACAAACTCAAAGACGGCGTCACCCAATCGAACGTCCCAATTGCATTCCAATCCAGGAGATGCATAAGGACCGATGTCGACGCCCGCTCGCCCTTATCGCCGAAGTACACGGCGCTAACAAACCACCACAGCCACATACGAGCATTCTGCTCGTCACTCCACTCCGAGGGGCCATACTCGGTCTTCCCCTCAAAGTACTCCAAGATGTAGCTCGTCTTGAAAGTGTAAGGTGGAGCACCCTCACAAATCACCTCCAAACCACCGCCAATCGCGGCAGTCACAACCTCGTCCACAACGGACGGCGCAAACTCGAAGCTCATGTCACGGTCCCCGAACGGCAGCCCCGTTATGACCGCATACTCAGACAAGGTAATACCGGCCTCAAAGCCGGGCATATGGAACGTCGTCGTCGTGTCCCAGTACCTGTCTAGGAAGGCCCTGATCAACATCAGGTTCGCCGTCTGCTTCTTCCTTGCAATCTCCCTCCAATGGCCGACCAACGGGCCAAAAGCACTATGCAGCACCCAAGCTTGCGCCCTCGGCGAAAGCTTCTCCTCAAAAACACACATTACGGACGAGACGCCCGAGAAGGTCCTCATCGAGCCTTTCTGCCAACCCATCGTCGCTCGATAGGAAACGTGTCTCTCCGGAGCAAGTAGAAGGTTATGGCCATCCCAGCCCTTGGCGAACGCCCTGTTCGCACGTGATTTTCGCGGCCTAGAGCTACTCGCTCTAGGCGCAACCTCCTCAGCCTCCTCAGCAACATCCATCTCAGCCTCCAGCTCATCCACAAACTCCTGAGCAAACGCATCCGCCTCCTCCTCCTCAGGATCAGGCACATGGACATTCCTCCCACGACTTTCTACCTCGCGGATCGCCACGCCTCGTGGACAGTCACGAGGGCTCGCTTCCTCTCGCCACGCACGCCTCAAACCACTCGAACTAGAGGCTCCCTCGGTCCTCGAGCTGGCACTCCTACGAGATTTCGATCTCGTAACGCGACTAGAATTCTCTCCTACAACCAAACACAACCAATACATACAGCTATAATACATGCAAGCATACAACTTGGCATACACATACACAAATACACACAAATAATACACACATAATACATATACATCCCTTAACACATTGCACTATACGCCCTACAGAGCATTTTTAGGCCTAATTCACAATTAAGCCGAAAACCGTTCTCTACACTTCAAAATTACAACTTTATGGTTTCTATACGCCATAATAGCCCCCAACAATAACCCATTACAAGCAATTGCATTTTGGTCACTCCGATCAAAAACCCCCAATTCGCCTTAATTACTCTGTATAACTACGACTTAAGACGGCGATTTGAAAGCCCTAACTCGACATTTTCGCAAAACTAACGCTATAGGCATGCTATACTCACTATGGGCATCCTACACCGAAGTTTAATTGAAATTCCGGGTCGGAAAATCCGAGTTCATTTTCGGGCCCGAAACCTAATTTGGACGTTTTTCACACAAAGACGGTCCAAATCACAATCAATTCACACATACATGCTAACATGGCATAATGCAACACAATGACGTCAATTTCAAGCATTCAAACGGCAAATTTCAAGCAAAACTCGGGTTTTCATTCAAAACCCGTCTTTTCAACATTTCAAGGCAAAACTAGCTAATTACAACAACAAATAACGTAAAAGCAAGTTAAAATGGAGCATTACCTCGTTCCATAGCAAGGCAACGCAAGAAAAATGAGCAAAAACGGTTGAGAAATCGAAAAATGGCGTTTTTAAAATTTGAAAACCGAAAGAGTATAATGAAGTATAGCCACGGTTTGCTCGTGTTTTATACAGCCCCTATAGCCCTCAGGGGAAACCGCATAAGCTTATGCGGTTTGCCCCACGAACCGCATAAGCCTATGCGGTTCCAGCCCCTGGTTTTTCTCGGTTTTTTCTCGTTTTACGCCTACTTTTGAATTCCTAACTCATCTTGGCCCTAATACAACTCCAAGTACGTCATGTGCTTGGGTTAAGGTGTCACCTACAGTCCGCCATACGCGTATATTAAGCATTTAATGTACTGCATGTAAGGTATACTAACGCTCTTCACGAGCATTACATCATTTTCTCCTCAACGGAAGGCAATCATATGCAATTACGACTACATAGACACTCCTCGGCGAGCCCAAGCACAAGCACTCTGCAATATACACCTAACTCCAAGCATTTCACTCTACATAGACGCTCCTCGGCGAGTTCAAACATTACACGGACGCTCTTCCACGAGACCTACACTTACATAAGCGCCCCTATTCAATTGTACACCTCACGCATACCCAAACATCTTACGAGCACATGCACCCCCGCACTTAACCCCTTATACACATGCAATACGAAGACATTACAAGCACCAGCACCAGGCATCCGACGATACCAGGCACACGCAAAGGCACCAACAAACGACAACAAGCACGACGAAGACATCCAGCAGGCTGGCAGGCCCTTATAGCATGCACGGACCGCCAAGTCCTTAAAATGCGCACGCCCCTCCCCGTTCAGCCCGGTTCGAAGTCCTCGTCTCACCCATGGACACATGCTTCGTTCCGCTGACTATATCGAGACTGTAGTGGTCCGGATATGGTCGAGGAGTTTGACTAGCGCTCTAGTCCGAGCTCAGTCAAACTAGGGGCTCTGTGGATACCCATATCCGTACCCTCCCAAACAAAACCCTGTGATGTATCACGGACTTTTATTACGCATGCTTTAACGTTGACTTAAACGGTTCTAACTAATGTCGAATTCATTTTGAGTCGTTTTAAATGTTAAAATGTTTAAGGTCGCTTCACATCGCTTTAAATAAACGTTCATTTTGTCCATTTGGAGTCTAGCTAGGTCCTTGTCCTGCTTCATTTGGCGTGAGCTTCGCATTTGCACTACAATTAGTTCTTTTACATTAACAAGGTCTAATTCAGCATTCCTAAATTCCTAATTTTAGGCCCGGTAGCTAAAACCGCTATTTAGCCCCCTCTTACACAAAATACGGCTTCACGTCTTACCTTATTTCACAAAAACTATGCAAATACACCCTTTTCATTTTTCCGGGTCTCGGGCCCGAAACCGAGCCCAAACCCAGCCTTTGGCCCGCACTCCAAAGCCCTAAGCATCACAAAATATCTCAGAAATATCCTAGGGGTTTTCTTGAGCTTCACGTTTGAGATTATCACGTAATCTTTCAAAGATATAATTCAACCGAAACTAGGAAACTACACAAAAACCACACCCTCAAACCGCATAAGCTTATGCGGTTTGGGGTGGCAACCGCATAAGTCTATGCGGTTTGCCCTGGCAACCGCATAAGGCTATGCGGTTCCTAGGCCTGTTATTTTTATCCCCGAATTTCCTAATTTTTCCGAGGTTTTTAGTATATATACTCCCCTATCCCTTACCTCGAAATAACAATTCACAACCAGAATCACAATTCACAACCAGAATAACAATTCACAACCAGAAATACACAATTTCTCTTTAGAATACATCCTTCACATAATTTCTTGCACCCTTCCACAAAACACTCACAAAACCTCAAGCACTCAAATTCTTGAGTTCAACACACCATCCCGTGTTGAATTCATCCTCCTTTTAAGTTCAAGAATCGAAACTCTGCCCAGATCTGAAGCGTCAGGATAAGGTAGGTACCGATCCACTTGGATCAAAGCTTTTTCTTATTTTCTATGGACTAACAAAGGGGTCTACACTTTAGCGCCCGGCTTTGGCACCCAGCGCGCTTGCAATCCAAGTGTTCTATTTACTTCGGGTACACTCCATATCCGATGACACGCCAAAATCGCATAAGCAACCGACCTTATAAAATAAACCAATGGACAATTGAACTTTATTTTATTTGCATGCATCTTGCACCTTCTTATTTTGCATTAAAATCAACTTAAACAATGAATTCAACCTTTATCTGAACTGTTGCGTTAACAAGTTAAACATGCTAAACCGAGGGTTTTAATCAATCTTTTGCATCCAGATCTGCATTCTTTTACAAACTTATCGCACTTGTACGTAGCGATAACATTAGCTCAAATATCATCTTACATGGATTGTTCTAGGTCAGTAGAGGCTATTTTTACATAGGCTTTTCTAAAAGGTTTTCATAAATCATTATTTGAATAACTCTTTTTCTAAAGTACCCTCACCCCGAATCCAATCTGGTTTCACAACCTTAGATCTAGGGGTGTCGGCGTGCTCCAAAATCTAGGACATGTTTTTAACTTAGAACATGGTAGCAGGTTCCTAATTTCCGCGATAATTAGGTGGCGACTCCATAACAGTTCTTAAAGGTTTTTCCAACTTAATCTTTTTTAACTTTAAAATCCGCCCTTTAAGCAAGACGCCGAGTTGGGTCCCTCGACGCGGTTCCCGGGTTCCACAATAACACTTTATTAATTAATAAATAAAATATATATCCAATAAAAATATAACTTATTAAGTTATTTAATTACCTCATCGTCACCGTCTCCTTCCTTAGACGTCATTTGATCGTCCGCCGTTTTCTCGTCGTCACCGGCAACTTCATCAATCGTTTTAAGTTCCTCGGCCGTCAGGGTACCACCACTGTTTATTTTCTTCATCATCCTGGCCATCATTTTCAGCTGCAACAAATACATTATATACAATTCAATAAGAACTAAGAGCTAACAATTTAATTTAGATAGTCGTCGTCATCATTTAAATTAACTAAGAACTAACAATTTAATTAGTTTACCATTTCACGATCATTAGTGCTACTTGCCGTTGGTGTTCTGGGAGCTCTCCCGAAAACCTTGGTTTTTCCAACATGGGCTGGCATCCCTAACACACGACCGTCGTGATCAGGTTTTTGAATTGCCTCGGCTAGAATGTCCTTTCGGCCGCCTTCAGGTTTCCATGACCCTTCTTTGACCTTCTCGACACATTTATCCTATTGATAGAAAAAATACGACATTCAAATATTATAATTTAACACGATGATAATTAAAAAAATTATTAAATAATGACTAAGGTGTACGTGAATAAAAGAGTAGTACGTACAATGTTGTCTACCGCCCTTTGAGTTGGTTCATCAAATTTGCCGGATTTCGGGGTGTGACCTAGTTTCCATAATTCATGTCGATTAATTATTACGCCATCTTCATCCCTTTCTGCCTACACATTCATAGAAAAAAGAACAAGTAAGTTTATTATATAATACTTGTATAAATTAAAGCTAAGGTCGCTTTACAATATAAAATTAAATTATAAAGAAGATATATATAACTTTGTATATATACAAATATATATAAGTCTTACATGTTCCTCGGCGAGCTCCAAAAAACCTTTGCGACCGGTGTTGTGATGATATTCTTTTTTCGCAATGTTTCTTTTGTTCGTCTCCCTCAAGGCCTTGAAATTATCATAACCAAAAAAAATATAATAAATATATTCATGCTTGTGAATTAATTAATTAATTAATTAACTTATATATACATATATATATAAAACCTTAAACTCTTCGCTGAAACCTTTTTTTTATAGTTCTCCCACACTTGTTGTGTGATCATTGGGCAATCTTCCGGTGGTTTCGGCGGATCTATTTCTTCTCCCGTCTCCGGGTCGATCAAGTATTTTTTATAGACAGTAGTCCTCCACGATCGGGCTAAATCAGATACCTTGTCCATATAAGTTTTAAAGAATGTTTTTATTAATTACTGTTATATTACAAGGTTTACAGCACACATATATATATATACACTTGTAGAGGTGTGAAAGCTATAATCTTTCCTAGAATAATTACACAGGATAATGACTAAAGAAGGATAATAATAATAATTATATTTATGGTGAAGAATAATTAGGATCAGTAGGATGATTGTTTCCTACTTTAGCATTTGGATCTTTGACTTGGGCTTGGGCTTTATTATCTTTGACATTCCCGCGCAAGATGGACGGGCGTTCTCGAAGTCCAATCTTGGATGACAGATCAAGAAAGCGAGGTTTCGGTAGTGGTTTGGTCAACGCGTCAGCTAGCTGATCCGTTCCATTGATGTGTTGAATGCGAATCGTGCCTTGACGGACTTGTTCTTTGACAAAGTGGAAGGCGAGCGCGAGATGTTTCATACGCGAGTGAAAGACGGGGTTAGCTGAATAGTGAGTAGCACTGAGATTGTCACAAAATATAGCAGTTGGTTGGATAACTTGTATCCCGAGCTCGTGGAGTAATGACGTGAGCCAAAGAAGTTCAGAGGTGGTGTCGGCAATTGCACGGAACTCAGCTTCGGTGGAGGAGCGAGATAAGGCTTTCTGCTTCTTTGAGGACCAAGATATTGGGTTGTGTCCAAGGTATACAAGAAAGCCGGTTGTGGAAACGTAGTCGTCGGGGTCAGCTGCCCAATCCGCATCGCAGTAGGCGTGGAGTGTTAAAGGGGAGTGTCGAGTTAGCTGAATGCCATAGTGTAGGGTGCCATGAAGGTATCGGAGGAGACGTTTGAGTGCAGTCCAGTGAGACGTAGTTGGGTGAGTTAAGTATTGAGCAAGTTTGTTCACAGGGTAAGCGATGTCGGGCCGGGTGAGGGAAAGGTATTGTAGGCTGCCAACTATCGCGCGGTAGTCGGATTCGTCGTGAGCAGGGGCCGTGGGTTCTCTGACCAGGGGAGGGTGAGTTAACATTGGGGTGGTTGCAGGTTTGCTTGCATGCATATTATATTTGTGGAGGAGGTCTGACAAATATTTGGTTTGATTTAAGTGAAGACCGGTTTTGGTGGGTGTGACCTCTATACCTAGAAAGTAGGATAGGGGACCAAGGTCTTTGAGGGAGAATTTGGCTGAGATGTTGGTGATAAACGTTGTAATGTGGTGAGGGTTAGGTCCGGTGACGATGATATCGTCAACATAAACGAGTACTAGGAGTTGGGTTTGAGCCGTGTTGTGGATAAAGAGGGAAGGATCAGACAAGGAGTTGCGGAAGCCAGAGGTGACAAGGTAGGTTTTGAGCTCGGTGTACCACGCCCGCGGCGCCTGTTTGAGACCGTAAATCGCTTTGTTTAACCTGCAAACAAAATCCGGGTTAGTAGTGTCAATAAACCCCGGGGGTTGCGCCATAAATACCGTGTCAGTGAGGCGTCCTTGTAAGAACGCGTTGTTGACATCTATTTGATGTAGATGCCAGCCTTTCGTAACTGCAATGGTGAGGATTAGTCTTATTGTCGTCGCCTTGATAACGGGGCTGAATGTCTCGGAGTAGTCAATTCCCGGACGTTGATGAAAACCCTTGGCCACAAGGCGAGCTTTGTGTTGTTTGAGACTCCCATCAGGATTGTACTTAACACGATATACCCATTTGCATCCAACAACGTTAGGGGCTTGGTGGCGAGGTACAAGTGTCCATGTGTTATTGCGTATGAGAGCGTCATATTCGTCAAGCATGGCCTGTCGCCAGCGCGGATCAATAAGAGCCTGTTTTGTGGTCGTAGGAGTAGTGTGAGGAGAAGAGACAAGGGCTGTTCGGGCATATTTTGGGTTCGGTTTGACGATGTTGTTGGAGAGACGAGTAACAGGTCGTGGGTGTGGGTTTGGAAGAGGGGCAAGAGGGGGCTCGGTGTGGGTTAAAGGAGAGCTGGGCGTGGGCAGAGAAGAGGTGACAGGAGCAAGCTGGGGAACAGGGTTGGGTGTGCATCAGGGTTTCGGCAGAGGTGAGGGGCGGACAGTCTACCGTGTCTGAGGTGGTTAGGGTGGTGCTGTGAGGTTGAGGGAGTGGGGAGCAGGGGAACAGTGAGAGTGCACCAGTGACTCGGGGAAGGGAGAGGGTTGGAGATAGAGTTGGTGAGGGCTAGGAAAGGGAACTCAGTTTCAATGAAGCGAACGTGGCGGGACGTGTAAAGTTTGCAAGCAATAGGGTCATAGCAGAGGTAAGCACTCTGCGTTGTCGAGTAACCAACGAAAACACATTGAACAGATTTGGGTTCAAGTTTGTGGGTTACATAGGGTCGGAGCCACGGGAAGCAGAGACAACCGAATGGGCGTAGTTTGTGGTAGTTGGGGGGCTGATCAAAGAGGAGTTTGTAAGGTGACTGATTAGTAAGCGTGGGTGTCGGAAGACGATTTATCAAGTACACAGCGGTGGAGAAGGCATAAGGCCAAAAGGAGGTTGGCATGCTAGCGTGAGTGAGTAAGGCGAGACCGGTTTCAACTATGTGTCGGTGGCGACGTTCCGCGAACCCATTGTGTTCGGGAGTGTGAGGGGGAGTGGTGAGGTGGGTTATACCGTCATCAAGTAGAGCAGAGGTGAGGGCTTTGTATTCGCCACCGTTGTCTGAATAAAGCTGGCGAATTGGTTTCTGAAAAAAAATTTCGACAACCGCTTTGAACCGTTTAAAGGTGAGGAAGGTGTCAGATTTACGGCGAATTGGGTACAACCAAATGTAATGAGTATAATGATCGACAAATATAATGTAATATTTAAAGGAATCGTGGGATAGGACCGGGGCTGTCCAAACATCTGTGAACACTAGATCGAGAGGAGCACAAGATTTTAACGTGGAAACAGAAAACGGGAGCTTGTGGCTTTTATTAATCAAGCAAGCATTACAATGAGAAAATTCTGAAATACGAAAATTAAGACTAGAGTTTAATAAGCGTAAGGTAGCGTGGGATGGATGCCCAAGACGGGAGTGCCACAAGCGGCTGTTTGTTGTGCTGGCCAGGTTTGCGTGAGGGGGGTTGCGCGGATTCCATTCATACGATTCGTCACGAAATTGGCCATGGAGAAGGATTTCACCCGTTGAGATTGCCTTAAAACAAAAAGAAGTGTGTGAGAATAAGGCATAGGCTTTGTTATCTGAACAAAATTGTGAAACTGAAATAAGTGGACGGGATATTTTCGGGACAACGAGAACATTATTAAAGATGAGCGAGCGAGTAGATGACATAATAGAAAAAGAACCGTGATGAGTAATAACAAGAGGCGTACCATCTCCGATGACTAAGTCATCGGGTCCCTCGTAGGGTGTGTGAAGAGCAAGGGTGTCAAGATCGTTCGTGACATGGTGGGTCGCCCCACTGTCAACAAGGAAGGCAGGGGAGGGACTCGAGTTCACTGTAGCAGTATGAGCATAGGGGCGGTTTTGCTTTTGAGACGGAGGTGGGAAAACGACATAAGGGTACAGGCGTTTGAAATCAGGACAAGCACCTGTGACATGACCAACTTCTCGACAGTAGTGACATTTTCCTTTGTAAGGTTTTGGGTCACAGGGCTGCTGGGCAGAGCGGGTTTGTTGGGAACGGTTCTGGTAATTAGGTTGGTGGTTGGCACGGGTATTAGGAGTGACAGAAGTGCGGGTTTGGGCAGCATGGGCCGAGGGAGGAAAGGTGGTGTCATGAGGTTGGTTCTTAAGGGTGAGTTCATGCTGTATTAATTTCTCGTGGAGGGCGTCAAAGGATATAGGAACATCTCGAGCACGCACGGCATCAATAACAGGTTTGTAAAGATTATAATTGAGGCCACTTATAATTTGTGAGGTGATATCCTCCTCATCCATTGGTTTTCCGAGATGTGCAAGTTGATTAGTACAGGTCTTAATTGACAACATATAGTCAGTGATCGACATACCTTCATGAGTGATATTGCGAAGGCGGTCCTTGATTTGGAGGATATGACCACGCGAAGGGTTGGCGTAGGTAGTTTCAAGTGTTAACCAGGCGTCACGAGAGGTGTTAGCATCAAGGATGATGGGGGTGATCGAATTGTCGATTGTGCCCACAATAGCGCCAAGGATAAGTTGATCTTGACGGAACCACGTGTTGTACTCCGGGTTAGGGACAGGGGTAGGTTCGGCATTGTCAGCCGTGGGTTTGGGTGTCACCGTTGTAGGTGGTGGTGTGGTGGTGCCGTCAACGTAAGTGGACAGACCATAGCCTTGGAGTAAGCGGAAAATTTGAAACCGCCAAGATCGATAGTTGGTTGGGGTGAGTTTGGTGCAGGTGGGAAATGAGATGCAAAGGAGTGGGTGGCTGGGGTCGGTGGGGTTTGGGATGAGGTTGTTGCCGTTGGATGCCATGGGATACGGTGTTAAGTCGGGTATAGGATCGATGAATTCCTGATACCATATAAGTTTTAAAGCATGTTTTTATTAATTACTGTTATATTACAAGGTTTACAGCACACATATATATATACACTTGTAGAGGTGTGAAAGCTATAATCTTTCCTAGAATAATTACACAGGATAATGACTAAAGAAGGATAATAATAATAATAATATTTATGGTGAAGAATAATTAGGATCAGTAGGATGATTGTTTCCTACTTTAGCATTTGGATCTTTGACTTGGGCTTGGGCTTTATTATCTTTGACAGTCCATACAATAATGTTCGTATTTATCGGGAACATTGTATGCTCTCTGCAGATAAATAACGAAATAATATAAAACAAATTAAAGTTAGTGTACGCTTGTTTGTTTAATTTCAATATTATTAGAAGTAATTAACCAATGAATATATACCTTGAACAATGAAAGAATTTGCTCCCTCACTTTGGGATTCAATCTCTTTATATTTTGTATGTCGAGAGGAACCCACTGTCTTGTTACAATCCCGATCCAAGAAGAAAACTTATGACGCAAAACACCATTTGGCACTCCTAAATCCTCGTTCCATGTTAATGGAAGCGGTTTGCCTTCACGAATGGCTTTTGTTGCCTCCGGTTGTATTGAACGTCCTCTACCTCGACGTTTTTTTGGTTTATCACTGTTGTCTCTTTTTCGTTTACCGGTCGAGTCCATAGCAACCTGCACGTACAATAAACAAATCACATTTTGTACTATCATTATAAAAGTCTCAAGGATGCATATAAATATTTAAATCACGTTACTTGAGTGTTTTGATATTTTAAACAAATTTATCTCGTAACAAATTTCAGCTAAATTAATTTTCAGAAAAAAGGGTTCACTTTGATTAATGTTTTCTCAAACTTCTGCACCAAACTGATGATTTCTTATAAAATAAAAGTTGTAGAACTATGAGCCTAGAGTATACTCTCCAAAGCACGATCCCTAACTCTTAACAAATCATCCTATAGAGCCGTTTTCGTGAAAGCACACTAAACTGCCTTTTCTGAACGAACTGATAAGTCCAGATTTTTTACAGTCACTTATCCTTTGAATTTCGACTTAATTTGTTGCAGAGACTTACTATAGGGGGATTAGTATATCCTCAAAAAATTTCAAACCAAAATTAGATCATTTCGATTTTTAAAACTATTTTATACCACGAGTGCACAAATCTGCCAAATCTGAAATTACTGCGTATTACTTGTTTTACGCCTTATTACTCCATAACATACAACCTACAACATACAACGTGCAACATATAACATAGCATTACTCCATACATTACTCCATATTACTCCGTATAATACAACATACAACGTACATATAGCTTTGTATTACTCCGTATTACACAACATACAATAACTTAAGCATGTAAAAAACGTGAATTACTCCCCATTACTCCATACATTGCTCCATATTACTCCGTATAATACAACATACAACGTACATATAGCTTCGTATTAATCCATATTACACAACATACAATAACTTAAGCATGTAAAAAACGTGAATTACTCCCCACTACTCCGTATTACTCCGTAAAAGCATATCAATAGCATGCAACAATAACCTAAGCAACAACATTACTTCACATTACTCCGTATTACTCCACATTACTCCGTATTACTCCGTAATTAAACAATAATTAAACAAACAACCTAAGCAACAACAACAACGACCTCTCGGCCACATTACACAAACAACAACAACAACAACAACAACAACAACAACAACGTGCACGACAACAACAACAACATGGACGACAACAACAACAACATGGACGACAAATTAAAAACAACAATAATTAAACAACAATACTAGTTAAACAACAACATGCACGACAAATTAAACAATAATTAAACAAGAACATCAACAATTAAACAACAAGAACAACGAAATAATACAACAACAACAATGTTAATAAAAACATAAAAATAAAGAAATTCAACAACAACATCAATTAAACAATGTAAATTAGGGTATACAAGTGAAAAACGAACCTCTTATAAGCTATATAAATTAGGGTTTAGGCATACGTCGAACAGAGTAGGAATAAATTAGGGTTTATGCAAAACTAAAACGAAAAATATAATTGTATTGAAAGAGTAGTAGTATAGATTGAAGAGCATACATGCACGTTTTTTTTTTTTTTTTTTTGATATGAAAGAGCAGATGTTGATATGAAGAAGAAGAATGAAACTAAAGAAAATAAGAAAAAACCTTTTAAACTTCCTACGTATTAAAGAAAATATTAAGCGCGAACTTTAATTAGCTCTAAAATAAACTTTTAAAAACGGTTTATATGTATAAACCGTTGGTTTTATTTGTTTTACAAAACGGTTATTTATATAAACCGTTTTAAATAATTACTATTTAAAACGGTTTATAGAAAAAAACCGTTTCTTTTACTACTTTTTTTTTTTTAAACGATTTTTGTAAATATGTAAAAGATCAAATAGTATAGTGTTAGCATATTTAAGAAAATATAAGCAAATAAATTATTTAGTATTAATATATGAGGATAAGAATTATATGAGTATATAAGAATTAGAATAATTGAATTTAGGTAAAATTAGTATTAATATAAGGAAAGAGATCATTATATATATATTAGGCTATTATAAAGTAGGAAATAGTTATATTTACAACTAAAAAATATAAAGATATATATTGTTTATATACTCAAATTTATATACTCTTAATTTAATTAGAATTAGTATAAGAATTATAATTATAATTAGGATAAGTTTTTAAAAAAAATAAAAAAAATATCAAATAAAACGGTTTTTAACTAAAAACCGTTTCTTTTGATATTTTTTTTTTAAAACAATTTATGTAAATTTAAATATATGGGAAATAGTATAGTAGTGTTAGCTTATTTAAGAAAATATAAGCAAATAAATTATTTAGTATAAATATATGAGGATAAAAATTATATGAGTATATAAGAATTAGAATAATTGAATTTAGGTAAAATTAGTGTTAATATAAGGAAAGAGATCATTATATATATATATTAGGCTATTATAAAGTAGGAAATAATTATATTTACAACTAAAAAATATAAGGATATATATTGTTTATATACTCAAATTTATATACTCTTAATTTAATTAGAAATAGTATAAGAATTATAATTAGAATAAGAATAAGTATTTAAAAAAAAAAAAAAAAAAAAAAAATCAAATAAAACGGTTGTTAACTAAAAACCGTTTCTTTTGATTTTTTTTTTTTAAAACAATTTATGTAAATTTAAATATATGTGAAATAGTAAATTAAGAAAATATAAGCAAATAAATTATTTAGTATAAATATATGAGGATAAGAATTATATGAGTATATAAAAGAAAACCGTTTTGTTTAGTTTTTTTTTTTTTTACATATATACATTAATTTTGAAATCATATACTATTTTTATACAAATTAAAGGTATAAAATAATTTCTAATTTACATACTCAATTTGTATAATTGTTGGACTATTTTATAATTATTTTATTAATTGGCCATCAATTGAAATAATATTGTAATAATAATAATAATAATAATAATAATAATAATAATAATAATAATAATAATAATAATAATAATAATAATAATAATAATAATAATAATAATAATAATAATAATAATAATAATAATAATAATAATAATAATAATAATAATAATAATAATAATAATAATAATAATAATAATAATAATAATAATAATAATAATAATAATAATCAATATATATAAGTAAAAGAGGCTTTTTTCGAGAGCTCTCCTTAATTCAAGGAGTTTTTAGCCAATCATAAAATTGCATTAAGAAAATAAATTAAATTGTGAAAAAATAGTAATTTGGAAAGAAATAATTATATGAGAAATAATTCCCTTATTTAATTATGAAACATTAGAAAGTTTTTAGCTAAATCTTTGATTATTATGTTTTATAAAATGTATTTGTCGAAATAATATAAAAATAACATCATTAGTTTCAAAACGAAAAATGCTATCAAATGAGTATAAATATCAAAGTATTTCATCCAATAAAAAAATTCAATTGAAGAATAGATTAAATAATTTGCATTGAATAAAATAAAAAATTGGAAAGAAATAATTATATGACACATAATTTATTTGTTTAATTATGATACATAAGATTTTTTTTAGGTAAGTCTTCGAACCTTTTTTGTGTATATATATATCAAAAACTTTAGCTTTGTCTTCCAAGGTACCGGGTTAAATAGTTTTAGTTTATTATATTTTAATTATGATTACAATTAGTGTTATTTTTATTTTTTACGTCTATTTGATTTGATATGTGTATTAATTTTGAAAAGTTTTATTTCTTAATTATCATGTTTGTTATTTAAACATAACTTGATTAAATTCATAATGATCTTTTTTCCCTTTGTATATTGCAGATTTATATTTTAAGTTCAAGATCTAAGGTACTCATTAAATAAACTTGATTACAAAATCAATCGAATATGTATCGTGAAAGGTAAAAGAGATATACATGACCTACTGATTATCTTATTTTCATATCAAATCACTATTTATTGTTGTATAATAATATTTACTATTCATCATACTTGATCTTTTAGTTAGTTTCGTCGTATTAAGTTTTAATTTAATTGTTCATGTCAATTTTGTATGATAATATCTGAAAATTAAGTATAAAAAGAATCAACATGGTGTATTAGTTTGATGACAAATTTTTAAATTTTTATTTTTTGCTATGCCCTTTTAAAGTATTTCTTTTAATTCTTTTATAATTAGAAATCAAACTATATATTTCATATCTATATACATCTACATAAAAGAGAGTTTTGCAAAGTGTTTTTAGAGTGCCCACACCATAATTTATTAAATTTTTATATACATTAATATTGTTGATTAAAAATATTTTTTAATTACTTATTAATAAAAGTGAACAACATTTACCATGATTATTTGATAATCTAATAAAAAATAATTATTTGATAATTTAATAAATTCAAAACAATTAGTTTTGTAAAAAAATTAAAAGAAAACCTCTTCTAGAAATAAATTCAATTAAGAGCAATTAACTTTCTCCAAAATTTAAAGAACAAAAAAGGTAAGCTAAAAATACTGAGACCAGCGTTTTTCCTATTGTTGTAATACTAACCTTTAGCCTTTTTCCTAATGTTTTTCAAGACATTTTAGTTCTCTATAAAACCTTACTTAAACAATATTAAGACTCACATTATGAAAAATAGTCTTTTATTTTAATTTCCATAAGATACACTTACATTTTCATATAAATTGGAGAGATATTGAGTAACACTTATCATAGTTATTTGATAATTTAATAAAAATAATATCTTGATAATCTAATAAAATTTAAATTAATTAGTTTTCTATAAAATTTAAAGAAAATCTCTCCTAAAAAAGAAATTTAATTTAAAGTAATTATCTTTCTATACAACTTAAACAAAAACTTACCTAAACAAATTAAGACTAGAAAATAAAAAAATTCAAAAACTCAGCTAAAAAAATATTAAGACTAACCATTTTCCTATTTTTATAAAACTAAAAAAATAATCTAAAAACTTTCGTTATTTAGTTATCATACATTAGATATTTTTTAGGTGTGTCTTAAATCCTCTTTATACATAGAAATAGGATTATGTAAATCCACCGTATCTTTTTAAGTCCTACATCTAAATCTCAACCGTAGGATGTTAAAGATCAAATGGTTCAAATCAAATCTCACTAATTAATTTACAATTCATGCTTATTTATATATACATAAAAAATTAGCTTGATTTTCCTAAGTATTAGTTTAAGTTTAGTATGTTTTAGTTATGATTACGATTTATGATATTTCTATTTTTTACTGTGTATTTGATTGATAAAAATATTTAATTTTGAACAGTTTTATTTTTTAATTACCATGTTTGTTATTTAAACATAGCTTGATTGAATTGGTGATAATCCTGTTTTCCGTTGTATATATTGTAGATTTATATTTTAAGTTCAAGATTTTTTGTTCTGATTGAGTAAACTTGATTACAAAACCAATAGCAAAACTATATGTAACATGAAAGGTAAAAGAGATATACAAGATTTATTGATTGTCATATATCAAATATAGTCATTAATTATCATTATATGATAATTTTATATAATTTATAATGTTTGACCTTTTAATTAGTTTCATCGTATTAAGTTTTGATTTAATAGTTAATGTCAGCTTTGTAAGAGAGCATCTGAAAATTATGGAAAAAAAAAACTAATTTACATGGCGTAGATGGATGTTGGTAGTTTTTTTCTAAAATAAAAATAATTAAGGTAATACTTTCCATTTTAAAAATAAATGTAGCATAAATAAGGTAGTTTAGGACAAAACACCCAAATTTTACATTCAAAAGTATTAAGTCGATAATATACTATTATATTATTTGTATAATATATTACCATTAAATTAGGTTATAAATTATTATTGATAATTATAAATATTTTATATATTACTTATTAATTAAAGTGAGCAACACTTACCATAATTATTTGACAATCTAAGAAAAATATTCATTTGATAATCTATTAAATTTTAAATTAATCTAATAAATTCTATTAAGAGCAATTAACTTTCTACAAAATGTAAAGGAAGAAAACAAAGATAAAAAATATAAAAACTAACATTTTCCTTAATTTCATACGACTACCCATTAACATTTTTCCATATATTATTCAAAGTAATCAATTCTCTATATAATTTGAATAAAAACTTATCCAAAAATATTAAGACTAATATTATGAAAATTAAGTTTTTTTATATTATTTTCAATAAGATACATTTACCTCTTCATATAAATTGAACAGCTCATAGGTAACACTTACCATAATTATTTGATAATCTAATAAAAATAATATTTTTAATCTAATAAAATTTGAAGCAATTAATTTTTTCTATAAGATACAAATATTTAAATAAAACTCTCCTAAATAAAGTTTAATTCAAAGATAAGTCTTCTTTGAGACAGTCTAAAACTAATTTATCGTGCATCTAAGAGAATAAATCATAGTTAATGGGGTATAGAAATATAAAATTAATCAACTAAAGTCACAAACACGATTAGTAAGAAAATTTAGGTATAATTAGCAATGAAATACAAATACTATGAAAATAATAACGACAACATAGTATCATAATTCTATATTCCTCAATATTTTTTTATATATTACAATGAACATGATATCAATAACCATTTTTCATATTTATTATTTTTTTTTAATATTTGTACTGAACCCAAATTAAAAACGATAAAACATGAATTAATTATTAAATACACATTATTAAAACCCGTGCATCGCACGGCCTTTAAAACTAGTAATAATAATAATAATAATAATAATAATAATAATAATCGATCTCCAATTAATTTACATCGTTTATTAGTAAAAAAAAACGACGATACATAAAATAATAATCGAACAATGAAAAACTACAACGAAAACACCAACAACTCAAGATTGAAGACGTTTCTTGGATGGACCGGTAGTATCTTCATTAATCCATATTCCTTCGTCATGGTCGTCTCGTACATAATGGCTCGGAATTGTTTCGTCTTGGTCATCATCATCATCGATTTGAGACGCAATACGACGATCCATTCCCTCAAAAACAACTTCTTCAAACTCATCGTCATCACGTCTATTAGCATTTCTACTACGTGTAGATAGAACAATTGACCATTTCTTGTCGCTAGGATCAACAACATAGAAGACCTGCTTAGCTTGTGAAGCCATAATGTAAGGATCTTGTTTAGAACCGGTTTTTTCAAGGTTGACCAACGTAAAACCTAAATCGTCTTTACGCACACCGTTGTTGTTGTCAACCCATTTGCAGCGGAATAAAGGAATCTCAAAATCATCATAATCTAATACCATGATTTCTTCGACGACTCCATAGTAATGCATTTTACCCCACACAGGCCGTTTGTCTTTAGAACTAGCAAAGTGCATTGCCTCCGCTTCCACGCATACACCACTGTTTTGAGTAGTACTTGACTTATCTTGTTGGCTGGTATAAAAGGTATCTCCATTAATAGCATAACCTGTGTAAAAAGTTGCTTGAGTGTTTGGACCTAGGGCGAGACGCAACATTCGAGCAGAAATGATTCCGTCCTCTTCTTCATCATATGCTTGGTCTAACGCATATTCTCAGAAACCATTGGTGAAAGTCCGATTCTCGCCATTCGCAATCCACATCTCGCTTTTAGTTGGGTGAGCGGCTTTAATTTCGATTCGGTGTTGATCAATGAGCGGTTGGACATCATCGTCATTATGGAGAACGTATGTGTGAGTCAGATGCAACATTTCACGGCTCATATCCTTACGGACACGCCCTTCCGATCCCCTTTCCCTTCATCCACCATCGTGGACGATGCTTAGGAACACCAACTAACTCATTTCTTGAAAGATGGTCATAACAATACGATAGAGCTTCATCGATTATTGCACGCTCGTGATTGAACCTACGGGACTTGCGATTAGAAATTGTAACCCTTGTAAACTTTCATCAATCTCTCAAACGGATCATCGATATCTCGTATACAGACCAAGATACTCCACCTCCCTGACTAAGTGAACGGTCAGATGGACCATGATAGTGAAAAAGGAGGGTGGAAAATACATTTCAAGTTGACAAAGAGTTGTGACGAGAAGTTTTTGTAAAGTCGCAGTCTCACTGGGGTCAATCACTTTGTCGCACATGGACTGGAAGAAGAAGCAAAATCTAGTAATTGCATATCGTACCTTTTTCGGTAAAACGCAACGAAGGGCAACAGGCAGTAATTGTTGCATCAAAGTGTGACAGTCGTGTGACTTTAAACCTGTCAACTTCAAGTCCTGCATCGATACCAGGCTGCTGATGTTTGAGGAATATCCCTCTGGCACCTTAATCCCCTTTAAACACTCCAAAAACGTGATTTTCTCCTTTCGTGAAAGTGTATGAGCTGCTGGGGGCAAGAAAATACGTGATCCCTTCTTTAGTGGTGCTAACTCGGGTCTAATACCCATCTCGACCATATCATCCCTAGCAGCCTTCTTGTCTTTTGACCTACCCGGAACATTTAAAAGGGTATTTGTGATGTTATCACAAACATTCTTCTCGATGTGCATGAAATCTAAACAGTGCCTCACCGGCAGGTGGCGCCAGTACGGAAGTTTGTCGAAAAATATTGACTTTTTCTTATACCCACGTGTCGCCAACTTAGAACCCTTTTTTCCGTATGTTATGCCGATATCTTTAACCTTCTCTAGAATTTCATGGCCACTCAGAATCGTAGGAGGTAGACGGTGGTCGGATTTCCCGTTAAACGCTTTTTGTTGCCTACGATAACGATGATTGGGAGGTAAGAACCTGCGGAATCCACGGTAAGCATGCTTTCGAGAAAATTTTAAATATTCGAAGTCGATGTCCTCGCCGCATAATGGGCAAGCCTCTTTGCCATGCACAGTATGTCCAGATAGATCACCGTAAGCCGGGAAATCAGTTATAGTGCACAATAACATTGCCCTCAAATTGAAAGTCTCCTTTTTAAAAGCATCAAACACCTGTATCCCCTGATCCCACAACAGCTTTAGATCATCGAGAAGGGGCTCCAAGTAAACATCTATATCATTTCCAGGTTGTTTAGGACCGGAAATTATAGACGTCAATAGCAGATATTTACGCTTCATGCAAACAGATGGGGGTAAATTATAAATAGCTAACACTACCGGCCATGTGCTGTGTTGGCTACTCATATTTCCATGGGGGTTCATTCCATCTGTTGAAAGTGCAAGGCGTACGTTTCTAGGGTCTTTCGCAAAATCTGGATACATCTCGTCGAAAGACTTCCATTGAACACACCGTCAACCGGGTGTCTTAACTTTCCATCGCTCATTCTTCCAATCATATGCCACAGCATCATCTGAGCATCTTCTGGATTCGCATATATTCGAGTAAATCTTGGGAGTGGCGAAAAATACCACATAAGTTTCGCAGGAATTCCTTCCTTGCCCTTATAACGCCATTCATTACATTTCGGACAATAAGATAAGTCCGTGTATTGCTTTCGGTACAATATGCAGTCATTAGAACAAGCATGTATCTTTTCGTATTTCATTCCCGTCACTCTTATTAATTTTTTGGCGTCATAGGTCCTACTAGGTAAGACATTACCTTCGGGAAACATGTCACTTAAACATTCAAGTAGATCACCAAAACCCTTATCGCTCCAATTATTTGCCCCCTTCAAATTGTACAACTTGACCACAGCCGACAACTTTGAATATTTCTTGCAACCGGGATACAAAGGCGTTTCAGAATCAGACAATTTTTTCAGTAGTTCTTCCTGTGCAATTGAATTATTTGCTGCATCACCAAGTAATATATCCTGAAAGTCCCCAAATAATGCGTCATAATCATTGTCGTGATTGAAAGTATTAGCATCAGCATCGCCGGCCGGAGAATTTACAGCATCATCGTTCAACTCAACCCCAACTTCATCATCAGACGACGATGTATTATTAGTATCGTCTGATACTTCCACGTCATCAACAATTTCGTCGACAATCACGTGATCGTATTCGCCCCCTATTATCTCATCATCTGCTTGCTCGACGACTTTATTACCACCCTCGTCTCCTTCTAACGGTTCCCCGTGAAGATACCAATGTGTGTAATAATTACTAAATTTATACTTCTCTAGGTGAATTTTAACGTAAGGTAAACTCAGATACTTTATATTAATACACCTCTCACAAGGACACGGAATCATAGAAGAAGCTTTAGTTTCCATATGAGTCGATACGAAATCGTAAAATTCAGCTAAACCGGCCTCATACTCTGGATCACCCTTTTTTGCGTTGATCATCCAAGTTCGAGTCGTCATAATAATTTTTTAATTCCTACAAAAATATATATTTGACACATTCAAATTAGATTTTTACAGATTAATTAAATATATATATATATATATATGTACGTGGAGAAAATACACTCATATATATACGGTCGTCAAATTAAATTAAATTAAATTAAATTAAAGCTAGATAGGGTCGTAATAAATTAAACACATGCATACATACACACATAATCAAAGATTCACACAATAAATTAAACTTAAGCATACACACACAATAATATATAAAGGGTCGTCGTACAAAATCAAAGGGTACGTAGAATTTAGACAAACAATTAAAAATAGTTTTTAATTATTGCACACGAATGAAAATATTTGTTAAACAAATTCATTTTTCTCAAAATATTATTGTAACCAACTACACTAGGCGGCGTCCTCTAGGAAGGTATAACCCTGCTTAACAGCAAAAAATACTTCGCGTAAGCGAAGTTTGAACTCATCCCAAAGAATGAAATAGTCGCCCCGGCGTACAGCTCTGGATCGTACTCGAACCCACCATGCGTGGACTTCACCTCTAAGGCAGTGGCCAGTTACAAAAGAAGTCTTAAATACTTCTGGAAGAGCAAGTTCCTCAAACTTTGCCTCAATTTCAATCACCCAAGGCTCACGCGTGTCGGCATCAACCCCATCAATGGAACTAGGGTTGCTTCTGATGAACGACCAGCCGTATTCTCTCCTTTTTGAGGACCATCGGCGGAGGCAGTCAGGTACTCGGCGTTCGACAAATGGTGTCTCGAGTGCCACCGTCTTCCAATCAGTCACAAAGTACTTGTGTTCACTTATCATACGCTTTATTCGAAGTGACTGACGTCGTTTGTATGCCTCAAAACCTTTTAAGCCATCTTTTTCTTCTTTCGTCCACTCGGAGAATTTCTTATGGCGAGGAAAATTCATCTTACATACAACAACATATTTACGTACATACATATTTAATTTACATATTGTAGATACCCGTATCCGTACCCCCCAAAAACAAACCCGATGATGAAAAGGACTTTCATGCATGCTTTTAAAAGAGTCGAAACGGTACAAAAGTGTCTAAAACGTATTAGTCATTTTTAGCGTATTAATTTGGATTTGCATAATCATGAAAACGAATGTCAATTTTAGTCATTATGAGCATAACACGAGCACAATATAGGAACGTCTTATTAAGCCAAGCCACAAAAACAGCCCAACTAGCTACAAAACGGCCCAAACTTACAAAAACGACCCAAAACACAACACGCAAAACGGGCCAAAGTGCGTCCCGTGTCACATTTTTTCAAAATTAAACTCTACAAAACTGTAAAATAATATACTTTAATATTATTTTATTTCGAGCCAAAACCGAAAAACACAACAAAAACCGAGCACGAAAATCGAAATTTGGACCAAAACTAATTTTGGCCCAAATATTACTTAACCCACACGACATATTACCTCACAAAACACCATCATTACCCCCTAATACGTCACTTAACAAAGGCGGCTTAAAACAGCCCACCAAAACAAAAATAAAATCGCCAGTTGACAGGCGATTAAAAATTTAAACGCAGGCGATTATGTTTTTGTTTCCTACCAGCCGCCTTTTAATTTTCTTACAAAAATCTAACCCAAACAAAATATAAACCGCCTGTACACAGGCGATTTATATTTTGTTCATCCTAAAATCAGCCAACCTCTATAAATGCCAACCCCCTTCATTCATTTCAACATACTCGGTTTTACAAAACACACTAAAATACTCACAAAATCCACTCAAAAATACCGTCTTTGCATTTTCGAAAGGTAAACATTTTACCTACGTTTTGGGACGTTTTGAGACTCGGACAAAGGGGTTACATTAACCCCAACCCGATATTGGCATTAGCGAAGCCGTATTCGTAATACGGTTGTAGCAATTCGGATTCATAATCCGTCTAAACCCCGCCAATATCGCATAAATAACGACTCATTATCACTAAAGCAAACCGACGTCACTTTTATAATTATGCAAATCCTCATTCATGCATTAAATAACGACTAGAATCACGGATCCAACACTAAATTGTACCGTTTCATAGAGTCTTTTAGCATGTCAAAAACTGAGGGTTTTCACAAATTCTTAAAGAGTCAAATACGAAGTCGGAAAATAACGTCTATAGTAATAATTTAGTCAATAAATTATTATTTAACGTACATTTCCTATAGTAAAGTCATTATTTTGACTATTTACATTATTTATGCATCCTCATCGAGTCATATATATTCGCACTTGTACGTAGCGTCATTTTAGCCCAAATATCGAAATTAACTAAATGTTTTCAAATTAGTAGAGACTACTTTTTACGTAGGCTTTTTGATTTCAGTTTTCAAAAACACATTTTTGTCAAAACTTTTGAAAAGTAACCTCACTCCGATTCCCTTCTCTGGTTTCAAACCTCCGATTGATAGATATCGACGCATCTTGAAATCTGAGACACTCGTGTCTTGTATTTCAAGACGCGTTGAATAGGTTCCAAATTCCTTTAATATTTGGTGGCGACTCCGAAAATACATTTTCAAAAAAGGATTTTCTACTTTTCTTTTTTGGTCACAAATTCATGCAATGATCTCCCCCATTTTCTCAAAACTCGTGACTTTTTCCCCGCGAGGCGATTCCGCTTCCCGACGCCTTCAAGACGGGCGAGGACGGGCGCGCGCAGGGCGTCGATAGGTCTCTCACCTTCCCGGTACCTTCAGCTGGCGACTCCGCTGGGGACGAGCATGATTTTTATTATTTTTGAAAAACTAGTTTTTCTTTTATTTTAAAAAACATAAAGAAGTGAAGCTTGAAACTTTGAAAACATTTACGCTTTCGATATTTGGGCAAAGATACGTTGAGTCGAATCCTCCTGATTCAAACCACACCCTTTGAGGAACGGCCCCCAGTAACTCTCGCTTCATAAGCGAGGTAACTCCGGACACACTGTTCTCTCACCCCTCCACGATTACAAGTACGGCATCCGTACAAACGATCGTAACCAGTCAAACTCGAACGCTCTAGGGCCCGTCTTGAATTCACACCTAAGACGTGTGTAGTCTTGCGGGTGCCCCTACCTAAACGTCACGAGAATGGCCGGAGGGAACCTTACCCTATAAGCCAAAAACCAGTGTTTATATGTACAAGTGCGAAGCTATAGTACCCTCACTATAGTCGTCTTTCAAAACCTCTGCATGCAAAAACATTTCCTAGGCATTATACTTTTAAAATACGTCCATTTTGAAAATTCATTTTTAAAAAAAAAACTTTTTTCAAAAAGGTCATACTTTTTTACACGCCGTTAGGCTCTTTGACCTATAGTCATTTGAGTTTGATAAATAAATGTGCCAGTGCATTTAAAACCGATCCAGGATAATCACTAGATCCCAGATCTTTTTCAAAACGTAAATGAATTATGCGACTGACGTATCGTCATAATACATTTATTGTAAAAAATTTCATAAAGCAAAAACCCGTAAATGTCAATGCATTTCGGATATTTTAAATGAAATTAACCTTTAGTACGTTAGAATTAGCTCTAAGTCGAGTGACTTCTTAGTCATCCCGATTTAATCTTTTTCCTTCAAAAAACCAAAAACGCGGGCTCGTTCAAATGCGAACCCGTTGATTTAATTTTTAAATCAAGTGACCTATCGTCATTTTGATTTAATTACCTGAGTCACACGTAAAAGACGAACAATTGATCGCCCTTTTACCCAATTTTAACATCCTCAGATCAACTAGCCTATCGCTACTTCGGTTTGATCCTTTTTATCGTAATGATAAACCCCTAGCAACATACCGCTAAACTGGGTTAATCAGATTACGATCATAAAAATTTTCCTACCTCGAGATTAGGGACGTGTCAACATGCCCCTACCTCACAAGCTTCCTGTGTCTTTTAAGCTAAAAACACGAGTCGAGTCATGCACCTACTTTTTTACTCCTTTGCTTTTTTCCTATTGTGAATGTGATTTTTCGTTGAGTCTTTTCTTCCTTTTTAGAGTCACTAAAGGTTTGAAAACTTTGTCAGGTCCACTCATTGAAAAAACCTGGATACACAACAAACCACCCATTGAACAAAACCTGGATACACGACGAACCAAGAACCGTCACTTAAACCCACCTCCGCGTCCAAAGAAACGCGCCCTGTAATGGCCTTTCAACAAGATGAAGGTTTCGGCGGCCCGCCCCCCCCCCCCCCCCCCCCCCCCGGAGGTAACTGCCGAACAAATCCGATAGCTCAATGATAGGATAGCTAGCCTCACTATGACGATCGAACAAATGGCTATCATGCAAAAGTTTGAAGCAGAGAAAAACGCCGTACGCCTAGCCGAGGAATCCGAACGGAATGCAAAAAGGATTCGAACCATGGAAGAACGTCTCACGAACTCAAGAGGTTACTCCATACACCAAGAAAACGAGCACATCCCAAAGAACGTCAGGTCCATGCTACCAGACAAGCTAGCACTCAGTGATCTTCCCATCTTCAAAGGTCACGAAAGCCCGCTCGTTCACGTCAAGGCTTTCAAAGCCAAAATGGCCATCATGGGTGTTGAGCCCCCTGCATGGGCAACCTTATTTCCACACTCATTAGACGCGCAGCCCAGGGCATGGTTCTATGCTTTAGAGCCACACAAAACGGGTAGTTTCGAGGACATAACGGTTGCGTTTGATCTACAGTATCGGGACAACAATGATATCCAAGTCTCGCTACGTACCTTGGAGGTCCTGACTCAGAGGGACAATGAAGGGTTTACCGAGTACCTGACGCGCTGGAAGAAACTGTGTGCTCAAATACCTAACCGTCCAAGGGACACTGATCTAATCACTAAGTTCATCAACAACCTCACCCCCTCATACCAACAACACCTGCGGTACGGGAATTTTGACAACTTCTCAAACATCAGCGTCGTCGGCGAGCTCATCGAGGACGACCTCCGTAAAGAAAATAGGAATAAAAGTACAGGTCGCGGATATCAACGAAGCTCATCTCGAGCCACTGCCAAAGTCGAGCCCATCCATGCCATCAACGCACTGGACGCGTTAGAGGCACCACCGGTTTTTACGACACCACCAAGGCCTGCCGCACCTCCGCCAAAAGCATCATACTCACCTACGGGTCCCAGTTCACTAAAAGCGCGACGAAACTTTGACCCAATATACATGACCTACTCAAAGGCACTACAGAAGCTTGTGAGCCGCAATGTACTTCAACTCATATGACCTACTAGCGAGCCTCCCCCAGACAAGAAACCGAAGTCATGGGATCAGAACGCATACTGCGAATTTCACAGGGGAAAGGGGCACGATACCGAACAATGTTTCCGCCTAAAAAACATAGTCCAAGATCTGATCGACGACAGTACCATTGTAAAGCCCAGCCCGAGCCCTAAACCTTCGAACCAGCTCAATCCTTTGCATAACCATGCTATATTTACAGGAACACACCTCATCATCGACTGCTCCGAGATGATAGTCTCAGATGATTACGAAGTCAACGGCATCTGGAATACTTCTGAGGATGAAGCCGACAATGACGACATCCGCATATGTCTCCAAGATGAGACCTACGAGGAGGAGACTCGACCCCGTCGCCCGCCAGGCAAGTACGGAGAGCTACGTCACAAGTACCCATTTAGGCTATCAGACAGTGATGACGAAGTAGCCTACCTAACACGCTCTGGACGTCCATACCAAGCTTCTCTAAAGTTACTTGAGCCCCGAAACCCCCCGCCAAGGTTGACTGCTCAAGAGAAGAACAAGGGAATAATCATAGACGAGGATACGCCGCCTACTTCGCCTACCTCTGCGGCCTCACTTCCAAGCGTCGCTCCTACAAGCTTTACTAGTTCACCTGCAAGCATTGCTCCTACCCCCACGTCGCCATCCAGCAAAGTATCATTACCTAACGCTAATCCTGCGCCTGCTCCACCAGCTAATAAAATAGCATCACCAAGCGTCACCCCGTCACCCTTACCCACGCCTGAGATCGGAGACACGCTCCACAAACAGCTCAACAAGACAAAGGCGGGCATTTCAATCTGGCAGCTCTTAAGGGACTCAATGGGACATCGTGAAGCCCTTTACCAAGCATTACAGGTCACCCCAATGACATCGGAAATGTCTCCAGAAAATCTCATCAGCAACATAACGCGCGAATGGCAGGCCAACGCCGTTACCTTCTCGGATAAGGACCTCCCTCCATTCGGTGGCACGCACAACCTACCTCTCTACATCAACGTGGAATGTCACGGCATGACATTGCCAGTCGTCCTCATCGACAATGGGTCCGCAGTCAACGTCCTACCTCTAGAGACAGCCAGAAAACTAAGGATTGAAGAGAATGATTTCATTCCATGTACCGACGGTGTCAGGGCTTACGATGGAACACGTCGCAGCATAAAGGGAACCGTCTCCTTTCCCATTATGACAGGGCCAGTCATGAGAGAAACCGAATTTCAAATCATTGACATACCCCCAACCTACAACATGCTATTAGGAAGGCCATAGATCCACGCTACCAAGGCCGTCACCTCAACCCTACATCAAAAGGTCAGAATGCCTTTAGGTGACGAGATTGTCACCATCGACGCTTCAAATTTTCGTGCTACGCTTAAACAACACAAAGGAAGCAATAATACTGCGGAAATAAACGCCGATCCAGCCGATGACATATGTGGTTTCGACTTCGACTTCAGTATCTGCACCATGACTCGCGAAGAGGAAATCGCTTCGCTCTACGCCAGGGACAATGACAATAAATGGCCCACCATGGGTCTATCTTATGTACCATGGGCACACGAAGTCTCCCACGGTTGGGAATCGTACAACGACCGCAAGAAGCGTCATGATTTCCACATGCAGCCATATCACATCTTCCCCAGCAACTACTTCGTCAGGGAGGGCACTAGCAGAATTCCCAAAAACGTGTCCACATACACCATCGCCGGGATTGAACTCGTCTCCGACATCATACGCAACTCCAACTTCAACCCCACTGACCTAATCGTTCCTTACGAAGAAAAAACGCATGACGGATGGTCAAAAACCCTTGAATGGACCGACGAACAAGGCCGTACTTTCAAGATCACTACCGGCCAAGGCTACACCTTCGAAGATTCTAACTCTGACGAAGATGAAGACAACGCCCTCAACAAAAAGACCGTCGTAGAATTTAAACTTCCCCGTCGTCATGTTAAGTCTTATGCCCCAACTAAGCCCCCGGGCTATCTCCCAGATATAATCAATTTAGCTAAAGAACTAGAGTCATTAAGGTTATCCAAAGCTCCCTCGTCTGAGCTATCTTCAAATGTAACCGCTTTTGATAACATTAATAACATGAAAGTTTTTTATTACTCTTTGCCTCATTTAAAAACTACGTATTCTAATAATCACGATAAATTTAAACTAAAAAACATTGCATTATATAGATACATTGCAAGCATTGTCTCAAAACCCGAACAGGACCCCATCATTGAAGACACAACAACCGTAGACATAGGCACGCCCGAGGAGCCTCAAGAACTGCAACTGGGGGCTTCACTGAGCACGGAAGAAAGGGCCGCATATACCAAGCTCCTCGCAGAGTTTAAGGACGTCTTTGCCTGGTCATATAAGGACATGCCCGGCATAGACCGCGAGATAGCTGAACACCGCATCCCGATCAAGCAAGGTTCCAGACCCGTAAAACAGAAGCTCCGACGCATTAAGCCAGAATGGTCTCTCATGGTCAAAGAAGAAATCGAAAAGCAACTACAAGCTGGATTCATCCGAGTCATTGAATACTCTGATTGGGTCTCCAATATGGTGCCGGTAATGAAGAAAAACGGCAAAATACGAGTATGTGCCGACTTCCGAGACCTAAACAAAGCCTGCCCAAAAGACGATTTCCCACTACCTCACATGGATATCCTGATCGACAACACAGCAGACCACGCCTTACTGTCATTCATGGATGGATATGCAGGATACAACCAAATCAAAATGGCAGCAGACGACATGCCAAAAACCACTTTCGTAACCCCCTGGGGAACCTATTGCTACACAGTCATGCCATTTGGGCTCATAAATGCCGGCGCTACCTACCAACGTACTGCTACCACCTTGCTCCACGACATGATGCATAAGGAGGTCGAGGTATACGTCGACGACATGATCGTAAAATCAAAAGAAAGGGATGACCACGTCATAAACCTTCGGAAATTCTTCACCCGAATCAGGCAGTATAAGATGCGATTGAACCCACAGAAATGCACCTTTGGGGTCACATCAGGCAAGTTGCTGGGTCACATAGTAAGCCAGCGCGGGATCGAAATAGACCCGACCAAAATCAAGGCAATAATGGGTATGAAACCGCCAAGCAACATCGACGAAATAAGGAGCTTTTTGGGACAAGTCCAATATATCTCCCGATTTATCAGCAAACTCACCATGATTTGTGAGCCAATATTCAAAAAATTGAAGAAAGAAGAGCACACAAAATGGGACGACGATTGTCAACAAGCATTCGACAAAGTCAAGAGCCTGCTCACAAATCCACCCGTTCTGGTACCCCCACAAAAGGACTTGCCCCTATCGCTATACTTAACGACCACGCCAAACGCTATGGGTGCCATGCTCGCCCAAGAAGTCAATAACGAAGAACGGGCCATCTACTACATCAGCAAAAAATTCCACGATTACGAAACTCGGTATGAACCAGTCGAGAAAAGCTGCATCTCGCTGGTCTGGGCAACCAAAAAGCTCAGACACTACCTACTCACTAGCACAATAAGAGTCTACTCCCTAATGGACCCCCTCAAGTACCTATTTGAAAAACCAGTCCTAAATGGGCGTATGGCCAGGTGGACTCTACTTCTCGCCGAGTACGAACTCAAATACCTCCCTCTGAAAGTGATCAAGGGAAGAGCAGTTTCCGACTTCCTCGCAGAAAATGCTATCATCGAACAACCCATGATCGACACAATGTCATTCCCTGACGATGGGATCTTCGCCATAGAAAGGGAGTACTGGCAATTATACTTCGACGGAGCATCAAATTACCGCGGCTACGGAGTAGGGATACTCTTAATATCCCCAAATGGTGACCATACTCCGCTCTCGATCAAGCTCGACTTCAGCGTCACGAACAATGCCGCAGAATACGAAGCCTGCATTTACGGCCTGCAAGCCGCCATCGCCCTCAAAATAAAGAACCTTCGTGTGCATGGAGATTCATTCCTCATCATAAACCAAGTTACAGGGGAGTGGAAGATCATGAGCGAAACCCTCACCAAATACCAAACAAAGGTACAAAAACTCCTAACCAACTTCGACAGCATCGAATTTTACCACCTCCCAAGGGAAGAAAACCAGTTTGCCGACGCACTGTCAAAACTCTCATCCCTCCTCAACATGCCACCAGACATGAAGTTACTACCCATCATCGTCGAAAGACGTGACGAACCAGCGTACATCCATACCATTGACCTGGACGAAGCCGAAGCGCATGCAGCCTTGGTATCAAGCCATAATCAACTACAAAACAGACAACACTTACCCACCCAACACCGATAAACGTGGACAGAGAGCTATCAGACTCCTGGCTTCCCAATTTGTGCTAGAGATGGGACAATTACTCAAGAAAACACCACAAGGGACGCTGCTCATATGTGTCGACTACAAGAAGGGGCAGGAAATCGTCACGCAAGTCCATGATGGCGAATGCGGACCCCACATGAACGCTCGAGCACTCTGCAAACAGATTCTACGACTAGGATGGTATTGGACGACCATGGAAGCAGACTGCATCCAATACGTCAAGCACTGCCACAATTGCCAAATTTTCAGCAACGTCCAACATGTACCATCTTCACCACTATACAGCCTAACTTCACCCTGGCCCTTTTCAACCTGGGGCATCGACGTAATAGGAAAAGTCCACCCCATCGGAGCAGGAGGTCACTGCTTCGTGCTGGTGGCCATCGACTACTTTACTAAATGGGTAGAAGCAGCATCTTTTCGAACCCTCGGCTCCAAAGAAGTCGCCAAATTCATACAGACAAACATTATATGCCGATATGGCATACCCCATGAGTTCATCAGCGATCAAGGCTCGCACTTTCAGCGCGAGACAGAAGCCATACTCACAAAATACAACATCCAACATCACAAATCCTCGCCCTATCGACCCCAAACCAATGGAGCCGTTGAAGCAGCAAACAAGACGGTCGTCACCATACTAGAGAAAATGATCGACAGTTGTAAAGATTGGCCCAACAAGATACCATATGCATTATGGGGATACCGCACTACCATTCGCACGCCCACAGGCATGACCCCCTATTTCCTCACCTATGGCATGGAAGCCGTCCAACCAGTGGAAATAGAAATACAGTCTCTACGCATACTAATGGAAAGTAGCATCCCGGAAGCAGAATGGGCCCGTGAACGCATTTAACAACTCATGCTCCTGGATGAACGCCGACTGCATTCCCTGAGTACCGTACGAATGTACCAAGCCCGACTACAACGAGCATTCAACAAACGAGTTAAGCCACGAAACATAAAAGTAGGTGATCTCGTACTAAAGTCAGTCCGAGCACCACTTCCAGTCGACCCACGAGGAAAATTCAAGCCTAACTGGGCTGGACCCTACCTCGTCAAGGAAATCTTCACGGGCGGAGCAGTAAAACTAACCGACTTGGACGGTCAAGAGTTTAACCTCGCAACGAACCTCGACCAGCTCAAGAAGTACTACCCTTAAAAATGCCTTGCAATGTATCTATAAAATGTAAAATTTTCTAAAAAACAATTCATGGACCGACATGTCCTTAAACATGTTCATGGACCGACATGTCCTTAAACATGTTCATGGGCCGGCATGCCCCTAAACGTGCACTCTCTCTACAAAAATCAAAAACACAATTCATGGGCCGGCATGCCCCTAAACATGCATCCATCAAACACAATTCATGGGCCGGCATGCCCCTAAACGTGCACATTCACCACAAAAAGCAAACACAACTCTTGGGCCGGTATGCCCCTAAACGTACACTTCCGAACTACGCCGGTTTGATTCCATTTTTCGTGGATACGTAGGCAGCTTTGCAAAAAGCACAACCGATATTCAACACAAAATGACGCGTCCACAGCTTAAAAAGGCCAAGGACATAGTCAGCACAAAATTCGTCTTTTAAACCTAAAGGGTTAAAAAGGACAACATTCAACACAAAACGACAAACCCAAAGCTTAAAAAAGGTCGAGGGAATAGTCAATACAAAAATTTCCTAAAAACCATGCTTGCATTCTAAAACTTTGAAAAGAGATTAGAGCCAAGGAATTTCACACAGAATAACAAGCAAAATGAGGCAAAGTCGTAAATAAAAACCTGATTTTTATTAATCTTAAAAAGAACGGTTACATTTTGGATTTTTCAGACGTAGGAGCATAGACTACACTAACAAACACTACAATATATTACAATACAAATCCCGGCATGTACATCGGGTTTAGGATAGATAATATAGTACATAGTACAACATAATACAACATAATATGAACATAATACTAACAAACCAGCAACAAAACCACACTAGATTCCCTTAAGCCACCGAACCTTTCGACTGAGCGGGGAAACACCAATCCTCAACCCCTGCGGCGAACCGCAACACTACCATGACGACCTGGAGCTCCCGGCACTGGTATGCGACGACGACCAAACACACACTCCGGCCGAGAGAGCGCCGAGCTCAAGCATCACCCCACCTGCATTACGCCCAAAGCGGATCGGGTCATAAGCGACGTCGGCGGAGGCTCGTTAAGCTCTAAGGCACGAAGACGAGCCCTCTCATGAACGCCAAAGAACGGTCCATTTAACATAGGCTCGACACCGGATCGTCCCCAAAGAAGATTTCACCACAAGCCACTTAGGGCGCATGATCCAACCACCAGCCCACTCGTCAGTCACCTGGTTATTCAACACAACCATGTCCTGCACCTTCGTGTCCTGGCCAGGGATGAACTGTGCATACCCTATTTGTCGCCTAACTCGCAGAGGGTGGATATAAACGCCCATCTCAAACCCACATAAGAGAACTCCAGAGGGACCATCGCCTACTGCGCTAGCCGTCACGTCAACTATCCCCCACCACGGAACTGACCAACGGATAGCACATGACCTCACAAACTCAGGGAAGTAGCCATCGGGACGTTCGTCCGGACCCGATCACCGCATGTAACGGCTGGTAATGCCTCCTGCGACATACTCAACATCGAAACCGAAGTCGTTCAACACATTCAGACGCTCCATCAGCCACAACTGGAGGATCAAGGGACACCCCCGGTACGCATGCCCCCTATTGCATGCCCGATCATCCAATCCAAGGATCGTCTCCGCCAGAATTAAAGCAGAAGGATTGCAACCTATTTCCATCTGCTCCACAACGGCAATTAAACGCGGATCTCCCAACAACCCCTCGGATACAGAGTCCGGGAACATGTAGCAGTGTACCAGGCAAAAGGCCAAAGCCCTCCTCCTGGCCACAGCTGAGATATGCCCATTCTCGCCATTCCTAAACCATTGACACAAGCGATAGAGGTTGATACGACTCCCAAAAAACAACTCTTCCACCTCGTCTCGGGTCATCTGGAGGTAGTTCTGAACTTGCCTCTTATATCCAAGCTCCTGCCTAACGCACACCGGCAAGCTAATACGCACCCACCCACCAATTGCTCCGAACTCCTCAACTAGAGGGCAAACCTCTCCGCAAGGAAAGCGGAACACGTGAAGGCTTGGATCCCAATACTCGAGACAAGCGTCCAGAAACTCGTACTCCATTCGAACCTGCCTTAGCCCACGAAATACGCCAACTCCGCAATCTTTCAAAAGCTTCTTTTCAATACCCGACAAGGACGCACACCAACGGCGCAAGTTCCTTTCAAAATTCTCCATGATTCGACAAACGTTCCGTAAATATTTTGAATATTCTTGGAATATCGAGAATGGGAAATGAAAGGATGAGTGAAATGAGTTAACCTAGCCCTCCTTTTATAGCCGAGATTTGCACAACGAAATACAACACAAAAACTTAAACGCTAGTGAACAAGCGATTAAAATAAATCAAACAAAAACCACAAAACAAAAATGTAATCGCCTGTAAACAGGCGATTAAAAGTAAAATCGCCTGTTTACAGGCGATTTTCTTTTTCTTTTCTGACAAAATTATTCGATTTCTTACATTTCTTACACACCTATACCCTAAATTTTTAACTTATTACCCCCTATTACTTTTTACCGACCTCTTGGTCGACATTTACGGTCCCGTCGCGTCGTCTCGATTTGCGTGATCAACTCCCGTCTTTCGTATTTTTCATTTTTCACAAAACACGATAATCACACTGGAGCGATTTGGAGCGGGCCTCTTTGTACCTTGTAACCATACTCACCCTAAACTCGACTCAATCATGAGCACTCAATCCTTACACACGTTTTTAGGGCAGATTTGGGTGGTGAATTTTCTGATTTATTTGTAAAAGATAAAAAACATAGATAAATGATATGAATTAGACTAAGCACAAAGCCACTAGCCTAAGACTAAGGTTCCGATCAATCATCGCACTAAGCTATGACCATCACCCATGGAAACTCGAATCTCCAAGCACAAAGCTAGGGAGGTTTCAAGAGAAAACTCATTCTAAAACTCATCTTTTTTTATAAACTTCAAATCTGAAAAATTACAAGGAGATAGGTGGGTTTATATAAGACCCATGCTATCATCTAAACCCTACATCTAATATCTAATCTAAGGGCCATGAGGGCCTTCTAAAAATAGAAAAAAGGGTCACAAGACCTTACAAAATCTGAAAATTACAACAACTAACAACTAAAGTAGAAAGCGACTTGTTGTAGCATCCTCTCCCTTCATTTGTGTTGTTGAATCAAGGCCCTCTATTTCTCCTTGGAAAGCAAGTAAATCTCGGCCCCTTTAAGTTCCTTGGCTGATTTTGTTTGTTGTTGAATTCAAAAGATCAAGGTGACAAAGACATAAAGTTTAAAGCAACTTTAATCGAAAGGGACATGTATGAATTAAAATGTATGACTTGAACAACAATAGATCAACCGAGTTTGGCCTCCTTTTGAGCTGAAAAAACGTGACCATGGGTCCAAGGACCATGGTTAAATCGTAGACCAAAAATCGGGTCCAAATCGTCAAGCCGTTTCGTTCCAACTCTCCCCTTCTTCAAAAAAAGTTTGTCCTCAAACTTTGGCCAAAAAAAATGGTATCCAAAAAGATGAATTTTCAGAAAATAAAAAACGATTTTTGAAGAATAAAGTTTTGGTAAAAAACGAGGGAAACAACAAGACTCGAATCCTATGAAAAGCACATAGCAAATTCATCGAATCCTCTTGTTAGCCAACTCGACCCAAACACCCACAAAGTGTGCTCGAATCAAGTCGACACTCACAAATCAAGCCTCGCCCAGATTTGTAAGGAGACACCCGAAAATACCAAGACCCCACTCATCCCAAGATCGTCCCGGTTTAAGAAAACTCGAGAGCCGTAGCTCTGATACCAATTGGAGCGATTTGGAGCGGGCCTCTTTGTACCTTGTAACCATACTCACCCTAAACTCGACTCAATCATGAGCACTCAATCCTTACACACGTTTTTAGGGCAGATTTGGGTGGTGAATTTTCTGATTTATTTGTAAAAGATAAAAAACATAGATAAATGATATGAATTAGACTAAGCACAAAGCCACTAGCCTAAGACTAAGGTTCCGATCAATCATCGCACTAAGCTATGACCATCACCCATGGAAACTCGAATCTCCAAGCACAAAGCTAGGGAGGTTTCAAGAGAAAACTCATTCTAAAACTCATCTTTTTTTATAAACTTCAAATCTGAAAAATTACAAGGAGATAGGTGGGTTTATATAAGACCCATGCTATCATCTAAACCCTACATCTAATATCTAATCTAAGGGCCATGAGGGCCTTCAAAAACAGCCGAAAAAAAGGGTCACAAGACCTTACAAAATCTGAAAATTACAACAACTAACAACTAAAGTAGAAAGCGACTTGTTGTAGCATCCTCTCCCTTCATTTGTGTTGTTGAATCAAGGCCCTCTATTTCTCCTTGGAAAGCAAGTAAATCTCGGCCCCTTTTAAGTTCCTTGGCTGATTTTGTTTGTTGTTGAATTCAAAAGATCAAGGTGACAAAGACATAAAGTTTAAAGCAACTTTAATCGAAAGGGACATGTATGAATTAAAATGTATGACTTGAACAACAATAGATCAACCGAGTTTGGCCTCCTTTTGAGCTGAAAAAACGTGACCATGGGTCCAAGGACCATGGTTAAATCGTAGACCAAAAATCGGGTCCAAATCGTCAAGCCGTTTCGTTCCACACACAAAAAAATAAACACAACACAAAATACGATTTTCGCATTCACAATTTTCGTCTCAAAATATCGTTTTAGCTCACATTTTTAATGTCAAAAACGTCTTTTTACGAGTCTAAAATATTTTTCTAAGCAGCATTTTTCAAAACTCCACATTTGCCTTTAGTTTGGTCATTAGCGAGTCAGTCTCAATCGAGACATATATATATGCTTTTACGACTAACAATGTTTTGCAGGTACGCTCGGCAAGCAGATACGCAAGGATTTCAGACCCGGCTACGACACAGGAATGCATTTTTCGCAACAAGACAAAATAACCAAATCATACCCGTAAACACCCACAAGACCACAAACCAACCATACACAAGTCCCAATGCATAAACCATTACAAAAAAAAAAATATACTAATATTCATAATACAAGTCCAGTATATATACAAATCCAAGCCTACTGCGAATGGTCACGACGCTGTAAGACAGCACGCAAGGAGTCGATCTCAGCACGCGCCCTATCCAGCTCCTCTGCGTGCCGACCCTCTAGCTCTGCCCGGACTCTCGCCAGCTCCTCGGCATGCGCAGCCTCCATTTCGACGCGATCTCGATCCTCTCGGCCTCGCCTCGACCTCGCGATGGCCTGCCTCGGCCTGCGCTCACTTTGCTCCCGAGCCTGGCCTTCGACTGACCCGACCACGCGGCGGCTGGCGGCGGCGGCCTCAGCAATCTCAACCTCGACATTGGCCTCTGCCGCAGTCTCGTCAGAATCCTCCTCCTCGTCATTCGAAGACTCCTCCGACTCAGGAGGATCCTCGTAACGACTCCGGACCGAGCACGACCACGCCTCGCGTGACCTCCTGAGGTCTCCCTCGCTCCAACCTCCTCAAAACACCGGCGACCTCGGCCTCGTCCGGTCGCCACCCTCGGCGAAGACGAGCTCGACGCCGTCGTGGCTCATCACGCCGCCTCACCAAGCCTCATCCACCTTGCGCTTCTTCGCCGGGTTCTCCGACCGCGACCACGGCTTAATCGGGCCCCCTCCAGAGCCGCAGGCACCGGCAACGCTGCGGCCACGCCCTTGCAAAGCCCTCGCAACCACGCCTCGACCTGCCGCCCCTCCCCGGCCACAGGCGTCCCTCCAGCACCGCTACGACCACGTCCCTGCAAAGACCCTGCAGCTTTGCCCCGTCCTCCACCACGGCCTCCCCTAGGAGCCTCAGACGTCTCCACAGCAGCGCCACGTCCACGCCCCTGCAAAGACTCTGAGACGACACCCTGAGCCTGACCTCGGCCACCAACAGGAGACCTCGACGACCCAGCAGCAGCTCCACTACCGCTAGCATCACCAGAAGACCGCGTCGCTTCGGCCGACGGTCTCGCTGCACTCATTAGGCGAAAAGCGACGACTTCGGCAAAGAACGTCACGACCCGCAACACTAACTGACGGCTCAGGACCACCAGGAACAGCACCATGTCCAAAGCCACTCGCAGAAGGCCCAGACGACGCACTGACAGCACCGGCACCACTAGCAGAAAAGGCAGGAGACTCCACAACGGCGCCCTGAAACTCACTCCCTGGCGTCGTAGAAGCTCCAGGCGTCTGAGGAAAAGCTCTCAGCAAGTCCGATTGAGACGGACCTTCAGAAACCTCCAAAGGCGCAGGCATACCTGAAGTAGGAGTATGCTCGTCCCTCAGAACGGTAAAGTCAACGCCAGCCAAGACCCGATCCATGTCACTGGAAGTAGGTACTGAAGGCTTAGGATCACCTGCACAAGATTCAAGGGCATACTCAGACAACGGCAATAGCAGGTCACTCAAGAAAGCGTATAAAGCAAAACGACGGAATCGAGCATTAAGGCCTACATTATCCAATCGATAAGGCCAAACGGAGCGTATACGTAAAATCAAATTCCATGAGACGTATACGATATATACGTCCTACTCAGTCAAGTCAAGAGCAAGCACGCGCAAAAGCAGCAGAGAACTAGCCAAAAGGGAGAAAGCAGGCCTTTTTAACCCAAAAATAGCAGAAAAGGGAAAAACGCTACAGAAAGCTAGAAACCCACATTTTCTGAGACAAACCCAACCCATAAATCACAATAAACACGTGCAAAAAAATCCATGCGAAAATGATGTCCCGGACACCTCGACTGAATAGCTTTTACAAAATACTTACCAACTACAAAAACGGCCTTTTCTTGACCGTAACTCAACCAAAAAGCCCCCACTTCCCACAAAACAACCCCCTAGCCAACACAAACGACATACATTACCATACATTCCATGAACGGGGCACGAGAAGCGAGGAAAAGCGATTTTTGGAAACCTAGCCTAAACTACAAAAAACGCCCCAAAACACCTCCAAACAACACATTTCCTACAAAACAAAGCCAAGTATGTACCATGCTAGCCATAACAATGCAATACAGAGAATTCGGGCAAGTTTCGGAACCGAAAATTTTCAACCAAAATTTCGGCCCTTATACCAAATCATTCGAAAATCACGGTTTTTCAGGCCGTTTTTCGCACACAAGCCACCCAAACCTCCACACAGGCATGCTACAACATTTTCAAAATAACCAAGCCACTCGGGATCGCCTTACGCTACAAAAACAGAGCACAAGCCCCGACTTTACCCCCTCCTACACGGATTTTTACCCAAACGAACCGTTTTTCGCGACCATTTCAACAAACCGAACTCACCAACACGTTTTACTACTAATGGGTAAGCTACACTGAAGTTTTGAGCCATTTTCGAGACGTTTTCAAAAATGACCAAAATGCCCCTACACTACAAAACGCACGAAAATCGAAACCACAAGCCGGGTTTTCACACAACGACAGCAAGACAAGCGAGGCAAGCACAATACCAACCATAGCGAGCGTTTTCAAGCAAGGACGAGGCCTAAAATCGAATCAAACCGACATTTTCGACCTAAACCCTAGAAAACGGTATTTCAAGCTAAAACCGACTCAAACCAAACTCAAAACACGAAAAACCAAGTGAGTTGAGTACGTACCTTGGTCCATGATGAATAGTAGGAGTCGAAAAATCGATTTTTGATCAAGAAAATCGCCAAGACGAGTTTTAAAGGTTTTCGATTTTGTTTTTGTTTTTTACGGATGAAAATGAGCCAACTCTCTCTCTCCCGTGTTTTAACCAAAAAAACACCAAACAAAAACCTAATCGCCAGTAAACAGGCGATTAAATTTTAATTCGCCTGTTTACAGGCGATTACATTTTTATCACATGGGTTTCAGTTTTGTTTTGGGCCATTTCCTCGGCCCAATACACATTTAACTTTGCTTCAAACACAATTTCAAAACAGAAAAACACGTAGCCTCCTCACGAGACGTCCATAAAAACTTAACTTTTTATGACAAAAACGCGTAGCCTCCTCACGAGACGTCCATAAAAACCTAACTTTTTATGACAAAAACACGTAGCCTCCTCACGAGACGTCCATAAAAACCTAACTTTTTATGACAAAAACGCGTAGCCTCCTCACGAGACGTCCATAAAAAAAAACCTAACTTTCTATGAGAAAAACACGTAGCCTCCTCACGAGACGTCCATAAAAACCTAACTTTTTATGAGAAAAACACGTAGCCTCCTCACGAGACGTTCATAAAAACCTAACTTTTTATGAGAAAAACACGTAGCCTCCTCACGAGACGTCCATAAAAACCTAACTTTTTATGAGAAAAACACGTAGCCTCCTCACGAGACGTCCATAAAAACCTAACTTTTTATGAGAAAAACATGTAGCCTCCTCACGAGACGTTCATAAAAACCTAACTTTTTATGAGAAAAGCGCGTAGCCTCCTTTAGGAGACGTTCATAAAAGCCTAACCACTTTTATAAAACCAAACCAAAAGCGCGTAGCCTCCTTTAAGAGACGTTCATAAAAGCCTAACCACTTTATAAAACCAAACCAAAAACACGTAGCCTCCTCACGAGACGTTCATAAAAACCTTGCCCTTTTTATGAGAAACACAAAAACACGTAGCCTCCTCACGAGACGTTCATAAAAACCTAGCCCTTTTTATGAGAAACACAAAAACACGTAGCCTCCTCACGAGACGTTCATAAAAACCTAGCCCTTTTTATGAGAAACACAAAAACACGTAACCTCCTTATGAGACGTTCACAAAAAAACCTAATCCTTCACAAAAACGCCAACCATTCTTATAAACCAAGCCCAAAAACGCGTAACCTCTGCTACGAGACGTCCAGCGAAGAAGCGCAGCCAAGAGCGCAAGCCAGAAGCGCAAGCAAAGCACAACCAAGAGCGCAAGCAGAAGCCCAAGCGAAGACACAGGCAAGGCGCCAGCTGGGAGTACTCAGGCCACATGCAGGCCGACATGCCCTTAAACATGTAGGACCATCATGTCCTTAAAAACATGTCGTCCCTCCCCGCATTTCCCGGCGCTAAGTCCTCGTCTCCCCCATAGGACACATGCTTAGCACCGCCAGGTAGTATCGAGACTGTAATGGTCCGAATACTATCTTTAAGTTTGACTAACGCTTTGTCCAAGCTCAGTCAAACTGGGGGCTCTGTAGATACCCGTATCCGTACCCCCCCAAAAACAAACCCGATGATGAAAAGGACTTTCATGCATGCTTTTAAAAGAGTCGAAACGGTACAAAAGTGTCTAAAACGTATTAGTCATTTTTAGCGTATTAATTTGGATTTGCATAGTCATGAAAATGAATGTCAATTTTAGTCATTATGAGCATAACACGAGCACAATATAGGAACGTCTTATTAAGCCAAGCCACAAAAACAGCCCAACTAGCTACAAAACGGCCCAAACTTACAAAAACGACCCAAAACACAACACGCAAAACGGGCCAAAGTGCGTCCCGTGTCACATTTTCACAAAATTAAACTCTACAAAACCGTAAAATAATATACTTTAATATTATTTTATTTCGAGCCAAAACCGAAAAACACAACAAAAACCGAGCACGAAAATCGAAATTTGGACCAAAACTAATTTTGGCCCAAATATTACTTAACCCACACGACATATTACCTCACAAAACACCATCATTACCCCCTAATACGTCACTTAACAAAGGCGGCTTAAAACAGCCCACCAAAACAAAAATAAAATCGCCAGTTGACAGGCGATTAAAAATTTAAACGCCTGTCAACAGGCGATTATGTTTTTGTTTCCTACCAGCCGCCTTTTGATTTTCTTACAAAAATCTAACCCAAACAAAATATAAACCGCCTGTACACAGGCGATTTATATTTTGTTCATCCTAAAATCAGCCAACCTCTATAAATACCAACCCCCTTCATTCATTTCAACATACTCGGTTTTACAAAACACACTAAAATACTCACAAAATCCACTCAAAAATACCGTCTTTGCATTTTCGAAAGGTAAACATTTTACCTACGTTTTGGGACGTTTTGAGACTCGGACAAAGGGGTTACATTAACCCCAACCCGATATTGGCATTAGCGAAGCCGTATTCGTAATACGGTTGTAGCAATTTGGATTCATAATCCGTCTAAACCCCGCCAATATCGCATAAATAACGACTCATTATCACTAAAGCAAACCGACGTCACTTTTATAATTATGCAAATCCTCATTCATGCATTAAATAACGACTAGAAATCACGATCCCAACACTAAATTGTACCGTTTCATAGAGTCTTTTAGCATGTCAAAAACTGAGGGTTTTCACAAATTCTTAAAGAGTCAAATACGAGGTCGGAAAATAACGTCTATAGTAATAATTTAGTCAATAAATTATTATTTAACGTACATTTCCTATAGTAAAGTCATTATTTTGACTATTTACATTATTTATGCATCCTCATCGAGTCATATATATTCGCACTTGTACGTAGCGTCATTTTAGCCCAAATATCGAAATTAACTAAATGTTTTCAAATTAGTAGAGACTACTTTTTACGTAGGCTTTTTGATTTCAGTTTTCAAAAACACATTTTTGTCAAAACTTTTGAAAAGTAACCTCACTCCGATTCCCTTCTCTGGTTTCAAACCTCCGATTGATAGATATCGACGCATCTTGAAATCTGAGACACTCGTGTCTTGTATTTCAAGACGCGTTGAATAGGTTCCAAATTCCTTTAATATTTGGTGGCGACTCCGAAAATACATTTTCAAAAAGGATTTTCTACTTTTCTTTTTTTGGTCACAAATTCATGCAATGATCTCCCCCATTTTCTCAAAACTTCGCACTTTTTCCTGCGAGGCGTATTTCGCTTCCCGACGCCCCCGCACGGGGCGAGGACGGGCGCGCGCAAGGCGTCAATAGGTCTCTCACCTTCCCGGTACCTTCACATATATACATACATATTTAATTTACATACATACATATTTAATTTATTTACATCGCTACATACATATTTACATACATACATAAATATTTACAAACAACAACAACAACATATATATTTACATTTTAATTTAACCCGTATAAACATTTGAGGTCTAACTTACGAGGTCCGAAAAGTAGTCATACGGACTCGGAATTTAACGAAATAAAAGCCTAAACCACCTAATTTTTCGAGACGGATTTAATGAGACAGTTTTCATAACCATTGGACATACCGAACTAAATTTATTTCTCTGTTTTCTTTCAAAGATCAAATACACATATACGTGTACTTCAACAATAACCATAACCATACAACATATACATACATAAACATATATACAATACACATATACGTACTACAACAATAACCATAACCATAAACATAACCATAACCATACAACATATACATACAACATATACAATAACCATAACCATACAACAATAACCATAACCATACATAAACAACAACAACAACAAAGACAACAACAACAACAACAACAACAACAATAATACAATGACACATATACATACATATACGTACTACACATACACATATACATACATATACGTATATACGAATAAACAATCAATAATCAATAACCATAACAACAATCAATATAATATAACATATATACGAATACACAATTATATAATAAGAAAAAAAACGAACCTTTTCGAGTATGATCGATATTATTGATGAACATAATAAAGGGAGAAATTGAAAGTTGATCGAAATTTTTTTAGGAAATATTGAAAGATAAACCGTGAAAATGAATTCAAATGAGTTTGAATTAAATTATAAACCTTATAACGGCTAATTGTAAGTAAATTAAAGGGAAGATAGAGACAAAAAACGTTTAAACTCCCTATTAAAAAAAATCAGCGCCAACTTAAAATTAGAAAAAAAAGATTAAAAAAAACGGTTATTATGTTAATAACCGTTTTTAATAATTAAAAAAAACGGTTATTAGCTTATTAACCGTTGTAAATAGCTTGTGTAATGGTTAATCAATAATTAAAATGGTTATTTAAAACGGTTTATATAGAATAACCGTTTTTTTTGGTTTTTAAAAACGGTTTTTGCTTAATAACCGTTTTTTTAAATTAGCTTTTAAAAATAAATTTGAATTCAGACTATATTTATTTGAGGTGGTTGTACAATAATTACTATTACAAATTACAAGGCGTAAAATAACGTATATATCTATAAGAAGCTAAGACTAGTATAACGTATTTAGGTAAAAATATTACAAAAACTTTAAAAATATTACAAAACCTTTAAAAATATTACAAAAACTTTAAAAATATTACAAAACCTTAAAAAACCTTTAAAATTAATTTATAAGTGATTTTTATAACATAGAATTAAAGAATATTATGAGTATAGTTATTTAAAACGAATTAGTATTAAATTAGTATTGGATTATATTATTATGTTTAAAAACAAAGTATTTTAAACATATAGCTTTTAAGGTAAACAAATTAGGATACATAAATATTATGAGTATAATTATTTAAAACGAATTAGTATTGAATTATTTCGTTTTTTTTTGTTTTTAATTAAAAAAAACGGTTTATAGTTATATTGTTATTTGTAAGTTCACATTAAAAAAACAAATAAATATAGCAACCGTTTTTAATATATAAGATCAAAAAAAACGGTTTTTATGTCTAAAAACCATTTTTTATAATACACAAAAAAACGGTTAATGACAAAAAACCGTTTTTTTTAACCCAAATTAGATATAACGGTTTTATTATTACGAAACCGTTATTTAAAGTCTGACAAAAAACAACACAATTTTGTATATAACCGTTTTTAATATTATAACCGTTGTTTATAATTGTTTTTTCGTTGTTTTTAGTTATGAGTTAGATTTCGCGCCTATTGATTTAACAACGGAAATTTTTTTGACGTTGTTTATAATATTATAAACAACGGAAAGGCTAATTTGTGTTGTTTTTGCTCCGTTGTTTTTGCTCAGATTTGTAGTAGTGATCAGACCACATGACATCTCATGTGTCTGTCTTACATAACCTCAGAAATACTACTAGAGCCATTCTAGTAGGTCTTCCTGATGGTTCTGTAAAGCATGTTCATCAGCTTGGAGATTGTCTTTTGACACCTGATATTCTTTTGAGAGATGTTTTGGTTGTACCTGATTTCAAACACAACTTGCTCTCAGTTGGGCGCCTTGTTCTTCATATTTCTCTAGAGGTCTCTTTTAACACTCACACCTGTGTGTTTCAGGACCCTTTAACTAAGACTACACTGGCCATTGGAAATAAAGACGGGGATCTCTATTGGATCAAATCTACTCAGTTTTTTCCTTTAATAACTACTTTTTCCCTTAATTTTTCTGCTAGTTGTAAGCATCCTTCTCATTCTCTGTTTCATGCTAGGCTTGGACATAGTTCCATGGACAAAATAAAACATGTGATGCCTTACACTGCTAATAAAATAAAGGATTTTTTCTGTGAGATTTGTGTGTTTTCTAAACATCATAATTTGCCTTTTCCTATTAGTCAATCTCATGCTACTCACTGTTTTGATCTCATTCACTTGGATGTCTGGGGTCCTTATAGAACTCCATCTAGAACAGGAGCCAAATATTTCTTGACACTCTTAGATGACCATTCTAGAGCTTCCTGGACTCAGCTCTTCCAGACTAAGTGTCAAGTACCTGGGCTCATTAGAGCTTTTCTTTCTTATGTTGAAAACCAGTTTAAAAGCACTGTGAAAGTTGTTAGAACAGATCATGGGACTGAGTTTATTCAAGATACCTGTGATGATCTGTTTAAAGAAAGGGGTATTGTCCATCAGAAATCTGTAGTTGGTAGGCCCCAGCAGAATGGAAGGGTAGAAAGAAAACATAGGCACCTCCTTGAGACTGCCAGAGCTTTGAGGTTTCATGCTCATCTTCCAATCAGATTTTGGGGTGATTGTATTTTGACAGCCACTCACCTGATAAACAAAATGCCTGTGAAACTTATTGATTGGAAGACACCCTTTGAGGTTCTCTATGGAGTCCAGCCCCAATATGATGATCTCAGGGTCTTTGGTTGTTTATGTTACACCAATATGCCTCACAAACCCACTGATAAATTTAGTTCCAGGGCTAGGAAATGCTTATTTCTTGGATACCCTGTTGACCAAAAGGGTTACACTGTTCTTGATCTTTCTACTCAAAAGGTGTTTGTCAGCAGGGATGTTCTCTTCAGAGAACATGTTTTCCCTTATCAATCTTCTGGAGCATCATCACTTCCTTCTGATGATGATTTGTGTCCAGACTTGGTTAGCTTTAATCATGAGCATCATATGCCCATTGTTTCAGCAGACCAGCCCACTCATGCTTCAGGATTGACAGATGATTCTTCTATCTTGCATCAGTCTGTTGATTCACAGCCTATTGTTCATGTTGTCTCTGATTCTGTGCCAAATGTCTCTGACTCTGTCCTTCATGTCTCTGATTCTATCCCTGTTTCCCCAGTTCCTACAAATCCTCCACAGCCAAGGAGGTCTGAGAGACCTAGACACTTGTCATCCAGGCTGCAAGGCTATCTTCTTCCTCAGAAGTTGCCTGTGACACATGTTAGTGCTGCAGATCATGTTAGCACTGTATCCTCACTTGTTCCCAGTATTCTTGACAGCCTCACTGACTTTGCTCCTTCCTATTTGGCTTCACTGTGTCATGCCATGGCTGTCTTTGAGCCTGCCTCATATAAACAGGCTTCACAATCCCAAGAGTGGATTGAAGCCATGAACAAAGAAATTCAAGCCCTTGAACAGAATGAAACTTGGGTTCTCACTGATTTGCCACCTGGTAAGAGAGCAATTGGTTCTAAATGGGTGTATAAGATCAAACACAAGGCAGATGGATCCATAGAAAGGTACAAGGCTAGGCTTGTAGCCAAAGGCTACAATCAAATTAAGGATAAGGATTACAAGCATACCTTCTCACCTGTGGCCAAGTTTGCAACTGTCAGAATCCTGCTTGCCCTAGCAGCAGTTCAAAATTGGGGCTTGTATCAGTTGGATATTAATAATGCCTTCCTCCATGGGCACCTTGATGAAGAAGTGTATATGTTGCCACCTGAGGGTTATGATAAGGGACAAAAGGGTCAGATTTGCAGGCTCAAAAGGTCACTCTATGGACTCAAGCAAGCATCTAGACAATGGCACATTGAATTGACTAGATACTTGCAGAGTATTAGTTTTGTGCAGTCTAGACAAGACTATTCTTTATTCAGGAAGCATGATGCAGTCACTGGTTTGGTTGTTTTGGCACTTGGTTATGTAGATGATGTCCTCCTCACAGGATCTGATGCATCAGAAATCCTCAAAGTGAAGCAGGGTTTGCATGAAGCTTTCACTATTAAAGACTTGGGTCAGATGAGATACTTCCTGGGTTTAGAAGTGGCAAGGAATGATACAGGTATCCTTTTGAATCAGAGGAAATACACTCTAGATATCTTAAAGGACATAAACATGGAGAATTGTACATCTGCACCCTATCCTATGGAAAGAGGTTTGAAGCTTTCAACTGAGCAAGGTGACTTGCTAGACTCTCCAGAAAGATATAGGAGGATCATTGGAAGGCTCTTGTACTTGAACTTGACAAGGCCTGATATTTCATATAGTGTACAACACTTGAGTCAGTTTCTACAAGCACCAAGGGAGCCACACATGCAAGCAGCCATACATGTGGTGAGATACTTGAAAGGCACATTGAATGCAGGGCTCTTTTATTCTTCCAGCACCACCATGGATATTGCAGCCTACAGTGATGCAGATTGGGGACAATGTGCATTCACTTCCAAATCTTTGAGTGGGTACTGCGTATTTTTGGGGTCATCCTTGGTCTCTTGGAAGACCAAGAAACAGAAGACAGTTAGTAAAAGCTCAGCAGAAGCTGAGTATAGAAGCATGTCCTATACCACATCAGAAATGGTGTGGATTGCTACCATGCTTCAGGAACTACAGATTGGTTTTGCTACACCTATCCCTCTGTACTGTGATAACAAAGCAGCTCAACACATTGCACACAACCCTGTGTTTCATGAGAGGACCAAGCATCTTGACATAGATTGTCACTATGTCAGGGATAAACTTCAGGAGGGTTTCCTACTTCCTCATCATGTACGTTCCTCTGAGCAGCTGGCAGATATCATGACAAAGGCACTAGAAAAACAGCAACATCTTCATCTCTCTCACAAGCTTGGTATTCATCACATTGATGGGACTCAAGCTTGAGGGGGATGTAAACTTGAGTGTATGTGTGATGTATATACGATGTATATACTCTATAGTATAGTGATGTACATACTAATATATATACACTTGTAACCCTTACACATTCATTAATTCAATTGATTCATTTCTATTTACATCATCTCTCTACAACAAACTACTCTACTCTTTCTCTCTCTATAACTAACTCCATTATCATCTTCAAGCTCAAGCTCTACAACAATGGAGGACTGGTACTATATTTCTATAAATTGTACCATATGTTATGACCAGATTTTACACAGCCCAGAATTAGCAGTTCCGGATAAATGTCAAGAATATGGTACAGAGCAGGATAGAAGGACAAAAGGCAGTTATAGCCCAGAACGGATCAGAAGAGGCATGGCAGTTATGGTCAGAGAAGGTCAACTATGACGGTTACAAAGATCATGGGATAATGGAAGATATTTCACCGAAAGTATGGAGTCAATGGAAGTTATTTAACCGCCATGGATAATGGAGATCATGGGAGAAGTGCCCTAGAAAATAGGAACTAATTCTCAGCTTGCTTTGCCTATATATAGAGGCTCATTTGTACATTTTCATTCATCTTTTTACTCTCATTAGCATACTTAAGCACTCGATAATTACACTACGATAAAACATAGTCGCTTCAGATATTTGCTACGTAGTGATCATACTCTCACAGCTTGTATTCTCAGAACCCCACTCGATATTAATAAAAGTACTCCTGGCTTGGTAGCCCGCAGTTTTCCCCATCTTCTTCTCGGGGCTTCTGCGTCATCAAATCTCAGCGTCCTTAGTTCTGTCCTGTATAGCTCAGTTCTGTTCTGTTCCGCAAATAGTACTAGTTGATCCACTTTCTCCCATTTTCATACTTGTTAAGTTTTTTACCAAAACAAATTGGCGCCCACCGTAGGGCAACTAGTTTATTAATTTGCGTAACTGTTCTCACAAAAAATCTCACAAAAATCACCTTTTCTATACTCAAATGGCTGATAGAACTTTGGAGGAATTGTCCAAGGAGTTACAAGATGCACAATCTAAGATTCAAAGAAATCTCAAGAGAATGCAAGATCAAGGAGACAGAGTCCTGCTCAAGACTAAATTGATTCTCGCTAAGGCGATACCTCAAAGATCGCACTGGGCATCCTTGAGTTCTATAATCAAGAGAATAGACTTCTCTAACTGGACGAAGATGAGGATCTCAAGACCAACTCCTGGGTGGTGAAGATGAGGAAGAATCATCCGAGAATGCCGACAAAAGGAAGGGCAAGAAGAAGTTCAACTTCACCCTCATGATGATGCAAGAACTCCGTGGTTACATGACAAGGTTGCAAAGATTCCAGGAGTTCCTGGCACGATTGAGGAAGCTTCCCAAGAGTGTTATGCAGATTCACCATTCAATGAGGCCATAACTATGCAGGACATCCCAAAGAAGTTCGATGTTCCAGGGATGAAGCGTATGATGGTACAGAGATCCACAGGACCACGTTGCCCAAGACAAGCAAAGGATGTACACGGTCCCAGTCCCAAAGGAGTATGCAGAAGCTTTGCATGTGCAAGGGCTTTGGTTCTACTCTGGCCGACCACTCGCAATGGTTTGTCAATATTCCTAATGGTACTATTAAATCGCTTGCTAATCTTGTGAATGTCTTTGTTGCCCGGTTGCTAGCAGCAGGAAGTTAGAGAAGAACAAGTGATCTGCATGCACTGTACGTAAGAAAGATGAGTCCCTACGAGATTATCTCCAGAGATTCAACAAGGAGAAGATCTCTATCCCCAACTGTGACGCTGCAACCGCTATCCAGGCTTATAGGCAAGGTTTGGTGGTCAATTTCGAGCTTTATCGTGAACTAACCACGATCCTTGTGTTACTTTTGAAGATGTGCAGGCAAAGACCTTGGCCCAGATTAGACTTGAAGAAGATGCTTTTAGTAGGCGTGATAGTTCTGGGTACGAGAAGGTGAACAGAAGTCCGATAGTGGACGCACCCAGAGCAGACCAGCACCATACAAAGAGCCACCCAGAACACAAGTGCATGCCGCCGATTCGAGACAGTCAATTCGATGACTCCTCGATATCGCCAGCCTTGGTGTTGAGGTTCCACAATTGATAGCAAAGTTGGAGAGCTTTGGGAATGCCGCAAGATGGCCCAAGAGGAATGATAATCCAAATCCAAACAGTAAATCCAAACAAGTATCATGAGTACCATGGAGACATCGGCCACAAAGATTAAGACTGCTATGCCTTCAAGAAGGAGATATCTTACCAGCTCAGAACTGGACGTCTGAAGGACATCATCAGACCAGTCCAGAGGAGTCAGACCAGAACTGAAAGCGCCAAGTCCCAGGGTTCCAGGGGACAGGAGTCAGAAAAACCGCCAAATCCTCCACCCTACACACACGAGGTAAAGTTTATTAATGGTGGTTCTGATATCTGTGGTTTGACTTATTCTGCAGCCAAGAGGATTGCAAAGCAAGAGAAGATGCAGCCTCCAACCAGGGTAGAGAAGAATTGGGAAGTCGTCACTTTTGATCATGAGGATTGTGAAGGCATTCCAGTTCTGCACCATGATAGTCTAGTGATCAAGTTGCAGATTGGAAGCACCCTTGTACGCCGAGTTCTGGTTGATAGGGGCAGTTCTGTGAACCTGATCATGTTGGATGCATTGAAGGAGATGGGTATAGGCCAGGACAAGCTGACCAAGAACTCCAATGTTCTGGTAGGATTCATTGGCGAGACCAAGCACACCTTGGGAGAGATCTCACTTCCCACCTATGCCCAGGGAGTTTTTTCTTTTGAGAAGTTTAATGTTATTGATTCTATGACCTCGTGATAATGTTTTGTTAAAGTGTGCCTTGGATCCATAATCTCAAGGTCGTGGCGCCTACTTACCATCAATGTGTGAAGGTCCCAACTCAATGGGGAGTTCGGTGATCAAGGGAGAAAGGCAGATCACCAGAATGCTACAGAGCGACTAGAAGCCTCCTCGCCACCAACAAGACTCTCACATAGCAATTACGTAAACCACCAAGTCGAGTGGAGCCAGAGAAGTCGGGATTGAGATGGACCAGATCAGTGTAGACCAGTCTTGCCCAGAAAAGAAAGTATTGGTGGGCGGTGATGTGCCTTCCAAAGATCGATCCGATCCGATCGCTTCAAGTCTAAGAAATCAAGTTTTGCATGGAGCCACTTTGACATGATCGAATCACCCCGACGTTATCACGCACAAGCTCAACGTTGATCCTCAAGATGCATCAAAGGCACCGTAAACGCAGGAAGTTTGCGCCCAGAGAAATGTTATCATCAATGAGGAAGTCTAAGTTCTTTGGACATGAATATGGTAAGAGAGGTAATGTATCCTCGACCGGTTAGCTAATGTGGTTGTTGTACGTAAGAAGAATGGAAAGTGGAGAGTCCGTGTAGACTACACAGATCCGAACAAGGCATGTCCCAAGGATCCTTTCCCTCTTCCTCACATTGGTGTTATGGTGGACAAGACTGGCCGCCATGAAGTTCGACTTTCATGGATGCCTCAAGTGGTTTTAATCGATTAAGATGTATCCTCCGGACCAGGAGGGAACCTCCTTCATGATGCATCGTGGTATCTATTGCTACACCGCTATGCCCTTTGGACTCAGAAATGCTGGTGCCACCTACCAAAGGCTAGTCAATATGATGTTCAAAGATCTAATTGGGGACACAATGGAGGTTTATATCGATGATATGGTGGTAAAGTCTAAAGATGCCAAAGATCATGTGAAGCACCTAGAGCAAGCGTTTGCAATTCTGGATAAGTTCAATATGAAGCTGAATCCCACAAAGTGCAACTTTGGAGTATCTTCTGGTAAGTTTTTGGGTTACTTGGTCACCAGAAGAGGAATTGAAGCAAGTCCAGAACAGATAAAGGCGATCCTAGATCTGGAGCCCCCCAGATCTGTTAAAGACATCCAGAAGTTGACGGGTAGAGTAGCAGCTCTGAACAGATTCATTTCTAGATCCTCAGAAAGGTGCAAACCCTTCTACGATATGCTGAAGAAAAACAAAGAGTTCCAATGGAGTGAGAAGCACGAAGAAGCATTCCAGGATCTGAAGAGTTACCTGTCAACTCCACCGTTGCTGTCCAGACCAGAAGAGAAAGAACCGTTAAGTCATGCACCGGCTACCACGGAGCATTCAAGAAGTGCGCCTGGTCAGGAAGCGGATGGTTTGCAAGATCCAATATACTACGTGAGTAAAAGCTTGCTAGATGTCAAACCAGGTATTCTCTTACGGAGAGGTATGTTCTTGCATTGATTATGTCAACTACTAAGCTTAGACCTTATTTTGAGAGCCATCATATCCGTGTTAGAACTAACCTTCCAGCTTAAGTCACCTTGAGAAAGCCCGAACTGCCTGGGAGAATGGCTAAGTGGTCCGTGGCACCAAGACGCACGACATCGATTATGAACCCGCAACAAGAATAAAGTCACAAGCCTTGGCAGATTTTGTGGTCGATTTCATCCACCTTGGAAGAAAGTGGTGCTATGGAAGTGTTGAAACTCACACAGGCGTAAAAGGAGAAACTTGGGTGTCAGATAATCGATGGAGCAGCTAATGTCGAGGTTCCGGTCTGGGCATTGTCCTGAAATCGCCACAAGGGGACATACTAGCCCAGCCGTCACCGTGGAATTTCAGACAACCAACAATGAAGCGGAATATGAAGCGTTAATTGCAGGTTTGATGGTCCAGTATTGGTCTTAGTGTCAAGAATTTGGAGGTAAAAAGCGACTCTTTACTTATTGTTAATCAGTTAATGGTTCTTTGCGGCCAAAGATTCTAAGATGTTGCTATACCCAGAGAAGGTTAGGTCCTTGGTTTCAAGTTTGACCAGCTTTAGGATTGACCAGATCCCTGCAGACCGTAACTCACAGTGCACTCTTTAGCTAGTCTTGGCTCTAGTTTCAAACCTGCAGACTTGGACAGATTCCCATAGTTCACCTCCTCGGACCTTCTATAGAGAAGTCCGATCCTGCTCAACCTCGTCTACCCCCACTCCTCTCTCGATCGCACCTTTTTATGCTTTTCTTAGAGATGGTGTTTTACCCTGCATGCACTTGAGGCCGTGAGCTTTTCGGCTAAAGCCTCGAGGTATGTCTTGATTAATGATGTTCTGCTCAAGAAGTCTATGTCAGTCCGTATTTGCGCTTGTCCTGAACTGCCAGAGGCCGAACTGCTCGAAGAATTACATGAAGGAGATTGTGGCAACCACAAAGGTCGGGAGAAGTCCGCCACAGAGCTTTGAGATTTGGATACTTCAGCCAACTATGAGGAAAGAGGTCGTGGAGTACGCAAGCAAATGTGAAGCATGTCAAGCACTCTCCAATGATCCACCACCACCGAGGTTCTCGTGATCCCATTTCTCGCACCGTGGCCTTTCATGAAATGGGGCATGGACATAGTCGGAAAGCTTCCAATGGCTCCAGACGTAAGGTCTTTATGTTGGCAATGACAGACTACTTTTCAAGTGGATTGAAGCAGAGGCATTGAAGTGTTACGTAAAAGGAAGTCATCTCATTCATCAAGAGGAACATCATTTGCAGATTTGGAATTCCAAGCCGATTGTGTGTGATAATGGTACACGTCGTAGGGAACAAGACTAGAGAATTCCTGCGTACTGGAATATTGAATCGCTTACTTCGCACCAAGATATCCCCAAAGGTAATGGTCGCCGAATCTAGTAACAAGATTATCATCAAAACCTTGAAGAAGAAGTCAAGAAACGACGAGGAGATGGGCGTAAGAGCTACCATTAGTTACGTGGGTCGACAGAACTACACCAAAGAATTCCACAGACGGACTCCATTCTCTTTGGTGTATGGTTGTGAAGCGGTGATTCCAGCAGAAGTGTCTGCTCCAACAGCAAGGTATGGTCTGAACAGTTTAGAAGCTAACCCAGAGTTGTTGTCTTCCAGTCTTGATCTTGCAGAGGAACTTAGAGATGCAGCCAGGATAAGGTTAGCAGCTTACCAGCAGAATGTGGCCAGGACTTTCAACAAGCATGTCAAGGCCAGAGTTTTCAGAGAAGGAGATTTAGTCCTGAGGAAAGTCTTTGAAAACACAAAGGAAAAGTCTGCAGGAAAGCTGGCCCCAGTCTGGGAAGGACCATACTTGATTGATTCTGTCGTAGGCCAGGGAGCCTATAGATTGGTAACTCTGGAGGGAGAGTTGATTCCTAGAGCATGGAATGCAACTAACCTCAAATTCTATCTTTGTTAATACGGTATTTTCAGTTCTGAACTTTCAATTCTGTAATTTCAATTCTGCACTCCTTAAATGTTTTTTGTAAATATTGCATTTTCTATTCAATAAAAACCATTGAACTCCAATGGTGTAGTTTAACTTTATTTCTAGTTTTGCAGATTACATCTTTGGTTCAAAAGTAAATATTTTCTATCACAAATAAAAACAAAGCAAATATAGTACGCTACATAATACAAATAAAGGAGTTTATCCTCCAGACTTGTTTAGGAGTTCATCCTCCAGTTCTACTCAGGAGTGAAACCTCCAGTTCTGGGCTTGGTCCCCAGCTTCTAAGGAACTTGTCTTCCAGACTTGAGCTTAGTCCTCAGCCTTGAGCAGCCAGTCCTGCAGTGGAGATCTTCCTCCAGTCCACAGCGCAGCCCGATCCGCAGAGCGGCAAATCTGCCGTGAGGATGCGTCCCTGATTGACGGACCAGGGCTTGACCGTAGATTAAGAGAGTCCTATAATATGCCTTAAGGAAAGCCATGATCATGCATACATAAGTCTGGGATGTACTCCTGCGAGGTTAGTACTATCACAGAACAATAGAAGGAATAGAAGCAACAGATAGGATAGTAGTTAAGGCCTATGAACACCAAGGTCGACTAAATACTAAGCGTCCGAATCTGCGAAACAGACTTGAAAATATCTTGCTCTGCAGACTAAGCAAAAAGTTCCACCGTGAGCAAATGCATGTAAGTTCACAGAATATTTACAGACCTGGACATACAAGTCCAGGCCAGACCACGATAGCGTGATTGTTCGAATTTACACAAAATGTTCACAAAGGTAATTGTTTTTCATTCTTCTTCTTCTTGAAGGATTGTCATCGCCTTGGGCATCTTCGCCAACACCACCATCGCCAGACGCAGAGGGATCTTCCTGATCGGTGCGGCCGATCTCCTCTCCTGAACCGCACACTGGGAAGAGTTGTTTAAATTTCTCCACAAAGAAGATCAATATCCCACTCCTCACGCTCTGACTCGAGGCACGCATCATTTGAATTCTGGTCTGGGCTGTGTAAAACAGCGCCAGATCAGTCTCCTGGTTCTGGAGTCGACCGTCAAGCTCCTGACCACGCGCCTCGAGATTCTCATTCTCTGCCCTCAGCAAGGCCAGACTCTCCTCAGTCTTGGCAAAGAAGCCTTTGGCTTTTTCAAATTGCCGCTTTCATACCATCGAGCTTTCTCCAAGTTCAGACAGGCTTGCTCTTTCAGAGCAACCTGGTCCTCCAGCGCAGTCATACGATCCCCAGAAGTGGAAATTATGTGCCCCAAACTCGAGATACAGTCAAGAGTCTGCAAATGTAATGGTGTAAGGTACAATAGTGGTAGAATTATCATGAGAATTTGTACTAGGAGTATATCAGGTTATTACCTGCAGAGCAGAGTGAGTGGCTCTAAACGCCAGTTCTGTGGTGCCAACCCTGATCAGTTCTGGGTTGACCCTCTTAGCTGCTTGTTGGATTATTTTCTCTACGCCTGTTGATGGCGTGCTGGACAGAAATGTCCCTGGTAATGACAAACCTTCAACTTCCTCTATTTTTCTCTTCTTTGTTTTCTTGTCTGGTGTACTCTTCTCTAGCTCGACCTGAACTTCCCTTGGGCTCCTCAACCTTCAGCGCCCTGAAACCTGGAGTAGGAATACCTGTAGGAACAAGCAATGGCTTCACATCTGGCCCCCCAGCCAGAATAGCGTCCATCTTCTCCTGGAGAAGACTAGGATTGAGTCTACCCCTAGTGAACGGCTTAGAAGATTCACCTAGCATAGACCACATTCGTCTCAGAACTACATATCCAGATCAGACTTGCCCAGACTTGACCAAAAAGAAAAATTAAGAGACTCACCCTTGATGGTAGAAACCATAGGCGCATGCACCCTCACCGTCTTCTTCGCCGGCCTACAGAATGTGGGGAAAGCCGTCTTGTTATCCTCTTCAGACCAAGTCCTCTCCTTGAGAGGCAAGGCCATAAATGCAGCGATCCTCGCCTTAGAATCCTCACTAGGCACAGGCTGCCAAGAGTCCGCTAGAAACACAAAACACAAGAAACCCTCAGACCTACACGGAATAGAAAAGCTAGAAACAGCAGATCTGAGTCAGAAGTAACTAACCTCTCTCACCAATGGGGTAGTCCAGACAGCCGCTGCTCCCTAGAGTATCACTCTTCAGGAAAAGGAAGCCTGTCTTCCAATCCTTGTCATCCCCAGTATCAGGGTGCTCCACAAGATTGCTCTGGCCTTTCCTGATTCTGAAGATGAATCTTCCACGGCCCTGGGTCCTTACAGAGTAGACGTTTTTGAGATCTTGCACCGTCAGTTGCAACCTGTACTTAGTGCAGAGTTTGTCGACCAAGCAGACAATTTTCCACATGCTAGGCATTAATTGGCAGGGGGCAAGCTTCATTGAGGAGAGCACTCCGCTGATCCAAGAATTACAAGGAATTCTCAGACCGCCTAAAGGGAACTCATGGATGCAGACCCACCCTGGCCAAGTCCAGCAAGCCGTTGTGTAATCATCACAAGGAACGAATATCTCAGCAGATTCAGGCACAATATGATGATCTTGGAGATGTTTTACGATTGATTGGCTCAATGTGTTTTTTGTCTCATCGTCAAAGGAGTCACCTTTGACAAACTTATAATCACCATACATGATTTCGTTGATTTCGAGGATCTCAAGATCAATCACTTTTTCAGCCATGGTTTTTGATTTAATTTTGGTTTGACAAAGATGAAGATGACAAAGAAAGAAGATGATGAACAGTAGAAGGTAAAAACGAAAGTTTGGCAAGGTGAGTTCTCGAGAAATTACTGGAGGCTCCTATTTATATGCAAAGGTAAAAGAGTTTAAGTGGGTTTAGGATTTTACCGTTGGTAAAATTCGAAACAGCCCAGAGTTAGCCGTTGCTACTGTTCAGCCGTCAAATCAGGTTTAAGTTCTCACCTAACTTCTGATTCTTATATTATCTCTTTGAATGGTGTGCACAAGTCTGGCTAGATACAAGGTTGATGTTTAAATTTACAGCCGTTGTCTCTGCTCTAGTCTGTTCTGTATAGAAGTGTTTTTACAGGATTGTTTCCTCAAGATTGCTGAACACTGCACTTGAGAAAACAAGGGGCATTTGTTATGACCAGATTTTACACAGCCCAGAATTGGCAGTTCCGGATAAATGTCAAGAATATGGTACAGAGCAGGATAGAAGGACAAAAGGCAGTTATAGCCCAGAACGGATCAGAAGAGGCATGGCAGTTATGGTCAGAGAAGGTCAACTATGACGGTTACAAAGATCATGGGATAATGGAAGATATTTCAGCTGAGCAGAAGTGGAGTCAATGGAAGTTATTTAACCGCCATGGATAATGGAGATCATGGGAGAAGTGCCCTAGAAAATATGAACTAATTCTCAGCTTGCTTTGCCTATATATAGAGGCTCATTTGTACATTTTCATTCATCTTTTTACTCTCATTAGCATACTTAAGCACTCGATAATTACACTACGATAAAACATAGTCAGTTCTGTATATTTGCTACAGAAGTGATCATACTCTCACAGTTGTATTCTGTAACCCCAACTCTGATATTAATAAAAGTACTCCTGGCTTGGCAGCCCGCAGTTTTCCCCATCTTCTTCTCGGGGCTTCTGCGTCATCAAATCTCAGCGTCCTTAGTTCTGTCCTGTATAGCTCAGTTCTGTTCTGTTCCGCAAATAGTACTAGTTGATCCACTTTCTCCCATTTTCATACTTGTTAAGTTTTTTACCAAAACACCATACTCAGTATATTTTTTTTCACGGGCAGTATAAAACTCAAAGTGCAGCTATCCATCTTCAACTGTGTCTTTCAGTCTTCGCCATTTTTTATTTTTTTATTTTTTTTTATTTTTTTATTTTTTTTGCAGCAATTTTGTGTTCAATTTGGTGAATAAACAATGCAATTCTCAGAAGAATGGAAATCACTGTTTCCAATTTCATATGTGCACACTCCACCCCTGCTCAATTCCGATACGTCGTCAGGTCCGCTTTTATTCAACCCAATTCGAGAAACCGTAACCAGTGTCCTTACTTTCCCCCCACAATTGTGCCAGTTACTGCTTCCTCCTCCTCACGTCTCGTTTCCTCGGTTTGTCGAGAATGCCACTTTGTATGATACTGGTGCTGTCCCTCAATCCACGTCAAATGCTGTCGCTTCCTCGTTTGGGCCGCAACACTATAATGACGAACGTTTTGACCTGCATAACCGTCTTGAACCCCTACGTTGTCCGAATGATTGGGTGCTTGTATTCTTTCCTACGGGTCCTAATCTCGATGCTATTGGTTTTATAGTTTTGACACTGAAGGGTAGGAATGTGTGTGCTGTTGAGTTTGGTTCGCATGATGCATTTTTTACTTCTTCGGTTAAATTTGATCATCAGATTGTTAGATTGCGAGGGTTTCGTTTGACTGACTGTGATGGTAAGACGGGGTTTATTGGTTTTCTGGCAGCATGTACCATGTATGGTGCTCACTGGTTTGGTGTTAAAATTAGCGGATATGGTTCCCGTAGTGAAAAGCCGACGTTGGAGTATTTGGGGAGTAAGTTGTTTAGGAGTTGTGCAGTGGTGTATGTGTGTTGGAATCCACATTTACCGGGTGAATGTGTGATTTTGTTGGAGAATGGTGAGCTTTTTTTGTTTGACATGGAGTCGTCTTGTTTTCGAGGGAAAAGGATGACTGTTGAATGGAACGAACAGGAAGGAGACAGGTGGTTTAGCTTTGAATTTAGTTGGCATCCGAGGATATTGATTGTTGCGAATTCCAATGCTGTTTTCCTTGTCGATTTTCGATTCGGGAAGTGTCAGCCTAGCTGTCTGTTGAAAACCGAAATTCTAGGAACGTACGATGCAAGTGAGAAAGAGCAACTGATTGCGTTTTCCAAGGCTGGGGATGAGGGTTTCCATTTCGCTGTCGCTTTGACGAACTGGGTACTTCTGTGCGATGTTCGGAAACCTCTAATGCCCGTTTTGAGATGGGCACATGATCTTCACAGACCGTGTTATATGACGGTTTTGCCTCTCTCCGATCTGAGATCACATCCGCGTGATGAAAAACCTCTAGAATCATCTGAGCTTGGCAGCGGTATAATACTCGGATCATTTTGGAACAATGAGTTTAGCTTTTTCTGTTACGGGCGTCCTGTTTCAACCACTACACAGTCTTTTTCATCTAAAATTTCAATATTCTCCGATTCTTTTTACGCCTGGGGGCACCCTTCTGAGTTTCGTTTGTCTGGTCTCGGCTGTGGCTGTGGTAGTTGTCTTCTTAAGGAAGAGTTCGTGAAGGATGATCTTCCTGAGTGGATCGAATCGCAACAAAAGAGGAAAATTGTTCTCGGGTTTTTCATGCTTGACAAGGATTTTTCATCGTCAATACCGAGTCCTGGAGAACATGGGGGCTTTACACTTGTTCGATTGATGTCCTGCGGAAAGCTTGAATCACAACAATATCGCGCCTCGTGGAAAACGTCTTTATCATTGTGTAGAGGGCATCATGAAATTGCTCCAAATTCAAAAGATTCTCTGCTATGCCTCATGGGCGACGAGGACTATAAGTTTACCAAGCGGTTTAAGTATGTCGAACTTGATTATCTCTATAGCCATTTGAATAATGATCTTACGAGATTGTTGTTTACAAAATTCAAGAACACTGATGCGATTGAGCGTGCAAATAAATGCTCTGATGAATTTTGTGAATTTATGACTGAGAAATTGAAGTCTTTCGGTTGTGCTCCACCAATCTCGCACCTTTCAACATCTGATATATTTAGCGATGTTCATTTGCCGACTAACTTTTACGAGACTGTTAGTAGGTTGATGTGGATCAGTTTACCTATGCGTAGTTTGGAGATGGCATTCATCTCGTATAAAAACGTTACTTTAGAATTCCCGAACATCCCAGACCATAATCAGGCGCCTCCGTTCTACTTAAAATCACCAGCTCATAGTAGTAATTTTGTTGGTCCGGTGATACCCCTTCACGCTTTATTTGTTCTTAACGAGATTTCTAGAGATGGTTATTCATTTGTCACTCGAGTGAACGACTACTCACCAGAAACGTCAATAGCTCTTAAATGCAAACCTGTCATGCGTTTGGCCAATGAACTGGGTATAAGCAACGGAAACGAGAAACAACCTCATCTCTCTCTCGGGAATGACAAGGATAACGATGCTTGGGTTGACTCTTCAAATCCGAGTTCGTTATTCATGTATCAGCCTTCAGCTTTTTCTGATGAATTTCCTTCTCTAGATGGAGAGGACCCCGTAAGCTTTCTCCGAGAACGTGAAACACTGATTTCAAAAGTTGCAAAATCAAACTCAGAAGAAGATGGAAAAGCCTCGAAATTATTTGATGGCTTGTGTCCAGTAGAGTTGAAGTTTAACTCTGTTGACATGGCTTATGATGATGAGGAGCTGAAGTCGTACCAGTTTTTGAAGAAACAGTTTGCACAATGGCAACGTGGCTTTGTTCCGTGTCAAAAGTTGTTCTAAGAAATCTTTGGCGAGGAGACGTCAAGGTAATCTTTGATAGAAGGCAGGAGGTACTTACATTGTTTTGTATACTTTGATATATCGTATTGGTTTCAAATTCAGATGTCGTATATTTTTGCTATTCTAGACATCAATAAGCTCTGATAAATTATGGTAGTAGATTACCCCGCTGCACATCGTCTCCACAGTAATCCTTTTCTTCTGTTTATGAACGTTGTTGCAGTTTTGCGAAGCATATTCTTACCGGAATATTTTTTATAATTCAATGAAATTACAGTGCGCTGGTGCTCGTCTCAGAGTACAAATCCTACGATTAAAGACTTTTACAGCAGCCCTCTTTCTTACTGCAAGAGTGCAAGGTATGAACGGTACAATTGCTGTCACCTTTTTCTAAGTCTTAAGACGTGTTGTTCATTGAGTTCGTATCTGTTTTCTGAGCTTCTTTAATATGGGTACTTCTAACACAGGATTTTTGTTATCTCAAATGTGAATTTAGTTACTTGTGTACGAAGGTTGTATGTGCAATTTGTTTTCAGCATGGAACAAAGCCTTTCTATATTGTCAGAGTTGTGTTTTTTGAGCTGGAGGTTAATGTTGCTGTGAATGGTAAATGTTTAGTTCTTGCGTTTTTTCGATACGTTAATTCCCTCATGTTTTTCAGTTTGTCGGGTGGTCATGTGGCGTGTACATTCTCGCCTCGTGAAGCATTTGGCATAGCCCCTGTTAGAAACTTGGATCTTAAAAAGGAAAATATGAAGAATATGAAAGCAAGATTTAAGTTTTCAGCCTTTGTTAACTTAGTAGAAAAGAGTTCATACAACATCAGCTTCATCATCTTATTCCTATGTAAAAGTTTTAGCATAATCCAGTTAATTTTCATAGAACACTCGTGCCATTGTTAGTTGATGCTTTCATGGTACTACTTCATAGCACGGGGACGAGAATCGGTTTCATAATCACTCAAATTGCATGGTGCGACATTTTGTGTTGTTCAAATATGTCTGGATAATAAGTTTCCATATTCAATGTGTTTGCCGTTTGGTTGTCAGTGTATACTAAGGATAAAGTATCTGATATCAAGTGACGCTTCTTGGTATTTCTCACGTTTCAGACACCACACTACACTTCGACACTTCTCTTTAGAACCAAAAAAAAAGTTGAAAAGTTTCTCACTGATAGTTGTGTCTGACATCTCGACACAGTGTCGAAGAGTCTGTGTACCGTAGTTGTTTTGTAACAGAAAATATAATTCACTTAGCTGATACGGAGTATATCTCTTTTTTCCCTTTTGTTGTGACTCGATACTGGGGACAATCCTGAAGATGATGCTAAAGAAGATGGTGCTAATATTGACGTAGACTCGCAACGCAAGGGGAAGTGCGTGGTGCTTAAAACTTCAACGAGATAGGTGTGCAAATCTTGTAGCCCTGTCAGCTGTAATATGGTGTGCAATCTCCAGAGATTCATGTCATTTATTTTTTGTTATTCTCTATAACAACTTTGATGGTTAGTCTTTCAACTAATTGCAGACTATATTTTTGCCAGTTGTTGGACTTGTCGATCCTGATCAGCTAAAGCCTGGGGATTTGGTTGGGTTCAACAAAAATAGTTATCCTATCCTCGACACTTTGCCATCGGAATATGATTTTCAAGTGCTAAAGGCTATGGAAGTTTATGAGAAGCGTACTGAGGATCAAAGTGATATTAACGGGTTGGAGAAACAGGCACTTGTGTCTTTAGTATCCTTGAACTATGGCTTACATAATTACAATACATATGTTTAGATATTCGTACATGAAAGAAATTATATATTATTTCCTCTAATTCGGTTGTTTACTTTTCTATTTAGGAGATGAGCATAAAGTAATTGTTTTTCAAAGTGTGTTTCCTAGGTATCGTTCCATCCAAATAGAGTTATATTACAACATACCGTATTACCCTCGTACATGATGAACTGATTGACACGTTTATTATAGGATAAAAAATTACGTCCTCCAGGGCGGTCATTTCCGAGCAATTCCATAGACTTGAGGGTTTATTATGAAGGCTTTACGAATCGAGGTTTTGGTGCTAATGACTTCGGAAAAGCCAGCTTCAGAGATGTACCTGCCTGATTCTCTAGTCAGGTGACAATTATCACCGACCAGCTGCTGCACTGGGTTCAGAATGTTCTGTGCCAACTTCAAAAAGGTTCCGTCTGTCATTAACAAATCCGCCAAAAATCAAAAAATGTGATAAATTGCACAATATTTAGGTAATTACGCAAGTGAGTTGAACTGGTAGTACATACCCTCTGCTGCTACATGTTCGATAAACAAGAACATCCCTCCTGGCTTGAGCACTCTCTTTACCTCTGCAGTAGACGGAAAAGACCAATCAAATTCAGTTTATGAATGTCTTTCCGAATCAAACATAACAAATTGCTTAAAGCTACGTCACATTAAAATAACAAACAAGAAGCATCGGAATATCGGATCTTTCCCTTAAATAATTACTCTTGCAAGCAACCACTTCAACACGTCATTGTATGGGCGTATGGGGTGGCTCAGAAATAACGCTGTCGGCTTCAAAATTAACTCTTTTGAACTCCGCAGGGTATTATGACAACGAAAAACATGAAAAAATACGCCGGCAATTTATAGTGGGTAATTTTTTTTTTGGCCGATAACAGAGATATTTTTGATGATCTGAAAATAGCCACGTTGAGCATCATCGACGGGTCTAGTAACATAGGTCTAGTATGTTGCTTCCATCAGTAAAACAAGCAACTTAAATACTTTTAGGTAGATCGCTGCTGAACTGACGGTCTTTGTTACGAGGACATTAAGTATAAACACGAGTAAACAAGGAGCTACCAATAGAACTAACAATACCTTGAAGAGTCCTATTAACATCTTCGACAGAACACAACACAAGCGTTCCAATGACGGCATCAACTGAGTCATCGTTCACTGGCAAAATCTCTCCCACCTGAAATCATAGGCACTCCTCATCATATATTACTCATAATATAAGTTAAACCATATGAAGCTCTTATAACATGCAAATGTGAAGTATTAAGATTTAAGACAATTTTGTTCAACACCTAGCAAATCAGAAATCGATGAATTTTAAAAACGACACTTCTGCAGACTGCAGTAGCAATACATTAGAAGAACAAGGATATGAGTCTGCAGTAGCAATACACCGATACCATGTTAAAGTCCCACATAGTAACCGATCTACTTCAGTAAATTAGTATCATGAAGCGTAAGAACCATGTTTGAAAGATGGAAAATGAATTACTGAATTAAGAAGGACAAATATATAAAGCGACATACAGCATGAACGAACTCAAAATTCGCTGGCACAAGACCTGCAGCTTCAGCAGCTTCCCTGGCATACTTCTCCATCTTTTTATTAGGATCAACACCAATAACACGGACACCACTGTCACCGGCATAATATTTGAGATTAGGGCCAGTACCAATGCCGATTTCCAATATCTCTTTGGCCTGTCCCTTTAATTGATTGAAGAGGTCGCGCTTGTATTTGCCAATCTAACCAGTTTACAGAATTCAGAACAAAATTAGTCACATTAACAACCTGAATTATTCAGCATCCTTAAGCACAGTAAGCGTAGAAGAAGGTGAGTTTGCATGCAAGAGTCGTTATTTGGATGCTGACTAACCTCGGTTTCGTATCCTTTCATGCATTTGTTCATGACCCAGGCAAATAATTCCTCGTACCATTCTGCGCGTGGAGGGCGGAATTTGTTTATCATGTCCTGTGTTTGACAAGGAAACGTCCTCAAATTATCTCTATCTTCAAGTTAAAGCCACATATAGCCATAGGTTCACGCCCATCCAACCCAATGTTCGAACTTACAACCTCAGGTTCGTTAAGACTAACATGATTTGACAGAACCGTCCCAACAAAACTATGTCTTGTGAGTAACCGTCTTTTACTATAACAAAACGGTGAAATATGGGGTCATGTGAGCACGTTTAGGCTGACTGTGATCAGAAAAACGCCTTTCACCTACACTATTTTTTTTAGGAAAATTTAACACGGATAATCCATCCTTTTGCTGGTCTTCCATAAATAAACCGTCCTTTATTTAATCTCACAATAAACCTAAGTATAATGCATATCTTCCGTCAATAGACTCGACTTAATTTTAACTTGTTAGTGACCTACAATATCAGGTCATCTTTTTCATTTGGCTCAAAAAGTCAGCCACCTTTATATTTTACCTAAAATGCAACTTCACCATTGATAATCTCCATTTTTCCACCCTCTCTACTCATCCTTTTCTTCTTAATAAATAATCATCATCAATTCATCATCACTGAATCGTCATTGTCATCATTCATCGTGATCATCACTTTATGCAAAGTTACTCACCGTCATTTTCATTACCAATAATTAATAAATTAATCGTTATTCTCATCATTCATACTTCATAGTCACTTATCTCCTTAAAAATTTACTAACCCAACAATTTTGATATTCTGCTTGAAAGTTCTTCCTTCCTTCTAAAACATTGATTGTTTTTTGGCATTTAGCTAGCTTTTAAGTTATTATTTTCTCCTAAAAAAATGATGTCTCAAAAGCTCAAAACTTTGTATGATTTTGATCTTTTTTATTCTATTTGTTGTTTCTTGATCCAGAATTCATGTATTGGAAGTTATGGATCTGATTTAAAATTAATTTTTTGTTGGTTTAGTGTGTTTTGTTTGATTGATTATTTATTTTTTTGGATGGTGGTGGTGGTGGGGCAAAATGGAGGACTTCGGTGGCGGCACTGCCGCCAATTAATAGTGTCGGTAGGTAGAAGTGACCGGAGTTGATGGCCTGATTTAAGGTATGAGAAGTTCTAATGGTTTTGGTTGGAATTGGGTGATTGTGTTGCTGGTAGTCGTGGTGGGAGGATCAGAGACAGTCCTGGTGGTGCACTGGTGCGAGGTTGTCGTGGACGGTGTCGAGGAGCAGGGCACTGTGGTATGGAGGTGGAGGGCACTGTGGTATGGAGGTGGAGATGGAGGGTGGTTTTGATGGTGGAGATGTAAGTTTGTATATTAGAAAAATTATTTATTAGGAGGGAGAAATAATTTGACCTGCTAAGCAGGTTGCAAGTAATCTAGTCTATTTAAGGAAGAGAAGTGTTAATAGGTGGGTTTATTGTGAGATTATATAAAGGACGGTTTATTTTTAGAAGACCACACATAGGATGGATTATTGATGTTAAATTTCCCTCTCTTTTTTAAAGACTTTACCAGTTTACCCCCAACCAAAAGCCTACGAAAAATGACTCAAGTCGTAATTAACATATTATCTATGGGTTAATTGGATATAACTCCCTTTTATAACATTTTTTTTTTGAAATAAACCTCTTTTATGTTTTTTTTTCTACTTAACCCCTTTAAGACGATTTTGTTTTTAAATCACCCCTTTCGGAAAAAGTCACCTTAAAATGAGATATTCCGACCAAATTCAAATTTGAAATATTTTTTTTTTTCTTTAATCCCTATTTTACCCTTCTCTATTTCTCTTTAATGTTTATTTCAACTTTAAAAACCAATCTATCAAATTTTTTATTCAACTTTTAAAGTTGAAATAAGCATTAAAAAGAAAAAGGGAAGGGTAAAATTGGGATTAAAAAAGAAAAAAACATTCAAAATTTGAATTTGGCTGAAATATCTCATTTTAAAGTGACTTTTCCGATAAGGGGTGATTTAAAAACAAAATCGTCTTAAAAGGGGTTAAGTAGAAAAAAAAACATAAAAGGGGTTACTTTAAAAAAAAAAAAAAAAAGTGTTATAGAAGGGGTTATATCGAATTAACCCTAACTTTATTTTACACCATAGAAACGTCCCTAGTGCCTAACTGCCTACCAAGGTAAGTTCTCTGAAAAACGTCTTTCACGGCTACGTGAACACGTTTAGGTTGATCGTGATTACAATAAGCCTAAATGTGATCACAATTTATGCATTAAAAAAAACCGTCTTTCACTTAGACAGTCTTCATTAAGACTTTGCCCTCCTAATTAATACTCCGTAATATTATACGGAGTATACCATTATTTTAGAAAAAAAAAAAAAAAAAAACAATGAAGAGAAAGAGAATGATACCATAGAAGGAGGGTTAGTAGGGAGAAGGGCAAAAGCAGGGAGAGAAAGAAGGAAAGTGGTAATAAATGTTGAAGTTGCACCCAAAATATGTCTTCTGCCACATTTACACAACCCACTTGTCTTGCAATTTAAATATTTAATTTTTTTACTATTGCGTTCAATTAAAGTACAAGATTTTATTGGATAAAGTTGTATCTTGGTTGAAAATTGGAGTGATTTTGGGTTGAAATTTAAGGTAGGAAGTATACTTATGTGGTTCATTTTTGTGGGTTTTCAAAGTTGATGGCGAGACTTGTCTTGCTAAAATGTTTGCAACATAGACCGGAGCAGTATCATTGACTTATCTGATACTGTTTGTTCGTAATTTAAGTGTAATTATCGATTTATTTTAGCATTTTTTGATTTGATTCAAAGATGGACAAACTTTGAAATAATAAAGCGAGTTCGTGAAGTACGTCGTCAAGTTTTTCGTCACAAAATAGGCATATTGAACACATATTCACAAAGTATAGGGGTACCGTGTGAACAAACCTCATACACGTGAGTCTGCAATGTGTATGTCTGTCGAAGGCAAAGTCTGTAGAAAATATCCCTAAAAAAAATGGTTTTTTTAAGGTTAAATGGGGGTTTTGGCAAAGTGATACCATTATGAATAGATGAGCCGTTATAAGGTACTCGTAATTATTTGGGTTTGCCAAAAAAAAAAAAAATTATATACCTAGTTTGATATTGTAGGTAGGACCAAACCTTTTTTTTTTTTTTGGATATTTCTCATGGTGCCCTCGAATTTTGTCAAATTACACATGGTACCCCACGTTTGAGCTTTGTTCATATAGTACCCCTAAACTTTGTATTTATGTGCCCAATAAACCATTTTCTAACAAAAAAAAAACTTAACTGTTGGACATAATATTAACAAACTTACTTACACCTGACTAGTAGACGCTGATCGACTTTTGGTTAGAAAAAAGACTATTGGGACTACGCTCACGAGTAATACAATAAATATTACTCCGTAGAACCCTAAGGCCCAAGACTCTATAAATATTCCCAAGGAGACAAAAGGTAAAAGGGAGGATTTTCTCCTCATATTCTCTCTCACTCTCTACACTCTACTCTCCCTCACTACTCTTACATACACATACACATATATTTATACTAGTCTCGGCACTAACTTGGGAATCGGAGGCTCTCCTCGGGGGCAAACTCTCGGCATACTACGTCATCCGAAGACCCCGAGTTACCACCTGAAACAAAGACATATTGACACCTTCTTCATAAAAACTAAAAAGGGCATACTGAGAATATAAACAGAGGTACCATGTATAATTTAACAAAGTCCGAGTGATATCGTAAACATCAATTAGTCTCCTATAAAACGGGTCAACCCGTTTTAAGTTAAGACGGGTCAAATATGACCCGTTTTGGCCTTCTTTTTTTTATTTTTTTTAAGACCCTTTTTTAAAAAAAAAAAAAAAAAAAAAAAAAAACTTAACTCAAATAATGAATAAAACACAAATTTTAAATGGTAACAATATTGATAAAAATGGTAACATACTATATTATATTGGTGACATATTCTCAAAAAATTAAAACATAATTAACCTATTTTGATAACATATTATATAATTATGGTAACATATGAAACAAATGTTATGGCAATTTTTTATTTTCTATGTTTTATAATATGTTACAAATATAATATAATATGTTACCATTCTATATTACTCTGTTACCATTTTCAATAACCCTATAAACGCGAACCTATTTTGATAACATATTATACAATTATGGTAACATATTAAACCATTCTATGTTTTATAATATGTTACAAATATAATATAATATATTACCATTTTACACTACTTTGTTACCATTTTCAATAACCCTATAAACACGATTTCCAACAAAAGTTTTTAAAAATAAATTTTAGGTCTTGAAAAAAAATTTCAAATTTTTTTTTTTTTTTTTTTAAAAAAAAAAAAAGAAAAACAGGTTGACCATACCCGTCTAGCTTAAGACGGATACGGTGGTCTTAAATGAGAATTTGTGCGTAAACATATATAGATATACAAGTATTATTTTATTTTTTTTCTTTTAACTTTTTAAAATGAGAGGTCACGGTGAAAATCAAGCCATTTGCTATTCGTCGTCGACAAATTACTTTGCGCAGTCGGCTTTTTTTTTCCACTAATTATAATGTTTTGTTAGTAATATTATTTATAATGTTTTGAATTACAAATTTTAAAAATTTGATATTTTTATTAAATCGGTACATTTTTTTATCGTTACGTTTATAAAAAAAAATAATTTATCAAAAACGGGATATCAATTATATATATAAAAAAATTAAATTACGGAAGACTCAATAATTTATCTAACACATTTGACGTTGAAAATAAATTATAAATTTATCGTAATAATAAAATTAATAATTAATAATAAAAATTAAAAAAAAAAAAAACGACCCAACCCTAGGAGACTCCTCGAGATGTGCGGACACATCTCAAGGAGACTCCTTGAGATGTGCCGGCTCATCTCAAGGAGACTCTTGAGATGTGTCATTTTTTTTTTAAATTTTCGTTTTCGATAATTTATATATCTATAATAGACGGTTTTTTAAAAAAGTTCAAATAATCATTAAAAAGTAGAGAAATAATACTAATAGTGAAATTGTATTTAATTATTAAAATCGTAAAGTGTAATTAGTAAAAAGGTAAGCCGACTGCGCAGAGTAATTTAACGGGAATCAAAACGCCTATTTCATGGTTGTAACGGGGAAGAGAAGACAAAGTAGCAAGCATCAAAATCATGAAACCAAATGGAGAAGAAGCACTACACAAGAAGATGATTGTAGCATCAATGTCAGCCATGGTAGCTGAAACATCAACCTTCCCCATTGACATAATCAAAACCAGACTTCAACTCAAAATCTCCTCAAATTCATCAACAAATTCATTCAAAGTTGCATACAACATTGTCTCAAATCAGGGTTTTCTGGGTTTATACAACGGTTTAACCCCAGCTTTAATCCGCCATCTCTTCTACACTCCTCTTCGTATAGTCTGTTACGAGCATTTTAGGAACTTTGTTGTTTTTTCTGATGATCGCTCTGGTTTTTCCCTCTTTTCTAAAGCCCTTGTTGGTGGGTTTTCTGGTGTTTTTGCTCAGGTATCTTTAAGTTGTCATCTTTTTCCATTTTTTTTTTTTTTTTTTTTTTAAAGGTTGATTATGAGGAATCGAGTCCCAACCCCATGCCACCCAGGTATGATTCCTCATTCCAAATCCATACCCATGCACGAAACAAACGCCCCCTGAATGGTCTCTTTGTGCTTGATTTGGTCATTTGTCTTATGATTGTCCTAAAATTGAATATTGCGTCGAACACCACATCAAATGACTGATACTTCATGGTAAAAGTATTTGCTTTGTTCATTCCATATATAATATGCCCTAAAATTGATTTGAAGTGTATTGATGCTTTGTGTTGTCAATGAAGAAATGCATTTGAGAGTTAGGTTTGTTGTAACTGAATAGAGTGACGGAGTTCTCTAAATCGCTTGATCCAAACAACATTATCATGGATTGTTTCTATTAATTCTTGCAAGATTGGATTCATTTATCAAGGCAAATATGAGAAATTAGATTAAGGCGCTACGTATAATTGTTAGTGTTGTCGTGAATTTGGGACAAGGATTTCCCTGAATACCTCCGTATCTTTGTAAGTGAAGAGGCTGAGTAATTGTGTAAATTCCCGTACCCCATTCGATAAAGTAATACAGAGGAAGTGCGAGGCCCAACACCCAAGAGTTTCTCTCCTACTTATCAATCAATCTACAAGATACCTATAAAAAAAGCTCAAAGTCTATGAACACTCTCCTTATTCCTTGTTATTCTGGTTTACAAGATTTTGTAGGACGTCCATAATTCCACAAGAACAAGCAGAACTTCCCTTTCCCACTTGTATGTCCTCTATGCCGTACAGAGTATTTATAAAGATTGAGCACCGTCGCATTGCAAAATAGAGTATCTGTGTAGAATTGTGAAATAATCTTACAACCTTGTCAACACGTCATAGATATATGAGGCGAAAGGTAGCTTCTAGGTCTTCTTCACTCCAACTTGTCATAAACAAATTATCTTTACCACCACATGGTCCAAACTCCAAACAATGTTTGAACCTTCAGAGATGCCTTGTGTTCCCCAATGAAGTCGAATCACCAAAAGGTAGTCATAAAGTAGGCATTCTAGTCATGACCAAGTTTTGAAATTGGAGCGTTGGGGGTGAAGCTATGTTTGGTTGGAAGCTTTGACCTTTTATCTCATCCGTCAAGCATCCAGTTCTTAACCGAATAACCAATACAATTAAGTTTAGTAAGGACTTGTTTGGTTACCTGTTTAATCCCATGGTGCCATGGTGAGTCATTATGTAAGCAATTCGGGTGCTTTGCATGCTTTGTAGACCTAAAATTATTTGCCGTTATTGAAAATTTTCCAAGTAATCGCATATTTTCATCTAGTTATTAGGCCGATGGGGTAAATTTCAGTTCATATACTGAGAAGTGAGAACAACATTTAGGTCGAAATATACTGCTTTAGCGTAAGTTCATTTTTAGGTAAGAGTAAACAATTCGGGGAGTATACACTGAAAATATTTCCTTATTCTTGACTTCTGTGTCTCATAGATTGTTGCTGAATCCTGAATGAAGCTAAGGGTGTGTTTGGATTGAGGGAAATGAAGGGAAAGGAAGGGGAGGGAAATGAGGGGATTGATTTTCCTTTGTTTGGATACAAAAAATGGAGGGAAGGAAATGGAGGGGGAGGGATTTGGAGGGATCCATTTTCCCTCCTCAAAGCCTAATTGGAATCCCTCCAAAATAGGCAAGATTTGGAGGGAAAATGGTATCCAAACAACACCATTTCCCCTCCCCTCCCCTTCCTTCCCCTTCCTTCCCCTTCCCTCATTTCCCCTCCCCTCCCTTTCCCTCCTATTTTGCTATCCAAACACACCCTAAGAGAACTTGCAATCTGGATAGCTGATATATTTTGGTTCTAGAGTGGCTGAACTGAAACAAAATGACTTGCCATTTAAGTTACTCTACTTTATATTGTGAATTCGCAGTTACTTGAATTTTGATGTAGTAGTGCATTACTCAAGTTATTGTACAATATGGAACATCATAAACAGCTTCTTTGCGTTTCAAAGCTGCATGCATTTAACTCTCCTTATTCAGGTTATGGCTGCGATGAGCCTTTGAGATACTGGCGTAATGTTGTTAGTGTCATTATACACAGCCCGAAACACATGTTATGGTTTTCATGCAGTTGTTTTTTATGTAAACGTATCATATGATGCTGAATTTGTGTGAAAATTATCAACACCTCGGTTCATACTTCCCAGGCTTGCAGGTGGTGGCAAGTCCAGCTGATTTGGTGAAGGTTAGATTGCAAGCTGACGGTTGCCTGGTCAGCCGAGGTCTGAATCCCCGATATTCTGGCCCTGTTGATGCTCTGCACAAGATCATTCGCACAGAGGGAATCCGGGGACTTTGGAGAGGGGTTTTGCCAAATGTCCAACGAGCCTTCTTAGTCAACATGGGGGAGTTGGCTTGCTATGATCACGCAAAGCGCTTCGTAATAAAAAATCAGATAGCTGATGATAACATATACGCTCATTCGCTATCTTCAATCATGTCTGGTTTGTCGGCTACTACACTTAGCTGCCCCGCTGACGTAGTAAAAACAAGAATGATGAATCAAGCGGTAAATGAAGAAGGTAAGTTGATTTATAAAAATTCATTTGACTGTCTAGTGAAGACGGTCAAGGTTGAAGGAGCAAAAGCATTATGGAAAGGGTTCTTCCCGACATGGGCTAGGCTTGGTCCTTGGCAGTTTGTGTTTTGGGTGTCATATGAAAAATTTAGGCACATTGCTGGGTTCTCGTCTTTCTGACATTTAGTCACTTTGATATGGTGGCGTAAGTATAACCATTGCATTATATCTTTCTTTGAGACTTGATTTTTGGATAATAACTTCAGCTGTTGTACACCAGAATGTTTGCAACTAGGTTGGAGCTGGTCCCGAACTCGTTCATTTATATTTAATGCTGATCAGCTGATGGAAACATTTTCAATATAATGTAGTATTTTATTTTTATTTTTATCTAAGTGGAAACATTCTGCGAAAAATGACCCACCTTCCTTGTTGAACTCCTCTGCGTCGATCCCACTGATTCTCTGTTATGGAAAGTGATTTCAGTGAATTTTCATTTTTTATGTCTCCTGAGAAGTGATTCCAGTGAATTATCGGCTGAAAAGTTTGAGCAAGAGTTGCTTATGCTGGTATACGTAATTACCCTATGATAATGATTCTCGGTGATTCATTAACTGTCAATGACTAGGTAAGAAATTATTTTACTGGTTCACCGGGACAGAAATCACAGCATACTTAGTAATGTAAGGTGGACAGGAAGATTGTCAGTGAACAAGAAGGTAGAACATAACCTGTGTCATTTTGACGAAAAAAGTTGTCATTGGTTGGCAATGACGTTACTAGGGTTCATGTGGCAGAGCAATATGGCTGGAATAGTAGAAAACCTTTTTGCTGTTACAGTAACGCCGTGAAAATTTGTAACCCGGTCAAAATTCCCTGGGAAAATCATCCTTTAATCGATGTTACCTTTGATTATTTCCTCAAAACTTCTTATAAACTTAGCAAGAGGTACAATGTTATGATCTCAATATTTAAGACAACCGAGCTAAAAGAGGCAATCAAACACAATTTTACAATGAAAAAATTCAACAAAAATAATGTTACAGTGGCAGGTAAGTCATCTAACCTAATCTACATCTCATCATGACCATCAACAACCTTAAGACCCCAAGTCATATCCTCACAATGCCTCACATGAGGCACCAGATTACCGGTATCGATACCGGTTTTTGCCTTGCAGTCCCAAAACGGAGGCGCATGAAAACATGGCTCGATTGACATTGCCCGAACACAAGGGGGATCGGGGACCTTTTCGTCTTCTGGCTTATGTAATATCCACGGTTTTAACCCGCCAAGACCTTGACCGATATAGCCAAAAGTCGACCATGCACTCGTCACCAACTTATCACTCAGACTAAGAAGATACATTTCTGCCCATGCTTTCCTATTATGAGTCTTCTTTTCTGATTTCTGGTACCCTTCGTGGCTTGGCTGGTAAAAGGCAACCGCCTCACCACTAACAGTTGGGTATTCCCAGTACAGTTCTCGGAGAGTCTCGTAGTAACCGGAGTTTAGAGATGTCGTGAGGACCGCTATTGATTTCTGATTCTTTGATAAGCTTAAACCTGAATCATCCTTGTTGATTTCAGGAAGTAACTTTTCCTTTGATATACAGGATTGAATTTGGTCCTTCACGTGTTGAAAGGGTCCTGGACCGTCCTCAAATGTTCGAATCTGTATGCCTATCCTCTCGTCCGCTTTTGCTAAGTAAGCATTATAATACCGTGTGATCAATCCCCAAACTTGGTTCGTCGGGTGGAAGAGATACCGGCCTAGGTGGTGGAAAATGGTAACCTTTTCGGGAAATAATTTGAACAATTCTTGTTCGAAAGAAGGAATCAAGAAAAGAGAAGGAACGAAGTAATTATCGGTTTTCATTACCAGCCATGGAACTTTGGAAAGAAGACTTTGGTCATCATCGCAAAAGAAAAGCTTGTCATGGTCATTATAATCATGGCCTAGATGAAGATAGAGATACGGTGGTACTGACTCGGCTGAACCATTGAGTTTTTTGTTTTTCAGCATATACCCGTGGCACGTGGGAGATGTCTGGTTATAACCCATGAATTGATTTTTCAGCGGAAAATCTCCTGGCAGAAACCACGATGTACTTGGAAAAGGTTCACAAAAAAGATCCGTCATGTCTGTACCCGGGTCTACAAGCAATACTCGATTTGAGAGAAGAGAATAAAGAAAAGCTGCAGCCAATGTTAGGATTCTGTTTCCCAACCCGCTGTATGCAATCCAAACAACGTACTTACACTCGGTAGGGGAAGCAGTAGAGCTGCCAGACTGAAGTTGTTTCAGTGCGTCACTGTATGGTTGTGTACCGGGTCCACATTGACGGTGTAGCTCTTCATACTTGCGAAGTTTAGAAAGAAGATAGCTAGAAGGCTTGAAAGATGAAGTCTTACGATACATATAAGACTGGTATCTGCTCAAGCACGATGCTTCATCAAAACTAGAGGATAGCAAACCACCGAGCAGTTTGGCAGCAGGGACTTCAACATGTTCCGCAGAAATATTTAGTGATCCTGAGAATGCAACATAGTACGGAAAGTAAATAAAACGAGAGTTCTATCGTTTCAATGCTTCTGAATTTGAGATAAAGAATTCTGCATGTTTCTTATGAGACATTGTAATCGAAATTAGCATTGTGTATATAATACACTCAGACACTCAGTAACAAACAATATCTAGTACTCCATACATCAATCATACCATCCTACTTATATTGTCTCCATATGACTCGTGTGTTCAAATGCTGTTGACTTTGACAAAAAGGCCAAAACAATAACAGCATTCCATAAATGATAGTATTAGGAAAATTGTTACTCCGTATTTTACTATGTTAAATGCGGTAATGAACGTGACATTCTTCGTACACGGACGCTAGAACCCTTGAATAGTGAATAATAATGACCATGTCTTCAAGCATTATAGGTTGGGTGGGTAAAGCAGATAACTACCATCTTTTGAAAATTTAGTTGGTTCCTAATACCGTAATACGGATACGTGGAATACTATAATTATTTAATCACGCTCTACCTTACAATTACGCTGACATTACTAGTAAAGAAAAGGGGAGACAGGTGTTGAAGTGAGGATAGATAGGGTTTGGTAGGACGTAATCCATCTATGATAATGTGATGTACAGAGTTCCAGTTCATCATTCAGTTGACGTCAAATTATTGCTGTACTTTGTTATGAGCTACAATTCCCACATTGTGACCCCTCTCTCCGACTCTCGCATAATTTTTCTCTCATATTTGTGCTCAGACAATTCTCATTGAAATGTAATTAAGATTACCACTAACAAACATGCACGATCTAGATTCAATCTTCACAGAAGGATGGCCAACAGTATAAACAATTCAAGTTCAATAGCATAAACAATATAAGATGCACTACACCAAAGACTGATCGACACAAATCACTGGAATGCTATTAGAAATCTGTAGTAATTTTGTGGAGACAAACAAGTTCTATCAACACCCGTTCTCGAAACTATGATCAGGGACACAACCAGCTCGTTTACAAGCATCTGAATATCAAGTGAAAAATGATACTCCGTAGTTGCTTTATACCGTAGGCTAAAATCTAAATTACAATAATAGATCAGATGTGACGAAGCATCAGCTATTCATGAAATCAGAATGACATTCACAAATATTCCAACATTTCTCATTTGCCTACATCATTGAACCCCGGAAAACTTGGCCTTCCCGGAACTCATATGCGAAGTATCCATCCACTACTCATCAACAAATTTTAACAAAATACTCTAAACAGCAGCTAAACTTGCAGCTACCCATCTCGTAAAACGACAACATAGCCTTAATCTCAAAACCACTTGGGGTCCTCTTACATCAATCCATCAATCCAACATGAACAATTTCTGTAAAACTTGGCGAAACAACAACTACCCAGCTCACAAAATCGAGCAGAAATACAAAAAAGGGTGAAAAGTTCAAAAATTGCAAATAACTCTACATGATCCAAGTAAAATCAAAATGACTACTCTCTATCATTAGCTAATTCTGAAAAACTTGGCGAAACAGTACCTACCCATTTCACAAAATCAAGCATAAATCACAAAACAGCAATCAAATCAAACAGAAAAACAAAGGGAAAAAAAATTCAAATGAAAATTAAAGTGACTCTCAAAACGTATGCAACACATTGACAAGTACCCACTTCACAAGATCAAGCAGAAATCAGAAACCAACAATCAAAATAAACTGAAAAACCGAAAAATAAAAAAGATGAAATAATTACCATGAGAGGAGAATTTAGTGTCCAAAACCCTAGCATCAGCAAAAAGGGAGAAGCTACGATCAGAGTGATGAGGGGTGCGATGAACGAAAGCAAAAATCACAAAAACAGGCAAAACAATCAAAAGGGCAGCGAATGTTTTAGTAATATTTGCAGTAAAAAAACTCAATGACAGAAATGATTGAGATGATTGAGGTCTAAATTCATTATTAATGGCGGAATTATGATCTTGGAGTTTTGTTGGTGATAAACGCTTTCTCAACTCCTTCAGATCCATTTTTTTCTTCAAGAAAAAAAAGATTTACAGATTCATGAAATTTAGCATGAATTTTTGAAAATTGATTAGGGTTTAGTAAGGAGTGTAGAATTAGATTGGGGGTGATCTGATGGAAGAAGATTGATTGGAGGAAATGGAATTAAATTAAGTGAGATTCTGTTGAAAATGGGGCATACAGGTGGTTTAGTGGGCATGAACTAATTATCGAATGTTGTCGGTTTATTATTGTTCTGCAGTTCTACTGCTACTCTTTCCATGTTAGGGCATATTCTCCTCATCTTAAGTTTTTCTCTAGTTCAGAAAACTTCAGATAACTCAAGAAAACTTCAGATAACTTCAGAAAACTTCAGATTACTTCAGACAACTTCAGAAAACTTCAGAAAACTTCAGATTTCTAAATAAATAAATTACCTAATAATAATAATACCTAAGTTATATAACATTAATGTTATTAATAATAGTGATAATAATATTATTAAGAATAATAATTATAATAATATTGATAATAATTTGAATAAAAATAAGACCAATTCAAAACCATTTTATAGCAAATCATAAATTAAAATTAGTTCAAATTAAATATATAGACCGTTAATAAAATTTTCATAAATACTTATCAAATATTAATGAAAATAAATGCTAAAATTTATTATTATTATTATTATTATTATTATTATTATTATTATTATTATAATTATAATTTCATATTATTTCAAAAAACTTCAGAAAACTTCAGATCACTTTAGATAACTTCAGACAACTTCAGAAAACTTCAGAAAACTTCAGATTACTTCAGAAAACTTCAGATAACTTCAGAAAACTTCAGAAAACTTAAGATTGGTTCAGAAAACTTCAGACGAAGAGAACAGGCCCTTACTTGTTGTCCTTTGATTTTTGATGTCTACATCTACATGTCAAGGGTAGCCCGCTACGTTTTGTCTCTTGCGTTAGACGCCCTCCTGATCACCTTGCTCGTTTACTTTATACGTGGTCTTTAGACCATTCTCATTGGGGTGACCACTTTTAAGTGGTCATGACAAAAAATATTATTATTTTATTATATTAATATTGTTCATGACCCATGTTATTTTTGTCCTCCCCATTAGTGACCACATTGGCCACTTTTATATAATCATTTGTTTCACTTTATTATTATTATTATTATTATTATTATTATTATTATTATTATTATTATTATTATTATTATTATTATTATTATTATTATTATTATTATTATTATTATTATTATTATTATTATTATTATTATTATTATTATTATTATTATTATTATTTATTATTTTCTAAAAAAAAAAATTACGTAGAATTAAAATCACTATACCAAGAAATACAAATTTATTTTTCACATTTGATAAAACTTAATTTAAAATTCTAAAAATAATACAATACGAAGTATAACGGTGACAATCAAATTAAAAGTACATCAACTAGGTTAAAATCAAATTAAAACAAATACAATTAAAATTAAAATTACACTACCAAAGCATTAAATAAAGACGACAATGAAAAGTATAAGTCACTAAAATATGACATACTCTTAGTTATTGTTTCCAAATTTTTCCCAAATATGCTCGATTAGATCATTCTTTAAGTTGTTGTGGATATCTCTATCACGTATTTGTGAGCGGTTTTGCATATAATTACACTCATGGTAGATACCCTAGAAGAAAATTGTGATACCTCCATATCGATCTCATGAGGCCCGCTAAATTCAGAGATATCATACTGAGTTTGGTACGTGTCTCTTTCATCTTCAACTATCATATTATGCAATATAATACAAGCCATCATAATTTTACCCATTAACCGATCATCCCAAACAAGACAAGGGCGTTTTATAAAGGCAAATTTAGCTTGTAGTACCCCAAACGCACACTCAACATCTTTTCTAATAGACTCTTGTAATTGAGCAAACAATTTGTGTTTTTGAAGCTGTGGAGCGGTAATTGATTTAACAAAAGCAGCCGATGAAGGATATATACCATCTGTAAGATAATAACCCATATTATATTGTCGACCATTTACAACAAAACTAACCTTTGGCGCTTTACCCTCCAAAATATCGTTGAAAACCGGCGATCTTTGTAAAACATTAATATCATTGCAAGAACCCGGCGTTCCGAAAAATGCATGCCATATCCACAAATCGTATGACGCAACGGCTTCCAATATGATTGTTGTCTTGGTATTTCTCCCGGCATATTGACCAGCCCATGTAGTTGGACAATTCTTCCACTCCCAATGCATACAATCGATACTACCCATCATGCCAGGAAAACCGCGTTGTTCGGCAATGGATAGAAGCCTATGAACATCTTCTTCGTTTGGCCTCCGTAGATATTGGGCTCCAAAAATTGATATGACACCTTCTACAAAGTGTATAAGAGAATCTCTTACAACAGTTTCGCTTAACCGCATATACTCATCAATGGAATCTGCTGCCATTCCATATGCCAAAACCCTTATAGCAGCAGTGCATTTTTGTAGAGGGGAAAGACCTAGTCTACCCGTTGCATCCTGCCTTTGTTGGAAATATTGATCGTTTATCGTGAGTGCGTCAACAAGACGTAGAAATAAGTGTTTTTGCATGCGAAATCTCCGGCGAAATACGTGAGCAGGATACACTGGCTCATTGGAAAAGTAGTCATTGAACAATCGTTCATGACCTGCCTCACGATTTCTTTCAATATATTGCCTACGATTTCTAGGTATTGTGTTAGTATTTTGTTGGAAGAGGTTATCATTTGTAGCTAAATAATAGTCACTTATACTATCAAGGTGTTCATTTTCAATTATGAATTGATGTAGAGCTTGCTTACGTGCTCTTTTATTTTGAAGCCAAGTGTTTTCGGTGGAAGAATCTGAACTTGAACTTGAATTGCTTGAAATTTCATCATTAGACATTTTTTGATTGAAAAAAACTAAGGCGAAAAAAATGGAGATAAATGTAATAGAAGATGAGAAAATTAGAAGAAGAGAAATTTAAGTGTGTGTTTGGAGTTTCATTCATAGGGTATATATAGATTTCAAGTCAAATTCAAATTCAAATTATAACGGTAACATTTGAAATGACATCTAAATGAAAATTCAAATTTAATTGAAATTTGAGTTACAACGGTTACATTTGAAATGACATGTACATAAAAATTCAAACTTAAACTAATGTTAAAAAAATAATAATAAAATACTACATAATACCATTACCATCCTAATTTCTTGGATAATATTTTTGTAGGAGTTCAAATTTTAATTGTTCTTCTTCGAAACTTAAGTGTTCTCTATCCAACAAAGTGGTTAACATCTTTTTCTCAATTCGTTTTTCTTTCTCTTGTAATTTTTTTGCTCCAACTCGTGATCGGATTTACACATTTTTTCAAGAACTTCTAATTGTCTTTCTCTAACAATATTCATTCTTTCAAGTTGTGCACAATATTCCATGTTGCCGGAAGATTCACTGATTTTTGACTTTCCCTTCTTTTTCTTTTTTGTTGTTTCCCTACCCTCTGGACGATAACGAATTGATTCAGGAGTTTCGGGATTTTCTTCGACATCTTCCCCTCTTGATCTTTTAGAGCTTTCACTACTAATTTGAAAACTACCCTCAGCAGATTCATTCATGCTTATACGTGTCTGTATGTACTCCTGTGTCACGTCCATAACAAGAATAATGTCCATTTCATTAACGGTAAGAGGTTCTATCCAAAACCAACTGGTCATGAATAGAATAACTACTACTATTATTATTATTATTATTATTATTATTATTATTATTATTATTATTATTATTATTATTATTATTATTATTATTATTATTATTATTATTATTATTATTATTATTATTATTATTATTATTATTATTATCATTATTATTATTATTATTATTTAAGCTCCACTTTGGATATTGACTCATAATAGTATTAAAAACTTTTAAGTGCTCAAACCTTTTATTTTTGTTATCAGTATCAAAAAGTTGTTGAGCTTCTTCCTCATCGTCTTGCGCATTAGTTCCGCTTTTTCTAGGACGACTTTGAACCTCTTTTAAGCACCCGATCCACTTGTTTGCCAACTCATTAAGTCGTCTAAATCGACTTCTCATAGCCTCAATAGATTTTGGGCCAATTGCTCTTGGATTTTCAGCACGAGATTCTTCATACAACGCGTGAACTTTAGTCCATCGTGTGTTTTGAGATTGATTTGTCCCAGTAATTGCATAATTGCTAATTATACACCAAGCTGACATTAGTGCCTGATCTTCAGCCTCACGCCAAGCGTTACTTTCAGCTCTTTTTTTGGTATTTGTTAGACCTTGATTATTAGAAGGCGATGGTTGAGTTTTTTGAACGAAAAATTGAGTAGAATTCTGTAATGAAATTGGGCATGGAGACAAATTTACCAAATTTGAAATTTTTTAAGAATGAGATACATTATAAAAATTTGGAGGATTTGAGTAGTTTGAATGATTTTAAGAGTCGAAATTAGTTTGAGAGTTTGTATTACTTTGTGAATTTGGATTATTTTCCAAATTATAGTTATTATAATTATTAGTATTTAGTAGATCTAAAAAATTATAGGACATTATTATCATTTTTTTTTTTTTTTTTTTTTTTTTTTTTTTGTTTGTAAAATAGTGAAAATGTTAAGTATGATAAAATAGGTAAAATTGGTCTCCTTTTAAAGAGAAAAATAAAATATAAACATTGGTATATTTTTTTTATTTTTATTTTTAACTTTTTAGTCTTAATAAGAGTGTATATTTATTTTTAAGAGTAAATGGTAGTTTAATTAATTAAACCCTCCAACCTCCCACCTTTATGAAAGTGACAGTTCTTTTTTTTTTTGCATGCAAAGCCGTACTCACTACTTTACTCTCCATTTTCCTATGCATGCAAAGTTGACTTTTTTTGACAAAATTAACTACTACCACTAAAAAGGGGGACAACAACATGGTGAACAATTTTTTTTGCAGTGGTTTTAGCATACCCTCTGCACACAAACGGTGGCAACAACAATTTTAGTTTTTTTTTTTTAAATTTTGTGTTCATGAACACCTACCCATTTTACCAATGGGGATGGTCTTAATGTCGTCATTTGACTGTCTTTTTCATACATAACCAATAGTCATATGGTCAACATTTGTTAGACTATCCCCATTGCACCAAAACAATGAATGTTCAAGCCCAAAATAATTAATATAAAAAAGCTAAATTACTTCAATATGCATGCCCGTGTGTGTCAGTGCACAACCAACGTTCACACAAAAAAAAAGTTTTACTATGCAAGTTTTCATGACACATGACTTCAAATGATTGGTACCATATTTCTTAGATTTGAAAACATTTTCTTTACAAGTTTAAGCACTATTACTTTAATTTTATAAGTGCAAAAAATGTAAAAAATATATTATCATTCATAATTATTTATGCTCTACAAATAGAGACCAAATTTGATATAGTTTAAACATCGTTTTGATTTCACTAATTAAAACCTTAAATAGTCTTATATATAATAAAATCATCTAAAACTTATATAGAAACATTCTAACACATTGTATACATTGTCAAAAAAAAAAAAATTAGACTAAAACATGTTTTTTTTTTTTTTTTTTTTTTTTTTTTTTTTGGAAAAGGATCCGATTGTATTTCACTTCCAAATCCAAAGAGATTACATTATATATTAATCTCTAGAGCAATATCCTCCTCGCTAATACTACTCTCGCTAGCAAATAATCTCACGCATACATGATAGTGAATAGATCGAAAAAGCTGCTCACATGTACAAAAGCGGTCCTGAAATATACGCCTATTTATCTCTTGCCAAAGAAAATAGACACTAGTGATAAGCGAACAACATCGCCATCTCTATCGCCACTGCTTCCCTCTATTAAACATGTTTATCTGAATTTTTCTTGTATAATAAATTTTTTATTACATTTGATTGTAATGGTCACCAATGGGAGGGGTAAAATGTAATGAAGGTTGTGTGGGTCAGGGTGGTCATTGAATAAAATCATATTATTTTATTTGATGACCAAGGTTGAGAATTGTCACTAATGGGGATGGTCTTATAATATAGAATCAATTGCGAAACATTATCTTACAAAATCCTCACTTTGTAAGACACTCCCTTTGATTATTTTTTTTTTTTGCGAACTCCTACCTTTAAAATTTTATTTTTGTAAGACACTACCTGAATTGCCCTTCCGGCCAAAAAAAAAAATCAAACTTCCGATATTGACTTGCATAGTCACGTGACTCTTTCCACTATATTTTATTTTCCCCCTTTTTTACAAGATTTCATTTTTTTTAGGGAAAATGTAACTATTTTTTTGGCAAAAATTAAATTAAAACTAAGGTAGTGTATTGCAAAGAAAAATTAAAACTACGATAGTGTTTTACAAAGAACAATATAACAAATCATGTGACTATGCAAGCCAATATCGAAAAATTGGGTTTTTCTGCCAGAAAGTTTAATTTTGGTAGTGTTTTACAAAAAATAAATTTTAAAGGTAGGAGTTTGCAAAAAAAAAAAAAAAAATTAAAGGGAGTGTCTCACAAAGTGAGTATTTTGTAAGGTAGTGTTTCGCAATTGATTCTATAATATAATTGGTTAATAAAAAAAATTATTATTTAAACATATATAATCTAAGTTATTATATAATTTGATATTTAATATTATTAGGATTCTCACCTTAAGCAAATTCAAAATATACTTAAAAATATGAAATAAAATATTTTAACAAACACTCTATATTTCCAAATTAAAATTAGAAAAAATAAATATATTATATTTGGAAGGTGTGAACAATAAAAATAAAATAAAATAAACAAATTTTTGAAACTAATATATTTTTTAATGAAAATTTAATTAGTTAGGTTACATCAGGGGACTAGCTAACAGGGTGTTCAACCTGTGGGGCGGAACTGGACCCCCTATTTTAAGGGGCCCAATATTACAACATTTCTTATTTATAGATATAAAAATAACACAAAGAACGTAGTAGTACAGTGGTTTAAGGCCCCATATGTGTGTATTGGGACCGCGTATTCCAACTGTTGTCAAGACATTTTCTTGTTTTTTTTTTTTTTTTAAAAAACTTTCTTTTGAACGCATAATGTTTGTTCCAAGAAAATGCTTGGGAAAAAGGTTTAAACCTTAAATTAAGGCTACATAGTTTATTTGAAAAATCATTCCAACAATGATAAGCTTGTTGATTTTGATTAACGATAATTGATTTATATACAATTACCTTCGCTTTCATTACTTTTATTTGAATTTTTTTTTTGGAACAATGAAAATTATTATAGAACTTGAGTAGTATGATTTATAGTGAAGGATTTTGTTTTCAAGAAAATTACGCTCTTTTTAATAATTAGAGGTATATTTTGAGATGTTAGAATAAAATTTTAAACAATAATAATATAAAATAAATTTTATATGTAATAAATAATAGGGGCCATATTTAAAAGTTTGCACAGGGCCCCCGAACATTTTGAGACGGCCATGGGTTACTGTATGCACTAAAATTATATGAAAGTGTCAAAAATAAATTAAATATAATTAATTTGAGTTAATACAAAATTATAGGCTTATGCGGTTGCCCTGGTAAACCGCATAGGCTTATGCGGTTTGGCCCCTAAACCGCATAAGGCTATGCGGTTTGGGGGTGTAGTTTCAGACCTAGTTTCCAAGTTTCGGTTTGATTATATCTCGAAAAGATACAGTATTATCTCGAGCTTGCACGTCAAGAAAACACCTGAGATATTTCTGAGATATTTTGTGAGTGAGGGCCAAAGGCGGGTTTGGGCTCGGTTCTGGGCCCGAGACCCTAAAATGCGAAAAAGGTCTATTTTGTGACATTTTGTGAAATAAGGTAACCCGTGAGACTATATTTTGTGTAAGAGGAGGCTAAAAGGGAAATCTAGCCACCGGGCCTAAATTTAGGAATTTAGGAATGCTGAATTAGACCTCATTAATGTAAAAGGACTAATTGTCATGCAAATGCGAAGCTCATGCCAAATGAAGCAGGACGTGGACCAAGCTGGACCCTAAATGGACGAAAGAACATTTATTTAAATGCGATGTGAAGCGACCTAAATCTTTTAACATTTCAAAACGACTCAAAAATGAATTCGACATATTTAGAACCGTTTAAGTCAACGTTAAAGTATGCGTAATAAAAGTCCGTGTTACATCACAGGGTTTTGTTTGGGAGGGTACGGATATGGGTATCCACAAGAGGCTATTTTTACATAGGCTTTTCTAAAATATTTTCATAAATCATTAATTGAACAAATCTTTATTAAAGTACCCTCACCCCGAATCCATTCTGGCTTCACAGCCTTAGATCTAGGGGTGTCGGCGTGCTCCGAAATCTAGGACATGTCTTTAGGCTTAGGACATGATAGCAGGTTCCTAATTTCCGCGATAATTAGGTGGCGACTCCAAAACAGTTTTAAAGGTTTTAGAACTTAATCTTTTTTAACTTAATCCGCCCTTACGAAAGACGCCGAGTTGGGTCCCTCTCGATCCCAGGTTCCACAATGCCGTTCGGTTATTAACCGCCAAAGTTTCGGCAGCTCGACGGAAAAGGCAATCCAAAACAGCACATCGCCCACTTCGTCGAGATGTGCAACAACGCTAGCACTGAAGGCGATCTACTTGTAAAACAGATTGTTCGTTCGCTCAAAGGAACCGCATTTGCTTGGTGCACTGACTTGGAGCCCGAGTCAATTGACAGTTGGGATGCAATGGAAGATGAGTTCCTTAGCAGGTTTTATAGTGCGAGGCAAATGGTCAAAATGTGTGAGTTGACCAATACCACTCAATGGAATGAAGAGGCAGTCGTTGATTACATCAACAGGTGGCGTGCAATAAGCCTGGAGTGTAAAGAGCGTTTGAGCGAGACTTCAGCAGTCGAAATGTGTATAAATGGGATGCATTGGGATCTCATGTGCATTTTGGATGACAGTAAGCCCAAAAGCTTCCAGGAGTTGGTGACTCAAGCGCACGACATGGAGATTACAATCAAGGGATACAACAAGAGTCATTGATCTTCTTCCAAGGTACAAGCTAACAAGGACTATAAGGGAGTCAACGCAACCGCCAACATGATATCAAGTGATGCTATGACAGTCAGTACCCGCACCGTGCCGATAAAGATTGCACCAAACGTCGCAAAGTTTTATCACAGCAGGACGACGCTGAAAGAACTGCAAGCAAAGCAGTATCCTTTTCTGGAGTCTGACTTACCATGCATGTTGGACGACTTACTAGAAAATGGAGTCATCGAGCTACCCGAGCTAAAGCATCCAAATCAAGTGAACAAAACGACTGACCCCAACTACTGCAACTACCACAAAGTGATCAGTCATTAGCTTGAGAAGTGCGTAACTTTTAAGGGAAAAGCTATGCAGTTGATCAAAGATGGGAAAATAGTCCTGGACGATAATGAAGAAGTGACGACCAATCATACCAATGTGGTAGTGGAAGGATCGCAAACTTCAACGTTGCAAAATGAGATCGTGACTTCAAACGATAAGGATGAAAATGATTGGACCTTGAGGCAACAAAGAAAGGCAAGGGGGAAACCAACTCCAAAACTTTAACATAAGCAAAGCGAGGAAGGACGAAGTGAAGAACGACGGTCAAAACTCTCCAAGATTAAGAATAAACCAACATTGCAAAATTGTCTCAGTCATGTCAGAGTCCACGCTGTCACTGCCATGACTACTGAGACGGGTGGAGGAGATAATGTCAAGGATACTCCCGTAGTCTCAGTGTTCGATAAACTAAGTCTACTAGCGTCGAAGGGTAAAGAAGAACACAAACCGACCCCTAAAGCTTCTTCCGTCTTCAACAGGATACGCCCACCAACAAGGAGGTTAAGTTTATCCGTTTTCAGCAAACTTGGGAGACTCGCACGCGCAGCTCAACAACAACTACTAGCGAGAAATGATCTTTCTGCCTTCGAAAGGTTGAGCATGCAAAAAGACAACAAGAATTCCACCGCTCTCTCTAATGAAGATAATATGTGGGCAATGTTCGATCGCCTAGGTGCTCCAACAAGATCCGCCTTCGCTCACTTAGGCACATCTGGTAATAAGGAGCATATACACCTCGCAGTAACAGATGAAATCCAAGATGAAGATGAAAAGGCGTCGATAATCAAAGAATTATCATCCATTCTCTCACGAAGCGTGTTAGTGTGGTAGACATTATGCAAGAAGAAACCCTCAAGGTGAAGAGACAGACTATTGCAAGTTGACAGCCCTGTCATCTAATAAGTACGTAGGCAGCTTGAGTTGTAACACCCCAACTCATTTCGAGTATTATTTTATTCCTCAGTAGTATTCATGTCTTGTTTCACGTGATTTTCTCATTTCAAGCTCAAGAAAATCATTTCTTAAGCTTTTGTGTTGTGCCGTGTAGTCGCGCGTTACACTTAACGAGGATAGAATCGAGTGTTTAAGTTTGAAGAGGAGGCCGGGGATGGTTAGTAGAGGTTTAGAGGTGGTTAGGGAGGTGTGGCGAGCAAGGGGCGAGAGAGGTACTCTCATGTTGTTCGCGAGGAGGAGAAAAATCTCTCGAAAGTGGACAGAGTGAAAATCGCAACCAAGGGGCGACCAATCCACGAGCCGGGCGCGAGGAGGGAGCCGACCGATTGGCAGCCGGTCTGGACCGGCTGGCACTACTTTATGGTGTCGCGCGTGATTTATTAGGATTTAATTTCAGCTTTTATTTATTTTAATATTAACCTAACTACGTCATAACTCTCATTCATTCATCCAAATACTCTTAAACCCTCTCTTCTCTCTCCTAAAAACTCATTAATTGTAACACCCTGACTCATTTCGTATTTAAATAATTCGTTTCGTTAAAATTCATATTTTATTTCTTGCGATTTTCTCATTTTTAGCTTGAGGAAGTTGCTTTGCTAGCTTGCGTATCGTATTGTCGAGTCGGCATCGCGTATATCGAGGTGGATGACGAGTGCCGAGGTGTGGTTCTGTGTGTGAGTATGTGTGGAGGTGCTTAGAGGGGTGGCAAGTGAGTGGCGTAAGGCTTGGTTGCCACTTGTGCACGTGTAGGAGTGAAAAACATCCGAAATTACAGAGCAGAGCACCCGACCAAGGGGCGAGAGACGAGCGAGTGACAGGTCCAGAGCCGGCCGGCCAGCAGCCGGTCCAGACCGGCCTGACCATTTTTAATAAATGAAGAAAGAAATACTCATTTAACAAGTATGAATTTTTAATTTAGGAAATGATTTATTAGGAAATATGGAGTACAAGTAATTACATTTGGATAAACAAAAAAACAAAAAAATATGCAACCATCAAGAAGCTGTGAGGATTGTTGACCTCCGTGGATAGCTTTGATGAGAACTTTGTTCGGACTTGTTTAGACTCTGCTAGATTAGACTTGTCATTCGTTTTTATACTTATGTTTTTGAAGGTTTTGATTGTACGGGTATTTATTCCCGATCTTTAGACCTTAAGGTCTACTCTTACTATTTGGGTTTGTTTAGATTGTTTCGTGAGTGACAATCTGGATTCACGGTGTTTCCGCCACCGTGATTTTCACTTCTACCTTCATTTTCTTTATTAAAAGCCCTTTTAAATCATATTTTATTTTGTTAAAAAAATTCCGGGTTGTTACATTTATTCATCCTCATAAAACTCCATTAAAATCCTTCAAGTTTCATCCTTTCAACCCTAATTCAATTCTTCATAATTTCTTCGGTAATTCTTCGCTTCTACGTCATTCTTAGGATAATTTTCATAGTTTGTTTATTATTTTATGTGTTAGGGTTTGTATGCTTATATTATATGTATGTTTTGTGTGCTAATCAAAGCAGAAGAGGAGGTAAACGAGGAGGACACATATATATCGAGGAAAAGGAAAGCTAGATCGATTGTTGTGCTTAAACAAGGTAACTGGATGTAGCAGTAGCCATATTTTGACTTGTATGAGTCCCTAGTGATTCTGTAGATTGTTGACATTGATTGTATGGGTGTAAGTTGTGAACTTTGGCTTTTTTGGTTGGTTATGATTGATTGTTGTAGCAATTGGAGTCGGCCTCATACATATGAGTCTAGAAGCATGTTCTAGGTTGTGTGATCACATATGGGATGTTTACTATGTTGCTATGATGCCTAAGGTTGATAACTTGAATTGACTATTAGTCTTAGGGTGTGTTTGGATAACAAAATAGGAGAGAAAGGGAGGGGAGGGGAAATGAGGGAAGGGGAAGGAAGGGGAAGGAAGGGGAGGGGAGGAGAAATGGTGGTGTTTGCATACCATTTTCCCTCCAAATCTTACCTATTTTGGAGAGATTCCTATTAGGCTTTGAGGAGGGAAAATGGATCCCTCCAAATCCCTCCCCCTTCATTTCCTTCCCTCCATATTTTGTATCCAAACAAAGGAAAATCAATCCCTCCATTTCCCTCCCCTTCTTTTCCCTCCATTTCCCTCAATCCAAACACACCCTTAGTATGGTTATTTATAAGTTATAGTGATAGTTACTCCGTATTAAGCTTGTTATTGCAACAATGGCTATAGTTTATGCTGAGATTGACTAAAATGGGTTGCCATGACTTTGTTGAGTAAAAGATTGAACATTGTGATGTTGGTTAGGAGTTGGTTCAAGTTTGAGTTGGTTTGTTTGCATGCTTGAGATGAGTGTGCGTACGGGTACTGTTTGGCACGTACGTGAGGAGCTACGACGTCTTTTGTAGGATGGATACCGCCATCTGGGTTCTCAGCTGTTTTGTAGCGGTTAGAGACTATGGTTATTGAATCACCGTTTCGTAGCGGGAATTACGTCGCCACTGTTTTGTAGCGGTGGTCCATTGTTTTGTAGCGGTGGGATTTGGCCAAATTTAGACAATTGTTGAGGAATTTTGTAGTTCCGCCATAGGGTTGGATGATCGTTGTTGTTTCATCTGGGGTGATTCTTATTGTTTCACCCAGTGCTCCGTGCTTTCTCTTGCATTGTTGATCATTGGTTGTTGATGGTTTGAGCTTAATTGATCTAAAATGAACTAGTTATGCTAGGTTGTATCGGTTATGTAGTTGTTGGTTGTTTATACTCTGATCGTAGGTCATAGGCCAGGTGAGACGTATGTTGTATTGCTGTTTACATTGGTTATGTTGAAATATAAATGGGGACTACTACCTAGTTACTCCCCACTGTCTGTGACTGTTAAATTATTCTTTGCTACAGGTATGCGCGGGACGAGATGGAGAAGTGAGAAGCCTCGTGAGGATGACCCCGTAGCTAGCATTGATTGATTAGACTTGTTTTGTTAGACATGTTTCAGTTTGTTCAGACTTGTGTTATCGGTTTTGGATTTGAAAGGGTATTTATTCCCGCCTGTTTACACCTCAAGGTCTAGACCGTTTGTTTGATTGTTTTTAGTGAGTGACGATCCGGATTACACGGTGTTTCCGCCACCGTGGCTTCGCTTTTATTTCATTTTTCATTTATCCACCTTTTAAATCGTATATTATTATATTTAAATAATCTGGGTTGTTACATGAGTACACATATTTCTCAAGTGCAGCTGCATCCAAAAAATAAATCGCATTGCGGGGGCATTAACACACGTCAAGCTAAGCTCTTGTGAAAGTGTCAAAAACTGTAAAAGACGCTCCTAAGCAAAAGGTAAAACTGCAAGCTACACTCCTAAGCATAAGCTAAAATTTTAAATCACGCTCCTAAGCAAGAGTTAAAACTGCAACAACTGCGTCGCTCCCAAAGAAGAGGTAAAACTGCAACAACTACGCTCCTAAGTAAGAGCTAAAACTGCAACAGGACCCTCCTAAGCAATAGTTTAAATTGCAAATAAACACACACACAAACACAAAAACAAAGACAAAAAAATTAAAAGGAAAAAAAACAAAATAAAATTAAATGAACTACGTCGGCTTGTTCCCGCGAAATTGTCATTCATGTTAACTAGCGGGTCGTAGGCAGTCTAAGTAAATTAAAATGCTTAGATGCAGCCCTTACAAAATCAAAAACCAAAAAATGCCCTAACCCGCAAGAGCTAAAACTGTGAACGGCGAAAATAAAATAAACAATCAAACTACAATGCTCCTGGCCCGCAAGAGCCAAAACTGTGAACTGCGAAAACAAAACAAAGTTGCATTGCCCCTAAGCAAGAGTCGAAACTGCAACCTCTGCTACTAAGTAAGAGTAGAAATCAAAAGATGCGCTCCTAAGCAAGAGTAGAAAATGCAAGCTGCTATGGATACCCGTATTCGTACCCTACCAACAAAACCCTGTGATGTAACAGGACTGACATTTTGACGCTAACTTAGACGATTTTCTTATGTCGAGTTCTAGTTTAATTGTGTTAATGCATAAACAAGTCAAAATGTAAAATGTCGCTTAATTAAATGTTCATTGGTTCATTTAGAATCTAGCCTGATTCACCTTAAGCCCAATTCGCAAAAGCAGCCCACACATAAAGCATTGGGCCTTTTCCTTACAAGGCCCAGTTCAATTCTTCTTCATTCCTAAATTTAGGCTCGGTGGCTAAAATCACTATTTAGCATCCTCATTTTCAAAAACCGACCTTACGTGTCGTCTTATTTTAATATTTTCAGGTCTCGGGCCTAAAACTGAGTCCGAGTCTGCTTTTGGCCCACTTCTCAAGGACATGAGCCCAGTACAACCCAATTAGGCCCTCAAAGAGCTCTCCAACCGAGTGCCTTGGAGCATAAAAAAATGTAATTATACTGTATCTTTCTAAATCTTACGAAATCAGAACTTGGAAAGATTCGTAATATTGCATAAAATCGGCCCCTAAACCACCTCAGTGCATGCGGTTATCCTAGGGAACCGCATGGCTTCATGCGGTTTCCAGACGGTTTCCTACCCAATAACTATAAATACGAGCCTTTACCCGAGGTTCCCAAACACACATTCACATCAATTTACATCGTTCTCATACAGAACTGTCTCTGCAAATCTCTCACAAAAGCCTCACGCATACAAATTTTGAATTCTTCTCAAATCTCGTATTGAATTCCATTTTTCTTTTGTTATAGCGAAACTCTTGTAACACCCCGACAAAACCTACTCGGGATATTATTATTTAAAAACATAAAACTGATTAAAAGGAACTTTATTGAAACAAAATAGGGTTTAAAACAAATGTCGAAAAACAAAAGTAATATAAATATTGCGAAAGCGTCCAACATAAATTAAAGTACTCGTTCAAGTAGTGATCGCATCCCTCTAATCCCGCCGAAACTCAAATAACCTGCACGGAGTCTGCTCCCCAATATAACCGAAAGAGTCATATGGATCACCACAGACCCACCCAAAAGGTGGACAAACAAGCAAAGCGTCAACACAAAGGTTGAGTAAAGAATGATAATTTAAATAAATGAAAGATTAATAAAACAATCGTTAGAAACTTTGAATTATAAAATAGATAACCCTTGCAACAAAATTTTAGAAAATAGACTTTTCAAACCAACTTTAATCAAATGCATTTGTACCATGGAATCAATACGAATAGAGTAACCATGAAGGCGGGCATAACCCAACCAACTACAATAATTGGTCGTGTTTAGACTTAAGTGCATGCACCCTTACAAGGGCCAACCCCAAGAAGTGATCTAACAGACACGGGGAAGTGATCAACAACCCCAAAGCCAGAATATATATATAAAATGTAGTCGCCTAGAAGACGAACTACCCTCTATCTCAAGAACCATGGATTAAAACCTTTATAAATAGGAAAACATTTCCACACCCTTATCAAATCCTTTATCGAAAACATTTCGATAATAATAATACCATCACCCAAAAATTGAAAACATTTCAATATAATAATTTGCCTTGAAATTCTTTAAACCAAACCATTTTTCCAATCCATAATTAAACATTCAAAACTTTTAGGAAATATCATTAGAAATGTAGAATCGAGAAATACAATATTAATATTAAAAACCAAATTCAAAATCATGCTTGGAACATCCAAACTCAATTTATAAAAGCATCAATCAAACAAAGCCTTAAACAATTCATAGAATCAATCGAGGGAACAAAGATCGATTCCTTACCTTGAATTACTCCTTTTCTTACGACTCGGTTAGGTTAGAAGGGTTCCTCAACGAACTCGGATTCTACAATAAACAAGAACATCCTATTATAATACGTTCGATTCCTATAGCCATGTTACGTTTAAATATGCGAAGTCTAGCGTAGAACGATGACTAGTTATTCGACTCGAGGTGATTCTAAAATTCCCGAACCTTTATTTACGGTCTTAAACGGAGTTTATTAAGTTCCTATATGAGTTCTAGGATTGTCTATTGAGACCTAGGGGCAAACCCTAGTCGAGAAAAGAAGAGACTAAGCAAGACTTAGGAATTCCAGTTTTGGCAGATTTGCGTCTTCTCGGAATAAAATGCTTTTGAAAATCTAAAAGACGGAATTTTGAATTGAAAATTTTTGAGCGTATACTAAGCCTAAGTAAGGTCTATGCAAAATTTCATGATAAAATAATAAGTTTAGATTAAGAAATAAAATGCGGACAGAAGCTTTATTCCAGAAAATACAGTTTAGAGTGATTTTACAAAAAACGATGTGCAAGATTACTCGTTTAGAGTTAAGAGTCATGCTTTGAAGGGTATACTCTAATCCCATAGATAAACAACTTTCATTTTATATGAAACCACAAATTCCATTTAAAATTTGAGAAAACGATGTTGCAACAGACCCCTAATTTCCGGGATTAAAATTTCACTGAGGATAGTTATAAAATAAATTCCTTTAAATTATGAAAACATCTTAGAACGTGATTTAAATTTTTTTATGAACTCTTAAGACCTTTATGGTGATACTATAAAAAGGATTTTGAAATTAGAATTTATTTAGTGTCCTAAAATAAATCGACAACACAGAATAGCAGATGACAGATTTTTTTACGATTCGATTCTTGTTAAGTTTATGTGTTTTCTAAACAAGGGTTAAGACAAGGATTAAGCACGAAATTACGGTTTAAGGAATAGGTAAGAGTCTTACTTATAAGCCTTAGAATGTGGTAAAAAGGATCCTCCAAACCCTTGTTGAAAAACCCGACTCAAGATTACCCGTACTCGAACTTGTGTGGTTGAGAGCTACTTACGAGACCTTTTTCTATGGAATTTTGGAGAGAGCTTTTGAATAGTTTTTGCAGAGATTATAGAGTGAAAATGATGAGTAAAATGATGGATGAAATGACTCTAATAAGTGAGGTTTATATAGGGTTAATAGGAGTAAATGAGAGAGCCAAAAACACCCCCCCTTTCCAAAGTCCTACACGTCCAATTCAAGGGGAAATGGGCTGTTTTCATTTAATCAATTCTTTGGGAAAAATAACACTATCATTAAGCCTCTAATTAATCACACTTAGAATTGGCTTTAGGGAAATGAACTTGGCAATAATTACAAGGAAGTCTTAATGATAATGAAGAAGTATAATGCATGTATACTCCATGCATTTTATGCGTGTAATGTATGTGTATGTGTGCAAATATTGCTCTTATTATAATGCAATGGATCATACTTTTAATTGTGTTTTCATTGATTAGGATTTTAAATAAATATTTTTTTTTTACAAAATAGTTTGATTTAAATTATCCAAATATGAGAAAAGACATTTAATAAAATATATAAGTATACGCAAATATATACCGTATCATAAGAATGTATTACGTTAAATTTCCTTCTTGTTTTATAAAGTATTCTTTAAATAATATAGATGTGACCCAAAATATATTTTGAACTATGTTGGAATATAAGGAATTCAACCAAAATGTAATATTGTAACGAAAATAGAATTTATAGACTTTGTATATAGAAATCTTTTACCTTTAAAAAAAACCGTCCTTTGAAATAATAATTGTTAAATAGATATTTTTAAAGAAAATATATAAGAACAAATATTTATTATAAATAATGAGTTTCGAATAACGTATAGACTCGAGATATAAATATAAGCTGACTTAAGAATTTATGTGAGCTAATTGAACTGGAGAAAGTTGAGAGAGCTTTAAATGAGCTATATGTAAGATTAAAATAGTTGAACTTAACTAAGTCGAGCTAAGAAATGTAAATTAATACGATCTCAAAATTCTCGGGTATTACAACTCTGCTCGTCTTCCTTGGTAAATTAGGTAGTATATGACCCACACATGGTCGATCTCTCTTCTCTAGACTGACATAGGGCTTACATTAACGCCCCTTCGATTTTGGCCTTGAGGCTGTTTTGGATAAGATTGTCTTATAATGGGGTGGATACTCTATTCATCTTGCACGCCAAAGTCGCATAAGCAACAACCTTAAATTAAAATGATTCAACGGATTTTAATTTGAGTTTATGCATTAACAATCTTCTTTTTATGCATTAGCACGATACATTGAATTCGACATGAACTAACCGTTTTCATTAAACATCGTTAAAACATGCTAAAACTGAGGATTTTAAACAAACTAAACAAAATTTTTGCATCCTGCATAGCGAGCCGCCTCTGCACTGGAGTTTTGGTATACAAACCACCAGTACAGAAGCGGTTTGCAGGGTAAACCGCATTGCACCACGCGGTTTCCCGTTTGTCTTTTGCATTCATCTGTGTACTTTAATATCGCATATGCACGTAGCGAATTACTTAAGATCAAATATACTTTAATTGATTGTTCTCGAGCCGGTAGTGGCTATTTTCTAAATAAGCTTTTCAAAAAGGTTTTTTCTAAAACAACTGATTTAATCTGTTGGAGTGTACCCTCACCCGGAATCCGAATTTGGTTTCACAATAACCTTAGACGGAGGGATGTCGACATGTCCTGAACTCTAAGGCCATGTCTTGGAGTTCAAGACATGTAGGCGGGTTCCGAGTTCCGCATAACTTGGCCACGACTCCAAAACAGTTTTCAGGTTTTTCTTACTTAATCTTTTAAACTTGAAGCAGCTCCTCTTTATTCGCCAAAACACCTAGTACAAGAAGCCGAGTGGTCTACCGCGTAGACCCCGTACCCACAGTTGGCGACTCCGCTGGGGACTTTTTATTTTTAAAATTCAAAATAAACTTCTTCTATTTTAAAAATAAAGAGGTCAAACTCAAAAAATTGAGAACAATTCATCTTTCTTTATTTGAGCTAAGTTCGTCTAGAGTCAAGTCTAAAAGTGGACTCACAAGCACCCGACCTCGAGAGGTTGTCCCTAATGTTGGCTTGTCCATTCGATAAAACACATTCTAGATAGCCTTCCTCTCACCCCTCCACGGCTTGCCGTAACAGATTATATCCACCACCCCATGGGCCCACTCCGGATCGCACGCACGATCACCGTGTCGACTAAGTGGACAAACATATGCCAAAGCGTACTCGGTATATTTGGAAGTTTACGCAACCTTTGACCAAAATCCCGAGTCATACGTGCATGTACCAAGCAGCTATTTCATACACAAAGAGAATGAGAACATCCCGACTAGCATAAGGATAAGCTTCCCAATAAGCTTGCCCTTATTGACCTCCCCATCTTTCAAGGACATAAAAGCCCGATCATTCACATCCGAGATTTCAAATCCCAAATGGCCATTAAGGGGGTACCCTCTAAACATTGGCCAACTCTTTTTCCGCACTCTCTAGCAGCAGTGCCGAAGACATGGTTCTACTCTCTCGAACCAAGCCGTCTCTCAACCTTTGAGGACATTGCGGTCAAATTCGACCGCCAATACTGAGGGAATGATGACACTCAAGTCCTGATTCGCACCCTCAAAGTCCTAACTCAAAGGGACAATGAAGGTTTCACCGAGTACCTTACTTGGTGGAAAAAGCTTAGTGAGCAAATTCCTAACCGCCGACGAGAGGACAAGCTCGTCTCCAAGTTTAACAACAATCTGCGACTCGTGTATCAACTACACATGCGGTACAACAACATTCAAAACTTTCAGCAACTTACTAAGGTCGACACCCAATTGAGGATGACCTTAGAAATGGACCATGGCCAAATACACCGGCCTTGCCTACAAAAGAAGCTCCTCGCGTTCGTCTAACATTGTAAAAAGCAAGGAAAATCGCATGGTAAACATCCTTGATACATGTGCAACAAAAACGCAACTTTTAAGACCAAACGCACTTTCGACCCGCTTTACATGTCTTAAACTAAGGTATTCCAAAGGTTGGTCGAGAGGAACTATCTCTAACCCATAGGGCCTACTAGCGAGCCGCCCGAAGACAAGAAACCCAACCTTTTGTGCATAACACCAAGGCAAAGGGCACGACACAGAAAACTGCTTCCGTCTTAAGAATGTTATTCAAGATCTCATCGATGGAGGCAATCTTGGAAAATCAACTCCAAACTCTAAGCCATCTAACCAAAACAACCCCCTTCACAACCACATAATCTTTGTGGGGTCATTTCCCATCATCGATTGCTCAAACCTCATTGCTCCTACCAACAATGAGGTGAATGGCGTCTGGTTTAGTGACAAAGACGACGATTGGCCTACCACTAAAAAAGTTGTTGATGCGGGAGCAGTGGAAACACAATGGAAACGAGGCCTTGGAGAGCACATGTTGCGGGAGCATTGGAAACACAGTAATAACAAAGCTTTGGAGGGCACGATTCCGACCATCTGAATGGAACCACAGTAGAAACGCAAGCACGTTTCTCACTATCCGGCAAGAAACGCAGACACGTTTCCAACTGTCTAACTGGAAACGCAGAAGGAAACGCAGGCTTTGAAGGTTCCTGGAAACTCACAGGAAACGCAGACACGTTTCCCACAGACTAGGCTGAAGCTTATTTGGAAAATGTGTACAGCACAACACGCTTTCCTTAAATTAGTCCGTAGGATCAGCTAGTATAATCTTAATTATTCTTATTTTATTTTCTTTATTTACTTGCAAATAAAGTAGGAAAATTTCCTAAATTGTGTTAGGAATAATCTAATTGATTTTATTTATTTTTGTTAGTATGTTTTCTAAATAGAATTAGGAAAGTCTTAGTTGATGAATAATTTGGTTTCCTAATTATATTAGGACCAATATAGTTGTTTAGAGTACTATATATAAGGTTGGATTGTGACCTTATATCATATCTTATCATACATTGAATTATCAATAAAGTTTTATACTTTGCCTAAACTTGCGAGTTTAAACCTTGAATTCTTTCTTGCGAGATTGATTTCAAACTCTTCCTTGCGAGGTTGAGGTTTAGCTAATCAAGTGATTTCCTTGCGAGGATTGATCAAGATTACTTGTTTATCCGTTCTTGTTATCAAGAACTTGCATTATCCATCTTATTTGCAACCTCACGTTGCGTTTCCACCCAAAAACAGCAACCTCACGTTGCATACATATTCACAGTTACAAATTCTGCTGCTACGTTTCTAAAGAACCTACGCGTTCTATATCAAATTGGTTATCAGAGCTCGATTCTTGATTTATTTTTCAATAAATCTGTCTTGGGCAGCTTAAAACAATGGAAGATAATTCTGGTCAAGATAAGCCGTGGATGGAAGACATGAATTCCATGCAGAAAGAGCTAAGTCAGTTGGCATACATGGTGAAGCACATGTTTAAAAGTGGTTATAAGAAACCAAAGAACCCGAATATAAGTGATGATGAAGGTTCGATTGAATCTGAAGAAGAAGAACGTCCGAGAGGAAGGAAGATCACCAAGAACGATGATGATCGAGGTCTCAAACTCGATATTCCAGATTTTAAAGGTGACATGGATCCGGAGAGTTTCTTGGATTGGATTCGACAAGTCGAGAGAATCTTTGAGTATAAGGAATATGATGATAGGAAGCAATTTAAGGTTGCAACGTTGAAACTCACCAAATATCCTTCTTTATGGTATGAAAACCTAAAGAAACAAAGGAGGAGAGAAGGAAAGCCAAAGATTGAGTCTTGGGTTAAGTTGAAGAAGCACCTTATGAAACGTTTCTTGCCTCGTGATTATGAGCAAGAAAACTACTTGAAACTCCAATCTTTGATGCAAGAAAACTTGTCCGTGACTGAATACATCAAAGAATTTGAGAGGATAACAATCTTATGCGATCTTGAGGAGAAAGAAGAGCTGAGAATCGCAAGATTCATCAAGGGCCTAACACCCTCGCTTGCGGCCAAAGTTGAAATTCAGAATTTTGATGGTTTTAATGATGTGTGCAGGTTAGCTTTGAAGTTTGAGAAACAAGAGGAGGCACGAAAGACTAATCCTTATTCAAGAGGAGTGGTCATTGGTTCGAGTTCTCAAGCTAGAGACGCTCCAAGCAAGCCTAAAGAAACTCCAAAAGAGGAATCTCGAGATAAAGAAAAGAGAATCGCTGTGGAGACTAAAGGAAACTCAATGAGGCGTTGCTTTAAGTGTCAAGGCTATGGTCACATAGCAAACGAGTGTCCTCTAAAGAGAGCACTCACGGTTCAAGAATTGGAAGGGTTGGTTCCTAACTTTGTCACGCCTAAGGAGAATGAAGAAACGGAAGACAAAGAGGGAGTGGTTTATGATTTGGGTCCCTTGAGTGAAGATGAATGCTTGGTTCTTAGAAACCTTCATGTGGAAACGAGCACGACTGAAACGGAACAAAGAGAGCAGATTTTTCATACCCGGTGCAAGGCTAAGGAGTAGAAGAGGCGTTACCAAACAAACCGGCTATATTTGATGAAGCTTTTGAAGATATGGTTGAATACATAGTTGAAGAGGTGAAGGAACAAGTTGATTCGATTATAGAAGGAAATATTGACTATTTCGATGAAGTTCTTGAAAAGGATGAGTTTGTTCAATTCGAGGTTGAAGCGAAGTTTATTGATAATCTTATGATGATTGCTAATGAGAAATCAACGAGTATGTCTAAGGATGATCATGGTGATCCTAATCTGAATTTGCAAGCTTTTCAATTAGCAGATGTTTGTGCACAAGGGGAAGAAACTGCAACCCACAAAAAAAGATTCAAGAGAAGACGCAAGCTTGGAATGTATGAGTTGAATTGGGATAATCATGAAAAGCCAAAGAAGAAGAAGAATAAACTGAAAGTTTGGATTGAAGATGATGAGCTTAAAGATCAATTTCATATCCACTTAAGTTTTCAAATTGTTGTTTCTTGTTTTTTGTTTCCAAGATTTGTTTTTGATCCAGGAGGTCATTGGTCCAAGAATCGGGACAATTCTTTTTTAAGAAGGGGAGAATGATGCGGGAGCAGTGGAAACACAATGGAAACGAGGCCTTGGAGAGCACATGTTGCGGGAGCATTGGAAACACAGTAATAACAAAGCTTTGGAGGGCACGATTCCGACCATCTGAATGGAACCACAGTAGAAACGCAAGCACGTTTCTCACTATCCGGCAAGAAACGCAGACATGTTTCCAACTGTCTAACTGGAAACGCAGAAGGAAACGCAGGCTTTGAAGGTTCCTGGAAACTCACAGGAAACGCAGACACGTTTCCCACAGACTAGCTGGAAACGCTGGAAAACGTGTACAGCACAACACGCTTTCCTTAAATTAGTCCGTAGGATCAGCTAGTATAATCTTAATTATTCTTATTTTATTTTCTTTATTTACTTGCAAATAAAGTAGGAAAATTTCCTAAATTGTGTTAGGAATAATCTAATTGATTTTATTTATTTTTGTTAGTATGTTTCCTAAATAGAATTAGGAAAGTCTTAGTTGATGAATAATTTGGTTTCCTAATTATATTAGGACCAATATAGTTGTTTAGAGTACTATATATAAGGTTGGATTGTGACCTTATATCATATCTTATCATACATTGAATTATCAATAAAGTTTTATACTTTGCCTAAACTTGCGAGTTTAAACCTTGAATTCTTTCTTGCGAGATTGATTTCAAACTCTTCCTTGCGAGGTTGAGATTTAGCTAATCAAGTGATTTCCTTGCGAGGATTGATCAAGATTACTTGTTTATCCGTTCTTGTTATCAAGAACTTGCATTATCCATCTTATTTGCAACCTCACGTTGCGTTTCCACCCAAAAACAGCAACCTCACGTTGCATACATATTCACAGTTACAAATTCCGCTGCTACGTTTCTAAAGAACCTACGCGTTCTATATTAGTTGTAGCTCAAGTCAACAATGCACCCAACCCTACTACCTCCACGCCAAAAAAGAACAAGAAATGGCGTAGGAAGAACAACAAGGGTAAAGGCAAGACCTTAGAAGAGGTTTCATACCTAACACGTTCGGGTTGCTTATTGTGGATACCCGAATCCGTACCTCCCAAATAAAACCCAATGATGTACCGGACTTCTAATTTGCATGCTTTAATTTGACTGAAATGGTACGAAATGTCGAGAACTGAGTTAAATGTAAAAATGCTTAAAATGAGTCGAAGTGCTAATATGACTTAGTAAACGTGCTATGGTTCATTCAGGATCTAGTCCATTACATTTTACATCACATGAAAACACAATTCAAGCCCAATTCATGCAATTGGCTCAAGCATAATGCGCAAGCCCTTTTCCTTACAAAGACCTAATCCAACCCTCCTAAATTCCTAAATTTAGGCCTGGTGGCAAAAACCACAACTTAGCATCCTCTCACACAAAAATCAAACTCACGTCTAAGCTCAGCACACAATTTACACTCTAAATGGCATTTTTCATCATTTCGGGTCTCGGGCCCAGAACCGAGCCCAATCCGCTTTTGGCTCGCCTTACAAGGCCCTATGCTCTAACAAAATATCTAGCAAAGCCTTCTAGAAGCTATCCCCCGAGTGTCTTGGAAGGCAAGCAAACGGAATTATACTGTATCTTGGAAAAAAAGAAACTTGGAAAGATTCGTAATCAAGGTCATACCTAGGACCCAAAGCCGTAAGAGCAGAGCCAGCTAAAGATCCTAGCTGCCAATGCTCTGGTTGTTTTCTCTGCTTGTTTTGACCAAATTCCTATAAATACGAGCCTTTACCCAAGGTTCTAGGATACATACACATCAATTATATTTCACAATACACACACAAGCTCCAGATTCATCATATTTTTTTTTGGTGAATTATTCCTTTGAATAAAGTAACGAAGTTCTCCCCAATTCTCGTTCGAATAGGTAGGTTTCGACCCTAAACAAGGGTCGATGCTATTCTTCTCTTTACCTCTATGCATTGACTTATAGGGCTACATTCTAGTCCCTCCTCGACTTTGGCATGCGAAACAGTTTTGCAATTTAAGATGGTAGTAGCAAATTGGATTCACACAATCCATGTACACCTTGCCAAAGTCGCATAAGCAACGACCCTTAAAATGAACCAAATGGACTTTCTTTTAAGTTTATACACTAAGAAAATCCTCACTATGCATTAATACAATTAACAATGAATTCGACATTAATTGTACCATTTTCGTTTATACATTAAAGCATGCTAAACTAAGGATTTTAAAACAAACATTTTACATATTGCTTAAACAAGGAGAAATCGTCTCTGCCCTGGCGATTCTGGCCATGAACCGCCAGAGCAATGGCGGCTCCTATATCAAACCGCCTCTCTAGAGGCGGCTTAGACATATTCTGCATGCATCTCATATTTTCTTGCATAATATCGCATGTGCACGGCGGGTTCTTAATGCTCAGTAATCAAAACTAAAGGATTGTTCTCGAGTCAGTAATCCCTTATTAAACGAACTCTTCGCCTTTTGACACACAACACACTTAGCCACGATGTCTTGCACGTCTTTGATCATCTCCGGCCAATAGAAGTGTTCACTTATAATGTCGTAAGTCTTATTAGTTCCAAAGTGACCAGCAATTGCCCCTCCATGAGCCTCACGAATCAACAACTCCCTAATCGAACTTTGTGGAATGCAAAGTCGATTTCCCTTACCCATCTTGCAATGTGAAATCTTCCGTAGGCTCAAGAAACACTTTAGAAAATGAGGAATCATCCTTGTACAACTCCTTGACGTGCTCAAATCCCAACAACCTTGCATCTAGCTCAACTAATAAGCAATGTCTTCTCGAAAGCGCATCAGTTATAATATTAGAACTTCCGGTCTTATACTTCGATGACAACGTCAAAGATCGCAGAAACTCAACCCATTTAGCATGTCTTGGATTCAATTTTTGCTGCCCATGTATGTGTTTAAGAGCTTCGTGATCAGAATGAAGCACGAACGGTTTTGGCCGCAAATAGTGACTCCAATGGTTCAATGCCCTCACAATAGCGTAGAACTCCTTATCATAAGTTGAGTAGTTCAACCTTGCACCATTTAACTTTTCACTAAAGTAAGCAATAGGGCGTTTCTCTTGTATCAACACAGCACCAATTCCAACACCACTTGCATCACATTCGACTTCAAACAACTTGTCGAAATCAGGAAGTGCTAAAACAGGTCCGGCACATAACTTGCTATTCACTTCTTCAAATGCCTTTTGGGCACTCGTTGTCCACACAAATTCTCCTTTCTTGGTCAACTCCGTAATTGGAGCCATAATCGAACTAAAACCTTGGATGAATCGCCTATAGAATGAGGCCAATCCATGAAAACTTTGTACCTCCGTAGTTGATTTTGGAACCGGCCAGGCTTGAATGGCTTCGACCTTAGATGGGTCCATGCTCACACCATCTTTACCTACAATATAACCAAGAAACACAACACTAGGAACCATAAACGTGCACTTCTCAAGTTTCCCATAGAGTTTCTGTTTTCGTAGGACCTCAAAAATTGCTCTCAAGTGTTGCTTGTGTTCCTCCTTATCCTTGCTATAGATCAAGATATCATCGAGATACACAACCACGAACTTGTTAAGGAAAGGCCTTAACACTTCATTCATAAGCCTCATAAACGAACTAGGAGCATTACAAAGTCCAAATGGCATAACGAGCCATTTATATAATCCTTGCTTTGTTTTGAATGCGGTTTTCCACTCATCCCCTCTCGAATTCTCATTTGATGATAACCACTTCTCAAATCAAGTTTAGAAAACACACATGAGTCAGCAAGCTCATCAAGCATATCATCGAGTCTTGGCATAGGAAAACGGTATTTGATGGTTATGTTGTTTACCGCTCTACTATCAATGCATATCCTCCAAGTTCCTTCCTTCTTTGGGACCAATAATGCCGGAACCGTACACGGGCTCAAGCTTTCTTGCACATATCCCCTATCAAGCAACTCTTGTACCTGCCTTTGGAGCTTTTTTGCCTCCTCGAGATTACATCGGTAGGCTGGTTTGTTAGGTAAAGCCGCTCCCGGAATCAAGTCTATTTGGTGCTCAATTCCACGCAAAGGAGGTAACCCCTTTGGTAAATCATCCGGAAACACATCCTCAAATTCATCCAATAGCTCTTTCACATCACGGTTATCACCAATCTTCCCCGAATCAGAATCACGTACCACATGCATGTAAACGTGTTCTCCACGAGCAATAACTTCTTCTACTTTCTTAGCCTCCACAAATAAGTTTCCCCTCTTCAATTTAGCTTCTCTAATCTTGTGAGGCGATAAAGGTTTCAGATTGTAAGTTGTGTTTCCCTTGGTCACGCTATAAATATTAGTTCTCCTATCATGCTCAACCTTCCGATCAAATTGCCACGGCCTCCTCAATAGAATATGACAAGCATTCATTGGAACCACGTCATACCACAACTCATCAGTATATGATCCTAAACTAAGAGAGATTAGGGCTTGTTTCTTCACATGAACACCACCATCCCCATTCAACCAATGTAGTTTATGTGGCTTATCACGGTCTCTAGTTTGTAATTTAAGTTCATCAACCAAAGCCTTTGCTACTACATTCGTGCATGACCCACTATCAATGATAAGATTACAAATCTTGTCACGTACCATGCACCGGGTATAAAAAATCTGCTCTCTTTGTTCCGTTTCAGCCGTGCTCGTTTCCACATAAAGGTTTCTAAGCACCAAGCATTCATCTTCACTCAAGGGATCCAAATCATAAACCACTCCCTCTTTGTCTTCTGTTTCTTCATTCTCCTTAGGCGTGACAAAGCTAGGAACCAACCCTTCTGTGGATACCCATATCCGTATCCTCCCAAACAAAACCCTGTGATGTAACACGGACTTTTATTACGCATGCTTTAACGTTGACTTAAACGGTTCTAATAATGTCGAATTCATTTTGAGTCGTTTTAAAACGTTAAAATGATTTAGGTCGTTTCACATCGCTTTAAATAAACGTTCATTTTGTCCATTTGGAGTCTAGCTAGGTCCTCGTCCTGCTTCATTTAACATGAGTTTCGCAATTGCACCACAATTAGCCCTTTTACATTAACAAAGTCTAATTCAGCATTCCTAAATTCCTAAATTTAGGCCCGGTGGCTAAATCTTCCCTTTACCCTCCTCTTACACAAAATATAGCCTCACGGGTTATCTTATTTCACAAAATCTATGCAAATACACCTTTTTCATTTTTCCGGGTCTCAGGCCCAAAACCGAGCCCAAGCCCAGCCTTTGGCCCGCACTCCAAAGCCCTGAACATCACAAATATCTCAGAAATATCCCAGGTGTTTTCTTGGCGTGCAAGGCTAAGATTATACCGTATCTTTTAGAGATATAATCAAACCGAAACTAGGAAACTAGATTAAAAGTCACCCCTTCAAACCGCATAGCCTTATGCGGTTTGGGGTGGCAACCGCATAAGCTTATGCGGTTTCCCTAGGCAACCGCATAAGCCTATGCGGTTTCCTGGCTTGTTTTTATCCCCGGATTTCCTAATTTCTCCGAGGTTTTTAGTATATATACACCCCTATACCTGACCTCGGAAATCAGAATTTACAACCACAATTCCTTCACAACACACTTCAAAACTCTCTCAAAGCCTCAAGCACTCAAATCTTTGAGTTCAACTGTAACAACCCGGATTTTCCAATAAAATAAAATAAAGAAGTAAAAGGATTTATAAAAAGAAAATGAATAAAAATGAAGGCCACGGTGGCGGAAACACCGTGTAATCCGAGTCGTCACTTACTAAACAACTAAACAACGATAAAGAGGTAGGCCTTGAAGCCTAATAGTGGAGAGTAAATACCCCTTACAATCCTTAACCGAAACGAGATAGAAATAAAATAATAAAAAGTCTAAACCAACAAGTCTAGTCCAAGTTCCTCAACAAAAGCTAGCTACGGGGTCAATTCTCACGGCTTCTCACACTACAAACCCGTTCCCGTGCATACCTGCCACAAAGAATGTAACAACCACAATCAGTGGGGAGTAACTAGGTACTCCCCAGTCATATTTCAACATAATCAACATAAACAACAATACAACCCCAAATGCACGGCCAACATAGATCATCCTCAAGCTAACTCAATAATCAACCAACTCAACTTGTGACCTCTAATCAAAATATAAGCAACCAACCATCTTACAAATCATACAAGCTCAACCCAAATACAACTGGTTCAATATGGTCAATCATAAATCAAATAAGCTCAACCTGTCATCAACAAAGTGACAGTCAACAACCAACCTGAGAGTCATCAACAAAGTGACAATCATTAACATCAATCAACAATCAATCGCAAGAGTAAGCACGGAGTACTGGGCGCTATAAAAAATCCCGGACCCTACAAAAGATCCTGACCCTATGGTGGCACTACAAAATGCCTCGAACGATAGTCTAAACTTGGCCAAGCACACCCCTACAAAAGAGTGTGGACATACAATAACCACCCCTACAAAAGAGTGGCGCCCCTACAAAAGGACTTTCGATAACCATAGTCTCAGAGCCACTACAAAATGGATGAGAACCCACGACAAAGTGACCGTCCTACAAAAGACGTTGTAACTCCTCACGTACGTGCCAGAACAGTACCCGTACGCACACTCAACTCAAGCATACAAACAATTCAATTCAACCTCAAGCCAATTCATAATCAATACCAATTCAATCAACCTTTATCTCAAAATCATCACAACATCCACCATAAACCCTTTAACAACATAACCAACCCTTTTACAACCATTCTCAACACTAACCATAATCAACATGTTAAATACGGAGTAATAATCATAAGAACTCAAGAGTAGTCATAATAAACCATTATAATTCCCAAAATTATCATCTTTAAATCAACTTAATAACAATATAACCCAAATTCAATATAACAATCACCCTAAATCATTCCATAAGACATATTAGTGTGAGACCAACACAAATAAGACCAAAGAACATGATTTCATAGCACAATTAACCCAAAGTTCATAGCTTTACATACATAACAACAACCAATTCATCCTCAATCAATTACATGGTCTCACACATGTCAAAATATGTCTAGGGCTACACCCAGTTACCTTTTACCGCTCCAAAACCAAGTTAGCCTTCCTTCTCGTCGATAAGAATGGTGTCACCTTCTTCTAGATCTCCTCCCCCTTTGCATAATCAAGCCAAATCAAACAAGCAATGAATACACAACATAATAACACATAAAATAATACAAAATTAGAAAAATAAAAGAACTAAAAGAAGTGGCGCCACTCCAAGACTAGGGAAGATTTAGGGCTAAAGGAATGCAAGAAAAGATGATCAACAATGGAGTTTGATGAGTTTTGAGAGAGTTTTTGTGAGAGAATTATGAGGGATGAATGAGGATGAGATTAGGGATGAGATTAGGAAGATGCAAAACTGATTTAATTTGGGAGCTAGGGTAAGGAGGGAATGAAATATTATAATGTCTTGAGCAAGAAGCAAACCCAAGAAAGCCCTAAAACTCTACCCAAGTTGAGGGTTCGGCTCGGCCCATGGGAGAGCGGTTCAAACTGACTCCTGAAAGTTTGGCAGTTGCGACGGCGTCGGAAAAATACGCTGTTTAGCCTTTTGAATCACCTGAATCGGAGTCCGTATGAGGAAATTACACCGTTTTTAAGCTAATTACTCCGTTTTTAAGTTCTGACTACAGTCTCGCTTATTCCTCTAGCCAAACATAACAAAATTAAGAGAAATGAAATACGAATTTAACGAAATGAATTATTTAAATAAAAGGGGAAAAGTCGGGGTGTTACAATCTCACCACCTAAAAAGAAGTTTCGTCCTCGAAACTTGAGAACAAAACGACACCCAAAACAAATGAGGAAAAGACTACTCCTAACGATTCCTATTCTAAGGACGACTAACTCTACTCACCCCAACAACGAAAGGATAGCTCTCCTAGCCTTGGTCGACTCCACCAAACCACATGCACCTCCAAGACAAGCGCACACTCAGACCACTAGTGCGCACAAGGTAAGCAGCTAGGACGGATCTCCCCAAAAGAAGTAGGGACACCCAAGAATAGGAATTAACATGGAACAGTGTTTTCTTGTGGAAGAGTAATAAGAGTATCCACGAAATTAGAGGAAGTGAGCTAAGCTTTCTCGATCAACATAGCGGAAGTGAATGACATAAAGGCACCAATATCACTATAGCATCCTTGAGTTTGCGGATGCGTTGCAAGTTGTTGTTGGCTCCTCCTCCGTTTCTGGTCATCTGCAACACAAAAGCATAGGTGATAGCGGCAGTTTACTAAGCATGCCACTTCAAGAAACTACTCAAACGCATAAACAACTCAAACCCCCTAGTGTGTCTACCCAACGCTCTCACTCGGTGTTCTAAGTCAAATCCTACTCACTCGACTAAGAGAGTTGGGAGCGTATTCGCTCTGATACCAACTGTAACAACCCGGATTTTCCAATAAAATAAAATAAAGAAGTAAAAGGTTCATAAAAGAAAATGAATAAAAATGAAGGCCACGGTGGCGGAAACACCGTGTAATCCGAGTCGTTACTCACTAAACAACTAAACAACGATAAAGAGGTAGGCCTTGAAGCCTAATAGTGGGGAGTAAATACCCCTTACAATCCTTAACCAAAACGAGATAGAAATAAAATAATAACAAGTCTAAACCAACAAGTCTAATCCAAGTTCCTCAACATAAGCTAGCTACGGGGTCAATCCTCACGGCTTCTCACACTTCAAAACCCGAACCCGCGCTAACCTGCCACAGAAGAAAATAACAGCCACAATCAGTGGGGAGTAACTAGGTGCTCCCCAGTCATATTTCAACATAATCAACATAAACAACAATACAACCCCAAATGCACGGCCAACATAGATCATCCTCAAGCTAACTCAATAATCAACCAACTCAACTTGTGACCTCTAATCAAAATATAAGCAACCAACCATCTTACAAATCATACAAGCTCAACCCAAATACAACTGGTTCAATATGGTCAATCATAAATCAAATAAGCTCAACCTGTCATCAACAAAGTGACAGTCAACAACCAACCTGAGAGTCATCAACAAAGTGACAATCATTAACATCAATCAACAATCAATCGCAAGAGTAAGCACGGAGTACTGGGCGCTACAAAACATCCCGGACCCTACAAAAGATCCTGACCCTATGGTGGCACTACAAAATGCCTCGAACGATAGTCTAAACTTGGCCAAGCACACCCCTACAAAAGAGTGTGGACATACAATAACCACCCCTACAAAAGAGTGGCGCCCCTACAAAAGGACTTTCGATAACCATAGTCTCAGAGCCACTAAAAAATGGATGAGAACCCACGACATGACCGGTCCTACAAAAGACGTTGTAACTCCTCACGACGCGTGCATCAGCACTGTGACGCACACTCAACTCAAACATACAAACAATTCAATTCAACCTCAAGCCAATTCATAATCAATACCAATTCAATCAACCTTTATCTCAAAATCATCACAACATCCACCATAAACCCTTTAACAACATAACCAACCCTTTTACAACCATTCTCAACACTAACCATAATCAACATGTTAAATACGGAGTAATAATCATAAGAACTCAAGAGTAGTCATAATAAACCATTATAATTCCCAAAATTATCATCTTTAAATCAACTTAATAACAATATAACCCAAATTCAATATAACAATCACCCTAAATCATTCCATAAGACATATTAGTGTGAGACCAACACAAATAAGACCAAAGAACATGATTTCATAGCACAATCAACCCAAAGTTCATAGCTTTACATACATAACAACAACCAATTCATCCTCAATCAATTACATGGTCTCACACATGTCAAAATATGTCTAGGGCTACACCCAGTTACCTTTTACCGCTCCAAAACCAAGTTAGCCTTCCTTCTCGTCGATAAGAATGGTGTCACCTTCTTCTAGATCTCCTCCCCCTTTGCATAATCAAGCCAAATCAAACAAGCAATGAATACACAACATAATAACACATAAAATAATACAAAATCAGAAAAATAAAAGAACTAAAAGAAGTGGCGCCACTCCAAGACTAGGGAAGATTTAGGGCTAAAGGAATGCAAGAAAAGATGATCAACAATGGAGTTTGATGAGTTTTGAGAGAGTTTTTGTGAGAGAATTATGAGGGATGAATGAGGATGAGATTAGAGATGAGATTAGGAAGATGCAAAACTGATTTGGGAGCTAGGGTAAGGAGGGAATGAAATATTATAATGTCTTGAGCAAGAAGCAAACCCAAGAAAGCCCTAAAACTCTACCCGAGTTGAGGGTTCGGCTCGGCCCATGGGAGAGCGGTTCAAACTGACTCCTGAAAGTTTGGCAGTTGCGACGGCGTCGGAAAAATACGCAGTTTAGCCTTTTGAATCACCTGAATCGGAGTCCGTATGAGGAAATTACACCGTTTTTAAGCTAATTACTCCGTTTTTAAGTTCTGACTACAGTCTCGCTTATTCCTCTAGCCAAACATAACAAAATTAAGAGAAATGAAATACGAATTTAACGAAATGAATTATTTAAATAAAAGGGGAAAAGTCGGGGTGTTACATCAACACACCATCCCGTGTTGAATTCATCCTCCTTTTAAGTTCAAGAAGCGAAGCTCTGCCCAGATCTGAAGCGTCAGGACAAGGTAGGTACCGATCCACTTGGATCAAAGCTTTTTCTTATTTTCTATGGACTAATAAAGGGGACTACACTTTAGCGCCGAGCGCGCTTTCATTCCAAGTGTTCTTATTACTTCGGGTACACTCCATATCCGATGACACGTCAAAGTCGCATAAGCAACCGACCCTTATAAAATAAACCAATGGACAATTGAACGTTTATTTTATTTGCATGCATCTTGCACCTTCTTATTTTGCATTAAAATCAACTTAAACAATGAATTCGACCTTTAACCGAACCGTTTTCATTAACAAGTTAAACATGCTAAACTGAGGGTTTAATCAATCTTTTTGCATTTGTATCTGCATTCTTTTACAAACCTTTTCGCACTTGTACGTAGCGATAACATTAGCTTAAATATCATCTTATTTGGATTGTTCTAGGTCAGTAGAGGCTATTTTTACATAGGCTTTTCTAAAAGGTTTTCATGAATCATTAATTGAACTACTCTTTTTCTAAAGTACCTCACTTTAGAATCCATTCTGGTTTCACAAGCCTTAGATCTAGGGGTGTCGGCGTGCTCCAAAATCTAGGACATGTCTTTAGCTTAGGACATGATAGCAGGTTCCTAATTTCCGCGATAATTAGGTGGCGACTCCAAAACAGTTTTAAAGGTTTTTCTAAATTAGTCTTTTTAACTTAATGCGCCCTTACGCAAGACGCCGAGTTGGGTCCCTCGTCTCGATCCCGGGTTCCACAGTTTGGCGACTCCACTGGGGAAATTTTATTTTTTTTAAAACTTAAAACTATCTTTTTCTTTTTAAAAATAAAGAGGTGAAACTTGAAAGCCTTGAACAATCCATGTATACATATTTGAGCTATGCACATTCGTTTAGAGTCCATTCCTTTTGGAATCTAGGCACCCTTTTACCCTCGAGAGGTGGTTCCCACATGCAGGCTTGTTGTAACACCCCGTGTTATTTTAACACAAGTTCATAAAAGAATTTAATTCCTTAAATTAAATTCATCCTTTTTCCTTATAATAAAAAATGCGTCTAAAATTTTTCGCCAAATGATAATAAATTTTTCCTAAGTACAAATTTTAAAATTTTGAAAAATAAAGTTTGTTTTATTATCTTTAGAATTGAAAAAGAAACACATTTCAAATTTTTATAAAAATGAACCCTTATACTTTTCCCGTCTCTGAAATTCGGGTCAACAATTTCAAAGACGCAAATCAAAAATCAAATATCTTATCCTCTTCCGTTTTGGAAAAAACAAACTTCACATCTAACTTTTAATAAAAATATAATCATTTTGATTAATTTTTAATAAATCATATTATATTAAAATCTAATTACTATTTCATTTTCATTAAACTAGCTTTTTCTAAATTGTCGATATTTGAAGTTATACTTAATCTAAACTGATAAACTTTTTGACGTTTGATTCTAATTATTTAAATCATTAACTTTCATCCAAAAAAATATATATTTCGGACTAGTAAATTTTTAATCAAAATTCGAGGGGCCAAAGCCCAATTTTTATTTTAATCACACTTCGAGTTTTATTTTCATTTTTATTTTCAATCTTACTTCTAAACATTATTTTAGAATCATATATTTTATTTCAAGACTTTTCACAGACGCCAGAAATCGAAATTTCAAAAACAATCGAGCCACATGTGAGCTCACATGGCCGGCCACCCTAGCTCACATGCATGACCATGTAGTCTTCCTTTTTCTTACACAAGCATGCATGCTTACTTACACCCATCAAATTCACTTACAAGCATGCTTCATTATCTCTTACACATCTACTTAGTTCATCATCACTTCTTAGCTTCACTTAAATTAATGTTTATACATACTAATATACTAAATACATTGTACATACATACACAATTAGTGTTACTTTCATTATTACACACAAGACCTCATTTTTACTCTACATAAAATAGATCATCATTTTGTTAATTTACATTTAACATGATTTAACAAACTAATTTCCTTTTCATTTTAATGTAACCCGTATAAACATTTAGGGCCTAACTTTCGGAGGTCATAAAATGGTCATACGGACTCGGAATTGAGCGAAACAAAAGCCTAAACCATATAACTTTTCGAGACGGATTTAATGACGCTATTTTCGTAGCCGTCGGATCTGCCTAGCTTGAACTAAATTTTCTGGAATCACTTTGAAGGCCAAATTTTCATTCCTCCCTTATATACTCCTACAAGTTAATCCTCTTTCATTTCTTTCTTCCCTTACACACACAAGCATGCTCTCTTACACACAAGCATGCTCTCTTACACACTTACACACTCTTACACTTCCATCATCACATGCTTTAATTTAATTAAATTTAAAGTTTATACAACCTAAATACCAAATACAATACATACAATACTTAATCTAATTTCACTACTACTTCCTCATTATTTCACAAGTCAAAAACACTCTCATTTTGCCCTCCTTGAAGCCGGCTCCCTCTAGCTCACTTCCTCTCTTTATTTTTCTTATATTTTCTTCCAAAAACCTCTTAAATAAAATCTATAATATTACCTTAATAATTCCTAAGTGTTCTAGTTAATTAGTGGGTATATTAGGAGCTAACTTTTGGATTATTTTGGGTGAAGAACTTGGGTTTTAAGGGTGAAGAAATTCCGATCTAAAATTTATTTTAGATCCCGACGATCTATTAACATCCGATTTAAGGTGACTAGTTATATCTCATATTAGTCTCCTTTAAAATTAATTTGATTATTATTATATTTTTGTAAGTATAATTTTTATGTTGAAATATGTTAAACATGATTTATATGCTTGTATGTTTATGTGCTTGTATGTTTAATAATATGATAATAAATAATGAAATGATAATAACTATTAATTTTGTAAGTATAGTTGTTGTAGTTTAATTTAAGCATGTTTAGTATCATTTTCATTTTTGCATTTTTAATTGTTGTTTACATGTTTATTTATGTTTTATGAGTTTTAAATATAAAATAAGTTTATATGTAAAATTATGTTAAATATTAACAATGAGTTTAAAGTGATTAAAATCGAAAATGAAAATTTATACACATACATACATCCATTCGGCATTTGTCTTTTTATTTTATAAAATTTCACTTTTAATTTATGTAAATTATATTTTAAGCTAAGTTAGTATGAAATGGATGTAGTCATGTAAAAAGAATTAAATTAAAAGAATAAATTATAAGATGTTAAATATGCTTTATGTGTTCTTGAGTTTATGTTTGTGTTCTTGATGTTCTTTAAATGTTCATGTGATGTTCATCATGTTAGTACACTTTGATTTCATTTTATTTTATATTTGTTGTTATTTATTGTTTTTATTTACTAGTAAGTAATTATAATACTAGATATATAACTTAAACATTATAAATCTTAAGGAATAAAAAGTTAGAAAATTAAAGTGTTGAAAAACACTATTCATAAATATAAATGAAATTTTTAGTAAGTTTCATTTTAGTTTAAATCATTTTAGTATAATTAGAATAATTAAAATATAAAGACTTTAGGCTAAAAACCGATAAAATCGAAAAATAAAAATTTAGAACACTACTACATTAGCCACGGCATTTTGGGCTATTTTAGGTCCAAAATTGTTCTTATCACTTTTTAGTTTAATTGTTAAAATAATTTAATTAGTAATTATTAAGTTAGAATTAAGAAATTAAAAGAAATAAATTGATTTGAATACAATATACATATACACGGCATTTTCAACTTAAATGACTAAATTTGATCAAAATGAAATTATCACTAAGTCACTAAAGTTAAATAGTAATTAGAATTGAATTTTTGTATAAATTGTTTTAGTTATAAATGAAATACGATAAACCGATGAAAATATGTTAACCGTTATAAAAATGAATTAAATCGTGTGATACTACCTTTGCTATTGGATTATTGAATTTGGACATACGGACTATAAATGAATCATCCACGATACTATCACTAACTTAAATAAATAGACGGCTAAATTTAACCGAGTCTTACATTTTAAAATATTTTCACAAATCACTAAATACAAAATGAACTTAACGTTTTTAAAACTAGACTTTTAGATATTTTCAAAAATCACTAAATACAAACCGAACTTAACGTTTTTAAAACTAGACTTTTGAAATATTTTCAAAAATCACTAAGTACAAAACGAACCTAACGACTTTGAAACTAGAATTTTTGTACTTAGCAAATAAAATGAAATTTTAGTTTATACTTAGGAAATATATTAATGAATACGTATAAATATAAAATACGTACAAGTATAGGAATACGTATAAGTATAAAAATACGTATAGAATACGAAGTATAAAAATACGAATACGTATAAAATACGATGAATAGTGACCAATGAATAGTAAAAAGTGAATAGTGAAATACTGAAAATAATTGAAAATTTTACTAAGTATAGAAAATTTAAAATGAAGAAGTAAATAACCTAAAGTGTTTGAAAAACACTTAAATAAAATTTGGACATACTAATCAACGTTTCAATTTAAAATCTTAAAAATGTTAATAATTAACAACACTTCAAATAATAAACGAATGTGTTATGTGATCATATGAAACCTACCATTCAAATAAAACGTTTGACGATGAGACTAGGAGAGTCTAGAAACATGTGATATGTAATATCAAATAAATAATAAATCATGAGTATGTTTAAATAAAAGGTCAAGCTTGGGCCTCAGATAAGGGAACGTCAATCGTGAGTGAAGTGGGGTTAAGATAGTCTTGTGGCGGTCGCCATTGCCGGACAAGATAATGAATATGCCAAGGCTTTTGTCTCAGGCTTTAGGAAATAGTCGATTTATCCTCGAGTTAAGGTGCTCTGTGATTGGCATGGCCCTTCCTTAAATTGGATACTAGTGTTCATGTTCTAGTCTAGGGTTTTATTCCCCTATTTCGCTAAAGTTACCAGGGCACCGTGGCGATTAATGCCGATTATAGCGGTTCAAGTCTCCTTGCCGTGTTTCGTTCTTAGTGGGCGCGACACTAGCATTCGTTCTTACCACATGTACAGATCACTTGACGAGATTGTATCTGAAGTTCGAATCATTTCGAACACTAGAGGATGAGATGCAAGTATTATAGTATTCGGCGTGGTTTACGAGTCGAGTAAGCCTCTCGTGACCGTGGAAGTGAGATGCAATCGATCAGAGTACAAAGGCCTACTCAGTGGTCAGGCTCGTAAGCAGTATGTGTTGTTTGTTGTCTGATTAAATGAGAACGAGTGTGTACCATCTTGGAAAGTTAAAGACCACAACTTTCTGAAATGAATCGAGTCTGTATGATGATTATGATACATTATATATGTTTGTATGCGATCTGATATCGCTTTGTAATCCTGATGTATATTGTGACACTATTGCTATGCTATTATCTGTTATTTGCCTTCCTAATTGAATATCATGCTTATATGATTTATCGCTTTAAACCGCATGCTTATTATGACTTATATGTCTTTATATGCTATTTGAATAAGCATGTTTATGTTTTATCATAATGTTATAGTTATAAAGCGATAGTAATAAACCAAAGTAATTGAAATCGAGGGTAAGTATGAGCATAGCTAGTCCTTTGTCAGCTCGTGAGCACCCCCATCAGTTTATTGTGCAGGATGATCGTGGACCGGGAGCTGGTTTTTGGACGGGGCCACGAGACGTTTTTATGCTTTATTTTTAGATGTTTTACGAGAGATTGTAATATATAACACTTTACTCTTTTAACTTCCGTATTTAGAGTTGTTCTATTCAACTCTTAAACGATGATGTAATATTTTGGGTTATTTGTATAATTAATAATTTGGTTTAAGACTTAATTAATTTCCGCCTTAGTAATTAAAGTCGACTAAAAACCAGGTTGTTACAGTTGGTATCAGAGCTGTCTTGCGACCGTGAATAACTTAATAGTTATCTCATCTAGCGAGAGACACCTGGGCCGGACATTCATATTGTATGTCAGGCATAGACTAATAGGATCAAATAATAAATTAGATTTTTCTTTTATTAGATCACGTAAATAATAAACTTGAAATCGCTTTAAAGTGTGAGGATGGGTAGAAACCTTAAGGACGACCATAGGCTAAGGACTTTTAAATAACAAAATACTTCCCTCAAAATAAGATACACTAACTATCGTATGCTTGCTACTTGCTGATGTGACTAACTAAAACTAACAACTATCCTCGGATATAAAATATAAAGAAATAAATTAATTCTCGAAGGACGAAGCCATTAATCGAATACATGACGACAAGACCTCAACACAGCAAATGGACGCATCAAGAACCTTACTACTGATGAGACGTTCAAGATCTCGAAGATTTCTATCGCAGAAAGGATTTCTACAACTCCATCTAGTTACCCTCTTTAACAAAATTTTTTCTTGTCGATCTCTTTTAAAAATTTTAATCTCTTTAACCTTTCCTTCTAACACTCTAATTTCCTAAATTTAAAATTCCTAATAACTACTTTCCCAAATGAACTTTCATCCCTCTTCCTTAATCTCGCAAAATAATTTCACTTTTGCTTTTCAAATTCATAAAACTCCACTTAGTTTATTTTGAAAACCTTTAAATTTTATAACTTTTCAACCTCTTAAACTTACTTTCTCTCTTAAAGTTTATAAATTTTCATAAATTTATAATTAGTGATTAACCACTAAAAATAACATCCATGTTTTTCCCTTTAAAATACCTTTTAAACTTATTCTTATAATTCTAAAATTTTATTTAGTTATTTTAGATATTTTTGAAACTATTTTGTTTTCAATTGTATATCCTTTATCATATACTATCAAATCTGATTATTTTCAAATTTTTGAACTTACAAATACTTTTTCCAATTTCCAACCCTTGAAATGAAATTTTTATCTTTTAGAAAATATGTCTAAAATTTTCTTAAGGGGGTAGGACAAAATAATATTATTTAAAATCATTGATTAAAACTATTTAAAATCTTTATTTCAACCAACTTTAAATTATATATTTAATTTCAAATAAAATTATAATTTGTTTTATTTTAAAACCCTTATAATTTTAATTTAAATTAATTCCGTACAAAACTTCTAGGCCCTACCTTTTTGAAAAGTCCCTTTAAAGTCGATTTTGGAAAATAACAATCTAGCTATATTTCTATACTAATTCAAAATATTTCATTTGTAAATATAAAACAATTATAGCTTCAATCTTTCAACTTTATCTAACACCTCCATAATAATTGTAACTTCAAACATTTTGAAAAGTCTTATGCTACCAAAATAAAATTTTATTATCAAAACTTGTAAATCCTTTTATCTTCTCAAAGCTGCATTGTCTAACCGAGACCAAGATTCACTCCATTCAAGTTTGGACTAAACTTTTCTTAAGGGTAGGTTTGTAACACCAGTGTTATTTTAACACAAGTTCATAAAAGAATTTAATTCCTTAAATTAAATTCATCCTTTTTCCTTATAATAAAAATCGTCTAAAATTTTTCGCCAAATGATAATAAATTTTTCCTAAGTACAAATTTTAAAATTTTGAAAAATAAAGTTTGTTTTATTATCTTTAGAATTGAAAAAGAAACACATTTCAAATTTTTATAAAAATGAACCCTTATACTTTTCCCGTCTCTGAAATTCGGGTCAACAATTTCAAAGACGCAAATCAAAAATCAAATATCTTATCCTCTTCCGTTTTGGAAAAAACAAACTTCACATCTAACTTTTAATAAAAATATAATCATTTTGATTAATTTTTAATAAATCATATTATATTAAAATCTAATTACTATTTCATTTTCATTAAACTAGCTTTTTCTAAATTGTCGATATTTGAAGTTATACTTAATCTAAACTGATAAACTTTTTGACGTTTGATTCTAATTATTTAAATCATTAACTTTCATCCAAAAAATATATATTTCTGACTAGTAAATTTTTAATCAAAATTGAGGGCCAAAGCCCAATTTTTATTTTAATCACACTTGAGTTTTATTTTCATTTTTATTTTCAATCTTACTTCTAAACATTATTTTAGAATCATATATTTTATTTCAAGACTTTTCACAGACACAGAAATCGAAATTTCAAAACGAAAATCGAGCCACATGTGAGCTCACATGGCCGGCCACCCTAGCTCACATGCATGACCATGTAGTCTTCCTTTTTCTTACACAAGCATGCATGCTTACTTACACCCATCAAATTCACTTACAAGCATGCTTCATTATCTCTTACACATCTACTTAGTTCATCATCACTTCTTAGCTTCACTTAAATTAATGTTTATACATACTAATATACTAAATACATTGTACATACATACACAATTAGTGTTACTTTCATTATTACACACAAGACCTCATTTTTACTCTACATAAAATAGATCATCATTTTGTTAATTTACATTTAACATGATTTAACAAACTAATTTCCTTTTCATTTTAATGTAACCCGTATAAACATTTAGGGCCTAACTTTCGGAGGTCATAAAATGGTCATACGGACTCGAAATTGAGCGAAACAAAAGCCTAAACCATATAACTTTTCGAGACGGATTTAATGACGCTATTTTCGTAGCCGTCGGATCTGCCTAGCTTGAACTAAATTTTCTGGAATCACTTTGAAGGCCAAATTTTCATTCCTCCCTTATATACTCCTACAAGTTAATCCTCTTTCATTTCTTTCTTCCCTTACACACACAAGCATGCTCTCTTACACACAAGCATGCTCTCTTACACACTTACACACTCTTACACTTCCATCATCACATGCTTTAATTTAATTAAATTTAAAGTTTATACAACCTAAATACCAAATACAATACATACAATACTTAATCTAATTTCACTACTACTTCCTCATTATTTCACAAGTCAAAAACACTCTCATTTTGCCCTCCTTGAAGCCGGCTCCCTCTAGCTCACTTCCTCTCTTTATTTTTCTTATATTTTCTTCCAAAACCTCTTAAATAAAATCTATAATATTACCTTAATAATTCCTAAGTGTTCTAGTTAATTAGTGGGTATATTAGGAGCTAACTTTTGGATTATTTTGGGTGAAGAACTTGGGTTTCTGTGAAGAAATTCGGGTCTAAAATTTATTTTAGATCCCTCGACGATTAACATCCGATTTAAGGTGACTAGTTATATCTCATATTAGTCTCCTTTAAAATTAATTTGATTATTATTATATTTTTGTAAGTATAATTTTTATGTTGAAATATGTTAAACATGATTTATATGCTTGTATGTTTATGTGCTTGTATGTTTAATAATATGATAATAAATAATGAAATGATAATAACTATTAATTTTGTAAGTATAGTTGTTGTAGTTTAATTTAAGCATGTTTAGTATCATTTTCATTTTTGCATTTTTAATTGTTGTTTACATGTTTATTTATGTTTTATGAGTTTTAAATATAAAATAAGTTTATATGTAAAATTATGTTAAATATTAACAATGAGTTTAAAGTGATTAAAATCGAAAATGAAAATTTATACACATACATACATCCATTCGGCATTTCCTTTTTATTTTATAAAATTTCACTTTTAATTTATGTAAATTATATTTTAAGCTAAGTTAGTATGAAATGGATGTAGTCATGTAAAAGAATTAAATTAAAAGAATAAATTATAAGATGTTAAATATGCTTTATGTGTTCTTGAGTTTATGTTTGTGTTCTTGATGTTCTTTAAATGTTCATGTGATGTTCATCATGTTAGTACACTTTGATTTCATTTTATTTTATATTTGTTGTTATTTATTGTTTTTATTTACTAGTAAGTAATTATAATACTAGATATATAACTTAAACATTATAAATCTTAAGGAATAAAAAGTTAGAAAATTAAAGTGTTGAAAAACACTATTCATAAATATAAATGAAATTTTTAGTAAGTTTCATTTTAGTTTAAATCATTTTAGTATAATTAGAATAATTAAAATATAAAGACTTTAGGCTAAAAACCGATAAAATCAAAAAATAAAAATTTAGAACACTACTACATTAGCCACGGCATTTTGGGCTATTTTAGGTCCAAAATTGTTCTTATCACTTTTTAGTTTAATTGTTAAAATAATTTAATTAGTAATTATTAAGTTAGAATTAAGAAATTAAAAGAAATAAATTGATTTGAATACAATATACATATACACGGCATTTTCAACTTAAATGACTAAATTTGATCAAAATGAAATTATCACTAAGTCACTAAAGTTAAATAGTAATTAGAATTGAATTTTTGTATAAATTGTTTTAGTTATAAATGAAATACGATAAACCGATGAAAATAAGTTAACTTAGTTATAAAAATGAATTAAATCGTGTGATACTACCTTTGCTATTGGATTATTGAATTTGGACATACTGGACTATAAATGAATCATCCACGATACTATCACTAACTTAAATAAATAGACGGCTAAATTTAACCGAGTCTTACATTTTAAAATATTTTCACAAATCACTAAATACAAAATGAACTTAACGTTTTTAAAACTAGACTTTTAGATATTTTCAAAAATCACTAAATACAAACCGAACTTAACGTTTTTAAAACTAGACTTTTGAAATATTTTCAAAAATCACTAAGTACAAAACGAACCTAACGACTTTGAAACTAGAATTTTTGTACTTAGCAAATAAAATGAAATTTTAGTTTATACTTAGGAAATATATTAATGAATACGTATAAATATAAAATACGTACAAGTATAGGAATACGTATAAGTATAAAAATACGTATAGAATACGAAGTATAAAAATACGAATACGTATAAAATACGATGAATAGTGACCAATGAATAGTAAAAAGTGAATAGTGAAATACTGAAAATAATTGAAAATTTTACTAAGTATAGAAAATTTAAAATGAAGAAGTAAATAACCTAAAGTGTTTGAAAAACACTTAAATAAAATTTGGACATACTAATCAACGTTTCAATTTAAAATCTTAAAAATGTTAATAATTAACAACACTTCAAATAATAAACGAATGTGTTATGTGATCATATGAAACCTACCATTCAAATAAAACGTTTGACGATGAGACTAGGAGAGTCTAGAAACATGTGATATGTAATATCAAATAAATAATAAATCATGAGTATGTTTAAATAAAAGGTCAAGCTTGGGCCTCAGATAAGGGAACGTCAATCGTGAGTGAAGTGGGGTTAAGATAGTCTTGTGGCGGTACGCCATTCTTGGGACAAGATAATGAATATGCCAAGGCTTTTGTCTCAGGCTTTAGGAAATAGTCGCTTTATCCCGAGTTAAGGTGCTCTATGATTAGCATAGCCCATTCTTAAATTGGATACTAGTGTACATGTACTAGACTAGGGTTTTATTCCCTATTTCGCTAAAGTTACCAGGGCACCGTGGCGATTAATGCCGATTATAGCGGTTCAAGTCTCCTTGCCGTGTTTCGTTCTTAGTGGGCGCGACACTAGCATTCGTTTACCACATGTACAGATCACTTGACGAGATTGTATCTCAAGTTCGAATCATTTCGAACACTAGAGGATGAGATGCAAGTATTATAGTATTCGGGCGTGGTTTACGAGTCGAGTAAGCCTCGTGACCGTGGAAGTGAGATGCAATCGATCGAGTACAAAGGCCTACTCAAAGGGTCGTGCTCGTAAGCGTGATGTGTTGTTTGTTGTCCGATTAAATGAGAACGAGTGTGTACCATCTTGAAAATTAAAGACCACAACTTTCTGAAATGAATCGAGTCTGTATGATGATTATGATACATTATATATGTTTGTATGCGATCTGATATCGCTTTGTAATCCTGATGTATATTGTGACACTATTGCTATGCTATTATCTGTTATTTGCCTTCCTAATTGAATATCATGCTTATATGATTTATCGCTTTAAACCGCATGCTTATTATGACTTATATGTCTTTATATGCTATTTGAATAAGCATGTTTATGTTTTATCATAATGTTATAGTTATAAAGCGATAGTAATAAACCAAAGTAATTGAAATCGAGGGTAAGTATGAGCATAGCTAGTCACTGTCCGCTCAATCGCACCCCCATCGCTTTATTGTGCGGGATGATCGTGGACCTGAGGCTGGTTTTTGACGGGCCACGAGACGCTTTTATGCTTTATTTTTAGATGTTTTACGAGAGATTGTAATATATAACACTTTACTCTTTTAACTTCCGTATTTAGAGTTGTTCTATTCAACTCTTAAACGATGATGTAATATTTTGGGTTATTTGTATAATTAATAACGCTGGTTTAAGACTTAATTAATTTCCGCCTTAGTAATTAAAGTCGACTAAAAACCAGGTTGTTACACTTGTCCACTCGATAAAGCACATGCCGGACTAACTTTCCTCTCGCCCCTCCACGGCTTGCCGTAAACGGCTATCTTGACCGCCCCAGTGCTCCCTTTAGAAAACCTATCGCTCCGGCGTAAGGAAATAAAGGGGTTAAGTATTTGCCAAAGCGTACTCGAGGTAGTTGGAGGTGTACCCGACTGACTCACTTTTCACCCCTTTTGAGTCATACGTACAAGTTCGAGGCCATGCACTCCATGGTCCTTTTCAAAACGAGCATCTGCATTCATATCTTCGAAAACTCGTTTAAACGTTTCAAAGATAAATGAACCTAACATCTAACAAACTAACACCTTTTCAAATAAAACTATCGCGAATTTTTGAAACAAGCTTTCTTAAAATTCTTGTTTTTCACTAACAAGTAAAAACCCGAGCAAGGATTAAAACCCGAGCTCGCGGATTTCAATCCCCTAGGTCATACGTCCTAGCTCTACTTTTAACATCCTCGACTCGATTTGTTAACCACTCTCGAGTCGAATCCTTTCTCTTTTACACATCCGAACTCGAGCTCACCTCGGCAAATTACCGATATCAGCTCGACGGGTGCAAAGCAAAACCTTTTAACATCGAGACGAGACGCGCGCACGCATCCTCGCCTCAAAAGCTTCCTTTAGCTAAAGCCTTTTCGAAAATCTCCTCTTTTCAAAACATAAAAGGTCTTTCTAAACAGAGAAATGAGCTAAAAATGAATGCTTAGAATGTTTGTAAGTCTAGTGGGTCGAGTTGTGTCACTAATATCGAAGTGAAATGCAGGCCTCAGCTGGATACTCATCGTACCATGAATCGCATCATCACCCCTCACTTCAAACGTCAACGCGCCTCGAACATGGCTAGCCTCGACCGATTGAGGACCCTCTACCATCGTATTGGCCAACTCACCAAGGACATTGACAACTTGAAGGCCTTGCATCAGATCGAAGTTGAACGTTTAGAACAACACGCTAAGAACAAGGCCGACAAACCTGTCTCCCTCTATACTCTCGCAACTCAACGTCAAAAGGACGAGGAAAGTTTTACCCACTACCTTGCTCGATGGAGAAAACTACTTGCTCGAGTTCCAAACCCTCCACATGAGGATGAACTCATGTACACATTTCTCACCAGTCTACAACCCAAATGTCAAAGGCATTTCGACTACGGAGATGCCGAGAACTTCGAAGAACTCATTGAGATCGGCATCGGAGTCCAAAACGACTTCACAAACAGTGATAATCATGCAACCCTCGTCGGATCGCTTCCAATCATAGATTGCTCCTACTTAATCACACCCAGCGATAACCAAATCAATGGCATCTGGTTCAGTGATGACGAAGACGAAGAGTGGCCACCCACTAACAAAACGGTAGCTCAACTCTCAACTACTCCTTCCTCAAATAAAACTAAAAGGAACAAAAAGGGGAAGAAAAAGAAGGGCACGCAGCCCGAGAAGAAAGGCCAAGACGAGGTCTCACACCTCACACGTTCCGGTCGTCCCTATCAGAATATCTTCACGGATGAACATGCCCGAAAAGCAACCGCGGCCGAGAAAGGCAAGGCCGTAGCCCTGGAGGATGTCCCCTCCACAAGTACACCCTCCACTTCTACAATAATTCCACCACCAAACACGAACGAGGTGCTTCAGAAGCAACTCGCTCGCACAAAAGCCGATGTTTCCATCTGGGCCCTTTTACGAGACTCGGCGAAACATAGGAATGCATTCATTCGCGCTCTACAAATAGCGTGTGCGGATTCCGAGATCTCTCCAGATCAAATGGTCAGCCATGTCACAAGGAATTGGCTACCGGGGGCTATTACCTTCTCAAATGATGATCTCCCCGCATTCGGACCAAACCATAACCTTGCTCTCTACATTAGCATAGAGTGCATGAATAAAACCTTACCCGTGTCACTTGTCGACAACGGGTCCGCAGTCAATGTCCTACCATTGGCCACCGCACATCGCCTCGGCCTGTCCGATAAAGACTTCACCCCAAGTACGGATGGAGTCAAAGCTTTTGATGGGACCAGACGTCATGTGAAAGGAACCATTTCCCTTCACATACGCACCGGCCCGATAGAAAGGAAGGTCGAATTCTAAGTCATTGACATGACTCCTTCCTATAACATACTCTTAGGGCGACCTTGGATTCATGCCACCAAGGCCGTGACCTCTACTCTTCACCAAAAGGTTAAGATCCCTCTTAACGAGGAAATCATAACCCTAAACGCCTCAAACTTTCGAGCCCTTTTCGATACACCAAAGGAGCCCAACGCTTCAGAAATCGTCATCGAACCCGCACAAGACCTATGTGGTTTCGATCTCGAGGTTGGCGCCATTACACGTGCACCAATCAAAACTTACAAACCCTTCAAGATAAAAGACAACAATAGCCTTTGGCTCACCATGGGCCTGGGCTATGAACCCAAAGATGACGACCGAGAGCGGATGGTCAAAGAGGTCCAGAGACGAAAGTCAACCCACAAGGTCACCCTGCGACCTTATATCCTCGACCTAAACGCATACTTTACCTCTGGAGGAACAGTCGACAGGAATACCTCCCTTCGAGACATCATCCATTCATCCGAAGCTTGCTTCTCTAACGAGGCCGAACCCAATACATCTAAGGCCTCGCCAGACGCCAAAAATGAAGAGATTGTCTCCACCATCATGCGAGACCGTCGCTTCGATCCCAACTTACTCATAGCCGATGCCACCGATAAAACCCTTAACGGATGGTATAAAACGCTGAAATGGACCGACGCACAGGGCCACCATTTTCAGCTTATCGCCGGCGAAGGACCGCTTTTCGACCACGTCACCAACCTCAAAGACAAGGACGAAAGCGACTCAAACTCAAGCAACTCTAGCAGCAATGAAGACAGCGAAGAGGAAGAAGAGATTCTACTAACTTCTAATGCTCTCAGTGTCGGGTCATCTGTCGACCCATCTATCCTAGACTCTAGCTTTAGTTTAGATTTTCTTTTCACGGAGGCTAGCTCCAAGCAATTTTCTGAATTGTCGAATAAATCTTTTCAAAGTAATGAAATGAATAAGTTTGCTTACGTCTCGTCTCAAGCTAAAACAAACAACCAACAAACAATTACAAATCAACAAACAACAAACAAATCACAAAATACAAAAGACACTAACTCATGCGATGAAAATGAACAAACAAATGAATCATTAAACAAATACATTGCAAACATTGTCTCTCCAAAAACACAAGACCCTATCATCGAGGAAACCATAACCATAAACGTGGGAACCCCCGAAGAACCAAGGGAATTACAACTAGGTGCCTCACTGGACGAAGACGAGCGCGCCCAATTTACACAACTCCTAAGCGAATTCAAGGACGTATTCGCTTGGTCATACAAGGATATGCTCGAAATCGAACGAAGCATAGCCGAACACCGCATCCCTATTAAACCCAATTACAAATCAATCAAACAAAAACTAAGGAGGCTACGTCCCGAGTGGTCCCTTATGGTAAAGGAAGAAATCGAGAAACAATTACAAGCCGGTTTCATCCAAGTCATCGAATATCCTGAATGGGTCTCAAACATGGTCCTAGTCTGGAAGAAGAATGGCAAAATCCGAGTATGCGTCGACTTTCGCGACTTGAACAAAGCCAGTCCCAAAGATGACTTCCCATTACCCCATGTGGACGTCCTAGTCGACAATACCGCCGACCACGCCCTCCTATCCTTCATGGACGGCTACGCAGGCTATAATCAAATCAAAATGTCTTGTGAGGACATGGCAAAAACGGCCTTCATTACACCGTGGGGCACATACTGATACACGGTCATGCCTTTCGGCCTAATCAATGCCGGTGCTACATACCAACGCACCGCCACAACCCTTTTACATGACATGATGCACAAAGAAGTCGAAGTCTACGTCGACGACATGATCGTGAAGTCAAAGGAGAGAAGTGGTCATATCACTAACCTCCGCAAGTTCTTCACTCGCCTACGACAATACAAAATGCGCCTCAATCCCCAAAAATGTACTTTCGGAGTCAAATCCGGTAAACTACTAGGACACGTAGTGAGCCAAAGAGGCATCGAGGTCGACCCCTCGAAGATCAAAGCAATTCTAGAAATGCAACCCCCGAAGAACCTCGACGAAATTCGAAGTTTCTTGGGCCAAATTCAATACATCTCACGTTTCATTAGCAAGCTCACTATGATATGTGAACCAGTTTTCAAAAAGCTCAAGAAAACCGACCACGTTGAATGGGACGAAGAATGTCAAAAAGCATTTGACAAGGTCAAAGAATTGCTAACCAACCCGCCAGTTCTACGACCACCTCAAAGGGATTTGCCACTATCCTTATACCTCACAACAACCCCTACCGCCATGGGCGCCATGCTCGCTCAAGAAATAAATGGTGAAGAACACGCAATCTATTACATAAGCAAGAAGTTTCTCGATTACGAAACTCGATATTCGCCTGTCGAGAAGAGCTGTCTAGCTCTAGTATGGTCATCCAAGAAACTCCGTCACTATATGCTAGCACATCAAACGAAGGTCTACTCCAGAATGGACCCCGTAAAGTACCTTTTCGAGAAACCTGTGCTTAACGGACGAATGGCCAGATGGACGTTGCTCCTAGCCGACCGACCTTGGCACGCACTCTCAAAGCAATCAAGGGACGAGCAGTCTCTGATTTCCTAGCCGAAAATGCAATCATCTAAGAACCAATCATAGACACGACATCCCTTCCCGACGATGGGATTTACAACATCGACCAAAAAGAGTGGGAGTTATCCTTCGATGGCTCATCTAACTATCGAGGATGTGGAGTAGGAATACTTCTCATATCCCCAAATGGCGAACACACACCCTTATCCATCAAGCTAGATTTCGACGTAACTAACAATGCCGCCGAATACGAAGCATGCTTGCACGGCCTCCAAGCAGCGCTTGTACTCAACGCCCGCAACGTACGGGTCTACGGGGACTCCTCCCTCATAATCAACGAAGTATCCGGAGCATGGAAGATACTTAATGAAAACCTAGCATTATACCAAAACAAGATACAAGAGCTCATCAACGAATTCTATCACGTAGAATTCATACACCTCCCACGCGAAGAAAACCAATTCGCCGACGCGTTATCTAAACTCGCGTCACTACTCAACATACCCCCGAGAATGGAAAGATTACCCATTGTCGTGGAACGACGGAACGAACCCGCTTACATCTGTGACATCGAAACCGAGGAAGAACAAACCGATCCTTGGTACCAAGCAATCATCAATTACAAAACAAACGGTGAATACCCACCAAACATTGACAAACGAGCCAAACGAGCCCTACGCCTATTATCGTCACAATTCGTGATGGAAATGGGCAAACTACTCAAAAAGACGCCTCAAGGTACACTACTTTTGTGCGTCGACCACAAAAAAGGACACGAAATCATGTCCCAAGTACACTGTAACACCCCGGCCCCAACTGAAGGCCGAAATGTTGTTCACGGTAGCTCGCCAGGCTGGGTACATCGCCCACAAATCAACACGGGTCCTTTCCAGCGCACTTTGTCCTCACTCGTGCGCATCCTGAGAACTTCCCAGGAGGTCACCCATCCTAAGACTACTCTTCAGCAAGCACGCTTAACTGAAGAGTTCTTAAGATGAGCCACCAGAAAAGAAGATGCATCTCCAGCAAGCAAGCACGCTTAACTGAAGAGTACTTACAACCCGGCCCGAATAACCTCGGACAACACCGGGTGTTACATACACGATGGCGAGTGCGGACCACACATGAACGCACGAGCCATGTGCAAACAAATCATAAGGCTAGGATGGTATCGGACCACCATGGAAGCCGACTGCGCAAAATACGTCAAACACCGCCACAATTGTCAAATCTTTGCAAACGTACAACACATACCCCCTTCACCACTATACAGCTTAACCTCGCCGTGGCTATTCTCAACTTGGGGAATCGACGTCATCGGCAAAGTTCAACCCGTGGGAGCAGGAGGACACTGCTTCATCCTTATGGCCATCGACTATTTCACCATCTGGGTCGAAGCCGCATCATATCGCAAGCTGGGCACAAAAGAAGTTGCAAAATTCATACAAAACAACATCATTTGTCGCTACGGCATACCCCACGAATCCATAAGGGATCAAGGCACACACTTCCAAGGATAAGTCAAACCCCTTCTTCTCAAATACAAGATACAATGGCATAAATCATCACCCTATCGACCACAAACTATCTAGCGGCCGAGGCAAAGAACAAAACAAATGATCAATCCTCAAAAAGATGATCGACACCTGCCACGACTGGCCCAACAAAATCCCATTCGCATTATGGAGATATCGCACTACAATCCGCACACCCACGGGTATGACACCCTATTTCCTAACCTACGGGATGGAAGCCGTCCAACCTGTAGAAACCGAGATGCAATCCCTTCGAATTCTCATGGAAGCAGACATTCCTGAAGCCGAATGGGCACGCGAACGATATGAACAACTCATCCTTTTAGACGAGAGACCATTACATTCACTAAGTACAGTCCGAATGTACCAATCTCGCCTACAACGCGCATACAACAAACGGGTCAAGCCACAAAATATCAAAGTGGGTGACCTAGTACTCAAATCCGTCCGAGCACCATTACCAGTCGACCCAAGTGGAAAATTCAAACCCAATTGGGCCGGACCGTACTTGGTCAAGGAAATCCTTCCTGGAGGAGGCAGAAATTAATCGACACGACGGTCAGGACTTCCGACTGCCAACAAATCTTGATCAACTCAAGAAGTACTACCCTTAAGCTTAAACAAAATTTGCAATGTATTTCATATAAAAGAAACTCACTCACGCATGGGTGAACTACGCTCGGTTTGATTCCACGCACTGTGGATACGTAGGCAGCTTTGCAAAGAGCTCAACCGAATCACACGAACTACGCCGGTTTGATTCTGTAATGAAACACAGATACGTAGGCAGCTTGTCAAAAGTACAACCGAACTTCTTCGCACGCACGCCTAAAGCTTAAAAAGGTCGAGGGCGTTGCACTCACAAAATGACACGCTCAAAGCTTAAAAAAGTCGAGAGCACAGTCAACACAAAAGAATCTAAATCCAAAGCTTAAAAAGGTCGAGGATTTAAGACAAAACAAATCAAACAAAGCAATCCAAAGCTTAAAAAAGTCGAGGATTTAAGGCAACATACAAGTGTTCAAAGCTTAAAAAGGTCGAGAACATCTCAAAACAAAAGAAAGCAACGAGACAAGACAAAAGCAAATTAATTCTATTTTAATTACTTTATTTAGAATTTTTTACAATTTAGAAATGAGTTAGGAACAAACCTCCTTAACCCTTTATTTGAAAACATGTATTCGAATTAAGAAAATTTTCTAACCAAAACGACAAAAGCAAACTACTAAGCCGTCTTCTGCCGCTTCGGGTTAGCCTCTTCATCTTTAAGGGGCCGATCCGCCACAATTTTCGAGCTGATCACGGGAGTAGTCCTCTCAAATCCTGGGGGCTCGACCGGATCCTCGTCCTGCTCGACTGGGGGCTCCTCGATCCTTGGCCCTAGGCGATCTCTAACGGTCACCCTCGGCCCGAGCCTTTCCCGCGCCGACTTTGAAGTAGAAGCGTCTGAAGTCGAAGCATCAAGATCACCATAGTCCCTCTTTCCGCGCACCACCTCATGCGCCAAAGAGGGCCTTGGCCCGTTCTTCTCCCTCCTCCTCTGGTTCTCCCGCTCCCTAGGATCATTGGAACGATACCACCGCGTATAGAAATCCGTGACGCGAGTAGACTCTATATGCGCCGGAACCATCCAAGTGACACGATCCGACCATCTTCGGATCCAAGCATCAATGGCTTGGTTGTTTAGAACTACAACCCCTCCAACCTGAGTATCCTGCTCGGGAATGGTCTGAGCAAGCCCGATTTGCCTCTTCAAGGGAAGAGGATGAATCCACACCCCTCGTTCAAAACCACACAGCATCAACCCGCAAGCCGCATTCGCCACGGACGGCGCCGTAATCGCCGTAATCTGCCACCATGACACATACCAACGGATGGTGCTCTCCTTCACAAACCCCCGGAAGTAGTTGAGTGAACGCTCCCGAGGGTTAACCCAATCCGTCTTCCGTGACGTCGTTGCCGCCGCCTTGAAGACACCGTCAAGGGGAAGAGCAGCATAAACACTAAGCCTCTCCATGAGCCAAATGTTGAGAATCCTAGCACAACCCCGGTACGAGCTCAGACGATTAGCACAGCGGTCGTCTAAGCCCAGTATGGTCTCCGCTAGGATCAACGCAGAAGGATCGTATCCATGTTCCATCTCTTCGACAACACGAGCATACCTCGCGTTCCCGAACACCCCATCCGGCATCGACCCCGCGAAAGCATAGCGGTGAATCAAGCAAAAAGCAAGGGCCCTCCGCCTCGAACGGTCCGAAAGGCTAGTGTCGGCCCGATTCATGTACCTTTGACACAAAAGAAGCATATTCACCTTACCTCCTTCAAAAAAACCTGAAGCATGAGCATTTGTCATCCCAAGGAAGTTCTGCAACCTCCCGTTGTAGCAAAGCTCACTCCTCACAACCACCGGAGTTGTTCGTTTCGACCATCCTCCAATGGCCGCAAACTCCTCCATCAAAGGACATACCTCCCCTCCTGGAAATCGAAACACATGCAAACTAGGATCCCAGTAATCCAAGCATGCATCAAGGAAGTCTAGCTCGACCTTCATTTGGCGAAAGCCAATAAAAACGCCCGCACCATCGTCATACACCGCCCTCTTCATCGCCGGACTTAATGAAGAAGTCCACCTCTTCAAGAGAGCATCAAAATGCTCAACCATTTTTCTTGATTACAAAAAACTTTTGTAAATATACCTAATATGTTTATGAGAGCAAAAACTTGTAATAAAAGAAAAGAGAGAAGTGTTTTTGAATGAGGATTATGGCACGCACCCCCCTCTCCTTATATAGGAAAACCGTATCCGAAATATGGAAATACAGCGTTACCAGCCAAGTCACCAAACCGCATAACCTTATGCGGTTTGGACCCCAAACCGCATAAGCCTATGCGGTTTGCACCCCAAACCGCATAGAGCTATGCGGTTTCAGGGGCTGGTTTTCTCACAACTTTCCTAATTTCGTCTCTCCTAAGCACCACATCCCACATTATACTACGACAATTCCTTTGTTCTTCCCCATGCAGCAACACTTCATTTCGTTTTAGCAAATACGATTCCTACCACATGTCAAAGCATAGCATTTTCAACATTCACTCAAGCTCATTTCGCATTTAAAATGAACTTTTTGCAAAATATTTTCACAAACTAATTCGACATCAAAGCATCCCACTCGGGAATCATTTCGTTTTCCAAACAAGCTTACTAACACAACAGGTTCACAATATACAAACGAAGGTCAAGTTCAAGCTACAAAGCATGTAAACAAAGGTTCATACAATCTCTATTACACAAACTCAATCATGATGACGACGACGATACTCGTCGAATTCACGTCGAATCTGAGCCGTCTCAGCACGACTCGACACATTAACCGAGTCACCGCTCACCCAGGCCATCCTCCACTGTTATTTGCCCTCCATGCCTTCAGTGCACCTCCTTGGCCACCTAAAACACATGACACACGTTACAGTTTTCTCCATTTTGCCTTAATTTCACTCAAATTAAGCCAAACTTAGGGGGAAATTTCAAAAACAAACGCAGTCAACCCCACTTTGCCTTAATTTCACTCAAATTAAGACAAACTCGAGGAAGTAACCACAAAAGCACGACTATCACTAGTTTGATCATCACTATATTCCTTTACCTCGATCAAACTAGGGGCTCACACATATACAAAGACGAGGATACATACCCTCTTCACCTTGCCACTCAAGCTGTCCCTGCCTGCATTAGTAGTCACCGGCAAGTACGTCGGCAACGTAAAGGTACGACGGACGCCCGAGTCATCCCACTCAACGGCAGTAGGAAAGTCACTAGGTTGCTCCGCCATCTCAGGATCAAACAACTACAAAACAAATACAAAACGCACACGTCAGGAAATTTTTTCACAAAATTACCCTACGCACCCTCAAAACGAAGCAAACATACCTCAATCGGCCCACAAGCAAGCCGAGACTGAGCAAACTGCCCGTAGTCTTCCCCAGGACAAAGAAGATTCCCCGACTCTCCCTCTCCGTACAACCTCGCGCGATCCTGCGCAGAAACTCCCCTCTAAAAAAGGACTCTCGGCGGGTCCTTAGGCACTACTGGAGCCGGCCACCCTGCCTGGTAGACTAGATGCTCTCCAAGATACCAAACCGGCCTATACGGCGTCACCAAGTACAGACGCTGGATATCACGCAACGCAAACCGCGCCCCGATGCCCTCAGGAATACCCGTGTACTGTCCCCACGGGAACGGCACGAACTGCAACAAGAACAAACATTCATAAATAAAATCATTTTAAGTACACTCTATTTAAAATGGTTCAAACACAAACCTGATCAAACTCCATAAGGTTCAGACAAGACTTTAGAACCTCATCAGACGACCATCAAAGGTCAAGACGCTACATCGCGGTTCTGTGCACGCGACCACGGAAACACTCTCGCGATCGTCACGGCATGCAGAGGCAACAGAAAGGGGAAGTGACTGAAGATCCACGACTGCACATACAAAAACAAGTTAACAAAACAAGAAAACAAGACAAAGACGACAAAATCAAATAATAATACACCCAAAACCAAAACAAAAGCAATACATACCTCCATCACAAATCCAGGCGAAACTAAAGACAGTCTCGATCCTCGTTGCATGACCCGCGGCCTCACCGCGTCCATGCCAAAAGCGAATGCACAAACCCAAAAACGGCGACACCCAGTCAAACGTCCCAATCGCACCCCAGTCTATGAGATGCATAAGGACCAACGTCGTCGCCCGCTCACCCTTATCGCCGAAGTACACGACGCTGACAAACCACCACAGCCACATACGAGCGTTCTGCTCATCACTCCAGTCGGAGGGGCCTCGCTCGGTCTTCCCCTCGAAATACTCCAAGATGTAGCTCGTCTTGATAACATAAGGTGGCTTACCCTCATGCTTCACCTCCAAACCACCGCCAATCGCGGTAGTCACCACCTCGTCCACAATGGACGGCGCAAACCCAAAGCTCATGTCACGGTCACCAAACGACAGCCCCGTCATGACCGCATACCCTGACAAAGTAATGCCGGCCTCAAAGCCGGGCATGTGAAATGTCGTAGTAGCGTCCCAATACCTGTCAAGGAAGGCCCTGATCAACATCAGGTTCGCCGTCAGCCTCGACCTCGCGATCGCCCTCCAGTGCTCGACCAGAGGACCAAAAGCACAACGCAACACCCAAGCCTTCGCACCCTCCGAAAGCTTCTCCTCAAAAGCACACATCACGGACGAGACGCCCGAGAAAGTCCTCATCGGACCCTCGGGCCAGCCCATCGTCGCCCGATAGGAAACATGTCTCTCCGGAGCCAACAAAAGGTTGTGGCCATCCCAGCCCTTGGCGAACGCCCTGTTCACACGCGACTTTCGCGGCCTAGAGCTACTCGCCCTAGGCACAGCCTCCTCGGCCTCTTCCTCAACAACATCCATCTCAGCCTCTAGCTCATCCACTAGCTCTTGAGCGAGCTCATCCTCCTCCTCAAGATCAGGCCTAGGGTTATGCCTCGCACGACCCCTACCTCGTGACTGACCACGCCTCGTGGGCAAGTCACGAGGGTCAGCCTCCCTCTCACTGTACGAACGCCTTGTACGAACGCCTCATGCGACTACTCGAACTGGGGGCTCCCTCAGTCCGCGAGCCCATACTCTTACGAGTTTTCGACCTCGTAACACGACCAGAACCTTCTCCTGCAACAAACATGACAAATACATACAGCTATAAAACATGCAAGCACACAGATAATACATACATTATACATATACACACATAATACACATACATCCTTTATACACACATAATACATATACATCCCTTTATATGCATAACAGAGCATCTTTAGGCCTAATTCATATACATCGCCGACTGAGTTTGTATTGTAATTTGTGTTCCTAATTGGTTGGAATGTATGATATATGTGTAATATTATAGTAGAAGCATTCTTTTAAATTGATTGATATTAAATTTTATTCTTTTTATTTTTTTGAAAAAAAAAACCCAACAAACGGCTACTGTTGTTTAAGTGGAACCGAAGCCATATATGCACTTATGGCTACAGTTAAAAGATGGAACCGAAGCTTAATATTGACTTATGGCTACGGTTCTTACAAACAACCGTAGCCTTTTCTGGACATACGACTACGGTTCATCCAAACAACCGTAGCCTTTTGTGCTTTTGGCTACGGTTCAACAACCGTTGCCTTAAGTCTTTGACTTACGGCTACGCTTTGATTTACTACGGTTGTACAACCGTAGCCGTATGCCTTTTTTAACCGTAGCCGTAAGCGTTTTTTGTACTAGTGATTGTTGTTTATTTTGGTTATGTTGAAATATGACTGGGGAGCACCTAGTTACTCCTGTTGGAGTTAGTATCCTCCACAGTTAGTGCAATAACATAAATAAATCTCTTAAGGTACACAGGGTACATTTCGTATTTAATCAGTTGATTAACGTTTATCGATAATGGTTGGCTTGCTAGATAAGTTTGACGTTATTGTCATACAGATGGCGGTGATCAACTGGTCCCTAAGAGTAACACCTAAAGGATGTGTTTGAGAGATATGATTATTTGAGAAAATGATCATATCGATGCCTTACTTAATGACTAAACGGTTAGTCAGTGTTGTTGACTAAAATGTTAGTCAGTGTAATAGTGATCCGGCTATTTAATACAGATTAAATAATATTAGCTGAGACGAATTAAATGTAATTCGTAAATTGAATATAAAATGTTATATTTAATTATTGTGTATAATGCAAGCTAATTAAATATAAACCGTAATAATTAATTAGCAAATTATAAATATAAGGGTATTTATATTTAATGATATATTATAGTCGGTCCATACAGATGACACTAGTAATATATTGCATTATATATTAAAAGCTAAAATGACCAAAACAGAAGTGTCCAGATACATTATGTTTTCTTGGTCAATATATCAAGATATATTTTGAGGAGATTATATTCTCCCTAAATACTACTAAGGTGGCCGGCCTATATGGGAGAAGGAGGAGTATATTTACTTTCCTAATTCTATTCTAATTCCACTCTAATTCATTCATCACATTCACAACACAAAATTCTAGAGAGAAAAACTGTTTTCTTCTCTAATTTTTCTAGCAATTCAAGAGGCATATCACAATCATATCTTTGGTGTTTCGATTAGGAGATACCGTATTTTTGGTATTGTTCTTAGGCCAATTTCAAGGATTAAAAGGTTAATTCTAAATCTCTTTACTATGTTATGCAATTTCTATTTTATGACTTTAAATCATATAAAGGTTTTCATTATAATCCTGTGAATTTTAAGGACTATATACCGATATAATCCTACAAGTGGTATCAGAGCCTCAGGGCACATGAAATTTTTATATGGTTTTCATAAAAATCGATTTTGTATGATTTTAAAAGGCCACGGTTTGTATTTGTATTTGGCCAAAATTTTTTTGGCTTGTATGCCGTGAGTTTTTGTGTGTTTTTGGCTCGTTTTGGTCCGATTGATTCATAATTATCTATGTTTTAAGATGTTAAAACTATTACATATGAATTTGTATAAGTTTTGATTTAATACTGATTGAATTAAAACACAAAAGGATCAATTCTTGTATGTTAATGAACATATTGTTTTGTTAATCATTAGATCTATGAGTTTAAGATGTTTAATTTAAAAGGTTATTTTGAATCTCTTAAATCAATGTTTAATACGGATTAAAATTGAGTTAGTATCGATCTAATTATTAGCATAATTGAATTAAAACGGTTTAATTCATTTTTCACTAGTTGGCCGAATTATTTTTATTATTTTGATATTGTTTTGTTAATTTGGCCGAAAGTTTTAATTAAAAAAAAAAATATATTTCTGATTAATTTTTTAATATGGCCGAAAGTTTTACAAAATAAAAAAAAAATTGGTTTAGATTTTGTTTTGGCCGGATTTTTGCTTTTATTTTGGAAATTTTTTTTGTTGTTATATTATAAAGATAATATATTTTGTGTTATTGTGAAGCAGTTCATAATAAATGTGATACCTAATATTTTAAAGAAGTTTAAAATATTTTTTGTGATCTAATTTATATTATACTGATAATATAAATTATTTCTTTTGGATTATGTTTTGATTAAGATATTATGAACAATTAAGGAATTTGTTGCATAATTATAATCATTTAAAAGAGGTGGTTTGGATATTTTAATCAATTGTATGCATTGATTTTATATATTGTTTTAGTTGATGCTTTATTTTGAATGCAAGTTTGAATGGTTTATATTTTTTACGCATTAATTATGTACAAAAGGTTGTAATTTACTAGTGTGGCCTTAGAAAATTGTGTTTTCGTAATGAAGGAAACATAATTTCGGTTGTAATTTTTTGAGATCTCGAATCTCCAATCTTGTAATTTTATTATTTTTGGCATATTTTGAATTAGAATGTAAATAGGTTTATTTTGTAATTCAAAATGTAATTTGAGAAGATTCAAGATGAAGATTCAAGATGGAGAGCCCAACTCCCACTTAAAGCCCAAGATGAAGAATGAAGACAAAGCATTAGGGTCCATGGATGGATTCCAAATTGTATTATGTCTTTATTTTCATAGGGATAGGCCACACTAGGTGTTTTTCGTTTTTGCGTTTTCTTTTACCGTTTTTCATTGCATTCACATTAGATAGTAGCATCATATTCCGCCTAAACTAAACCAAACCACCTAATATGCATGAATATGGATCATATAGTTGCATCGTATATCATGGACATACGGATGTCACTTGTTTAGGGCTATCACCTCAATTTATTCATTCACGAAAATGCTAGATATTTGTTCACTTAAAATGAATTAAAATGAGATGATGGGACCTTCCTCTATTCTAAAATTGAGATTAGTCTTTATAGGAAGAACTGCTATGAGCCCCTTCTTCGTCGGTAGGTATGTAGGACCTTACTCTCCACATGACCCCTTCTACGTTGGGTATGTAGTACGTGTTGACCTATTTTACCTCAACATTATAGTTCGAGTAATATCTCGTAGTTATGATGGACTAATAGATAGGATTTACTGAAATCTATCGACCAAGAATTCTAATAGTAGAATTAGCCAAGAGGTTGGCTTATCAATTTATAGAAATTGAGTCTTGGGATCATTTATATAATTCTCGAGGGAGGTCGATTATATGAGTGCACGAGTCATTGCATTAAAACGTTATTGTTTTGACTTGAACCGTTTAAAACCATGATTTCTTATCTTCTCTCTTCTTCTTTTCACAGTTTCGAATTCGTTATATACAGATATAACTACTATAACAAATAGCTGTACGTACTGACGAACCAATGCCAAGTGCCACACTAACACGCGAATCATGGCTTAGAATTTTTATGGACAGCATGAATCAGTCAACTCGACTGAAGAGTGATGGGTCCAATTTTTCTGATTGGGAGGCCGTGATTACGAATGCCGCTTATCGCTGACGGTAAGCTCAAGTACTTGACTGAGCCACTACCGACTAAACCAGCTCCCGATGCAGGAGCAGATGAAGCCTATGTTTATAGTGATTTCATGATGGAGGCGGGTGCGATACAGAACGTACTCATCTATTCAATGGAATCAAATTTGCAAAGGCGGTTCATAACCCAAGGTGCAAACAAGATTTTCACCACCCTAACTAAAGAGTTCTCGAAAGCATCGAGAATCAAGAGTTACGAGTATACCACTCGCTTCTTTGAAGCGAGACTCCAGGAGGGCCAACCGGTGATGTGTCATATATTTACCTACTTATAGCCCCTGTTTCACGAGCTTTACTTTGCGTTTCCTGCGCTTTTACTTGCGTTTCAGCTCCTACTTCTCTCCGTTTTGGCTCTGCAGCGTTTTTGTGTCCATTTTGTAGGTACACGCAGCTATTTGGAGTTTAGGATGCTTGTCGGGAAGTTTCTTAAAGTTTCGTGAAGTTTCGTAAAGTTTCGTGAAGTTTCGTGATGATTCGAGTTGGTTTCGTTGCGTTTCGGTTGCGCACGAGCCTCGTTTCAACGAATGAAGGTGTCCCGAGTGTTGGAGTAAGTGTCCTCCACAATAGTGCGATTACTTAATAAATCTCAATTAAGGAATACGTGGGGATAATCCTGTATTATTGTCAATTGATTAACGTAAATCAATAACGGTTGGCTGACTAGAGTTTGACGTTATTGTCGTGAGAGCGGCGGTAATCAATTGATCCCTTTAAGTCACACCTATAGGAACATACTCCAAATATTTAAGCTAATTAATTGTATGAGATACGATTATATTAGTGACTTGATAATTTGACTAACGGTTAGTCAGTGTATTGATTAAGAGAGAAATCGAGTTGTGAACTCGAGTAATTTAATTTTATATCGATAAAATTATTAGAGGAGATGAGAATTAGTGATTAAGTGTTAATTCACTAATTGTGTATATTTTACTAATGAGATTAGTAAAAGTACATTTTTAATATATGTGTAAAGTACATGTATATTAAGGAAGAGTTTAATTAATTTACACTTTATTATATTAGATAATTAAGTGATAAATTATAAGTATTTGTGGGACAAATATTGAAAACAAAATAGACCCATATAAGGGTCCAATGGACCGTCCAAATATGGGAGAAAGGAGGAGAAGATTCCTCCTTGTCTTATTCTATTTGGTTGTTTGCTTTTGCATGTGAAAAACACAATTATTACCATGCATGAGATTACTCTTTTCAAGAGTAAAACTCTTCCTCTCTTCTCTTATGTGGGCCGGCCAAGATGAGTGTCCAAGACACTTCATTTTGTTTTTGTTTTGTTAAAAATAAAAGCAAGGCCTAGAGAGAAAGGTAATTCATTCATTATTCATTCAAGCTTTCTCTCCTTTCTCTCATATTCTCTCTAAATCCAATACTCATATTATTCTAATATTACTAAGAGTTAGTAATAGTAATAATATCACATATTATCAAGTTAGCACTAAGTGATTTCTAGCTCAAGATCCTTAGTGTTTTTTTTGGAGTAGTTCTTGGGTGCATCTCAAAGGAGGTTTCCTTGTTTGGAAACTCGGTTTTGGAGGATCATCCTAAGCTTGTATTCAACAAACAAAACTAGAAAGGAGTTCTAGTTTTGTGCCCAACATTTTCCTTTGAGAAAGGTATAACATTTCTAAACTTGTAACAAAGTGAATTTGTACTACATAGATCTTGCTAAATCAAATTAGAGTAATTTGATTTACACTAATATTTGATTAGTGAATGGGATCCGATCCCTACAAGTGGTATCAGAGCTTAGGCTTGTAGTTACAAATTTATTTTGTTGTTTTTGGAGTTTTATGTATTTATTGAGAATAAATAACATAAAATCCGAAAATAGTGTTAAAAATGGTTTTAACACGAGATTTTTATAGCATGCAAAGTTTCTGGTCTCATGAAGTTACTGGTCAAATTTCGTATTTTTTGAAATTTGTTTGCTAATTAAAATGATTTTTATACAAAACCGAGTCAAAAAGTGTGTTTTTGGCTAAAATAATTACTATAAATAGTTATATTTCGAATCTGGTCACGAAATTTTTACACAGTGATATTTCATATTTATACATTCTGCATGTAAATTTTCAAAGTCAGATTTTGAGTTTTGAATATTTATTCATATTTTTGTTTAAAATCGGTATGGTTTGCATTTTATGTCCAAAAATATAGTAAATGTTGTTTTCTGGACATGAAATTTATACCAATATTTTTATACATTATGAGGATGCTTTCGTATAAATTTGGGATTTTTCCTCACTGTTTTAGACGTTTTCTTGATTTTATGAGTTAAAATCGATGAAATCGTATGTTATTTTATATAAAATAATTCGTAAATATTTTCTGACCAAACTTTTCTTTGTTGATATTCTGGAAGTGTTCCAGAATATACAAAATTTTTTCCAAAATAAAAATGGTTTTATTTTATATTATATTGTATTTTAATGCTTTATTCATAAAGTGTTATGATTAAAGTTAAAGTAATTAGCACAATGACCACTAAAGTGAACTAAAATCACCATGAATTAGTGAAAACTAATTATTGGTGTTCTAAATCAGTTTAGAAGTTTTGGTTCAAGCTTAAAAGGTGTTTTAAGCATTATTGATTAATATGAGATTAATCGATAAAATATGAGATCGGTTTTAAACGAAATAATGCGATTATTGTTTAGGGCGATTTTGGCATGTTTTACATTATAAGCTTTACATTTTGCATGTTTGGATGAATGTTTATTATTGAATGGATGTTTATTCTTACTAGTATGGCCATAGTTTGTTATATTTTTTACCGATATTGCCCGTAATGAAAGGGAATATCGTGTGGTTTGTAATTAAATGCGATCTCGTATCGCCGGTTTGTAATTTAATAGTTAATTTCATTTATAAATGTATAATAGGGTTGCTATGTATTCATTTGTAAATTTATACTTGTAACTATTTGTAAATCGAAGACCGGTGTTGGAGATCGACTTGGAGCCTTAGAAGAGTTCTAAAGCTTGCAAGGAGGAGCCTTGGATGAGATCCATAATGAAGAGGGACCAAAGGAGTTGGTTTCCAATTTGTAACTCCTTGTATTTTTAATTACTTTTAGGTGGCCATACTAGGTTTATGCTTATGCTTGTTTGATGCTTGTTTGTTTGCTTTTTTTCCGCTCACATGCCAAAATCGCCATGCATGCCTAGATATCCCGCTATGATTGTCGATTTATGTCACGATTCTTAAAAATTTGTTCACTTATAAAGAATTTTAATGACTAAAATTGACAAGATCACCCACATTATTTATCAAAATGAATTGAGATTAAGCCTTTCCAAATGTAGCGACTATGAACCCCATGTTCGTGAGGACCTCCGCGACGTGGAACCTTGTTACCATGGGTAAGTAGTGGGAGGAAGTCCCATGCTAATTTGGTTTGAACTCAACCAAATAAGAGTTATTTGGGGCTTAAGGATGCATTTTATAGAAAATCATCAACCAAGCATTCTAGTGTAGAATTAGTCAAGTGTTGACTTATCGTTTTTATATAAAAGGAAACATGAGATGTCTATTTTTATATGAAAAACGAGTCTTGGAATCATTTATATAATTTCGTGGGAGGTCATTATATAAATGGACATTTGTTTTAAAAAAGAGTTTTAGCAAATGTCATTAATGTACAATGAATGTTAATTTCCTCATTTTTGTTGTAAAATAATTTATTTGAAATCGCAATGACAACATAAACTCCCGCACCCATTTTGGGTTAATATTCATGGTTGAGAACCGTGATGGATAAGTGTATCCTATAGGATGACGGTAGCAACTTTGTCGAATGCGATTCGATTTTAAGGGGCGCCGCTGAATCCAACAATGTGCTTAAGAACTTTACCGAACCACCTCCCACCGAACCTGGACTTAGGGCCACCGCGGCGGCGCAAGCCGCCTACGATGAGCACCTAAAGGTTGACAATGACGTTGAAAATATATTGATTTGGTCAATGTCACATTCTCTCAAACTTCGCTTCGTTACTCACTAAAGTGCATATGAGATATTCACTAGAGTGACGACGATGTGCTTCGACCTAGATAGCACGAAAGTGAATGAGGATTGAGAGAAAAGATGTTCATTCAATGAGATTGAAGAACATAAACATTGGGGTTAAGAAAGGGAAGGGAGCTTATAAAGCTCGGTTCAAGGAAGATAAGGGTAAGGGAATACTATTGAGAATAGCAAGCCCAAACCCGATCGTTGAAAGCGCAATTGTCCCAAATTCTTGAAGGAAAAGAATGATGGATGTGCGACATCCAAAGATATTGTTCCTTCTAGACTTTATATGATTGACATAAATCATGCTTGCATTTCTACATGGGTATGAGATACCGGATGTGGATCTCACCTCTGCAATCACTTGCAAGGAATGAGAAATGTGCGAGCACTAGCCAAGGGTGATGTAGATCTCCGCATGGGAAATGGAGCTAGAGTAGCGGCCGTTTTCGTGGGATTTTTTAGTACTCACTCTAGCTAGTGATTTAGAGTTGTACTCGAATAACTGTTATTTTGTACTAACTCTAATCAAAAAACATTATCTCCGTCTCCGTGTTTCATACGGAAGGCTTTTTGATTAAGGATAATCGGTGTTCTTTTCATTTAATGAAATGGTTTATGATGAAACCATTTCAATCGGAGGTATTTATGTTTTGAATGATGTCAATGACGTTTATCATATAGAGAACAAGAAGCTCAAAACGAATGAATCAAACAAATCCTACCTTCGATAAACGCATAAAGAGACTTGTTGAGACCAAGGTTCTCAAACCATTTGATTGCGAATCATATGGTACATGCGAGGCTTGCCTTTTAGGCAAGATGACTCGTGCACCCTTTAGTGGTAAAGGGACACGAGCAAGTGAGGTTTTAGGACTCATATATACCGATGTGTGTGGTCCATTAAACATCACCGCTAGAGGAGGATATCATTACTTCATTACTTTTACCGATGATTTAAGTAGATATGGTTATGTCTACTTAATATGGCATAAAAGTGATGCTCTTGAGAAATTTAAAGAATTTCAAAATGAGGTTGAGAACCAATTGGATAAGAAGATAAAAGCACTACGATCGGATCGTGGTGGCGAATATTTAAGTAATGAGTTTGATTCACATCTTAATAATTGTGGTAGAGTATCACAAAGGACTCCTCCGGGCACACCACAGTTGAATGGTGTTGTAGAAAGGAGAAACCGAACTTTATGAGATATGGATCGGTTAATGATGAGTCAAAGTGAGCTTCCTGGATCGTTTTGGGGCTTTACGCTATTGTCTACTGTTTTCTCACTAAATCGAAGTCCAACTAAAGCGGCCAATAAGACTCCATATGAGATATGGACGGGAACGATTCCCTATTTGTAGGTTATCCTACGGAAACGTGTGGTTATTACTTCCACAACCCTCACGAGAACAAAGAGTTTGTGGCTCGTGATGCTGTTTTCTACAAAAATATATATTTCTAGAAAACAGAGTGGGAGAAAATTTGAACTTGATGAAGTTCAAGAGCCACAAACCAAGCGTAAAATGAGGAAACCGTTCCCTCGTCTTCTGACACGGTTATAATCCCTAGGAGGTCAGGAAGAATTAGTCATCAACCTGACCGTTACCTCGGTAACATCGAGGAGGAGGGTGATTTGTTGTTATTCGAAAGCAACGAACCCTCAACCTACAAGGCGGCTATTAGTAGCCCCAAACTCCGACCAATGGCTAGAGGCCATGAAATCCGAAATGGATTCTATGTACGAGAACCAAGTTTGGGACTTGGTAGATTTACCTGAAGGAGTGAGACCCCTTCAGTGTAAATGGATATTCAAAATCAAACTCGGCATAGATAAACATATAGATGTTTACAAAGCTAGATTGGTGGCAAAGGGCTTTTCACAAGTCCAAGGTATTCATAATGATGAAACCTTTGCACCGGTTGCTATGCTTCGATCCGTAAGGATAGTCTTAGCGGTTGCCGCATTTCATGACTATGAGATATGGCAAATGGATGTAAAAACCGCCTTCTTGAATGAGATTCTAGAAGAGGAAGTGTTAATGACACAACCTGAAGGTTTTGTAGATACATCTAACCCTAAGAAAGTATGCAAGCTTAAGAGATCCATTTATGGTCTTAAGCAAACATCAAGGAGTTGGAATCATGGATTCGATCATGTTATCAAACAACATGGATTCGCTCGAAGCGCCGAGGAACCTTGTTTGTACATGAAGTTTAGTGGGAGTAAAGTAACCTTCCTTGTTTTGTATGTGGATGACATACTACTGATTGGAAATGATATTCCAAGTCTGAACTCGGTAAAGGTGGAATTGGGAAACCATTTCCAAATGAAGGACTTGGGAGAGGCACAACACATCTTGGGTATCCGGATCTATAGAGATAGATCCAAGAGGATACTAGCATTAAGTCAAGAAACTTATATCGATAAGATTCTTGATAGGTTCAATATGAAAGACTCCAAGAGAGGCTTTCTTAGATGAGTGTAGGAATAACATTGAAGAAATCTCAATGTCCTACGACTCCTATGAAATTGAAAGCATGAAATTGATCCCTTATGCTTCATTGTAAGATCAATCATGTATGCTATGATGTGCACTCGTCCCGATGTCACTTTCGCCTTGAGCATGACGAGCCGGTATCAAGCTAATCCCGGTGAAAGTCACTGGATAGCTGTGAAGAACATCCTTAAGTACTTGAGAAGAACTAAGGATTCGTTTCAAGTGTTTGGAGGAGAACTTGAGCTGCGTGTAAAGGGTTACACGGATGCAAGTTTCCAAACCGATGGGGATGATTTAAAATCCCAATCCGGCTATGTCTTTATGCTGAATGGGGGTGCTATTTGCTGAAAAAGGTTTCAAGCAAAGATGTCACTGCGGATTCTACAACAAAGTCGAATATTTGGCGCCTTAAGTCGCTAAAGAAGCTGTATGGATTCGGCAGTTCTTGGGTGGACTAAGAGTAGTCCCTAGTGCCGCAAATCCAATCACTATTTATTGTGATAATTGTGGGGCCATCTTTCGAGCAAAGGAGCCCAAGTCTAGTAATAAGTCTAGACATGTTTTGAGGAAATACCATGTTATAAGATATAATGTGGAAAGAAAGGAAATAGATATTTGTAATGTTGGGACAGACGATGAGATCGCTGATCCTTTAACCAAGCCTCTTTCGAGGACTAAGCATGACGCGCACACCACCTCCATGGGGTTGCGGCGTATGCTAGATTTCCTTTAGATTCGTGATATGTAATTGAATAAAGTATCCTATTACATATATCAATATAACATTCATTGTTTAGAGTATATTTACTCTTTTAAGTCATTTTGAATGCATACTTTGTTTATCCGAATAGTTGTGTGACAACATTGAACATATTCAAGTGAACGGTATAAACTAAGTATTTGGTCCCTAGTCTCTCATATGAGGTGACGTCTCGGAGAGACTAGATTGCAAGTCGATCGATGGTGGGTTCAACACCATAGGGTCATATGTGATGACCGATCGTTTGCATAGACAGACTGTGAGACACTCTGTCGGGCAGTGACGCTTATAGAATTCCTTTTCAATGAGATTGAAACCTGGTCGTGGTGGGAATTCTATAGTATTCCTTTGAGTCGATTCTTTGACTGAACCGATTATGCAGTCGGTGCAGTTTCCGAGTGACTTTCATTTTGTCCTAAGCCATGCCGTGAAAGGGGGGTATAAGGGCATCTTAGGGGTCATGGTGATCTGCATTATCTGATCTGAGACGAGTGGAAGGAAATGTCCACCCTCGTCGGGGTAAAACATCTTTGGGCCACTCGAGGAGTAGTCGGCGAAAATGCGTGGCCACGCTCGGTAAGAATCTACGGTAGATTCCCGGTCAGACACTACTCTCCTTATCGAGAAACCACTCACGATATATATATCTCAGGATGCAAGTACGACCTGTAAGACACCTTGCATCGAGTGGGAGATGTGAAACGGACATGAGAATTGGTAATGCACAACTTGTCTCGGACAAGTGGGAGATTGTTGGAGTAAGTGTCCTCCACAATAGTGCGATTACTTAATAAATCTCAATTAAGGAATACGTGGGGATAATCCTGTATTATTGTCAATTGATTAACGTAAATCAATAACGGTTGGCTGACTAGAGTTTGACGTTATTGTCGTGAGAGCGGCGGTAATCAATTGATCCCTTTAAGTCACACCTATAGGAACATACTCCAAATATTTAAGCTAATTAATTGTATGAGATACGATTATATTAGTGACTTGATAATTTGACTAACGGTTAGTCAGTGTATTGATTAAGAGAGAAATCGAGTTGTGAACTCGAGTAATTTAATTTTATATCGATAAAATTATTAGAGGAGATGAGAATTAGTGATTAAGTGTTAATTCACTAATTGTGTATATTTTACTAATGAGATTAGTAAAAGTACATTTTTAATATATGTGTAAAGTACATGTATATTAAGGAAGAGTTTAATTAATTTACACTTTATTATATTAGATAATTAAGTGATAAATTATAAGTATTTGTGGGACAAATATTGAAAACAAAATAGACCCATATAAGGGTCCAATGGACCGTCCAAATATGGGAGAAAGGAGGAGAAGATTCCTCCTTGTCTTATTCTATTTGGTTGTTTGCTTTGCATGTGAAAAACACAATTATTACCATGCATGAGATTACTCTTTTCAAGAGTAAAACTCTTCCTCTCTTCTCTTATGTGGGCGGCCAAGATGAGTGTCCAAGACACTTCATTTTGTTTTTGTTTTGTTAAAAATAAAAGCAAGGCCTAGAGAAAGGTAATTCATTCATTATTCATTCAAGCTTTCTCTCCTTTCTCTCATATTCTCTCTAAATCCAATACTCATATTATTCTAATATTACTAAGAGTTAGTAATAGTAATAATATCACATATTATCAAGTTAGCACTAAGTGATTTCTAGCTCAAGATCCTTAGTGTTTTTTTTGGAGTAGTTCTTGGGTGCATCTCAAAGGAGGTTTCCTTGTTTGGAAACTCGGTTTTGGAGGATCATCCTAAGCTTGTATTCAACAAACAAAACTAGAAAGGAGTTCTAGTTTTGTGCCCAACATTTTCCTTTGAGAAAGGTATAACATTTCTAAACTTGTAACAAAGTGAATTTGTACTACATAGATCTTGCTAAATCAAATTAGAGTAATTTGATTTACACTAATATTTGATTAGTGAATGGGATCCGATCCCTACACCGAGACCTTGGGACGGGATTTGAAGTTCATGTGATCATCCTAAGCCTTGTCCCTACCCCTTGGGACGACGTAGGCCTCGTCCCTATGCCTTGGGACGAGAAGAAAGCAAAGAAAAACTAAGGAAGAAAAGGGACCAAAAGAGCTTGTGAGCTGAACACTACGGGACGGCTGTCCCTAGAGGTGTCCCGGTCGGGATGGGTCTGTCCCGGTCGGGATAGTGGTCCCGGAGGTCAGGGACGGGGTGTGACGCTTCGTTGGCTTAAAATACATCGTCTATTTGAAGGCCTAAAACATTATATTTTTGGACGAAATTTTGAGGGCACTTTTAGAACACTTTAAAGTACATTCTCACAAAAATTTAAGGTTTGATTAGTTTTCCTTCTTGTATTTTGAATTCCCGACTCGGAAACATTGTTTGATCATCCTATTTCGGTATTGTTGTCTTTGTTCTTGCACTTTCTCTTTGAATTTCTGATTGGTTTTTGTTTATACTTCTCTCCTTTGTTTATCATTTCATCTTATATCATTGTTGATCATGTTTTCATCCATTGTTATTGATTTTGTTGTTGTTTTCATCATGAGTGAGTAGTCCTTTATCTAGGGAGAAAGGGTGATCATGGGTGAGTAGTCTAGGTCGATTTTGGTGATGTTTTGATGAGGTTTTGCTTGTGATTTTGGTTGTCTTGTTTTGTTTGTGTTTGTTGATCCTTTGGCCAAGGATTAGTGAGCCTTTGCTACCCTTAAACTTAAGAACGAAAGCCTAGTTTAAGGTAGGGCACGAGACTAACCATTAGGACCCTCATGTGTAAGTTGCGAGAGCCCGCACTTGAGACCTAGAGGACGCTTAGGACCGAGAGGCCGAGCCTATTCCTTAGCACTTGCGATTCCCGACTCATTTCTATCACCAACCTTGACCCTAGCTTTGCCCTTGCTATCCCCGAATCCCTAGACTTTTCCCTTATCATTTAAACCCTTTACGCTTTCGCTATAGCTTTAGTAACCTCAACCATTCGAACCGAGACTAGAATCACTCAAAATAACCAACATAAACGACCATCTCTCTGTGGATACGATCCCGACTTACCCTAGCTACCTAGTGTTGAGTTTGGTATTATCTTTGACTAGGCGAGTGCGACTAAGCCTATCAAATTTTGGCGCCGTTGCCGGGGAGACGGCTTTGTTTTTGTTGTTATTTGGTTCTTTTCTCTCTTGTTACTCTTGTCTCAAGGAACCTCAATTCCTTGAGGCCGTTACTTATAGCTTCCTCGAGTGTTGTGCATGCCCAGGTTATCACGTACGTCTCACAAAAGCTTGGCAATCCCATTTGACCCGGAGCCGGAGCGTACATTGCATAGGCGCAAGAACTTGCTTAAGGACTTGGAAGCTACTGTTTCCCCTTCTACTTCATCTCACATTGAACCCGTGCCCGAAATAAAGAAGATGGTTAAGCTATCGGATCATTCACGGCCTATCGCGGCTCAAGTTCCGACGGGCAATGCTATGCCCACTATTGCCGCCAATAACTTTGAAGTAAAGCCCGCGTTCATCAATTTGATCGAGCGCACTCAATTTGGAGGGAGTCCCGGTGAGGATCCTAACTTGCACATCCAAAATTTCTGCGATTATTGCTCAACGATAAAGCAAACGGGTGTGACTCAAGATCAAATTCGGGAGATGCTCTTCCCATTTTCCCTCCGAGACAAAGCCAAGTTGTGGCTTAACTCCTTGAACCGCACTGCGCTTGCCATTGATGATTGGAACTCCCTTGTGCTTGCATTCTATCAAAAGTACTTCCCTCCGGAGAAGACCGCCATGCTACGGAGTCAAATCACAAGCTTTAGGCAAAGAGGGGATGAGAGCTTGTTCGATGCGTGGGAAAGGTATAAAGACTTGCAACGCCAATGTCCTCACCATGGTATGGACAAGTGGTTTATTGTTATGCAATTTTATAACGGTCTTTATAATGAGTCACGCCAAGTCCTTGACTCCGCCACTAATGGGAGGTTCGATAACATTGATGTGGAGGAGGCTATTGATACGATCGAGGCCATGGCTATCCACAACGCGCAATATGGGAGCTCTAGGAATGTGCCTAGGATTGGAGGTAAGACCGATGGTGACATGGTAGCCATGCTTAGCGCTAAGTTGGATGCGATGACCGCCATGATGATGAGTCAAATGCAAGCGGGTAGTAGTTCTTCGAATGCGGGTGGTCAAATGGTAGCCGCTATGCATACCTCTAGTGATCCGACTTGTGGGTCATGTGGAGCATCCGGACACTCATCCATGGAATGCCGAGGTATGAACTCTCAACCTAATATACACCATGTGCATGCTTTTCAAGCTCAAAACAGCCCCTACTCTAACTTTTACAATGAAGGCTACAAAAACCATCCGAACTTGAGCTATAAGAGTCAAAACGTCTTGAATCCTCAACCACAACAACCACAATACAATCCTCCACAAAATTTCAGCCCACAATACAACAACCAAAGACCTTACAACCCTCCGGGCTTCAATCGCCCCAATTTTCAACAACCAATTGCTCCACCGCCGGTGCAAGCCGCTCCGGTTCCCGATCCTATGAGTGAGATGCGAGCCATGATGATGCAAATGGCTAAAACGCAAGAGACAATGATGGCTCACATTCAAAAGAGCGATCAAGCTAAGGATTCGGCCATAAAGATGCTCGAAACGCAAATGGCTCAACTTGCGTCTTCTAGCAACACTAGAGCACCCGGAACGCTTCCGGCTCAGCCCAAGAAACCTCACGAGACCGCCAACGCCATCTCTTTAAGAAGTGGAACGAGTTACGATGGGCTGCCTATGCCCAATGTTGATGTACCTCCCGTAAAGGTAAGCAAGGTAAATTCTAACGTTTCCACTAACGATTTGCATGTTGAGGTTGGTGTGAGTGCAGGTGGTGGTGTCGTGCAAGCTGGACCAGCCGTGGGAGTGCCCCACGTGGCCAAGGAGGGAGCCGTGAAGAGTAGTGGTGGTGGTGTGCAGGTGGCCGAGAAAGAGGAGGGGAAGGAGAAAAGCGCAGCTAAGCCGGTCGAGCCGCCGATTCAAATCAAGTTGCCATTCCCGAGCCGAGTGGTAAAATCTAAACTTGACTCACAATTTGGTAAGTTTATGGTGGTTGTCAAGGACCTCAAGGTAACGGTTCCCTTCACCGAGCTTGTCACGCAAGTTCCCGCTTACGCTAAATTTCTCAAAGACATACTCACCCGTAAACGATCTTTCAATGAGGTCGAGACTGTTGCTTTTGCTGCTGAATGCAGTGCACTCTTACAAAACCAGTCTCCTCCTAAATTGAAAGATCCGGGTAGCTTCTCGATCCCTTGCACTATTGGTACTACTTTCATTGATAAAGCTTTGTGTGATTTAGGTGCAAGTGTGAGTGTCATGCCGTACTCGGTATGCGAGAAGCTCAACATGGGCGAGTTGAAAGTAACTAATATCACGCTCCAGATGGCGGATCGTTCTGTCAAACGCCCCCTAGGCGTTTTGGAGGATGTCCCTGTCAAAGTGGGTAAGTTTTTCATTCCCGTCGATTTCATTGTTCTTGACATGGCCGAGGACTCCCAAATTCCTATCATATTGGGTCGGCCTTTCTTGCACATTGCTGGTGCTATAATTGACGTCAAGAACGGTAAATTGACGTTGGATATCGGAGGTGATAAAGTTACTTTTAATCTTTCAAATGCTCTAAAACGCCCAATGTTGGAGGAGCATGTCTTTGCGGTTGATGTTCTTGATGAGTGTGTTGACGAGTACTTACCGCAAGTCCTCGAGAGGGACCATCTTGAGGCCGTGCTTTGTTGTCATGATACTTGTGCAGGTGAGCCAGGGAGGACGGACGCGGGTAGAGCTGTCATCAAAGACGACAAGCATGCTGTTGCGAGTGTTGATTTGGGCCGCGAAGATGGAAGTGTAGGCCTTGATGTTGCTGGCCGAGTTGGTGATATAGATGATGATGATGGATATGACGACGATGAGGACGATGGTAGCGGGATCGTTTATGACGAGGCCCACGGTTGGTGGTACTTTCCTGCATTGCGCCCCGGTTTGATCTTTGGTTTGGGGGGTTCATTTTGTAAATAGCATGTATGTACTTTATTTTTCTTGAGACTCTTTATCGTTTTTCTCCCTTATATTATGGTCCCCGTGTTGATGTGCTTTAGGACACATTGGGGATAATGTGTCGTCTGGTTTGGGGGGAGAAACGCTTTGCTGTTTTATTTTTGCGTTTTCTTTTTCGTTTTTCGCTTTTCAAAAAATCATAAAATCCAAAAAAATCTGAAAATTCACAAAATTCCATAAAAATCAGAAAATTCACAAAAAAAAATCCAAAAATACGTATCCCGAGCGTTGTTTGCGAGCTTGTTTTTACCTTATTCTTTCCCGACATCCCTTCCCTGGTTTGCTTTGAGCTTTGGCATGTTTTATATTGTTGGATTAGTGCTACGGGGATGTTGAGACGCTTGTAGATGATGGCATGTGCTTTTACTTTATTGGCTTTATCATTCACGGACTATAGCTACTCTTTTTGTGAGGTTTTTAGCCTCCTGCGGCCGGTTCATCTAACCCGGTCCCCGTGCTTTGATTGTGAGTAGTTCTCCTCGTGGGGTGCGTAATATCAACACGCATAAGTGTGGCCCCTATCCCGTGTTTCCCACGATTTTGTCACTGTTTTGCATATGAGGCTTTAGTTGATTCCATATTATTTACCTTGTTCATGCATTGTATTTATCCTCTCACATTTGATCCTTTTACCCTTAACCACATGAGTTTGCTAGCTACATTGCCAAATAGCCTACCCTAGCCTTGCTAGTTACCGCTTTTGCTTACTCTTGTGCTTGTCTTCGGGTTTTGATCATGCTACGACTTGCTGATGTCGTTTGCTTGGAGAGTTGGTGAATAAGTGAGTCGGGATTGCTGTTTCCCCGACCTTTGATGTGGTATTTCCGCAACTTACTAAGTGTGCTTTTTTTTGCTCAAAAGAAAAGAAACAAAAATCTGAAAAATCAAACACAACACACAAAATACAAAAGAAAGGAAATGTGTGCACAAAATTGAAAGTTGTTGTTGTTGTTGCATGAGTGAGCACTTGAAATTTGTTGTCATGTTGCGTGGATATGTAAAGGAGACCGATATGCTGCTTTCGGTCCATTTTTCATGAGAGTTGGGTTCTTTGTTGGTTGGATGAGCACTTGAGTAGTACGAGTGGTTTCTAGTGGCTTAGCTCCACGATTCCATAATCATTTGTTCCACCTTATCACCCTTGTCCTCTCTATGGCCTTTACACCCTCATTTCCTATGTAAGTCCTCATGTTTGCTTCGTTTTTGTGACATTATTGTGTACGGGAATACGAGATTTGGTCCACATTAGATTGCGAGCGTGCTTCCACCAGTTGAGTAGGTGAGTGTCACTATATACTTCGCCTTGTTCATCATTTGAGTAGAGTGGAAACCGCGAGAGGTCCGTGATTTGATTGCTAGAGAGCCTTTGTTTAAGCCATGCCATTCGTTCTGCGCCGTCTAGTAATTCTCATCCGTTAGCTAGCTATTTCCGTACGTCCCATGTTGCTTCGGGATTGATTGTCATTTGCTTGAGCTGCTTGCGGTTAGGTGATTGTTGGGGAAGTTTTCTTATGCTCGCTTTGTCCTCTATTTTCTGTCATGCTTTGTTGCTTGAGGACAAGCAACGGTCCGGTTTGGGGGAGTTTGATGTGTCATATATTTACATACTTATAGCCCCTGTTTCACGAGCTTTACTTTGCGTTTCCTGCGCTTTTACTTGCGTTTCAGCTCCTACTTCTCTCCGTTTTGGCTCTGCTGCGTTTTTGTGTCCATTTTGTAGGTACACGCAGCTATTTGGAGTTTAGGATGCTTGTCGGGAAGTTTCTTGAAGTTTCGTGAAGTTTCGTGATGATTCGAGTTGGTTTCGTTGCGTTTCGGTTGCGCACGAGCCTCGTTTCAACGAATGAAGGTGTCCCGGGACCTTGGGACGGGATTTGAAGTTCATGTGATCATCCTAAGCCTTGTCCCTACCCCTTGGGACGACGTAGGCCTCGTCCCTATGCCTTGGGACGAGAAGAAAGCAAAGAAAAACTAAGGAAGAAAAGGGACCAAAAGAGCTTGTGAGCTGAACACTACGGGACGGCTGTCCCTAGAGGTGTCCCGGTCGGGATGGGTCTGTCCCGGTCGGGATAGTGGTCCCGGAGGTCAGGGACGGGGTGTGACGCTTCGTTGGCTTAAAATACATCGTCTATTTGAAGGCCTAAAACATTATATTTTTGGACGAAATTTTGAGGGCACTTTTAGAACACTTTAAAGTACATTCTCACAAAAATTTAAGGTTTGATTAGTTTTCCTTCTTGTATTTTGAATTCCCGACTCGGAAACATTGTTTGATCATCCTATTTCGGTATTGTTGTCTTTGTTCTTGCACTTTCTCTTTGAATTTCTGATTGGTTTTTGTTTATACTTCTCTCCTTTGTTTATCATTTCATCTTATATCATTGTTGATCATGTTTTCATCCATTGTTATTGATTTTGTTGTTGTTTTCATCATGAGTGAGTAGTCCTTTATCTAGGGAGAAAGGGTGATCATGGGTGAGTAGTCTAGGTCGATTTTGGTGATGTTTTGATGAGGGTTTTGCTTGTGATTTTGGTTGTCTTGTTTTGTTTGTGTTTGTTGATCCTTTGGCCAAGGATTAGTGAGCCTTTGCTACCCTTAAACTTAAGAACGAAAGCCTAGTTTAAGGTAGGGCACGAGACTAACCATTAGGACCCTCATGTGTAAGTTGCGAGAGCCCGCACTTGAGACCTAGAGGACGCTTAGGACCGAGAGGCCGAGCCTATTCCTTAGCACTTGCGATTCCCGACACATTTCTATCACCAACCTTGACCCTAGCTTTGCCCTTGCTATCCCCGAATCCCTAGACTTTTCCCTTATCATTTAAACCCTTTACGCTTTCGCTATAGCTTTAGTAACCTCAACCATTCGAACCGAGACTAGAATCACTCAAAATAACCAACATAAACGACCATCTCTCTGTGGATACGATCCCGACTTACCCTAGCTACCTAGTGTTGAGTTTGGTATTATCTTTGACTAGGCGAGTGCGACTAAGCCTATCAACCGGTTGGTCCACATCTTCTCGACATGATCGAGAATGTTGAGAAACTGGAGGAGCTTGGTTGCAAGATCGATGAGAAGATCGTCATTGATCGAGTGCTCCACTCTCTTCATGATGGGTATGCCAGTGGTTGCGAAGAGTGGGCCTGGTGAGTCTAGCGGTAGCTCACAAGGCAAGGCAAAAGCAAAGCCGAGCATGGAGTGCCACCATTGCCACAAGTCTGGGCATTGGAGGCGTAACTGTCCCGTGTATGCTGAGGACATTAAAGCAGGCCGCGTCGTTCCTGTTGGTATGTCTTCTTTTATTCATATGATTGAGATTAACCATGCAAGTTTCGGAACTTGGGTACTTGATACTGGTTGTGGTTCTCATCTGTGTAATCATTTTCAGGGCCTAAGAAACATCAAAACTCTGGCAAGAGGTGATGTAGACCTGCGAGTGGGGAATGGAGCAAGAGTTGATGCCGTTTCAGTAGGAACATATGTAATCCAACTCCCGAGCGGATTTGAGTTATTTCTGAATAACTGTTACTATGTACCTAGTTTATCCAAAAACATTATTTCTGCATCCGTTCTTGATAAAGAAGGATTTTCATTTTTAATAAAGAATAATAGCTGTATTTTCTCTTTGAATGAAATGATTTATGGTAAAGCAGTTTCCATGAACGGAATTTATGTTTTAGATCAAACCACAGAAATTATGCATGTGAGTAACAAGAGAGCAAAGGTTGGTGACAAAGATCAAACCTATCTATGGCATTGCCGTATGGGACACATAAATGAGAAACGCGTGAAAAAGCTCATTGATAATGGGACAATCGCCCCATTTGACTATGAAACTTTCGGCACATGTGAATCATGTCTTATAGGCAAAATGTCTCGAATTTCCTTCAAAGGTGTTAGAATGCGCGCTGCTGACCTATTAGAACTCATACATACTGATGTGTGTGGCCCTATGTCAATCAACGCTAGAGATGGCTATAGGTATTTTATCACTTTCACGGACGATTTGAGTAGATATGGATATGTCTACTTAATGAAGCATAAAAGTGAGTCCTTCGACAAGTTCAAGGAATTCCAGAATAAGGTTCAGAACCAACTGGATAGAAAGATAAAAGCACTACGTTCAGATCGTGGTGGCGAATATCTTTCAACTGAGTTTGATCGACACCTGAAAGACCGCGGGATAGCACTTCAGTTAACTCCACCCGGAACACTACAATTGAATGGTGTGTCCGAACGCAGGAATCGAACATTACTTGATATGGTTCGATCCATGATGAGTCACACGATTGTACCTGACTCATTGTGGGGCTATGCTCTTTTGTCAGCTGCTCTTATACTTAACCAAAGTCCGTCTAAAGCTGTTGACAAGACTCCATACGAGCTATGGAAGGGAACGATCCCTAACTTGTCCTTTATTCGGGTTTGGGGGTGCGAGGCTTATGTCAAGTGGAGACACGAGGATAAGCTCGGCCCGCGATCGGTCAAGACATACTTTATTGGTTATCCAAAAGGAATGTTTGGTCATTACTTCTATTCGCCTACCGAACACCGAGTTTTTGTTGCGGCTAGTGCAAAGTTCTTAGAGAAAGAGTTTCTCGAAGACAAGAGAAGTAATAGAACCTTCGATCTATTGGAGATTCCTGAACCAACAACCGAGCAACCAATGGAGGAAACTGTTCCTTCTTCGTCTGCTGCGGTTAATATTCCCTTGGAACCCAGAAGGTCGAGTAGACTCTCCATTCCTCCAGACAGATACATCGGTATGGTTGAGGAGAATGGGAGAGACGACGTTTTACTCCTTGAGAGTAACGAACCCGTAACCTATAAAGGTGCCATGACATGTTCTGACTCAAAGCTATGGCAAGAAGCCATGCAATCCGAGATGGACTCTATGTATGAGAACAATGTATGGGATCTGGTTGACTTACCTGATAAGGCTCCGCCTTTTCAGTGCAAATGGCGTTACAAGATAAAGCGATCTGTAGAAGGACAACCAGACATATACAAGGCACGACTAGTGGCAAAGGGTTTCACTCAAGTGCATGGGTTGCACTACGATGAGATCTTTGTACCCGTAGTCATGCTTCGTTCCATTCGGATTGTCTTAGCGATTACCGCCTTTCATGACTATGAAATTTGGCAGATGGACGTGAAAACCGCCTTCTTAAACGGTTATTTGGTGGAGAAGTTGTACATGGTACAACCCGAAGGTTACACAGATCCTGAAAATCCTAAGAAGGTTTGCAAGCTTAAGCGTTCCATCTATGGACTTAAGCAAGCTTCACGGAGTTGGAATCATCGCTTCGACCAAGTGATAAAGGAGAATGGATTCGCTCGATCGGTCGAGGAACCATGTCTATATATTAAGTCGAGTGGGAGCAAGATTGTCTTCCTAATACTGTACGTTGATGACATACTCTTGATTGGGAATGACATACCTCTCTTAACTTCGGTAAAAGTATGCTTAAAGAACCATTTCCAGATGAAAGATCTGGGTGAGGCACAACGTATTTTGGGGCTCCGTATCTATAGAGATAGATCACGACAGATGTTATCCGTCAGTCAGGAATCTTATATAGATAAGATTCTTGAGAGGTTCAGCATGACCAACTCCAAGAAGGGGAACCTTGCAATGATCTCTGGAGTGCATTTGAGTAAAGCTCAAGCACCAAAGACATCGGAAGAAGTCGAGCGCATGAGTCAGATTCCATATGCATCAGCTATAGGATCGATCATGTATGCCATGATATGCACACGTCCAGATGTGCCATATGCATTGAGTATGACGAGCCGATACCAAGGCAATCCAGGTGAAGCACACTGGATGGCTGTAAAGAACATTCTTAAGTACCATCGGAGGACTAAAGATTGGGTATTGACTTATGGAGGAGACACTGAGCTATGCGCAATCGGTTACGCAGATGCTAGTTTCCAGACGGATCGAGATGACTCGAAGTCTCAATCTGGATTCGTTTTTACTCTAAATGGCGCTGCAGTCAGCTGGAAAAGCTCCAAACAAACAGTTATAGCAGATTCCACGACTGAGTCCGAGTACTATGCTGCTTCAGAGGCTGCGAAGGAAGCTATATGGATGCGTCAGTTCTTACAAGAACTAGCTGTAGTTCCTAGTTCGAATGACCCGATCACCATCTATTGCGACAATAGTGGTGCCATCTTCTAGGCAAAGGAGCCGAAGTCCAGCAACAAGTCTCGGCACGTGAAAAGAAAGGCTCACATGATCCGGGATTACGTGGAGCAGAAGGAGATAATGATTGACAAGATTGCTACGGATGATAACGTTGCAGATCCTCTCACTAAACCATTGAGACATGATAAGCATGAAGGGCACGTTATTTCCATGGGAATTAAGCGTGTTCCTGAGTTTTATTAGTTGTTTGTATGGATTAACACGTGTATTTTTCCTAAAACTTCTAATAAAATCATCGTTTTGTTTTATATATTGTTTTTCATGAGGGTTGTGCAGACAACGTTGAACACCTCAAAGTGAACTGAATTGCTTTATATTTTGTTTTGGTCCGTGATCGCCTACACGAGCTGATAACTCAGGCAATTATTTTGTGACGTCGACTGATGGTGGGTTCAACGAGCCATAAGTCAAACTGTTGACTGATCGATCACAGATGCGGGTTTACTGAAATCGCTACAGACATTTTGTGACGACTACATGGAGTCCTAAATGTTTCAGAACATTAGGTGCCGGGTCGTGGATAGGACATCCATAGTGTTCCTAGAGTCGATTCTTTTGACTATCGACTGTCTCTTGAGATTAAGGCAGATTTTGGGTGACTTTGATTTCTTTCTCACAGTCGACCGTAACAGGAGGCTAAGTAGATTTTCACTGGGTCATTTCATGTTGCGCTTACATCTGCAGGATTCGAGTTGAGGAAAATATCCAACTTCTATCGAGTTATAATACTTTTTCTCAGGACCACTCGAGGAGCTGTAACTGAAAATGCATGGCCATGCTCCAATATTGATTCGTTTATCAGTTAAGTTACTCTCTAGTCGGGGAAACCATTCTTGATACTGATCACTTGAGAACTACGACCTTTGAAAGTACGGACTTTGCAAATTGGTTTGCATTGAGTGGGAGAAATTTATTATGGATATGAGAATCGGTTATCGCACCTACACTTGTACGGACAAGTGGGCGATTGTTGGAGTTAGTGTCCTCCACAGTTAGTGCAATAACATAAATAAATCTCTTAAGGTACACAGGGTACATTTCGTATTTAATCAGTTGATTAACGTTTATCGATAACGGTTGGCTTGCTAGATAAGTTTGACGTTATTGTCATACAGATGGCGGTGATCAACTGGTCCCTAAGAGTCACACGTAAAGGATGTGTTTGAGAGATATGATTATTTGAGAAAATGATCATATCGATGCCTTACTTAATGACTAAACGGTTAGTCAGTGTTGTTGACTAAAATGTTAGTCAGTGTAATAGTGATCCGGCTATTTAATACAGATTAAATAATATTAGCTGAGACGAATTAAATGTAATTCGTAAATTGAATATAAAATGTTATATTTAATTATTGTGTATAATGCAAGCTAATTAAATATAAACCGTAATAATTAATTAGCAAATTATAAATATAAGGATATTTATATTTAATGATATATTATAGTCGGTCCATACAGATGACACTAGTAATATATTGCATTATATATTAAAAGCTAAAATGACCAAAACAGAAGTGTCCAGATACATTATGTTTTCTTGGTCAATATATCAAGATATATTTTGAGGAGATTATATTCTCCCTAAATACTACTAAGGTGGCCGGCCTATATGGGAGAAGGAGGAGTATATTTACTTTCCTAATTCTATTCTAATTCCACTCTAATTCATTCATCACATTCACAACACAAAATTCTAGAGAGAAAAACTGTTTTCTTCTCTAATTTTTCTAGCAATTCAAGAAGCATATCACAATCATATCTTGGGTGTTTCGATTAGGAGATACCGTATTTTTGGTATTGTTCTTAGGCCAATTTCAAGGATTAAAAGGTTAATTCTAAATCTCTTTACTATGTTATGCAATTTCTATTTTATGACTTTAAATCATATAAAGGTTTTCATTATAATCTTGTGAATTTTAAGGACTATATACCGATATAATCCTACAACTCCCCACTAATTGTGGCTGTTACTTTCTTTGTGGCAGGTTTGCATGCGGGGATGGGTAAAGAGTGATGATTGTCGCGAGAATAGCTCCTTCATTTTTAGTTATTTTTCGGTTTAGTCTTTTTGTTAGTTTAGAGCTGTCTTCAGCAAGCTTTTGTAAAGATATTTATTCCCGCTTGTTTGGACTTTGAAGTCTAAACCGTTGTTTTAATTAGTGGCGATTCGGATTCCACGCTGTTTCCGCCAACGTGACTCACTTTTCTTTTGTTTTCTTTTATAAATCCTTTTTATTATCTTATTTATTCTATTTTGAAAATACGGGTTATGATGTAACCATTGCTCGTCTAAGAGGATGAGTTGCTCATATCGTTCGCGTGCACAATCTGCCTCTGGAATGTTGCTCTCCATGAGAATGCGGAGCGATTGCATTTTGATTTCCACAGGTTGTACGGCTTTCATTCCGTAGGTGAGAAAGTACGGTGTCATTCCCGTTGGAGTGCGTATTGTGGTATGATACCCTCATAGTGCAAAGGGTATCTTGTTGGTCTAGTCATGGCATGAGTCGACCATCTTTTCGAGGTTGATGACAATCGTCTAGTTTGCAGCTTCCACCGCGCCGTTTGTTTGGGGTCGTTAGGGTGATGATTTATGGTGTTGGATTTTGTATTTGGTTAGGATTGGCTCGACTTCTCCTCGAAAGTGCGTTCCTTGATCACTTATTAGTTCGTGAGGAATGACATATCGACATATGAGGTTGATTTGTATGAATATGGCGACTTCCTTAGTGCCTAGGATGCGGTAAGAGGTGGCCTCAACCAATTTGGTAAAATAGTTGATAGCCACGAAGATAAAGCAATGTCATCCTGCGCCTGCGGGTTGTATTTTTACGATCACATCGATCCCCCATGTCAAGAATGGTTAAGTGGAGGTTGGGCTGTAAAGAGGTGATGGGGGTAGATGTTGGACGTTTGCAAATATTTGGCACTTATGACAATCTTTGACATATTTTGCACAATTGTCCAATACCATCCTACACTTATGATTCGTTTGCAAAGGGATCGAGCGTTCTGTTGGAGTTAGTGTCCTCCACAGTTAGTGCAACAACATAAATAAATCTCTAAAGGTACACAGGTGTAGATACCCAAATCCGCACCTCCCACCAAAAACCCAGTGATGTAACAATGGACTTTTATTGCATGCTTTTATGTTGACTTAAATGGTTCTAATTATGACGAATTCGAGTTAAATGTTTTAAAATGCAAATGAGGTTTCTTTATGGGTCATCACTCTTAGTGTCCTTAGGGCTAGAGTCTAGCTTGTCTCGAGTTCAGGTCCTAATCGGCATGCGCACACCCTCTTTCAAACACATAGCCTAATTGATCCTTTTACAAGGTTCAATTCGATCCTCCTAAATCCCTAAATTTATGTTCAGTCTCTAAAACCACCTTTTAGGACTAGCAAATACCCAGGATAGTCTCACGGAATGTCCTATTTCACAAAATGACACAAAATGCACCCCTTTTACATTTTCAGGGCCCGGTCCCAGAACCGAGCCCGAACCCATGCCTGGCCCGCTTCCCAAGGACTAGGATGACCAAGTCAAACCCTAGTCAAACCCTAACATCAGCCAACATTCCGTAACTTAGAGCTCAAGCAAGGATATACCGTATATCTCCTAAAAGATATTTGGAAATATACGAAATCTGGAGGTTTTACCCGACGTACAAGCCGCAAGGGGCCTTGCGGCTCATTGGGGCAGCCGCAAGAGGTCATGCGATTTGCCCCTCTGGTCTCATGGGTCCTTGCGACTCCTACGTCCGGTTCTATCCTCTACGGTTTCCTAAATTCCCTCGACTACTCCACTATAAATACAACCCTTCATTCGACGATGCAACATAAGTTTTTCACACACAAAAAACACCTCTCTTCTTAACCTTTCTTCCTAGGTTTTAGCACCCACACAATAATTCAGAACAGAAGACACAATTCACATCTCAAAACTCTCTCAAAAAGCCTCACGCATAAACACCTTTGAATTCTTCATTTTTCTAGTGTTGAATTCTGATAAGGTATAAGTCGTATCACCTTAATCAAAATAAACCCAAATGACAACTAACAGTAGATAGCAGCAAGTAGGGATCGAATCCACAGGGAAACGGTGTAGTCTCAGGTTAAAGTCGGAGTAACAGGTTCAACTCAGGTGTGAAAAGGTTTGTTTTAAGCTAAACTAAAGCAGATAATAAGACAAGATGAAAATATATATGGAGAAAGATTAGGGCGTCGGGTTCATATATGACAACGATTCAGGAACTCAAATTTATAAGACGGAAGAGATAAACTGTGCAACTTGACTAGGTTTGTAAAACGCTCTCTCGAGTCAATTTTAGCCTTAAGCAAATTTAGCGGGCTCTCGCAACTTACTAAATTCAACTTATCAATCTTGCGTAAGTCTAGTTTTAACTCGGCTTTCGATCTTAAGTCAAAACATACTCAGGTTCAATTAAACTCGAGATAAAGCGGTGATCGATGAAATAATCCTAATTCAATTGACATAAAACGCGTAGAAAGAAATCAAGAGCACAATTTATTCAACCAATTTAATCCTAAAACATGTTCCTAAATCATATGTCACAAATCACCCTAAACCCTAATTGAGAAATTAGCTACTCATAATTAAGGGCAAAGCAAAATAGCATAAAGAAGACATAGCAAAGAATGAATAAAAGCAATTAAAATAAATCTGAAAACTTACGAATGCAAGCGGTTACAATTAAATCCAACTTGAAAATAAACTAAAGCTAAGAGTTTTGAGAGAGAAAATAAAACAACAGTAAACTAAAACTAAGGAAAAATAAAGCATAAACTCAAAGATAAATTGTTTAGTTCACGACCTAGAGTATATATATCCAACTTCCATAAATTAATTCGGATTAAATTAAAAACCCGGCAAAATAAACCCTTGGGCCGGCCGGCCGGCAGCCGGCCTAGCCAGACCGGCCTGACCCTGACTTTTGGGCCGGCTCTCTTCTCTTCTACTTGGGCTTGGTTCTTTTGCTTCTCTTGCTTTTTGGGCCTCATATCTCGTGTGGCCTTCTTATCTTTGGTCTTGGGTTTGTTCTCCCGAGCTCTCGTACGCGCTCGAGCTTAGTCCAATCGTCTCGATTCTCGTATTGCTCCTAACGTCCCGGGTTTTGGCTCAAAACCACCAAAACCTGCAAAATGTAAATGAAATGCAGCAGTAACGAGAAATATAGCATATAGCTCATAAAATCATAATAAATACGAATAAATGCAAGCTAAATGTGACTGAACCGGGGGCATAAAATGTATATAAATAACGTGTATCAAACTCCCCCAAACCAAACCTTTGCTTGTCCTCAAGCAAACAGCATCGGAGAAAATCAAAGTGACACAAACCAATCACGCTAGTATCTCAAAGTGGACGACCTATGCACATAAACATTACAACCAAAGTCTATTTCGCCAAAAATAGAGCACAAGTCTCAACCGTTCACGCCACAATATATTACTCGCCTCTAACGCTTACGCAAAAGTAAAACTAACGACAAATCAATTCAAGCGAGGCCAACCGTACAAACCACTTTCCATCAACCAGTCTAACCAAATCATTACCATTTGTTCTTTTTCTTTTCTTTTGTGTATTCTTTTTTCGCAAATGTGGAGCATCCCTCGTATGTAGTACCGTTTAGCTTGACGTTCACTCGGTAAAAATCGCGCTCGGGTACACATATTTCCTTAAGGGTTACATTATTGCTCATACTCACGGTCGCAACCAAATTCATGGCCACTGTGGTTACTCAAATAAATGAGTCCCCTCCGAGAGCATCGAAGCATTGCTCCAACATATATAAGATCCTTCCAAATCAAACCACAAACCAACTTACCAACATTCCACAAACCGATGCCAAGCTCGAATGTCAAAGTCGAAAGTAAACAAGCGAAAAGCAGAAAGAATTAAGCAGATACAAGTGGGCTAGTGTTAAGGCTCGCAATCTAGTAACAGGAAACAAACCAATCGTGCAAGCTAACGCGATAGAAAGTCGACTCGGAGATACTAAAGATCAAAGTAAATGCACTAATCAATTCTCCAAACTAGATAAAACAGGACAAAGCAGACCAAAAAGACTCGTATTTTTGTAAATTTTTTGAATTTTTCGATTTTTTTTGGGTTTTTCAAAATAAATGCACACAAGAATAAAATGCAAAAATAAAATGCAAAGCGCGACAGAGCTTCCCTCCCCCAAACCAAATCACACATTGCCCTCAATGTGGAAAACAGCACAACCACACGAGCAGAGGAGGACACAAATCAAAAGGGGTAAGGAAAGTAAATGCTAGAAAGGAGGGTAAAAGTGGGGTATAGAGTGCTCACATGATAAGTTCGGAGCTCCCCCAAACCGAAGCGAAGCGTGGAGTGCGGCTAAAATCCACATATATGCGTCCAAATCAGTCCAACAACGAAGTGCTTCGGCAGATAACACGAGGAAACAAGAAACGAAGCTAGAAAATGAAGCAGGGTGAGCCAGCCGGTCTGGGACCGGCAGCCGGCCGGCCGGCTTAAGCCACCTGACGCGATTTTTCGATTTTTCTTCAATTTCCAAATTTCAGCTACGGCTCCTGTCCTGGCCCGGCAGCCGGTAGGCCGGCTAAAGGCCTTCCTCGTGAGCGTTTTCAACATACTAAGGACTCAAAAGTCCATGAATACCTGCGCGCTGGAAATCACATAATAATACCCTCGTCCTCGCGCGCTCATAAGAAAACCAAAAGTCATAAAAACAAGCAAACTAAAAGTACAAATGCTAAATGAAAATACAACGTCATCGGGTTGCCTCCCGGAAGCGCTGGTTTATAGTCCTGCACGACTCTTCACAGCTCCACAAATCAAGTATAAGCAGGCCAAGGTCGTTGGCCATTTGCAACAGCTTCACTTGGCGATACAGCTTCCGTTCGCCATAGCACTTCTCCTCCTCGAGGCAATGCAGCATAGTCCATTATCGTAGGTCCTCGATCACGAAATGGCTCAACTGTAGGCCCTCCATCCCCATCACTAGCGTCGTAGACGTCAGCTTTGAGCAGCTTTCTCTCCCCCAAACCAACCTTGCAGCCATCCTGTGAAGAACCTGCAAAAAGAGAAGAGACATGCAAACCCTCCAATGTGTCTCCAGTAGTGTGAGACGGAGGTACAGAGTCAATAGAACAAACTGACTCGAGACGCATAGGGGACCGCGGGGTGTCCGAATGGGTAAACGTGAGCGTTTCACCCCCCACCTTAAAGGCTATCGTCTTGCTACCCACATCAATAACTGCACCAGCAGTGTGCAAGAAGGGTCTTCCTAAAATGATAGGAATGTGGGCATCCTCAGGCATGTCAACCACTACGAAGTCTACAGGGATAAAGAACTTTCCAACCTGTACTGGGACATCGTGCAAGATTCCTAAGGGACGCTTAACTGAGCGGTCAGCCATCTGCAAGGTAATGCTAGTGGGTTCTAAAGCTGACAAGCTCATCTTTTGGTATAGGGGGTAGGGGAGGACACTTACGCTGGCTCCAAGGTCGCATAAGGCATTACGGACCACAAACCTACCTATAGAGCACGGGATAGAGAATGTACCAGGGTCACTAAGCTTAGGAGGCTTACTACCCTGCAGCCGAGTACTAGCTTCCCCCACAAAAGCCACGGTTGACAAGTCGTCCAACGTACGCTTGCGAGCTAGAACATCTTTCAAAAACTTAGCGTACGCAGGAATTTGAGTAACGAGGTCAATAAAAGGGACGTTTACCTGAAGAGCTTTTATGACGTCCACGAACTTTTTGAACTTTGCCTCGGGCTCTGCACCTCGTTGACGACCAGGAAATGGCAGCTTAATCTGAACTGGGGGCGTTGGAACAGCATCAAAAGTAACACCCGAATCATTCTTTCCCGCAGCAACAGGTCCAGCCGGTTGGACGACCGGCTGCCGGTCGACCGGCTGTGACCTCTGTGAACACGGATTTAACGTGTTTTGACCCTCATCCTTCTCTTCTTCCTCCAAATTCACGGGGTCTCCATACATGGACCCACTTCTCAATGTAATTGCACACGCCGTGTCGTGTGGAGCTTTAGGGGGGTTTCCTTGAGGCGGAAGTGTACCCGGTTGCCTTGACGCTTGCGAAGCGGCTAATTGAGCCACTTGATTCTCCAACAGCTTAATTGCAGCGTCCTTAGCTTGCCCATCCTTTTGCATTTGTTGCATCATCATCTCTTGTGACTTTTGCACGGCCATAGTCACCTGCGACATCTGCAACATCATGGCCTTCATCTCGGCCATAGGATCGGGTAGTTGAGTAGGAGGGGGTGGTGGTGTGTACACGGGTTTTTGGTAGTTAAGTGGGGGTTGTGGTTGGCTTTTGTAAGGAGGTTGATAGGGGGTATTTTGAGGTGGTTGGGGAGTCGGGTTAAGTATGTTGTTGTTGCGGTAAGATAATAGTGACCTATCATAACCCGGTTGATTCTGGTACGGCAGGTTTTGATAAGCGTAAACCTGCTCCTGGGTGCAAAGATACCCGTAGTATAACCTGAATCGTGCCCTGCAACAGCATTTACATGGGCACTCGACGAACTCCCCTGCATAGCATCAAACTTTCTATTCAGCTCAGAAAGTTGACTCATTACCGCGCTTATACTCTCACTTCCACTGGCCGTTGCGCGACCGTGAATTACCCCGGCTTACCAAACTGGGATGAATGGATAGCCATCTCCTCGATCAATGTCCACGCCTTATCATCGTCGGTATTATTAGCAAATCGGCCTCCCGCAGCCGAGTCAAGAATAGCGCGACTCTCAGCATATAACCCATTATAAAAGGTCATTATCACCAACCAACCATCGAACCCGTGATGAGGACATTCACGAATTAACCGTTTGTAACGGTCCCACGCCTCAGCTAACGTCTCATCAAAGCTCTGCTGAAACCCCTGAATTTGACTACGGAGTTGGTTAGTCCGCTCTGGTGGATAGTACTTGCGATAGAAGGCAAGAGCTAGACTTGGCCAATCCGTAATACCCGCGGCTTCCTTATTCAAATCGGTGATCCACTCACGAGCGCGATCACGTGGCGAAAGGGAACAACATTTCCCTAACTGTTACGAGCGATCCCGCTCGCTTAATTGTAGAGCGATGTCCGTAAAAGCGTGCATGTGTTTCCCGGGATCCTCCGTAGGATTGCCGCCGAATTGATTACGCTCCACCAAAGTAAGAAAGGCGGGGCGAATCTCAAAATTACCCTGGACCGTATTTGGTATTGTGAAACCTTGCGGGATCGCCTCGGGCCGACAGCAGTGACTATATAATTTAGGCATAGTCACGGCGTGGTGGAGAACAAGTTGAGTAATAGGAGGTGTGTCCTCTTCGTGGGACGATTACTTGCACTAGACTCCGAATGCGACGCTTCCTCGAAATCAGGATCAAGTAACTTTCTTGCTTCCTTACGTAGTCTGTGAAAAGCTCGCTCAGGTTCAGGCTCAAATGGAATCAAACCTGTAGGTGACCTGTGCATAAACAAAACTACAAGAAAACGATAAGAAACGGTCTCAAGGGACTAAGTTCCTTGAGACAAAGGAGAAAAACCTGTAAGACTAACAAAACCTAAAACTAATTAAGCCGTCTCCCCGGCAACGGCGCCAAAATTGATAAGGTATAAGTCGTATCACCTTAATCAAAATAAACCCAAATGACAACTAACAGTAGATAGCAGCAAGTAGGGATCGAATCCACAGGGAAACGGTGTAGTCTCAGGTTAAAGTCGGAGTAACAGGTTCAACTCAGGTGTGAAAAGGTTTGTTTTAAGCTAAACTAAAGTAGATAATAAGACAAGATGAAAATATATATGGAGAAAGATTAGGGCGTCGGGTTCATATATGACAACGATTCAGGAACTCAAATTTATAAGACGGAAGAGATAAACTGTGCAACTTGACTAGGTTTGTAAAACGCTCTCTCGAGTCAATTTTAGCCTTAAGCAAATTTAGCGGGCTCTCGCAACTTACTAAATTCAACTTATCAATCTTGCGTAAGTCTAGTTTTAACTCGGCTTTCGATCTTAAGTCAAAACATACTCAGGTTCAATTAAACTCAGATAAAACGGTGATCAGGCGAAATAATCCTAATTCAATTGACATAAAACGCGTAGAAAGAAATCAAGAGCACAATTTATTCAACCAATTTAATCCTAAAACATGTTCCTAAATCATATGTCACAAATCACCCTAAACCCTAATTGAGAAATTAGCTACTCATAATTAAGGGCAAAGCAAAATAGCATAAAGAAGACATAGCAAAGAATGAATAAAAGCAATTAAAATAAATCTGAAAACTTACGGAGTACCGACGGTTACAATTAAATCCAACTTGAAAATAAACTAAAGCTAAGAGTTTTGAGAGAGAAAATAAAACAACAGTAAACTAAAACTAAGGAAAAATAAAGCATAAACTCAAAGATAAATTGTTTAGTTCACGACCTAGAGTATATATATCCAACTTCCATAAATTAATTCGGATTAAATTAAAAACCCGGCAAAATAAACCCTTGGGCCGGCCGGCCGGCAGCCGGCCTAGCCAGACCGGCCTGACCCTGACTTTTGGGCCGGCTCTCTTCTCTTCTACTTGGGCTTGGTTCTTTTGCTTCTCTTGCTTTTTGGGCCTCATATCTCGTGTGGCCTTCTTATCTTTGGTCTTGGGTTTGTTCTCCCGAGCTCTCGTACACGCTCGAGCTTAGTCCAATCGTCTCGATTCTCGTATTGCTCCTAACGTCCCGGGTTTTGGCTCAAAACACCAAAACCTGCAAAATGTAAATGAAATGCAGCAGTAACGAGAAATATAGCATATAGCTCATAAAATCATAATAAATACGAATAAATGCAAGCTAAATGTGACTGAACCGGGGGCATAAAATGTATATAAATAACGTGTATCAAATTCTCCCCTTTGAAGCGAAGCGCTGCCAGTTTCCTGATTCGAGACAGGTAATACTTAATCCTACCATGGATTAAGGTCTTTCTTTACTTCTTAGACTAGCAAGGGCCTACATTAGGCTCACCCCGGCTTTGATGCAGTGCACTTTTCATAAGGCGGCCATGCACCTCGAATACACACCCTATTCGTAACACCTTTCCAAAGTCGCATAAACAACTGACCTCTCTAAAATAAATCAATGGCTAATTGAACTTTATTTTATTGCATGCATTTAGCAAATCCTCTTATTGCATCTAAATCACTTAAAATGAATTCGTCATTAAACTGAACTGTTTTCGTTAATAAGTTAAGCATGCTTAACTGAGGGTTTTAAACAATCTCTTTTTGCATTATTTTACATCTTTATCGCAGTTGTACATAGCGTATTACTTAGGCTCATGTATCATTCTTTGCATTGTTCTCAAGTCTAGTAGAGGCTATCTTTTGATAGGCTTTTCCAAAAGACCTTTCATAAAAACATTATTTTGATTTATGCTTTAGAAAAGTACCCTCACCCGAATCCGAATCTGGTTTCACAATAACCTTAGACGGATAGGTGTCGACGTGCCTTGAACTCTAAGACGTGTCTTTGAGCATGAGGACACGGAGGCGGGTTCTAAATTTCCCTCATAATTTAGTGGCGGCTCCAAAACAGTTTTAAAGGTTTTTCTTACTTAATCTTTTTTAACTTTACGGCCCTAGCAAGACGTCGAGTGGTTCCATGGACAGATCCCGGTACCTACAGTTGGCGACTCCGCTGGGGACAGGTTTTATTTTTAAAACTAAAACTAGCCTTTTTTTTAAAAAAAATAAAAATGAGACTTGAACGACTTGAGAACAATCAACATACATGAGCTAAGCATATCCGTTTAGAGTCGAATCTAGTCGGATTCACACACAAATACACTTGAGAGGTGGTTCCAAACGCAGGCTTGTCCACTCGATAAAGCACGTTCTGGACTAACCTTCCTCTCACCCCTCCACGGCTTGCCGTAGCAAACTAATTTGACCGCCCCAGGGCTTCCTTTGTATCCGACATGTTATACTATGTAGGCGAAGGGCTGAAAGCACCTGCCAAAGCGTACTCAAATCAGTTGGAGGTGTACGAGACTTGACCAAACGACCAAGAGTCATACGTACAAGTGCGAGGCTATACAATATAGTCCTTTTCAAAATCTGCATATCTTCGAAAACTCACCTAAAATTTTCGAAAATAATCAACCTAACAACTAATCAACTAACCCTTCTTCAAAACGAAATAATCACGAATTTTGAAACAAACCTTTTTTTAAAATTCTCTTTTTACAAAACTAGCAAAACCCGAGTCGAGGCTTTCCAACCCCAACTCGTGGATTTCATTCTTTAACCTTCACGGCTTAAATCCTTTTTAACATCCTCGACTTGGCTAAACCCGAGTCGATTCCTTTTTAACGCATCTATCTTTAGCCCATGACAATATCTCGTCATTTGGGCTAAGCGGATGCAAAACAAAGCCTTTTAACATCGAGACGAGCGGTGCGCACGCAGTCTTGTCTCAAAAACACTCCAAGCTTAATTTCGAAAACTTCCTTCTTTTTCAAAACTTTAAAGAGTCTTTTTCAAACGAAATGAGCTAAAAACGAACGTATAAATGAATGTGTCAAGTTAGGTCTGTCATAGAGCTGATGCACTCCATCCAAATATAGGTTTCAACTGGATACCCGCCGCACCAAAAACCGAGTTGTCATACCCCACAAGAAACGAACCTATACCTGAAGAATGGCCGGCAATGATGATGTTAACGCACTCCGTGAACAAGTCAGGTGGTGGCGACCTCGACGCCTCTTTGAACCACCATAAGACCGAGATAAAGCGTTTGGAACAACGTATCAAGGACAAGACCGAAGAACATGTCTCGATCCACACTCTCGAGGCCCTTAACCAACAAGACGACGAAGGCTTCACCGAGTATCTCTCCCGATGGAAAAAGCTAAGCGCACAAATCCCAAATCGTCCGCATGAGGACGAACTTGTGCCTAAGTTCATAAATAACCTGCGACCCGTGTATCAGTTATACATGCGGTACAGCAACATTCAAGACTTCAAACAACTCATCAGAGTCGGCACTCAAATTGAGGACGACTTTAGGACTAGCGCCATGGCCAGATACACCGGCAATACCTACCAAGATTACTCACCAAAATCTCCTCACGTGACCAAGAGTAAGGAAAACTGCACTATGGATAGCCTTAACGCATTTGCAACCAAAAGCTACAGGAGCTTCATGCCTTACACTAGGGCATTCCATAGGTTGGTTGAAAACAACTACCTACAACCAATCGGGCCTACCGACGAGCCACCTGAAGACAAAAAGCCAAAACTTTGGAACCCAAATGCTTACTGTGCATACCACAGAGGCAAAGGCCACGACACAGAAGACTGCTTCAAACTGAAGCACGCCATCCAAGATCTCATCGACCAAGGCAAGCTCGACAAACCGTCTCAACCATCCAAGCCGCCCAACGACGACGACCCTTTCGCCGACCACACAATGTTCGTGGGATCGCCTCCCATTATGAACTGCTCCAACAATATCAAACCGAGCGACAATCAAATCATTGGCGCTTCGTTCAACGACAAAGGGGACGAATGGCCTATGTCCAACCAAGCCACGATCCAAGGTGACGAAAAGATTAACTCTTTTACCATACAACCCAAACCATCCAACAAAGATCACCCTCCATACAACCACACGATCTTCACAGGATCACTTCCTCCCATAGATCATTTAGACTCTGTCATGCCCGAAAACAAACCAACCCCTAACGCATACATTGAGAACAAACTAACAAGCGAAGATGCACCCACAAAATACAAGCCATCACAACTTAAGAGGAAGTTGGCGAGAACGGAGGCGTTGGCGAACGCAAAGAAGAAGAAATCCTCTTAGGATCTAATCCTTTAGGTGTCGGGTTATCTGTTGACCCACCTTCTAGTTTTAGCTTAGACTTTTTATTTTCGGAGACTAGCTCCAGCTTTTCTCCTAATTTGTCAAACATTTCTTCTTCTTTAACGAATAATACATATAAGTTTGCTTATGTCTCAAGCTAAAAACAAACAAATGAACAATGAACAACAAACAAAATTAAACAAAACTGTTTCAAAGACAAGACGAATCAAAGTATGCGTTAATCGAGTCTCGACACCAAGGGCATCGACGTGTACCCATGACACGTGTATCTGTGGAACCCGGGATCGGACCCAACTCGGCGTCTTGCTTAAGGGCGGATTTTAAAGTTAAAAAAGATTAAGTTGGAAAAACCTTTAAGAACTGTTATGGAGTCGCCACCTATTTATCGCGGAAAATAGGAACCTGCTACCATGTTCTAAGTTAAAAACATGTCCTAGATTTTGGAGCACGCCGACACCCCTAGATCTAAGGCTTGTGAAACCAGATTGGATTCGGGGTGAGGGTACTTTAGAAAAAGAGTTAATTCAAATAATGATTTATGAAAACCTTTTAGAAAAGCCTATGTAAAAATAGCCTCTACTGACCTAAAACAATCCATGTAAGATGATATTTGAGCTAATGTTATCGCTACGTACAAGTGCGATAAGTTTGTAAAAGAATGCAGATGCAGATGCAAAAAGATTGATTAAAACCCTCAGTTTAGCATGTTTAACTTGTTAACGAATACGGTACAGTTAAAGGTCGAATTCATTGTTTAAGTTGATTTAATGCAAAATAAGAAGGTGCAAGATGCATGCAAATAAAATAAAGTTCAATTATCCATTGGTTTATTTTATAAGGTCGGTTGCTTATGCGACTTTGGCGTGTCATCGGATATGGAGTGTACCCGAAGTAATAAGAACACTTGGAAGGCAAGCGGCAAAGCAAAGCCTGGGGCGCTAAAGTGTAGACCCCTTTGTTAGTCCATAGAAAATAAGAAAAAGCTTTGATCCAAGTGGATCGGTACCTACCTTGTCCTGACGCTTCAGATCTGGGCAGAGCTTCGCTTCTTGAACTAAAAAGGAGGGTGAATTCAACACGGGATGGTGTGTTGAACTCAAGGATTTGAGTGCTTGAGGCTTTTGTGAATGTATTTAGGTGTATACCGTGCTAGACGGTATATTTTGTGGGACCCATGTGTGGGTGCTAAACCTAGGAAGAGAGGTTGTGAGAAGAGAGGTTTTCTTGTGTGGAAAACTTGTGTAAATTGTGTGTTATGAGGTCGGGTATAGGGGTGTATATATACTAAAAACCTCGGAGAAATTAGGAAAGCCGGGTATAAAAACAGGCAGAGAAACCGCATAGCTCTATGCGGTTTGTATGGGAAACCGCATAGGCTTATGCGGTTTGGACACTAAACCGCATAAGCTTGTGCGGTTTAGAGGGGTGGTTTTTAGTGTAGTTTCCTAGTTTCGGTTGCATAATATCTTTGAAAGATACAGTATAATTTCGTGCGTGTGTGCCAAGAAAAGAGCTGAGATATTTCTGAGATATTTTGTGGTGTTCAGGGCTTTGGAGTGCGGGCCAAAGGCTTGGGTTTGGGCTCGGTTTTGGGCCCGAGACCCGGAAAAATAAAAAGGGTGTATTTGCATAGATTTGTGAAATAAGCTAAGACGTGAAGCTGTATTTTGTGTGAGAGGGGGCTAAATAGCGGTTTTAGCTACCGGGCCTAAATTTAGGAATTTAGGAATGCTGAATTAGACCTTGTTAATGTAAAAGGGCCAATTGTAGTGCAAATGCGAAGCTCATGCCAAATGAAGCAGGACGAGGACCTAGCTAGACTCCAAATGGACAAAATGAACGTTTATTTAAATGCGATGTGAAGCGACCTAAATCATTTTAACATTTTAAAACGACTCAAAATGAATTCGACATTAGTTAGAACCGTATAAGTCAACGTTAAACATGCGTAATAAAAGTCCGTGTTACATCACAGGGTTTTGTGCGGGAGGGTACGGATATGGGTATCCACAGAGCCCCCAGTTTGACTGAGCTCGGACTAGAGCGCTAGTCAAACTCCACGACCATATCCGGACCATTACAGTCTCGATATAGTCAGCGGAACGAAGCATGTGTCCATGGGTGAGACGAGGACTTCGAACCGGGCTAAACGGGGAGGGGCGTACATGTTTAAGGACGTGACGGTCCGTGCATGCTATAAGGGCCTGCCGGCCTGCTGAGCGTCTTCGTCGTGCTTGTTGTCGTTTGCTGGTGCCTTTGCGTATGCTTGTGATGTCAAATGTTGATGCTGGTGCTTGTGCTTGTAATGTCTTCGTATTGCATGTGTACTTTGTAAGATGTTCGGGTATGCGTGAGGTGTATAATTGAGTAGGGGTGCTTATGTAGATGTAGGTGTAGGTGTAGGTCTCGTGAAAGAGCGCCCGTGTAATGCTTGTGCTTGAACTCGCCGAGGAGCGTCTATGTAGAGTGAAATGCTTGGAGTTAGGTGTATATTGTAGAGTGCTTGTGCTTGGGCTCGCCGAGGAGTGTCTTTGTAGTCGTAATTGCATATGATTGCCTTTCGTTGAGGAGAAGGTAGTGCCGTTGTCGTTCTCGATACCTTTCTTGTGTATTCTTTGATCCGCCGCTTATCTTTGATGCCGTTGTTGATGTTGAACTGGGTCTCGCCGAGGAGCGCAGGTGCTTGGTATAGTATTTGCTGGAGAAGTACTAGTTTGCTAGGGAAGGGTGTATATGTATGGTCTCGCCGAGGAGCGTAGGTGTAGTTGTGGTTGTTTAGGAGAGTGATGGTGTTTCGTCTTGTAAGGGGTGCAGGTGTATATTCGCCGGGATTATGGTCCGAGGAAGGTGTATGTGCTCAAGTGTACGGCTTCGTGTAATTGGTTGGATGTGCTGAATGTGCTGATGCAGACGCTTGGTGTTTATGTTAGTGATTTGCTGGGGAAGTCGAAGGGTATGTCTTGGACTCCGTAGGAAATGTCTGTATAGGTGTGTGGACTCCATGGGGAGGAAGCGATACTCCACAGGGACGTGTAAGAGGGTGTAAGGACTCGTGAAGAGTGTTCGTGTTTACCTTACATGCAGTGTATTAAATGCTTAGTACACGCGTATGGCGGACTGTAGGTGACGCCTTAACCAAGGCATAGCGCATAATGTATGAGCTAGCGCTTGTGGCGGACTGTAGGTGACGCCTTAACCATGAAAGCTTGCGTGTATGAAGAAAAATGAGGGGAAAACGTGGAACAAAACATGCTCTGGAAATTGCCTGTAGACTTGTGACTCTTCCGGGGAATCCCTTATCAATTGGCGACTTCAAGCGTGAACTCATTCGCACATGTCGCGGTTTCAAATCCGGAAATATTCGAACTCGCGATTTTCCTTTCGAGATCTTCAATTTCGCTTGCTTCGACCATGAGACGTGGTATCATTGCGATTCGTTTGGATTCGTATGATACATGTCTCTTGGACTTGGAATGCATGGTGCTTGGGATGCTTCTTAGACATGTTAGGGTGTTTGGTGTTTGGACCTATGTTCAGGTGGTTTTTGTTTGATGCACATATGAAAGTGTTATGCTTTTAGCGTGCATGCTCATGTTTGTAGCGGTTCTGGAGGTGTCGCTCAACCGTAGATGCTTATGTTGATGTGGGTATTCATAGCAAGGGTGTCTTTAAAAATGCGAAAAATTATCCCATTTTTCGTTGTGAAGGTTTGATGTTGTAAAGGCTTGATCCTTGATAGGAAGCGTCAGCCCCCAGTTGTTTTGGTATTGGCCATTTTTCGTTGTAAAGGTTTGATTCTTGATAGGAAGCGTCAGCCCCCAGTTGTCTTGGTATTGGCGCCGGTGTATGTGAGCCCCCAGTTTGATCGAGATATGGAATATAGCGATGATCAAACTATGTAAAAGGCTATGGGTTGCGTTTGGATAAGGGTGTTTTCGGATTACCCCCTCGAGTTTGACTATGTTTTGAATGAAAACTAAGTCAAAGTGGGGTGCATGATGTGCTTGGAGAAGGAGTTTTTGGGTTACCCCCTCGAGTTTGACTAAGTTTTGAATGAAAACTGAGTCAAAGTGAAGAGTATGGTGTTTGGTTTTGAAATTTCCCCCGTGGTTCGACTTAATTCGATTGAAATTAAGGCAAAAAGGAGCAAAATGTGGCGTGGGTGGAGTAGGAGTTGCGCTGAGATGGCTCGGGTTCAGTAGACTTTGACGAGTACCGTCGTCTTCACCCTTAGTTGTATTAGTATGCTTGTGTAATAAGGATTGTGTGAACCCTTGTTTACATGACTGTTTGTTGTAGCTTGGCTTGAACTTTGTAGTTGCTTTCGTCGTCTTTCGCTTCCGTGCTGTGTTGTGCTTCCGTGTACCTGCGTAGTTAGTAGGCTTGGATTTGAAAGTGAAATGATTCCCGATTGGGATGTTTGGATTAAAATGTTTTTGTTGAAAAATCATTTTTGTGAAAGATTCATTTTAGTTGTCGAAATGAGCTTTAAAAATGAATGCTAGAAATGTCGGTTGTAAGGCTTCATGCAAGATGAAGGGGTGTTAGACGTTGTGAGCTTAAGCTAGAGTTGTGAAGACCGTAGAGGGTCACTTGAGTGCAAAGGTTGAAAAGCCCCCAGTTGTCGAGGATGAGAATTCGGTGGAATCTCAACACGGAGTGGGGTGTAGTGCTAGGTTCGGTCGTGCTTTGTGTAAGCTGCCTACGTATCCACGAACGTGGAATCAAACCGGCGTAGTTCGAAAGAGCTTTTGCTTAAAATGTGTTAACTCGAGTGAGTTAAATTCAAAGAATGCTTTTTCTCAAAGTATGTTAACTCGAGTGGTGAGTTAAACTTTTGGGGAAAGTTTAGACTTCGAAGATTCGAGATGCATTTCAAGGATTTGAGATGCATTTTCGAAAGGTACATTTTGTTTGCGAAAGGATGTGTTTGCAGAAAGTGAATTGCAAAGTGCTTTAATATTAACTCGAGTATTGGGTTAATTTTGAAAGGTGATTAGTTAATTTGAGGGTGCATTGCCTCGTGTAAGTTTGAAAAAGCGTGTCGTTCCGTGGGAACGTTTTGAAGACTGGAGAGTTTTTGAAAGGAGCGGTTTAAATGTCGCTAAATTGTTTGATTGGAAGAGGATTGACTCGACGTGTGACTCGATGCTTAAAATGCCGAAAAGTTTGCAAAATAGAGACGAATCGTATGCGTGATTTGAGACTCGACGGTTGCATGGATGCCATATTCGGGAACACGTGCGTTGGTGGAGCCCCCAGTGGTGCTTGCTTGTCTGCGGTGGGATGCTGTTGTTCCTACAAAACAGTGTTAGACCAAAAAGCAGAGTACTACTCCTAAGTCTATGACAACTTTGCCTTGACGAATTCGTTTTAGTCGCCTCGATAAAGAAATAGTTTGCCTTTGAGCTTTGTGAATTTTTGTGGACACATCCTTAGCATGGAAAGCTTTGGACGAGGAATATTTTGTGGATTTTTGTAAAAGGTTGGTTGAGCTCGGGAGAGCGGCCTACGTATCCGTGGGTACGGAATCAAACCTAGCGTAGTTCCGAAGAGCGCGTTTAAGGGTGTGCATTAGGTGTTTATGTGGAAAGGTGCGTGTTTAGGGACCCTCCGGTCCAGGGGGTGTTTTTGTAAAAAGGTGCGTGTTTAGGGACCCGCCGGTCCAGGAGGTGGGTTTGTTTTTGTGGAAAGGCGCGTGTTTAGGGACCCGCCGGTCCAAGGGGTGTTTATGTGTTTGACCTTGATACGTTGCATCCTAAGGGTGAGTTCTCCTTGGTTGATCTAGGCTGGTTGCTTACTACTTCTGTTGTGTCTTCAATTTGGAATTTCAAAGACCTGGCCACTCGTTTCTGGGCTTTGGTACTTCTTGCTTTTGGGGTTTCGGCCCCTCGCTTATTGATTTCTAAGCTTGTTGACTTCTTAAGCTTTTTGAGTTTTTGACTTCTTAAGCTTTTGACTTCTTAAGCTTTCGACTTCTTAAGCTTTTTGCTTAGTTGTTTTGCCCCTTGTTCCGGAGCTTTGAGTCCTTTTGCTTTTTGTTTTTTTTTGTTCCTTGTATCCCCGTTTGGTTTGAGAATATCCCACGCCCTGTCTGGCTTGGGCCTGAGCTCGGACCCTGCTAAAACCCTGTGGCTCGGTGGTTACTCGTGATCGTGTGTCTATCACGCCGGGCTCCTCTGACAAGTTCGTTTGCTTATTAGGCACGCGATCGAGTACGCGGAGGGCGATCCAGGAATACTCGTACTTTTGGTCGCGATCAAATTCATGATTACTGTGGAGCTCCAAATTAATGGATCCTCCTCCGAAAGCAGCGGAGTAGTAGACCACAAGCAGACTAGTGAACCTTAGGTGTTTAGTCGTCGAGAGCCTTCTTTGTCTTTGCTTTTGTCTTTGACTTTTGTTGTTGTTGTCTTGGACCTTCGTTCCCGGCCTAGACCTCCTTAGGATAGTTGTTCCTGGGATGCAATGTATGTTGGTGTAGAATTGTGTTTTTTATGGGAAAAGTGTGTAAAAAGGAAGCTGGGTTGTAGGCAAACTTATTCCTTTATCGATTTGTTAAAAATGTCATACGTCGGAGACTTGATTGCCCTAGACTGACAGAGATTGACTCAATGCTTAAAAACTCGACCCGTATTGAAAAGACTCGAATTTCTTGAGGAGATCCGTGAGATCGTCGGTGGCGCCTTGATGGATTCTTCGCCGGGTGCTCGAGACGCACATGTCTCGGGTGGGGTTGATGCTCGCGTCGGGACTTGGCTCATGCATACTTAGATTTGTCTTTGATTTTGCAAAAGTTTTGTTTTCGGCGAAAAGCAGGATGTTTTGTTGAGCAAAACTGCGTTGTCACATTTTGGCTCGATGCAAAAAGCGTTTCGAAATCAAATCCGATAAGCTCGTGTTAGTGGCTTGTCGGTGAAAGTGTGAATCGATTCGGAGTGGCGATAGGCTATCCGAATCAGGGGTGTTTGAAGATGTGATGAAGACGGTTATACTCGTTTTCATACATTCGGTTTGAAAGAGGGTTAGATTAAAGCGACTATGAGCCACTTGGCCTAACCGTGAAGGATTTGCGGGATGATGCTAGTTCATTCCTAGGTTTTGTTGTCTTGTGAAAAGAGATGTTTGGATTAAAATGGCGGTAGGCCATTTTGAATCATGGATTTCGAAAATGTTTATTTTGAAAGAGATGTTTAGCGGCCGTGAGCCGTTAGATTTGTTTTTGAGAATAGGTCCACGAGAATGGGTCACCACTCTCGGATTTGAACGTGCTTGGTAATAAATGGTTTACAATGACCGTGAGTCATGTAGTTCATTTATGTTTTGGAATGTCACGAGAATAAAGTGATTATTCTCGGGTGTTTTGAAGAGACTGCTTGTCTAGGTCAAATCGTCATGACTATGGGCCATTCGGTTTGAAGGAAGGATTTTTGAAAAAAGGTTATTTCAAAAACGTGATGAGGATTTTACGAAAGTAGTTTGTCGTGCTTTGACAAAAGGTTTGGAAAGTGTTTGAACTAGAGACGTGTTGACACGTTTCTGGCTTGACCTTGAAGAGTGCGATTGGCCCAAGTTAACGGTATATCGTTGTGGGCCGGTTGTAGATTGCGATAGAATTGCTTAGAGCGAACCTATGATAGCGATAAGCTAGCTGGGTTAAAGATGTTGAGGTGGGATATGGACGGGTTTACGCGTCCACATGTTTTGCTTAAGAGGAATTGGGCCAAGATCATTTGGTCCGATGAAAAGTCCACGAGATTGGGCTTGGCCATTCTCAGGTTTTGTTTGCTTGTAAAAGATGATTTTCTTTGAATCGAATCGATTTTGGGTCGTTTGGCCCAAAGAGATTTGTAAAGTGCTTTATTTGAAAAATTTTTGCTAGGAATTGGCGTCACGATGACCGTGAGTCATATAGCCATTGGCGTTTGAAGGGTCTCGGGAATGTAGTGACTATTCATACGGTAGAAGAGATTTGCGATTGGGTCGAATCAAACTAGGTATAGACTAGCTGATTTGACTCAGAAATTTTGAAAGAAGTTATTTCAAAAACATGAAGGGCCGCGAGCCGCTCAGAATGAAAAGGTCTCCAAGAATGCGATGAGATTCTTGGGTTTTGCTTTATGAAAATGCTTTGAGATAAATGGCTTGCGATGGTAGGGCCATGTATTCCACTCGTGCCTAGAGAGGATTCGGGAATGTAATGATTATTCTCGAGTGATTTGTGAAGAATGCTTAGTGGGTTGAATCGAAATAGTGGAGGACTATTTGGTTCGACCCAGAACCTCGAAAGGTGTTTGTTGTGATTATTTCAAAATGAAAGGGTTTGCTTGTTTTGCAGAAAACACGGGTATTTTCGAAAAGAGTTTGTTTCAAAGATGAGAATGTCATTGATTGTCTTGTAAAAGTGTGAAGATTTTTGAAAAGAGTTTACTTCCAAAAATGATAGTGTGTTGTTTGCTTCGTAAAAATGAGAGGATTTTGAAAAGAGTTTATTTCAAAAATGAAAGTGTGTTGTTTGTTTCGTAAAAATGAGAGGATTTTGAAAAGAGTTTATTTCAAAAATGAGAGTGTGTTGTTTGTTTTGTAGAAGTGAGGAGATTTTTGAAGAGAGCTTGTTTCAAAAATGAGAGTGTATTGCTTTAGGAGCAATGTTGTGCCTAAGAAGTCTTTGAGGTAAGAACGCGTGTGCGGATCTTGTCTCGACGTTGAAATGTGTTTGATTTGCATTCGTCGAGCCTATGTTAACGGTTCATCGTTAAGGGCTCGAGCCTAGATGCATGGAAAGGATTCGACTCGTGGACGGTTAGCTAGTCGAGTCGAGGATGTTGAGAATGGATTGGTTTGTGTGACGTGTATCTAGTTAGTCCTATTAGATTCAACGTTCATTTTAAGCGTTCATGATTAGCTCATTTCTTTGTTTAGGGAGACCTTTTAAGCTTGAAAAAGGAGGTTTTTGAAAAAGTTTAGCTAAAGGAAGCTTTTGAGGCGAGGATGCGTGCGCACATCTCGTCTCGATGTTAAAATATTTTGCTTTGCATCCGTCGAACTGATGTCGGTGATTTACCGAGGTGAGCTCGAGTCGGATGTGTAAAAAAGGAAGGATTCGGCTCGAGAGCGGTTAGCAAGTCGAACCGAGGATGTTAAATGTAGAGACTAGGCCGTATGACCTAGGGGATTGAAATCCACGAGCTCGGGTTTTAATCCTTGCTCGGGTTTTTGCTTGTTAGTGAAAAAGGGAAGTTTTGAAAAAGCTTGTTTCAAAAATTCGCGATAGTTTTGTTTGAAAAGGTGTTAGATGTTAGGTTCATTTATCTTTGAAACGTTTTAAGCGAGTTTTCGAAGATATGAATGCATATGCTCGTTTTGAAAAAGACTATGGGGTGCATAGCCTCGAACTTGTACGTATGACTCAAAAAGGGTGAAAAATGAGTCAGTCGGGTACACCTCCAACTACCTCGAGTACGCTTTGGCAGATACTTAACCCCTTCATTTCCTTCTGGCAGGCGATAGGTTTCTGAAGAGAACCGGGCGATCGAGATAGCCGTTTTCGGCAAGCCGTGGAGGGGCGAGAGGAAAGCTAGTCCGGCATGTGCTTTATCGAGTGGACAAGCCTGCATGTGGGAACCACCTCTCGAGGGTGCAAAGGGTGCCTAGATTCCAAAAGGAATGGACTCTAAACGAATGTGCATAGCTCAAATATGTATACTTGGATTGTTCAAGGCTTTCAAGTTTCACCTCTTTATTTTTAAAAAGAAAAAGCTAGTTTTAAGTTTTAAAAATAAGATCTCCCTAGGGGAGTCGCCAAACTGGGGAACAGGGATCGGACCCAACTCTCGTCTTGCTTAAGGGCGGATTTTAAAGTTAAAAAAGATTAAGCTGGAAAAACCTTTAAGAACTGTTATGGAGTCGCCACCTATTTATCGCGGAAAATAGGAACCTGCTACCATGTTCTAAGTTAAAAACATGTCCTAAATTTTGGAGCACGCCGACACCCCTAGATCTAAGGCTTGTGAAACCAGATTGGATTCGGGGTGAGGGTACTTTAGAAAAAGAGTTAATTCAAATAATGATTTATGAAAACCTTTTAGAAAAGCCTATGTAAAAATAGCCTCTACTGACCTAAAACAATCCATGTAAGATGATATTTGAGCTAATGTTATCGCTACGTACAAGTGCGATAAGTTTGTAAAAGAATGCAGATGCAGATGCAAAAAGATTGATTAAAACCCTCAGTTTAGCATGTTTAACTTGTTAACGAATACGGTTCAGTTAAAGGTCGAATTCATTGTTTAAGTTGATTTAATGCAAAATAAGAAGGTGCAAGATGCATGCAAATAAAATAAAGTTCAATTGTCCATTGGTTTATTTTATAAGGTCGGTTGCTTATGCGACTTTGGCGTGTCATCGGATATGGAGTGTACCCGAAGTAATAAGAACACTTGGAAGGCAAGCGCGCTCGGGTGCCAAAGCCGGGGGGGGCGCTAGAGTGTAGACCCCTTTGTTAGTCCATAGAAAATAAGAAAAAGCTTTGATCCAAGTGGATCGGTACCTACCTTGTCCTGACGCTTCAGATCTGGGCAGAGCTTCGCTTCTTAAACTAAAAAGGAGGGTGAATTCAACACGGGATGGTGTGTTGAACTCAAGGATTTGAGTGCTTGAGGCTTTTGTGAATGTATTTAGGTGTATACCGTGCTAGACGGTATATTTTGTGGGACCCATGTGTGGGTGCTAAACCTAGGAAGAGAGGTTGTGAGAAGAGAGGTTTTCTTGTGTGGAAAACTTGTGTAAATTGTGTGTTATGAGGTCGGGTATAGGGGTGTATATATACTAAAAACCTCGGAGAAATTAGGAAAGCCGGGTATGAAAACAGGCAGACAAACCGCATAGCTCTATGCGGTTTGTATGGGAAACCGCATAGGCTTATGCGGTTTGGACACTAAACCGCATAAGCTTGTGCGGTTTAGAGGGGTGGTTTTTAGTGTAGTTTCCTAGTTTCGGTTGCATAATATCTTTGAAAGATACAGTATAATTTCGTGCGTGTGTGCCAAGAAAAGAGCTGAGATATTTCTGAGATATTTTGTGGTGTTCAGGGCTTTGGAGTGCGGGCCAAAGGCTTGGGTTTGGGCTCGGTTTTGGGCCCGAGACCCGGAAAAATAAAAAGGGTGTATTTGCATAGATTTGTGAAATAAGCTAAGACGTGAAGCTGTATTTTGTGTGAGAGGGGGCTAAATAGCGGTTTTAGCTACCGGGCCTAAATTTAGGAATTTAGGAATGCTGAATTAGACCTTGTTAATGTAAAAGGGTCAATTGTAGTGCAAATGCGAAGCTCATGCCAAATGAAGCAGGACGAGGACCTAGCTAGACTCCAAATGGACAAAATGAACGTTTATTTAAATGCGATGTGAAGCGACCTAAATCATTTTAACATTTCAAAACGACTCAAAATGAATTCGACATTAGTTAGAACCGTATAAGTCAACGTTAAACATGCGTAATAAAAGTCCGTGTTACATCACAGGGTTTTGTGCGGGAGGGTACGGATATGGGTATCCACAGTATCACGAAGCAACCGACAAGGCGTCCACTCAAGTACCATCGACGATCAGGCGGACCTCCTCAAGCATTTCGAGTCTTTTAAATACGGGTCGAGTTTTTAAGCATCGAGTCAAACTCCGTCAGTCTAGGATAATAGAGTCTTCGATGTACGACATTTTAACAAATCAATAAGGGAATAAGTTTACCTATAACCCAGTTTCCTTTTACCCATTTTACTCACATTTCTTATACAAAAAAAAAAACATTTTGCACCGACATACATTGCATCCTAGGAGTAGCTATCCGAAGGAGGTCTAGGCCGGGTACGAAGGTCCAAGTCAACATCAAATACAAGATAAAACAAGTAGGTCTTTCGGCGACTAGACACCTAAGGTTCGGTAGTCTGCTTGTGGTCTTCTACTCCGCTGCTTTTGGAGGAGGATCCATTAATTTGGAGCTCCACAGTGGTCATGAATTTGACCGCGACCAAAAGTATGAGTACTCCTGGATCGCCCTCCGCGTACTCGATCGCGTGCCTAATAAGCAAACGAACTTGTCATAGGAGTCCGGCGTGATAGACACATGATCACATGCAACCTTCCCACCATAGGGTGCAGCAAAGTCGGCTCGAGCCCAAGCCACAAAGGGCCCGACGAATTCTCAAGGGGAATACAATCAAAAGTGAAAACAAAGGCAAAAGAGCAAAGTCAAAAGGAAACAAGTCTCAAAGTTTCCAAGAAGTCAGAAGGAAACAAGTCTCAAAGTTTCCAAGAAGTCAGAAGGAAACAAATCTCAAAGTTTCCAAGAAATCAAGAAGGAAACAAGTCTCAAAGTTTCCAAGAAATCAAAAAGGAAACAAGTCTCAAAGTCTTTAAGAAAGGGACAAAACAACAAAAAGAAAGTCCGAAAGTCAAGTGGCTAAGTGAACAAAGGTTTACTCAAAAATGGACCCAGTCTAATACCTCTTCAAGGAACCCGTGCCAAAAGGACATATGGCACGATGGACATTGCTCTAAGCCGAAATTGACACCAAGGGACTACTCAATCAACGAGGAGCCCATTATTGACACTACGACATAATTTACAACATCAATGAAGAAGCGACATACTTCGATGGTTCATCCAATTATCGAAGTTGGGGAATAGAACCCCTCTCCATCAAATTGGACTTTGATGTGACAAACAAGCGGTCAAGATCAACTAAGGAGAACCTACCTTTAAGATGCAATGTATCAAGGTCAATCACATAAACACCCTTTTCGACCGGCGGGTCCCTAAACACGCACCTTTTATACAAAAAACACCATTTTGGACCGGCGGGTCAACACGCCCCTTTCCACATAAACACCTTTTCACATAAACAAACACATTTTACAAAAGTCACCCTTTGGAACTACGCTAGGTTTGATTCCGTACCCACGGATACGTAGGCTGCTCACCCGAGCTCAACCAACCCTTTTACAAATTTATGTCTAAAGCTTCCAAAGTCAAGGACATCCTCACAAAAATCCACAAAAGTCCACAAAAATCATGGGCAAACTGTTTCTTTATCGAGGCGTTAAAACGACTACGTCAAGACAAAGTTGTGCTAGACCTAGGAGTAGGACTCTGCTTTTTTCTAACCTTGTTCGTTTTGCAGGAACAACGACGGGCCACTGAAGCAACCATGCGCCACCAAGCCGGGGGCTTTACCGATGCACGTGTCACAGTCACTTACATCCCTATCATTGTCGAGTCTCGAGTCACGCATACGATTCACCTTCGTCTTTGAAACACTTCAAACACCCGTTTCATCATTGTCTTTGAAACATTTCATAGAGCACCTTTCAAAAATTAACTCAGTACTAGAGTTAACGCACCTTAGTACCCAAGTCAATCCACTTTAGGAAGCATTTCCCGAGTTAGTACATATTAGGAAGCACTCTCTAAAAATTAGCTCAACGCCCGAGTCAATACCTTTCAAACAAAAACACGTCTTTAAGCACTTTTCGAAAACAGCATTTTCAAACTCTTCTTTTGAAAAAACAGCATTTTCAAAATCTTCTTTTGCAAAAACAGCATTTTCAAAATCTTCCTTTGCAAACACAGCATTTTCAAAATCTTCCTTTACGAAAACGGCATTTTCAAAATCTTCTTTTACAAAAAATGATTTTTTCCTTCAAACAAAAAGCATTTCTAAAAACGCGAGAGCACTTTCAAAAACTTTCTTTCTTTGAGTACTAACTATGCAGGTACAAATAAGAGACGAAAAGACATCAAGCACGACACAAGCAGACATTCACGATGCTCAGAATGCAGTCAAGCCCATGGAGTACACCCGACGACACTGGATGCACGTTACCCCAAGATGTCCAACCGCACAAGACACACTCTATCCAACGGCATTGGACACAGCTTATCCAACAACATTGGGTACACCACGCCCTATGAAACCGGATCCAACAGTTCAAGACACAACCTATCCAAAGACGTTGATACACTTTACCTAACGGTACTAGATACATGGTACCCAAGCCTTTACAACAAACCACCATTCCCAGTGCAAATAACACATCCCGAAGCGCCAAGCCTCAAGACTGGGGGCTTACCTACGATATTCCTACGATCTACAGATAATACATTCACCTCCTTAGACTAGGAAACCACAGACTAGGAAGCCATACATTCACCTCCTTCGACTAGGAAGCCACACAAGCGTTATGGTCGACTCATGCACCATGAGTGCGATATACATCTACAACCAAGACTGGGGGCTGACACTCCATTTTAGGATCGTACTCCTATACAACAAAATAGATATCCTTCACGGACGTCCCATGACTCTACAAAAAAAAAAAAAAAAAAAAAAAAAAAAGCCGAAGCAAAAGTCCTACTAAGCCCACAAGCAGAAGTAAAGACCCTACCTTGATAAGAGACACCCTCAAGACAATTACACCCCAGAAGCAAAAGCGAGTCAAATTCACAATTCGACTTAGCTCAAACACCCCCCGGGCCGGCACGCCCTTAAACATGCATTACCGAACTACGCTGGTCTGATTCCACACACCATGGATACGTAGGCAGCTTTACAAAAGGTACGACCAATACCCCACACCAAAACATCATTTCGTTCAAGGACGGAAGTAACATTTCCAATTTGACTTAGTTTCTACACCAAAACTTAACCAAACTAAGGGGGCAAAATTAAAAGCATAGCCACAATCTTGACTTTACTTTTACGCCAAACCATGGTCCTAATTACAAACAAGACTTTGATTTAGCTCTACACTAAAGCTTCGTCAACGAAAGCCAATAGCCAACACCACTTTGCCTTAATACCAACCAAATTAAGACAAACTCGAGGGGGTAATCCAAAAACTTTTCCCCTAATACACGTCCATCACCACACTTTGACTCAGCTTTCAAACAAAACTTTGTCAAAACTCGAGGGGGGTAATCCAAAAACACTTTCTCCCAACATAACTAATACCAAGCACATACTCTTCATTTTGACTCAGTTTTCATATCAAACTCAGTCAAACTCGAGGGGGTAACCCAAAAACACTTTCACCCGAACAACCTTATCACCAAGTTTGACCATCGTTATACACTTTAACTTGGTCAAACTGGGGGCTCATACCATACACCCCTCAAGCTTCGTCAACGAAAAATAAGGTAATTTTTCGCGAAATGACGCTTGAAGAAGAACAAATCACGCCCTCAAGTTTCCGTCAACGAAAAATAAGGTAATTTTTCGCATGACGCCCGAAGAAATCACGCATCTACGGTTTAGCGACACCTCCAGAATCTCCTCAAGAACGAATCACGGTTGGCGACACCTCCAGAATCGCCTCAAGAACGAATCACGGTTAGCGACACCTCCAGAATCGCCTCAAGACACAAGCATGCGCACTAGAAGCATAATACTTTCACGTGTGCACAAACATTCAGACACCCGAACACAGACCCAGACATCCAAGCACCAAACATCCCAAGTCCGAGAGACGAGTATCAAGTGAACCCAAAGGAATCCAACAACAAGACACAAGACACAGAAGACACAGAAGTAACAACAATCCAACAAGAAGCAAGCGAAGTCTGAAGATCTTTAGAAGAGCAAATCGCGGATTCGAATTTTTCCGGATTTGAAACCGCGACATGTGCGAGTGAGTTCAAGCTTGAAGTCGCCAGTTGATAAGAGATTTCCCGGAAGAGTCACTAGTCGACAAGGCAATTTCCAGAGCATGTATTATTCCACGTTTACTCTCCACCTTGGGCTCGATTAATTTTTAGGCCTAAGTATTTTCTTCGGAATCGCAAGCTTTTCGGTTAAGGCGTCACCTAAAGTCCGCCACACTCTTAAACGAGTTTGAAGCACTATACACAACCTTTGCGTATACACTAAACATAAGCATTTTCCTCGGACGATAATTCCCGACGGACATAAGCACTCTTTTACGAGATGAGCACCAGCAAAAGCACTAGCACGAAGCATGAAGCATATACGCTCTTTTACGAGACTAAGCACGCACGCTCTTTTACGAGACAAGCAACAGCAATAGCACGCAAAGGTATTAGCAGGCAGGCATGCCCTTACGAGTATGCAAGGACCGTCATGTCCCTAAACATGTCTGTCCCTCCCCGGATAAGCCCGGTTCGGAGTCCTAGTCTCACCCATGGACACATACTCCGCGCCGCTGATAGCATCGAGACTGTAACGGTCCGGATGTTGTCGTGTAGTTTGACTTTCGCTTTAGTCCTAAGCTCAGTCAAACTGGGGGCTCTGTAGATACCCAAATCCGCACCTCCCACCAAAAACCCAGTGATGTAACAATGGACTTTTATTGCATGCTTTTATGTTGACTTAAATGGTTCTAATTATGACGAATTCGAGTTAAACGTTTTAAAATGCAAATGAGGTTTCTTTATGGGTCATCACTCTTAGTGTCCTTAGGTCTAGAGTCTAGCTTGTCTCGAGTTCAGGTCCTAATCGGCATGCGCACACCCTCTTTCAAACACATAGCCTAATTGATCCTTTTACAAGGTTCAATTCGATGCTCCTAAATCCCTAAATTTATGTTCAGTCTCTAAAACCACCTTTTAGGACTAGCAAATACCCAGGATAGTCTCACGGAATGTCCTATTTCACAAAATGACACAAAATGCACCCCTTTTACATTTTCAGGGCCCGGGCCCAGAACCGAGCCCGAACCCATGCCTGGCCCGCTTCCCAAGGACTAGATGACCAAGTCAAACCCTAGTCAAACCCTAACATCAGCCAACAATCCGTAACTTAGAGCTCAAGCAAGGATATACCGTATATCTCCTAAAAGATATTTGGAAATATACGAAATCTGGAGGTTTTACCCGACGTACAAGCCGCAAGGGGCCTTGCGGCTCATTGGGGCAGCCGCAAGAGGTCATGCGATTTGCCCCTCTGGTCTCATGGGTCCTTGCGACTCCTACGTCCGGTTCTATCCTCTACGGTTTCCTAAATTCCCTCGACTACTCCACTATAAATACAACCCTTCATTCGACGATGCAACATAAGTTTTTCACACACAAAAAACACCTCTCTTCTTAACCTTTCTTCCTAGGTTTTAGCACCCACACAATAATTCAGAACAGAAGACACAATTCACATCTCAAAACTCTCTCAAAAAGCCTCACGCATAAACACCTTTGAATTCTTCATTTTTCTAGTGTTGAATTCTCCCCTTTGAAGCGAAGCGCTGCCAGTTTCCTGATTCGAGACAGGTAATACTTAATCCTACCATGGATTAAGGTCTTTCTTTACTTCTTAGACTAGCAAGGGCCTACATTAGGCTCACCCCGGCTTTGGTACGCAAGTCTGTTTTTCATAAGGCGGCCATGCACCTCGAATACACACCCTATTCGTAACACCTTTCCAAAGTCGCATAAACAACTGACCTCTCTAAAATAAATCAATGGCTAATTGAACTTTATTTTATTGCATGCATTTAGCAAATCCTCTTATTGCATCTAAATCACTTAAAATGAATTCGTCATTAAACTGAACTGTTTTCGTTAATAAGTTAAGCATGCTTAACTGAGGGTTTTAAACAATCTCTTTTTGCATTATTTTACATCTTTATCGCAGTTGTTCATAGCGTATTACTTAGGCTCATGTATCATTCTTTGCATTGTTCTCAAGTCTAGTAGAGGCTATCTTTTGATAGGCTTTTCCAAAAGACCTTTCATAAAAACATTATTTTGATTTATGCTTTAGAAAAGTACCCTCACCCGAATCCGAATCTGGTTTCACAATAACCTTAGACGGATAGGTGTCGACGTGCCTTGAACTCTAAGACGTGTCTTTGAGCATGAGGACACGGAGGCGGGTTCTAAATTTCCCTCATAATTTAGTGGCGGCTCCAAAACAGTTTTAAAGGTTTTTCTTACTTAATCTTTTTTAACTTTACGGCCCTAGCAAGACGTCGAGTGGTTCCATGGACAGATCCCGGTACCTACAACAGGGTACATACATTTCGTATTTAATCAGTTGATTAACGTTTATCGATAACGGTTGGCTTGCTAGATAAGTTTGACGTTATTGTCATACAGATGGCGGTGATCAACTGGTCCCTAAGAGTCACACCTAAAGGATGTGTTTGAGAGATATGATTATTTGAGAAAATGATCATATCGATGCCTTACTTAATGACTAAACTGTTAGTCAGTGTTGTTGACTAAAATGTTAGTCAGTGTGATGATGTTACTGACTAAAATGTTAGTCAGTGTAATTGTGATACGGCTATTTAATACAGATTAAATAATATTAGCTAAGACGAATTAAATGTAATTCGTAAATTGAATATAAAATGTTATATTTAATTGTTGTGTATAATGCAAGCTAATTAAATATAAACCGTTATAATTAATTAGTAAATTATAAGTATAAGGATATTTATAGTATATTATAGTCGGTCCATACAGATGACACTAGTAATATATTGCATTATATTCTAAGCTAAAATGACCAAAAGAAAAGTGTCCAGATACATTCTGACCCGATACACTTTGTATCTTGATCAACAAGTGAAGTATTTGAGGAGAATTAAATCTCCCCAAATACAAGATAGAGGCCGGCCATATTGGATGGAGAGGGGTATATTTACTTTCCTAATTCTATTCTAATGCTACTCTAATTCATTCATCACATTCACAACACAAAATCCTAGAGAGAAAAACTGTTTTCTTCTCTAACTTTTCTAGCAATTCAAGAGGCATATCACAATCATATCTTGGGTGTTTTGATTAGGAGATACCATAATTTTGGTATTGTTCTTAGGCCGTTTTACTAGAATTAAAAGGTTAATTCTAAATCTCTAATTTATGTTATGCAATTTCTTTTATGACTTTAAATCTTATAAAGTTTTTCATTATAATCCTGTGAATTTTAAGGACTATATACCGATATAATCCTACAAGTGGTATCAGAGCCATTTGGGCATATGAAATTTTTATAAGGTTTTCATAAAAATCATTTTTGTATAATTTTAAACCAAAAATTGTTGTTTGGCCGTATGTTTTATGTTTTGGCCGTGAGTTTTTTGTTCAATATTTGGTTTGTTTTGGTCTATTTGATTCATATTTATCAATGTTTTAAGATGTTAAAACTATAACATATGTTTTTGTATAGGTTTTGATTTAATACCGATTGAATTAAAACATAAAAGGACCAATTTTTGTATGTTAATGAACATATAAGTTTGCTAATCATTAGATCTATCAGTTTAAGATGTTTAATTTAAAAAATTATTTTGAATCTCTTAAAAATCAATGTTTAATACGGATTAAAATTGAGTTAGTATCGATATAATTATTAGCATAATCGAATTAAAACTGTTTAATTCGTTGTTTTATTTTTGGGCCGAATTAATTTTTATTTTGGTAAATTTTTAATTTAGGCCGTGTATAATCTTAAAAAATAAAAAAATAATTTAGTTTTTCAAATTGGCCGAAACTTTAATTTAAAAAAAAAAAAATTGTTTTGTTTTTATTTTGGCCGGATTTGTTTTAAATTTTGGATTTTTTTTTTTTGTAATATTTGTTGTAAGGATAATAAATATTATGATATCATGAAGAAGTTCATGATTTTGATACCAAATATTTTGAAAAGGTTTAAAATATTTTGTGACCTAATTTATGTTATACTGATAATATAAATTTTGGATTATGTTTTGATTAAGGTATTATGAACAATTAAGGAATTGTTGCATAATTATAATCATTTAAAAGAGGTGGTTTGGATTTAATCAATTCGTTTTGCATTGGTTTTATTTCGTTTAGTTGATGCTATATATGTTTTTGTGAATGAATGTTTTGATTGGTTTATTTTACGCATTAATTTTTTGTACAAAAGGTTGTAATTTACTAGTGTGGCCTTAGAAGATTGTGTTTTCGTAATGAAGGAAACACAATTTTGGTTGTATTTTTGAGATCTCGAATCTCCCATCTTGTAATTTTATTATTTTTGGCATATTTTGAATTAGAATGTAAATAGGTTTATTTTGTAATTCAAAAATGTATTTTGAGAAAATTCAAGATGAAGATTCAAGATGGACTCCCACTTAAAGCCCAAGATGAAGAATGAAGACAAGCTTAGGGTCCGTGGATGGATTCCAATTTGTATTTGTCTTTATTTTCATAGGGATAAGCCACACTAGGTGTTTTTCATTTTTGCGTTTACTTTACCGTTTTTCATTGCATTCACGTTAGATAGTAGCATCATATTCCGCCTAAACTAAACCAAACCACCTAATATGCATGAAAATGGATCATATAGTTGAATCTTTTTCTTTGACATACGGATGTCATTCGTTTAGGGCTATCACCTCAAATTAATCATTCACGAAAATGCTAGATATTTGTTCACTTAAAATGTATTAAAATGAGATGATGGGACCTTCCTCTAATTTAAAATTGAGATTAGTCTTTATAGGAAGAACTGCTATGATCCCCTTCTTCGTTGGTAGGCATGTAGGACCTTACTTTCCACATGACCCCTTCTACGTTGGGTAAGTAGTATGTGTTGACCTATTTTACCTCAACATTATAGTTCAAGTAATATCTCGTAGTTATAATGGACTAATAGATAGGATTTACTGAAATCTATCGACCAAGAATTCTAACAGTAGAATTAGCCAAGAGGTTGGCCTATCAATTTAAAGAAATTGAGTCTTGGGATCACTTATGTAATTCTCGAGGGAGGGCGATTATATGAGTGCACGAGTCATTGCTTTAAAACGTTATTGCTTTACGACTATAACTACTATAACAAATGGCTGTACGTACTGACGAACCAATGCCAAGTGCCACACTAACACGCGAATCATGGCTTAGAATTTTTATGGACAGCATGAATCAATCAACTCGACTGAAGAGTGATGGGTCCAACTTTTCTGATTGGGAGGCCGTATTACGGAATGCCGCCATCGCTGACGGTAAGCTCAAGTACTTGACTGAGCCACTGCCGACTAAACCAGCTCCCGATGCAGGAGCAGATGAAGCCTATGTTTATAGTGATTTCATGATGGAGGCGGGTGCGATACAGAACGTACTCATCTATTCAATGGAATCAAATTTGCAAAGGCGGTTCATAACCCAAGGTGCGAACAAGATTTTCACCACTCTAACTAAGGAGTTCTCGAAAGCACCGAGAATCAAGAGTTACGAGTATACCACTCGCTTCTTTGAAGCGAGACTCCAGAAGGGCCAACCGGTTGGTCCACACCTTCTCGACATGATCGAGAATGTTGAGAAACTGGAGGAGCTTGGTTGCAAGATCGATGAGAAGATCGTCATTGATCGAGTGCTCCACTCTCTTCATGATGGGTATGCCCTCTTTAGGGCAAACTATTACATGAATGACATGTAGAAAAGTCTGCATGAGCTTCACTCACTCCTCGTACAGACGGAGAGTGATCTGAAGTTGAGTGGGAGCATAAAACAAGATGTTCTCGTGATAGGCAACAGGCATACGGGTAAGGGTAAGGCTCCGGCTAACCTAACTGTAGGTAAGCCAAAGTTTAAAAAGCTAGTGGTTGCGAAGAGTGGGCCTGGTGAGTCTAGCGGTAGCTCACAAGGCAAGGCAAAAGCAAAGCCGAGCATGGAGTGCCACCATTGCCACAAGTCTGGGCATTGGAGGCGAATCGTCCGTGTATCTTTGAGGACATTAAAGCAGGCCGCGTCGTTCCTGTTGGTATGTCTTCTTTTATTCATATGATTGAGATTAACCATGCAAGTTTCGGAACTTGGGTACTTGATACTGGTTGTGGTTCTCATCTGTGTAATCATTTGCAGGGCCTAAGAAACATCAAAACTCTGGCAAGAGGTGATGTAGACCTGCGAGTGGGGAATGGAGCAAGAGTTGATGCCGTTTCAGTAGGAACATATGTAATCCAACTCAGAGCGGATTTGAGTTATTTACGAATAAGCATTACTATGTACCTAGTTTATCCAAAAACATTATTTACGCATCCGTTCTTGATAAAGAAGGATTTTCATTTTTAATAAAGAATAATAATTTGTATTTTCTCTTTGAATGAAATGATTTATGGTAAAGCAGTTTCCATGAACGGAATTTATGTTTTAGATCAGACCACAGAAATTATGCATGTGAGTAACAAGAGAGCAAAGGTTGGTGACAAAGATCAAACCTATCTATGGCATTGCCGTATGGGACACATAAATGAGAAACGCGTGAAAAAGCTCATTGATAATGGGACAATCGCCCCATTTGACTATGAAACTTTCGGCACATGTGAATCATGTCTTATAGGCAAAATGTCTCGAATTTCCTTCAAAGGTGTTAGAATGCGCGCTGCTGACCTATTAGGACTCATACATACTGATGTGTGTGGCCCTATGTCAATCAACGCTAGAGATGGCTATAGGTATTTTATCACTTTCACGGACGATTTGAGTAGATATGGTTATGTCTGTTGGAGTATGTGTCCTCCACAATAGTGCGATTACTTAATAAATCTCAATTAAGGAATACGTGGGGATAATCCTAGATTATTGTCAATTGATTAACGTAAATCAATAACGGTTGGCTGACTAGAGTTTGACGTTATTGTCGTGAGAGCGGCGGTAATCAATTGATCCCTTTAAGTCACACCTAAAGGAACATACTCCAAATATTAAAGCTAATTAATTGTTTGAGATACGATTAGATTAGTGACTTGATAATTCGACTAACGGTTAGTCAATGTATTAATTTAGAGAGAAATCGAGTTGTGAACTCGGATGATTTAATTTATATCGATAAAATTATTAGAGGAGATGAGAATTAGTGATTAAGTGTTAATTCACTAATTGTGTATATTCTACTAATGAGATTAGTAAAAGTACATTTTAATATATGTGTAAGTGTACATGTATATTAAGGAAGAGTTTAATTAATTTACACTTTATTATATTAGATAATTAAGTGATAAATTATATCTATTTGTGAGACAAATATTGATAAACAAAATGGACCCATGTTACTCACATGGACCGTCCAAATAGGCAAGAAAGGAGAAGAAGCTTCTTCTTGTTTTGTCGTATTTGTTTTGTTAGTTTGCTTCTTGTTGATGCATGCAAAAAAAAGCATAATCATTGACATGCAACAATTTTCTCTTCTCAAGAGAAAAACTCTTCTCTTCTCCTCTTGTCATTTAGGCCGGCCCCCCCAAGTGTGTTCAACACACTTCATTTTGTTTTATTTTTGTTATAAAACATAAGGCAAAAGAGAAAGTATTATTCATGCTTTCTCTCCCTCTCTCTCACCATTCTCTCTAAACATAATACTCTCTTTATACTATTCTTACTAAGAGTTAGTAATAATATTATAACATATTATCAAATCATACTAAGTGATTTATAGTCCAATATCCTTAGTATTTTTGGAGTGTTCTTGGGTGCATATTTTAGGAGGTTTCCTACTTTGGAAACTCGGGTTTTTGGAGGATCGTCCTAAAACTTAAGCTCAAGAAACAAAACTAGAAAGGAGTTCTAGTTTTGTGCCCAACATTTCCCTTTGAGAAAGGTATAATATTTCTAAACTTGTAACAAAGTGAATTTGTACTACAATAGATCTTGCTAAATCAAATTAGAGTAATTTGATTTACACTAATATTTGATTAGTGATTGGCATGAGATCCCTACAAGTGGTATCAGAGCTAAGGCTTGTAGTTACAAATTTATTTTGTTGTTTTTGGAGTTTTATATATTTATTGAGAATAAATATGATAAAATCCGAAAATAGTGTTAAAAATGGTTTTAACACGAGATTTTTATTGCATGCAAATTTTATGGTCTCATGAAGTTACTGGTCAAATTTCGTAATTTTTGAAATTTGTTTGCTAATTAAAATGATTTTTATACAAAACCGAGTCAAAAAATGAGTTTTTGGCTAAAATAATTACTATAAATAGTTATAGTTGGAATCTGGTCACGAAATTTTTACACAGTGATATTTCCTATTTATAAATTCTGCATGTAAATTTTCAAAGTCATATTTTAAATTTTGAATATTTATTCATTTATTTGTTTAAAATCGGTATATAATGCATTTTATGTCCAAAAATATAGTTAACGTTGTTTTCTGGACATGAAATTTATACTAATAATTTTATACATTATGTGGATTCTCTCGTATAAATGTGGGATTTTGCCTCACTGTTTTAGACGTTTTCTTGATTTTATGAGATAAAATCGATGAAATCGTATGTTATTTATTATAAAACAATTCTTAAATATTTTCTAACTAAACTTTTCCTTTCTGATATTTTGGAAGTGTTCCAGAATATACAAATTTTTGTCAAAATAAAAATGATTTTATTTTATTTTATTTTGATTTTATAAAGCTTTATTCATAAAAGGGTTATGATTAAAGTTAGAACTAATTAGCAAATGACCAAGTTTATGAACTAAAATCACCATGAATTAGTGAAAACTAATTTTGAGTGTTCTAAATCAGTTTAGAAGTTTTAGTTCAAGCTTAAAAGGTGTTTTAAGCATTATTGATTAATATGAGATTAATCGATTAAAAATGAGATCGGTTTGAAACAATTTAATGCGATTATTGTTTAGGGCGATTTTGGCATGTTTTTATTTATGAGCTTTTCATTATGCATGTTTGGATGAATGTTTATTATTGAATGAATGTTTGTTCTTACTAGTATGGCCATAGTTTGTTATATTTTTACCGATATTGCCCGTAATGAAAGGGAATATCGTGTGGTTTGTAATTAAATGCGATCTCGTATCGCCGGTTTGTAATTTAATAGTTTATTTCATTTATAAATGTATACTAGGATTGCTATGTATTCATTTGTAAATTTATTCTTGTAACTATTTGTAATCCGAAGACCGGCGATGGAGATCGACATGGAGCCTTAGAAGAGTTCTAAAGCTTGCAAGGAAGAGCTTGGATTAAGTCCATATGAAGAGGGACCAAAGGAGTTGGTTTCCAATTTGTATCTCCTTGTATTTTTAATTACTTTTAGGTGGCCATACTAGGTTTTTACTTGCTTACTTATGCTTGTTTGATTGCTTATCTTCCGCACACATGCCAAAATTGCCATGCATGCCACGATATCCCACTCCGATTGTCGATTTATGTCACGATTCTTAAATTAGTTCACTTATAAAGAATTTTAATGACTAAAATTGACAAGATCACCCACATTTTTTATCAAAATGAATTGAGATTAAGTCTTTCCAAATATAGCGACTATGAACCCCATGTTCGTGAGGACCTCCGCGTCGTGGAACCTTGTTACCATGGGTAAGTAGTGGGAGGAAGTCCCATGCTAATTTGGTTTGGACTCAACCAAATAAGAGTTATTTGGGGCTAAAAGATGCATTTTAAAGAAAATTATCAACCAAGCATTCTAGTGTAGAATTAGTCAAGTGTTGACTTATCGTTTTTATATAAAAGGAAACATGAGATGTCTAATTTTATATGAAAAACGAGTCTTGGAATAATTTATATAATTTCGTGGGAGATCGTTATATAAATGAACATTTGTTTTAAAACCGTTTTAGCAAATGTTATTAATAAACAATGAATGCTTATATATATTTCCTCATATTTGTTGTAGAATCATTTACTTCAAATCGCAATGGCATCATCATCATCAACTCCCGCGCCCATTTTGGGCAAAGATTCATGGTTGCGAACCGTGATGGATAAGTGTATCCTCAAGGATGACGGTAGCAACTTTGTCGAATGGGATTTGACAATGAGGGGCACCGCTACATCCGACAATGTGCTCAAACACCTTACCGATCCACACCCCGCCGAACCCACATCTTGATCCGGGGCGGCACGAGCCGCCTATGATGAGCATGTGAAAGTGGACAATGACGTGAAAAACGTCTTGATTTGGTCCATGGCACCCGCTCTCAAACTCCGTTTTGTCACACAAAAGAGTGCATATGAGATATTCACTCGAGTGACAACCATGTTCTCCAAGGCACCGCAAATAAGGCTTTATGAAGCCGCGGTGCGGTTTTTCGATGCGAAGCTAGAGAGGAACCAAAAAGTTGGTCCTCATGTGCTCAAAATGATTGAGCAAATAGACACTCTTGAGCGTCAAGAGTGTGCTATACCGAAAGCTCTTGCGATAAACCGCATTCTTCATTCTCTTCCTAACAAGTTTGCTCATTTTAGAGTAAACTATAACATGAACAACATGGATAAGAGTTACCATGAACTTCATGCTCTCTTGGTCCAAGCCGAGAGGGATATGGAAGTGAATGAGGTGGAGAGGAAAGATGTTCTCTCCATGAAAATGAAGAACATGTCTCTTGGAGTTAAGAAGGGGAAGGTGGCTAAGAAAACGCCATCCGTCAAAGGCAAGGATAAGGGCAAGGCTATTGTGGAAGGTGTTCCACACAAGTCTAAGCCCAAGATCAACAAGGGAAAACCTCTCAATGACACTTGCAAGTATTGCAATGAAGTGGGTCATTGGAAGCGCAATTGTCCCAAGTACAAGAAGGACTTGAAAGATGGATGTGCGACATCCAAAGGTATTCTTCCTTCTAATCTCTATAAGATAGACATCAATCATGCTTGCATTTCTACATGGGTATTGGATACCGGATGTGGATCTCACCTTTGTAATCATTTGCAGGGGATGAGAAACGTGCGAGCTCTAGCCAAGGGTGATGTAGATCTCCGCATGGGCAATGGAGCTAGAGTAGCGGCCGTTTCCGTGGGAACTTTTGTACTCGCTCTTGCTAGTGGTTTAGAGTTGCATTTAAATAACTGTTATTTTGTACCAACTCTAACGAAAAACATTATCTTCGTCTCCGTGTTAGATGCGGAAGGCTTTTGTTTTGTGATAAAGAACAACCGTTGTACTTTTTCATTTAATGAAATAGTTTATGGTGAAGCTATTTCAATTGGAGGTATTTATGTTTTAAATGATGTCAATGATGTTTATCATGTCGAGAACAAGAGGCTCAAAACGAATGAATCAAACAAATCCTACCTTTGGCATTGTCGTTTAGGTCACATAAACGATAGACGCATAAAGAGACTTGTTGCGACCAAGGTTCTCAAACCATTTGATTATGAATCATATGGTACATGCGAATCTTGCCTCTTAGGCAAGATGACTCGTCAACCCTTTAGTGGGAAAGGGACACGAGCAAGTGAGGTTTTAGGACTCATACATACCGATGTGTGTGGTCCATTAAACATCACCCCTAGAGGAGGATATCATTACTTCATTACTTTTACCGATGACTTAAGTAGATATGGTTATGTCTACTTAATAAGGCATAAAAGTGATGCTTTTGAGAAATTTAAAGAATTTCAAAATGAGGTTGAGAGCCAATTAAACAAAAGGATAAAAGCACTGCGATCGGATCGTGGTGGCGAATATCTAAGTAATGAGTTTGATTCACATTTTAAGAATTGTGGTATAATATCACAATGGACTCCTCCAGGCACACCACAATTGAATGGTGTTGCAGAAAGGAGAAACCAAACTTTGCTTGACATGGTTCGGTCTATGATGAGTCAAACTGAGCTTCCTGGATCTTTTTGGGGCTTTGCCTTTGTTATCCATTGCTTTCTCACTAAATCGAAGTCCGACTAAAGCGGCCAATAAGACTCCATATGAGATATGGACGGGAACGGTTCCCTATTTGTCATTCATGAGAATTTGGGGATGTGAGGCATTCGTCAAGAATAAAACTGACGATAAACTCGCTCCAAGGTCTGACAAATGTCTATTTGTAGGTTATCCTAAGGAAACTTATGGTTATTACTTCTACAACCCTCACGAGAACAAAGTGTTTGTGGCTCGTGATGCTGTTTTTCTAGAAAATGAATTTATTTCTAAAAAACAGAGTGGGAGAAAATTTGAACTTGATGAAGTTCAAGAGCCACAAACCGAGACAGAAAATGAGGAAACTGTTCCCTCGTCTTCTGACACGGTTATAATCCCTAGGAGGTCAGGAAGAATTAGTCATCAACCTGACCGCTACCTCGGTAACATCGAGGAGGCGGGTGATTTGTTGTTATTCGAAAGCAACGAACCCTCAACCTACAAGGCGGCTATAAGTAGCCCCGACTCCGAACAATGGCTTGAGGCCATGAAATCCGAAATGGATTCTATGTACGAGAACCAAGTTTGGGACTTGGTAGATTTACCTGAAGGAGTGAGACCCCTTCAGTGTAAATGGATATTCAAAATCAAACTCGGCATAGATAAACATATAGATGTTTACAAAGCTAGATTGGTGGCCAAGGGCTTTTCACAAGTCCAAGGTATTCATTATGATGAAACCTTTGCACCGGTTGCAATGTTTCGATCCATAAGGATAATCTTAGCGGTTGCCGCATTTCATGACTATGAAATATGGCAAATGGATGTAAAACCGCCTTCTTGAATGGGATTCTAGAAGAGGAAGTGTTTATGACACAACCTGAAAGTTTTATAGATACATCCAACCCTAAGAAAGTATGCAAGCTTAAAAGATCCATTTATGGTCTTAAGCAAGAATCGAGGAGTTGGAATCACAGATTCGATCATGTTATCAAACAACATGGATTCGCTCGAAGTGCCGAGGAACCTTGTTTGTACATGAAGTTTAGTGGGAGCAAGGTAACTTTCCTTGTTTTGTATGTGGATGACATACTACTGATTGGAAATGATATTCCAAGTCTGAACTCGGTAAAGGTGGAATTGGGAAACCATTTCCAAATGAAGGACTTGGGAGAGGCACAACGCATCTTGGGTATCCGGATCTATAGAGATAGATCCAAAAGGATACTAGCATTAAGTCAAGAAACATATATTGATAAGATTCTTGATAGGTTCAATATGAAAGACTCCAAGAGAGGCTTTTTTCCGATGACTGTAGGAATAACATTGAAGAAATCTCAATGTCCTACGACTCCTGCAGAAATTGAACGCATGAAATTGATCCCTTATGCTTCCGCTGTAGGATCAATCATGTATGCTATGATTTGCACTCGTCCCGACGTCGCATTCGCCTTGAGCATGACGAGCCGGTATCAAGCTAATCCCGGTGAGAATCACTAGATAGCTGTGAAGAACATCCTTAAGTACTTGAGAAAAACTAAGGATTCGTTTCTTGTGTTTGGAGGAGAACCTGAGCTACGTGTAAAGGGTTACACGGATGCAAGTTTCCAAACTGATGGGGATGATCTAAAATTCCAATCCGGCTATGTCTTTATGTTGAATGGAGGAGCTGTTTGTTGGAAGAGCTTCAAACAGAGTGTCACTGCGGATTCTACAACGGAAGCTGAATATTTGGCGGCATCTGAAGCTGCTAAAGAAGCTGTGTGGATTCGGCAATTCTTGGATGGACTAAGAGTAGTCCCTAGTGCCGTGGATCCTGACACTGTTTATTGTGATAACAGTGGGGCTATTTTCCAAGCAAAGGAGCCCAAGTCTAGTAACAAGTCTAGACACGTTTTGAGGAAATACCACGTTATTAGAGATAATGTGGAAAGGAAGGAAATAGATATTTGTAAGGTTGGGACAGACGATAACATCGCTGATCCTTTAACCAAGCCTCTTTCGAGGGCTAAGCATGACGCGCACACCGCCTCCATGGGGTTGCGGCGTATGCCAGATTTCCTTTAGTTTCGTAATATGTAATTGAACGATGTATCTTATTACATATATGAAAATAACATTCATTGTTTTTATCTTAAGTCATTATGAATGCATACTTTGTTTATCCGAATATTTGTGTGACAACTTTGAACGTATTCAAGTGAACGGTATAAACTAAGTATTTGGTCCCTAGTCTCTCACATGAGGTGACGTCTCGGAGAGACTAGATTGCAAGTCGATCGATGGTGGGTTCAACACCATAGGGTCATATGAGATGACTAATCGTTTGCATAGACAGACTGTGAAAACACTCTGTCGGGCGGTGACGCTGTAATACCCCATATTTTCTTAGTCGTTTCGGTGTTGATTATTTTACATAACTCTGATAATTTATCTTCTTGTTCATGCGCGGGTTTAAGCAAGGCGATTAATAAGTGTGGTTAGATTTTTGGATAGTGGAATTTCGGGACGAAGTTCATTTAAGGGAGGAAAACTGTAATAATAGGGGTTTACGACAATAGCAATAATACGTTTTTAGTATACATGCTTATAGCCGTTGGACTCGAAACAAATTGAATAATCGTGTTTTGGGGATAATCACGTGTGACATGATTACTAACTCATAAATTAGCCCTGTTAGTGGATTTTGGATTACGGTTTGACCAATTTGACCGCCCTTCTCTTTTAAAGTCATTTATTTGGTTAAGTAAGTATACAAACCTCCATCACAAAATTATTTTACCTTTCCTTCTCTATAATCTGAAAATAATAGTCTTTCTCTCTCCTAAATACCGTACAAACACATCACCATTATCGGCCCACTTTGCTTCACTGGTTACGGCTCGTTTCTTCGCCGTTTCCATCGGTTTTCGCGGCGATCTCTTCGTTTCTTCTTCCTTCTTCTAATTCAAACGTCTAATTGTGAGGTGAGCTCGTTCTTCCTCGCCATTTCTGCCAAAATTCGTAGGCTCTAAACCCTAGTTTTGGGAGTTTGTAGTTTTAATTGATTTTAGTTGTTTATATACTTTAATTAGGCCCTAATTAGGTTGTAACGGATAGTAATTGCGTGATTTTAGTCGGTGGTGCTTTGAAGGCGACAAAAGGGTCGGTTTTTCCTTCAAGATCAACTATGGTGCGTGTGGAACCCGGGAACCGCGTTCGAGGGACCCAACTCGGCGTATTGCTTAAGGGCGGATTTTAAAGTTAAAAAAGATTAAGTTGGAAAAACCTTTAAGAACTGTTATGGAGTCGCCACCTAATTATCGCGGAAATTAGGAACCTGCTACCATGTTCTAAGTTAAAAACATGTCCTAGATTTTGGAGCACGCCGACACCCCTAGATCTAAGGCTTGTGAAACCAGATTGGATCCGGGGTGAGGGTACTTTAGAAAAAGAGTTAATTCAAATAATGATTTATGAAAACCTTTTAGAAAAGCCTATGTAAAAATAGCCTCTACTGACCTAGAACAATCCTTGTAAGATGATATTTGAGCTAATGTTATCGCTACGTACAAGTGCGATAAGTTTGTAAAAGAATGCAGATGCAGATGCAAAAAGATTGATTAAAACCCTCAGTTTAGCATGTTTAACTTGTTAACGAATACGGTTCAGTTAAAGGTCGAATTCATTGTTTAAGTTGATTTAATGCAAAATAAGAAGGTGCAAGATGCATGCAAATAAAATAAAGTTCAATTATCCATTGCTTTATTTTATAAGGGTCAGTTGCTTATGCGACTTTGGCGTGTCATCGGATATGGAGTGTACCCGAAGTAAATAGAACACTTGGAGTGCAAGCGCGCTGGGTGCCAAAGCCGGCGCTAAAGTGTAGACTCCTTTGTTAGTCCATAGAAAATAAGAAAAAGCTTTTGATCCAAGTGGATCGGTACCTACCTTGTCCTGACGCTTCAGATCTGGGCAGAGCTTCGCTTCTTGAACTTAAAAGGAGGATGAATTCAACACGGGATGGTGTGTTGAACTCAAAGATTTGAGTGCTTGCGGCTTTGTGAGTGTAAAAGTGTATGATGTGAGAATTTGTGGTGTAAAAGTTATGCTAGACGTAAAATCTGATGGGAAAAGTTATGTCTCGAGGTCTGGTATAGGGGAGTATATATACTAAAAACCTCGGAGAAATTAGGAAAATCGGGGATAAAAACAGGCCTAGGAACCGCATAGCCTTATGCGGTTGCCAGGGCAAACTGCATAGGCTTATGCGGTTGCCTCGCCAAACCGCATAAGCTTATGCGGTTTGAGGGTGTGGTTTTAGCCTAGTTTCCTAGTTTCGGTTGAATTATTTTTTCGAAAGATTGCGTGATAACCCTAACTTGCACGTCAAGGAAAAGCCTGGGATATTTCTGGGATATTTATGATGTTTAGGGCTTTGGAGTGCGGGCCAAAGGCTGGGTTTGGGCTCGGTTTCGGGTCCGAGACCCGGAAAAATGGAAAGGGTGTGTTTGCATAGTTTTTGTGAAATAAGGTAAGACGTGAAGCCGTATTTTGTGTAAAAAGGGGCTAAAGGGAAGATTTAGCCACCGGGCCTAAATTTAGGAATTTAGAAATGCTGAATTAGACCTTGTTAATGTAAAAGGACTAATTGTAGTGCAAATGCGAAGCTCATGCCAAATGAAGCAGGACAAGGACCTAGCTAGACTCCAAATGGACAAAATGAACGTTATTTAAGTGTGATGTGAAGCGACCTTAACTCATTTTAACATTTAAAACGACTCAAAATGAATTCGACATTAGTTAGAACCGTTTAAGTCAACGTTAAAGCATGCGTAATAAAAGTCCGTGTTACATCACAGGGTTTTGTTTGGGAGGGTACGGATATGGGTATCCACAGAGCCCCGCTTTGATCGAGCTCTGATCGAGCGCTAGTCAAACTCCACGACCATATCCGGACCATTACAGTTTCGATATAGTCAGCGGAACGAAGTACGTGTCCATGGGTGAGACGAGGACTTCGAACCGGGCTAAACGGGGAGGGGCGTGCGCATTTTAAGGACTTGGCGGTCCGTGCATGCTATAAGGGCCTGCCGGCCTGCTGAATGCCTTCGTCGTGCTTGTTGTCGTTTGTTGGTGCCTTTGCGTGTGCTTGGTGTCGTCAGATGCCTGGTGCTGGTGCTTGTAATGTCTTCGTATTGCATGTGTTGAAATGTAAAGGGGGCTAAAGTGCAAGGTGCATATGTTTGCGTGAGGCGTATAATTGAGCAGAGGTGTCTATGTAGGTGTTGGTGTAGATCTCGTGAAAGAGCGTCCGTGTAATGCTTGTGCTTGAACTCGCCGAGGAGCGTCTATGTAAAGTGAAATGCTTGGAGTTAGGTGTATATTGCAGAGTGCTTGTGCTTAGGCTTGCCGAGGAGTGTCTGTGTAGTCGTAATTGCATATGATCGCCCTCCGTTTGGGAAGAACATGATGTAGTGCTCGTGAAGAGCGTTCGTGCTTCTGCTTCTGTACCGTATATTGAATGCTTAATATACGCGTATGGCGGACTGTAGGTGACGCCTTAACCCAAGCACGGGACGTACTTGGAGTTGTATTAGAGCTAGGATGAATTATGAATCGAAAAGTAGGCGTAAAACGAGAAAAAACCGAGAAAAACCAGGGGCAGGAACCGCATAAGCTTATGCGGTTCATGGGGCAAACCGCATAAGCTTATGCGGTTTCCCCTGAGGGCTGTAGGGGCTATATAAAGCTCGAGGATGTCGTGAGTGAGGCTCATAATTCATTTACGGTTTTTCAACTCTAAAAACGCCATTTTTCGATTTCTCAACCGTTTTTGCTCGTTTTTCTTGCGTTGCCTTGCTATGGAACGAGGTATTGCTCCAATTTAACTTGCTTTTACGTTATTTGTCGTTGTAATTAGCTAGTTTTGCCTTGAAATGTTGAAAAGACGGGTTTTGAATGAAAACCCGAGTTTTGCTTGAAATTTGCCGTTTGAATGCTTGAAATTGACGTCATTGTGTTGCATTATGCCATGCTAGCATGTATGTGTGAATTGATTGTGATTTAGACCGTCTTTGTGTGAAAAACGTCCAAATTAGGTTTCGGGCCCGAAAACGAACCCGGAATTTCCGACCCGGAATTTCAATTAAACTTCGGTGTAGGATGCCCATAGTGTGTATAGCATGCCTATAGCGTTAGTTTTGCGAAAATGTCGAGCTAAGGCTTTCAAATCGCCGTCTTAAGTCGTAGTTATACGGAGTAATTAAGGCGAATTGGGGGTTTTTGATCGGAGTGACCAAAATGCAATTGCTTTTAATGGGTTGTTGTTGGGGACTATTATGGCGTATAGAAACCATAAAGTTGTAATTTTGAGGTGTAGAGAACGGTTTTCGGCTTAATTACGAATTAGGCCTAAAAATGCTCTGTAGGGTGTATAGTGTAATGTGTTAAGGGATGTATATATATTATGTGCGTATTATTTGTGTGTATTTGTGTACGTGTATGCCAAGTTGTATGCTTGCATGTATTATAGCTGTATGTATTGGTTGTGTTTGGTTGCAGGGGAAGGTTCTAGTCGTGTTACGAGATCGAAATCTCGTAAGAGTGCTAGTTCGAGGACCGAGGGAGTCTCTAGCTCGAGTGGCTTGAGGCGTACGCGTAGTGAGAGGGATGCTGACCCTCGTGACTTGCGCACGAGACGTGGTCAGTCACGAGGTAGAGGTCGTGGGAGGAATGTCCCTGTGCCTGATCCTGAGGAGGAGGAGGCGGATGCGTTTGCTCAGGAGTTTGTGGATGAGGTGGAGGCCGAGATGGATGTTGCTGAGGAGGAGGCTGAGGAGGTCGAGGAGGCTGCGGAGGCTATGCCTAGAGCGAGCAGCTCTAGGCCGCGGAAATCACGCGTGAACAGGGCCTTCGCCAAGGGTTGGGATGGCCGCAACCTTCTACTTGCTCCGGAGAGACACGTTTCCTATCGAGCGACGATGGGTTGGCAGAAAGGCTCGATGAGGACTTTCTCGGGCGTCTCGTCCGTAATGTGTGCTTTTGAGGAGAAGCTTTCGCCGAGAGCGCAAGCTTGGGTGTTGCGTAGTGCTTTTGGCCCGTTGGTCGGCCATTGGAGGGAGATTGCAGGGAAGAAGCAGACGGCGAACCTGATGTTGATCAGGGCCTTCCTGGACAGGTACTGGGACACCACGACGACGTTCCATATGCCCGGCTTCGAGGCCGGCATTACCTTGTCTGAGTATGCTGTCATGACGGGGTTACCGTTCGGGGACCGTGACATGAGTTTCGAGTTTGCGCCGTCCGTTGTGGACGAGGTTGTGACTGCCGCGATTGGCGGTGGTTTGGAGGTGATTTGTGAGGGTGCGCCACCTTATACTTTCAAGACGAGCTATATCTTGGAGTACTTTGAGGGGAAGACCGAGTATGGCCCCTCGGAGTGGAGTGACGAGCAGAATGCTCGTATGTGGCTGTGGTGGTTTGTCAGCGCCGTGTACTTCGGCGATAAGGGCGAGCGGGCGTCGACGTCGGTCCTTATGCATCTCCTGGATTGGAATGCAATTGGGACGTTTGACTGGGTGACGCCGTCTCTGGGTTTGTGCATTCGCTTCTGCATGGATGCCGTGAGACCACGGGTCATGGATCGAGGATCGCGACTATCCTTGGTCTCGCCTGGATTCTTGATGGAGGTACGTGTTGATTCTGTTTTTGTCTTAGGTGCATTGTTGTTTGTTTTTGTTGTCTTTGTCTTTGTAACGTGTTTTTGTTTCTTGTGTGTGCAGTCGTGGATTCTTAGCCATTTTCCTTTTCTGCTCCCCCCGCATGCTGTGAGGATCGTGAGGGAGTACTCCGCCAGACGCATTGGGGTGCGATGTAACCGCGTGCGCTTAATCGGGTCGTATGACGAGGTTCGGGACCGTCTGAACCGGATGCGATTTGATGAGGTTTGTGCTTGAACCATTTTAAATAGAGTGTACTTAAAATGATTGTATTGTATTTGTATTTATGAGTGTGTTTTGCTTTCTTTGTAGTTCGTGCCGTTCCCGTGGGGCCAGTATAGGGATATTCCTGAGGGCATTGGAGCTAGGTTTGCAGTGTGAGAGACCCAGCGCCTGTACCTGGCGACGCCGTATGGGTCGATTTGGTATCTTGGAGAGCGTTTGGTCTTTCAGGCAGGGTGGCCAGCTCCGGTGGTGCCTAAGGATCCGCCGAGGGTCCTGTTTGAGCGAGGGGTTTCCGCTCAGGATCGGATGGCGTTGTACGGGGAAGGAGAGTCGGTGAGTCTTCTGCGTCTGGGAAGACTATGGCGATTCTTTGAGTCTCGGCTTGCTTGTGGGCCGATTGAGGTATGCTTGCTTCTTTTGAGGGTGCGTAAGGTAATTTTTTGCGAAAAATTTCCCTGACGTGTGCGTTTTGTGCTTGTTTTGTAGGAATTCGATCCCGAGATGGCGGAGCAGCCTGGTGACTTCCCTACCACCGTTGAGTACGACGAGTCGGGTGTGCGTCGTACCTTCACTTTGCCGTCGTACTTGCCTGTGACCACTGACGCGGGCATGGACAGCTGGACGGGCAGGGTGAAGAAGGTATGTACTTGTCTTGTATATGCGAGTGAGCCCCCAGTTTGATCGAGGTATTAGTTATAGCGATGATCAAACTTTGTGAGAGTCGTGTTTTTGTGTTACCCCCTCGGGTTTGGCTTAATTTGATTGAAATCAAGGCAAAGTGGGGTTGACGGCGTTTGTTTTGAAATTTTCCCCCGAAGTTTGACTTAATTCGAGTGGAATTAAGGCAAAATGGAGAAAATGCGTTTTGTTTTTGAAATTACCCCCCTAAGTTTGACTTAATTTGAGTGAAATTAAGGCAAAATGGAGAGAAGTGTGAAGTGTTTTTTGTGTTTGTGTATCACAGGTGGCTAAGGAGGCTCATAGGAAGCTATGGCGGATAGCCAACAGGTGGAGGATGGCTTGGGGTGAGCAGGCTGCTCAGTTGTGTCAGAGCCGGGCCGAGACGGCTCAAATTCGGCGCGAGTTTGACGAGTATCGTCGTCGTCATCCGGAGTGAATTTGTGTAATAAAGATTGTATGAACCTTTATGTACATGTCGTTGTAGCTTGAATCTTTGAACTTGATTGTAGTCATTAACCTGTTTGGTAAACTTGTTTGAAAAATGAAATGATTCCCGAGTGGGATGCATTGATGTTGATTAAATTGTGAAAATGTTTTTGCAAAAGGTTCGTTTTAAATGCGAAATGAGCTTGCATGAATGTCGAAAATGTTTGTGTTTTGACTCGTGGTATGAATCGTTGTTGCCAAAGTGAAATGTAATGCTGGTGCATGGGGAACAACAAGAGAATGTCGTAGCCTAGTGTAGGTTGTAACGTTTTAGGAAAGACGAAATTAGGAAAGTTGCGAGAAAACCCGCCCCTTGAACCGCATAGCCTTATGCGGTTCAGGGGTCAAACCGCATAGGCTTATGCGGTTTGATGGGCAAACCGCATAAGGCTATGCGGTTTGGCGGCTTGGCTGTTAATGCCGTGTTTCCATATTCCGTAAGACGTTTTGTATATAAGGAGGGGGGGTCCGTGCTATAATCCTCATTCACAATTACTTCTCTTCTTCTTTCTTAATACAAGTTTTTGCTCTCATAAACATATTAGGTATATTTATAAAAGTTTTTTTTGTATCCAAGAAAAATGGAGGAGCATTTTGATGCTCTTTTGAAGAGGTGGACTTCCTCATTAAGTTCGGCAATGAAGAAGGCGGTGTATGATGATGGCGCGGGTGTTTTTATTGGCTTTCGTCAAATGAAAGTCGATCTTGACTTCCTGGATGCGTGCTTAGATTATTGGGATCCTAGCTTGCACGTGTTTAGGTTTCCCGGGGGAGAGGTGTGTCCTTTAATGGAGGAGTTCTCGGCCATTGCGGGGTGGTCGAAACGGACTACTCCTGTGGTTGTAAGGAGTGAGCTTTGCTATAACGGGATGTTGCGAAACTTCCTTGGGATGACGAATGCTCATGCTGCAGGTTTGTTTGATGGAGGCAAGGTAAACATGCTTCTCTTGTGTCAACGATACATGAATAAAGTTGATACTAGTATTTCGGACCGTTCTAGGCGGAGGGGCCTTGCTTTTTGTTTGGTTCATCGTTATGCTTTTGCAGGGTCCATGCCAGATGGAGTGTTCGGAAACGCGAGGTATGCTCGTGTTGTCGAAGAGATGGAGAGGGGATATGATCCTTCTGCGTTGATCCTAGCGGAGACCATACTGGGCTTAGACGACCGTTGTGCTAATCGTCTGAGCTCGTACAGGGGTTGCGCTAGGATTCTCAACGTTTGGCTCATGGAGAGGCTAAGTGTGTATAAAGCTCTTCCCCTTGGAAGTGTTTTCAAGGCTGCGGCGACGACGTCGCGAAAGATGGAGTGGGCTGACCTTCGGGAGCGTTCACTAAACTACTACCGGGGGTTTATTAAGGAGAGCACCATTCGTTGGTACGTGTCTTGGTGGGGTATTACGGCGATTACGGCGCCGTCTGTTGCGAATGCGTCTCGTGGATTGATGTTGTGCGGGTTCGAACGAGGGGTGTGGATTCATCCTCTTCGCTTGAAGAGGCAAATCGGGCTTGCTCAGACCATCCCCGAGCAGGATACTCAGGTTGGAGGGGTTGTTGTCCTAAACAACCAAATGATCGATGCTTGGATCCGAGGATGGTCGGACCGTGTTACTTGGGCTGTTCCGGAGCATATAGAGTCTAGCCGTGTTACGGACTTCTATACACGGTGGTACCGCTCCAATGATCCTCAGGAACGGGAGAATCAAAGGAGGAGGGAAAAGAATGGGCCAAGGCCCTCCTTGGCGTATGAGGCGGTGCGCGAAAGGAGGGACTATGGTGATCTTTGTACTGTTAGTGCAGGTGCTTCTACTTCGAGACCGGCGCGGGAAAGGCTTGGACCGAAGGTGACCGTTAAAGATCGTCTAGGGCCAAGGATCGAGGAGCCCCCAGTCGAGCAGGATGAGGATCCGATCGAGCCCCCAGGTTTTGAGAGATCTATTCCCGTCCTTAGTTCGAAAATTGTGGCGGATCGACCCCTTGAAGAGGAAGAGGCTAATCCGAAGCGTCAGAAGACGGCTTGAGTAGTTTGCTTTGTTTAGTTTAGAAAAATTCCTTTATTTAAAAACATGTTTTAGATTTGAATAAAGGGCTAAGGAGGCTTGTTCCTAGCTCATTTCTAAATTGCGAGAAATTCTAAATAAATTAATAAAATAGAATTAATTTGCTTTTGTCTTGTCTCGTTGCTTTCTTTTGTTTTGCTTTGACATGTTCTCGACCTTTTTAAGCTTCGAACATTCGTATTTGTTTTCAAAATCCTCGACTTTTTTTTTTAGCTTTGGACTTGTTTGTTTGATTCGTTTGTTCCTTAAGTCCTTGACCTTTTTAAGCTTTGGACTTGGATTGTTGCTTTGTTTTGTGTTGACTGTGCTCGTGACTTTTTTAAGCTTTGAGCGTGTCTTTTTGTGAGTGCATTGCCCTTGACCTTTTTAAGCTTTGGGCGTGCGTGCTAGGAAGTTCGGTTGTGCTTTTGACAAGCTGCCTACGTATCCGCGTTTTACGGAATCAAACCGGCGTAGTTCGTGTGATTCGGTTGAGCTCTTTGCAAAGCTGCCTACGTATCCACAGTGCGTGGAATCAAACCGAGCGTAGTTCACCCATGCGAGAGTGAGTTTTATTTTTGAAATACATTGCAAAATTGTTTGTGTTTAGGGGTAGTATTTCTTGAGTTGATCAAGATTTGTTGGTAATCGGAAGTCCTGACCGTCGAGGTCAGTTAGTTTCACGGCTCCTCCGGGAAGGATTTCCTTGACCAAGTACGGTCCGGCCCAATTGGGTTTGAATTTTCCTCTTGGGTCGACTGGTAATGGTGCTCGGACTGATTTGAGTACTAGGTCACCCACTTTGATGTTTCGTGGCTTGACCCGTTTGTTGTAGGCGCGTTGTAGGCGAGATTGGTACATTCGGACTGTACTTAGTGAATGTAACCGTCTTTCGTCTAAGAGGATGAGTTGTTCGTATCGTTCGCGTGCCCATTCGGCTTCAGGAATGTCTGCTTCCATGAGAATTCGAAGGGATTGCCTCTCGACTTCTACAGGTTGAACGGCTTCCATCCCGTAGGTTAGGAAATAGGGTGTCATGCCTGTGGGTGTGCGGATGGTTGTGCGGTATCCCCATAATGCAAATGGGATTTTGTTGGGCCAGTCGTGGCAGGTGTCGATCATCTTTTTGAGGATTGATACGACGGTTTTGTTTGCTGCCTCGACCGCGCCGTTAGTTTGTGGTCGGTAGGGTGATGATTTGTGTCGTTGTATCTTGTATTTGAGGAGAAGTGGTTCGACCTCTCCTTGGAAGTGTGTGCCTTGGTCGCTTATGAATTCGTGGGGTATGCCGTAGCGACAAATGATGTTGTTTTGTATGAATTTCGCAACCTCTTTTGTGCCTAGTTTGCGGTATGATGCGGCTTCGACCCATTTGGTGAAATAGTCGATGGCCACGAGGATGAAGCAGTGTCCTCCTGCTCCCACGGGTTGAACTTTGCCTATGACGTCGATTCCCCAGGTTGAGAAAGGCCATGGCGAGGTCAAACTGTATAGTGGTGAAGGAGGGATGTGTTGTACGTTTGCGAAAATTTGACAATTATGGCAATGTTTGACGTACTTTGCGCAGTCGGCTTCCATGGTGGTCCAGTACCATCCTAGCCTTATGATTTGTTTGCACATGGCTCGTGCGTTCATGTGTGGTCCGCACTCGCCATCGTGTACTTGGGACATGATCTCGTGTCCCTTTTTGTGGTCGATGCACAAGAGTAGTATGCCTTCAGGCGTCTTTTTGAGTAGTTTGCCCATTTCCATCACGAATTGTGATGATAATAGGCGTAGGGCTCGTTTGGCCCGTTTGTCAATGTTTGGTGGGTATTCACCGTTTGTTTTGTAATTGATGATTGCTTGGTACCAAGGGTCGGTTTGTTCTTCCTCGGTTTCAATGTCATAGATGTAGGCGGGTTCATTCCGTCGTTCCACGACAATGGGTAGCGTTTCCATTCCCAGGGGTATGTTGATTAGTGACGCGAGTTTGGATAACGCGTCGGCGAATTGGTTTTCTTCGCGTGGGAGGTGTATGAATTCCACGTGATAGAATTAGTTTATGAACACTTGTATTTTGTTTTGGTATAATGTCAGGTTTTCATTAAGTATCCTCCATGCTCCGGATACTTGGTTGATTATGAGGGAGGAGTCCCCATAGACTCTTATATTGCGGGCGTTGAGTACAAGCGCTGCTTGGAGACCGTGCAAGCATGCTTCGTATTCTGCGGCGTTGTTTATAACGTCAAAATCCAGTTTGATGGATAAGGGTGTGTGTTCGCCATTCGAGGATATGAGAAGTATTCCTACTCCACATCCTCGATAGTTGGAGGAGCCATCGAAGTATAACTCCCATTGTTCTTGGTTGATATTGTAGATCCCATCGTCTGGAAGGGATGTTGTGTCGATGATTGGTTCTTCGTTGATTGCATTTTCGGCTAGGAAATCGGAGACTGCTCGTCCCTTGATTGCTTTGAGGGGTACGTACTTAAGGTCGAATTCGGCTAGGAGCAATGTCCATCTGGCCATTCGTCCGTTAAGCACAGGTTTCTCGAAAAGGTACTTTATGGGGTCCATTTTGGAATAGACCTTCGTCTGGTGTGCTAGCATATAGTGACGGAGTTTTTTGGATGACCATACCAATGCTAGACAGCTCTTCTCGACGGGTGAATATCGAGTTTCGTAATCGAGAAATTTCTTGCTAATGTAGTAGATTGCATGTTCTTCGCCGTTTATTTCTTGAGCGAGCATGGCGCCCATGGCGGTAGGTGTTGTTGTAAGGTATAAGGACAATGGTAAATCCGCTTGGGGTGGTCGTAGAACTGGTGGGTTAGTTAGCAATTCCTTGACCTTGTCAAATGCTTTTTGACATTGTTCATCCCATTCAACGTGGTCGGTTTTCTTGAGTTTCTTGAAAACTGCTTCACATATCATGGTGAGTTTGCTAATGAAGCGTGAGATGTATTGGATTTGGCCCAAGAAACTTCGAATTTCGTCGAGGTTCTCCGGGGGTCGCATTTCAAGGATTGCTTTGACTTTCGAGGGGTCGACCTCGATGCCTCTTTGGCTCACTACATGTCCTAGTAGTTTACCGGATTTAACTCCAAAAGTACATTTTTGGGGGTTGAGGCGCATTTTGTATTGTCGTAGGCGTGTGAAGAACTTGCGGAGGTTAGTGATATGACCACTTCTCTTCTTTGACTTCACGATCATATCGTCGACGTAAACTTCGACTTCATTGTGCATCATGTCATGTAAAAGAGTTGTAGCGGTGCGTTGGTATGTTGCGCCAGCGTTGATTAGGCCGAAAGGCATGACCGTGTAGCAGTATGTGCTCCACGGTGTAATGAAGGCCGTCTTTGCCATGTCTTCTAGTGACATTTTGATTTGGTTATAGCCTGCGTAGCCGTCCATGAAGGATAGGAGGGCGTGATCGGCGGTGTTGTCGACTAGGACGTCCACATGGGGTAATGGAAAGTCATCTTTGGGACTAGCTTTGTTCAAGTCGCGAAAGTCAACGCATACTCGAATTTTGCCATTCTTTTTCAAGACTGGGACCATGTTTGAGACCCATTCAGGATACTCGATGACTTGGATGAAATCGGCTTGTAGTTGTTTTTCGATTTCTTCCTTGACCATAAGGGACCATTCGGGACGTAGTCTTCTCAGCTTTTGCTTGATGGGTTTGTAACCGGGTTTAATGGGGATGCGGTGCTCGACGATGCTTCGTTCGATTCCGGGCATGTCGTTGTATGACCAAGCGAATACGTCCTTGAATTCGCTTAGGAGTTGTGTGAATTGGGTGCGCTCGTGTTCGTCTAGTGAGGCTCCTAGTTGTAGTTCCCTTGGTTCTTCGGGGGTTCCCACGTTGATGGTTATGGTTTCCTCGATGATTGGGTCTTGTGTTTTGGGAGAGACAAGGTTTGCAATGTATTTGTTTAATGATTGATTTGTTTGTTCATTTTCGCATGAGTTAGTGTCTTTTGTATTTTGTGTTTTGTTTGTTGCTTGTTGATTTTTGTTTGTTTGTATTTTGTTGTTAGCTTGAGACAAGACGTAAGCAAATTTATTCATTTCATTATTTTGAAGAGAATTATTCGACAAATCAGAAAATTGCTTGGAGCTAGCCTCCGTAAAAAGGAAATCTAAGCTAAAGCTAGAGTCTAGGATAGATGGGTCGACAGATGACCCGACACTAAGAGCATTAGAATCTAAAAGAATTTCTTCTTCTTCTTCATCGTCTTCTGTGCCGCTGGAGGTGCTGCTTGAGCTGCTTGAGTTGCTTGAGTTAGAGTCATTCTCGTCCTTGTCTTTGAGACTAGTGACATGGTCGAAAAGTGGTCCTTCACCGGTGATAAGCTGGAAGTGGTGACCTTGTGCGTCGGTCCATTTCAGCGTCTTATACCATCCGTTGAGGGTTTTGTCTGTGGCGTCGGCTATGAGTAAGTTAGGATTGAAGTGACGGTCTCGCATGATCGTGGAGACAATCTCTTCGTTTTTGGTGCTCGGTGAGGCCTTGAGTGTGTTGGGCTCGGCCTCACTAGAGAAACAAGCTTCGGATGAATGGATGATGTCTCGAAGGGAGGTATTCCCGTCGACCGTTCCTCCGGGGGTGAAATATGCGTTCAGGTCGAGGATGTAAGGTCGCAGGGTGACCTTGTGGGTTGACTTTCGTCTTTGGATTTCCTTAACCATCTTCTCCTGGTCGCCGTTTTTGGGCTTATAGCCTAAACCCATGGTGAGCCAAAGGCTGTTGTTGTTTTTTGTTCTGAAAGGTTTGTAGGTTTTGATTGGTGTACGTGTGATAGCGCCGACTTCGAAGTCGAAACCACATAAGTCTTCTGCGGGTTCAGCCACAATTTCGGCAGAATTGGGCTCTTTTGGTGTATCGAAGAGGGCTCGGAAGTTTGAGGCATTCAAGGTTATGATCTCCTCGTTGAGAGGGATCTTAACCTTTTGATGTAGAGTGGAAGTTACGGCCTTGGTGGAGTGAATCCACGGTCATCCCAGGAGTATGTTATTGGAAGGGGTCATGTCGATGACTTGAAACTCGACTTTTCTTTCTATGGGACCACTGCGTATGTGAAGAGAAATGGTTCCTTTCACGTGACGTCGGGTTCCGTCGAAAGCTTTGACTCCATCCATGCTTGGGGTGAAGTCTTTATCGGATAGGCCGAGGCGATGTGCGGTGGCCAATGGTAGAACATTGACTGCAGATCCGTTGTCAATAAGGGACACGGGCAAAGTTTTCTTCATACACTCTACGCTAATGTATAGGGCGAGGTTGTGGTTTGGTCCGAATGCGGGGAGATCATCGTTTGAGAAGGTGATAGCTCCCGGTAACCAATCCCTCGTGACATGGCTGACCATTTGATCTGGAGAGATCTCAGCGTCTGCGCATGCTATTTGTAGAGCGCGAATGAATGCATTCCTATGTTCCGCTGAGTCTCGTAGAAGGGCCCAGATGGAAACATCGGCTTTTGTGCGAGCGAGTTGCTTCTGAAGCACCTCATTCGTGTTAGGTGGTGGAATTACTGTAGAGGTGGAGGGTGTACTTGTAGAGGGGTTATCCTCTTGGGCTACGGCCTTGCCTTTCTCGGCCGCAGTTGCTTTTCTGGCATGTTCATCTGTGAAAATATTTTGATAAGGACGACCAGAGCGTGTGAGATGTGAAACCTCGTCTTGGTCTTCCTTCTCGGGCTGCTCGCCCTTTTCTTTTTGATCTTTGTTTTCGGACTGCTTGCCCTTCTTTTTCTTCCCCTTCTTGTTGTTTTTGTTTTTATTCGAGGAAGGAGTAGTCAAGAGTTGAGCTACCGTTTTGTTAGTGGGTGGCCACTCTTCGTCTTCGTCATCACTGAACCAGACCCCATTGATTTGGTTGTTGGTGGGTGTGACCAAGTAGGAGCAATCTATGACGGGTGCTGATCCGAGGAAGATTGCAGGGTTGTCATAAATTGTGGGGTTGCTTTGGGCTCCGAGGCCGATTTCAATGAGTTCTTCGAAATTCTCGGCGTCGCCGTAATCAAAGTGTCTTCGCCACTCGGGTCGTAAGCTACCGAGAAATGTGTACATGAGTTCGTCCTCGTGTGGAGGGTTCAGAACCTGGGCAAGTAGTCCTCTCCAACGGACGAGATATTGGGTGAAATCTTCCTCGTCCCTTTGGAGTTGGGTGATGAGAGTATGGAGGGAGACATGCTTGTTGGCCTTGGAGCGTTGTTCTAAGCGTGCAACTTCAAGTTGATGCAAGGCTTTCAAGTTGTCAATGTCTTTGGTGAGCTGATTAACACGGTCACGGAGAGTTCTCAGTCTGTTGAGGTTAGCCATCTTTGAGGAGCGTTTGAAGGAAGGGGTGATGATGCGATTCATGGTGAGTATTCAGCTGGGGCCTGCATTTCACTTTGCATATTAGTGACACAACTCGACCCACTAGACTCACATCTATTTTTAGGCATTCATTTTAGCTCATTTCTTTGTTTAGAAAGACCTTTTTGTTTTGAAAAGAGGAGATTTTCGAAAAGGTTTTAGCTAAAGGAAGCTTTTGAAACGAGGATGTGTGCGCACATCTCGTCTCGATGTTAAAAGATTTTGCTTTGCATCCGTCGAACTGATATCGGTGATTTGCCGAGGTGAGCTCGAGTCGGATGTGTAAAAGAAGAAGGATTCGGCTCGAGCAAGTCGAGTCGAGGATGTTAAAACAGAGCCTAGCCGTGTGACCTAGAGGATTGAAATCCACGAGCTCGGGTTTTAATCCTTGCTCGGGTTTTTGCTTGTTAGTGAAAAATGAGAATTTCAAAAAAAGCGTGTTTCGAAAATTCGCGATAGTTTTGTTTGAAAAGTGTTAGTTTGTTAGATGTTAGGTTCATTTATCTTTGAAACGTTTAAGCGAGTTTTCGAAGATATGAATGCAAATGCTTATTTTGAAAAAGACCATGGAGTGCATAGCCTCGAACTTGTACGTATGACTCAAAAAGGGTGAAAATGAGTCAGTCGGGTACACCTCCAACTACCTCGAGTACGCTTTGGCAGATACTTAACCCCTTCATTTCCTTACGCCGGGGCGATAGGTTTTCTGAAGGGAGCACTGGGGCGGTCGAGATAGCCGTTTACGGCAAGCCGTGGAGGGGCGAGAGGAAAGCTAGTCCGGCATGTGCTTTATCGAGTGGACAAGCCTGCATGTGGGAACCACCTCTCGAGGGTGCAAAGGGTGCCTAAATTCCAAAAGGAATGGACTCTAAACGAATGTGCATAGCTCAAATATGTATACTTGGATTGTTCAAGGCTTTCAAGTTTCACCTCTTTATTTTTAAAAAGAAAAAGCTAGTTTTAAGTTTTTTAAAAAAAAAGATGTCCCCAGCGGAGTCGCCAAACTGTGGAACCCGGGAACCGCGTTCGAGGGACCCAACTCGGCGTCTTGCTTAAGGGCGGATTTTAAAGTTAAAAAAGATTAAGTTGGAAAAACCTTTAAGAACTGTTATGGAGTCGTGATACATGTTATTTATATAGCTTTTATGCCCCCGATATAGTTGCATTTAGCTCGCATTTGCTCGACTTCATTATTGTTTTAGTAGCTATTTGCTTTATATTGCGGTACTGTCGTGCTTCGTGTGTATTTTGCAGGTTTTGGCGGTCCTGAGCTAAAACCTGAGGTTAGTGGAGTACTTACGAGTATCGTGACGTCAAGACGAAGCCCGAGAGTCGATTCGGAAGTCATACGATGATTTAGGACGTCAAACCTATAGGTTCAGAGCAAAACCTATAGGTTCTGGATACGTGAATCAAAGACTAAAGTTGCTGGAAATGCTGGAAGCCCTTAGAACCGCTCGGTTTTATGTGAACCGATCGGTTCAACCCTAGAACCGCACGGTTTTATGAGCCAAAGTTGCTGCCAATTTCTGAGAACCTTGGAACCGCACGTTTTTACGAGAACCGATCGGTTCCCACCCCTGAACCGATCGGTTCAGCCCCGAACCGAGCGGTTCACTTGCTCTTTTCTCCGGATTTTTCAAAGGCCTATAAATAGGCTCGAGTTAGGGTTTGCTAGTTATGCTTTTCATTATAATTTCAGCTTTAGAATTAGAATAGCTTTTCTCTCCTTTCAAACTCTCAAAAACCTTAGTTTAGCTTTAATACTTTTGCAAGACTCGATCTTTACATTCCGATTCAAGATTAATCACAGGTTTAATTCATTGCTATTTCATTCATCATGTCATCCTCTTATTATTGTTTTGCTTTAATTTCATCCATGTCTAGCTAATTCTCAATTAGGGTTTAGGGTAATTGTGATATTGATTCAGAACATGTTTTAATTGCTTTTATCGATTGAATTTGTGCAAGTTGATTTCTTCCTACGCGTTTCATTATCAATTGAATTTAGGGACGCCTTTATTGAATTGAATTTAGGTTGTTTCAGTTTAAGATCGAAAGCCGAATTGAAACTAGACTCACGCGTAATCGATAAGTTGAATTTAGTACGTAGCGAGAGCCCGCTAAATTTGCTTAAGGTTGAAATTGACTCGAGAGAGCGTTTTCCTAAACCTAATCGCTTGCATGATTTCAATTGATTGATAATCCCTTTTGAGTTGATTCCTGAATCGATGTCACATGACCCCGATGCCCTAATCTCCCTCTCTTATACCTTCTTATACCTTTTTACTCATTGCTTTTAGTTTAGACCTTCAAAACATCAACCTTTTGCTATCCTTGAGACCGACCTAGTTTAGCTGAGCATTCCTTTGACTACTCCTTCTCCCTGTGGATTCGGTCCTGCTTACCACTAGCTTCTGTTAGTTGTTTGTCTAGGTTTATTTTGATTAGGCGTGACGACTTTAGCCTCATCAATTTTGGCGCCGTTGCCGGGGAGACGGTTAGCTAGTTAGTGTTTTGCTTAGTTCTTGCTTAGGTTTTTCTCTCTTGTCTCAAGGAACCTAGTTCCTTGAGACCGTTTCTTATTGTTTTCGTGTAGTTTTGTGTATGCGCAGGTCACCTCGGACTCTAGTGCCTTTTGAGCCCGAACCGGAGCGAGCGTTACACCGCCTACGCAGGGAAGCGATTAAGAACGTTGATTTAGATATCGAGGAAGCGTCGCAAGGGGAATCAAGTGCAACGCAATTGTCCTACGAAGAGGACACACCTCCACTATCTCCATTATCTCCACCGCCTGTGACTATGCCTAAACTTTCTAGTCACTCGGTGCCTAAACCGGAATCCATTCCTAATGGATTCACGATGCCCGCTACGTTACAGGGCAATTTCGAGATCCGCCCCGCCTTCTTAAATTCGGTGGAGCGCAACCAGTTTGGTGGTTATCCCACCGAGGATCCTGGTCGCCATATGCAGGTTTTTACGGACTATTGTTCGACAATCAAGCAGGCCGGGATCACTCAGGAGCAGATAAGGAAAATGTTGTTCCCTTTTTCATTGAAAGACCGAGCGCGAGAATGGATCACGGACCTTGATAAGGAGGCCGCGGGTATTGCTGATTGGAATTGTCTTGCCCTTGCGTTCTACTCTAAATTTTATCCTCCGGAACGCACTAATCAAATGAGAAGCCAAATTCAGGGCTTCAAGCAGACATTCGACGAGTCGTTGGCTGAAGCTTGGGAGCGATATAAGAAGCTCATCCGCGATTGTCCTCACCATGGGCTTAATACTTGGTTGGTGATCATGACATTCTACAATGGGTTGTATGCTGAGAGCCGGGCTATCCTTGATTCAGCCGCAGAGGGACGTTTCGCTAATAACGTCGATGACGACAAGGCGTGGGGTTTGATCGAGGAGATGGCAGTCTATTCATCTCAATTTGGGAAGCCTAGGGGTAATTCACGGTCTGCTCATAATGACCGTGATAAGGAGAGCATTAGCGCGCTCACTAGCAAGGATGCTGCGCTGACTACGCAAATTAGTATGCTGCAGGGAGGTGGTTCTTCTAGTGCCCATGTAAATGCTGTTATGGGGCACGATTCGGGTTATTTTACAGGGTATGCTGCGCCCCACGAGCAAGTTCATGCTTACCAATCCTACCTACAGAACTTGCCCTACCAGAACCAACCGGGTTACGACCGTTCACTATTATCATATCGTAACCAAAACGTGTTGAACCCGACCACCCCACCTCCACAAAACCAACCCTACATCCCTCCCCACAGAAACTACCAACCACCTCCACCCAACTACCAAAAACCACCCTACACACCACCACCTCAACCTACACAGGGCCCCGATCCTATGGCCGAAATGAAGGCCATGATGATGCAGATGTCGCAGGTGACGATGGCCGTGCAGAAGTCACAAGAGATGATGTTGCAGCAGATGCAAAAGGATGGCCAAGGTAAGGACGCTGCAATTAAATTGTTGGAGAACCAAGTGGCGCAGCTCGCCGCTTCGCAAGCGTCACGACAACCGGGTACCCTACCACCCCAAGGTAATCCTCCTCATCCTCCCCCTGATACCGCATGTGCTATAACTTTGAGAAGCGGTACATCCTATGATGGTCCCAAGCAACCCGAAGTGGAGAAGGAGGGGGGTAAAAGCGTGGATAGCCCTGCTGCTACGGGGAAGAAAGACGTGGGTGTTGATTCTGGTGTTCCTGTTGTTCCTCCCTCGCCCCCGATTCAAATAAAGCTTCCTTTTCCAAGTCGTGTACGCCCGGCTACCGTGGACCCCAAGCTCGATAAGTTCTTTGGGATCCTCAAAACTTTGCAGGTAAATATTCCATTTATCGATTTGGTTAAGCAAATTCCTGCGTATGCCAAGTTTCTTAAGGAGGTCATCTCTAGGAAGCGTTCCATCAATGAGACCGAGACCGTGTCTTTTGTGGGGGAGGGTAGTGCTTTATTGCAGGGTAGTTTTCCCCCGAAGCTGAGTGACCCCGGGACCTTTTCTATCCCTTGTTCTATAGGGAAGTATGTGGTTGAGAACGCCTTATGTGACCTTGGGGCCAGTGTGAGTATCATTCCCTACTCCATCTGCAAGAAATTGAATATGACCAAGTTAGGAGTTAACTCCATGACGTTGCAGATGGCCGATCGTAGTGTCCAGAGACCTTTAGGAGTCCTAGAGGACGTCCCGGTCAAGATAGGGAAGTTTTATATACCCGTAGACTTCGTGGTCCTAGACATTCCCGAGGACCCCCACATCCCGATCATTCTAGGGAGACCTTTCCTGCATACTGCAGGCGCTGTAATCGATGTGGGGAATAAGACCTTGACGTTCTCGGTGGGAGGTGAGAAGTTGACCTACACTAAGTCTAGTCTTCCTCGATCCCCTATGCAGCCTGAGTCTGTTGCTGCTATTGACCTTGCCCCTCCGTCTCACTCTACTGGAGACACTTTGGAGGTTGTTTCTTCTGCTTTGTCTTGTGCAGGTCCTACGCAGGTTGACTACGATCCTGGTTTGGGGGAACGGAAGGTCATAAAGGCGGATGTTTATGCTCCTAGCGATGGAAGTGGAGACCCATGGTTGGCAATGCTCGGCGCCCGCAGTTGTTTTGGAGAGCCTTTTCGCGATGGCTTACCGTGCGTGATGGATTATGCTGCTCTTCCGCGGGGAGATCGAGTTCTATGGCGAATGGATGCTATTTCGCCAAATGAAGGTTTTGCTAGTGGCCAACGTCCTTGGCCTAATTGGACATGATTCGATGCGTTTGACGACGGTCGTGCGGGACCATTATAAACCAGCGCTTTCCGGGAGGCAACCCGTTGACTTTTTGTAATTTGCTTTACTTTGCTTTGGTTTGTTTGTTTTGGATGACATTTTCGACTTTTCTTTTGAGCGCGTGAGGATGAGGGATTTATACTTGCCTTAGCATACAGGTACTTAAGGGCTCTTCGTCCTTCGTATTTTTGAGAACAGGCCTCGACATGGCCTTGCTTAGCCCTCTCTGCTGAAGGGCCTTACTTTTTCTCGCATGCTGCTCCGAGGCACTATATAGCTGGACTGAATTGGATGCTAATTTGTGGATCAGTAGCCGCACTCCATGCTTCGCTTCGGTTTGGGGGAGCTCCAACTTGATCATGTGAGCTTGCACTTCCAAGGGATCGATGGTCATTAGTTTAGGCAACGGCGCCAAAATTGATGAGGCTAAAGTCGTGGTCACCTAATCAAAATAACCTAAAGACAACTAACTAGGTAGCTAGTGGCAGTAGGGTCGAGATCCACAGAGAGAAGGAGTAGTCAAAGGAATGCTTAGTAGTCTAGGTCAGTCTCAAGGTATGAAAAGTCGGTGTTTTCAGGGTTTAAACTAAGAACAAAGAGTAAAATGAGTAGAATATGAATAAGAGGGAGATTAGGGCATCGGGGTCATGTGACATCAATTCAGAACTCAACTCAGAAAGAAAATCAATCAATTGAAAGCATGCAAATGATTAGGTTTTGGGAAAACGCTCTCTCGAGTCAATTTCAACCTTAAGCAAATTTAGCGGGCTCTCGCTACGTACTAAATTCAACTTATCAATTACGCGTAAGTCTAGTTTCAATTAGGCTTTCGATCTTAAACTGAAACAACCTAAATTCAATTCAATAAAGGCGTCCCTAAATTCAATTGATAATTAGAACGCGCAGGAAGAAATCAATCGCACAAATTCAATCAATATAAACGATTAAAACATGTTCTGAATCAATATCACAATCACCTTAAACCCTAATTGAGAATGAGCTATGCATAATCAAAACCAGAACAAAGCAATTGAAATAATAAAGAGAAGACATGATAAAGGAAGAACAATAGATTAAACCTGGAGAGATTCGATAATCGCAATGTAAAAGATCGTGTCTTGCAAGAGTAATTAAAGCTAAACTAAGATTTTTAGAGTTTAAAAGAGGGGAAAAGTTATTCTAATTCTAAAGCAGAAAATATAATGTAAAAACATACTCAAAACCCTAACTTCGAATTGTATTTATAGGCCTCGCAAATCCGGAGAAACAGGGCAAGCAAACCGATCGGTTCGAGGGGGGAACCGATCGGTTTAGGGTCAGAACCGATCGGTTCTATGCCAAACCGATCGGTTCTAGCAATTTCCAGAAAGTTTTCCTTTGTGCACGAACTCTGAACCGATAGGTTCACTTAGAACCTATAGGTTCTAACATTTTCCAGCAACTTTAGCCTTGATTCAACTATCCGGAACCTATAGGTTTGCTCTGAACCTATAGGTTTAACTTCACAAATCATCGTATTGACTCCGAATCAACTCTCGAGCCTTGTCTTGACTTCTCGATACTTGTAAATGCTCCTATAACCTCAGGTTTTAGCTCAGGACCGCCAAAACTTGCAAAATACAAACGAGGAACGACAGTATCGCAATATAAAGCAAATAGCTACTAATATACTAAAGGAATCAAGTAAGTGCGAGCTAAATGCGACTATAACGGGGGCATATAAGCAATATAAATGACATGTATCAAACTCCCCCAAACCAAACCTTTGCTTGTCCTCAAGCAAATAGCGTCGGAGAAAATCAAAGTATAGCTAGTTAATCACGTTAGCATCTCGAAGTGGACGACCTATGCACGCAGACCTACAAACCATAGTCTATTTCACCGGAATTAGAGCACAAGTCTCAACCATTCACACCAACATCGAATTGCAAGCTTCTCACGCTTTCGCAAAAATTAAACTAACGATAATTGGATTCGAGCAAGCCCAACCTAGCATACCACTTTCCATCATACCATTCTTTCCTCATCATTTCATTTTGTTTCTTTTCTTTTCTTTCTTTTCTCCTTTTTTTTTTTCAAATGTGGAGCATCCCTCGTATGTTATACCATTTAGCTTGACATTCACTCGGTAAAAATCGAGCTCGGGTACACATATTTCCTTAAGGGTTACATCATTGCTCATACTCCCGGTCATAGCCAAATTCATGGCCATTGTGGTTACTCAAATCAATGAGTCCCCTCCGAGAGCATCGAAGCATTGCTCCAACATTAAATGATCCTTCCAAGCAAACCACATACCATCTTTCCAACTTTCCACAAACCAAATGCCTCGCAAGAATACCAATATCGAAAGTAAAAGAAACGAAAAGCGATAAGAATTAAGCAAATGAGTGGGCTAGCGTTTGAGGCTCGCAATCTATTAACAGGAAACAAACATATAGTGCAAGCTACGACGATAGAAAGTCGACTCGGAGATACTAAAGATCAAAATAGCACACTAATCAATTCGCCAAACTTGGCAATTCAAATCGAAAAGAGGTTTGGAAATGCAAAAATTTTTAAAATAAGCACACAAAATGGAAAATGCAAATAAATAAGCGCGAAAGTGCTTTCCTCCCCCAAACCAGAATCACACATTCCCCTCAATGTGGAAAACAGCATAACCACAAGCAAAGAAGGACAAATAAAAAACGGGGGTAGGAAAATGAAAGCGAGGAAACGAGGGAAAAGGAGAAAGAAAGCTCACATGCTCGTGAAGGAGCTCCCCCAAACCGAAGCGAAGCATGGAGTGCGGCTTATGATCCACGAATATGCGTCCAATTCAGTCCAGCTATGTAGTGCTTCGGAGTAGCACGCGAGAGAAGGTGGCCGAGTAGCAAGGGCACGGCCAAGCAAGGCCTTGCCGAGGCCTGTTCTCAAAAGGACTGAGGACGAAAAGTCCTAAAGTACCTGCATGCTAAATCAAGTATAAATCCCTCATCCTCACGCGCTCAATAAAAGTCTAAAATGTCATCAAAAGCAACCAAACCAAAGTAAAGTACAACAAATTACAAAATGTCATCGGGTTGCCTCCCGGATAGCGCTGGTTTATAATGGTCCCGCACGACCGTCGTCAAGCTCATCAAATCACGTCAAATTGGGCCAAGGCGTTGGCCATTAGCAGCGACTTCACCCGGCGAAGTAGCATCCGTTCGCCATAAAGCTCGATCTCCCCGCGGAAGAGCAGCATAATCCATCACGCACGGTAAGCCATCGCGAAAAGGCTCTCCAAAACAACTCCGTGCGCCACGCATCGAAGACCGTGGGTCGCCTCCACCATCCCCAGGATCATAGACATCCGCCCTCGTGAGCTTTCGTTCCCCCAAACCGAGATCGTAGCCAACATACGTAGGACCTGCACAAGACAAAGCAGAAGAAGCAACCTCCAAAGTGTCTCCAGTAAAGTGAGACGGAGGGGCAAGGTCAATAGCAAAAGCAGACTCAGGCTGCATAGGGGATCGAGGGATACTAGACTTCGTATACGTAAGCTTCTCACCTCCCACCGAGAATGTCAGGGTCTTGTTCCCCACATCGATTACAGCTCCTGCAGTATGCAGGAAAGGTCTCCCTAGAATGATCGGGATGTGGGGGTCCTCAGGAATGTCTAAGACAACAAAATCGACCGGGATATAGAACTTCCCTATCTTGACCGGGACGTCCTCTAGGATACCTAAGGGTCTCTGGACACTACGGTCGGCCATCTGCAGGGTCATAGAGGTAACTCCTAGCTTAGTCATATTAAGTTTCTTGCAGATGGAGTAGGGAATGACACTCACACTAGCCCCTAAGTCGCATAGAGCGTTCTGCACGACATACTTCCCTATAGAGCAAGGGATTGAGAAGGTCCCGGGGTCACTCAGCTTAGGAGGCGAACTACCCTGCAAAAAGGCACTACCCTCCCCCACAAAAGACACGGTCTCGGTCTCGTTAATCGAACGCTTCTTAGATATGACCTCTTTAAGAAACCTAGCATACGCAGGAACCTGTTTAACCAAATCAATAAAAGGGAGATTTACCTGCAAAGATTTGAGAATCTCAAAGAACTTACCGAGCTTGGGGTCCACATTAGCCGGACGTACACGGCCTGGGAAGGGAAGCTTGATTTGAATCTCCGACGCCTTGTCGTTAACAACATCATCCACTAGCTGCTGTCGCTGTGGTGGCCTTGTCTTTTCCTTCTCCTCCGTCTGCTTCGGGCCTTCATAAACTGTACCACTACGCAACGTAATAGCACATGCTGTATCAGGAGGAGGATTAGGAGGATTACCTTGGAGTGGAAGGGTACCCTGCTGACGAGAAGCCTGCGAAGCGGCGAGCTGAGCCACTTGATTCTCTAGCATCTTGATCGCTGCGTCCTTAGCCTGATCGCTTCTTACGCATATCTTTGCATCATCGTCTCCTCGCGACTGTGCATGCTCAGCATCATTTGTTGCATTTGCAACATCATAGCCTTGGTCTCAGCCGAAGGATCAGGTACGGGGGTAGGTTGAGGCGGAGTGTAGGTGGGTTTTTGGTAGTTGGGTGTAGGTGGTTGGTAGTTTTTGTGGGGAGGGATGTATGAGGTGTTTTGTGGAAGTGGGGTGGTCGGGTTTAGCACATTTTGGTTACGATAGGATAGGAGGGATCGATCATAACCTGGCTGATTCTGGTAAGGCAAGTTCTGTGAGTAGGATTGGTAAGCATGAACTTGCTCGTGGGGCGCAGCATACCCCGTAGAATAACCCATATCGTGCCCCATGACAGCATTCACGTGAGCACCCGAAGTAACACCCCTATGCATCATATCAATCGTCGTGGTTAGCGCGGCAACCTGACTAGTGAGCGCGCTAATACTTGCCTTATCACGGTCATCATGCGCAGACCGTGAATTACCCCTCGGTTTCCCGAATTGCGACGAATGCATCGCCATTTCGTCAATCAATGCCCAAGCTTTGTCATCATCGACGTTGTTAGCAAAACGTCCCTCTGCAGCTGAGTCAAGTATAGCCCAGCTCTCGGCATACAACCCATTGTAGAATGTCATGATCACCAACCAATCGTTTAACCCGTGGTGAGGACAATCCCGGATGAGCTTCTTGTACCGCTCCCACGCTTCAGCTAGTGATTCGTCGAACGTTTGTTTGAAGCCTTGGATTTGGCTTCTCATCTGGTTAGTACGCTCGGGAGGGTAAAACTTTGAGTAGAAGGCAAGAGCTAACCCATTCCAATCAGTGATCCCCGCAGTCTCCTTGTCGAGGTCCGTGATCCATTCGCGCGTTCGGTCTTTCAACGAGAAAGGGAACAACATTTCCCTTATCACGGTTACGGGTGATCGACCGCTTTATCGTCGAACAGTAGTCGGTAAACACTTGCATATGCCTACCGGGATCCTCAGTTGGGTAACCACCGAATTGATTCCGCTCCACCAAATTTAAGAAGGCGGGGCGGATCTTGAAGTTGCCCTGCAGCGTAGCGGGCATCGTGAATCCATTCGGAATGGATTCCGGTTTAGGCACCGAGTGACTGTATAGTTTAGGCATAGTCACTGGCGGTGGAGATAATGGAGTAAATGGAGGTGTGTCCTCTTCGTAGGACGATTGCGTAGCACTAGACGACGCTTCCTCGATATCAAGATTAACGATTTGAATTGCTTGCTTGCGTAACCTATGTAACGCTCGTTCAGGTTCAGGTTCAAAGGGGACTAGAGTCCGAGGTGACCTGTGCATAAACAAAACTACAAGCAAATGATAAGAAACGGTCTCAAGGAACTAGGTTCCTTGAGACAAGAGAGAAAAACCTAAGCAAAAACTAAGCAAAAGCTATAACTAGCTAACCGTCTCCCCGGCAACGGCGCCAAAATTGATGAGGCTAAAGTCGTGGTCACCTAATCAAAATAACCTAAAGACAACTAACTAGGTAGCTAGTGGCAGTAGGGTCGAGATCCACAGAGAGAAGGAGTAGTCAAAGGAATGCTTAGTAGTCTAGGTCAGTCTCAAGGTATGAAAAGTCGGTGTTTTCAGGGTTTAAACTAAGAACAAAGAGTAAAATGAGTAGAATATGAATAAGAGGGAGATTAGGGCATCGGGGTCATGTGACATCAATTGTAACTCAACTCAGAAAGAAAATCAATCAATTGAAAGCATGCAAATGATTAGGTTTTGGGAAAACGCTCTCTCGAGTCAATTTCAACCTTAAGCAAATTTAGCGGGCTCTCGCTACGTACTAAATTCAACTTATCAATTACGCGTAAGTCTAGTTTCAATTAGGCTTTCGATCTTAAACTGAAACAACCTAAATTCAATTCAATAAAGGCGTCCCTAAATTCAATTGATAATTAGAACGCGCAGGAAGAAATCAATCGCACAAATTAAATCAATATAAACGATTTAAACATGTTCTGAATCAATATCACAATCACCTTAAACCCTAATTGAGAATTAGCTATGCATAATCAAAACCAGAACAAAGCAATTGAAATAATAAAGAGAAGACATGATAAAGGAAGAACAATAGATTAAACCTGGAGAGATTCGATAATCGCAATGTAAAAGATCGTGTCTTGCAAGAGTAATTAAAGCTAAACTAAGATTTTTAGAGTTTAAAAGAGAGGAAAAGTTATTCTAATTCTAAAGCAGAAAATATAATGTAAAAACATACTCAAAACCCTAACTTCGAATTGTATTTATAGGCCTCGCAAATCCGGAGAAACAGGGCAAGCAAACCGATCGGTTCGAGGGGGGAACCGATCGGTTTAGGGTCAGAACCGATCGGTTCTATGCCAAACCGATCGGTTCTAGCAATTTCCAGAAAGTTTTCCTTTGTGCACGAACTCTGAACCGATAGGTTCACTTAGAACCTATAGGTTCTAACATTTTCCAGCAACTTTAGCCTTGATTCAACTATCCGGAACCTATAGGTTTGCTCTGAACCTATAGGTTTAACTTCACAAATCATCGTATTGACTCCGAATCAACTCTCGAGCCTTGTCTTGACTTCTCGATACTTGTAAATGCTCCTATAATCTCAGGTTTTAGCTCAGGACCGCCAAAACTTGCAAAATACAAACGAGGAACGACAGTATCGCAATATAAAGCAAATAGCTACTAAAATACTAAAGGAATCAAGTAAGTGCGAGCTAAATGCGACTATAACGGGGGCATATAAGCAATATAAATGACATGTATCAAACTCCGCCAAACCAAACCTTTGCTTGTCCTCAAGCAAATAGCGTCGGAGAAAATCAAAGTATAGCTAGTTAATCACGTTAGCATCTCGAAGTGGACGACCTATGCACGCAGACCTACAAACCATAGTCAATTTCACCGGAATTAGAGCACAAGTCTCAACCATTCACACCAACATCGAATTGCAAGCTTCTCACGCTTTCGCAAAAATTAAACTAACGATAATTGGATTCGAGCAAGGCCAACCGAGCATACCACTTTCCATCATACCATTCTTTCCTCATCATTTCATTTTGTTTCTTTTCTTTTCTTTCTTTTATTTCTCCTTTTTTTTTTCAAATGTGGAGCATCCCTCGTATGTTATACCGTTTAGCTTGACGTTCACTCGGTAAAAATCGAGCTCGGGTACACATATTTCCTTAAGGGTTACATCATTGCTCATACTCCCGGTCATAGCCAAATTCATCGCCATTGTGGTTACTCAAATCAATGAGTCCCCTCCGAGAGCATCGAAGCATTGCTCCAACATTAAATGATCCTTCCAAGCAAACCACATACCATCTTTCCAACTTTCCACAAACCAAATGCCTCGCAAGAATACCAATATCGAAAGTAAAAGAAACGAAAAGCGATAAGAATTAAGCAAATGAGTGGGCTAGCGTTTGAGGCTCGCAATCTATTAACAGGAAACAAACATATAGTGCAAGCTACGACGATAGAAAGTCGACTCGGAGATACTAAAGATCAAAATAGCACACTAATCAATTCGCCAAACTTGGCAATTCAAATCGAAAAGAGGTTTGGAAATGCAAAAATTTTTAAAATAAGCACACAAAATGGAAAATGCAAATAAATAAGCGCGAAAGTGCTTTCCTCCCCCAAACCAGAATCACACATTCCCCTCAATGTAGAAAACAGCATAACCACAAGCAAAGAAGGACAAATAAAAAACGGGGGTAGGAAAATGAAAGCGAGGAAACGAGGGAAAAGGAGAAAGAAAGCTCACATGCTCGTGAAGGAGCTCCCCCAAACCGAAGCGAAGCATGGAGTGCGGCTTATGATCCACGAATATGCGTCCAATTCAGTCCAGCTATGTAGTGCTTCGGAGTAGCACGCGAGAGAAGGTGGCCGAGTAGCAAGGGCACGGCCAAGCAAGGCCTTGCCGAGGCCTGTTCTCAAAAGGACTGAGGACGAAAAGTCCTAAAGTACCTGCATGCTAAATCAAGTATAAATCCCTCATCCTCACGCGCTCAATAAAAGTCTAAAATGTCATCAAAAGCAACCAAACCAAAGTAAAGTACAACAAATTACAAAATGTCATCGGGTTGCCTCCCGGATAGCGCTGGTTTATAATGGTCCCGCACGACCGTCGTCAAGCTCATCAAATCACGTCAAATTGGGCCAAGGACGTTGGCCATTAGCAGCAGCTTCACCCGGCGAAGTAGCATCCGTTCGCCATAAAGCTCGATCTCCCCGCGGAAGAGCAGCATAATCCATCACGCACGGTAAGCCATCGCGAAAAGGCTCTCCAAAACAACTCCGTGCGCCACGCATCGAAGACCGTGGGTCGCCTCCACCATCCCCAGGATCATAGACATCCGCCCTCGTGAGCTTTCGTTCCCCCAAACCGAGATCGTAGCCAACATACGTAGGACCTGCACAAGACAAAGCAGAAGAAGCAACCTCCAAAGTGTCTCCAGTAAAGTGAGACGGAGGGGCAAGGTCAATAGCAAAAGCAGACTCAGGCTGCATAGGGGATCGAGGGATACTAGACTTCGTATACGTAAGCTTCTCACCTCCCACCGAGAATGTCAGGGTCTTGTTCCCCACATCGATTACAGCTCCTGCAGTATGCAGGAAAGGTCTCCCTAGAATGATCGGGATGTGGGGGTCCTCAGGAATGTCTAAGACAACAAAATCGACCGGGATATAGAACTTCCCTATCTTGACCGGGACGTCCTCTAGGATACCTAAGGGTCTCTGGACACTACGGCCGGCCATCTGCAGGGTCATAGAGGTAACTCCTAGCTTAGTCATATTAAGTTTCTTGCAGATGGAGTAGGGAATGACACTCACACTAGCCCCTAAGTCGCATAGAGCGTTCTGCACGACATACTTCCCTATAGAGCAAGGGATTGAGAAGGTCCCGGGGTCACTCAGCTTAGGAGGCGAACTACCCTGCAAAAAGGCACTACCCTCCCCCACAAAAGACACGGTCTCGGTCTCGTTAATCGAACGCTTCTTAGATATGACCTCTTTAAGAAACCTAGCATACGCAGGAACCTGTTTAACCAAATCAATAAAAGGGAGATTCACCTGCAAAGATTTGAGAATCTCAAAAAACTTACCGAGCTTGGGGTCCACATTAGCCGGACGTACACGGCCTGGGAAGGGAAGCTTGATTTGAATCTCCGGCGCCTTGTCGTTAACAACATCATCCACTAGCAGCTGTCGCTGTGGTGGCCTTGTCTTTTCCTTCTCCTCCGTCTGCTTCGGGCCATCATAAACTGTACCACTACGCAACGTAATAGCACATGCTGTATCAGGAGGAGGATTAGGAGGATTACCTTGGGGTGGAAGGGTACCCTGCTGACGAGAAGCCTGCGAAGCGGCGAGCTGAGCCACTTGATTCTCTAGCATCTTGATCGCTGCGTCCTTAGCCTGATCGCTCTTCTGCATATGCTGCATCATCGTCTCCTGCGACTTCTGCATGCTCAGCATCATTTGTTGCATTTGCAACATCATAGCCTTGGTCTCAGCCGAAGGATCAGGTACGGGGGTAGGTTGAGGCGGAGTGTAGGTGGGTTTTTGGTAGTTGGGTGTAGGTGGTTGGTAGTTTTTGTGGGGAGGGATGTATGAGGTGTTTTGTGGAAGTGGGGTGGTCGGGTTTAGCACATTTTGGTTACGATAGGATAGGAGGGATCGATCATAACCTGGCTGATTCTGGTAAGGCAAGTTCTGTGAGTAGGATTGGTAAGCATGAACTTGCTCGTGGGGCGCAGCATACCCCGTAGAATAACCCATATCGTGCCCCATGACAGCATTCACGTGAGCACCCGAAGTAACACCCCTATGCATCATATCAATCGTCGTGGTTAGCGCGGCAACCTGACTAGTGAGCGCGCTAATACTTGCCTTATCACGGTCATCATGCGCAGACCGTGAATTACCCCTCGGTTTCCCGAATTGCGACGAATGCATCGCCATTTCGTCAATCAATGCCCAAGCTTTGTCATCATCGACGTTGTTAGCAAAACGTCCCTCTGCAGCTGAGTCAAGTATAGCCCGGCTCTCGGCATACAACCCATTGAAGAATGTCATGATCACCAACCAATCGTTTAACCCGTGGTGAGGACAATCCCGGATGAGCTTCTTGTACCGCTCCCACGCTTCAGCTAGTGATTCGTCGAACGTTTGTTTGAAGCCTTGGATTTGGCTTCTCATCTGGTTAGTACGCTCGGGAGGGTAAAACTTTGAGTAGAAGGCAAGAGTTAACCCATTCCAATCAGTGATCCCCGCAGTCTCCTTGTCGAGGTCCGTGATCCATTCGCGCGCTCGGTCTTTCAACGAGAAAGGGAACAACATTTCCCTTATCTGGTTCTGGGTGATCCCGGCCTGCTTTATCGTCGAACAGTAGTCGGTAAACACTTGCATATGCCTACCGGGATCCTCAGTTGGGTAACCACCGAATCGATTCCGCTCCACCAAATTTAAGAAGGCTAAAGACAGAGAGGGTCACCGGGGCATAAAGTCGTGTCACCTAAACGCGAATGGATCACGTTATTAGGGTCACCGGGGCATAAAGTCGTGTCAGCATTCCGTTGCCTAGACTAATTCACAAGGTAACCAATTCCAATAATTAAACCTAATCACTAATCATCGATCCCCATAAACCCTAGAAGAAGATTAGTTACTCATAATTAGGGTAAAAAGGAAATTAAGCATAAAAGTAAAAGAATTGAGAATAGCAAACATGAATTACCAACGATTGAGATGCTTGAAATTGATGCGTAGAACCGACGACGATCCCCAGGTTGGCAATGCTCGGCGCCCGCAGTTGTTTTGGAGAGCCTTTTCGCGATGGCTTACCGTGCGTGATGGATGATTCTGGTTTGGGGGAGCTCCAACTTGATCATGTGAGCTTTCTTACTCCTTTTCCCTCGTTTCCTCGCTTTCATTTTCCTACCCCCGTCTGTTATTTGTCCTTCTCTGCTTGTGGTTATGCTGTTTTCCGCATTGAGGACAATGTATGATTCTGGTTTGGGGGAGGAAAGCTCTTTCGCGCTTATTCTTTTGCATTTTTCATTTTGTATGCATTTCTTAAAAATTTCGCAAATTCCAAGCCTATTTTGGGTTGTATTGCCTAGTTTGGAGAGTTGATTAGTGTCCTTATTATGATCTTTGGCATCTCCGAGTTGAAAATCCATCGTCGTAGCCTGCACTATATGTTTGTTTCCTATGAATAGATTGCGAGCCTCAAACACTAGCCCACTTGTATTTGCTTAATTCTTATTGCTTTTCGTTCTTTTGCTTTCGATATTGGTATTCTTGCGAGGCATTTGGCTTGTGGAAAGTTGGAATGTTGGCTTGTGGTATGAAACAGATGGATGCTAATAATGTTTGGAGCAATGCTTCGATGCTCTCGGAGGGGACTCATTGATTTGAGTAACCACAATGGCCATGAATTTGGCTGTGACCGGGAGTATGAGCAATGATGTAACCCTTAACGAAATATGTGTACCCGAGCTCGATTTTTACCTAGTGAACGTCAAGCTAAACGGTATAACATACGAGGGATGCTCCACATTGCGCGAAAAAGAAAAAAAAAAAAAGAAAAAAAAAAGAAAGAAAAGAAAAGAAAAAAATGAAATGATGTGGTAAGAAAGGTGAAATGGAAGTGGTATGCACGGTTGGCCTTGCTTGAATCCAATTATCGTTAGTTTGATTTTTGCGAAAGCATGAGAAGCGAGTAGTACGATGTTGGTGTGAATGGTTGAGACTTGTGCTCTATTTTCGGTGAAATAGACTATGGTTGTAAGTTCACGTGTATGGGTCGTCAACTTTGAGATGCCTGCGTGATTCATTTGGATACTTTGATTGTCTCCGACGCTGTTTGCTTGAGGACAAGCAAAGGTTTGGTTTGGGGGAGTTTGATACATGTTATTTATATAGCTTTTATGCCCCCGATATAGTTGCATTTAGCTCGCATTTGCTCGACTTCATTATTGTTTTAGTAGCTATTTGCTTTATATTGCGGTACTGTCGTGCTTCGTGTGTATTTTGCAGGTTTTGGCGGTCCTGAGATAAAACCTGAGGTTAGTGGAGTACTTACGAGTATCGTGACGTCAAGACGAAGCCCGAGAGTCGATTCGGAAGTCATACGATGATTTAGGACGTCAAACCTATAGGTTCAGAGCAAAACCTATAGGTTCTGGATACGTGAATCAAAGACTAAAGTTGCTGGAAATGCTGGAAGCCCTTAGAACCGCTCGGTTTTATGTGAACCGATCGGTTCAACCCTAGAACCGCACGGTTTTATGAGCCAAAGTTGCTGCCAATTTCTGAGAACCTTAGAACCGCACATTTTTACGAGAACCGATCGGTTCCCACCCCTGAATCGATCGGTTCAGCCCCGAACCGAGCGGTTCACTTGCTCTTTTCTCCGGATTTTTCAAAGGCCTATAAATAGGCTCGAGTTAGGGTTTGCTAGTTATGCTTTTCATTATAATTTCAGCTTTAGAATTAGAATAGCTTTTCTCTCCTTTCAAACTCTCAAAAACCTTAGTTTAGCTTTAATACTTTTGCAAGACTCGATCTTTACATTCCGATTCAAGATTAATCACAGGTTTAATTCATTGCTATTTCATTCATCATGTCATCCTCTTATTATTGTTTTGCTTTAATTTCATCCATGTCTAGCTAATTCTCAATTAGGGTTTAGGGTAATTGTGATATTGATTCAGAACATGTTTTAATTGCTTTTATCGATTGAATTTGTGCAAGTTGATTTCTTCCTACGCGTTTCATTATCAATTGAATTTAGGGACGCCTTTATTGAATTGAATTTAGGTTGTTTCAGTTTAAGATCGAAAGCCGAATTGAAACTAGACTCACGCGTAATCGATAAGTTGAATTTAGTACGTAGCGAGAGCCCGCTAAATTTGCTTAAGGTTGAAATTGACTCGAGAGAGCGTTTTCCTAAACCTAATCGCTTGCATGATTTCAATTGATTGATAATCCCTTTTGAGTTGATTCCTGAATCGATGTCACATGACCCCGATGCCCTAATCTCCCTTTCTTATACCTTCTTATACCTTTTGACTCATTGCTTTTAGTTTAGACCTTCAAAACATCAACCTTTTGCTATCCTTGAGACCGACCTAGTTTAGCTGAGCATTCCTTTGACTACTCCTTCTCCCTGTGGATTCGATCCTGCTTACCACTAGCTTCTGTTAGTTGTTTGTCTAGGTTTATTTTGATTAGGCGTGACGACTTTAGCCTCATCAAGTCGCCACCTAATTATCGCGGAAATTAGGAACCTGCTACCATGTTCTAAGTTAAAAACATGTCCTAGATTTTGGAGCACGCCGACACCCCTAGATCTAAGGCTTGTGAAACCAGATTGGATTCGGGGTGAGGGTACTTTAGAAAAAGAGTTAATTCAAATAATGATATATGAAAACCTTTCAGAAAAGCCTATGTAAAAATAGCCTCTACTGACCTAGAACAATCCTTGTAAGATGATATTTGAGCTAATGTTATCGCTACGTACAAGTGCGATAAGTTTGTAAAAGAATGCAGATGCAGATGCAAAAAGATTGATTAAAACCCTCAGTTTAGCATGTTTAACTTGTTAACGAATACGGTTCAGTTAAAGGTCGAATTCATTGTTTAAGTTGATTTAATGCAAAATAAGAAGGTGCAAGATGCATGCAAATAAAATAAAGTTCAATTGTCCATTGGTTTATTTTATAAGGGTCGGTTGCTTATGCGACTTTGGCGTGTCATCGGATATGGAGTGTACCCGAAGTAAATAGAACACTTGGAGTGCAAGCGCGCTGGGTGCCAAAGCCGGGGGGGCGCTAAAGTGTAGACCCCTTTGTTAGTCCATAGAAAATAAGAAAAAGCTTTTGATCCAAGTGGATCGGTACCTACCTTGTCCTGACGCTTCAGATCTGGGCAGAGCTTCGCTTCTTGAACTTAAAAGGAGGATGAATTCAACACGGGATGGTGTGTTGAACTCAAAGATTTGAGTGCTTGAGGCTTTGTGAGTGTAAAAGTGTATGATGTGAGAATTTGTGGTGTAAAAGTTATGCTAGATGTAAAATCTGATGGGAAAAGTTATGTCTCGAGGTCTGGTATACGGAAGTATATATACTAAAAACCTCGGAGAAATTAGGAAAATCGGGGATAAAAACAGGCCTAGGAACCGCATAGCCTTATGCGGTTGCCAGGGCAAACCGCATAGGCTTATGCGGTTGCCTCCCCAAACCGCATAAGCTTATGCGGTTTGAGGGTGTGGTTTCAGCCTAGTTTCCTAGTTTCGGTTGAATTATATCTTCGAAAGATTGCGTGATAACCCTAACTTGCACGTCAAGGAAAAGCCTGGGATATTTCTGGGATATTTATGATGTTTAGGGCTTTGGAGTGCGGGCCAAAGGCTGGGTTTGGGCTCGGTTTCGGGCCCGAGACCCGGAAAAATGGAAAGGGTGTGTTTGCATAGTTTTTGTGAAATAAGGTAAGACGGGAAGCCGTATTTTGTGTAAAAAGGGGCTAAAGGGAAGATTTAGCCACGGGCCTAAATTTAGGAATTTAGGAATGCTGAATTAGACCTTGTTAATGTAAAAGGACTAATTGTAGTGCAAATGCGAAGCTCATGCCAAATGAAGCAGGACAAGGACCTAGCTAGACTCCAAATGGACAAAATGAACGTTATTTAAGTGTGATGTGAAGCGACCTTAACTCATTTTAACATTTAAAACGACTCAAAATGAATTCGACATTAGTTAGAACCGTTTAAGTCAACGTTAAAGCATGCGTAATAAAAGTCCGTGTTACATCACAGGGTTTTGTTTGGGAGGGTACGGATATGGGTATGATACATGTCTTTTATATAGCATTTATGCCCCCGTTATAGTTGCATTTAGCTCACACTTGCTCGATTTCATTATTGTTTTAGTAGCTATTTGCTTTATATTGCGATACTGTCGTTCCTCGTGTGTATTTTGCAGGTTTTGGCGGTCCTGAGCTGAAACCTGAGTCATTTGGAGCGTTTACAAGTATCGAGAAGTCAAGACGAGACTCGAGAGTTGATTCGGAGTCAATACGATGATTTGTGAAGTTAAACCTATAGGTTCAGGGCAAACCTATAGGTTCCGGATAGTTGAAACCGAGCTTAAACGTGCTGGAAGCTTCGGCAAGCCTTAAAACCGCTCGGCATGGAGTGAACCGATCGGTTCTGCCCCTGAACCGATCGGTTTGAGCACGAACCGCTCGGTTCTGCTGCTTTATTCTCCGGATTTTCGTTGGCCTATAAATACAACTCGAGTTAGGGTTTTAGAGTATCTTTTCATTCTAGTTTTCTGCTTTAGAATAGACTTTAGTTTTCTCTCATTTAAAACTCTCAAAACTCTTAGGTTTAGCTTTTAATTACTTGCAAGATTCGATCTTTTACATTGCAATTCCCGATTACTCCAGGTTTAATTCAATTGTTCTTGTTTATTTCATTATGTCTTCTATTGTCAATTGCTTTGCTTTTACTTTAATTATGTCTAGCTAATTCTTCATTAGGGTTTAGGGTGATTGTGATGTTGATTCAGAACTTGTTTTAATTGCTTTAATCGATTGAATTTGTGCAAGTTGATTTCTTCCTACGCGTTTTATTATCAATTGAATTTAGGGACGCCTTTATTGAATTGAATTTAGGTTGTTTCAGTTTAAGATCGAAAGCCTAATTGAAACTAGACTCACGCGTAATTGATAAGTCGAATTTAGTACGTAGCGAGAGCCCGCTAAATTTGCTTAAGGTTGAAATTGACTCGAGAGAGCGTTTTCCTAAAACCTAATCACTTGCATGACTTCATTTGATTGATTATCCCCTTTGAGTTAGTTCCTGAATCGATGTCACATGATCCCAATGCCCTAATCTCCTTCTCATTCTTTTTCTACCCTTTTATACTCTTTGATTTCGTTGTCTTTAGTTTAGCTCTTACAAACACCGACCTTTTCATACCCTTGAGACTAACCTTGATTGACTAAGCATTCCCTTGACTACTCCTTCTCTCTGTGGATCTCGACCCTACTGCCACTAACTACCAGTTAGTTGACCTTAGGTTATTTTGATTGAGGAGACGCGACTTTACCCTCATCAATTTTGGCGCCGTTGCCGGGGAGACGGTTAGCTAGTTAGTGTTTGCTAGTTTTTGTTAGGTTTTTCTCTCTTGTCTCAAGGAACCTAGTTCCTTGAGACCGTTCTCATTGTTTTGTGTAGTGTGTTTATGCGCAGGTCACCTACAGGTTTAGTTCCTTTTGAGCCTGAACCTGAACGAGCGTTACACAGGTTACGCAGACAAGCAATTCGAATTATTGATCTTGAGGAAGCGTCGTCAAGTGCAACGCAATCGTCCTACGAAGAGGACTCACCTCCGGTTACTCCTTTCACTCCACCGCTTGTGACTATGCCTAAACTTTCTAGTCACTCGGTGCCTAAGCCGGAATCCATTCCTAATGGATTCACGATGCCCGCTACGTTGCAGAGCAACTTTAAAATCCGCCCCGCCTTTCTCACTTTGGTGGAGCGGAACCAGTTTGGTGGCTATCCCACCGAGGATCCCGGTCGACACATGCAAGTGTTTACCGATTACTGCTCTACAATAAAGCAAGCCGGGATCACCCAAGAACAAATAAGGGAAATGCTATTCCCTTTCTCGCTGAAGGATCGAGCTCGTGAGTGGATCACGGACCTTGACAGGTTAGCCGCAGGGATCACTGATTGGAATGGTCTTGCTCTTGCGTTCTACTCTAAGTTCTACCCTCCCGAACGTACTAATCAGATGAGAAGCCAAATTCAGGGCTTCAAACAAACGTACGACGAGTCGCTTGCTGAGGCGTGGGACAGGTATAAGAAGCTGATTAGAGATTGTCCTCATCACGGGCTCAGTACTTGGTTGGTGATCATGACCTTCTACAATGGGTTGTATGCGGAGAGCCGGGCTATTCTTGATTCGGCTGCTGAGGGACGTTTTGCTAATAACGTCGATGATGACAAAGCTTGGGGCTTGATAGAGGAGATGGCAGTTCACTCCTCACAGTTTGGGAAGCCACGAGGGAATTCACGGTCCGCGCATGATGACCGTGATAAGGGGAGTATTTCTGCGCTCACTAGTCAGGTTGCTGCGCTGACTGCGCAGATTAGCATGATGCAGGGAGGTGGTTCTTCTGGTGCCCACGTGAATGCTGTTATGGGGCACGATATGGGTTATACTACGGGGTATGCTGCGCCCCACGAGCAAGTTCATGCTTACCAATCCTACCCACAGAACTTGCCCTACCAGAACCAACCAGGTTATGATCGATCACTCCTGTCGTATCGTAACCAGAATGTGTTGAACCCAACCACCCAACCTCCACAAAACCAACCCTACATCCCTCCCCACAAAAACTACCAACCACCTCCACCCAACTACCAAAAACCACCCTACACACCACCACCTCAACCTACACAGGGCCCCGATCCTATGGCCGAAATGAAGGCCATGATGATGCAGATGTCGCAGGTGACGATGGACGTGCAGAAGTCTCAACAGATGATGTTGCAGCAGATGCAAAAGAGTGATCAAGCCAAGGATGCTGCAATCAAAATGTTGGAGAACCAAGTGGCCCAGCTCGCCGCTTCACAGGCATCTCGCCAGCAGGGTACCCTGCCACCACAAGGTAATCCTCCTAACCCTCCTCCTGATACAGCATGTGCTATTTCTTTGCGCAGTGGTACAGTTTATGACGCCCCGAAGCATCCGGAGGAAGAGGAGAAGAGTGGGGCAGCAGACACGGTTAGGCCGTGTACTCCAGGGCCAGCAAAGCGACAGCAGCTTGCGGATGATGCTGTCAAGGACAAGGCGCCAGAGATTCAAATAAGGCTACCTTTTCCGGGTCGTGTACGTCCAGCCACCGTGGACCCCAAGCTCGATCGGTTCTTTGAGATCCTCAAGACTCTGCAGGTAAATCTTCCCTTTATTGAATTGGTTAAGCAAATTCCTGCGTATGCTAAGTTTCTTAAGGAGGTCATCTCTAGGAAGCGTTCAATAGACGGGGTTGAGTCGGTGTCTTTCGTGGGGGAGGGTAGTGCTTTATTGCAGGGTAGTTCACCCCCGAAACTGAGTGACCCCGGGACCTTCTCCATCCCTTGTTCGATAGGGAAATACGTGGTCCAGAACGCGTTATGTGACTTGGGGGCTAGTGTGAGTATCCTACCCTACTCCATCTGCAAGAAACTTAATATGACTAAGCTAGGAGTGACCTCCATGACGTTGCAGATGGCCGACCGAACTGTGCAGAGACCCCTAGGTATCCTAGAGGACGTCCCGGTTAAGGTAGGGCAGTTTTACATCCCTGTCGATTTTGTGGTCCTAGACATTCCTGAAGACCCCCACATCCCGATCATTCTAGGGAGACCTTTCCTGCACACTGCAGGAGCTGTAATCGATGTGGGGAATAAGACCTTGACATTCTCGGTGGGAGGTGAGAAGTTAACCTACACTAAGTCTAGTCTTCCCCGTGCCCCTATGCAGCCTGAGTCTGTGGCTGCCGTTGACCTTGCCCCTCCGTCTCACCCTACTGGAGACACTTTGGAGGATGTTTCTTCTGTTTTGCCTTATGCAGGTCCTACGCCGGTTTGCTACGATCCTGGTTTGGGGGAACGGAAGCTCACGAGGGCGGACATTTATGATCCTAGCGATGGAGGTGGCGATCCACGGTCTGAGGTGCGCGGCGCACGGAGCTGTTATGGAGAGCCATTTCGCGACGGCATACCTTGCGTGATGGATTATGCAGCTCTTCCTCGTGGAGATCGAGTTCTTTGGCGAACGGATGCTATTTCGCCAAGTGAAGCTGCTGCTAGTGGCCAACGTCCTTGGCCTAATTATACGAGATTTGATGAGCTTGACGACGGTCGTGCGGGACCATTATAAACCAGCGCTTCCGGGAGGCAACCCGATGCTTTTGTAATTTATTGTACTCTGTTTTGGTTTTGGTTTGTTTTTTACTATGACATTTTAGACTTTTCTTTTGAGCGCGTGAGGATGAGGGATTTATAGTTGATTTAGCATGCAGGTACTTGAGGACTCTGCGTCCTTGGTATTTTTGAGACAGGCTTCACTGACGGCCTTGGCCGGACCCTGCTGACTGGGCCTACTTTTTCTCGCGTGCTATTCCGGAGCACTTTATAGCTGGACTGAAATGGACGCATATTCGTGGATCATAAGCTGCACTCCATGCTTCGCTTTGGTTTGGGGGAGCTCCAACTTAATAATGTGAGCTTTCTTTACTCCTTTTCACTCATTTCCTCGCTTTCATTTTCCTACCCCCGTCTTTTTTGTGTCCTCCTCTGCTTGTGGTTATGCTGTTTTCCACATTGAGGGCAATGTGTGATTCTGGTTTGGGGGAGGAAAGCACTTTCGCGCTTATTGCTTTGCTTTTTCCATTTTGTGTGCTTATTTTAAAATTTTTCGCTTTGAATTGTCAAGTTTGGAGAATTGATTAGTGTGCTGTTTTGATCTTTAGTATCTCCAAGTCGACTTCCTATCGTCGTAGCTTGCACTATATGTTTGTTTCCTGTTCATAGATTGCGAGTCTCTAACACTAGCCCACTTGTATTTGCTTAATTCTTATCGCTTTTCGTTCCTTTTACTTTCGATATTGGTATTCTTGCGAGGCAATTGGCTTGTGGAAAGTTTGGAATGTTGGAATGTGGTTTGTTTGGACCGATCATTTAATGATGGAGCAATGCTTCGATGCTCTCGGAGGGGACTCATTGATTTGAGTAACCACAGTGGCCATGAATTTGGTTGCGACCGAGAGTATGAGCAATGATGTAACCCTTAAGGAAATATGTGTACCCGAGCTCGATTTTTACCGAGTGAACGTCAAGCTAAACGGTACAACATACGAGGGATGCTCCACATTGCGCAAAAAGAAAAAAAAAAGAGAAAAGAAAAGAAAGAAAAAAATGGTATGATGTGGTAAGAATGGTATGATGGAAAGTGGTATGCTCGGTTGGCCTTGCTCGAATCCAATTGTCGTTAGTTTAATTTTTCCGAAAGCGTTAGAGGCTAGCATTATAATGTGTTGTGAATGGTTGAGACTTGTGCTCTATTTTCGGTGAAATAGACTATGGTTTGTATGGTTATGTGCATAGGTCGTCCACTTCGAGATGCTAACGTGATTAACTAGCTATGCTTTGATTTTCTCCGACGCTTTTTGCTTGAGGACAAGCAAAGGTTTGGTTTGGGGGAGTTTGATACATGTCTTTTATATAGCATTTATGCCCCCGTTATAGTTGCATTTAGCTCACACTTGCTCGATTTCATTATTGTTTTAGTAGCTATTTGCTTTATATTGCGATACTGTCGTTCCTCGTGTGTATTTTGCAGGTTTTGGCGGTCCTGAGCTGAAACCTGAGTCATTTGGAGCGTTTACAAGTATCGAGAAGTCAAGACGAGACTCGAGAGTTGATTCGAAGTCAATACGATGATTTGTGAAGTTAAACCTATAGGTTCAGGGCAAACCTATAGGTTCCGGATAGTTGAAACAGAGCTTAAACGTGCTGGAAGCTATTGCAAGCCTTAAAACCGCTCGGCATGGAGTGAACCGATCGGTTCTGCCCCTGAACCGATCGGTTTGAGCACGAACCGCTCGGTTCTGCTGCTTTATTCTCCGGATTTTCGTTGGCCTATAAATACAACTCGAGTTAGGGTTTTAGAGTATCTTTTCATTCTAGTTTTCTGCTTTAGAATAGACTTTAGTTTTCTCTCATTTAAAACTCTCAAAACTCTTAGGTTTAGCTTTTAATTACTTGCAAGATTCGATCTTTTACATTGCAATTCCCGATTACTTGTGTTTAATTCAATTGTTCTTGTTTATTTCATTATGTCTTCTATTGTCAATTGCTTTGCTTTTACTTTAATTATGTCTAGCTAATTCTTCATTAGGGTTTAGGGTGATTGTGATGTTGATTCAGAACTTGTTTTAATTGCTTTAATCGATTGAATTTGTGCAAGTTGATTTCTTCCTACGCGTTTTATTATCAATTGAATTTAGGGACGCCTTTATTGAATTGAATTTAGGTTGTTTCAGTTTAAGATCGAAAGCCTAATTGAAACTAGACTCACGCGTAATTGATAAGTCGAATTTAGTACGTAGCGAGGGCCCGCTAAATTTGCTTAAGGTTGAAATTGACTCGAGAGAGCGTTTTCCTAAAACCTAATCACTTGCATGACTTCATTTGATTGATTATCCCCTTTGAGTTAGTTCCTGAATCGATGTCACATGATCCCAATGCCCTAATCTCCTTCTCATTCTTTTTCTACCCTTTTATACTCTTTGATTTCGTTGTCTTTAGTTTAGCTCTTACAAACACCGACCTTTTCATACCCTTGAGACTAACCTTGATTGACTAAGCATTCCCTTGACTACTCCTTCTCTCTGTGGATCTCGACCCTACTGCCACTAACTACCAGTTAGTTGACCTTAGGTTATTTTGATTGAGGAGACGCGACTTTACCCTCATCAGGGTATCCACAGTGCGGTACTTCAAGGCTTCTTTCGATTCCTCTCAAGGTACTCGGACGCTGTCTTGCTAGCTTGGGGCGCTTGGAGGGTTCGCTAGAGTCGAGTCGAGTCTAGTCCCACCATAGACGTTTCTTTACTTTATCGCTTTTCAGTTTTCTTGGCCTGCGTGCCTTGTTACTGTCGTGGATGACAGTTGTAGTTTGAGAGTTTTGTTCACCCCCTTTTTGATGCTATCAGTTATTTATATATATCCAGGTTTTGTCTTGAGATTACAGGTGTTTGTCAATGGACCCGTTCAGTCGGGTCCCGTAACACTGTCATTTAGGTGGGGTCCGCCCGGCCTAAATGGGGGTGTTACAAAGTGTTATCAGAGAGGCGACCCTGATAAAATGAACCTAAAATGAACCCTAAAATGAACATAGGTGAGTCGGGTCTTAAAATGAATGTAGGAGTTAAAATGAACCCCATGAAGAGGAACGGTGATCCAAGCATAACCGGGGTGAAGGAGACGTCCTGAAACCTCGGTGGGGAGACGTCCCTATAGAGTTTGGTAGCCGGGAACCCGAGTGGTTAACGTTGGGAAGTAAATAGGGGTCTATGATGTGCTGTTGTGTGCCTTGTGTGTGTTTGTGTTCGGTGTGGCGGAGATGTGATGAAATGTAATGAGATGGTGTGGAGTTGTTGAGAGATGATGATGTTATACGTTGTGACTTTGTGATAGTGGCTGCGGTTACATCAGTGCTGATATTGATATTGATTTTCGGAGTGGGGTGAGTACGAAGTACGTCATGGCAAGAAAACAACAAAATAATAAATAACTTGGTCATAAGAGTATATAAGTGTCTAGTTAGCTGGTCTAATATGTTGATTAGTGTATGTTCTGTAACTGCTGCTTTTAAGGTTGTGTACTCAATCATAGTTGTTGTAGCTTAATTGATGTTGTGTAACACCCGGTGTTGTCCGAGGTTATTCGGGCCGGGTACCCCGTTGAAGAGGTTCATGTGTTGGCTCAAGTGACATAGTGCTTAAAAGGATTGTAAGTACTACTCATATCAACAAGATGCATCTTCTTTTCTGGTGGCTCATCTTAAAACTCTTCAGTTAAGCGTGCTTGCTGGAGAGTAGTCTTAGGATGGGTGACCTCCTGGGAAGTTCTCGGGATGCGCACGAGTGAGGACAAAGTGCGCTGTAAAGGGCCCGTGTTGGTCTGTGGGCGATGTACGCAGCCTGGTGAGCTACCGTAAATGACATTTCGGCCTTTAGTTGGGGCCGGGGTGTTACAAATGGTATCAGAGCAACCCGGCGACCGTGTGGTCGAATCCTGTGTCTTGTTGGCCAGGTACGCACCTAGCTGGGGAGGATTCTGGAATGCTATATTGTAAGTAGCTACCAGGCGCAACGAGGACGTTGCGTTCTTCAAGTGGGGGTGTGTAACACCCGGTGTTGTCCGAGGTTATTCGGTGGGTACCGTTGAAGAGGTTCATGTGTTGGCTCAAGTGACATAGTGCTTAAAAGGATTGTAAGTACTACTCATATCAACAAGATGCATCTTCTTTTCTGGTGGCTCATCTTAAAACTCTTCAGTTAAGCGTGCTTGCTGGAGAGTAGTCTTAGGATGGGTGACCTCCTGGGAAGTTCTCGGGATGCGCACGAGTGAGGACAAAGTCTTGTTTGGAAAGGGCCGTGTTGGTGCAGGCGATGTCTGTGACTGGTGAGCCATCAGTAAATGACATTTCGGCCTTTAGTTGGGGCCGGGGTGTTACATGTTGTCGTTGTTACCGGTGATTGTTACTAACGATGTTGTCGTCATGATTGTTGCTACTGTGTGTCTTGATGTTGCTACTCCTTCGTGATGTTCTACTGCTCATTGTCGTTTATATGCTGTGGCCGTAGTATATTGATGTTGAACATGTTTGTGATTTATTGATATGTTTTGGTAATGATAGTGAACCCGCCCACCCTACCCTTTAAGCCAAACTTTGATATAATGATGTTATTTGTCCTTGTTACGTTTATGTTATCATTCTAATTTATGATTCCTATATGTTGCTACTATATACCATTGCATCATTATATTATGCTTTCGTATGCGTACTCGTTGATTATATCTTGTACACGGTTGGTTATTGTTAATGGAGGATGGGATTAGGACCTTCGGGTCACTGGAGGCACTTATGGTGCATTTTGAGGAGCTGTGAAATATTGGTTGCTGCTAGCTACGGTATGTATTGCCCTTGCATGCATGTGACATTGTTTTCTGATATTGAGCACATATCTGTCTTGTACATGGATTGATTTGGCATGAGGTTATCCCTTCGGCATAGTATTGTTGTCTAATATCATGGCTATTTATACGCGTAGTATGATTTTTCTCATCTAGTGATAGTTGTGTTTTAATAGTATGGTATCTTTTGACTAGATAGTTGTCGGTCATGTCGTAATTTTGAGGATAATGTGTGTATGAGTTTAAATACCGCCCTCCCTTCCCTTATGTCGATATTGTTGTTACTTTTTCGAGATGCTGTATATAGTTATGTCTTAATGTTATTCAAGTTATATTGTAATTATTTTGGGCACTAGTTGTTTCATATATATAATATTGTTATTACTGTGCTACACTATGTTATGTCGTATTGTCTTTGATGTGATTGTTCATTGTGACGATGGAGGAGGGATTTGGGACCGTATGGTCATTGAAGGCACAGTGATGTGCATTTTGGGAACTGCAGTTGGTTACTGATACATCTACATAGTCATAATTGTTTTCGGTCGTTTACTTCGGTGCTTGTATAAAATTTTGAGGACATTCTATGTATGCTTAAATGTGAGTTATGAAAGACGCCTCTGTTACATTTCTTATATATTCTTGATTAGGTCTAGCCTTATATCATAGCTTTTATTTAGATGCGGTATCGTATATATGCAATTGGACTAACGAACAGCTGGTGTATGAGCCTTGAAGGCAAAATTAAATGTGTTATACGTGGGAGTTACAGGTGATTACTAGAGTATGTGTTTGCATATTTTGGGGTTTAGTTGTGGGTAGTATATACTGAAAATTAAACCTATGGCGATGCTTGTGTATTATAGACGAATACTAGAGTGTCTGAAATGTGAACTGCATGTATGAGCTTATAAGAGTTAGTATCGTAAACCTGTCTGGTAGATTGTTATGAGCGTTTATGTCAACGTTATTGTCTAGGCGTTAAGCGAGATTTTAAATGTGGGAGGTGATGTGTAAGACATGTGACGCGAGAGTGATGGTCAAGATGTTGACAGTAGATGTTGTCATGTATGAAGTGTGTATATACATGAATTCAATCGAGTTGAGCAAAGGCATGTGTGTATATGATAGATGGAGATAAAGTCAATATTATTGAGTATATCTATGTGTGTGGCATGGTTGATGATAAACTATTGGAGTGAGCTAATATAGTTGTATAAGTTGTATGAGCGTATGTTTGAATAGCAACGAGTATAATGGGTAATGAGAACGTGTGTTAATTGTTGCGAACATTGCGGTTATGTGTTCAGATTATAAAGAGTTTAGCTGAAATGTGATATGTTAACGTTGGGGGATCAGCTAGTTGAGGCATACATATAATGTTGTGTTTGGCGAGAAACATAATATGAGTGGAATATTTCGGAAAGGTTTGGCGTGGTAGATCAAGAGTGAGGGTTAGTAGGTAATGCGAGAAGATTGAAAATCAGTTAATATTAGTAAGAAGTGAGAAATGGAGTATTGAAGAATATATGTAAATAGATATATGACAAGTGTTGTAGTTGTGGAGTATAATGGATTAGTGACACAGTGTTGTGAGAAAAACAGATATATAAACGCAAGTGAGTTTAGAGCCGGGGTATGAATTTATTAAACAGTTTGAATGATTCCATTAAATACGGTAATAGATGAAGGATGTAGGAGGACTAGGAAAGTGGACTGAGTGAAATCACATAATTAAACGTTGGTTGAACATAATGGGTGACTCCTTACTGTTTTATAGACTTAGGGTAGCTAGTGTGAGGGGAAAAGAAATAACGTACTAGCATACGAGTGACGAGGCAATGAAAGGCTCAATACTAGGGAAGAAAGAACGTGCGTACTGACCATTAAGAGTTGTATATTGTCAAAATGTATATATACTTTGGGATATGTGGGCATACGAGTAACTCGCAACATTAGGGTGTATCTAAGATGGTGAAGTATACTATTTCGTCATACATTAAAAAGGTTAGTAAAAGTAAATGTGTTAAGACATATCGGTCAGGTGAAATAGTTCAGCATGGTGAGCGTGTGGGTGGAATAAGATATAGTGAGGATACAGATAACGTTACTAAGAAGAGTACGAAATGATGATCAGGGCATGAGCGTATGACGAGGAACCTGTGGCACAAACATGTATAGAATGAATTTTATTGGAGGATAAGTACTATTAGTATCTGGGTAATAGTATGCATGTGTCTCTAATAGGTCGGTAATGGTAACAATACGGAATAGGTGAGAAGGCTCCGAGGGATATGAGTTAAGTATACCAACAACAGGGAACGATTAAGATTAAATAGTGGGATACTAGAATAAATTAGTGAGGGTTATCGTGTATGTAACACCCCGACTTTTCCTAATATTAATTATTTCGTCTCAATAATATTCGTAATTCATTTCTCTTGATTTTCTCATTCTTAGCTCGAGAAAATCAGTTCAATTGTCGCGTGGGTTAAGCTACACTGTAGTCAGAACTTAAAAACGGAGTAATTAACTTAAAAATAGTGTAATTTCCTCATACGAACTCCGATTCAGGTGATTCAAAAGGCTAAACTGCGTATTTTTTCGACGCCGTCGCAACTGCCAAATTTTCAGGAGCCATAGTGAACCGCTCCATCCGGGCCGAGCTGCTCCCTTAACTCGGGTTGAGTTTTAGGGCTTCCTTGGGCTTGCTTCTTGCCTAAGACATTATAGTATTTCATTCCCTCTTTACCCTAGCTCCCAAATCAGTTTTGTATCTTCCTAATCTCATTCATAATCTCATCTCATTCATCCCTCATAATTCTCCCACAAAAAACTCTCTCAAACTCATCAAACTCCATTGTTGATCATCCTTTCTTTCATCTCTTTAGCCCTAAACCTTTCCTAGTCAATTCCCTCGGTATATGATCTCTTTTAGCTCTTTTATTTTTTTGATTTTGCATTATTTTATATGTGTTTATGGTGTTGTTCTTATGTATTGTATGATTTATGTGTGCCCTAATCAATAGGAGAGAATTGGAGATAAAACCCCAAGTTCGGATTTCTCTGACCCAGGTTCACTAAACGGAAGATCGCCGGAGATCCGACCGTCCGATTTGGCCGAAATTTTTACAGCATATTCCTGACTCTTGGGGCTACCTTTTCACCGTTCAAAATTTCATTTGGAGCTCTGGATCGTCTGTTATCGCGTCTGGACAGAAGGGTTGAAAACTGTGCTTTTCTTTGGCTTGTTTGGAAAAGGTAACTAGGTGTAGCCCTAGACATATTTTGACTTGTGTGAGACCATGTGATTAATTAAGGATGTTTGATTGTGTTATGAATGTGAAGATATGAACCTTGGGTTGGATGTGCTATGAAATTATGTTCTTTGGTCTTAATTGTGTTGGTCTCACACTATTGTGTCTAATGGAACGAATTTGGATGTTTGTCATATTGAATTTGGGTTATATTGTTATTAAATTGATTAAAGATGATCACTTTGGGAATTATAATGGTTTATTATGGCTACTCTTGAGTTCTTATAGTTATTACTCCGTATTTAACATGTTGAATATGGTTAGTGTTGAGATTGGTTACAAAAGGGGTCAATTATGTTGTAGTTGTGTATATGATGGACATTGTGATGATTTTGAATAAAGGATGATTGATTTGTTGTTGATTGTGAGTTGATTCAGGTTATTGAATTGACTTGTTTGATTGCTTGAGTTGAGTGTGCGTACGGGTACTGTTTTGGCACGTACGTGAGGAGCTACGATGTCTTTTGTAGAACGGATACCGCCCATGATCCCCTCGGCTATTCTTGTTGCTTAGTTAGAGCGACTATGGGTTCTCAACCATGTTGGTTAGAGACTATGGTTTATATACTGTCGTCACCGTTCTTGTTGCTCGGTGGGATTTGGCCAAATTTAGACTATGAGATTGAGGAACTTCTTGTTGCTGTTCCGCCATAGGGTTTGGATGATTCTTGTTGATTCATCCGGGGTGATTCTTGTTGCTTCACCCAGTGCTCTGTGCTTACTCTTGCAGGTTGTTGTTGTTGTCTGTCATCTTGTTGTTGACAGTTTGAGCTTGTGCATCTAAATTGGACTAGTCATTGTCAGGTTGTATTGGTTATGTATGTTTACAGGTTTTTGCGTGACGGTTGGTTGAGTGTGGTAGCTAGTGAGTTGGCTTGAGGTTGCTTTGTGGTTACTATACCTTTGGGTTGTTTGTTGTATTGTTGTCTATTTTGGTTATGTTGAAATATGACTAGGGAGCACCTAGTTACTCCCCACTGATTGTGGCTGTTACATATTTTTGTGGCAGGTATGCGCGGGGACGGGTATTTGTTTGAGGAAGCCGTGAGGAATGACCTCGTAGCTAGCCTTAGATGCTTGGATTGATTTTATTAGACTTGTGTTTAGACTTTATCGTTTTCTTATGGTTGTATATTGGAATTTTGGATGTACGGGGTATTTACTCCCCACTTTTAGACCTTGAGGTCTACTTTATTTTTGGTTTGGTTCGTTTTAGACGGTTTGTGAGTGACGATCCGGATTCACGGTGTTTCCGCCACCGTGGTTTTCATCTTTATTTTCATTTTCTCTTTTAAAAACCCTTTTTAAATCGTATTTTAATTTGTTGAAAAATCCGGGTTGTTACAGTGTAAGCTTATGATAATAATTCATCTCCTAGATTAATAGAACAGGAATAAAGACATAGATTGTAGTGGATAAGGGTAATTTTACTATGGTGCCTCTAGTCTAGTGTGAACTTGCTGGCACAATTGTAATTAGTCGTAATCATCTTTTAGCTTTGACTATGGTGCACATTTGTACAGCGGCGTATTACCTCTCTGTGTGATCTAGAATGGTGATTTATAAAGGGTAGTAATATTAATTATATGCATAGTACATACTAGGAAACGTGATTGTGGTCAGCTATAATGCATCAGTTGCATGAGCAGTCAACAAACGTTTTAGTTTGGAGATATCGTGAAATATGAGATAATATATGAGAAATGCTTTGTGGAGCATCAGGGGTGGCATTGCACATAAAAGTTGTGTTTTAGTTAGTCTATATCTCGAAGATACAGCATTCCCAGAGTGCCCTTATGTTTTCTTATACACATATATTCGTCGTGACTATTCAATTGGAAAACGTTCATCCATATTGTTATCTCGTACCTTGGAACCGTATAGTCAAGTTTTGTAGAGTGAAAGTGGTCAAAGTAAGAAAAAAATTATAGTTATGATGATAAAAGGAAGCTGCTGTCATAAGTCAAAGTTTTAATATGATGAGGTTACACCCCTTATATGCCTAGCTATTGCCAATTTTGAATTGCCACGATGCTTGTGATCCGTAACTCTTGGAACCATTTTTGACGTATGTTGTTAGTTACGCGGACGTAACTCTTTTTTTTGGGGGGTAGAAACTGCGCGAATTTTGTTTTCTATTGTTTGCATGTTGTGGGAGTTTATGTGGCACTAGCTTGACCTTAGCGCTGGTTGATCATGAGGTGAACTTGGTTGTGTACGTGTTTACACGTTAGCTTGTATTGTGATGTCGTTAGCTATTCTTGTGCTGTTATTGGTTGGCTTGTTAGTGTTATGAATTTCGGGGCGAAATTCTTTTAAGGAGGGAAGACTGTAATACCTCATATTTTCTTAGTCGTTTAGGTGTTGATTATTTTACATAACTCTGATAATTTATCTTCTTGTTCATGCGCGGGTTTAAGCAAGGCGATTAATAAGTGTGGTTAGATTTTTGGATAGTGGAATTTCGGGACGAAGTTCATTTAAGGGAGGAAAACTGTAATAATAGGGGTTTACGACAATAGCAATAATACGTTTTTAGTATACATGCTTATAGCCGTTGGACTCGAAACAAATTGAATAATCGTGTTTTGGGGATAATCACGTGTGACATGATTACTAACTCATAAATTAGCCCTGTTAGTGGATTTTGGATTACGGTTTGACCAATTTGACCGCCCTTCTCTTTTAAAGTCATTTATTTGGTTAAGTAAGTATACAAACCTCCATCACAAAATCATTTTACCTTTCCTTCTCTATAATCTGAAAATAATAGTCTATCTCTCTCCTAAATACCGTACAAACACATCACCATTATCGGCCCACTTTGCTTCACTGGTTCCGGCTCGTTTCTTCGCCGTTTCCATCGGTTTTCGCGGCGATCTCTTCGTTTCTTCTTCCTTCTCCTAATTCAAACGTCTAATTGTGAGGTGAGCTCGTTCTTCCTCGCCATTTCTGCCAAAATTCGTAGGCTCTAAACCCTAGTTTTGGGAGTTTGTAGTTTTAATTGATTTTAGTTGTTTATATACTTTAATTAGGCCCTAATTAGGTTGTAACGGATAGTAATTGCGTGATTTTAGTCGGTGGTGCTTTGAAGGCGACAAAAGGGTCGGTTTTTCCCTCAAGATCAACTATGGTGCGGTACTTCAAGGCTTCTTTCGATTCCTCTCAAGGTACTCGGACGCTGTCTTGCTAGCTTGGGGCGCTTGGAGGGTTCGCTAGAGTCGAGTCGAGTCTAGTCCCACCATAGACGTTTCTTTACTTTATCGCCGATTTCTTGGCTGCGTGCCTTATTCTTTATCGTGGATAGCGGTTGTAGATTGAGAGTTTTGTTCACCCCTTTTTTGATGCTATCAGTTATTTATATATATCCAGGTTTTGTCTTGAGATTACAGGTGTTTGCCAATGGACCCGTTCAGTCGGGTCCTCAGAACATCCGCTATTTAGGTGGGGTCCTTGGCCTAAATGGGGTGTTCTGACGCTTATAGAATTCCTTTTCAATGAGATTGAAACACAGTCGTGGTGGGAATTTCTATAGTATTCCTTTGAGTCGATTCTTTGTTTGAAGCGATTGTCTAAGTCGGTGCAGTTTCCGAGTGACTTTCATTTTTGTCCTAAGCCATGCCGTGAAAGGGGGTTATAAGGGCATCTTTGGGGTCATGGTGATCTGCATCATACAGTACAATCGAGTGGAAGGGAAATGTCCACCCTTGTCGGGGTAAAACATCTTTGGGCCACTCGAGGAGTAGTCGCTGAAAATGCGTGGCCACGCTCGGTAAGAATCTACGGTAAATTCCCCGGTCAGACAGCTACTGTCCTTATCGAGAAAACCACTCACGATATATATCTCAGGATGCAAGTACGACCTGTAAGACACCTTGCATCGAGTGGGAGATGTGAAACGGACATGAGAATTGGTAATGCACAACTTGTCTCGGACAAGTGGGAGATTGTTGGAGTATGTGTCCTCCACAATAGTGCGATTACTTAATAAATCACAATTAAGGAATACGTGGGGATAATCCTAGATTATTGTCAATTGATTAACGTACATCAATAACGGTTGGCTGACTAGAGTTTGACGTTATTGTCGTGAGAGCGGCGGTAATCAATTGATCCCTTTAAGTCACACCTAAAGGAACATACTCCAAATATTAAAGCTAATTAATTGTATGAGATACGATTAGATTAGTGACTTGATAATTCGACTAACGGTTAGTCAATGTATTAATTTAGAGAGAAATCGAGTTGTGAACTCGGATGATTTAATTTTATATCGATAAAATTATTAGAGGAGATGGGAATTAGTGATTAAGTGTTAATTCACTAATTGTGTATATTCTACTAATCATATTAGTAAAAGTACATTTTAATATATGTGTAAGTGTACATGTATATTAAGGAAGAGTTTAATTAATTTACACTTTATTATATTAGATAATTAAGTGGTAAATTATATCTATTTGTGAGACAAATATTGATAAACAAAATGGACCCATGTTACTCACATGGACCGTCCAAATAGGCAAGAAAGGAGAAGAAGCTTCTTCTTGTTTTGTCTTATTTGTTTTGTTAGTTTGCTTCTTGTTGATGCATGCAAAAAAAAGCATAATCATTGACATGCAACAATTTTCTCTTCTCAAGAGAAAAACTCTTCTCTTCTCCTCTTGTCATTTAGGCCGGCCCCCCCAAGTGTGTTCAACACACTTCATTTTGTTTTATTTTTGTTATAAAACATAAGGCAAAAGAGAAAGTATTATTCATGCTTTCTCTCCCTCTCACTCACCATTCTCTCTAAACATAATACTCTCTTTATACTATTCTTACTAAGAGTTAGTAATAATATTATAACATATTATCAAATCATACTAAGTGATTTCTAGTCCAATATCCTTAGTATTTTTGGAGTGTTCTTGGGTGCATCTTTTAGGAGGTTTCCTACTTTGAAAACTCGGGTTTTTGGAGGATCATCCTAAAACTTAAGCTCAAGAAACAAAACTAGAAAGGAGTTCTAGTTTTGTGCCCAACATTTCCCTTTGAGAAAGGTATAATATTTCTAAACTTGTAACAAAGTGAATTTGTACTACAATAGATCTTGCTAAATCAAATTAGAGTAATTTGATTTACACTAATATTTGATTAGTGATTGGGATGAGATCCCTACAATGTCTACTTAATGAAGCATAAAAGTGAGTCCTTCGACAAGTTCAAGGAATTCCAGAATAAGTTGAGAACCAACTGGATAGAAAGATAAAACCACTACGTTCAGATCGTGGTGGCGAATATCTTTCAACTGAGTTTGATCAACACCTGAAAGACCGCGGGATAATCTTGCGATTAACTCCACCCTAACACCACAACTGAATGGTGTGTCCGAACGCAGGAATCGAACATTACTTGATATGGTTCGATCCATGATGAGTCACACGGTTGTACCTGACTCATTATGGGGCTATGCTCTTTTGTCAGCTGCTCTTATACTTAACCGAAGTCCGACTAAAGCTGTTGACAAGACTCCATACGAGTTATGGAAGGGAACGGTCCCTAACTTGTCCTTTATTCGGGTTTGGGGGTGCGAGGCTTATGTCAAGTGGAGACACGAGGATAAGCTCGGCCCGCGATCGGTCAAGACATACTTTATTGGTTATCCAAAAGGAATGTTTGGTCATTACTTCTATTCGCCTACCGAACACCGAGTTTTTGTTGCGGCTAGTGCGAAGTTCTTAGAGAAAGAGTTTCTCGAAGACAAGAGAAGTAATAGAACCTTCGATCTGTCGAAGATTCCTGAACCAACAACCGAGCAACCAATGGAGGAAACTGTTCCTTCTTCGTCTGCTGCGGTCAATATTCCCTTGGAACCCAGAAGGTCGGGTAGACTCTCCATTCCTCCAGATAGATACATCGGTATGGTTGAGGAGAATGGGAGAGACGACGTTTTAGTCCTTGAGAGTAACGAACCCGTAACCTATAAAGGTGCCATGACGTGTTCTGACTCAAAGTTATGGCAAGAAGCCATGCAATCCGAGATGAACTCTATGTACGAGAACAATGTATGGGATCTGGTTGACTTACCTGATAAGGCTAGGCCTCTTCAGTGCAAATGGCTTTACAAGGTAAAGCGATCTGTAGAAGGACAACCAGATATATACAAGGCACGACTAGCGGCAAAGGGTTTCACTCAAGTGCAAGGGTTGCACTATGATGAGATCTTTGCACCCGTAGTCATGCTTCGTTCCATTCGGATTGTCTTAGCGATTGCCGCCTTTCATGACTATGAAATTTGGCAAATGGACGTGAAAACCGCCTTCTTAAACGATTATTTGGAGGAGGAGTTGTACATGGTACAACCCGAAGGTTACACAGATCCTGAAAATCCTAAGAAGGTTTGCAAGCTTAAGCGTTCCATCTATGGACTTAAGCAAGCTTCACGGAGTTGGAATCATCGCTTCGACCAAGTGATAAAGGAGAATGGATTCACTCGATCGGTCGAGGAACCATGTCTATATATCACGTCGAGTGGGAGCAAGACTGTCTTCCTAATACTGTATGTCGATGACATTCTCTTGATTGGGAATGACATACCTCACTTAACTTCGGTAAAAGTATGGTTAAAGAACCATTTCCAGATGACAGATCTGGGTGAGGCACAACGTATTTTGGGGATCCGTATCTATAAAGATAGATCACGACGGATGTTATCCCTCAGTCAGGAGTCTTATATAGATAAGATTCTTGAGAGGTTCAGCATGACCAACTCCAAGAAGGGGAACCTTCCAATGATCTCTGGAGTGCATTTGAGTAAAGCTCAAGCACCAAAGACATCGGAAGAGGTCGAGCGCACGAGTCGGATTCCATATGCATCAGCTATAGGATCGATCATGTATGCCATGATATGCACACGTCCGGACGTGGCATATGCATTGAGTATGACGAGCCGATACCATGGCAATCCAGGTGAAGCACACTGGATAGCTGTAAAGAACATTCTTAAGTACCTACGTAGGACTAAAGATTGGGTATTGACTTATGGAGGAGACACTGAGCTATGCGCAATCGGTTACGCAGATGCTAGTTTCCAGACGGAACGAGATGACTCGAAGTCTCAATCTGGATTCGTTTTTACTCTAAATGGCGCTGCGGCCAGCTGGAAAAGCTCCAAACAAACAGTTATAGCAGATTCCACGACTGAGTCCGAGTACTACGCCGCTCTTGAGGTCGCTGCGAAGGAAGCTATATGGATGCGTCAGTTCTTACAAGGACTAACAGTAGTTCCTAGTTCGAATGACCGGATCACCATCTATTGCGACAATAGTGGTGCCATCTTCCAGGCAAAGGAGCCGAAGTCCAGCAACAAGTCTCGGCACGTGCAAAGGAAGGCTCACATGATCCGAGATTACGTGATTGACAAGATTGCTACGGATGATAACGTGGCAGATCCTCTCACTAAACCGTTGAGACATGATAAGCATAAAGGGCACGTTATTTCCATGGAAATTAAGCGTGTTCCTGAGTTGTATTAGTTGTTTGTATGGATTTGACACTTGTTTTTCCTAAAACTTCTAATAAAATCATCGTTTTGTTATATATATTGTTTTTCATGAGGGTTGTGCAGACAACGTTGAACACCTCAAAGTGAACTGAATTGCTTTATATTTTGTTTTGGTCCGTGATCGCCTACACGAGCTGATAACTCTGGCAATCATTTTGTGACGTCGATTGATGGTGGGTTCAACGAGGCATAAGTCAAACTGTTGACTGATCGATCACATATGCGGGTTTACTGAAATCGCGCAGGACAATTTTTGTGACGACTACATGGAGTCCTAAATGTTTCAGAACATTAGGTGTCGGGTCGTGGATAGGACATCCATAGTGTTCCTAGAGTCGATTCTTTTGACTATCGACTGTCTCTTGAGATTAAGGCAGATTTTGGGTGACTTTGGTTTCTTTCTCACGGTCGACCGTAACAGGAGGCCAAGTAGATTTTCACTGGGTCATTTCATGCTGCGCTTACATCTGCAGGATTCGAGTTGAGGAAAATATCCAACTTCTATCGAGTTATAATACTTTTTCTCAGGGCCACTCGAGGAGCTGTAACTGGAAATGCATGGCCATGCTCGAATAATGATTCGTTTATTAGTTAAGTTACTCTCTAGTCGGGGAAACCACTCTTGATTCTGATCACTTGTAAACTACGACCTTTGTGAATACGGACTTTGCAAATTGGTTTACATTGAGTGGGAGAAATTTATTATGGATATGAGAATCGGTTATCGCACCTACACTTGTACGGACAAGTGGGAGATTGTTGGAGTTAGTGTCCTCCACAGTTAGTGCAATAACATAAATAAATCTCTAAAGGTACACAGGGTACATTTCGTATTTAATCAGTTGATTAACGTTTATCGATAACGGTTGGCTTGCTAGATAAGTTTGACGTTATTGTCATACAGATGGCGGTGATCAACTGGTCCCTAAGAGTCACACCTAAAGGATGTGTTTGAGAGATATGATTATTTGAGAAAATGATCATATCGATGCCTTACTTAATGACTAAACGGTTAGTCAGTGTTGTTGACTAAAATGTTAGTCAGTGTGATGATGTTACTGACTAAAATGTTTGTCAGTGTAATGGTGATACGGCTATTTAATACAGATTAAATAATATTAGCTAAGACGAATTAAATGTAATTCGTAAATTGAATATAAAATGTTATATTTAATTGTTGTGTATAATGCAAGCTAACTAAATATAAACCGTTATAATTAATTAGTAAATTATAAGTATAAGGATATTTATAGTATATTATAGTCGGTCCATACAGATGACACTAGTAATATATTGCATTATATTCTAAGCTAAAATGACCAAGAGAAAAGTGTCCAGATACATTCTGACCCGATACACTTTGTATCTTGATCAACAAGTGAAATATTTGAGGAGAATTAAATCTCCCCAAATACAAGATAGAGGCCGGCCATATTGGATGGAGAGGAGTATATTTAATTTCCTAATTCTATTCTAATGCTACTCTAATTCATTCATCACATTCACAACACAAAATTCTAGAGAGAAAAACTGTTTTCTTCTCTAAATTTTCTAGCAATTCAAGAGTCATATCACAATCATATCTTGGGTGTTTCGATTAGGAGATACCATAATTTTGGTATTGTTCTTAGGCCGTTTTACTAGGATTAAAAGGTTAATTCTAAATCTCTAATTTATATTATGCAATTTCTTTTATGACTTTAAATCTTATAAAGTTTTTCATTATAATCCTGTGAATTTTAAGGACTATATACCGATATTATCCTACACGTTCATGTGTGGTCCGCACTCGCCATCGTGGATTTGGGATATGATTTTTTTGTTCCTTTTTGTGAACGACACACATGAGTAGTGTACCATGAGGTGTCTTTTTGAGTTGTTTGCCCATTTCTATCAAGAATTATGATTCTAAGAGTCTGATGGCTCGCTTTCCGCACTTGTCAATGTTTGGTGGGTATTCAACGTTGGTTTTGTAGTTGAGGATGGCTTGGTACCAAGGTTCATTTTGTTCGTCCTCAGCCTCAATATCGCATATGTATGCGGGTTTGTGTCTCATTTCGACCACGATGAGAAGTTTAGCCATTCCCGGAGAAATGTTGATTAGAGATGCTAGTTTGGATAGAACGTCCGCGAATCGGTTTTCTACGCGTGAGAGGTGCAAGAACTCCACGTGGTTGAACTTCGTGATGAGTTCTTGAATTTTGCTTTCGTATTGTGCTAGGTTTCCATGTGCCGGATATCTGGTTGATGGTTAGGGAGGACTCCCCGTATACCCTTAGGTTCTTCACGTTGAGTACAAGCGCGGCCTGGAGTCCATGCAGGCACGCTTCGTATTCGGCGGCATTATTTGTCACATCAAAGTCTAGTTTGATAATTAGGGGTGTATGGTCGCCGTTTGGGGATATGAGTAGTATTTCTATACCACAACCTCGATAGTTGGATGCTCCATCGAAGTATAGCTCCCATTGCTCGTATTGTACGATGTATATTCCATCGTCGGGCAAGGACGAGGTGTCGATGACGGGTTCCTCGAAAATTGCATTTTTTTGCTAGAAAATATGAGACTGCTCGTCTGTTGATTGCTTTCAGGGGTACGTACTTACGATTAAATTCGGCTAGGAGAAGCGCCCATCTGGCCATTCGTCCGTTAAGTATTGGCTTCTCAAATAGGTACATAGCGAGATCCATTATTGAATAGACCATCGTTTGGTGTGTTAACATGTAGTGTCAGAACTTCTTGGAAGCCCATAATAGTGCTATGCAGCTTTTCTCGACGGGTGTATATCGAGTTTCGTATTCGAGGAACTTTTTGCTAATGTAGTAAATAGCTCGCTCATCGCCATCGACCTCTTGGGCGAGCATGGCTCCCATTGCGATGGGTGTTGTTGTTAAGTAAAATGACAAGGGTAAGTCCTTTTGCGGGGGTCGTAGTATCGACGGGTTGGAGAGTACCTCCTTGATTTTTTTAAATGCGTCTTGACATGATTCGTTCCATTCAACGTGGACGGTTTACTTTACCTTTTTGAAAACTGGTTCACATATCATGCATGGTGAGTTTGCTTATGAATTGGAAAATGTATTGTATTTGTTGTAACACCCGGTGTTGTCCGAGGTTATTCGGGCCGGGTACCCGTTGAAGAGGTTCATGTGTTGGCTCAAGTGACATAGTGCTTAAAACGATTGTAAGTACTACTCATATCAACAAGATGCATCTTCTTTTCTGGTGGCTCATCTTTAAGAACTTTACAGTTAAGCGTGCTTGCTGGAGAGTAGTCTTAGGATGGGTGACCTCCTGGGAAGTTCTTAGGATGTGCACGAGTGAGGACAAAGTGCGCTGGAAAGGACTCGTGTTGGTCTGTGGGCGATGTACGCAGCCTGGCGAGCTACCGTGAATGACATTTCGGCCTTTAGTTGGGGCCGGGGTATTACAAATGGTATCAGAGCAACCCGGCGACCGTGTGGTCGAATCCTGTGTCTTGTTGGCCAGGTACACACCTAGGTGGGGAGGATTCTGGAATGCTATATTGTAAGTAGCGACCAGGCGCAACGAGGACGTTGCGTTCTTCAAGTGGGGGTGTGTAACACCCGGTGTTGTCCGAGGTTATTCGGGCCGGGTACCCCGTTGAAGAGGTTCATGTGTTGGCTCAAGTGACATAGTGCTTAAAAGGATTGTAAGTACTACTCATATTAACAAGATGCATCTTCTTTTCTGGTGGCTCATCTTTAAGAACTTTACAGTTAAGCGTGCTTGCTGGAAAGTAGTCTTAGGATGGGTGACCTCCTGTGAAGTTCTTAGGATGTGCACGAGTGAGGACAAAGTGCGCTGGAAAGGACTCGTGTTGGTCTGTGGGCGATATACGCAGCCTGGCGAGCTACCGTGAATGACATTTCGGCCTTTAGTTGGGGCCGGGGTGTTACATTTGTCCTAGGAATCTTGTGGACACCCGTATTTGTACCCTCCCAAAAAAACCATGTGATGTAAAAGGACTCATGTTTTTATGTTAACTTAGACGGTTTACTGATGTCGCATTCGAGTATAATCATTTTAATGCATAAACGAATCGAAATATGAAATGTCGCTTAATTAAATGTTCGCCAGTTCATTTAGAGTGTAGCCTGATTCACATGGCAGCGCATCCAAACCCAATACACAAAAGTAACCCAAACACAATTCATTTGGCTCTTTTCCTTACAAAAGCTCAGTTCAATTCTCCTCAATTTCTACATTTAGGTTCGGTAGCTAAAACCACTATTTAGCATCATTCTTTGCAAAAACTGACCTTACGGGTCATCTTATTTTAATATCTCCTTCAAAATGAGCTTTTTTCATATTTTCGGGTTTCGAGACTAAAATCGAACCCGACTCTGATTTTGGCCCGCTTCTCAAGGCTCTGAGCCCAGCACAACCTAGTTAGGCCCTCAAAGAGCTCTCCAGCTGAGTGCCTTAGAGCATAAGCAAATCAATTATACAGTATCTTTTCTTAATCTCACAAAATCTAAACTAGAAAAGATTTAGAATAAGGCAAAACAAGACCCCTAAACCGCCTCAATACATGTGGTTTAGGGAGCCGCCTCAGCTGAGGCGATTTCCATGACCTCCTTTACCCAATTACTATATATACGAATCTTTACCCGAGGTTTGAATACACAATTCACATTATTCACGCACGCAATTCAACACACAACTCTCTAGCAACCCCAACAAAAGTCGGTCCATCTATCTCTCACAAAAACCTCACACACCCCAAACTTCGAATTCTTCACAGTTCTCGTGTTGAATTCCACATTTCTTTGTTATATCGAAACTCTGCCTATTTTCCTTGGTGAATTAAGTAGTATTCGACCCACACATGGGTCGATCTCACTTCTCTTGACTAACAAAGGGATTACATTGATGCTCCTCGGCTTTGGCAACTAAGACCGATTTTTATAATATTGTCTTACAATGGGGTGGATATACTATTTACCTCGCACCCCACGAAAGTTGCATAAGAAACGACCTTAAATTAAAACGAATCAACGGATTTAATTTGAGTTTATGCATCTGCATCTTCTTTTTATGCATTAAGACGATATTGACATAAACTAACTGTTTTCGTTAAACATCGTTTAAACATGCTAAAACTAAGTTTTAAACAACTTAACAAAACAATTTTTGCATCATGCATAGCGAGCCGCCTCCGCACTGACGGTTTAGTACACAAACCGCCAGTACAGAAGCAGTTTGCAGGGTAAGCCGCATGGCAACATGCGGTTTCCCCTCTCCTTTTGCATTCATCTTTTTACTTTAATATTGCATATGCATGTAGCGAATAACCTTAACTCAAATACTTTTAATGGATTGTTCTTGAGCTAGTAGTGGCTATTTTCTAAAAACTTAAAACTCAGTAAATAAAACGTAGTCCTATAGCAGTAGCAGTGGGTCAATTTATACAAAACTATCAAAATTACAATACGTCCAATCCGGCCTGATTGGCTGAGTGATCCGGCCGTACTACCTCCCGCTCATGCATCTTCACTTCTTTTCTCATTATCTTCATTTATCGCTTGATTTTCGAGCTCTTGGGATGGCTCGAGTTTGGTCTCGTGATCTTGGTACTCGTGCTTGCTTACATGACTCAATATGTGGCTCAAGCCCGCCAAAAACATGCAAAACATAACAGAAAGCAGCAGTACCGCAATACCTAGCGAAATAGCTCATATAATATAATAACTTTAACTAAACGCGAGCTAAATGCGACTAATCAGGGTTACGAAAAATAATATTAAATAGACACATCAATTATCAGGGATAATCAACGATTTAGAATTAAAATTTTAAGGATGCCTGATGAGTAATGATGATTGTAGGGATTTTGTAATGTTTACATGATTAGTATTGTTGTAGAAATGCTGAATGCATAACTTCTTTTCTAGTTACTTCGTATCTTCTTCATTGGACTGTTGAGTACGCCTTGGTATCCTCAACATCCCGCGAAGATACACCTAATTTTTAGGGAGATTGACAGTAATTAGGGAGGCGTTGCTTTGACCCTTATTTCTTCAAGACTAGCTTCTGATAACAGTTCCTTAAACTTAGCAACTCAGCTCCTTATATTACTCGCCTTGGATATTTTCACATGTGTATTTATTTGACTGCCACCTCAACGGTTCTCAACTTTCACTCCATGCCAATGTCAAAGTGTACGGATTGGAATAAACCCAAATTTGGGCCCAACATTATAAGACGCACAAAAGGGGAACGAAATCATAAAATTACATTTTTGAACTTAAAAAAATGGGTTAGAGTCGACCCACCTTGACCTTAAAACATGTGTTTCCGTCTTATTTTGAGGAAGACTTGTTGATTTAGATCCTTTTTATTCCCTTTTCTATTCATTTTATTTCAACGGTTTAAAATTAAGGAAAAATTCACGAGAATAATCTAAACTAACACTTATCCTCCAAAAATTATCCAAACTCAAAATAATCTCAACTATTGAAAGTTATTCCAATAACATACTTTCGTCAATTTTAACCGGCTCAAAAATGTATAAAAAAAGTCAAACCGATTTTAATTTTAGATAGAATAAGAGTGAAGAAAATTTTAATCCGCTTTAACCTTCTTTTGTACCTTTTTGAGTCGGTTAAAATTGGCGAGAGCATATTATTGGAATAATTTTCAGTAGTTGAGATTATTTTGGGATTATTTTGAGTTGAGATTATTTTTGCAAGATGGGTATTAGGTGGGATTATTCTTGTGAATTTTTCCTAAAATTAATTGCAAAATTGTCTAACAGTTACTTCTAAGTAATAGAGATAATATCATAGAAAAATAACACTCCACTATACAAATTTTAAGAAAAATTTACTAAAATATACAATACTAAAGTATAAGTGACTTTCTCAACATATACTAAATTTCAATTATTTTTAAGGGATATTTCACATGAATAAACCAACATATTGATGATCTTTTGTAAATATATCAACCTATTGATTAACTCTAAATAAACCAACCTATGCACCTCATATTCCAATATTATACTATCTTTATTTTTTAATCGATTATTAGGGGTAAAGACACATGTTTTCTCCTTTTGTTCTCTCTATAACATCTATAATTAGGTGAAAGCATGTGGCTTATAGTTTTCGTTTTAGCCCAAACTACCGTTTAAAAACCGAGATGGTATATAATATTTGAAGATGGGGTCCAATGGTTGGTTTATAAAAGTTAATCAAAAGGTTGATATTTTTATGGAAGACCACTGATAGTTTGGTTTATTCATGTAAAATTTTCCTATTTTTAAAATAAACGGAGTAATTAACAATAATTTGTATACACTTCTCAAAATATACTAAGACAATTTGTCACGAGATATTTTAGAAGTTATTTTTTTTCTAGCTTAGAGTGATAAGCATTTTAATTTTTTTTCACTAAATTGGGTGACTTTTCAAAAAAATTATACGGAGTACTTGATAAATCGTGATATTTGAGTGTATTTTAACAATATTTGAACTCAAGAGTGTTTTAAGAAGATTTTTATTTATTTATTTATTTTTAATTTATGCGTCTAGTGGGCTTATGATAAGAGAGAATAAAAAAAAGGGATATTCTCTCAAAATCTCATAAGAAATATAAATATAAATTACAGAATAAGTTTTTGAATTTTCAATATGAAAAACGGAGAAATTTCAAAAATCGTACATAAGTTTGTACAATACTGAGTATATTATTATGAATTTTCCGTTAAATTTTAGGAAAATTTGATATCAATAATCCTAAATGAAATTATTCCAATAACATACTCCTATATTTTAGCCAAATTTAACTGGTTCAAACATGTACAAAAGAAGGTCAAATCAATTTTAATTTTCAATAGATTAAATATATTATTGAAATGAATTGAAATTATTAAAATTATTTACCAAAAATAGAGATTAATTGGGATTATTCTCGTAAAATTTTGCTAAATTTTATCTTTTTTACAAAGCAACAACCACAGTGCTGAGTTGTCAGCCTGTGGTTGAAAGTTGCTTTTTTAAAGTGGGTCCCTCCACTTTTCACCCTTCAATTAATTCTTTATTTAGCACCTCTTAAAAAGTAAAACAAAAAATGCAAGTATGAATGAAGTATTTTAAATTCTGAATTGTTTTGGCCTTTTATCCTTATCATAATCAGATTACATATATTTAATTAGAGACCAAAATATAAATTTACAATTTACAATTTAAAATTACACACCTAAATAATTACAAATTACAAACTTAGATTTACAAAATAATACGGAGTAAATAACAAAATAATTACTCCGTGCAAACTTAGAAATATAATTTTCAATATAAATAGAAAATTTTTAAATTATAAAATTCGATTGATATAACAAGTACGGAATATATATTAATTACAAACTTATAAAAATTTTTAAATTATAATTTTCAATACAAAAATCGGTATTATACCATTATCATAAAGAACATATCATAGGTAGACAGATCTAACAATGGAGATATCATGCATAAAAAAATTCCGAATTTTAATGGATGTTTTCAGTGTTTTGGGTGTGGTTAAATAAGTGTTTGAGAGAGATTGATAGGAGTGAGAGTGAGAGTTAGAGTGAAAGGCGAAAGAGTATGAGGAAGAAGTTGGGTGAGGATGAGAGTGATAGGCGTGAGTGAATAGTGACTAGGGTAAGGATATTACGTTTATATTCATGCAAGTCATGTTAGGTTAATTAGGTCAAACTTAGGTAAAAAATGGGCTTTGAATATTGGGTTATAAAATAGGCCTTTTATATATCCTTTAATAATTATTGAGCCGAAGATGAAATGTTACGTTAATACTTAGATCTAAATGAATTATTGAATGATCATATTACGTTTATATTACGTAAATAATCATATTACGTTTATGTATATTACGTTAATAATCATATAAGGTTAATAATAATATTTTGTTTATATATTACGTTAATAGTCATATTACGCTTATATATGTTTAGCATTTCAAATGAAATATCAAACCTTTATATTTATTTTTGTAATACAAATTTATATGACAGTCCTACAACAAATATCCCTTTTATTAACCCGTATTATTTTTAGATACATCGTAATCTAAATCAATTTTGAACAACTGTGCAGCAAATAACAGTCGTGCCCAACGTGCATCTTCAACCATTCAAGATTCGATTGTTTGTCGTCGTGTTCCATTCGCATGTTTGTAACTTTTAGACGTACTTAAAATTATGCAAACTATAAGTTTCTCGACCCATTTATGATTTTAATAGACCATAATATTTACATATCTTTTTAAACTACAATCCAATTATTATAATCCAATACTAAGTTTTAAAGATATACGAAGTATTAAATTATGAGAAAAATAAAAGTATTACTTCCTCCATTCCGTTTGATTCTATACGTTTGACCAAAACACGGTAATTAAGGTAGAAGAAAATCAAGTGGGGTAGATAATGAAATTACTTAAATACCCCTACTTTATTGTTTGCAAGTGGGTTGAGTGGGTATTAGTGAAGGGTATATTGGTCTTTTAGTTTAATAAAGTAGAGACTAAAATAGAAATGTATAGAATTGATTGGAATTTCCAAAAAAGGAATATGTATAGAATCAAATGGAATGGAGGAAGTATGTTTTAGCCTTTTAAACTCATCTTCCTTAACAAAGCATGACCACATGTCCATGATAGCCTGTGGTTCAATGTTGACTGGTCAGATTGGATCCTAATTATCTTTCTACCATTTAATTCTCCTTTAATTAATTTTACATATTTATTTTAACTAAATTAATTTCTATTTATCATCTTTTAAACTTCTTTGTGTCAAGATGCTCCATATTTTTGGTGCTCTTAAATTTTGTGACGTAATTACACTTACATTTCATATTTTACAAAATTTCAACATAGCTTAAGATTTAAAATTACATAATTATTTGAATATTTATGTACAAATATAAATTATAATTTTAATGATAATTTCAAAATTAAATTAAAAATACAAAACTAATTTTTTTTTGCATTTTGCACGGGCATAAAATTACACAGCAATTTTTTTATACTCCGTAGTATTTAGTAGGATAATAGTACATAGTAAGTTTTTTGCATTTTGCACGGGCATAAAATTATACATTCAATTTTTTTTTTTTTTTTTTTTTTTTTTTTTTTTTTTATTTTTTTTTTTTGCAATTTGCACGGGTATAAAACTGTTAGTTGTATTTGTACAGGCATAGAATTGTGAAACGACCTAATCTGCCCAAGTGCGGACCAAGCAGGCTTCAAGGCGGGCCTAATCTGCCCAAGTGACGGGCTTCTCGGACAGGACAACCTGTGAACAGCTCTACTTTTGATAACACTAATTCATAGTGGTCACTTCAAAAGGCGCCCTTTATAAACTCATTTTAAATCTCATTATTATAATTTGTCCTTACTTTAAGAGTCACAATTAAAAAGTATCTGAAAATTATGATTTGCGATAGTGAAAAATAAGTCTTATGTAGAACAAATAACGTAGTTTATAAGAAACTCTTTGAGAAATTATAGTACGTTTACCATCTTACTGGAGTATTATTTTCTTTTATCTTAACTTTTTCCGTAATGATTTGAATTTTTTTATCATTTATGATTATGATTGTTTGTCGTATAATTTTGTTGATTTAAGTGCTTTTTAGTGATACGTATACACATTTGATTTTTATAAAAGACACTTTTATAAAACTTATTATACAACGACTTTATTATTCGTATATTCCTACTTAAATTTTATAAAAAAACCCACCCGTGCAATTTGCACGGGCATAACACTAGTTGTATTTTAGGAAATTGACCATCTATTTCCTAATCCGCCATAAACACGGTCTATGCGACTAACCGCCTTAAATTAGTCTGCCAAGTATCTCTATAAATACTCGCCTCTCTCCTCATCAATTCAATTTCATCCGCCCACAATCTAAATCCTCTACATCTCCTTTCAATCAACACAAACTCCTCCGGAATTAAAATCAACGATATTCTTCTCCAATTTTCTCCCCCCATTCAAAGTAATAATTCAATCTTTAAAATTTTAATTTTTCGTTTTCTGCAGTTGGATTTGTTTTGTGCGATGTGTTTATATCAATTGTTTTATTCAATTAATGTTGTTCATATAATTATTATATCAAGACTGCCATGATTATGCTTTTGTTTTCAGTTTCATGCGATTAATTTGTTGATTAGCGAAGTAATTAGTGATTTTCTTCTAATTTTGATTAATTTCTGCGATTAGTATGTATTGATATCAAATTGAATGATTTGGTATTCTTTATTGTTCTAGGGTTAATGTTTTAGTCGATTGATTAAGGAGTCGGTTGATTTGTTTAATTTTCATGCGATTAATTTATTAGTCTGTTTAGTTTCATTTAATTTTGTTAACTTGTAGGCTTATGAATCTTATATATTTCTTCGATGTATGAATTCTATCAAATAATATAGTTTGATTGCTTACAATGACTAAATATTGTTAGGATTAATGTTTTAGTCGATGGCGAAATTATTTATTTTAGGGGCTTTAGTTTTACGGAGTAATTTAGTTTGATTGCATTTGATGTCCAAATATTTTGGTCTACTATGGTTAATTTGATTATTTTAAGCTAATTAGTTTGTGTGAATTGTTTACCAGATGCAAATCTTCGTAAAGACTTTGACTGGCAAGACTATCACCCTCGAGGTTGAGAGTTCCGACACCATTGACAATGTCAAGACCAAAATCCAGGATAAGGAAGGCATCCCACCAGACCAGCAGAGGCTCATCTTTGCTGGTAAACAGCTCGAGGACGGACGCACCCTTGCTGACTACAACATCCAGAAGGAATCGACTCTCCATTTGGTCCTCCGTCTTCGTGGTGGCATGCAGATTTTCGTGAAGACTTTAACTGGGAAAACCATTACCCTCGAGGTCGAGAGCAGCGACACCATCGACAATGTCAAGACTAAGATCCAAGATAAGGAAGGCATCCCACCTGACCAGCAGAGGCTGATCTTTGCCGGGAAACAGCTCGAGGATGGCGTGATTTTGGCTGACTACAACATTCAGAAGGAATCCACCCTTCACTTGGTTCTCCGTCTTCGTGGTGGCATGCAGATCTTTGTCAAGACCTTGACTGGAAAGACCATTACCCTTGAGGTTGAGAGCAGCGACACGATTGACAATGTCAAGACAAAGATCCAGGACAAGGAGGGCATCCCACCAGACCAGCAAAGGTTGATCTTTGCCGGGAAACAGCTTCGAGGACGGCCGCATTTTTGGCAGACTATAATATCCAGAAGGAGTCGACCCTCCATTTGGTGTTGCGTCTCAGGGGTGGCATGCAGATTTTCGTGAAGACATTGACTGGCAAGACCATCACCCTCGAGGTTGAGAGCAGCGATACCATTGACAATGTCAAGACGAAGATCCAGGACAAGGAGGGCATCCCACCAGACCAGCAAAGGCTGATCTTTGCTGGGAAACAGCTCGAGGACGGGCGCACGTTGGCAGACTATAATATCCAGAAGGAATCCACCCTCCACCTTGTCCTCCGTCTTCGTGGTGGCTGCTAAGCTCCACATGTCTGTGTGGTTGTTTGTTTAAGGGAAGCCGTGTTTTGGTGTGATTGATTCAATGTGGTGATGGTGATGGTGTTGGTGTTGAATCATGTTGTTTGAAGTTTGTCGTAATCTGTGAACCGTTGTCTGATTTCCCAGTAGTTCTTGTTGTGTCTAGCATCTGCGACGATGCTGCTACATTTCTACATGATTTCTCAAGTACCGTAGTTAATAATACTGTCAACATTTGTGTCTTATTTTCTCCATCGTAGATGTGCTTCTGCTATTCAAGTTTATGTTTAATGACACTGCATATCATCGTTTATTAATTGTGAGTTACTCTACTCTTATCTTGAAAAGGGAGATTGATCGATTGGGTACGGTTTATAGTGTTGATTTATGCTATTTGTATATGATATTTTTGGAGAGGAAGGTGAATTTTTATGCTGAAAATTGTTGAGAGAAAATGGAGTAGTCAACTGGTGAAGAATGAAGATAACATGCATCAGAATTCAGAAACAATACTTTTCCTCAACCTTTCCTTGTTCCAACAACTCCTCAAACCCATTAAACTAACACAAATTCTTGTTTGAGACCAAGAAACCCGTTTCTAGCTTGAAACGGGTCGGGTATGACCCGTTTTCCTTTTTTTTTTTTTTTTTTTTATTATTTTTTTTTTTTTAAATTTTTTTTAAGACCCAATTTTTTTTTTTTTAATATTTTATCGAAAATCGTATTTATAGGGTAATTAAAAATGGTAACAAAGTAGACCAAAATGGTAACATATTACATTAAACTATTGTCATAATATTTGTTTAATATGTAACCATAATTGTTTAATATGTTACCATAATTATGTAATATGTTACCAAAATAGATTAAAATGTTACAAAAATAGGTTAATATTAAATGATAACATATTGTATAATTATGGTAACATATTAAACAATTATGGTAACATATTAAACAAATATTATGACAATATTTTAATGTAATATGTTACCATTTTGGTCTACTTTGTTACCATTTCTAATTACCCTATAAATACGATTTTCGATAAAAGATTAAAAAAAAAAAAAAAATTTGGGTCTTAAAAAAAAATTTCAAAAAAAAAAAAAAAAAAAGAGGGTTAATGGGCCAAAACGGGTCATATTTGACCCGTTTCTTGTGTAAAACGGGTTGACCCGTTTTACACAAGACTTATTGACTAACTAATTGGGATTACGTGTTTGAAAATACAAAGTTGAGTTTTGCAATTCACAAATTCTCATTTAAGACGGACGCCTTTATAGACTAATACTAGTGTAGATCCCGTGCATTGCACGGCATTTATAGATACATAATATAATTTTTCAAGAGTCAATATTAGTATCTGACTATATGTACATTTTAATAGAGATAAAACATGTGTTTGTTAATTTAACATGAAATAACACAAATTCTCATATGAAATAATAGTTTAATTTATTAATGTTGATAAATTAAGGTGTGAATGTTAATGTTGATAAGCAAGATTGGCCTTTAGACAATGGTCAAATAATTAAAAGTTGTTTATAAAGGCTAATAAAATGCACAAATTCTTGTTTGAGACGGCGAAACCCGTTTCTAGCTTAAAACGGGTCGGGTATGACCCTTTTTAATTTTATTTTATTTTATTTTATTTTTTTTTTTTCTGAAAAATTTTTTAAGACCCAATTTTTTTTTTTAATCTTTTATCGAAAATCGTGTTTATAGGGTAATTAAAAATGGTAACAAAGTAGACAAAAATGGTAACATATTATATTATATTGGTAACATATTACGAAACCTCAGTTTTCATGGGTTTGTTTTCCTTAAAAGATAATGTTGTCCTTTTATACAAACAGGTAACCATTTAGTATAATAATGTTACCATGTTAGCTTTCAGGGTTTGTATTCCTTAAAAGATAATGTTGTCCTTTTATATATACAGGTCACCCTTTACAACAACAATGTTACCATCTCATTTTTCAGCTCAACTGAGGTTTCAATGGGTTTGTTTTCCTTGAAAGAAAATGTTGCCCTTTTATACAAACAGGTCACCCTTTAGAAAAACAATGTTACCATCTTATTTCTCAGCTAAACTAATGTTTCAATGGGTTTTTTAAATGTTGCCCTTTTATACAAACAGGTCACCCTTTAGATAAACAATGTTACCATCTTATTGTTTCAATGGGTTTTTTTGTCCTGCAAAGATAATGTTGTCCTTTAATAAAAACAGGTCACCATTTAGTACAACAATGTTACCGTCTTAGCTTTCAGCACAACTTTAATGTTTCCATGGATTTGTTTTACCTGAAAGAAAATGTTACCCATTTATGCAAACAGGTCACCCTTTACAACAACAATGTTACCATCTCTACTTCCAAAAATTACACCTCATTAGTAATAATATTTCTATTTTTTGAAAAATACCCACTTCATTTACACTTCATTTTACACTTACCCACAATAAAATAAAAAAAAGCTTCAAACTTTATCTTGTTTATAATAAAAGCTTCCAAATTCTTGTTTATAAAAAAAAGCTTCAGAAAATAAAAAGAAAATAAAAAAAGCTTCAGAAAATAGTGAGAAATGACGAACAACAGCACGAACAACTCGTGTTATCTGCAACACCAACTCGTATTAAATCAACAGCACGAACAACTCGTGTTATAAAAGCTTCAGAAATGGAAAAAAGCTTCAGAAATGGCGACATCAGAAAAGCTTCAAGATCCAAGAATGGTGTATGAAATGAAATGAAATAAAAAAGAAATGTTTGAGAAGGAGAGAAATGAAATGGAAAGAGAGAGAGAGAGAAATAAAATGACCAAAGCATTAACATTTATCATCTTTAAATAAAATAATTTTTATATGCGTTTTGTATTTTAAATTTCCTTTAAGTGATATTTGCAAAGTATTATAATCACAATAAATATAATCCATACAAGAGACTGTCTTAAATATATACAATATTATAATCATAAGTTTACTAAATATTAAATGTATCTTAATGAATTACAGGTGCATAATCATCCAATTATAATCATTTGTAAAAAGAAATTATATTATTAAATTGAAATAAAAATTAGGTGAATAAAAGGAAAAACATCAATTGATAATCTAAATTTAATTAATCCTACATTCTTACTATTTGATTCAGCACACTAATATAATTCGTATAATGGTTTTAATTAGATACCTATTCCTACTACCTATGTTTAGTTTAGTTTAAATTTAAATTTAAATCTTCTTTCATAAGTTTTTTTCTTTTTTTTTTTTTTTTTTTTAAAAAATTTGATGATGATAATTTGGTCTCCTAAATTATTTATTGTTGTTTCCTAGTTTTTTGGAGTATAATTTGGTAAATAAATTGTTTTTGGGAAGTTTTTTGGAAGGTAAGTTGGAGGATTATGGGTAAATGTTTAGGCCAATAAGATTGTAGTTTTAGATTTGCTATTTTCCAGCCCAAGCCCACATATCACTTGAGCGGGAAAATTTTTGGAGTTTGGTCTTTGTTTTAGTATAATTAAGATTTGGATTTAGTTGTGTGCTAGCTTAGTTAACCTCAACTCCTCGTGAGCTGTCTTGACTGGCTTTGATTTGGCTTGAGTTAGTGTATAATGTCGATGAGGTGACTTAAATATCCTTTGAATGGATTCACGCTTAAAATGCTAATTTTCGAGGCTAGAAAGGTAATCCGTGATATTGCACTCCCTATTTCAATACATAATGATTTAGTCACATTATAAGGAGGTGGCAATCGGGTCTGGACATGTCGGGTTCAGGTCATATCAGGTCAAATGTCCTTTCAGGTCGAGTCAGGTTCGGTTTGGGTTGTTATCGGGTCGGGACATTTCAGGTTAAACTGTGTATCGGGTTGGGACATTTCGAGTTAAACAGTGTATCGTGTCGAGTTTGGATCGGGTCATTTTCGGGTCTTCACGTTTATCGGATTATTTAAATTTTGTCACTAAAATAAGTATTTCGACTATGATTTAATTACTTCCACTCAAAGGTATCAAATTAGATACTAATTTGCTTTTAATCTACTCAATTTTAAGTTGAATAAAAATTATCAGGTCATTAATTTAGTCGGGTCAATGCCGGGTCGGGTCGTCGTCGGGTCTAGGTCAGGTTCAGGTTACTAATTATCAGGTCGTGTCAGGTTACGAGTAATCATCAGGTCGGATCGGATCAGTTTCGGGTCAAAATATTTTCGGATCTATCGGACCGTATTTTCCTCCAATTCGGATCGGATCAAACTATCCAACTCTAACATTTTTTTTTAAAAAAAAAAAAAAAAAAAAAAGGCACATTTACCGTTTTTGACGTGAATATGACCTACCACTTCTCATCTGTTTTACGAAGTATTTGTGAATTCACTTGGGTTTAACAAGGGTTTAAACTGTTTATATAAACCTCCAGAATCATCCATGGGTTCAAATTTGTCCTCCACACCAACTCCCCAAAACCCTCCTTCAGCCATGTCTTCAATTTCCCCCAATTCCCCAAACCCAGATCTCAAAATCCTAGAAAATCAAAACCTAGATCCCAATTCCACTCCCAATCAAACCCCAGAAATCCCAGACCAACCCACAAACCCTAATGAAAAGGGTCAGGATCAATCTTCCGGCGAATCGGGTGAGCAAATTGGTGAACAAGTTGATGGAGACGGAGATGAAGAGGAGGGTGAGTGCGGGTTTTGCTTGTTCATGAAGGGAGGTGGTTGCAAAGATGCATTTATTGCTTGGGAAAATTGTGTGGAAGAAGGTGAGAAAAACAAGCAAGAACGTTGGCATAGAATTCTTTGTCGTAGGTGGAATAATTGAGCTTGGCACCATTCAATTTCTCACTAAAGTAAGCTATCGGCTTGTGTTCTTGTAAGAGGACGGCCCCAATTCCAACTCCACTAGCATCGCATTCAACCTCAAAGAGCTTATTGAAATCTGGTGGTGTAAGAATAGGTGAGTCACACAAGAACTCCTTGATTTTGTTGAAGGAAATCTCGGCCCCCTCATTCCATTTTAACTCCCCCTTCTTCATACACTCGGTGATGGGTGCCATGACGGTGCTAAAATCCTTGATAAACCTTCGATAAAAAGAAGCCAAGCCATGAAAACTCCTTACTTCGATTATGTTCTTCGGAATTGGCCACGATTTGATAGCCTCCACTTTCTCTTGGTCAACTAGGATCCCACGGCTAGAGATGATAAAGCCCAAGAATTGGACTTCGCTTTTCATGAAGGAGCATTTCTCTAGTTTGCCATAAAACTTGTGTTCTCTAAGTGTCTCGAACAACACTTGTAAGTGATGTAGATGAGCTTCCTTGGAGGGGCTATACACCAAGATATCGTCAAAGTAAACCACAATGAACCTTCCCAAGTAAGGTCTCAAAACCTCGGTCATCAATCTCATGAAAGTGCTAGGAGCATTGGATAGTCTAAAAGGCATGACTAGCCATTCATATAACCCATGTTTCGTTTTGAAAGCCGTTTTCCATTCATCGCCCTCTTTGATTCTCACTTGATGGTATCCTTGTCGTAGATCAATCTTGGAAAAGAATCGAGCACCACTAAGCTCATCAAGAATGTCATCAAGTCTAGGTATAGGGAACCTATACTTGACCGTAATATTGTTGATAGCTCGACTATCCGTACACATCCTCCAAGTTCCATCCTTCTTAGGTACTAAAAGCGTAGGCACGGCACAAGGACTAAGTGATTCTCTTACAAACCCTTTCTTCATGAGTTCCCCAATTTGGTGTTGAAGCTCTTGCGTATTCTTGGGATCACTTCGATATGCGGCCTTGTTAGGTAGTGTAGCTCCCGGAATAAGATCAATTTGATGCTCAATGCCCCTAATAGGGGGTAAGCCGTGTGGAAGCTCATGAGGAAACACATCTTGATAAAACTCCAAGAGCTCTTGGACCTCACAAGGAATCGGCTCCTCACTCTCCTTAGGGTTTTCTTTGGCGATGAGGGCATAAACAACCATGTCCTTGCTAAGCTCTTGTTTCATCTCTTGCTCCCCAATCAATAGAACTCCCTCAAGAGGCTTGGTTAGAGTAAGAGAAACTCGGCTATTCATGTTTGGAGGCAAGGGTGTGAGTTTGATCCTCTTGTCTCTAAACTTGAAAGTGTAAGTGTTGTCTCTCCCCTCGTGAATCGCATTCCGATCAAATTCCCAAGGTCTCCCCAATAAAAGATGACAAGCATCCATGGGAATCACATCACACCAAACTTCATCCATGTAGTCTCTCCCCATAGAAAAAGAAACCAAACATCGTCTATCCACCAATATTTCGGCCTCCTTGTTCAACCACCTCAACTTATAAGGGTTTGGGTGTTTTTGTGTGGGTAAGGCAAGTTTATCAATGAGGGTTTTTGAAGCAACATTAACACAACTTCCTCCATCAATAATTAGGTTACAAACCCTCTTCCCAATGGTACACTTAGACCTAAAAATCTGATTTTTTTGGCTTTCCTCCAATGGTTGAGGTTGGGTATGCATAACCCTCCAAGTTACAAGACCAAGAGTTGACCCTAATCCTCCTTTCATACGGCTCAATTTAGCCTCTAATTCCCTCCTCAATTTCTCCATAGAGTCATACAATGGTTCCCTCAAGAGTAGTATCATAAGAAAGAGGCATACTCATTGAGAAAACAAAGAAGCAAACCTGAAAATTTTCGAGCAAGACAAGGACCCTTGCCGTATGAACACTTAGCACAAGGTGGATCTTGTGCTTCAAACCCAACCAAAGCTTTGATGACCAATTTGAAATGAAACCTAAGGGGTTAGATTTCACTCAAGAGAACAACTAAAATCGATTTATAAAAGATGTGAAATTTTCGGCCAACTTGAGTAATATTGTGATTGAATTTTCTGAAATTTGTGAGATAAATGAAAACATAAAAGGATAAACTAAATCTAAGCACAAAGTCAAAGATTTAGGGTTTGATTAACTAAGCTCTTAGCCACTAGTTAATCATAAACTCACTCTTGCACTTAGCTAAGAGAAAATAAGATGAGATGCTCTCAAACTTAGGGTTTTAATATCATGTCAAATCTGAAAATTTACAATGTTGCGAGCTTGGCTTATACTCCCTCCCTTCAAATCCAAACACTACATTTACCTTTTGGACACTATTCATTTAGGTCGGGAATCTTTGAAATTCCCGACAATCTATAAGTGAAAATATAGTCATGTGTGATCTTGTTTGATTCGTCTTTATGGGTACAATATTAATATCCAATTTTTAAATTTTTTTCTCATGTGAAATTATAGATATTTCCGTTCCGACATTTGCCTCGACAAATGTGATAAAGCAAGTGTAGGGTTTGGATTTGAAGGGAGGGAGTATATGCCAAGGCTTCTAATCTTAGCCCTTCATTCAAGCATGATCTAAGGGCCAAGAGATGGCCCAAAATTCAGCTAAAAAAAAACGGCTACATGAGGTACTAACAAGTTGAAAATTACAAAATAAAACATAAAGTAGATAAGGACTAATGACCTCATCCTCACCATGCATTTTAGGTGTTCATCCAAGGGCCAAGATGGAGCCTTGGGGGCATGTGGGACGGTCCAACAAAACAATACAAGGAGTTATATTGTCTCCATACAATAAAGCAAAATGCATAAAGTAAGATAGTGACATGTAGTGAAAGGGACTTGTTGAGGATAATCTTGTGATGTTTTCTTCAATTTTCGACTGATTTGGGTCATGCACCCACTTGATCTTGCTCTTGATTATTTAATTGACTTGAGGTTGAGTCTTCGACCTTAGGTTGGAAGCGGGTCCTAGGTCAATGGGTCGTGGAATTTCAACTCCCGTTGCAGAGGTGGATCCCGAGACGGTTTCCTAATTACAGAGCTACTCGAGGGTAACTTGAAAAATTAGAATGCTTAATAATTACGGCTCTTCACGCCAAGTGATCGTGATCCTATTGACGTTACGCAGCAACTGTGTATAGATCTGCTGTCCAATCCATCAATGTGAGATACCTCTTTCAAATTGATATTATGTATAATTGATCTTGTTAATAAACTTTACCTTTGTTTTACTAATTGTGACTTATATAAGTTTATTTTTAGCTTTTGCACTAAAGTAACAGAAAGACTAATTAGTTAGCTTATTGACCACATGACCACATTGTTAATAAACTTTACCTTTGTTTTACTTCATTGTTAATAAACTTTAGCTTTGTTTTACCACATGACCACATACGAGACTTCTTTCACCATCTCTTAGCCCATTGAAGGTACAACTTATTGTTAATTTGTTAGCTTATATCCTGTCACAAGTGAAATGATATGGTATAATTTTATATGCATGTGTTGTAGTGCAATCCTCGTGGCTCAATTCTCACTTTCTGATAAGTAGTTTGTTTGTCGACTCTCAAGGAGCTTCTCATTAGTTTTTGAACAAATGAATAACAATTATACTTTCTTATCTATTCTAATTTCTTAATCATAGTAGTCATATGTTAATTGATACTTTTATGTTTATTATCTTAGGAAGAAAGACTAGAGAAGCTTCAAAGCAGGCTAGAAATTCTTTGAGTAGAGCACCAGGTTGGTTCAGTTTTACCACCGTTCTGACTCAAGTGGTTAATATTTGCTCCCCTCATTTTATCTCTAAAGAAAAACATGTCCAAAATGGCTTGACTTACTCCGTCTACCTATAGTCAGCAAAAGGACTGTGAGAAATGCTAGCCGAATGTCACCGTTATATTTTTTTCACTTAATGACAGTCAACTATACGATTTTTTTCAACTTTTGTTTTTGTCAATCTGCGTACATACAAATACATTTTCAAGTTTTGTAGTAGGAGTTTTAGTTACTTTGTATGATTTGGTAGATGGAAGATTGATTAATAAGCATGTTAGTTGGCTTTTTGCACGTAATGGAATTCAGATATTTTAGTACTGAGTTCTTTACTCTTTGATGTTCTGATGCAAAAAAAAAAAAAAAATTGGAAAAAAATGATGAGAGGAATAACATCAGTCTAAAAGTCGAGACCATCGAAATTGATTAAGCTTTGCTCTAATCAAGTGATATCTTAGTAGGATTTCCGGTATTTTGGATCAAGCTTTGAGCGAGCAGATAGGAACGCACCACAGACTCGAGAGTTTCAAAAATCGGATCAATAGAATTTCTGAGTAGTAGTTCAAGGTTTAAATTAAATTGTTTTGCTGATTCTTTTCAAATGTCTGAAATATTCTGTACTTAGTATTGGTTGGTTATTATGTGAAGATTGTTGATGCATGCTTTAGAAAATTTAAAGATTAAAATTTTGAATGTACCATTGTGGACGATTTGGAGCAAAACTTGGAAAATTTCACCTTTTTTTTTTAGTTCTTCAAAACTTGAATATTTACTAATTTCGTGATGTGTTTCAGTGACAACGAATAGAGCAGAGATTGCCTTGACTAAGCTCCGCGAGAATAAGAACAGGTTCGATATTGTAATAAGCAATGTACATATGCCGGATATGGATGGATTTAAGCTCCTTGAGCATTTAAGATAAATACACTGAGTGCTACTTGAATCGTTTTTATTGAAATTATACTCTGTTTTTACTCGAGCTTGTTTTATTTTGGTTTCGATAGATTATTGCAAGTTTGATATAGAGTAGTACAATACATTTCAGTGTTGATCAATTAAGTGTGATAACTTAGTGTGCTTTGGTGTATATATCAAAATTGAGTCACTTGTTCTCGCGCAAACGAACCAATGCATGGGATTGTCGAACAACATTAGCTTTAAGCATGGCTAATACGCGTTACACTACTATGTAGGTACTATTTAACGCCAGGTTTCGTTGTGGCCTCTTGGTGCTGCTATAATGTCGCGCTGCTACCCCTATGGCTTACTATACTGCTGCTCTTGATGTGTGACTCTTCCATTGTTTGGCTGCTGCAACGCACTAGCTTTCACTGCTGCATGGTCGAGTGATGTTGTATAGCTGTCGCTGCTAATAATTGTGTTGTGGATTTGTTGCATACATATGTTGCTAAATAAGTTTTCATCGGTGGAACATGTAACCACGACTGAGTTTGTATTGTAATTTGTGTTCCTAATTGGTTGGAATGTATGATATATGTGTAATATTATAGTAGAAGCATTCTTTTTAATTGATTGATATTAAATTTTATTTTATTTATTTTTTGAAAAAAAAAAAACCCAACAAACGGCTACGGTTGTTTAAGTGGAACCGAAGCCATATATGCACTTATGGCTACAGTTAAAAGATGGAACCGAAGCTTAATATTGACTTATGGCTACGGTTCTTACGAACAACCGTAGCCTTTTCTGGACATACGGCTACGGTTCATCCAAACAACCGTAGCCTTTTGTGCTTTTGGCTACGGTTCAACAACCGTTGCCTTAAGTCCTTGACTTACGGCTACGCTTTGATTTACTACGGTTGTACAACCGTAGCCGTATGCCTTTTTTAACCGTAGCCGTAAGCGTTTTTTGTACTAGTGTATATTGTTGTTTATTTTGGTTATGTTGAAATATGACTGGGGAGCACCTAGTTACTCCTGTTGGAGTTAGTGTCCTCCACAGTTAGTGCAATAACATAAATAAATCTCTTAAGGTACACATGGTACATTTCGTATTTAATCAGTTGATTAACGTATATCGATAACGGTTGGCTTGCTAGATAAGTTTGACGTTATTGTCATACAGATGGCGGTGATCAACTGGTCCCTAAGAGTCATACCTAAAGGATGTGTTTGAGAGATATGATTATTTGAGAAAATGATCATATCGATGCCTTACTTAATGACTAAACGGTTAGTCAGTGTTGTTGACTAAAATGTTTGTCAGTGTAATAGTGATCCGGCTATTTAATACAGATTAAATAATATTAGCTGAGACGAATTAAATGTAATTCGTAAATTGAATATAAAATGTTATATTTAATTATTGTGTATAATGCAAGCTAATTAAATATAAACCGTAATAATTAATTAGCAAATTATAAATATAAGGATATTTATATTTAATGATATATTATAATTATTCCATACAGATGACACTAGTAATATATTGCATTATATATTAAAAGCTAAAATGACCAAAACAGAAGTGTCCAGATACATTATGTTTTCTTGGTCAATAAGATATATTTTGAGGAGATTATATTCTCCCCAAATACTACTAAGGTGGCCGGCCTATATGGGAGAAGGAGGAGTATATTTACTTTCCTAATTCTATTCTAATTCCACTCTAATTCATTCATCACATTCACAATACAAAATTCTAGAGAGAAAAAACTGTTTTCTTCTCTAATTTTTCTAGCAATTCAAGAGGCATATCACAATCATATCTTGGGTGTTTCGATTAGGAGATACCATATTTTTGGTATTGTTCTTAGGCCAATTTCAAGGATTAAAAGGTTAATTCTAAATCTCTTTACTATGTTATGCAATTTCTATTTTATGACTTTAAATCATATAAAGGTTTTCATTATAATCCTGTAAATTTTAAGGACTATATACCGATATAATCCTACAAGTGGTATCAGAGCCTTAGGGCACATGAAATTTTTATATGGTTTTCATAAAAATCGATTTTGTATGATTTTAAATTGATTTTATAAGCCACGGTTTGTATTTGTATTTGGCCGAAAATTTTTTGGCTTGTATGCCGTGAGTTTTTGTGTGTTTTTGGCTCGTTTTGGTCCGATTGATTCATAATTATCTATGTTTTAAGATGTTAAAACGATTACATATGAATTTGTATAAGTTTTGATTTAATACTGATTGAATTAAAACACAAAAGAATCAATTCTTGTATGTTAAAGAACATATTGTTTTGTTAATCATTAGATCTATCAGTTTAAGATGTTTAATTTAAAAGGTTATTTTGAATCTCTTAAATCAATGTTTAATACGGATTAAAATTGAGTTAGTATCGTTCTAATTATTAGCATAATTGAATTAAAACGGTTTAATTCATTTTTCACTAGTTGGCCGAATTATTTTTATTATTTTGATATTTTTTTTGTTAATTTGGCCGAAAGTTTTAATTAAAAAAAAATATATTTCGGATTAATTTTTTAATATGGCCGAAAGTTTTACAAAATAAAAAAAAAATTGGTTTAGATTTTGCTTTGGCCGGATTTTTGCTTTTATTTTGGAAATTTTTTTTGTTGTTATATTATAAAGATAATATATTTTGTGTTATTGTGAATCAGTTCATAATAAATGTAATACCTAATATTTTAAAGAAGTTTAAAATATTTTTTGTGATCAAATTTATGTTATACTGATAATATAAATTATTTCTTTTGGATTATGTTTTGATTAAGATATTATGAACAATTAAGGAATTTGTTGCATAATTATAATCATTTAAAAGAGGTGGTTTGGATATTTTAATCAATTGTATGCATTGATTTTATATATTGTTTTAGTTGATGCTTTATTTTGAATGCAAGTTTGAATGGTTTATATTTTGTACGCATTAATTATGTACAAAAGGTTGTAATTTACTAGTGTGGCCTTAGAAAATTGTGTTTTCGTAATGAAGGAAACATAATTTTGGTTGTAATTTTTTGAGATCTCGAATCTCCAATCTTGTAATTTTATTATTTTTGGCATATTTTGAATTAGAATGTAAATAGGTTTATTTTGTAATTCAAAATGTAATTTGAGAAGATTCAAGATGAAGATTCAAGATGGAGAGCCCAACTCCCACTTAAAGCCCAAGATGAAGAATGAAGACAAAGCATTAGGGTCCATGGATGGATTTCAAATTGTATTATGTCTTTATTTTCATAGGGATAGGCCACACTAGGTGTTTTTCGTTTTTGCGTTTTCTTTTACCGTTTTTCATTGCATTCACGTTAGATAGTAGCATCATATTCCGCCTAAACTAAACCAAATCACCTAATATGCATGAATATGGATCATATAGTTGCATCGTATATCATGGACATACGGATGTCACTTGTTTAGGGCTATCACCTCAATTTAATCATTCACGAAAATGCTAGATATTTGTTCACTTAAAATGAATTAAAATGAGATGATGGGACCTTCCTCTATTCTAAAATTGAGATTAGTCTTTATAGGAAGAACTGCTATGAGCCTCTTCTTCGTCGGTAGGCATGTAGGACCTTACTCTCCACATGACCCCTTCTACGTTGGGTAAGTAGTACGTGTTGACCTATTTTACCTCAACATTATAGTTCGAGTAATATCTCGTAGTTATGATGGACTAATAGATAGGATTTACTGAAATCTATCGACCAAGAATTCTAACAGTAGAATTAGCCAAGAGGTTGGCTTATCAATTTATAGAAATTGAGTCTTGGGATCATTTATATAATTCTCGAGGGAGGTTGATTATATGAGTGCACGAGTCATTGCATTAAAACGTTATTGTTTTGACTTGAACCGTTTAAAACCATGATTTCTTATCTTCTCTCTTCTTCTTTTCACAGTTTCGAATTCGTTATATACAGATATAACTACTATAACAAATGGTTGTACGTACCGACGAACCAATGCCAAGTGCCACACTAACACGCGAATCATGGCTTAGAATTTTTATGGACAGCATGAATCAGTCAACTCGACTGAAGAGTGATGGGTCCAATTTTTCTAATTGGGAAGCCGCATTACGGAATGCCGCCATCGCTGACGGTAAGCTCAAGTACTTGACTGAGCCACTACCGACTAAACCAGCTCCCGATGCAGGAGCAGATGAAGCCTATGTTTATAGTGATTTCATGATGGAGGCGGGTGCGATACTGAACGTACTCATCTATTCAATGGAATCAAATTTGCAAAGGCGGTTCATAACCCAAGGTGCAAACAAGATTTTCACCACCCTAACTAAAGAGTTCTCGAAAGCACCGAGAATCAAGAGTTACGAGTATACCACTCGCTTCTTTGAAGCGAGACTCCAGAAGGGCCAACCGGTTGGTCCACATCTTCTCGACATGATCGAGAATGTTGAGAAACTAGAGGAGCTTGGTTGCAAGATCGATGAGAAGATCGTCATTGATCGAGTGCTCCACTCTCTTCATGATGAGTATGCCCTCTTTAGGGCAAACTATTACATGAATGACATGCAGAAAAGTCTGCATGAGCTTTACTCACTCCTCGTACAGACGGAGAGTGATCTGAAGTTGGGTGGGAGCATGAAACAAGATGTTCTCATGATAGGCAACAAGCATAAGGGTAAGGGTAAGGCTCCGACTAACCTAACTGTAGGTAAGCCAAAGTTTAAAAAGCCAGTGGTTGCGAAGAGTGGGCCTGGTGAGTCTAGCGGTAGCTCACAAGGCAAGGCAAAAGCAAAGCCGAGCATGGAGTGCCACCTTTGCCACAAGTCTGGGCATTGGAGGCGTAACTGTCCCGTGTATGCTGAGGACATTAAAGCAGGCCGTGTCGTTCCTGTTGGTATGTCTTCTTTTATTCATATGATTGAGATTAACCATGCAAGTTTCGGAACTTGGGTACTTGATACTGGTTGTGGTTCTCATCTGTGTAATCATTTGCAGGGCCTAAGAAACATCAAAACTCTGGCAAGAGGTGATGTAGACCTGCGAGTGGGGAATGGAGCAAGAGTTGATGCCGTTTCAGTAGGAACATATGTAATCCAACTCCCGAGCGGATTTGAGTTATTTCTGAATAACTGTTACTATGTACCTATTTTATCCAAAAACATTATTTCTGCATCCGTTCTTGATAAAAAAGGATTTTCATTTTTAATAAAGAATAATAGCTGTATTTTCTCTTTGAATGAAATGATTTATGGTAAAGCAGTTTCCATGAACGGAATTTATGTTTTAGATCAAACCACAGAAATTATGCATGTGAGTAACAAGAGAGCAAAGGTTGGTGACAAAGATCAAACCTATCTATGGCATTGCCGTATGGGACACCTTAATGAGAAACGCGTGAAAAAGCTCATTGATAATGGGACAATTGCCCCATTTGACTATGAAACTTTTGGCACATGTGAATCATGTCTTATAGGCAAAATGTATCGAATTTCCTTCAAAGGTGTTGGAATGCGCGCTGCTGACCTATTAGGACTCATACATACTGATGTGTGTGGCCCTATGTCAATCAACGCTAGAGATGGCTATAGGTATTTTATCACCTTCACGGACGATTTGAGTAGATATGGATATGTCTACTTAATGAAGCATAAAAGTGAGTCCTTTGACAAGTTCAAGGAATTCCAGAATAAGGTTCAGAACCAACTGGATAGAAAGATAAAAGCACTACGTTCAGATCGTGGTGGCGAATATCTTTCAACTGAATTTGATCGACACCTAAAAGACCGCGGGATAGTACTTCAGTTAACTCCACCCGGAACACCACAATTGAATGGTGTGTCCGAACGCAGGAATCGAACATTACTTGATATGGTTCGATCCATGATGAGTCACTCGGTTGTACCTGACTCATTGTGGGGCTATGCTCTTTTGTCAGCTGCTCTTATACTTAACCGAAGTCCGTCTAAAGCTGTTGACAAGACTCCATACGAGCTATGGAAGGGAACGGTCCCTAACTTGTCCTTTATTCGGGTTTGGGGGTGCGAGGCTTATGTCAAGTGGAGACACGAGGATAAGCTCGGCCCGCGATCGGTCAAGACATACTTTATTGGTTATCCAAAGGAATGTTTGGTCATTACTTCTATTCGCCTACCGAACACCGAGTTTTTGTTGCGGCTAGTGCGAAGTTCTTAGAGAAAGAGTTTCTCGAAGACAAGAGAAGTAATAGAACCTTCGATCTGTCGGAGATTCCTGAACCAACAACCGAGCAACCAATGGAGGAAACTGTTCCTTCTTCTTCTGCTGCGGTTAATATTCCCTTGGAACCCAGAAGGTTGGGTAGACTCTCCATTCCTCCAGACAGATACATCGGTATGGTTGAGCATAATGGGAGAGACGACGTTTTACTCCTTGAGAGTAACGAACCCGTAACCTATAAAGGTGTCATGACATGTTCTGACTCAAAGCTATGGCAAGAAGCCATGCAATCCGAGATGGACTCTATGTATGAGAACAATGTATGGGATCTGGTTGACTTACCTGATAACGCTCGGCCTCTTCAGTGCAAATGGCGTTACAAGATAAAGCGATCTGTAGAAGGACAACCAGACATATACAAGGCACGACTAGTGGCAAAGGGTTTCACTCAAGTGCAAGGGTTGCACTACGATGAGATCTTTGCACCCGTAGTCATGCTTCGTTCCATTCGGATTGTCTTAGCGATTGCCGCCTTTCATGACTATGAAATTTGGCAGATGGACGTGAAAACCGCCATCTTAAACGGTTATTTGGAGGAGGAGTTGTACATGGTACAACCCGAAGGTTACACAGATCCTGAAAATCCTAAGAAGGTTTGCAAGCTTAAGCGTTCCATCTATGGACTTAAGCAAGCTTCACGGAGTTGGAATCATCGCTTCGACCAAGTGATAAAGGAGAATGGATTCGCTCGATCGGTCGAGGAACCATGTCTATATATCAAGTCGAGTGGGAGCAAGATTGTCTTCCTAATACTGTACGTCGATGACATACTCTTGATTGGGAATGACATACCTCTCTTAACTTCGGTAAAAGTATGGTTAAAGAACCATTTCCAGATGAAAGATCTGGGTGAGGCACAACGTATTTTGGGGCTCCGTATCTATAGAGATAGATCACGACGGATGTTATCCCTCAGTCAGGAATCTTATATAGATAAGACATCGGAAGGGGATAAGATTCTTGAGAGGTTCAGCATAACCAACTCCAAGAAGGAGAACCTTCCAATGATCTCTGGAGTGCATTTGAGTAAAGCTCAAGCACCAAAGACATCGGAAGAAGTCGAGCGCATGAGTCGGATTCTATATGCATCAGCTATAGGATCGATCATGTATGCCATGATATGCACACGTCCAGACGTGGCATATGCATTGAGTATGACGAGCCGATATCAAGGCAATCCAGGTGAAGCACAATCGGATGGTCAGAAAGAACATTCTTAAGTACCTTCGGAGGACTAAAGATTGGGTATTGACTTATGGAGGAGACACTGAGCTATGCGCAATCGGTTACGCAGATGCTAGTTTCCAGACGGATCGAGATGACTCGAAGTCTCAATCTGGATTCGTTTTTACTCTAAATGGCGCTGCAGTCAGCTGGAAAAGCTCCAAACAAACAGTTATAGCATATTCCACGACTGAGTCCGAGTACTATGTTGCTTCAGAGGCTGCGAAGGAAGCTATATGGATGCGTCAGTTCTTACAAGAACTAGCTGTAGTTCCTAGTTCGAATGACCCGATCACCATCTATTGCGACAATAGTGGTGCCATCTTCCAGGCAAAGGAGCCGAAGTCCAGCAACAACTCTCGGCACGTGCAAAGGAAGGCTCACATGATCCGGGATTACGTGGAGCAGAAGGAGATAGTGATTGACAAGATTGCTACGGATGATAACGTAGCAGATCCTCTCACTAAACCGTTGAGACATGATAAGCATGAAGGGCACGTTATTTCCATGGGAATTAAGTGTGTTCCTGAGTTGTATTAGTTGTTTGTATGGATTAACACGTGTATTTTTTCTAAAACTTCTAATAAAATCATCGTTTTGTTTTATATATTGTTTTTCATGAGGGTTGTGCAGACAACGTTGAACACCTCAAAGTGAACTGAATTGCTTTATATTTTGTTTTGGTCCGTGATCGCCTACACGAGCTGATAACTCAGGCAATTATTTTGTGACGTCGATTGATGGTGGGTTCAACGAGCCATAAGTCAAACTGTTGACTGATCGATCACAGATGCGCCATCAAATCGCTACAGACATTTTTGTGACGACTACATGGAGTCCTAAATGTTTCAGAACATTAGGTGCCGGGTCGTGGATAGGACATCCATAGTGTTCCTAGAGTTCGATTCTTTTGACTATCGACTGTCTCTTGAGATTAAGGCAGATTTTGGGTGACTTTGGTTTCTTTCTCACAGTCGACCGTAACAGGAGGCTAAGTAGATTTTCACTAGGTCATTTCTTGTTGCGCTTACATCTGCAGGATTCGAGTTGAGGAAAATATCCAACTTCTATCGAGTTATAATACTTTTTCTCAGGGCCACTCGAGGAGCTGTAACTGAAAATGCATGGCCATGCTCGAATATTGATTCGTTTATCAGTTAAGTTACTCTCTAGTCGGGGAAACCACTCTTGATACTGATCACTTGTGAACTACGACCTTTGAAAGTACGGACTTTGCAATTTGGTTTACATTGAGTGGGAGAAATTTATTATGGATATGAGAATCGGTTATCGCACCTACACTTTTACGGACAAGTGGGAGATTGTTGGAGTTAGTGTCCTGCACAGTTAGTGCAATAACATAAATAAATCTCTTAAGGTACACAGGGTACATTTCGTATTTAATCAGTTGATTAACGTTTATCGATAACGGTTGGCTTGCTAGATAAGTTTGACGTTATTGTCATACAGATGGCGGTGATCAACTGGTCCCTAAGAGTCACACCTAAAGGATGTGTTTGAGAGATATGATTATTTGAGAAAATGATCATATCGATGCCTTACTTAATGACTAAACGGTTAGTCAGTGTTGTTGACTAAAATGTTAGTCTGTGTAATAATGATCCGGCTATTTAATACAGATTAAATAATTTTAGCTGAGACGAATTAAATGTAATTTGTAAATTGAATATAAAATGTTATATTTAATTATTGTGTATAATGCAAGCTAATTAAATATAAACCGTAATAATTAATTAGCAAATTATAAATATAAGGATATTTATATTTAATGATATATTATAGTCGGTCCATACAGATGACACTAGTAATATATTGCATTATATATTAAAAGCTAAAATGACCAAAACAGAAGTGTCCAGATACATTATGTTTTCTTGGTCAATAAGATATATTTTGAGGAGATTATATTCTCCCCAAATACTACTAAGGTGGCCGGCCTATATGGGAGAAGGAGGAGTATATTTACTTTCCTAATTCTATTCTAATTCCACTCTAATTCATTCATCACATTCACAACACAAAATTCTAGAGAGAAAAACTGTTTTCTTCTCTAATTTTTCTAGCAATTCAAGAGGCATATCACAATCATATCTTGGGTGTTTCGATTAGGAGATGCCATTTCTATTTTATGACTTTAAATCATACTCCGTATAAAGGTTTTCTTTATAATCCTGTGAATTTTAAGGACTATATACCGATATAATCCTACAACTCCCCACTAATTGTGGGTGTTACTTTCTTTGTGGCAGATTTGCATGCGGGGATGGGTAAAGAGTGATGATTGCCGCGAGAATAGCTCCTTCATTTTTAGTTATTTATTGGTTTAGTCTTTTTGTTAGTTTAGAGCTGTCTTCAGCAAGCTTTTGTAAAGATATTTATTCCCGCTTGTTTGGACTTTGAAGTCTAAACCGTTGTTTTAATTAGTGGCGATTCGGATTCCACGCTGTTTCCGTCAACGTGACTCATTTTTCTTTTGTTTTCTTTTATAAATCCTTTTTATTATCTTATTTATTCTATTTTGAAAATCCGGGTTATGATGTAACCATTGCTCGTCTAAGCGGATGAGTTGCTCATATCGTTCGTGTGCACAATCTGCCTCTAGAATGTTGCTCTCCATGAGAATGCGGAGCGATTGCATTTTAATTTCCACAGGTTGTACGGCTTTCATTCCGTAGGTGAGAAAGTACGGCGTCATTCCCGTTGGAGTGCGTATTGTGGTACGATACCTGACAAGGCTAAGTCGTCACGCCTCAATCAAAATAACCTAAACAGACAACTAACAGCAGCTAGCAGTAAGTAGGATCGTATCCACAGAGAAACGGAGCAGTTATAAGCTAAAGTCGATGAAAACAGGTCTAACTCAAAGGTATGAAAAGGAGTTTGTTTGAACTATAAACTAGAGCTAAAGGTAGAAACAAGTATAAATCAATAAAGAGAAGGATTAGGGCATCGGGTTCATTATGACAATGATTCAGGAACTCAAATTTATAAGAAGGAAGCGATAAACTGTGCAAATGATTAGGTTTATAAAACGCTCTCTCGAGTCAATTTTAGCCTTAAGCAAATTTAGCGGGCTCTCGCAACTTACTAAATTCAACTTATCAATCTCGCGTAAGTCTAGTTTTAACTCGGCTTTCGATCTTAAATTAAACCTTACTCAGGTTCAATTAAACTCAGACAAATCGTTGATCAGGCGAAATAATCCTAATTCAATTGACATAAAACGCGTAGAAAGAAATCAAGTGCACAATTTATTCAACCAATTTAATCCTAAAACATGTTCCTGAACCAATTATCACAAATTCCCCTAAACCCTAATTAAGGAATTAGCTAGATATATTACGAATCAAAGCAAAGCAATAATAAGTAGGAGACATGATGAAAGAAACAATAACAATTGAATAAAACCTGGAGTTTACGGAGTACCGACGGTTACAATGAAATCAATCTTGAACTAAAATTAAACTTGAGTGCTTTTGAAAGAGAGAAAAACAAAGCAATAACTAAACCTAACTTAGAATGTAAAAATAAAGCATAAGTTATTAGTTTTCGTCCTAAAGCTATATATATAGTTTCCAAATATTAAAACTCGAAATAAAACCAAACTTGACGGATCAGAACACCACAGCCGGCCGGCCGGCAGCCGGCCTGGCTGGACCGGCCGGTCCCCAATCTTGGGCCGGCTCTCTTCTTCCTCTAAGCTTGGGCCAAGTACTTGACCTAGTTCTTCTTGTTTTGGGCCTTAATAACTCGAGGCCTTCTTATGTCTTTGGTCTTGGTTTGGTATTCTCGAGCTCCTGTTCGTGCTCGGGCTTGGTCACGTAGTCTCGATTCTCGTAATGCTCCAAATGGCTCGGGTTTTGGCTCAAAACCACCAAAACCTGCAAAATGTAAATAAAAGGCAGCAGTATCGAGAAGTATAACATATAGCTCATAAAATCATAGTAAATACGAATAAATGCAAGCTAAATGCGACTGAACCGGGGGCATAAAACGTATATAAATAACATGTATCAAACTCCCCCAAACCAAACCCTTGCTTGTCCTCAAGCAAACAGCGTCGGAGAAAATCAAAGTGACACGAACTAATCACGTTAGTATCTCAAAGTGGACGACCTATGCACATAAACATACAACCATAGACTGTTTCACCGAAAATAGAGCACAAGTCTCAACCATTCACACCACATTATACCACTAGCCTCTAACGCTTCCGCAAAAGTAAAACTGACGACATTTTCAATTCAAGCAAGGCCAACCGAACGTACCACTCTCCATCAACCAATTCTTACCGCAATCCATTCTTCTCTTTTTTTTTTCTTTTTTGCGTTTTGTTTTTTTTTTCTTTTGTCAAATGTGGAGCATCCCTCGTATGTAGTACCGTTTAGCTTGACGTTCACTCGGTAAAAATCGCGCTCGGGTACACATATTTCCTTAAGGGTTACGTCATTGCTCATACTCTCGGTCGCAGCCAAATTCATGGCCACTGTGGTTACTCAATTCAATGAGTCCCCTCCGAGAGCATCGAAGCATTGCTCCAACATATAAATATCTTTCCAATCTTACCGCAAACCAACAAACCAAACGTTCCACAAACCATTGCCAAGCTCGAATGTCAAAGTCGAAAGTAAACAAACGAAAAGCGATAAGAATTAAGCAAATACAAGTGGGCTAGTGTTTGAGACTCGCAATCTATTAATAGGAAACAAACATATAGTGCAGCTACGACGATAGAAAGTCGACTCGGAGATACTAAAGATCAAAGTCAATGCACTAATCAATTCTCCAAACTGGACAAAGCATACCAAAAAGACTCGTATTTTTGTAATTTTTTTGAAATTTTTCATTTTTTTGGGTTTTTGAATAAATGCACACAAAAATGAAAGATGTAAAGCGCGAAAGTGCTTCCCTCCCCCAAACCAAATCACACATTGTCCTCAATGTGGAAAACAGCACAACCACAAAAGCAGAGGAGGACAAGATAACATACGGGAGTAGGAAAACAAAGACGAGAAAAGAGGGTAAAAGGGGTAAAGAGTGCTCACATTATAAAGTCGGAGCTCCCCCAAACCGAAGTCAATCATGGAGTGCGGCTAAAATCCACATATATGCGTCCAAATCAGTCCAACGATGAAGTACTTCGGCAGAGCACGTAAGATGGAACAAAACGAAGTAGCAGAACCTGGGGGCCGGTCCAGACCGGCAGCCGGCCGGCCGGCTGGCAACCCTTTTTTCAAATTTTCGCGTTTTTTTCCTCTGTTTCAAATTTCAGCTGCGGCTCCGGTCCTGGCCCGGCAGCCGGTTGGCCGGCTAAGGCCCTTCCTCGTGAGCGTTCTCAACATACTAAGGACCCAAAAGGCCATAAGTACCTGCGCGCTAAAAATCACAAAATAATAACCCTCGTCCTCGCGCGCTCGATAAAAACCAAAAGTCATAAAAACAAACCAAACAAAGTACAAATGCAAATAAAGATACAACGTCATCGGGTTGCCTCCCGGAAGCGCTGGTTTATAGTCCCGCACGACTCTTCACATCTTCTGAAATCATGTATACGCAGGCCAAGGTCGTTGGCCATTTGCGACAGCTTCACTCGGCGAAATAGCAGTTGATCGCCAAAGAATTCCTCCCTCTCGAGGAAGCTTAGCATACTCAATCATCGTAGGCCCTCTATCACGAAATGGCTCGACTGTGGGTCCTCCATTCCCATCGCTAGCGTCGTAGATATCAGCTTTCAGCAACTTCCTCTCCCCCAAACCATCCTTACAGCTATCCTGTGAAGAATCTGCACAAAGGGAAGAGACATGCAAAACCTCCAAAGTGTCTCCAGTAGAGTGAGACGGAGGTACAGAATCAATAGAATAAACTGACTCGAGACGCATGGGTGACCGCGGGGTATCAGAATGAGTAAAAGTGAGCTTCTCACCCCCCACCGTAAAGGCTAAGGTCTTGTTACCCACATCTATAACTGCACCAGCAGTGTGCAGGAAGGGTCTTCCCAAAATGATAGGAATGTGGACATCCTCGGGCATATCAACCACTACGAAGTCGACAGGGATAAAGAATTTTCCAACCTGTACTGGGACGTCTTGTAGGATTCCCAAGGGACGCTTTACGGAACGGTCAGCCATCTGTAAAGTAATGTGAGTGGGTACTAAAGCTGACAAGTTCATCTTTAGGTACAGAGGGTAGGGTAGGATACTCACACTCGCTCCAAGGTCACATAAAGCATTCTTGACCACAAACCTACCTATGGAGTAGGGAATAGAGAATGTCCCAGGGTCACTAAGCTTAGGGGGTTTGTTACCCTGCAGCCTAGTACTAGCCTCCCCCACAAAAGCCACAGTCGAAACATCATCAAGCGTACGCTTTCTAGCTAAGACTTCTTTCAAAAACTTAGCGTACGCAGGTATTTGGGTCACAAGGTCAATAAAAGGAACATTTACCTGAAGAGCCTTGATGACGTCGACGAACTTCCTGAACTTAGCCTCGGGCTCTGCACCTCGTTGACGACCAGGAAATGGGAGCTTGATCTGAATCGGGGGCGTTGGAATAGCAACAGGAACACCAGATATAATACCCGAATCATTCTTCCTCAGTAGCGGCGAGTCCGGTAGGTTGACGACGGCCATTGTGACCTCTGTTGACACAGTTTCACCGTGTTTTCACCCTCATCCTTCTCCTCTTCCTCCAAGTTCATAGGGTCGCCATACATTGACCCACTTCTCAACGTAATCGCACATGCCGTGTGATGCGGAGGGTTAGGAGGATTTCCTTGAGGTGGAAGGGTACCCGGTTGTCGCGACGCCATGGCTTGCGGCGAGTGCGCCACTTGATTCTCCAACGGTTTAATCGCGGCGTCCTTAGCTCGCCGAATCCTTTTGCATCTGCTGCAACATCATCTCCTGCGACTTCTGAACGGACAACGTTACTTGCGACATCTGCATCATCATGGCCTTCATCTCGGCCATAGGATCGGGTACCTGTGCAGTTTGAGGTGGAATGAAGGGTGGTTTTTGATAGTTAGGTGGAGTGGGTTGATTTTTGTAAGGAGGTTGATAATGGGCATTTTGTGGAGGTTGAGTGGTTGAGTTAAGTACATTCTGGTTACGATAGGATAGAAGTGACCGATCATAACCTGGTTGATTCTGGTACGGCAGGTTCTGAGGGTAAGACTGATACGCGTAAACCTGCTCCTGGGATGCAGCATACCCCGTAGAATAACCTGAATCGTGCCCCGCAATAGCGTTAACTTGGGCACTCGACGAACTACTCCCCTGCATAGCATCAAACTTCCTATTCAGCTCAGAAAGTTGACTCATAACTGCATTCATGCTCTCATTTCCACGGTCGTTGTGCGCGGACCGTGAATTACCGTGGCTTCGAATCGGGCCGAATGAACAGCCATCTCTTCGATCAACTGCCACGCTTTATCGTCATCTGTATTATTAGCAAATCGACCTCCCGCGGCCGAGTCAAGAATAGCGCGACTCTCGGCATACAACCCATTATAAAATGTCATTATAATCAACCAATCGCCCAATCCGTGATGCGGACATTCACGAATCAACCGTTTGTAACGGTCCCACGCTTCAGCTAATGTCTCATCAAAACTTTGCTGAAATCCCTGAATCTGACTACGGAGTTGGTTAGTCCGCTCTGGAGGATAGAACTTGCGATAGAAAGTAAGAGCTAGACTTGGCCAATCCGTTATACCCGCAGCAATCTTGTCCAAGTCCGTGATCCAATCCCGTGCTCGATCACGTAGAGAGAAAGGGAAGAGCATCTCCCTAATCTGGTTCTGAGTAATCCCATTCTGCTTAATTGTTGAGCAGTAATCCGTGAAAACCTGCATATGCTTCCCGGGATCCTCCGTAGGATTGCCACCGAATTGATTACGCTCCACCAAAGAGAGAAAGGCGGGGCGAATCTCGAAATTCCCCTGGACCGTATTAGGTATCGTAAATCCTTGCGGGATCGACTCGGTCTTGGGTAACGAGTGACTATATAGTTTAGGCATAGTCACGCGTGGTGGAGAACAAGTTGGAGTAATAGGTGGTGTGTCCTCTTCGTAGGACGATTGCGCTGCACTAGACTCCGAATGCGACGCTTCCTCTATCTCACGTTGGTAAGTCTCAGCGATCTCTTTGAAGAAATTACGCGTCCGGCGGAAAGTACGTTCAGGTTCAGGATCAAATGGTATTAAACCTGAAGGTGACCTGCGCATAAATAAACTACAAGAAAACGATGAGAAACGGCCTCAAGGAACTAAGTTCCTTGAGACTAAGGAGAAAAACCTGCAACTAAACAATAACTATAACTAACAAAAGCCGTTTCCCCGGCAACGGCGCCAAAATTGACAAGGCTAAGTCGTCACGCCTCAATCAAAATAACCTAAACAGACAACTAACAGCAGGTAGCAGTAAGTAGGATCGTATCCACAGAGAAACGGAGCAGTTATAAGCTAAAGTCGATGAAAACAGGTCTAACTCAAAGGTATGAAAAGGAGTTTGTTTGAACTATAAACTAGAGCTAAAGGTAGAAACAAGTATAAATCAATAAAGAGAAGGATTAGGGCATCGGGTTCATTATGACAATGATTCAGGAACTCAAATTTATAAGAAGGAAGCGATAAACTGTGCAAATGATTAGGTTTATAAAACGCTCTCTCGAGTCAATTTTAGCCTTAAGCAAATTTAGCGGGCTCTCGCAACTTACTAAATTCAACTTATCAATCTCGCGTAAGTCTAGTTTTAACTCGGCTTTCGATCTTAAATTAAACCTTACTCAGGTTCAATTAAACTCAGACAAATCGTTGATCAGGCGAAATAATCCTAATTCAATTGACATAAAACGCGTAGAAAGAAATCAAGTGCACAATTTATTCAACCAATTTAATCCTAAAACATGTTCCTGAACCAATTATCACAAATTCCCCTAAACCCTTGTTTTGGTAAAAACTCTACAAGGGTGAAAAAGAGCTAAGATGGGCCAACTAGTACTGTTTGTGAAACAGAACAGAACATAGTCTACTCCGAACAGAACTGATGACAACTAGATTAACGAAACCAAGCAGAACATAGCCTTCTCCGAACAGAATTGAGGGGACAACGAGATTGATGACGCAGAAACCCCGAGAAGAAGATGGGGAAAACTGCGGGCTACCAAGCCAGGACTTCTTTTATTAATCTCATGATGATTACAAGGCTTTTGATTACAATTGAATGATTTTCGTAGGAGAAACTAGCGAATAATGCTAATACATCGTTTATGTGTACTTCTATGTGAAAGTATAAGAAAAACCTATGAGAGAACATATGAGAGACCTCTCGAAAAATGACTAAGTGAGCCTCTATATATAGGTAGAATGCTCACAATACAACTCCTAAAATCTAGGGCCACTATCTCATGAACTTAGGTAGTTGGATAACTACCCACTATGCATGACTTGTAACTTCCCATTATGACTTCTATTCTGATCCGCAGAACTGCATGCCAATAACTACCCATGATCTTAGGTAGTTAAATAACTTCCATTGACTCCACTTCTGCTCAGCTATGATATCTTCCATTATCCCATGATCTTTGTAACCGCTTTAGTTGACCTCTGCTGACCACAACTGCCATGCCTCTTCTGACCTGTTCTGGGCGATAACTGCCATACCTCTTCTGACTTGTTCTGGGCTATAACTGCCATACCACTTCTGACCTGTTCTGGGCTATAACTGCCATTGTTCTTCTGACCTGTTCTGTACCATATTCGCAACGTCTATCCAGAACTGCCAATTCTGGGTAGTGTAAAATCTGGTCATAACAAATGCCCCTTGTTTTCTCAAGTGCGCTGCTCAAAGAATCTTGAGGAAACAATCTGCATAAACACTTCTATCTGAGAATAGACTAGAGTAGAAACAACAGCTATAAAATTTTGAACAACTATGCATCTGGCAAGACTTGTGTACCACATTCAAAGAGACAACGTTCAAATCGTAAGTAGGAGAGAATTAAAACACGATTGATTTGCTTCACGGTAGCGATGACTAGTTAATCGTAAGTTGAACTTGAACATACCACGAATAGATAATCGTGAGGCTTACCGAGGGCTTATACCTTGCTTTGAAATAGTAGAGTTTGAACCTTGATATGGCTTGTTGGACAAGAGATGTTCCCTTAGTATACACGAGCTTTGGACTTTCCTTAACCTTAAAAAAGGAAGGCTAGCCACATGTTGTGCAATCTGGGGATAGTTGAGACCCATTTTATTGTGCAAAACTTGCGGTGATTTGATCTCAGAGAACGCCGTTTGTCTTTTGATAATGCATCGTATGAACTATTGTTTAACCTTCTCGAGGATGGTTAAATACTTTGTGCCTTGTCTCTCAAAGGGCTTTACGTGTGTATGCCTTATTTTTCAAAGGGCTTCTTCAGATGTGTGCCTTATGTCATTCCAAAGGGCTTCGTCGTATGTGTGCCTTATGTCTTTCCAAAGGGCTTAACTTTGCTGCTACTGTGGATCTTTTGCTTAGTCTGGCAGAGCAAGACATTTTTCTAGTCCGCTCGACAGCCGGTTGCTAAGTAATTAGCCTTGGTGGTCCAAGGACTTAATCACTATTGTCGCTATTGCTTCTATCGCTTCTATTGTTCTCGTGAATGTACTAACCTCGCAGTGTACACCCTGGACTTATGTACGCATGATCATGGCTCACCTTGAGGGATATTATAGGACTCTCTTAGCGGCGGCTAAGCCTGGTCCGTCAATCAGGACGCATCCTCTACAAAGCAGGTCGCTCTGCAGAGGCCGCATGCCGTGGAAATTTGGAGGAAGATCTCCACCGCAGGATCGGGCCGCACTGCGTGGTGCGGAGGAAGATCTCCACCGCAGACTGGCCGCACTGCGTGGTGCGGAGGAAGATCTCCACCGCAGATCAAGTTGCTCAAGGCCGAGGACTAAGCTCAAATCTGGAATACAAGTTCCATTCTTACAGGCTGGAAGGGTAACTCCAAAAATGTTGAGGACAAAGCTCAGGTGGAGGTTAAACTCGTACTTAATCTGGAGGATAAACTCCTGAGTAGAATTGAAGGATAAACTCTTGATTAGATGTGGAAGATAGACTCGACTAGGAGTGGAGGATAGACTCCTTTATTTGTAATATGTGGCATACTAGATTTTTAGTGGATTATTTGTGATAATAAAAATATTTTCTCTTGTAATTAAACTGTAATCATAAAACAAGAAATAAAAATTAGACTATACCATTGGTCATTGGCTCTACTTTTACAAGACTGGAGGTCTAGGCTCCAAGGCTGACGATATGCTCGAGACCAAGGGTGGGCTCAATCTTTGGAGGGCAAGCTCCAAAGATGCTTATACGAGCTCAAAACTATAAACGTGCTCAAGATTGAGAACTATACTCAAGAATGGAAAACGGCTTCAAGAGTCTTGAAGATCCGCCAGACTGAAGGGTAAAACTCCAATATTAAGATTGCATAGAATAAGCTCCAAAAATAGTAGAATAAGATATATGGTAGAACTTGTTGCAATTAGGAGCGAAATAAGATGCTTAGTATTTATATAATCCAAGGGCAAAGAAGATAAGGTTGCAAGGGCACTAGGATGAACTCCAAGGTTGGCCACATAGTGCAAGACTGTAATAAATAGAAAATATTCTTCAAGGTGCATGGCGCAAGACCGCAAAAATAAGATAATATGCTCAGAGATAATATATGCTCCAAGATAATATATGCTCAGAGATAATATATGCTCCAAGATAATATATGCTCAGAGATTCTTGGTATAATATTATGAAGAAACATTTGATATATAATAAACAAGATTGAGAATACTTTGAGGTTTTGGAAAAGTGTAGAAATGTAAAAACTTGGTTAGTACAACCATTGATGTATTCAATGGTTTTTCTCATAATAAAATAATATAAAGTAAAGCGATTATGAAAAATAAATTAATTGAAAATAAATAAATAGAGTTTGAGTTTGGTTGATTTCCAAGCTCTGGAATCAACTCTCCCTCAAGAGTTACCAATTCATGTGCCCCTTGACCGATGATGGAGTCAACGAGGTAAGGACCTCTCCACACTTGAGCAAACTTGTATGAACTACATCTCTTGCATCTTTGAATGTGCTTCTCTAGAATAATTCTCCTTTACCAAGGGCTCTCGCTTTGATATTCTTGTTGAATCTCTTTCACTATAACACCTTAATCCGAGGTCGACTTAATCTTAATTGCCTTTCACACTCGTTCAAAGTTTTCAAGGTTAGTGAACAAAGAATAATTTTAGAATCTAGAATACATAGGACATACCTTGGTGTTTGAATAACCAATTCTGGAAAGATAACTTCTTCACGAACATAAACAAGTTAGAAAGAAAGAAATATGTCTTATAAAAAGCTATAAAAAGCTATAAAGCTATAAAGGTTGATACATTTAACTTAACGTCCAACTTGTTATTAATAACAACAAGCGATGAATTGCGTACCTTTAGATTTTGCTCTCCTTAATAACGAAATTACCTCTTTCCTTCGTTTCAAATATGTACGACTTCTATTCGGAGCAAACGACATCTTGTCTTGGAGCGGATGACTTCTTCGTTCTAGGGCGAATGACAATCGCCGCTCTAGGGCAAACGACAACGTCTGTTCGGAGCGAACAACAGCGTCTGTTTCGGAGCGAACGACAGCGTCTCTTACGGAGCGAACGACGGCGTCTCTTACGGAGCGAACGACAACGTGCGTTTCCGGAGCGAACGACAACGTGTTACGGAGCGAATGACAACTTTCTAGTGTCATCGATTGCCCCACTTTGTAGTTTAGAAAACAAGGACAACAATCTTACGTACAAAAGCTCTATCTTGACATTATTTCGTCATCTCTAACACCGTGAATTTTCACCGCCACATACTTCTCAAAAAACATGTGAGCTCGCGTAAAAATTATAATCTTCACCCTTTCTTAAAACAACTTGTCAACCTTGAGCAATAAGAATATGAGACCGATTCGGAAAGTTCGATCACGTTGGTATAAGGTTGAAAACACTCCTACAAAAATAAACTCAAAAAGCAACGGCTACAAAGACAACATAAAAATTACGCAAGACACGTGCGGATCAGGATTAAAATTCGGGATCGAACTGAACGAAAATTCAAACCTGTTCGACAATCACTTCTGTGAATGTCTTGCCGACCACGCACTAATGAATCCATCACCCTCATACTACTTGTTGGGTTGACTTGCTTTGACCAGCCCGACTTGCGAATCTTGACTTTGTCGATTACTAGTGACTTGCTAAAACCTCGGAGTGAGTCTTGAAAGAAGAGAATTCAAGACACAAAAGATGCCCCTAGTTTTCTCAAGGGAAACGTTTAGCAAACTCAAGGAAATAATTCTGAAAAGATAATTCAGAACACAACGAGCAGAAGAGAAACAACCAGAAAATATAACGGGTAGGAAATAAAAAGGGTCAAGATTGAAGAGATAAACATCAAGACTTATATATAGACGTCAGACCAGAATTGGTAAAAATTCAAACCTGATCCGCCGCTCATTGTAACAATGATATATACGTAAAGTTTGAAATTCTTCCAACGGTAGAGTCCTGAAGACTATAGGATTGATTCTTGCTCAAAGCCGTTAGCAAGCAAATTTGAAAAAATACCTCATGCAAAATCAATCATCTTCAAACGTTAGAAAAACTCAGATTTGTAAAAAATAATTAATCACTTACAAAATTTAAAAAGATAATAGAAATAAAATAATAACACATGAGAAAATTAATCACAAGATCAAGACAAGGCTGAAAATCGGATCTGTAACAAGTTTCACACTTACAACCTTGGCTACTCTGCCCCTTTGTGGCGATTTCAGGACTGTGTCAATCCTGGTCCTCTGACATTAGCAACTCTACCAGTGTGGAAGGTCTAAGCTTTCATTATTCTCTCTTGACCAAAATCCCAAGGCCGAAGTCTCCTTCCAGACCAGAACTGAAATTCGCCACAAAATCTGCCAAGGATTCTGACCTGATGGCAGTCTTGGCCTGCAACTGATGTTATACATAATAATCTGCACAAAACCATTTAACCATTCTCCCGGACAGTTCAGACTTTCTCAAGACTGACTTGACTGAAAAAGTTAGTCCGCATAATCATATGATAATTCTAAAAATAAGATTAAACTTTGTAATATACATTAATTAAGTAAAAATGTATATTTCTCGAAGAGTGTACCTTATTAGGCATCCAAGAGGTTCTTACTTGCACAATATATGGGATCTTGTAGATTATCCTCTTCATCGAACAAGAGTACAAGGCGAAAAATTGGTATGATCTGCACAGAACTGGATAACAGTTCTGACCTGCACATCAATGGATAATATGATCGACACATCACTAGAGAGTATGATCCGCATTAATCGACTTCAGATCCACTCTTGCCAACAATGTGCCCTTAGAACTGTCTTGGTGAAACGCCAAATGAGTGCTTGACATGATTGAACTCCATGTTATATCTCTCCAAGAATACAAAAGGATGCTTGCACGTCAAATGTGATTTTGACACTCTTGGACTTCATCACCAAATCATACGTGTACACCTTCGTTGTGTCCCCAATAAAAATACTCCAACATTGTGCTAATTACCACCTTGGTAGGTTGCCCCTACATCTCTCAAAGCGTAAGGCGTAACAAATTAAAAATATATTATGCAAAAAATAAAATTCATCTTTTGATGAGTAGGATACACTTCGATTCGATTGGACTTGATGAAAGTATCCACAATTGTAAGCTACTTGTATCCTGAAATCTTGGCAAGCACAACATTAGTATTGGGTAGATGAAAAGAATCTATGTGCAAACTTTATCTTAAATAAACATAATCAACACTTGAAACATACCATGTTTTTGTTGGATGATTACTACGATGGTTAACCAATCAAGATACATTACCTCTCTTACCATTTCATGTCTAGAAGCTTTTGAACCTCGTCGTTAATTATTTCCTTTCTAGAGGAAATCTCTTGCGTCTCCACTGCAGGACTTGAACTTAGGCCAACGCCGGACTTGTGAGCGATCGGACCAGGACATGACTTATACCATCTGTCAAAGCGAGTGTACGCAAAATAGGATACTGGACTGTAAAAGATTAATCATACCCGATTACGGTGGTACATCACCTAGAGTAGTTTCTCACCAGAACAGGAGTGGTCGAGGATGTCTCTGTTCTGTCTTGTCTGACGTATCCGTTGACTTGATTCTTTGATTGCTATATAATGAATTTGGTGCTATGATAGCTTCAAGCCTATTCTCAGAGCACTCTTGTGCATTCTGCCATTCTCCATTGATCATCAAGATTCCCTACTTGATAGACATTTTGACATATTAGTGGTATGTTGAAGGCTCGAGCATTATATTATGAAATAAATCATACCAAGCAAGATATACAACGACATCAAATTAAATCAATGAAATAATTAAGAGAAGAGGCTCCCTTTGTAGGTAGAGAAATTTTGCCCAAAGTATGTTGGCCTAGGTCTCTCAGTAGAATCCACAAGCATGTTAAAATTTGTAGTGAGTTTATCATGGTTGATCCTCATTTCTTCCAAGACACCAAGCATAACCATTGAATCGCCTTGACGATCTCCGTGACCAAGAATCACTAGTTTCCAGTTATGTTTAGTTACATTGGGGACGACATCATTTCTTCTTAAGTTATCATTTAAGTGCTTTGTGACACAAGTCAAACCACAAATATTAGAACCGTCATTAGCATAATCAACTTTATGAGTGTAAGGAGAAAAAGGTGGAGATTGATTTGGCTCTTGTGATTGTGGTTGTTCTGTCTTGTTCGTATTCCTCCGTGCAGGACTGGTTGTGTCCTTTAAGCGTCCAGAACTGAAACATCTATAACAAGATTCTCAAGCTTGAAAATCAATCCTGAAAAATCTATAACAAGAATGTTAATATCAAAATTATCAATCCAGAATTGAAAACAAAACTATTAATATCGAGACTATCAGTCCAGAACAAGACTGTTAATATCAAGATTATCAGTCCAGAACTGAATACAGGACTGCTAATATCGAGATTATCAATCTAGAACGGAAAACAAGAGAGAATTCAAAAGCTCTTATCTTAGGGCTGGATGAATGGACATGCGTTCACTCTTGTCTCGGTATGAACCAATTCTGTTCTGCTGACGACCACTTCCAGCTTTCTTGTTAGGCCTGTTCTGACACAAACTCCGCTGTTCTGTTTGTTGAAGGCATCATCTTCAAGTATGACGACCCTTGCTTGTAAGTACGAACAGTCCCAGAACTGTCACAGTTCAGAATTGAGATCTTTCTTTGTTCAACTCTGCACTACTCCAGCAAACGACGGAAGCTATTCTGGCTGGTAGTTCTAACGTGGAACCTCCACCCATTCCAAGTGGAGTTATCACACCTACTCCAGGGTTCCAAGAGTTGAAAGCTGAGGAGCAAAACAAACCGGAGGTCCTACCCAGGACATCACTGTCTAACATGCCATCTACAAAGCGTGGAGAAATTTGTCCAGAACACGACGGAAAAGATTAGCCCAGAATTGCTCAGGACTGACATTACAGAAGTGGAGCCTTTGCACATGCAATTCTTCCTTAGATCTTTGGGAATAAGAACTATGAGCGTCCTCTATTTGTATTGCGCAACGTGGTCTTGAGGATGTTACGTACTATAGCACAACTTCAATTGATGGAACGTTGAATTTCTTGAACATCCTTCAAAACCGCGATATTGTCGAAAGGGGAGGATCCTTCTTTTTCTTAGGAGAAGCTTACGGTTCCTAGGATCGAGTCCTCTTGAATTGATCTTCAAAGCCTTTGTCCCCATCATGATAGGAAAAAACTTTTCTTTTTATGATGAAAGACAAGGACAATTCTGGCACGATTCTTGTGTTGTAACCACTAGTATCATTTGGAGTTACATTCGATTCAAGAATGACTCAATTCTCTTTGAGTCTTGTAACTTTTTTTCAGTAGAATTGAAGCAATCCTTGAGCAAGATTTCTCCAAATATTGTGCTAGTTGTTCAAGGGTCTTGTCAACCATGTGGTCGTGACAAGAGTGTGTTTTGTGGATTTTTGAGAAGAGAGTTTCACAAACTAATAAACTAGATGCCCCACGGTGGGCGCCAATTTGTTTTGGTAAAAACTCTACAAGGGTGAAAAAGAGCTAAGATGGGCCAACTAGTCTTGTTTGTGAAACAGAACAGAACATAGTCTACTCCCAACAGAACTGATGACAACTAGATTAACGGAACCAAGCAGAACATAGCCTTCTCCGAACAGAATTGAGGGGACAACGAGATTGATGACGCAGGAAACCCGAGAAGAAGATGGGGAAAGCTGCGGGCTACCAAGCAGGACTTCTTTTATTAATCTCATGATGATTACAAGGCTTTTGATTACAATTGAATGATTTTCGTAGGAGAAACTAGCGAATAATGCTAATACATCGTTTATGTGTACTTCTATGTGAAAGTATAAGAAAAACCTATGAGAGAACATATGAGAGACCTCTCGAAAAATGACTAAGTGAGCCTCTATATATAGGTAGAATGCTCACAATACAACTCCTAAAATCTAGGGCCACTATCTCATGAACTTAGGTAGTTGGATAACTACCCACTATGCATGACTTGTAACTTCCCATTATGACTTCTATTCTGATCCGCAGAACTGCATGCCAATAACTACCCATGATCTTAGGTAGTTAAATAACTTCCATTGACTCCACTTCTGCTCAGCTATGATATCTTCCATTATCCCATGATCTTTGTAACCGCTATAGTTGACCTCTGCTGACCACAACTGCCATGCCTCTTCTGACCTGTTCTGGGCGATAACTGCCATACCTCTTCTGACTTGTTCTGGGCTATAACTGCCATACCACTTCTGACCTGTTCTGGGCTATAACTGCCATTGTTCTTCTGACCTGTTCTGTACCATATTCGCAACGTCTATCCAGAACTGCCAATTCTGGGTAGTGTAAAATCTGGTCATAACAACCCTAATTAAGGAATTAGCTAGACATATTACGAATCAAAGCAAAGCAATAATAAGTAGGAGACATGATGAAAGAAACAATAACAATTGAATAAAACCTGGAGTTTACGGAGTACCGACGGTTACAATGAAATCAATCTTGAACTAAAATTAAACTTGAGAGCTTTTGAAAGAGAGAAAAACAAAGCAATAACTAAACCTAACTTAGAATGTAAAAATAAAGCATAAGTTATTAGTTTTCGTCCTAAAGCTATATATATAGTTTCCAAATATTAAAACTCGAAATAAAACCAAACTTGACGGATCAGAACACCACGGTACGTGGCCACACTAGCTGGACCGGCCGGTCCCCAATCTTGGGCCGGCTCTCTTCTTCCTCTAAGCTTGGGCCAAGTACTTGGCCTAGTTCTTCTTGTTTTGGGCCTTAATAACTCGAGGCCTTCTTATGTCTTTGGTCTTGGTTTGGTATTCTCGAGCTCCTGTTCGTGCTCGGGCTTGGTCACGTAGTCTCGATTCTCGTAATGCTCCAAATGGCTCGGGTTTTGGCTCAAAACCACCAAAACCTGCAAAATGTAAATAAAAGGCAGCACTATCGAGAAGTATAACATATAGCTCATAAAATCATAGTAAATACGAATAAATGCAAGCTAAATGCGACTGAACCGGGGGCATAAAACGTATATAAATAACATGTATCAATACCCTCATAGTGCAAAGGGTATCTTGTTGGGCTAGTCATGGCATGAGTCGACCATCTTTTTGAGGTTGATGACAATCGTCTATTTTGCAGCTTCCACCGCGCCGTTTGTTTGGGGTCGTTAGGGTGATGATTTATGGTGTTGGATTTTGTATTTGGTTAGGATTGGCTCGACTTCTCCTCGAAAATGCGTTCCTTGATCACTTATTAGTTCGTGAGGAATGACATATCGACATATGAGGTTGATTTGTATGAATATGGCGACTTCCTTAGTGCCTAGGACGCGGTAAGAGGTGGCCTCAACCAATTTGGTAAAATAGTTGATAGCCACGAAGATAAAGCAATGTCATCCTGCGCCTGCGGGTTGTATTTTTACGATCACATCGATCCCCCTTGTCGAGAATGGTTAAGTGGAGGTTGGGCTGTAAAGAGGTGATGGGGGTAGATGTTGGACGTTTGCAAATATTTGGCACTTATGACAATCTTTGACATATTTTGCACAATCGGCTTCCATGTTAGTCCAATACCATCCTACACTTATGATTCGTTTGCAAAGGGATCGAGCGTTCATGTGTGGTCCGCACTCGCCATCGTGGATTTGGGATATGATTTTTTTGTTCCTTTTTGTGAACGACACACATGAGTAGTGTACCATGAGGTGTCTTTTTGAGTAGTTTGCCTATTTCTATCAAGAATTATGATTCTAAGAGTCTGATGGCTCGCTTTCCGCACTTGTCAATGTTTGGTGGGTATTCAATGTTGGTTTTGTAGTTGAGGATGGCTTGGTACCAAGGTTCATTTTGTTCGTCCTCAGCCTCAATATCGCATATGTATGCGGGTTTGTGTCTCATTTCGACCACGATGAGAAGTTTAGCCATTCCCGGAGAAATGTTGATTAGAGATGCTAGTTTGGATAGAACGTCCGCGAATCGGTTTTCTACGCGTGAGAGGTGCAAGAACTCCACGTGGTTGAACTTCGTGATGAGTTCTTGAATTTTGCTTTCGTATTGTGCTAGGTTTCCATGTGCCGGATATCTGGTTGATGGTTAGGGAGGACTCCCCGTATACCCTTAGGTTCTTCACGTTGAGTACAAGCGCGGCCTGGAGTCCATGCAGGCACGCTTCGTATTCGGCGGCATTATTTGTCACATTAAAGTCTAGTTTGATAATTAGGGGTGTATGCTCGCCGTTTGGGGATATGAGTAGTATTTCTACACCACAACCTCGATAGTTGGATGCTCCATCGAAGTATAGCTCCCATTGCTCGTATTGTACGATGTATATTCCATCGTCGGGCAAGGACGAGGTGTCGATGACGGGTTCCTCGAAAATTGCATTTTCTGCTAGAAAATATGAGACTGCTCGTCTGTTGATTGCTTTCAGGGGTACGTACTTACGATTAAATTCGGTTAGGAGAAGCGCCCATCTGGCCATTCGTCCGTTATGTATTGGCTTCTCAAAGAGGTACATAACGAGATCCATTATTGAATAGACCATCGTTTGGTGTGTTAACATGTTGTGTCGGAACTTCTTGGAAGCCCATAATAGCGCTAAGCAGCTTTTCTCGACGGGTGTATATCGAGTTTCGTATTCGAGGAACTTTTTGCTAATGTAGTAAATAGCTCGCTCATCGCCATCGACCTCTTGGGCGAGCATGGCTCCCATTGCGATGGGTGTTGTTGTTAAGTAAAATGACAAGGGTAAGTCCTTTTGCGGGGGTCGTAGTATCGACGGGTTGGAGAGTACCTCCTTGATTTTGTTAAATGCGTCTTGACATGATTCGTCCCATTCAACGTGGACGGTTTACTTTACCTTTTTGAAAACTGGTTCACATATCATGCATGGTGAGTTTGCTTATGAATTGGAAAATGTATTGTATTTGTCCTAGGAAGCTTGTGGACACCCGTATTTGTATCCTCCCAAAAAAAACCATGTGATGTAAAAGGACTCATGTTTTTACGTTAACTTAGACGGTTTACTGATGTCGCGTTCGAGTATAATCGTGTTAATGCATAAACGAATCGAAATATGAAATGTCGCTTAATTAAATGTTCGCTAGTTCATTTAGAGTGTAGCCTGATTCACATGGCAGCGCATCCAAACCCAATACACAAAAGTAACCCAAACACAATTCATTTGGCTCTTTTCCTTACAAAAGCTCAGTTCAATTCTCCTAAATTTCTACATTTAGGTTCGGTAGCTAAAACCATTATTTAGCATCATTCTTTGCAAAAACTGACCTTACGGGTCATCTTATTTTTTAATATCTCCTTCAAAATGAGCACTTTTCATATTTTCGGGTTTTGAGACTAAAATCGAACCCGACTCTGATTTTGGCCCGCTTCTCAAGGCTCTGAGCCCAGCACAACCTAGTTAGGCCCTCAAAGAGCTCTCCAGCTGAGTGCCTTAGAGCATAAGCAAATCAATTATACAGTATCTTTTCTAAATCTCACAATATCTAAACTAGAAAAGATTTAGAATAAGGCAAAACAAGACCCCTAAGCCGCCTCAATACATGTGGTTTAGGGAGCCGCCTCAGCTGAGGCGATTTCCATGACCTCCTTTACCCAATTACTATATATACGAATCTTTACCCGAGGTTTGAAGACACAATTCACATTATTCACGCACGCAATTCAACACACAACTCTCTAGCAACCCCAACAAAAGTCGGTCCATCTATCTCTCACAAAAACCTCACACACCCCAAACTTCGAATTCTTCACAGTTCTCGTGTTGAATTCCACATTTCTTTGTTATATCGAAACTCTGCCTATTTTCCTTGGTGAATTAGGTAGTATTCGACCCACACATGGGTCGATCTCACTTCTCTTGACTAACAAAGAGATTACATTGATGCTCCTCGGCTTTGGCAACTGAAACCGATTTTTATAATATTGTCTTACAATGGGGTGGATATACTATTTACCTCGCACCCCACGAAAGTTGCATAAGAAACGACCTTAAATTAAAACGAATCAACGGATTTAATTTGAGTTTATGCATCTGCATCTTCTTTTTATGCATTAAGACGATATTGACATAAACTAACTGTTTTCGTTAAACATCGTTTAAACATGCTAAAACTAACTTTTAAACAACTTAACAAAACAATTTTTGCATCATGCATAGCGAGCCGCCTCCGCACTGACGGTTTAGTACACAAACCGCCAGTACAGAAGCAGTTTGCAGGGTAAGCCGCATGGCAACATGCGGTTTCCCCTCTCCTTTTGCATTCATCTTTTTACTTTAATATTACATATGCATGTAGCGAATAACCTTAACTCAAATACTTTTAATGGATTGTTCTTGAGCTAGTAGTGGCTATTTTCTAAAAACTTAAAACTCAGTAAATAAAACGTAGTCTTATAGCAGTAGCAGTGGGTCAATTTATACAAAACTATCAAAATTACAATACGTCCAATCCGGCCTGATTGGCTGAGTGATCCGGCCGTACTACCTCCCGCTCATGCATCTTCACTTCTTTTCTCATTATCTTCATTTATCGCTTGATTTTCGAGCTCTTGGGATGGCTCGAGTTTGGTCTCGTGATCTTGGTACTCGTGCTTGCTTACATGACTCAATATGTGGCACAGACCCGCCAAAAACATGCAAAACATAACAGAAAGCAGCAGTACCGCAATACCTAGCGAAATAGCTCATATAATATAATAACTTTAACTAAACGCGAGCTAAATGCGACTAATCAGGGTTACGAAAAATAATATTAAATAGACACATCAATTATCAAGGATAATCAACGATTTAGAATTAAAATTTTAAGGATGCCTGATGAGTAATGATGATTGTAGGGATTTTGTAATGTTTACATGATTAGTATTGTTGTAGAAATGCTGAATGCATAACTTCTTTTCTAGTTACTGTAGGTTTATATCGGTATATAGACCTTTAAAATCACAGGATTATAATGAAACTTATTCTATATGATTAATAGTCATAAAAGAAATTGCATAAACAAATATAAGATTAAGAAAAACAACCTTTAGTCCTTGCTTAATGGCCTAAGATCAAATATCAAGAAGCTTGATATCTCCTAAAAGTTGCACCCAAGATTGCTTAAGATATGCCCTTAGTTCTTGCTAGAAAACTTTAGAGAGAAGAAAACTGATTTTCTAAATTTTGTGTGTGAATTATGATCAATGAATTAGTCAATTAAGTTGAGCCAAAACTCCCCTTAAATACCTCAAGAATTTCGGCCCTCACATAGTAATTGGGGAGAGATTTTTTTTTCAAAAATCATTTTCCAAAAACTAATAACTTGTTGACCAAGGAGTCAAAGTGCATAAAGGCTCTTTCCTCTTGGTTTCCTTTAGCTTTTAATATAATATAATATTACTAGTGTCATATAATTATGATCCACTATAATATATCATTAAATTATTAATATCCTTATATTTATAATTTTCTAATTAATTATAACAGTTTATGATTAATTAGCCTATATTATATTCAATAATTAAATATAACATTTTATATTCAATTTACGAATTACATTTAATTCGTCTTAGCTAATATCATTTAATCCTTATTAAATGGCCGTATTATTATCACACCCTTGACTAACATTTTAGTCCAAAACTCCGACTAACCTTTTAGTCTTTTAGTAAGGCATCAATATGATTAATTTCTCAAATAATCACATTTCTTAAACACATCCTTTAGGTGTGACTTTTTAGGGACCAGTTGATCACCGCCATCTGTATGACAATAACGTCAAACTTATCTAGCAAGCCAACCGTTATTGATAAACGTTAATCAACTGATTGCATACAAAATGTACCCTGTGTACCTTGAGAGGTTTATTTATGTTGTTGCACTAACTGTGGAGGACACTAACTCCAACAATCTCCCACTTATCCGTACAAGTGTATGTGCGATAACCGATTCTCATATCCATAATAAATTTCTCCCACTCAATGTCAACCAATTTGCAAAGTCCGTACTTTCAAAGGTCGTAGTTCACAAGTGATCAGAATCAAGAGTGGTTTCCCCGACTAGAGAGTAACTTAACTGATAAACGAATCATTATTCGAGCATGGCCATGCATTTTCAGTTACAGTTCCTCGAGTGGCCCTGAGAAAAGTATTATAACTCGATAGAAGTTGGATATTTTCCTCAACTCGAATCCTGCAGATGTAAGCGCAGCATGAAATGACCCAGTGAAAATCTACTTAGCCTCCTGTTACGGTCGACCGTGAGAAAGAAACCAAAGTCACCCAAAATCTGCCTTAATCTCAAGAGACAGTTGATAGTCAAAAGAATCGACTCTAGGAACATTTAGAACTCCATGTAGTCGTCACAAAAATTGTCCTGCGCTATTTCTGTAAACCCGCATCTGTGATCGATCAGTCAACAGTTTGACTTATGGCTCGTTGAACCCACCATCAATCGACGTCACAAAATGATTGCCAGAGTTATCCGCTCGTGTAGGCGACCACGGACCAAAACAAAATATATAGCAATTCAGTTCACTTTGAGGTGTTCAACGTTGTTTGTACAACCCTCATGAAAAACAATATATAAAACAAAAACGATGATTTTATTAGAAGTTTTAGGAAATTACAAGTGTCAAATCCATACAAACAACTAATACAACTCAGGAACACGCTTAATTGCCATGGATTTAACGTGCCCTTCATGCTTATCTTGTCTCAACAGCTTAGTGAGAGGATCTGCCACGTTATCATCCGTAGCAATATTGTCAATCACTATCTCCTTCTGCTCCACGTAATCTCGGATCATGTGAGCCTTCCTTTGCACGTGCCGAGACTTGTTGCTGGACTTCGGCTCCTTCGCTTGGAAGATGGCACCACTATTGTCACAATAGATGGTGATCGGGTCATTCGAACTAGGAACTACTGTTAGTCCTTGTAAGAACTGACGCATCCATATGGCTTCCTTTGCAGCCTCTGAGCAAAGATAGTACTCGGACTCGATCGTGGAATCGCTATAGCTTGTTTGTTTGGAGCTTTTCCGGTGGCGGCGCCATTTAAAGTAAAAACGAATCCAGTTGAGACTTCAAGTCATCTCGATCCGTTTGGAAACTAGCATCTCAGAATCGATCAAGCGCAAGATAGCTCGATGTCTCCTCCATAAGTCAATACCCAATCTTTAGTCCTCCGTAGGTACTTAAGAATGTTCTTTACGGCCATCCAGTGTGCTTCACCTGGATTACCTTGGTATCGGCTCGTCATACTCAATGCATATGCCACGTCCGGACGTGTGCATATCATGGCATACATGATCGATCCTATAGCTGATGCATATGGAATCCGACTCATGCGCTCGACCTCTTCCGATGTCTTTGGTGCTTGAGCTTTACTCAAGTGCACTCCAGAGATCATTGGAAGGTTCCCCTTCTTGGAGTTGGTCATGCTGAACCACTCAAGAATCTTATCTATATAAGACTCCTGACTGAGGGATAACATCCGTCGTGATCTATCTCTATAGATACGGAGCCCCAAAATGCGTTGTGCCTCACCCAGATCTGTCATCTGAAAATGGTTCTTTAACCATACTTTTACCGAAGTTAAGAGAGGTATGTCATTCCCAATCAAGAGTATGTCATCGACGTACAGTATTAGGAAGACAATCTTGCTCCCACTCGACTTGATATATAGACATGGTTCCTAATCGATCGAAATAATCCATTCTCCTTTATCACTTGGTCGAAGCGATGATTCCAACTCCGTGAAGCTTGCTTAAGTCCATAGATGGAACGCTTAAGCTTGCAAACCTTCTTAGGATCTTTAGGATCGATGTAACCTTCGGGTTGTACCATGTACAACTCCTCCTCCAAATAACCGTTTAAGAAGGCGGTTTTCACATCCATTTGCCAAATTTCATAGTCATGAAATGCGGCGATCGCTAAGAGAATCCGAATGGAACGAAGCATGATTACGGTTGCAAAGATCTCATCATAGTGCAACCCTTGCACTTGAGTGAAACCCTTTGCCACTAGTCGTGCCTTGTATATATCTGGTTGTCCTTCTACAGATCGCTTTATCTTGTAAAGCCATTTGCACTGAAGAGGCCTAGCCTTATCAGGTAAGTCAACCAGATCCCATACATCGTTCTCGTACATAGAGTCCATCTCGGATTGCATGGCTTCTTGCCATAGCTTTGAGTCGGAACATGTCATGGCACCTTTATAGGTTACGGGTTCGTTACTCTCAAGGAGTAAAACGTCGTCTCTCCCATTCTCCTCAACCATACCGATGTATCTATCTGGAGGAATGATGGAGAGTCTACCCGTTCTTCTGGGTTCCAAGGGAATATTAACCGCAGCAGACGAAAAAGGAACAGTTTCCTCCATTGGTTGCTCGGTTGTTGGTTCAGGAATCTCCTACAGATCGAAGGTTCTATTACTTCTCTTGTCTTCGAGAAACTCTTTCTCTAAGAACTTCGCACTGGCCGCAACAAAAACTCGGTGTTCGGTTGGCGAATAGAAGTAATGACCAAACATTCCTTTTGGATAACCAATAAAGTATGTCTTGACCGATCGCGGGCCGAGCTTGTCCTCATGTCTCCATTTGACATAAGCCTCGCACCCCCAAACCCGAATAAAGGACAAGTTAGGGACCGTTCCCTTCCATAACTCGTATGGTGTCTTGTCTATAGCTTTAGACGGACTTCGGTTAAGTATAAGAGCAGCTGACAAAAGAGCATAGCCCCATAATGAGTCAGGTACAACCGTGTGACTCATCATGGATCGAACCATATCAAGTAATGTTCGATTCCTGCGTTCGGACACACCATTCAGTTGTGGTGTTCCGGGTGGAGTTAATTGCAGTACTATCCCGCGGTCTTTCAGGTGTTGATCAAACTCAGTTGAAAGATATTCGCCACCACGATCTGAACGTAGTGCTTTTATCTTTCTATCCAGTTGGTTCTCAACCTTATTCTGGAATTCCTTGAACTTGTCGAAGGACTCACTTTTATGCTTCATTAAGTAGACATAACCATATCTACTCAAATCGTCCGTGAAAGTGATAAAATACCTATAGCCATCTCTAGCGTTGATTGACATAGGTCCGCACACATCAGTATGTATGAGTCCTAATAGGTCAGCAGCGCATTCCAACACCTTTGAAGGAAATTGAGACATTTTGCCTATAAGACATGATTCACACGTGCCAAAAGTTTCATAGTCAAATGGGACAATTGTCCCATTATCAATGAGCTTTTTCACGCGTTTCTCATTTATGTGTCCCATACGGCAATGCCATAGATAGGTTTGATCTTTGTCACCAACCTTTGCTTTCTTGTTACTCACATGCATGATTTCTGTGGTTTGAACTAAATCATAAATTAGTTCATGGAAACAACTTTACCATAAATCATTTCATTCAAAGAGAAAATACAGCTATTATTCTTTATTAAAAATGAAAATCCTTCTTTATCAAGAACGGATACAGAAATAATGTTTTTGGATAAACTAGGTACATAGTAACAGTTATTCAGAAATAACTCAAAACCACTCGGGGGTTGGATTACATATGTTCTCTTGAAAGCAAAGAACTCTTGCTCCATTCCCCACTCGCAGGTCCACATCACCTCTTGCTAGAGTTTTGATGTTTCTTAGGCCCTGCAAATGATTACACAGATGAGAACCACAACCAGTATCAAGTACCCAAGTTCTGAAACTTGCATGGTTAATCTCAATCATATGAATAAAAGAAGACATACCAACAGGAACGACGCGGCCTGCTTTAATGTCCTCAGCATACACGGGACAGTTACGCCTCCAATGCCCAGACTTGTGGCAATGGTGGCACTCCATGCTCGGCTTTGCTTTTGCCTTGCCTTGTGAGCTACCGCTAGACTCACCAGGCTCACTCTTTGCAACCACTGGCTTCTTGAATTTTGGCTTACCTACAGCTAGGTTAGCCGGAGCCTTGCCCTTACCCTTCGTGGTGCCAATCATGAGAACATCTTGTTTCATGCTCCCACTCAACTTCAGATCACTCTCCGTCTGTACGAGGAGTGAATGTAGTTCATGCAGACTTTTATGCGTGTCGTTCATGTAATAGTTTGCCCTAAAGAGGGCATACCCATCATGAAGAGAGTGGAGCACTCGATCAATGATGATCTTCTCATCGATCTTGCAACCAAGCTCCTCCAATTTTTCAACGTTCTCGATCATGGCGAGAAGGTGTGGACCAACCGGTTGGCCCTTCTGGAGTCTAGCTTCAAAGAAACGAGTAGTATACTCGTAACTCTTGATTCTCGGTGCTTTCGAGAATTCTTTGGTTAGGGTGGTGAAAATCTTGTTTGCACCTTGGGTAATGAATCGTCTTTGCAAATTGGATTCCATTGCATAGATGAGTACGTTCCTTAACGCACCCGCCTCCATCATGAAATCACTATAAGCAACAACTTCATTTGCTCCTGCATCGGGAGCTGGTTCAGCCGGTAGTGGCTCAGTCAAGTACTTGAGCTTGCCGTCAGCTATGGCGGCTTCCGTAATGCGGCCTCCCAATCAGCAAAGTTGGACCCATCATTCTTCAGTCGAGTGGACTGATTCATGCTGTCCATAAATATTCTTAGCCATGATTCACGTTCAAGTGTGACACTTGGCATTGGGCCTTCAATACGACCAGCCATTTTATTTTAGCAGTTATATCTGTATATAACGTATTCGAAACTGTGAAAAGAAAAAAAGAAGAAGAGAAAAGATAAGAAAACATCGTTTTATAGGTTTAAGTCTAAATGCAAAACAGATTAATGCGATGACTTACGCATTTATACAATTGACCTCCCTCAAGAATTATATAAATGATCCCAAGACTCAATTTCCGTAAATTGATAAGCCAACCTCTTGGCTAATTCTACCTTTAGAATTCTCGGTCGATAAATTTCTGTAAATTCTATCTTTTAGTCCACTATAATCACGAGATATTACTCGAACTATAATGTTGAGGTAAAATAGGTCAACACATACTACTTACCCAACGTAGAAGGGGTCATGTGGAGAGTAAGGTCCTACATGCCTACCGACGAAGAAGGGGCTCATAGTAGCTTTTCCTATAAAGACTAATCTCAATTTTTAAAATTAGAGGAAGATCCCATCATCTTATTTAATTCATTTTAAGTGAACAAAAGTCTAGCAAAACGAGAATGATATAAACTAAGGTGATGGCTTAAAACATGTGACATCGGTATGTCTAGGATGAAAATGCAAACTATATGAGTCAATTTTCATGCAATATTAGGTGGTTTGGTTTAGTTTAGGCGGAATATGATGCAACTATCTAAACAAGCAAACATCGCAACGAGAATGGAAAAAAAAAACGCAAAATAAAAACACCTAGTGTGGCCTATCCTACCAAAATAAACAAAAATACAAGTTGGAATCCATCCTTGGACCCTTGAAGCTTGTCTTGATGTTCCATCTTGGTTTGATCCATATAGTAGGAGTGAGCCATCCGATCTCCATCTTGAATCTTGAGTTTTCTCAAATTACAATTAAAATTACAAATGCAAACTTATTTACATTCTAATTTCAAAAAACTTTAAAAATATTGTTACAAGAGGGGAGATACGAGATCTCAATAATACAACCAACGATTATGTTTCCTTTCATTACGAAAACATAATCTTCTAAGGCCACACTAGTAAATTACAACCTTTTGTACAAAATAATGCGAAAAATTAAACCATTCAAACAACATTCAACCAAGATAAGTGCATCAACTAAACTAGATTAATTATTATTAATCCAAACCACCTTTTAACAAGGTCAAGATTATGTGACAATTCCTCAATTGCACACAACAATCTTAATCAATCATAATCCATCTTAATACATATTATCAAGTATAACATGAATTAAATCCAACATTATTTTAAACCTTTTTAAAATAATAGGGTATCAATCTTATGTGAACCTCTTCACAAGCCTTAATCATACATTATCTTTATAATGCATAATACAAAACCGGTTTAAACAAAAAAAAACAAGATCGAAACAAAAAAAAAACACACGGTTTTATATTTTTTAAGAAAAACCGAAATTAAATTTTTATTTATTTTAAATTTGTTTTTAAAAATTTCAAATTAAACTGATTTAACTTGAACATGCTCATATTATCTCGATTGATATAAAACAAAACAATATCTAATCTTGATTAAACATTGATGCAATACTAAGATCATTCAAATTAACCTATTAACATGAATATCTCAATCAATCTATACCAATAATATAAAGCAATAAAATATGTTCATAAACATCCATCTTAAAGATCCAACTTAGTCCTAACTCAATCAATATTGAATCAAAACATAAACAAGTTCATATATTATCATCTTAACCTTTTAAATTAACAATATATGAATCAAATTGGACCAAGAACACACAAAAATCACACGGCACAAACAATACCAAATCGTCAAATCTTTTTGATGAAAAACCGATTTTTGTAACTTATTTTAAACTTATACAAATTCAATTTTTATGAAAATCATATAAACAATTTCATAGCCCTAAGGCTCTGATACCACTTGTAGGTTTATCGGTATATAGACCTTTAAAATCACAGGATTATAATAAAACTTATTCTATATGATTAATAGTCATAAAAGATGTTGGGACCAAAAACCCAGGCTGGTCCAGAACCCTGGGCCAGGCCTAGACGGGTATAGGATCCACAGCCAGGACTGTAACGCATGACAAAGACTGCACAAGACAGATAGAACAAAGGTGCAGGCCAGGAGAGGAAAAGTCAAGATGGGCCAAGCCCAACAAAAGAATTAAACATCAGAGAAGAAAGCCCAAAGACTCGGCAGCAACCCTAGAGGAAGTTGTTGGAAGACTTGGTCAATGAGCTAAACAGAAGCCTGGAAGATAGGAGCAGAAAGAGAGAAAGTTGGGGAAGTTAGCTACGAAGAAGGAAGTGAACGTTGGAGCCAAAGACACTATAAAAGGAGTATAATTCAGAAGAGAAGGGCATGAGATATCATTCAACGCAAGCACACAACTCCCAACACTTTTCTCAAGCAACTAAACACTCTATAATTAATTTACGCCTTATTTGTATCCAGTACCACTTGGTCCAGACTCTGTACCTACTATTTCAGAACTAGTGCATAACCTCTCCTGGCTTGGCGCCCGTGGTTTTCCCTTAACATTTAAGGGTTTTTCCCACGTAACATATCGTGTGTCTTGTACTATTTTTGTCATCTTTCATACGCTAAAACTCAATCACGTAATCGCCATTAAAAACAACCTAAAGGATAGTACTAGTAGATCCACAATCACTATATCAAACCGTGTGAGAAAATCACCCCGAACAGATTGGCGCCGTCTGTGGGGATACTAGTTTATTAATCCTACAAAATATTCCAAGTCAGCACAAGTTCAACCAACGTGAAAGATGGCAGATCCCAGTGCAGAAGCTATGCTCAAACTTCAGGAGGAATTGCAGCAGGCCAAGAAAGCAGCAGAGGATTCCAAGGCCGAGGCGGCAAAACTGAAGGAGGCGAGCGCCTCTAAAGAAGCGATTGGAGGCCTGCGCACGTAAGAAAGCCTCGGGATCCAGGATCCCACCAGGTACACCATTTTACGATGTGATCAAACAACTTGACTTCTACTTTCTCTTCCGCAGGTCAAAGGTACAAAAGGCGATCCACTCCATGTGGAGGAAGATCAAGAGAACAATGGTGCAGAGGAGGCGGTGAACCAAAGACACCAGAGGGAGTAAGTGCGAGCCAGGTCATGGAATACATGATGATGGAGATGCAGAAACTCTCGAGTTAGTACGAAAGGTTCCAGGACTTCCACCACCCATCAAGAGGCAAAGACCAGGGAGCTATCTTTGATTCACCCTTTGATGACTACATTGCAATGGTCGAGATGCCAAAGAAGTACTCAGCACCCAACCTAAAGCTCTATGATGGGACAGCAGATCCTCTGGAACATGTTGCACAAGACAGTGCAGAGGATGTTCAACGTTCCTATTCCGGAAAAGAGAGAGGCTGCATGTGCAAAAGCTTTGTTCAACCTTGACCGGTCCATTCGGTGGTACATCAACCCGGTACCAAGACCATCAAGTCCTGCATGAGTGATCAACCTTTTCAACATCCGGCCACAAGAGCAGATTGTTGGAGAAGCGCACCGATGATGCATGCGGGTCATCCGGAGCGAACGAGTCTCTAAGGGACTTCCTGCACCGCTTCAACAAGGAGAAAGTGTCCATCCCCAGATGTGACATCGGCACGGCCATTGAGGCCTTCAGGCAAGGTTTGGTTAGAGATTCTGATCTTTATATTGAACTAACTCGCTACCCTTGTTCTACTTTTGAGGATGTGCAGGCTAAGGCTCGCCCGGATCGGGTAGGAGGACCAGCAGCTGATTCGAGCACGATATCCGGACCAGGCGGTGGCTGAACGAAAAGTCACCACTCAGAGGCACAACAACAACAGGCCTGGTCCATATCAGAGGCCAAACAGGAGGGAAGCAAACGCTGTGGATGAACAGACCGATGCACCCAGAGTTCCACCTCCAGTTTCAGAGTACTGCTTCTCTGTAGACCTTCCAGGACTGATCCACAAGATGGACAAGCTAGGTTCAGCAGTCAGATGGCCAAAAGCGAGTGAGAAGCCAAATCCAAGGCGAGACACAACCAAGTGGTGTGAGTATCATTCTGATATCGGGCACACCACAGAGGACTGCATAGCTCTCAGGAGGGAAGTAGCTCATCTGCTGAAGAATGGTCACCTGAAGGATATCCTGCCCAGGAACAGGAGGAACAGAGATGAACGAGATGAGCCCAGAGATCTTCCTCTACCACCACCAACCCATGAGGTAAAATTCATCTCTGGTGGATCAGATATTTGTGGACTAACATATTCTGCTGCAAAGCGTGTAGCTCTGGAGAAACGAGCAGCGACCACCCGGCGGGACAAGCGAGTCGATCCAGGAGATCGTGTTTGATGAGTCAGACCTACAAGGAGTGCATGGGCCACACCACGATGGACTGGTGATCAAGATCCAGATTGGAACCTGCATGGTCAGAAGAGTTTTGGTAGATGGAGGCAGTTCAGTCAACATCATCATGATGGAGGCGCTGGAAGCTATGAAATTTGAAAGAATCGATGTAACAAAGAAGTCCAGGCCTCTGGTAGGGTTCAGTGGAGAGACAAAGCACAGCTTGGGAGAGATCACCCTACCAACCTATGTGGAAGGAGTCACCTCTTTCGAGAAGTTCTGCGTGATAGACTGCCTGTCCTCATACAATGTAATCCTAGGGCGACCCTGGATCCACAACCTCAAGGCTGTACCTTCAACGTACCACCAGTGCATAAAGATACCAACAAAGTGGGGACAAAGAATCGGCCGAGGAGAACAACAAACAAAGACAGAGTGTTATAGGGCGACCACGAAACCTCCTAGTCCAGGTAAGTCCCTCGCATAGCAATTAAAGCAGCCTGTCAGGTCTGTTGAGAATCTTGTCCCACGCATGGAGACAGATGAAATTGTTTTGGCTGAAGAGAGACCTGACAGGAAGGTTCTGGTTGGTTCTGACGCTCCAGAGGTAATCAGACCTGCTCTAATTGACTTTCTGAGGAAGAAAGAGCATTGTTTTGCCTGGTCCCATTTTGATATGACTGGTATAAGTTCTGATGTTATTACACACAAGTTAAATATTGACCCAAGTTTTAAGCCTGTGAAGCAGAAACGCAGGAAGTTTGCACCAGAACGTAATGAGATTGTGAACCAGGAGGTACAGAAATTGCTGGACATGGACATGATCAAAGAAGTGATGTACCCAGATTGGTTGGCAAATGTAGTTGTGGTCCAGAAAAAGAATGGCAAGTGGAGAGTATGCGTGGACTATACAGACCAGAACAAGGCGTGCCCAAAAGATTCATTTCCACTACCACACATAGATGCCATGGTGGATGCCACCGCAGGACATGAAGTGCTGACATTCATGGATGCAGCTAGCGGATTCAACCAGATCAGGATGCACCCTCCAGACCAGGAGCATACAGCGTTCATGACCAGCAGAGAATATATCGCTACAAGGCTATGCCTTTTGTCTTGAAGAATGCAGGTGCAACATATCAAAGGCTGGTGAACATGATGTTCAAGGACCAGATTGAAGACACAATGGAGGTCTACATTGATGATATGGTGGTGAAATCAAAGAAAGTTGAGGATCACATCCAGGACCTGGAAAAGGCGTTCGAGATTCTGGAAAAGTATAATATGAAGTTAAACCCTACTAAATGCACCTTTGGTGTCACTGCGAGAGAAAGTTCTTAGGCTATATGGTGACAAAAAGAGGCATAGAGGCTAGTCCAGAGCAGATCTCAAGAATAATCAACTTGCAGTCCCCAGAACGAAAGATGTCCAGAACCGACTGGAAGAGTAGCGGCCAATGATTCATCTCCGTGTCTTACGAAAGGTGCAAGCCACTCTATGATCTTACGAGAAAGAACAAACAGTTCAACCGGGGGCGAGCATGAGAAAGCATTCCAGGACCTGAAAGCGTACCTATCATCAGCCCCACTTTTATCCAAACCTGAACCAGGGGAGTCACTGGTCCTCAGCACTGCCTCTGAATGTAAAGCTCGTAAGTGCGATCCTGGTGAGAGAGCGGATGGACAAAGAACATCCGGTGTATTATGTAAGTAAGAGTCTTACGGATCTTTGAGACCAGGTATTCTGTATTGGAAAAATTTGTTTTGGCTTTATGATTGCTTGTACCAAGTTGCGTCCATACTTTGAGGCGCATCATATTATCATTCGTACTAATGTTCCTGTGAGATCAGTACTGTCTAGACCGGAACTTTCAGGTCGCATGTCAAAATGGTCAGTAAAGTTGAGCACCTACGATCTATCCTATGAGCCCAGAACAGCAATCAAATCTCAAGCTCTAGCAGACTTTGTGGCTGACTTCACTCCCACACTAGAAGAGCAGGTAACAAAGGAGATCTTCCATCTGGACCGTAAAGCAGACCTGGGAACTCTGGACAGATGGTTCAGCCAACATCAGGGGTACAGGACTAGGTGTGGTCTTGAAGTCGCCACAGGGGGACAAGATAGTACAGGCTGTATCCTGTGAATTCAGGACTACCAACAATGAAGCTGAGTATGAGGCACTAATAGCAGGACTGAATGTATGTCTGGACATGAAAGTCCAGAATCTAAAGGTAAAACTAGACTCTTTGCTGGTAGCAAACCAAATCAACGGTACGTACGCTGCTAAAGATTCTAAGATGATTGCATATCTTGATTTAGTCAAAAATCTTTTTGCAAAGTTTACTAACATTGAGGTTGAGCAAGTCCCTAGAGATCAGAATGTGCAGGCAGATGCTTTGGCTAACATTGGATCAGCATTTGAACCTGGTGCGCTGGACAGTATACCAATTGTACACGTCCTGGAACCAAAGAATCCAAAAGTGCGGCCACCCTACAGAACACAGTCCAGGCAACCCAGAGCTGGACCAAACCATATTACGAATGGCTGGTCCAGAATAAGCTACCACAGGACAAGATCGAGGCCAGAGCGTTCAGAATCAAGGCATCCAGATACACAATCATACAGGGCATACTATTCAGAAGGTCCTTTAATCTGACTGCACTGGCCGCTTAGAACGACCAGGTCAGACAAGATTTATCAGAAATACACGATGGACACTGTGGAAACCACACAGGTGGTAGGAGCATGGTCAACAAAATTCTGCGAATGGGGTATTACTGGCCCACAATGAAAACAGATAGCATCCAGTATGCCACAAAGTGTGACGCTTGTCAAAGGCATGGTCCAGAGATACATCAACCTGCACAGAACCTGCACTCCATATCAGCACCATGGCCATTCATGAAATGGGGCATGGACTTAGTTGGCAAACTGCCAATGGCTCCAGGGCAGAAGGTGTTCATGCTTGCAATGACAGATTATTTTTCCAAATGGATAGAGGCAGATGCTTACAAAAACGTTACAGAAAAGGAAGTAATTGCTTTCATAAAGAAGAACATCATCAGCAGGTATGGGATCCCCTCAGAAATAGTATGTGACAATGGACTTGCATTCGTGGGAAACAAGACCAGAGATTTCTGTACAAAGTGGAACATCAACTTGGTGACCTCTCCACCAAGATATCCTCAAGCAAATGGACAAGCTGAGTCCAGCAACAAAATTGTGATCAATTGCATCAAGAAGAAGCTGATGGAGAAACAAGGGAGATGGGTTGAAGAGCTGCCACTAGTACTATGGGCAGACAGGACCACGCCAAAGAGAGCAACAGGACAAACTCCATACTCAATGGTTTATGGATGTGAAGCTGTACTACCAATAGAAGTGCACGTTCCAACGATCGGTATGGACTCAATACATTTTACGAAAATAATGAGTCGCTGCAGGATACCTGGATACGACCAAGAGCTCAGAGACTTAGCAGCAGTAAGGTTAGCAGCATACCAACAATCTGTGGCCAGAAGTTACAACAAGAATGTGAGAGTACGAATGTTCAGGACAGGAGATCTGGTCCTGAGAAAAGTATTTCAGAACACAAGGGACAAGGCTGCAGGCAAGTTAGCCCCAACCTGGGAAGGCCCATACCTTATTGATTCAGCAACAGGGAAAGGCTCTTACAGACTACAAACTCTGGAAGGAGACATGATCCCAAGACCTTGGAATACACTCCACCTCAAGCTCTATCACATGTAAAGTGCCTTTGGACCGACTTATCCGTAATGTACAAAACTCAAAACTTTTCCTTTACAATTTATCCTATACAATTGTACTGACTTGAGCGTCGGAGGGCCGTTGGCTAACGCCAACGGTCAAGCCCTGACCCTCTTTTTTGTGCAGACAAAGCAGAACAGAAATCTGGTCCAGCCCAGAACCAAAGACAAAGACAAAAACTTGGGCTCCAGCCCCAGAACGACTGCACCAACGGGACAGGGAGTAATGTCCGTTAAGGGAGCCCCAAAGTGTAAGTCGCCTAAATTATCAAATGCATGCATGCTACTAGACAGATTCACAACAAATTATATGCGCATCATAACAAAAAACAAAACATAACATAACATAACCTAACATAGCTTAGCATATAGCGAAAGGGTCAGAACCAAGCAACCCATGCCAGCACATGGATGCAAATGTCAGAACAGAATTCAGAAGCAAAAGTTCAAACCAAAAAAACAAAGTCTAAATATTTACAGTCCAAATAAACACAGGGGACATTTCCCCCCCGGCAAATTCAAAGATTGTTCAAAAAACCAATAAAGAAGCCAAAGTTCAATTGATTCATTCATTCGCTTGACTCACTCAGCCTTTTTCAAAGATGTTCCTCTCATAGGCAAAGGTGGGCAAGGACCGCCTCTTCAAAGACTAAAGACATAATCTCCACTAACCGCCTCAACACTGGACTGTAAGTAACTCCAAAGACCAGTCAGACAAAGAATTGACCTCAACCTCGCCTGGGACAACTTCATCGTGGAACAATTGTTTAAAGGTGGCAATCTCGCGGAAAGATCCCAGCAAAGACGAGCCTCGTAATCGGCATTCATCATCTCAATCCTGGTACGAAGTGTGTGGAAGATGCTCAGGTCCCTCACCACTGCATTATGTCTTTTGGCGTCCTCCCTTAGGTCCTCAAGCTCCCTGGTCAGTTCACCAATGTGGTTATCCTGCTGCTGGATCCTCTTGAAATGAATCTTATCCATCTCAGCCAGCTTCCCACACCGGTAGTTCACACTCTCGAGCTCCTTCCTAGCGATCTCAAGGGAAGACCGAAGCACCTCATTCTCAGCCTCAGCTTTGTTCCTGCCACTCTCCAAAACCGGCACCGTGGAACCAAGACTGGCAGACATGACCAGCAACTACAGATACAGAGCACATAATCAAAGTCATTTCAAAAACAACTCTGAACAAAAACAAAAATATAAGAAGGATACAAACCTGGGCACAACAGCCCACCATCTTGTGCGCCAGGCGTGCAGGGTCCAGGGCAGCAGGTGCAGAAGACAGAGCAGCAAAACTCTCACTCAGGGACTTCCCCAAGGAAACATACTCAGATTGGCTTTGAGAATGCAGAGGGATAGACAGCACAGGATTCATCTGAGGTAACTTCCCTTTCTTCCTTTTCTTCTGGTCAGGGGCAGGTACAGGAGATTCAGGAACCACTTTGGTAGACCTGGTCTGAACCCCCTCTGGCGCCTTCCTCTTGGAAGACTCAGAAGCGGGGGCCACCAGACTCACAGCAGGGACAAAGCTACCACCAGACTTCGTAGCCTCACGCGCCTGGGTAATCGCAGCAGTAATATCCTCCATGGATAAAAAATTCCTCTTGCTGGATCCAGAAGCTGGAGACATCGTTGGGAACAAGTTACAAAGAAATGGTATGGAAAAGAACTAACTCATGGACTAAGAAGAATGTATCAGTACCAGTAGCACCGCTGGGCACAGGACTTAGGCTTGGTCCAGGAATCTTCAGAGGGGGCAACCTGGAATGGCCGCTAGCCCCAGCTAGTATGGATCTTAAGGGGGTTACGTGAATAGGCGTCTGATCAAGTACACCTTCACCACTTCTACCGGCAAATTTCACCTACAGGCCTCTCACCTTGGTCAGGCACAACCTCCTGACCAACTTCATCCTCCTCAGTCCTCTCATCGTCCTCGCTCTCGCCGTCTTCATCATCACCATCCTCTTCCTCCTCTGGGGGAGGAACAACTTCAACTACATCATCATCATCATCGTCATCAGGACGCATGCACTTGGGCCAGGCCCTCTTATCAGCAGGCAGCCTTAGGAACGCCTCAATCCTCCTCCTGGACTCAGGGTCGTCAGGAGTAGGGACCCAGTCAGAAACTGCAAACCAAACCCACAACAAAACTAAGTTAGAGGCAAAGATACTCATGTAAAGACAAAATGGACAGAAATTCAAAAGCTTAGGACACATACCAGTCCCCTTCAAAGAGAACTCAGGCGCCCAAACATTATGGCCCAAGGAGTTGCTCCTAATGAACATGTAGTAGCTGGTCCAATTCTTCTCATCACCCACATCCAGGCGGCCCAAGAGAGGCTGGCACTTGTCCCTCAGACGGAAATGAACCCTCCTCTTCTTATGCATACGCAAGCGGTAAGTATTTCTTATGTCAGCCAACTGGATCTCAACCCCGTATCTACGGCAAAGAGAATCAATCCCATGGATCAATCGCCAAACAGAAGGCATGACCTGGCAGGGTGGTACTTGCACAGTACCCAAGAAGGCACTCATCAATGGACAAAGCGGGAAGGAAGCTCCAAACCTGAAAGAAGACTCGAAAATCGAGAACCAACCGGGACTTACCCAGTCCACCCTGACATCTCTAGTGTCAGGAGCCCAAACCTCGGTGCTTTCTGGAATTTTTCCTTCGGCTTTAAGCCTCGCCTCGACCCCTTGGGCGAGCAAGTTTGGGTAGACGTTGATGTCTTTAATCAAGTCTGTCGCATGGAAAGTGGAGTGATGTGCTTTATTTTTATATGATTTTAGACCCCCTTATATGCTCGTTTTGATATGATTTATGCACTCTACGGAGTGTTTTATGAGCTAATATGGTTTTCGAGTGTATTTTCGCCGTATTATTGAGTTTTGTAGGGATTATGCGTTTTGGCGTCTTTTCCTACTATTTTGGCGATTCCCGAGATGACCGAGTGTCCATGCCGAGCTTAGTTGGTGATGCGGAGGTCCACCGAGTCATGGGTCACATTTCGGGTTAATTTGAAGTCGTTTGGAAGCCATATGGAGAAGTTTGTACTAGCCCCTAGGGGTAGGGGCCAAATCCGTTGCAACCCCTGGGGTCAGGGGCCTTCAGAAAATAAAACCCAAATAATCACCAAAATATGCTGCGCCCCCGACAGGGGTGGCTAACCCCGGACCCCAGGGGCCTTTGTATTTTGCACGACTTTTCATTTTCTTCTAATTTTCGTGTTTTTAGTAATGTAAGGGACATATACTTCATCATCTTATGTCTGATGTTTTTTGGGGATAGACTATTTTACTCTCAAAAACTTAGAACCCTAATATTATAATCAATTTTTGCATTGGAATTCGCGAATTTGTACGGGATTATTTCAAGTGTTAGTCAAGTTCATTCAAGTTTATCTTCTTCTTCTTCGTTGGTAATTTGTACTTTCAATTATTTTTCAATCAATTTAATTTCTGCAACTATTTTATAACTCTATTGAATTTTGCTATGGTTTATTGTTTGATTATGAGTGAGTAGTTTCATACTAGTGAGTAGGAGAATCATGTGTTGTTGATGCTTTAATTCTTGATTTGGGGTTTGTCAAAGATCGAACCTTTGCTTGTCTACTTGCTTGTTTTTCATGCTTTGTTCATCGTTGTGGCCACAATTTTGGACTTTGTTGCGTAATCCTCGACCTTAAGATCGAAAGCCTAGGTTGGGAGTAGACCAAAGCAAGGACAATAACATTCACTTGATAAGTACGAGAGTTCGTTAGGTGACCGTTATTAGGCGGGTATAAGACCGAGAGGACGTACCAATACCTAGGCAAAGTGACCGTTTGAGACATTCCCCTACATCTTGAGACTTGCATTAGCACACTTGACTATCCTACTCGCTAGACCTTTTTATTCTTTCAACCTTAAGTTTTACCTTACGTTTTAGAGTCCTAAACATACACTAAAGACTTTTTGGGAATAGAATTCAACCCATAAGCGAACATTTGGTAGCGACTTTCTCCCTGCGGAAATCGACCCCTTACTTCCCTAATTGCATTAGTTAGGTGACCCAAGGGTATTTTGATTAGGTACGCGATAAGCCTTGTCAATTTTGGCGCCGTTGCCGGGGAGACGGTTTTGTTTACATTTTGTTTGCTTGAGTTCTATTCTTCTTTCTCTCGTCTCAGGGGACTTTTGTTCCTTGAGACCGTTTCTCACGTTCTCCTTGTAGTTGTGTCGCTTTATGCCCAGGTCCTCTCGAAGTGGTGAGCCGTTACCATACGATCCTGAGCCCGAGAGAACTTTTCGTAGGCGACTGAACTATTTCAAGGCGCTAACCGGATCAAATCGTGCCGAAAGTTCGAGCACTCAAGAAGATAAAGAACCCGATACGGTCAAACCGACGATGGTGAAACTTTCTGATCATTCTAAGCCCACGGCAGACGTGATTCCTCAGGGCTATGCTATGCCCCGAATTGCCGCCAATAATTTCGAAATTAAGCCCGCTTTTATTAATCTCATTGAGCGGAGTCAATTTGGAGGCGGACCGATGGAAGACCCTAATTTACACATACAAAATTTCTGCGACTATTGTTCCACGATAAAGCAGACGGGGGTCACTCAAGCTCAAATTCGGGAGATGCTTTTCCCATTTTCTCTACGGGATAAAGCAAAGTTATGGATTAATAGCCTTGATCGAGTTACTTTGGGAATTACGGATTGGGATAGTCTTGCTTTGGCGTTCTATCAGAAATATTTTCCTCCCGAGAAAACTGCAATGTTACGAAGTCAAATCACTAGCTTCCGTCAACGAAGTGATGAGACTTTATATGAGGCTTGGGAGAGATACAAGGAATTGCAACGAGAATGTCCTCATCATGGGTTAGACAAATGGTTCCTAGCCATTACGTTCTACAATGGATGTTGTGCCGAATCACGCCGTGTTCTAGACTCCGCTAATAATGGTCGATTTGACAATATCGATGTTGATGTTGCGCATGAAACTATTGAGTCGATGGCGATTCATGACGCCCAATACAACAACACTCGTTCGCGGCCTAGCAAAGGAGGAAAACATGAAGTTGATTCGATTACTTTGCTCACTTCTCAAGTAGCTGCACTACATCAAAAGTTCGATGATCTTCAAGGTAGTAGCTCTTCTCAATCTCGTCCTCATCAAGTTGCGGCGATGACAAGTTCACAAGGTGTTCTATGTGAAGTGTGTGGTATTGTGGGACACATGTCCCAAGAGTGTAGGAGTCCGATGGAGCAAGTTAATGCTTTTCAATCTTACAAGCAAAATAATCCCTACTCCAATTTCTACAATGAGGGTTATAGGAATCATCCAAATCTTTCTTACAAGAGCACAAATGTCCTTAATCCTCCACAAAATCAAACATACCCACAACAACACAATCAACCACCTTACGTCCCTCCTCAAAGAAACTTCCAACCACCGGGTTTTCAAAGCCAAAGACCTCCGTTCCAACAACAACATTATCAACAATCTAGTCAAGCACCACCACAGGTGCAAGCTACTCCATCATCGAGCGTTGATCCTATGATTAGCGAAATGAAAGCCATGATGCTCCAAATGGCTAAAAATCAAGAGACGATGATGACACAAATGCAAAAGAGTGACCAAGCAAAAGATGCGGCCATTAAAATGCTTGAAAATCAGGTTGCTCAACTTGCTTCCTCTAATCCACAGAGGAAGCCAGGTTCCCTTCCGCCACAAGGTTCACAACCACATGATTCAGTTAATGCAGTCACTCTTAGGAGTGGTACGAGTTACGAGGGTCCTTCCATGTCCAAGGATGATGATGTAGTCGTGAGTCAAAGCTTGAGTTCGCCGGAAGTGGAGGAAGTGCAGGTTGAGTCGAATCCAACGGTTTCTGCGAAGGACAAAGAGGTAACCAAAGCTGCGGAAAAGAAGGACAAGGAGCCGATCAAAATTCAACTACCATTCCCATCAAGGATGGCCAAATCCAAGCTCGACAATCAGTTTGGTAAGTTCATGGAGGTAGTGAAAAATCTGCAGGTAACAGTTCCTTTTACTGAGTTAATCACCCAAGTTCCCTCTTATGCCAAATTCATGAAAGATATACTCACTAAGAAAAGATCACTTAGTGGGGTGGAGACGGTAGCTTTTACCGAACAATGTAGCGCACTTTTGCAAAACAAGTCTCCACCCAAGCTTAAGGACCCCGGTAGCTTTTCGATTCCTTGCACCATAGGTACTTTAACTATTGATAAAGCTCTTTGTGACCTAGGTGCAAGTGTGAGCGTTATGCCTTATTCGGTTTGTGAAAAGCTCAATATGGGGGTGCTTAAGTGCACTAATGTCACGCTTCAAATGGCGGACCGTTCTATAAAACATCCTTTGGGTGTTTTGGAGGACGTTCCCGTCCGAGTGGGTAAATTTTTCATCCCGGTTGATTTTATCGTTCTTGACATGGCCGAGGATTCTCAAATTCCCATCATTTTGGGACGACCATTTTTACACACCGCGGGTGCGGTCATTGATGTCAAAAACGGTAGGTTGACTTTGGAGGTGGGTGATGATAAAGTAACTTTTAATCTTACTCATGCTTTGAAAAGTCCTATGCTTGAGGAGTCTTGTTGTTTTATAGATGTTGTTGATGTTATAGTTGCCGATTGTGAGCCTCAATCTCTTCTTGGAGATCCGTTGGAGGCCGTGCTTGCTTTGGATTCTCTTGCAGGTGATGGTGGCATATGGAGTGCCGAAGTAGATGAGATTGAAGCTGCTTTAAATGGTAAGGAGCTCACGATGAAGGAAAGTGCAAAGGTAAAAGCGTTGGTTCAAACCTCTTGTGCTATAGAGGTACAAAAACCTGAGCTCAATTCACCTCGAGGAGAGTCATAAGCCGGTTATCCAGGGTCAACGTCGTTTGAACCCGAACATGCAAGAAGTGGTCAAGAAGGAGGTAATGAAACTACTTGATGCAGGTATTATCTATGCTATTTCTGATTCTAACTGGGTTAGTCCTGTTCAGGTAGTGCCTAAGAAAGGGGGTACCACGGTGGTTAAGAATGATAAAAATGAGCTTATTCCCACTAGGATAGTCACTGGTTGGCGTATGTGCATAGATTATAGGAGGTTGAACGCCGCCACGAAGAAAGACCATTATCCCCTTCCCTTTATTGACCAAATGTTGGAGAGATTAGCTTGTCACAAGTATTTTTGCTACCTAGATGGTTATTCGGGGTTTTTCCAAATCCCCATTCATCCCGAGGACCAAGAGAAGACGACCTTCACATGTCCTTATGGCACCTTTGCTTATCGAAGGATGCCTTTTGGTTTATGTAACGCCCCCGCTACTTTTCAGCGTTGCATGACTAGTATCTTCTCGGATTTCATAGAGTCTATCATGGAGGTTTTTATGGATGACTTTAGCGTTTATGGGACTACCTTTGATGAGTGTCTAGCTAACTTGACTAGAGTCCTTGAACGATGTGAGGAGGTCGACCTAGTGCTTAATTGGGAGAAGTGTCACTTTTTGGTTAATGAGGGGGTGGTGCTTGGGCATATTGTGTCGGAAAAGGGCATTCAAGTGGATCGAGCGAAGGTTCAAGTGATTGAACAATTGCCTCCACCTGTAAACGTAAAGGGAGTTCGGAGTTTCCTTGGACATGCGGGGTTCTATCGCCGCTTTATCAAGGACTTTTCTAAAATTGCTAAACCATTAACCGAGCTCCTTCTTAAGGATGTTCCTTTTGTTTTTACTGATGCTTGTCTTGAGGCTTTTGATAGGATAAAGCAGGCTTTGATTTCAGCACCCATTATTCAATCACCGGATTGGAGTCTCCCGTTCGAGATTATGTGCGATGCTAGCGATTATGCCGTCGGTGCTGTTTTGGGTCAAAGAAAAGACAAGGTTCTTCATGCCATTTATTATGCTTCTAAGACGCTAGACGGAGCTCAAATCAACTATGCCACGACCGAGAAAGAGTTGCTTGCTATTGTTTATGCTCTAGACAAATTCCGATCATATCTCATTGGTTCCAAAGTTATTGTGTACACCGACCATGCTGCATTGAAGTACCTTCTAGCTAAGAAGGAAGCCAAACCTAGGCTTATTCGGTGGATTTTGCTCCTTCAAGAGTTTGATCTTGAGATACGAGACCAAAAAGGCGCGGAAAACGTTGTTGCTGATCACCTTTCGAGATTGCGTTTTGATGAAGGGGGAGTTGTTATCCCTATCGATGACTCTTTTCCCGATGATACTTTGATGGCCGTTGCCGTTCGAAATGATGCTGAAACACCTTGGTTTGCGGATATTGCTAATTATATTGTGGGTAATCAGTTGCCCCCTGGTATTTCGTATCAACAACGAAAGAAGTTCTTGCATGATGCTCGTAGTTACTTTTGGGATGACCCATATTTGTTCAAATTATGCGCTGATGGATTATATCGGAGGTGTATTCCTCAATGGGAAGTCCCGGGAGTTTTGAAACACTGTCATTCATCTCCTTATGGTGGTCATCATGGTCCATCTAAGACCACAGCTAAGGTATTGCAGTCGGGTTTTTATTGGCCGACTCTTTTCAAGGATGCTCAAGCTTTCATTCTTTCATGTGATGCTTGCCAACGCACCGGTAACATTTCTAGGAGGCACGAGATGCCTCAGACGGGCATTCTTGAGGTGGAGATCTTTGATGTTTGGGGCATCGATTACCAAGGTCCATTTCCGTCGTCAAAAGGTAATAGATACATTCTTGTCGCTGTTGACTATGTATCTAAGTGGGTTGAAGCTATCGCGTGTCCTGCTTGTGACGCTAAGGCTGTTATTTCGCTCTTCAAGAAGATCATTTTCCCACGTTTCGGAGTCCCTCGCGCTGTTATTAGTGACGGCGGAATGCATTTTCATGAGAAGAAGCTCGAGGCACTTCTAGCTAAGTATGGAGTATCGCATAGAACGGGGTTGGCTTATCATCCTCAAACGAGCGGCCAAGTCGAGGTATCTAATCGCGAAATTAAATCTATTCTTGAGAAAGTTATTTCAAAATCACGCAAAGATTGGAGCCTCAAGTTAGATGACACTTTGTGGGCTTATCGTACCGCTTTCAAGACGCCTATCGGTTGCTCGCCGTATAGGCTTGTCTATGGCAAGGCTTGCCATCTTCCTGTTGAGTTAGAATACAAAGCTTTTTGGGCTATTAAAGAACTTAATTTTGACTCGACGCTGAGTGGGGAGAAGCGTCTGTTGCAATTGAACGAGCTCGATGAATTTCGCTTACATGCTTATGATAGTGCTCGATTGTATAAGGAGCGCACAAAGCGGTGGCACGACAAGATGATCATTCCTAGAGAGTTTTCTGTTGGAGACAAAGTCCTTTTGTTCAACTCACGTCTTAAAATCTTCCCGGGAAAGCTGAAATCTCGGTGGTCGGGTCCTTACACGGTTACTAGAGTTAGCAAATTGGGTCCGGTGGAGGTCATGACCGACAAAGGTGAAAAATTCACGGTCAACGGTCAACGGTTGAAGGTTTATCACGAGAGTGATGTGATTGGTGTCGTGGAGGTGCTTTACTTAGAGCCTCCATATGTTGCTGCGTAATTCACGAGTTCATGCATCGAGCGGGACGTTTAAACCGGCGCTTCCGGGAGGCAACCCGAGTTTCTTTCCTTTTTTTTTCTTTTAATTTTTGTTTTAGTTAGTCGTTTTATTTCATTTTATAGACTTTCGTGTCGTTTACGTCGATTTTCTAGTTTTACGAGAAGTGCTTTTGGGGTTGTGTGCTTTCATGTGTCGTTTTTCATTGAAAAAATTTTCTAAGTATAGTCGTGTCCTAACCCCTGGGGCCAGGGGTTAGAGAGCTGCAATGGGGGCGCAACACATTTTTCACAGTTGAAAATTTTTATTTTATAAAGGCCCCTGGGGCCAGGGGTGAGCTGTATTGACCGGGGTCAATTACAAATGTTTTTGACTTTTTGTTGAAGCGTATTGTTTTCATTCAGCCTCTCTCTCTTCTCCTATTTTCCCCCAAAATCACCTACACCACCCGAAATCACAAACTTCCACCACTCACCCACAAACCCCACCGCCGTCGGCCACCCTACTCCGGTCATTACCACACCCACACGCACTCTCTCTCTCTCTCTCTTCGTTTACCCCTAATTTTCGCCCAAACCTAAACCCTAATTTCTGATTTTACATTATTTTGGGTCGATTGCTGTTGTTTTGGGGTTCGTTTGGTTTTGCTTTGAATCACTTTCATCGTTTCTTCAAGTAAGTATGCGTTTTTGTACGTTTGTGATGTCAATATTCATGATTTTGATAATTTTCAGGCTGCCTTGGTCAAATGACTGCTCGATTTTGCTGTTATTTCGGATGCTTATGCTTTATTCGTGTCTATGTCTTCTTGGTTGGTTGTGTGCACATTTTGATTTCAGTTTTCGGGTTGTTTTTCGATGAATTTGTGTGGTGTTGGTCGAATTTCTGCTCTATTTCGCGGTGTTACAGTTCGTACTTGCTGGTTTGTGGTTGGTTGTTGCTGTTATTCATGTTCATTTCGAATTGGGAGTGTTTGTTGCGTGAATTTGCTGCATTTATGATGTCTGGGTCGAATTTGTTGGATTTTTGGTTGTTTTCAATGTTACTTTGCTGGTGTTTAATCGAATTTGTAGGCATTTGAATTGATTTCTGTGCATTACTTCACTGAAAATTCGTTTTGGTTCAACCATTGTCTTTCATTGTTCATTTTTGTCGAGTTTTTGTCTGTTTGGGTGGTCTGATGTTCTTTTAGACACGTCTATATTCATTGGCTTGGCTATTGTTGCTGTATCGGTTGAATTTGGTACGTTTGGATGCTTAATATTCATTTTGTTATTATCTCAGCTCCTTAATCTGGATATCTGCGCTTCCTTGCTATATTTTTGTCCTCGAGCTGACATTTTTGTCCTCGAGTTATGCATTCACTTGTGCTTGTTACATACTCCGCTTGTTTGTGTCACTTTTAGTGCGCTGCTGCTGCGTTTTCTGCATTCTATACTTTCTTTTTGATTATTATAGGCTGCCACTTGCTGATATGGCGCCTAAGACGGGCCGCAAACGGCAACGCATTGACAATGGTGGCTCTGCTGCTGCTCCCCGGGTCCCCGTCGCTGCCCCGTCCCTCTTTTTTTGCTTCTTCCTACGGTGGAGCAACCCCCCGTGTTACCCCCTGTTACTTATACACGCCGACCCGCACCGGGTCCGTCTTCTGCTTCCGTCGCGGCTCCTCCCTCTGCTAATGAGGAGCTTCTGGCGATGATGCGGGGTTTATGTTCAGATATTCGGACCATGCAGTCCGACGTTCGTCATGCTTTGCACCCTGTTTATTCTCATTTTGCTCGCCAAGGGGTTGTCCAACCCCAAGGCCCTCACCCCTCATGGTTTCAGTGGCCGGAGGGCGGTTTTGGTGCTTCTGTTGTTGGTCTTGCAGGTACTTCTGCTGCTGGTACTTCTGGAGGGGTGTGTCACAGAGATTTTCACAATCATGGAGGCTATGTTTATGGTGATGAGGGAGACCCTGCGGACGCGTGCGAGGGCTACTATGACCCCGATTAGTGACGAGCTTTTCGCTGCCCCCGTGTATAGGCTGGCTTGGGGGAGCACTATTTTTTTTGTAAGTATTTCGTTTACCGTTATTTTTCTTTCTTACTCATCTCCTCCGTTTTGCATATGTTATTGTTATCCTATGATGTGTGACTTTTCTGTTGATCCGTCACTACGGTTGTTTTATGCTGTTTTGTTGTGTCACATTGAGGACAATGTGTCGATCTAGCTTGGGGGAGGGATTCCTTTTTGATTTTCAGTTTTACTTTTCGTTTTTACAAAAAAAAAAAAATCCTAAAAAAAATTCATATAATCCAAAAATCCAAAAAAATCAAAAAAATTCCAAAAATTCAAAAAAATACGTGAATCTGCTTCTTGTGATGAGACTTTGTTCCTTCTTTTGACGCTTCCCCAACTCGTTTCCCTTTGAGTAGCTCTGCGCTAAATGACACATTATTTTAGACGGGATGAACACTAGCGGGGATGTGTTGACATAGTGGGTAGTTGGCCGACCCTAGATGATTAGGCTTGATCTTAATTGGACAAAGCTACTTAAATTGAGAGGTTTAGAGCCTCCAGTGGCCGGTGCATCCATACCCGGTCCCCATGCTTAGGTTTTGTGAGTAGGTCTCCTCGTGAAGTGCGTAACATCAACACGCAAAAGTGTGGCGCTTGTCCCGTTTCCCCACAACTTGTTACTTTCTTATGCATAAGAGGCTTTAGATGATTTTATTGATCTTTCCACCACCATGCTTGAGTTCTTATGATCCTCCATTCTTATACTTATGATTTTATACCCATTTTGTCACTTGATGTTTGCATTAGCTACAAGCTTAAATTGCCTACCCTAGCTAAGCTAGTAATTGACTAATTGCATACTCAGGTGCTTGTTTCATGGGTTGTGCTCGATTTAACGACTTTGCTGTTGTCGTTGTGAGGAGTTTTGGGTGGTGTATTGGGATTGCTGATTCCCATTGATTGGAGTTTTGCTCGTGTGTTGTCGCGACATACTTTTGTTTTGGGCTCTTCCAATTTCAAGTTTCTCAAAGAAAAAAACACAAAAAAAAAAAAAATCAAAATTCAAAGTACAAAAAAAAAAGAAACAAAAAAATTCAAAAAAAAAATGAAGGCAATAAACAAATAAAGTTGTTGAGCACTTGTTATTGATTCGATTGTTGCGACGGTGTGTAGGAGAGACCATTTTGCTGTTTTGGTCTACTTTGAGATTTCTAGATGGTAGTAGTGGAATGAGCACTTGAGTTGCATTTTGGTCGGTTTCTAGTTTGCTCCTAGCTCCACATGACCAAATTCATTTGTCCACCTTTCTACCCATCACCTTAAGCCTACACATTCTTCCTATGTAAGTCCTCTTGTTTGCATCGTATCGTTGTAGCATGTTGTGTACGGGTCACGAGATCAGTTCCACATTAGATTGCGGGCGTACTTTCATGAGTCGTAGTAGGTGAGTGCCACGATAAAATTCACCCTGCTCTTTAATGTGTGACGAGTGAAAACCGCGAGGAGTCCAGTTTATTGATCATGCAAGAGCCGAAAGTCTAGTTTAGGTTGATTATTCCGCGCCGCCATGTAATTCTCAGCCGCTAGTTTGTTCTTCCTCATGTCCCACGTTGTATTCGGGAAGCGTTGTCATTTTTGCTTGCTAGAGCTCTTTTATGGGATTTGTGGTTGTTTGGATTGTCATCTCTTGTCTCTCACGTTCTTGTCCTCGTTCCTAGAGCTTCATTTTTATTTGACCTCCGTTTGAATTGCTTGAGGACAAGCAAGGGTTTTGCTTGGGGGAGTTTGATGTGCTTTATTTTTATATGATTTTAGACCCCCTTATATGCTCGTTTTGATATGATTTATGCACTCTACGGAGTGTTTTATGAGCTAATATGGTTTTCGAGTGTATTTTCGCCGTATTATTGAGTTTTGTAGGGATTATGCGTTTTGGCGTCTTTTCCTACTATTTTGGCGATTCCCGAGATGACCGAGTGTCCATGCCGAGCTTAGTTGGTGATGCGGAGGTCCACCGAGTCATGGGTCACATTTCGGGTTAATTTGAAGTCGTTTGGAAGCCATATGGAGAAGTTTGTACTAGCCCCTGGGGGTAGGGGCCAAATCCGTTGCAACCCCTGGGGTCAGGGGCCTTCAGAAAATAAAACCCAAATAATCACCAAAATATGCTGCGCCCCCGACAGGGGTGGCTAACCCCGGACCCCAGGGGCCTTTGTATTTTGCACGACTTTTCATTTTCTTCTAATTTTCGTGTTTTTAGTAATGTAAGGGACATATACTTCATCATCTTATGTCTGATGTTTTTTGGGGATAGACTATTTTACTCTCAAAAACTTAGAACCCTAATATTATAATCAATTTTTGCATTGGAATTCGCGAATTTGTACGGGATTATTTCAAGTGTTAGTCAAGTTCATTCAAGTTTATCTTCTTCTTCTTCGTTGGTAATTTGTACTTTCAATTATTTTTCAATCAATTTAATTTACGCAACTATTTTATAACTCTATTGAATTTTGCTATGGTTTATTGTTTGATTATGAGTGAGTAGTTTCATACTAGTGAGTAGGAGAATCATGTGTTGTTGATGCTTTAATTCTTGATTTGGGGTTTGTCAAAGATCGAACCTTTGCTTGTCTACTTGCTTGTTTTTCATGCTTTGTTCATCGTTGTGGCCACAATTTTGGACTTTGTTGCGTAATCCTCGACCTTAAGATCGAAAGCCTAGGTTGGGAGTAGACCAAAGCAAGGACAATAACATTCACTTGATAAGTACGAGAGTTCGTTAGGTGACCGTTATTAGGCGGGTATAAGACCGAGAGGACGTACCAATACCTAGGCAAAGTGACCGTTTGAGACATTCCCCTACATCTTGAGACTTGCATTAGCACACTTGACTATCCTACTCGCTAGACCTTTTTATTCTTTCAACCTTAAGTTTTACCTTACGTTTTAGAGTCCTAAACATACACTAAAGACTTTTTGGGAATAGAATTCAACCCATAAGCGAACATTTGGTAGCGACTTTCTCCCTGCGGAAATCGACCCCTTACTTCCCTAATTGCATTAGTTAGGTGACCCAAGGGTATTTTGATTAGGTACGCGATAAGCCTTGTCATGGAGTCGCCATAGGAGTGAGTGGTCGCAGTGGAAGGACCGGTGTCATTACGAGCCATGATCAGGATGGGAGAAGAAGAAAGAAAGCTAGGGTTTTTACAAATTAATTTGGGGGTTTTTCCTCGAAGGTTGTTTGAGTATAAAGCAAATAAAATCAAAGAGAAGTAAGGTAGAGAGAGAAAGAAACAAAAACAAGGAGTATTTATAGTGAGATCAAAGGAAGTTGGATGGTTTTTTACAAAAATAAACGCCAAGAGGCGTGATCGACCACGACATGGCGTCGCGTGATACATTGAGCGCCAAAATAGGGCGCACTTCCCCACGAAAAGCCAACTACTTCATTAATTACAAAGTTCAAGTCTCAGGACCAAAGGCACAGCAAAACAGAAGTAGCCTGGGCCAGGCTCAGCCCTGGACCAGGGTGAAGGACAGAAGCATCTCCTTACCCCCCAGTTCGGGACTGTAGGGCAAGAAGATGGGGGACAAACTGTTGGGACCAAAAACCCAGGCTGGTCCAGAACCCTGGGCCAGGCCTAGACGGGTACAGGATCCACAGCCAGGACCAGAACGTACAGACAGCACCAGACAAGACAGACAGAACAAAGGTGCAGGCCAGGAGAGGAAAAGTCAAGATGGGCCAAGCCCAACAAAAGAATTAAACATCAGAGAAGAAAGCCCAAAGACTCGGCAGCAACCCTAGAGGAAGTTGTTGGAAGACTTGGTCAATGAGCTAAACAGAAGCCTGGAAGATAGGAGCAGAAAGAGAGAAAGTTGGGGAAGTTAGCTACGAAGAAGGAAGTGAACGTTGGAGCCAAAGACACTATAAAAGGAGCATAATTCAGAAGAGAAGGGCATGAGATATCATTCAACGCAAGCACACAACTCCCAACACTTTTCTCAAGCAACTAAACACTCTATAATTAATTTACGCCTTATTTGTATCCAGTACCACTTGGTCCAGACTCTGTACCTACTATTTCAGAACTAGTGCATAACCTCTCCTGGCTTGGCGCCCGTGGTTTTCCCTTAACATTTAAGGGTTTTTCCCACGTAACATATCGTGTGTCTTATACTATTTTTGTCATCTTTCATACGCTAAAACTCAATCACGTAATCGCCATTAAAAACAACCTAAAGGATAGTACTAGTAGATCCACAATCACTATATCAAACCGTGTGAGAAAATCACCCCGAACAAAAGAAATTGCATAAACAAATATAAGATTAAGAAAAACAACCTTTAGTCCTTGCTTAATGGCCTAAGATCAAATATCAAGAAGCTTGATATCTCCTAAAAGTTGCACCCAAGATTGCTTAAGATATGCCCTTAGTTCTAGCTAGAAAACTTTAGAGAGAAGAAAACTGATTTTCTAAATTTTGTGTGTGAATTATAATCAATGAATTAGTCAATTAAGTTGAGCCAAAACTCCCCTTAAATACCTCAAGAATTTCGGCCCTCACATAGTAATTGGGGAGAGATTTTTTTTTTCAAAAATCACTTTCCAAAAACTAATAACTTGTTGACCAAGGAGTCAAAGTGCATAAAGGCTCTTTCCTCTTGGTTTCCTTTAGCTTTTAATATAATATAATATTACTAGTGTCATATAATTATGATCCACTATAATATATCATTAAATTATTAATATCCTTATATTTATAATTTTCTAATTAATTATAACAGTTTATGATTAATTAGCCTATATTATATTCAATAATTAAATATAACATTTTATATTCAATTTACGAATTACATTTAATTCGTCTTAGCTAATATCATTTAATCCTTATTAAATGGCCGTATTATTATCACACACTTGACTAACATTTTAGGCCAAAACTCTGACTAACCTTTTAGTCTTTTAGTAAGGCATCAATATGATTAATTTCTCAAATAATCACATTTCTTAAACACATTCTTTAGGTGTGACTTTTTAGGGACCAGTTGATCACCGCCATCTGTATGACAATAACGTCAAACTTATCTAGCAAACCAACCGTTATTGATAAACGTTAATCAACTGATTGCATACAAAATGTAACAACCTGGTTTTTAGTCGACTTTAATTACTAAGGCGGAAATTAATTAAGTCTTAAACCAGCGTCATTAATTATACATAAAACCCAAATATTACAAACGTCGTTCAAGAGTTGAATAAATCAACTCTAAGTACAGAATTTAGAAGAGTATAGGTTATATATTACAATCTCTCAAAAACAACTAAAAGTAAAGTAATAAAACGTCTCGTGGCCCCGTCCAAAATCCAGCTCCCGGTCCACGATCATCCTGCACAATAAACTGATGGGGATGCTCACGAGCTGACAAAGTGACTAGCTATGCTCATACTTACCCTCGATTTCAATTACTTTGGTTTATTATTATCGCTTTATAATTATAACATTATGATAAAAACATAAACATGCTTATTACAAATAGCATATAAAGACATATAAGTCATAATAAGCATGCGGTTTAAAGCGATAAATCATATAAGCATGATATTCAGTTATGAAGGCGAATAACATATAATATCATAACAATAGTATCACAATAATTCAACAGGATTACAACGCGATATCAGATCGCAAACAGACGTACATATTGTATCATTCTCATCATGCAGACTTGATTCACTTCAGAAACTTGTGGTCTTTAATTTTCGAAGATGGTACACACTCGTTCTCATTTAATCAAACAACACACAACACATATTGCTTACGAGCCTGACCACTGAGTAGGCTATTGTACTCTAGTCGCTTGCATCTCACTACCATAGTGCAGCAACTTACTCGACTCGTAAACCACGCTGAATACTATAGTACTTGCATCTCATCTTCTAGTGTTCGAAATGATTCGAACTTCAGATACAATCTCTTCAAGTGATCTGTACATGTGGTAAGAGCGAATGCTAGTGTCGCGTCCAATAAAGACGAAACTCGGCAAGGAGACAGAACCGCAAAGCGCATAAGCACATAATGTCACGGTGGCCCTGGTAACTTTAGCGAAATAGGGGAATAAAGCCCTAGTCTAGTACATGTACACTAGTATCCACGTTAAGAGTAGGCTATGCTATTCATAGAGCACTTTAACTCTGGATAAAACGACTATTTCCTAAAGCCTGATCCAAAAGGATTGGCATATTCATTATCTTGTACGGAACAGGCTATACGACTTAAGGCGTAACGGCATGGGTAGAGCGCATAAGCACATAATGCTACCGGCTGAACCACACTAACCGGGATGACCAACGTCAGAGACCGAGATAGTGGCGTCCGCTACAAGACTATCTTAACGCCACTTCACTCACGATTGACGTTCCCTTATCTGAGGCCCAAGCTTGACCTTTTATTTAACTTACTCAAGATTTATTATTTATTTGATATTTACATATCACAAGTTACTAGACTCTCCTAGTCTCATCGTCAAACGTTTTATTTGAATTGTAGGTTTCATATGATCACATAACACGTTCGTTTATTATTTGAAGTGTTGTTAATTATTAATGTTTTCAAGTTTCTATATTGAAACGTTTATTAGTATGTCCAATTTTATTTAAGTGTTTTTCAAAACACTTTAAGTTATTTACTTATTCATTTTCAAATTTTCCATACTTAGTAAATTTTCAATTATCTTCAATATTTCACTATTCACTATTCACTATTCGCCGTATTTTATACGTATTTTTATACGTATTCGTATTTTTATACTTCGTATTTTATACGTATTTTTATACGTATTCGTATTCTTATACTTGTACATATTTTTATACTTAAGATATTTTAGGTATTTATACTTAAGATATTTTAGGTATAAAACTAAACCTTTTTATTTTCTAAGTATAAATTTCTAGTTTCAAAGTCGTTAAGTTCGTTTTGTACTTAGTGATTTTTGAAAATATTTTAAAAGTCTAGTTTTAAAAACGTTAAGTTTGGTTTGTAAAAAGTGATCAATGATATTTATTTTAAAACGAGACTTAGTTAAATTTAGTCGTCTATTTACTAAATTTAGCGATTTTCATTTTTAATAATAATAGTGTCGTGGATGGTTCATTTTAGTCCGTATGTCCAAGTCCAACAGTCCAAATTTGCACAGGCAGTAGCACGCGATTTAATTCATTTTTATAATTGTTATACTTTTTTATCGGTTTATCATATTTCATTTCTAACTAAATCGGTTTATACAAAAATTCATTTCTACAACTAGTTAACTTTAGTGACTTAGTGATAATTTCATTTTGTTCAAATTTAGTCAATTTAAGGTGGAAATGCCGTGTATATTATATATGTCAAAATTGGTTTATTTCTTTTAATTTCTTAATTCTAACTTATTAGCTAATAATTAAATTATTTAAACAATAAACTAAAAAGTGATAAAAATAATTTTAACTCTAAAATTGGCCTTAAATGCCGTGGCCATTGATGGTGGTGGTCAAGTTTTCATTTTTCAATTTTTATCGGTTTTTAACTTAAAGTTTTTATATTTTAATTATTCTAATTATACTAAAATGATTTAACTAAAATGAAATTTTACTAAAAATTTCATTTGATTTATGAATAGTATTTTTCAACACTTTAATTTTCTAACTTTTTATTCTTAATGATTTAGCTAGTTTAATTTATATAGTTGTTAATATAATAACTTATTAGTTAATAAAAACAATAAATAACAACAAACATAAAATCATTATGAATCAAAATGTGCAACAAATTCAAGAACACATGAAGAACATCAAGAACACACATGAACATGAAGAACACCAAAAATAAAGTCAAGAACACATTTGCACATTTTAACAACTTATAATTTATTTTTCTAATTTAATTCTTTTACATGATAACATTCATTTTGTACTAACTTAACATAACATATTATTTACAAAAATTAAAAGTGAAAATTTAATAAAAGTAAAGGGGTATGCCGTGAGGTAGTATGTGTGTGTATATATTTTATTTTCGGTTTTTCTTTACTTTAAACTCATTGTTAATATTTCACATAATTTTTATATAACATTACTACTAAAATAAAACATAACTAAACATAAAAATCATATGAATCAACATTTAAAATGCTCAAAATAAATTAGACTAAACATATGAACATATTACTACAATAATCTATTTAAAACATTATTTAGTTATTATCATTACTTATACATCACATAATCATACAAACACATTTTCATGATGTTTAATATATTTTAGCATAGAAATCATATTTATAAAATTATAATAAAAATCAAATTAATTTTAAAAGAGACTAATATATAATATAACTAGTCACCTTAAATTGGATGTTAATCGTCGAGGGATCTAAAATAAATTTTAGACCTGGAATTTCTTCACCCATATTACCCATATTCTTCACCCAAAATAATCCATGAAAGCTTGCTTCAAAAGACCCACTAATTAAACTAGAACACTTAGGAATTATTAAGGTATTATTATAGGTTTTATTTAAGAGGATTTTGGGAAGAAAAATGGAAAAATAAAAGAGAGAAAATGGAGGAGAGTAGCTCGGTCCAAGAGGAGAAAGAAGAGATGAGTTTTGCTCTCAAAAATAATGAGGATAAGTTGTAGTAATAAGTTGTGTGTGTATGTATTGTATTGTTGTTGTATTTTGTATTTTTAGAAAGTATAAACATTGGATTTAAATAAGTTAAATACATGAAATGATGAAAGTGTGTAAGGTGTGTAAGTGTGTAAGAGAGCATGCTTGTGTGTGTAAGAGAGCATGCTTGTGTGTGTAAGAGAAGAAAGAAATGGAAGAGGATTAACTTGTAGGAGTATATAAGGGAGGAATGAAAATTTGGCCTTCAAAGTGATTGCAGAAAATTCTGTTCAAGCTAGGCAGATCCGACGGCTACGAAAATAGCGTCATTAAATCCGTCTCGAAAAGTTATATGGTTTAGGCTTTTGTTTCGCTCAATTCCGAGTCCGTATGACCATTTTATGACCTCCGAAAGTTAGGTCCTAAATGTTTATACGGGTTACATTAAAACGAAAAGGAAATTAGTTTGTTAAATCATGTTAAATGTAAATTAACAAAAAGATGACCTATTTTATGTAGAGTAAAAAGAAAAATGAGGTCTTGTGTGTAATAATGAAAGTAATACTAATGTAGTATGTATAATGTATTTTGTCTTTAAAAAGTATAATTATTAAATTTAAATAAGTTAAAATAGAAGTGATGATGAAAATGTAGGAGTGTGTAAGTGTGTTTGCATGCATGAATGTGTAAGTAAGCATGCTTGTGTAAGAAAATGGAAGGCAAGAGCATGGCATGGACAAGTCAAGTAGCTCGGCTACTTTTGACAACCATAGGCTCGATTTTTCGTTTTTGAAATTTTTCATTTCTTGTATGAAAAGTCTCGAAATAAAATATATGATCTTAAAATAGTGTTTCGAAATAAGATCGAAAATAGAAATGAAAATAAACTTCAAAAGGTTACTAAAACAAAAATTGAGTTTTAAATCCTCAAAATTTTGATTAAAAGTTTACTAGGCCGAAATACATATTTTTTTGGTTGAAAGTTAACGATTTAAATAATTATAATCAACCGTAAAAACGTTTATCAGTTATTAAGTGTGCCTCGAAATTTCGATAGTTTTCAAAAGTGCTAGTTAAATAGAATTGAAATAGTAGTTAGATATTAAGAAATATGATTTATTAAATAAAAATCAAAATGATTATATTTTTAACCAATTTAGTTTCTTTGAAATTATTCTTTAACTAATTTAGTTTCTTTGATGTCAAATGATTAGTCTTTAACTAATTCAGTTTATTTGATTGTTAAATGATTATTCTTTAACTAAACTAGTTTGATGCTAAATTTTTACATTATATGTAATTGAATTTGGATGAGGATACTTTTTTGACCTTGTTTTGTGTGTTTGAAATTGTTGACTTAAATTTCAAAGTCGAGAAAAGTATAAGGGTTCATTTTTTTATTTGAAAATGAAAAATGATCGAAATTGAATTTTATGAATAAAATGTTTTACATTTATTTTTATGAATAGTAAACACAACTTAACATTTTTGAAATTTAAAAGGCGATAATAATTTTGTGTTGATTTTTATAAAATTTTGAAATGTGTTTCAATTTCAATTCTAAAGATAATACAACGAACTTTATTTTTCAAAATTTTTAAATTTGGACTTAAGAAATTTTAATGTTATTTGGCGAAAAAAATTCAGACGTATTTTTATTATAAGGAAAAAGGATGAATTTAATTTAAGGAATTAAATTCTTTTATCAAATTGTGTTAAAATAACACGGAGTGTTACACAAAATGTACCCTGTGTACCTTGAGAGGTTTATTTATGTTATTACACTAACTGTGGAGGACACTAACTCCAACAGTTACTTCGCATCTTCTTCACTGGACTGTTGAGTACGCCTTGGTATCCTCAACATCCCGCGAAGATACACCTAATTTTTAGGGAGATTGACAGTAATTAGGGAGGCGTTGCTTTGACCCTTATTTCTTCAAGACTAGCTTCTGATAACAGTTCCTTAAACTTAGCAACTCAGCTCCTTATATTACTCGCCTTGGATATTTTCACATGTGTATTTATTTGATTGCCACCTCAACGGTTCTCAACTTTCACTCCATGCCAATGTCAAAGTGTACGGATTGGAATAAACCCAAATTTGGGCCCAACATTATAAGACGCACAAAAGGGGAACGAAATCATAAAATTACATTTTTGAACTTAAAAAAATGGGTTAGAGTCGACCCACCTTGACCTTAAAACATGTGTTTCCGTCTTATTTTGAGGAAGACTTGTTGATTTGGATCCTTTTTATTCCCTTTTCTATTCATTTTATTTCAACGGTTTAAAATTAAGGAAAAATTCACGAGAATAATCTAAACTAACACTTATCCTCCAAAAATTATCCAAACTCAAAATAATCTCAACTATTGAAAGTTATTCCAATAACATACTTTCGTCAATTTTAACCGGCTCAAAAATGAATAAAAAAAGTCAAACCGATTTTAATTTTAGATAGAATAAGAGTGAAGAAAATTTTAATCCGCTTTAACCTTCTTTTGTACCTTTTTGAGTCGGTTAAAATTGGCGAGAGCATATTATTGGAATAATTTTCAGTAGTTGAGATTATTTTGGGATTATTTTGAGTTGAGATTATTTTTGCAAGATGGGTATTAGGTGGGATTATTCTTGTGAATTTTTCCTAAAATTAATTGCAAAATTGTCTAACAGTTACTTCCAAGTAATAGAGATAATATCATAGAAAAATAACACTCCACTATACAAATTTTAAGAAAAATTTACTAAAATATACAATACAAAAGTATAAGTGACTTTCTCAACATATACTAAATTTCAATTATTTTTAAGGGATATTTCACATGAATAAACCAACATATTGATGATCTTTTGTAAATATATCAACCTATTGATTAACTCTAAATAAACCAACCTATACACCTCATATTCCAATATTATACTATCTTTATTTTTAATCGATTATTAGGTGTAAAGACACATGTTTTCTCCTTTTGTTCTCTCTATAACATCTATAATTAGGTGAAAGCAAAGACGCACTTATAGCTGCTTTAAATTTCAAACTACCGTTTAAAAATCGAGATGGTATATTGTATTGGAAGATGGGGTCCAATGGTTGGTTTATAAAAGTTAATCAAAAGGTTGATATTTTTATGGAAGACTACTGATAGTTTGGTTTATTCATGTAAAATTTTCCTATTTTTAAAATAAACGGAGTAATTAACAATAATTTGTATACACTTCTCAAAATATACTAAGACAATTTGTCACGAGATATTTTAGAAGTTATTTTTTCTCTAGCTTAGAGTGATAAGCATTTTAATTTTTTTCACTAAATTGGGTGACTTTTCAAAAAAATTATACGGAGTACTTGATAAATCGTGATATGTGAGTGTATTTTAACAATATTTGAACTCAAGAGTGTTTTAAGAAGATTTTTATTTATTTATTTATTTTTAATTTATGCGTCTAGTGGGCTTATGATAAGAGAGAATAAGAAAAAGGGATATTCTCTCAAAATCTCATAAAAACATAAATATAAATTACAGAATAAGTTTTTGAATTTTCAATATGAAAAACGGAGAAATTTCAAAAATCGTACATAAGTTTGTACAATACTCAGTATATTATTATGAATTTTCCGTTAAATTTTAGGAAAATTTGATATCAATAATCCTAAATGAAATTATTCCAATAACATACTCCTATATTTTAGTCAAATTTAACTAGTTCAAACATGTACAAAAGAAGGTCAAACCAATTTTAATTTTCAATAGATTAAATATATTATTGAAATGAATTGAAATTATTAAAATTATTTTGAGTTAAAATTATTTACCAAAAATAGAGATTAATTGGGATTATTCTCGTAAAATTTTGCTAAATTTTATTGTATTTTAGGAAATTGACCATCTATTTCCTAATCCGCCATAAACACGGTCTATGCGACTAACCGCCTTAAATTAGTCTGCCAAGTATCTCTATAAATACTCGCCTCTCTCCTCATCAATTCAATTTCATCCGCCCACAATCTAAATTCTCTACATCTCCTTTCAATCAACACAAACTCCTCCGGAATTAAAATCAACGATATTCTTCTCCAATTTTCTCCCCCCATTCAAAGTAATAATTCAATCTTTAAAATTTTAATTTTTCGTTTTCTGCAGTTGGATTTGTTTTGTGCGATGTGTTTATATCAATTGTTTTATTCAATTAATGTTGTTCATATAATTATTATATCAAGACTGCCATGATTATGCTTTTGTTTTCAGTTTCATGCGATTAATTTGTTGATTAGCGAAGTAATTAGTGATTTTCTTCTAATTTTGATTAATTTCTGCGATTAGTATGTATTGATATCAAATTGAATGATTTGGTATTCTTTATTGTTCTAGGGTTAATGTTTTAGTCGATTGATTAAGGAGTCGGTTGATTTGTTTAATTTTCATGCGATTAATTTATTAGTCTGTTTAGTTTCATTTAATTTTGTTAACTTGTAGGCTTATGAATCTTATATATTTCTTCGATGTATGAATTCTATCAAATAATATAGTTTGATTGCTTACAATGACTAAATATTGTTAGGATTAATGTTTTAGTCGATGGCGAAATTATTTATTTTAGGGGCTTTAGTTTTACGGAGTAATTTAGTTTGATTGCATTTGATGTCCAAATATTTTGGTCTACTATGGTTAATTTGATTATTTTAAGCTAATTAGTTTGTGTGAATTGTTTACCAGATGCAAATCTTCGTAAAGACTTTGACTGGCAAGACTATCACCCTCGAGGTTGAGAGTTCCGACACCATTGACAATGTCAAGACCAAAATCCAGGATAAGGAAGGCATCCCACCAGACCAGCAGAGGCTCATCTTTGCTGGTAAACAGCTCGAGGACGGACGCACCCTTGCTGACTACAACATCCAGAAGGAATCGACTCTCCATTTGGTCCTCCGTCTTCGTGGTGGCATGCAGATTTTCGTGAAGACTTTAACTGGGAAAACCATTACCCTCGAGGTCGAGAGCAGCGACACCATCGACAATGTCAAGACTAAGATCCAAGATAAGGAAGGCATCCCACCTGACCAGCAGAGGCTGATCTTTGCCGGGAAACAGCTCGAGGATGGCCGTACTTTGGCTGACTACAACATTCAGAAGGAATCCACCCTTCACTTGGTTCTCCGTCTTCGTGGTGGCATGCAGATCTTTGTCAAGACCTTGACTGGAAAGACCATTACCCTTGAGGTTGAGAGCAGCGACACGATTGACAATGTCAAGACAAAGATCCAGGACAAGGAGGGCATCCCACCAGACCAGCAAAGGTTGATCTTTGCCGGGAAACAGCTCGAGGACGGCCGTACTTTGGCAGACTATAATATCCAGAAGGAGTCGACCCTCCATTTGGTGTTGCGTCTCAGGGGTGGCATGCAGATTTTCGTGAAGACATTGACTGGCAAGACCATCACCCTCGAGGTTGAGAGCAGCGATACCATTGACAATGTCAAGACGAAGATCCAGGACAAGGAGGGCATCCCACCAGACCAGCAAAGGCTGATCTTTGCTGGGAAACAGCTCGAGGACGGGCGCACGTTGGCAGACTATAATATCCAGAAGGAATCCACCCTCCACCTTGTCCTCCGTCTTCGTGGTGGCTGCTAAGCTCCACATGTCTGTGTGGTTGTTTGTTTAAGGGAAGCCGTGTTTTGGTGTGATTGATTCAATGTGGTGATGGTGATGGTGTTGGTGTTGAATCATGTTGTTTGAAGTTTGTCGTAATCTGTGAACCGTTGTCTGATTTCCCAGTAGTTCTTGTTGTGTCTAGCATCTGCGACGATGCTGCTACATTTCTACATGATTTCTCAAGTACCGTAGTTAATAATACTGTCAACATTTGTGTCTTATTTTCTCCATCGTAGATGTGCTTCTGCTATTCAAGTTTATGTTTAATGACACTGCATATCATCGTTTATTAATTGTGAGTTACTCTACTCTTATCTTGAAAAGGGAGATTGATCGATTGGGTACGGTTTATAGTGTTGATTTATGCTATTTGTATATGATATTTTTGGAGAGGAAGGTGAATTTTTATGCTGAAAATTGTTGAGAGAAAATGGAGTAGTCAACTGGTGAAGAATGAAGATAACATGCATCAGAATTCAGAAACAATACTTTTCCTCAACCTTTCCTTGTTCCAACAACTCCTCAAACCCATTAAACTAATTGGGATTACGTGTTTGAAAATACAAAGTTGAGTTTTGCAATTCACAAATTCTCATTTAAGATGGACGCCTTTATAGACTAATATTTGAATTTAGTTGTGTGCTAGCTTAGTTAACCTCAACTCCTCGTGAGCTGTCTTGACTGGCTTTGATTTGGCTTGAGTTAGTGTATAATGTCGATGAGCGGATGAGGTGACTTAAATATCCTTTGAATGGATTCACGCTTAAAATCCTTTGATATTGCACTCCCTATTTCAATACATAATGATTTAGTCACATTATAAGGAGGTGGCAATCGGGTCTGGACATGTCGGGTTCAGGTCATATCAGGTCAAATGTTCTTTCAGGTGAGTCAGATTCGGGTCATATTGGGTCAAATTGTCCTTTCAGGTCGAGTTAGGTTCGGTTTGGGTTGTTATCGGGTCGGGACATTTCGGGTTAAACTGTGTATCGGGTTGGGACATTTCGGGTTAAACAGTGTATCGTGTCGAGTTTCGATTGGGTCATTTTCGGGTCTTCACGTTTATCGGATTATTTAAATTTTGTCACTAAAATAAGTATTTCGACTATGATTTAATTACTTCCACTCAAAGGTATCAAATTAGATACTAATTTGCTTTTAATCTACTCAATTTTAAGTTGAATAAAAATTATCAGGTCATTAATTTAGTCGGGCCAATGCCGGGTCGTCGTCAGTGCAAGTCGAGTTCAGGTTACTAATTATTAAATCGTGTCAGGTTACGAGTAATCATCAGGTCGGATCGGATCAGTTTCGGGTCAAAATATTTTCGGATCTATCGGACCGTATTTATCTCCAATTCGGATCGGATCAAACTATCCAACTCTAACATTTAAAAAAAAAAAAAAAAAAAAAAAAAAAAAAACATTTACCGTTTTTGACGTGAATATGACCTACCACTTCTCATCTGTTTTACCACTTCTCATCTGTATTTGTGAATTCACTTGGGTTTAACAAGGGTTTAAACTGTTTATATAAACCTCCAGAATCATCCATGGGTTCAAATTTGTCCTCCACACCAACTCCCCAAAACCCTCCTTCAGCCATGTCTTCAATTTCCCCCAATTCCCCAAACCCAGATCTCAAGACCCTAGAAAATCAAAACCCAGATCCCAATTCCACTCCCAATCAAACCCCAGAAATCCCAGACCAACCCACAAACCCTAATGAAAAGGGTCAGGATCAATCTTCCGGCGAATCGGGTGAGCAAATTGGTGAACAAGTTGATGGAGACGGAGATGAAGAGGAGGGTGAGTGCGGGTTTTGCTTGTTCATGAAGGGAGGTGGTTGCAAAGATGCATTTATTGCTTGGGAAAATTGTGTGGAAGAAGGTGAGAAAAACAAGCAAGATATTGTTGAGAGATGTTTCGAAGTTACGAGTAATTTGAAGAAGTGTATGGAAGCTCATTCTGAGTATTATGAGCCGATTCTTAGAGCTGAGAAGGCTGCTGATGAGGAGGTTAAGCAGGAATTGGAATTGGAACGTGAAGCGAAGAAGAACGATGTCGAGGGAAGTTCTGAGTCGAAGGGAATTGAGCAGACGGTAGAGATTGAAGTTGAGAAACAAAATTAGGTTGGATTGATTGTTGGAACAATTTTTGGTTTCGTGCTGTCGGTTTTATTGATAGCTGATTTATATCGTTGGAAATTGGTTTTGGGTTGAGCGCAAAATTTTCACATGAAACAGTGTGACAATAATTTTATCGTGAGACATCTCACTTTTGTTTTTGTTAATTCTTGTTTTATGGGGCTTTGTCTCTCACTAACTTGATGGTGTGAGACGGTCTCACGGGACTTAATGTTGTTGGAATATTGATGTAATAGCGGTGAAGTTTTATAGTTGCCATGGCGTATGATCATGTTACAAGTTAGATTTTTGAAACATTGATATTCATTGCTAATTTGATAAGCAGATGTCAATTTTGCCTTTGATAGAGCTCATACTTCTTGTGTTTTTGTTTGATTTTGAAGAGCTCATATTTATTGTTTATTTATCAAATTTGTTTGCAATTGTTACTTAGCTGCCAGCAAATTTGAATCTGTGAATTGTGATATGATCGTGAAATTGTGCTCTTGGAATTATGTAGTTGTATTCATAATGGTATGATTGATTGAGTAGTGTGTCTTTGAATTTGAAGATGGGTAGAACGATTATTGACGTCAAGCACCGATGACGTTTGGTTAGGGAGAACCTCGTTTGTTGGAATTTGCTTGAATTTCGATCAACTGTGTCCATGTGTCACAATTAGGTGGCTATTTATGTAGTACGGAGTATAAAGTAGTAGAATTGTCTCATGACAATCGTTGAGATTCTTTGCTGCGTGCGATTGGCCATTTGATAAGAGGACTTCCACAGCTTTAACCCTTATGTCAGGGTTATTATTCACATTTGATGGTGTTACCTTGATCACTTTAGTTAGTGCTCAGCACTTGTTTTGGCACCCTTGTCTGATACGGAGTACTGTATAGAGCATGCATATGTGCTATGTGCTCGAGAATTTCTCTTGCACTCTCAGGACAGCTTGTTAGTACTTGTGGCATTTTGTCTCCATAGTAAGAAGTTTACTGATGCCAAATTTAAATTTAACAGGACATACATCTCGGGTTAAATTTATTTTCCTATAGTTGCAGCTGTATTCAAATTAATACGTATGCATAAGTTTAGGAAGCAAACAGTTCAGTTATGTCGTCATAGTGCCTGTAGTCCCAGTTTTGTAATCTATTTATACGCATATGATCGCCTACTTGCCTGAGGTTCTAACACTTTCAAGTGTCCTAGCATATAGCTTAACTCACTGTTGTATCAGCAGTCTTTTGCTATGCTAAAAAACTTTTTTGGTTTAATTAGTGAACTCTGTATGATATGAAACTGATGAACTTTTAGCTGATTTGGTTATTTCGGACATTAGAAAGTCAGCGAACTGAGTCGCGTTGGAGTAGAAGTTGACAGTTTACTCAGCACTGTCAAGTAGATTTGCGTCTTTCTGTGTCATATACCACCATTTATCTTGCTGATATTCGCCGTCTCCATTTATGACAGTAGTACAGTTCATTGTTAGCTGACAATGTATGTTAAATATTGAAACGTTTTTAGGCGAGTTCTGTTTTGGCTATTATATATGGTTGTTACGGCTGTACAATGCCTAGCATACAACAGCCTATGCGCTGCTGCGGTGACTGTTATTGTCATCTTTTTGGGCTTTAAGATAATATAGACGCCATTACTTGCTCAATTGCTATGTAAGAAACGGTCTATTGACTTGAGCGATTGTGTTTCGTGAGACTTGGGGCTCTTTCGTGTCTTCCCATCCTCGTAATTTTGAATTGCTAGAGCTCCGAGTTTTTCTATTTGTTTACTTTTACTTTTGACACGTAAATGGTCGAAAAATGAGTGTGTCAGTGGGACTAGGTGTCTGGTAGCTTTTACGTTTGATGGTTACTCAACATATTTATTCACTCGTCTCGTCCTCATATTTTTTTTCTATTAATCCAGTCTACGTAACAGAGTAAAAAAATGTTCTAACGAAGATACAACCTTATAAACGAAAATTTTACAACTGTGTGTTTAATGAAAATAGCTATGGTACGTTCAACTAAAAAAATAAAATCATAATGGTCACATTTTTATCCATATACCTCGACATTATTACTAGTACGAAGTAATTTCGATGATTTGGTAGATGGATTGTCTGGATTGAATTAGTTAAAATCTAAAAACACATTTATTCATTAAAAATGTACGACAAATAAAGTGGAAATAAAAGGCTCAATCATTAAACTCACTAAATGTAGCTCAACCAATTGCATGCAAATATTTACAACCAACAGCAGAAACAAAGCTTATCTCATCTTAATTTTGCCATACTGTCACTTATCTAACACTTTCCACCACAGAAATGTCCTCCAAATTCTGTACTCAGAAAACCCCCAGCATTTCATAATCCTCAGAAATGACCACTTTGTTCACTTTTAAGCCATCTTCAGCCTCACCCGTAACCACCCAAAAACTCGTAACAAAGTCGTCGCTAAAACCCAAGAAACCATTGTTCATCAGATGTTTCCGAGCACAGCAAACTGACCCACCTGCAGCAGCAGCAACAGTGCAGACGTTCTGGAACTGGCTTTTGGACAAAGGCGTAGTGTCACAAAAGAGTCCTGTGAGACCTGAAGTCGTGTCGCAGGGTTTAGGCCTTGTCGCGCAGAAGGATATTGCCAGAAATGAGGTTGTTTTGGAGGTTCCTAAGAGGTTTTGGATCAACCCTGACACCGTTGCTGCGTCGGAGATTGGGTCTGTGACTTCTGGGCTTAAGCCTTGGGTGTCTGTTGCACTTTTTTTGATCAGAGAGAAGTTGCTGAGTGATGCTTCTTCTTGGAAACCGTATATCGATATACTGCCTCATGTCACTGATTCCACCATTTATTGGTATGTTTGGTTGGTTTGTTTGAATGTGTTTTTAGCAGTTAAAAACATTTAGAATCGTCAGTTACGCGTTTTTGTGGTGGGTTTGCTAATGAAGAATGGTTGTTGCTCTGCAGAGCAGGTCAGAAGAGGAGCTGTCGGAGCTTCAAGGTTAGCTCGTGTTATTTTCTTCTTCATACCTGTCTGTTATTTATGCGTTTGCATCAGTTGAATAGATTTTGAAGTACGATATTCGAGAGAAATTCCAGTCATCATACCAGTTACAAAGTTAGTGCTAGAAGTTCACTGATATCCTAAAGAAATTGTGAAATCCCCACTTGAACGAAAGGCGTACAAAGTAAAGGCCTAAAGAATCCATCTGTTGAGGTTGTAAAATGCCAATTTTTCTCATTTTATAACCATATATGTTGCAGGAAGCCAACTGCTGAATACAACATTAGGTGTAAAAGAGTTGGTAACGAACGAATTTGCGAAACTTGAGGAAGACGTAATAAGGCAGAACAAGAGACTGTTCCCATTTGACATAACCATTGATGACTTCTTTTGGGCATTCGGAATGCTAAGATCAAGAGCATTTACCCGCGTGCAAGGCCAAAGTCTCGTTCTAATCCCGTTAGCCGACTTGGTAATTTTTATTTTTTTTGCTTCTATTATTTTAGGGATTTTTTACTAAAATGGTGTTCATTCGCTAACTATTTACAAAACTAAGGCCCATTCCAAACTAATTACAAGGAATGGGTCCACGTCATCAAGCGACGTTTTTTTTTTTATTATTTTCGCTTGGTCGCATTGGCGGACTGCGACCAAAGCCAAATACACCCCCAAAAACTCAACAGCATATTCTGAAAATTGAGTCTCAGAGTGGTCGAAATCCACCATTTCGACCTTGGTGCGTGAAATACTTCACAGCCTTTCTCCCCTTCACTTTTACCATTCAACTTAAAAAAAATTAAAAAAAACCCCCAAAATTTCGACTAACCCTAACCTATTTTCTACCTTTAATTCATCTAAAATTTCTCTTATATCTCATTTTAAGGTAATTTCTTCTATTTATTTACTTATTATCTCTTAATTTGTTGCTTAAGTAGAGTAGTTTATTGATTTAATTGGTTTTATTGTTTTACCCAAACCCTAAATTATTTCCAATTATTTCAATTTGATTCTAATTGGTAGTGTGAGATGGATAATTATCCTTTGTGTTGTTATAATAATGGTGAAATAATTGTTGATGGGGAAAATGTTGATTATAACGATGGTGAACAATTCTTTGTATTTGTTAATGTTAGTACCAATTATTATGAGCTCACTAAGTTGATATGTGAGGAACTAGAAATTGATAGAAACAAATTTGATATTGTTATTAAGATGAAATTTCCGACGGTGAGGGGATACAAGTTGCTTGTTTTGAAAAATGATAAGAGTATGAGGGGTATGTAGGCTAGTATTAGTCAATCGAAAGCCGCTTCTATGGACTTATATGTTGAATGTGTACCCATACAACCCCAAAACCAATCATTTACAAACATGATGTGCCAAATAATGAATGGTGTTGATGACTTGGTTAGTTTGTCGTTGGCGGCTAATAATGTTGATCAAGATCAATTTGATGGAAATATTGATGGGAACGAGGGCGGTGAGGATGTAGAGTTACTTATGGTAAATGAGGAGGATGGTAGTGACATAGATCTTGTAACTCCCACCGCTCCTTCTTAAGAATTTGCTAGGCTTCATCCCATTGATGTCGATTGGGTTAATAATTGGCAATGTAAAGGAGGCGATGAATATGATGGTAGGGGTGAATTTCGTGTGGGTCAAAGGTTTAATAACAAGGTCACTTTATCCCAATACGTCCGACAATTCCACATTGAAAAAAATCAAATATACAAAACAGTAGAATCCAAACCTCATACCGTGACGTATAAGTGCAATAGGAAGCCAAACCCTTGTGATTGGACATTAAGAGCCACTCAAAAAGAAATCACCCATGATGCTTTCACAATAGTGACCTATAAAGGTCCTCACCATCCCTCTTGTGTTGTTGATGCTCCACCTCTTGATCATCCCAACTTGAGTAATGCATATATTGCTAAACATATAAGAAATCTAGTTGAAGAAGATTGGGGTGTGAAGATTGGGTTATTGAGAACTTCTATTACGGATGCTTTTAATTTCACCCCTTCATATATGAAAACGTGGCATGCAAAACAAAGAGCTATGGCAGAATTATATGGTGATTGGGAGAAGTCATATGAGTTGCTTCCTCGTTACCTAGAAGCTGTGAAAGAGACAAATCCAGGAACCGTTGTGCACTTTATGAACTTAAGAACCTCTCATCCTAATGTTGAGAAATTTGATAGGGTGTTTTGGGCGTTTGGGCCGTCGATTAGGGGATTCGAGCATTGTAGACCAGTTATAACTATCGACGGAACTCATTTGTACGGAAAATACAAAGGGGTTTTGTTGATTGCAATTGGGATGGACGCAAACGACCAAATTTATCCTTTAGCTTTTGCCATCGTCGATTGTGAGAGCGTGGATACGTGGGGGTGGTTCATGAGTTGCATTAGGCGTTATGTCTCAAAACGGGTTGGCCTTTGTGTTATTTCCGATCGACATGTAGGTATCTTGCGTGCTATGAATGAAGAAAACGGTGGATGGAAAGAACCACTAGCCTATCACAGATTTTGTGTTCGCCATTTTGCTTCGAATATGGCCACGAGATATGGCAAAGAAGTGAAGGATGCTGTTGATTTTCACATGTTGGTCGCTACCCGCCATTTCGACCAAATATTTTCTAACACAGACCTGATGGCCTGATTGTTTTTTTGGTGATTTTCACATGTTGGTCGCTACCCGCCATTTCGACCACTCTGAGACTCAATTTTCAGAAAATGCTGTTGAGTTTTTGGGGGTGTATTTGGCTTCGGTCGCAGTCCGCCAATGCGACCAAGCGAAAATAATAAAAAAAAAACGTCGCTTGATGACGTGGACCCATTCCTTGTAATTAGTTTGGAATGGGCCTTAGTTTTGTAAATAGTTAGCGAATGAACACCATTTTAGTAAAAAATCCTTATTTTAGTCGCCTATTTCAAGATTTTATTCGTTTTATCATCTTGAATTTAGTATACGAAAGATTTCCGAACATACTGACATGCTAAATGGGTGCATCAGATCAATCACAGTCAGAATATTCGAGTAGAAGATTATGCCTGGGAAGTTAAAGGAGCTGGTCTATTCTCTCGAGAACTCTTGTTTTCCTTACGGAATCCCGTCTCAGTGAAGGCTGGTGAACAGGTAGCTTTTCTTTTCCAAAGTAGTTATAGTCTTATAGATCAAACCAACATAAAAAAAAAATCTGTCATTCACAAGAACCCGAAATTTTTTGTAGATTATGATCCAGTATGATTTGAGGAAGAGCAACGCTGAGCTGGCCTTAGATTACGGATTCATAGAAACAAGGGCAGAACGCAATGCATACACTCTAACGCTAGATATACCGGAATCAGACCCATTTTACGGGGACAAGTTGGACGTAGCAGAGTCAAATGGTGTAGGGGAAACTGCATACTTTGACGTTGTTTTAGACCAGCCTCTCCCGCCAAAGATGCTTCCATATCTAAGGCTGCTAGCTTTAGGAGGATCGGATGCTTTCATCTTAGAGTCGATATTCAGAAACTCAGTTTGGGGGCATCTTGAACTTCCTTTTAGCCCTGACAATGAAGAACTCGTGTGTAAAGTGGTTCGAGATGCTTGCAAAGCTGCTCTTTCTGGGTATAATACTACCATTGAACAGGTAACGACTTTTCTCTCAAAATGGCTTAGTAAAACTGTCAGCAAGCTAACATATTTTTCACACGGTTTTCTTTCTATGCTGTCTGGAAATAACCTCTGCGTGTGTAACAGAGATAATTGATTGTGGGTTGCAGGACGAGAAGCTGTTGGCGGAAAGTAAACTTGACCCACGGCTTGAAATCGCTGTTGGAATTAGATTAGGGGAGAAGAAGGTATTACAGCAAATTGACGAGTTTTTCAAAGAAAAAGAGGAAGAGTTGTTTGAATATGAATATTACCAAGAGAGGAGGCTCAAGGATCTCGGTTTGAGTGGCGCTCAAGGCGAGAAGCTTCCGTGGATAGGCGAAGTATAGCCATCGTTTCTTCTTTGGTATGTAGCTATAGATCAGCATTGAGGGAGACATCGACACTGTGATTTTAGATTTAGATCAACTTATAGTCGGATTCCAAGACTCATGTGATCGGAATTCAAGTGTTATTCAATTTCAAATGCCAATACATAATCTAAAGCCCTTGTCCCGTGATTAAATCAAAACTGATTTCATGTTTAAGGAGATGTGCAATATAAATGCTCTGCCCTCCGTAATAACGGGTTTGTATTTGCTTCAATGTGTAGAAGATTTAACTTAATGTGCAACAACGCGCGGTTTTTCCAACTAATATATTCTCCAATACACAGAACTTCGCTCAACACGAGTATTTTTCGTGGTATATTTAAGTTCGAAACATCGACACTCAACCTGCCAATAGTACTTCATACAACTTAAGTTCAAGACAGCGGAATCAACCTGATATATAAAATTTAATCACGAATAATGCACGGACATCTTTTGATTAATGACACTACTGAAGATGAGCAAAATAGAGTCATTTATTAACCCAGTACTTGTACTTCGTGTAAACAAAATAATAAATACTTGTATTTTTATCAGGTACTTACAATTCAGGTAGAAAGAAGAACTAAAAGAACAACATGCCTATAAGTATGGGGTGTAATTCAAGACGAAATCCAGTTACACACTTTACAAAACTAACGATTAGCGAAGGAAACAAAACGTGGAACTAAGCTATGCTAGAAGCTTTGAAAATAAGAGAAATCGAATTCAATCGCTGTTGCAGAATAATTTCCATTATACATCACTGTTCTTGAGGGCAGTCGTCTGTCAACTTGTCATCCCAGCTTCGCATGGGCAGAAGTCAGATAAACGACGAACATCAAACCAAGCTATGACGCAGAGGTCTGGTCTATACTTCTTTTCCAATTTTGTTGGCGAAACTCGCAGGAATTGTTCCTTCAGTACACAGGAGCTACTCCAGACAGAACAATACGCACCATACCTATAATTACTTCCGGCGCAGCAGACTCTCACTGAAATAGCTCAACTTGGCGATTTTTAACTCAACAGTAGAATTGTCTAACCTAATTGCATAACATTAGTGTTGTTGCCTATTTGCACGTCGCTGCAATTATTATGGGGACAGAGGCACTCCTGAGGATTAGCGTAAAAATAATCTTCCTCCTTTGGCTTATCTGGAATAACTTTCCTGAGGGCCGTTAGACCTGTTCTGTTTCGATGAATCTCCTTGACAGAAGCAGCAAAGTCGTCCCACAGAATCGTCCCGTTCTGGTGTAAATCAATCAGTTCGACTAGCCTCTTCCGATCCAATATTATGGTTTTCTTAAAACCAAGATACCTGGCAACAGTGGTAATGTAAATAACATTCAAAGTTTTAAGCAGTGTCAGTAACACCAATTAAACAAGCTCTTAAATCAATGTAAGAAGAACCATGCAAAAAAATGGTATTCACACTAAACATACTTCCTCTCATTTCTAATGTTCTTCCTCTTTGTTATTTGAGCAAAAATGAAGTGGAGAAAGAGAGGGTGGGAGGGGGGGAAGAAAGTGGGAAAAGCATTTTAATCGGGAGGAAGTAGCGTTATGCTCAATATGAAATGCTGTTTTATTTCGAAAACCTTAAATTAAGTAATTCAGCTTAAATATTCATGACCATTTAAGATGTATTGTCATAATGAAATTGAGTATTATTAATATATAACTAGTTTAAATAGATGTATTGTCATAATGAAATTGAGTATTATTAGTAAACTCTATTTCATGGAGGTGTGTGGTAGAGGATAAACGTTTTTTGTATTAGCTTGTACAAAGGTGTATTGATATTAATGATATTTACCTTTTACCAAAAAAAAAAAAAATAGAGTTTTGCGGTCTTACGCTTGCCTGATACTATAGGGTATGTTTGTCGGACTAGATACAAGTGTCGGAGTATTGTACATGGCTATTGTGTGAAAAAGTATCTAGTTTTTGTTTAAAAACTGAAGTGTTGAGGTGTAATGTCGGTGTTGAGGTGTCGTGTCAGGAATACAAAATTAAAGTATCAAAGTAACATCGAGTGTAGGAGTATTTCAACGAAGATAGCTTGCTCAAAGTCAATAGTTGCTCTTCACAACGAAAACATGAACCTAATCCTATTAAAGTAAGAGATGTGTACCTGCGATGACCTTCAACAACTCTTGCCATATTCCCGTCGTATGTTGGAACAAAAATATTACTGGCAACAGATACCATAAAGTCTAAGGCAGCCATTTGAGAAGAATGGTTTCGAAACTGCAGTAAATCATCCGGATCAAGCAGCATATCCTTTTTAATCTGCAACCACAAGTATGAAGTGAGAAGCGCCTTCTCATCTCACAAGCCAAATTGCACCTTATACCTATGGGAATTATACTTTTATAGCTTCACTCAGGTATCCTTGTCCTTGACTCAAGCTCATTCAAAAAACCCTTATGACTATAGAAACACAGTCAAGAGGAAATGTCTACACATCAATAAGATGCAAACAAATAGCTGTTAGCTACGGTGACATTCTCTTCTAATAAACATAAGGCTTTGTGAAAGTGGACATAACACACAAAATAAAATCAAATGAGCTACTTATCGGGAGATGGAACAATAAGACTAGCAGAGAATGAAAACGTGAATGTGAAAAGATCAATTATGCACACCAATTCTGTCAGATGTACATTACACATGAAAGTGGCTCTTAGGCTACAATGGAAATTAAAAAGAGAGATAACATCATGTACAACCAGTTCCACAAAATTAACGGAGCGGTAGATTAGATATTAGACTGACCGTATTAGGGAATGCAGCCCGTAGAGCTGCTAGTCTTCTTTCGCTGCCATAAGTTTCACCGGAGGCAATATAGATTTGGGTGCTGTTCTCAAAACCCAGAGCCCGCAAACTTAAAGCTGTCTCCTCGGGGGTAAGGGGACATAAACCTTGAGATCTCTTCTCCTCAGAGTTGATATCTTTATCCCTCCACCAAGGATAGGCATATCTAAATGAAAAATATGAAACAATGATATAGACATTAGGCCTTGAAACTTGAGTTAATCAGGTTCAGATCACATAATTTGAGTATAAATGTTAAAAGGGATCGTATAGGGAGTGAAATTATTCCAAATTAGAAATTTAAATAAAATCTCACCAAAGAACAAAAGAACACATAAGAATAATTGTGGTGATATGGAAACAATGAAACACTCTCTACATTTCACTCGATCAGCCCCAAAGCGATTCAACACAAAATTTAGGAAATGTGGAAAACAAGATAACAATAGCCCTTTTTTGCACATGGAAGTGGTCTTTTGTTTTGCACTAGTAATATGGTGTGAAAGTAAGGATAGCGTCTTCAACGCTAACAGTACCAACATTCTTCAGTCATTGTTCCCTGTATATTCCATATGAGATCAGCCCACCATAATATCAATATGTAAAATACAAACCTCATCCGCTTTAGATCTTCAGCTTCCTCTTGGGTACAACCGTGATTACAGCCAGAGAAAGCTAGCATATCCATCTCATATCTAAGGTGTAAAGCAATGAATGCACCCTTTGCCTGAAGGAGACGAATCAGCTTATGTCCCAGAGCCTCAATCTTAGGAGTGAACTTGAGGGCCTGAAAGTTAATGCGGCACCTGAGTCTTTGAAAGTCAAGAGGAAGCCCATTGTTTGCCAGACGAGCATCGGTTTTATTAAAATGTATGACCTTATGCTTGTCAAATAGAGGCAGAACCTGTACATGCAGTGCCCATCATGCCAGAACAAGACAGTATGAGAAAGACTACAACGAAAATTCATATAAGCCAATCAGCCAACCACTTCATCTTTTTACTCTAAATCTAATCAGAGTTTGTATCTAAATTCAATGCACTCAGCAAATGCAACTTAGAAGAAAGTTGTAAAAGGATTTCAGAATGATAAGCGGGGAACATGTTCACGGGAACGTTAATCAACTACAAATGCATTCAATAAGTAACGAATAAAAATTCATAAATGAATCTCATGTGCAAGGAGCTAACATTTTTTCTTTCATGGATGAGCAAAATCATTCAGAACCATCGAGGAAGAAAAACAGGACAAGGGGTCCTCTATGTCAAAACATACAAGATATTCCTTTAAAACAATGATGCTGGGTCTTTGGAAGCACCAACAACTTCAGTCCGTCTTAAATCTAAGAAAACTAGCCCTCAACTATAGTGTAAATATTGCCCCCTCTCAACGAAAATAAAGGAAGTCTACAAAGACTAAACACACCAGCCAACACAGTGCGTACCCACAAGACTTCCCCATATCCTCTTATCAAGGGATTTAGCCTGTATTATTCCCCACAAAAACGCCTTAACATTACCCATTGCTCCATAGAAATGACAAATTTATGCCAGACTCCAGTCAAAGAAAACAATGAAGAGAGAAAAGCAAGATTCTTGGGCTGATACAACTTCTCCCTATCCTTCATGCATTCAAAATCATAGCAACATTACCACTACTTTATGGAATGACATTCGTACGTCAAATTTCAGAGAGCTATCTCATTTTTAAGCTAGGGATGGCCTAAAATTACTACTCCTTTACAGTGGTGATCCATTCCCAGGTAAGGTTGTGAACCCGTATCATTTTAGACCTCCTTGAAATGAAATGCACATCCATGCACAATCATAATTCTAGCTATTAGTTCATCAAGTGTAATTTTGACCATCATTGTCAACTGTAATTGATGAAGAAAACATACTACAAATAATATCATTCACAAGATGACTAAGTTAAATTATATGCCTCGAGGGTGAAAAAAAATGTCCACAAAAATCCTTAACAGTCCCCATGAAATGTCAATTCCATTAGAAATCTTCAGACAATGACAATTTAACCATGGAAACATTCCCTCCTTACAATCTCCAACAATACTAAAATAACTACATTTAACACCACTTCATAAGTTCATAGCAACAAAGATCTAGTCTAACAAAGGACCCTTGATTTAGTAATTTAGCACACTTACATACATCAGAAAACAAGAAAATGTCACTACTCATTTGTACAGAAGTACACTCTAGTTTCACCACTCAAAACAAATTAGAATATTCTACCACTTCAAAATCTTTATATATCAATTTGAACATCCATTTTTCAATTAGTAAAGCACAAAAGATTGAACATTTGATTGACTCATAAAAAATAATGAGAACTAAAGTTCATAGTAAGTAATTTAGCACACTTACATACATCAGAAAACAAGAAAATGTCACAGCTCATTTGTACAGAAGTACACTCTAGTTTCACCACTCGAAACAAATTAGAATATTCCAAAAATACCACTTCAAAATCTTTATATTTCAATTTGAACTTCCACTTTTCAATTAGTAAAGCACAAAGATTGAACATTTGATTGACTCATAAAAAATAATGAGAATTAAAGTTCATAGTAAGTAGACAACCCATCTCTTGTTTAATTGACACAGAGAGTAGAAATTTATGAGGATGTCTTATGTCTACATGACCTACAAATTTGGGGAGGAAACTTACCTACTGCCCGGAGTCCCGACAACCCTCACTTCTAAACACCCCTATGTACATAGAATTACATTTACGAAAATTTCAACTTCACAAACTGTACAAACAAACATCCACTTTAATATTCGATCATCCCCGGGGAAGAAGTTGGTTCAGACCTGTTGAAAATAGTATTTCTCACTGGACCAGCTGATCGGCTGCATAACCAACTGTTGGGATCCATATTTCCTATTAAATTTTTTCGGAAGCCTTTTGATGATTCGAACTTCATCTCTCAAAGATAAAATAAAATGTTTGACATCAAATATGTCATCAAAGTCACTGCAAAATAAATTAAAAAAGACAATAGTTAGAAGCCTATACACCACAAACTTCTATAACCAAAAAGGAACTAAAACAAATTAAGCCCCAGTGAAAATTGTACCTAGTATCTGCCCAGAAGGACGACTTATCAAGCTCTGGGACTATCAAAGTGAGATTTAGGAACCTTGCTACTGTAACCATGTCACATATCTGAAATTATCATAACACAACTCTCTAAAAATATGACATAAAAATAAAGGACCGATTAAAGAAGACTCAACAGAAGACAAACCGCAGCACGCATTTGATTCAATCCCCCATTGCATGTAACTCTTAGGAAGCCCCTACTTGTGTAGTTTCCTGCACCAAACATTATACAGCTTAAAGACAAGGATTGCAAAGTGAAACACATGCATTAATATGCTAAAAAAAAAAATAATTAAATAAATAAATAAACCTCTTGGTAGCCAAGACAAATGTAAAAAAATTAAAAAGAGAAGAGAAACATATATTGCACAGCTTAATTGCTACAAGGATCAAGCTGACTCTGTCAAAGCACAAATACAAATTCTAAAAGCATCGTCACTGAATATCCACCAAATTTTAAAGTAGCTACTCCAACAAATCCACATGACAAAATACTAGCACCTGTGAGAGGCTTGTGGAATGAAGGCTTCATAACTCACCAAGATGTTAAACATTAGTAAATCAACGACATATACTTCATCAAAGATGCAATAACATTTTCATGATCGTTAATTATGTACTGCTCCTTTGACGCCCATACAACACCCTAAACAATAGAACTACTTCAACGGAGTACATAGGTTTGAAAGCAAATAACCAAAATCAGTAAAACTACGGATGCACCCAAGAGAAAAACATAAATCCCATGAGAACTAAGCCTCACACTTCCGATGTGTTTTCTGCCATCACCAATGTCATCCTTCCAAGAATCCAAGAAAATTCAATTGCTTCCAATTTAAAAAATGCATCAGGTAAATGCAGCTTCTCTTACTCTGTCAAATGTTCACTCGTTGCATAAATCCCCAAACGTTCAGTCATAGCATAAATCAGATGCTGTGGAGTATATACAAATCTAAGAAATTTTATACCTTACCGTTACTCCACATCTCTCACATGTGTATACAAGCACACCCTTTATTAGACTCAATTCACCACATTTGACTTTATGACACTATTCATGAGCTTAAAAGAATCTTCAAAATTATGGGCAATATATAAGTGAAAATATAGCCATGTATGATCTTGTTTGATACGTTTTTTTAAATACGAAGTACAATATTAATATATACTTTTTTTTTATACTGTTTAACTACAGATTTAATCGTAGCAAAATGTGCCTTGAAAATTGTGTCATGACATCACGGGATGAGTGGAGTTGAATGGGGGGAGTATATTTTTTACAATATTAAATTGCTATTGGTTGGTCACCACATCACATTTGTTACCGATGAATGAAAATTGTAGCGTAAAAATCTTGTATAAATGGAGCTATAGAAGTACGGTGAAGTTACGTAAACCATAGAACCCTTCTCTCTATAAATAGCTTTGTCACATCAAGGCATGCTAGACCTACTACGACATAATTGTGAAAAAGCATGTATAATTAAGCATGCATGAATGCCTGATCTATTTTGATCAACCCTCGCCACACCTAAAACATACAAAGAACTTCATCCGAAGTCCTTAAACCCATGGAATCTATCTCCCACTATCACCTTGAATGATTAAAATTAGAAACTCAAGTGAGACTCTTATACCCTTACGTGTAATTTGCGAGTACTTTGTCGGTGAAGAAATATTGATGGCCTTAGTTTTACGTGTAAAACACTCTCCCACAAGGTTAGCCCAAAAACTCTACATAACCTAAAAACTCAACACAAATGCTCACATAACCGTTCCACGGGGGTGACGGCGTATTTGAAACTAAAATGTGCCTAGTTTACGGCTTTAAGTGACTATTTTAAGGCCTAAAGTGACCATTTTTTTTGGTTTTAAAGTGGTCACATTTAGCATTAAAGTGGTCACTTTAACCATTAAAATAGTCACATTTTACTCTTAAGAAAGTCGTCGCAAGCGTGAAATGGTTTTATGTAAGACTTACTCAAAACTCAACCTTGGGGACTGTGCAGCAATAGAATTTGAAGATGTCGACACAGGCCCAAAATTTAAGCCAAGTTTCATTGAAGCACCCAACAAATTAACACACTAACATCAAAGCGGCTAACAAATTAATATGAGTAACATAAAAAAAAAAATAGTCGGTTTTGCTCAACACCATTGCAAGTTAAGAAACTTCACAAACCTCCTCTCTAACAGATACAACTGCAATTAAAATAGATCGTAGCGTACACCAGCCTCAAACAAGAATTTGTCCATCAACAATGTCGAAACTAGAACAACACAATATCAATGCAAATCCACGGAAGTTTCAATGTCACTACAAGAACATTGAAATAAAAACAGTGGAACAATAACAATAACGAGGACAAAAACTCACTTGCAGGAGGCGGAGGAGGTGGTGGAGGCGGCGGAAGAGCGGTGGAGGAAGGGGAGGGGGAAACATGGGAAAAACGAAGAGAAATATCGGCGAGAAAGCGAGGACGCCAGAGTTCAGAAACAGCAACAAGATGAACAATACAAGTCCACAACAAAATGCTGGAACAAACCCTAATAAACCAAACCTTCAAACGAGTACGCTCAATTTTATCGCTCCTCATCGGCGGCAAACCGTCGGATCTTCCTTCCATTTCTCTCTCGCCTCATTTCCGATTCATCGAAGACAACAGCCTTCCGACATTATCACAACAACAAAGACAAGAAGAAAGAATGAAAGAAAGAGGAGGAGGAGCGTAGATTCAAGCTTTGTTTATGCGCGCATCAATGGCGGAAAAAGCAGAAACCCTAAAAAGGGAAAATGAAGATGAAGATTGTAAAAGAGGGAGGAAATAAATTGGGGGAAATAAAATGTATTTGGTAAGAGTGTAATGAAATGTGCACAGAAACCGTGAGGAGAGAGAGAGAGAGAGAGAGAGATTCACGTTGTAACAGAAGGAAGGGAGGGTGGGGAAGGAGAAGTAAATTACTCCGTAATTAAGATTAAGATTTGGTATTACGGAATACGGAGTATTTTAACTACTGCATAGTACACACGGATTAAAAGAGATGATTAGTGCATACTAGACTAGTAGTTCTTCACTTTTTCCCATGATCCCATCCAATGTCAACTTTGGTGAAATCATGAGTAGACCTAGGACCTGTAATTTCCGGTTTGTTTTCAGCTTATTTTAGTTCAATCTGGGCCTCACCCATTCTGGCCAAATTTCACCAATTCAACTCGGGCCAAATTTTTATTCGGGCCAAAGACAACTATATTATTTAATTGAACTTCATTTATTTCAGTTCAGTTCAGTTCAGCTCTAAAAAGTTCGAAAGAACAGGTTCCTAGTAAAACGGTTAAAATGGGCCGAGTTCGGATCAAATTCGTTTGGGTAGCTGATTTCGGGTTTGCTATTTTTGAGTCTACTTTGGGTCGGGAAGGATTATTTTGGGTTGGATAATTTTCAGGTCACCTAATATATGGGTCGAGTTATAGTTGATCAGAACAATTCAGGTTTTGGGTTAAGTTCAGTCTTGACTTCGGGTGTCGGATCAGATCTGGGTCAGATCATTCGGGTCAAGTAGTTTGCCAGTTTAGTCAATATAGAGATGCAAACACGTCACACGTTCTTCCCTTCCTCCATTGTATTGGCCTTGTGGTTTTATGTTATACAAAAAAAAAAGTAATAAAGTTATGGAATATTTCTTATTTCTTATTTCAATTATAATACCAAATATGTTCTGATTTCATGGTCAGGACGAAAGTATATAAAATACAAATATTTTATTTTCTACTTTGGTGGTTAGGACGAAAGTATAGAAAATACAAATATTTTATTATGACTAAATATATAATTTTGGCAATATGTAATTGATAGGGCACATGCTGCACAACTAAGTGATCGTACAACGTCATGAGTTAAGTGACCGATTGCACCTATCATCTTTAACCACTGCCGGGTGATAAAAGAAGAGACCGTCTTTTTGCAAGCAAAGTTTTGTGGTGAGTCACTCTAAGACAGATCAGGAATAAATTTGCCGTCTAGTTCGAACCCTCGATCAAACTAGATGGTGTAGAGCCTTAATCGTTATAAGACAAAAGTAGAAGACTATAAATGTAGGAGAATACTTTGCTTAAGGATTCATTCACACATAGCTTAAAAAAAGTCCACATATATACTTCTCTCATTGAAGTTTAATCACTCACTTATTCCTAAGCCCGAATTAAGCATCAGATGGGATATCCCGAAACCCTCCGCGCAAGGCACGAGACGAGCTCGATGCAACACAAGAGAAGATCGTACGCCCCACAAGATTAATCAAGGACTTAGAACATATTTAATGGGGCACATATCGTGCACCCAGATGATCGAACAACTTAGCTTAGTGGTTGATCTATTTAGAGATTCCCCAAGAGGCAAGATATGGAGGATATAAGTTTGGCGGTCCCTCCTATCAGTTCGACAGCCTACGGCCACACGAACTAGAATCTACATGAGACCATATACGGTTCGTCGTCCTAGATGCTCTGAGCATTAAGGTTGTATTGTCACTAAAAGATAAAAAAAAGAAGGCTATTGCAGCTTTTGTGTTTGGGGCTATGCAGTCCCATACATGCTCAAACTTGTTTGATTTATAAATGGAATGGATTTACATTCACCCTTTTTTAAATCTTTATTATTATAAATTTGTTTGTTCATACAAAAGAATATTATTTTTTACTAATATAAAGTGATAAAAAAATTCTAAATTTCTTGAAAAATTAAAAATATTTTTCTAAATTTCTTGAAAAATTTTAAAGTTCAAATTATTAAAAACTCACACTTGTATAAATATAAAAAATCAAAGGAAATTTTCATGGTACCCCTAAGGTTTGACACATTTACGGTGGTGCCAAAATTTTTAAGTTTGTGTCAATGGTACCCTCCAACTTTGAATTTGGCACTTACCGTGACCTTTTAGCTAACTTCCGTTAAAAAAGCGCTGACATGAAAATATTAACAAAGGGAAATTTCTCATGGTACCCCTGAGGTTTGACACATTTCCAATAGCACCCAAGTTGTTAAGTTTGTGTCTATGGTACCCTTCAACTTTGGATTTAGCACTTTCCTTGACCTTATTCACTTTTGATTTATAACGTCATCAAGTTTAAGCATACTAATCAAAATTTTCTGATGTGGATATCTTTGTTATAATTTATGAGATTACGTGTGGATTACTGTATACTAAAAGGGAAACCGCATCATCTTTGCTTACGTATCACGCTCTTATATATAAAAAAAATCCTCCAAACCACCTCATTCCTGTTAGTCTAATAAAGTGGAATTAATATAATAAGTTAACAAAATAATCCTTAAATAAATCATCATGAGAAAATTCTTAAATATTTCCTAAAATAGAGTTGTACTCGTAATCACTAATAACATTTTTTCTCATCCTAATTGTAGATACCCGTATTCGTACCCCCCAAAAACAAACCCGATGATGAAAAAGACTTTATTATGCATGTTTTATAAATAGACGAAATGGTACAAAGTGTCTAAAACATTTTAGTCATTTTTAACGCATTAATTTAAAATTGCACATTTTGTAAGATGAACATTAATTTTGTCGTTTTATTTCAAGCCGAGAAACACGACGCGATTATTTACCCACAAAAGCAGCCAACAAAAGCAACCCACAAAAACAACCCACAAAAACAACCCACAAAAACAATCCAAAACACACACCCGAAACGGACCAAAACACGTCCCGAGTCACATTTTCGTAAAACTAATAATACACTACAAAACAATTTTATTTCGAGCCAAAATTGAAAAATACGACAAAAACCGAGTCACTAAACACAAAAACAGAGCCCAAAACGTAATACTAAAACCACATCAACCCAAATTATCACATACGTCATGCACAAAAGGCGGCCCAATTAAGTCCAGAACTTGGGCTCGCCATTACAAATCGCCAGTTGACTGGCGATTTGTTATCAAATCGCCAGCCTACAAGCGATTTGTTGCCCTCTCTGTTTTACCACTGGCGATTTGTTTTGTTGTTAATACATCACTGGCGATTTGTTGCATTAATATGCACGAATTCGACCAACCTCTATAAATACTCACTTCCTCATTCACAATTCGGACACAACTCGACACAATTACGCAACACACTACGAATTCATAAAATACAACTTAGCATTCACTTAGCTCTAGAAACCGTCTTTGCATTCTAAGGCAAACACTTTACCTTCGGATCAGACTTTTTAGATTCGGACAAAGGGTTACCTTAACCCAACTCGATATTGGTTTAACGAACCCGTATTCGTAATACGGTTGTAGTAATTCGGATTCATAATCCGTCTAAACCTCGCCAATATCGCATAAACAAACGACCCACTTTCACTAAACAAACCGACGTTACATTTACATTATACAAACTCTCATTCATGCATTAAATACGACTAAATACGGATTCGACATAAACTTGTACCGTTTCAACTAGTCTTTTAAACATGCAAAATTGAGGGTTTTCAAAATACTAGAATTAGACAAAAGTCGGAAAACAACGTTTATGTAATAATTCAAATACAATGAATTATTATTTTCACGTATATTTCCTATAGCAAAACGTCATAACTTTGACGATTCACATTCATTATTTTGCATACTTATCGAGTCATATTCGCACTTGTATGTAGCGTTTTATTAGCTCAAACATCGAAATTAAGCACTTGTTTTCAAATTAGTAAAGACTACTTTACGTAGGCTTTTTTATTTCAGTTTTTCATAAAACATTTTGATAAAACTTTCGAAAAGTAACCTCACTCCGAATCCTCTCTGGTTTCACAATAACCTTAGAAGAATAGGTATCGATGCGCCTTGAATTCTAAGACTCGCGTAGTAGTCGCGTCTTATGATTTAAGACGCGTTAAAAAGGTTCCAAATTCCTTTAAATATTTGGTGGCGACTCCAAAAACAATTTCAAAACGAATCTTCAAACGATTTTTAGCAATGATATCCCACATAGCAAAAAGTCGACAAACGCAACTCATCTCGACAAAAACGCCTACGCTTAGAGGCGGTTTTAAGGCAAATTTTCTCGTGTAGTGTCCTCGCCCCTATACAGGCGGGACCGCGCGAGGCGTCGAGGGGTGACCCGATTCCCGGTACCTTCAGTTGGCGACTCCGCTGGGGACGATCTGTTTTTATTTTTAAGAAAATAAACTTTTTCTTTTATTTAAAAACACAAGAGGTGAAATTTGAAAATTTGAAAACAATTATGCTTTCGATGTTTGAGCAATTTTACGTTGAGTCATATCCTTCGGGATTTCAGAGCCATACACCCTCGAGAATCGGCCCCTAATAACGTTCGCTTCATAAGCGAGCCTATTCTTGACAAACCGAGTTCTCAATCCTTCACGATTACAGGTACAGTATCCGTACAAACGATCGTAACAGTCAAACTCGGACGCTCTAGGACCCGTATTGAATTCATACTAAACGTGTGCAATCTTGCGAATAACCCTACACAAACTTTGCGGGAATGACCGGAGGGAACCTTACCCCAAAAGCCAAAAACCCGTGTCTATACGTACAAATGCGAAGTTATAGTACCCTCACTATAGTCGTCTTCTGAACAAACTCATGCAAAATATTTTCAAGGCATTATACATTCAAAAGCGTCTCTTAAAAATACATTTTCAAACATTTTTCGAAAAAGCATGCTTTCAAAAAAATTAACGTCAAGTCCGTTGACCTATAGTCAAATGAACTTGACAAACAACACATCACGACATTCAAAATCTACATTTTCGATTTCAGCATAATTCATTTATCACAAAATATTTGGCAAAGCAAAACCCGAAAATGACAATTCATTTCGGGTATTTCATTAAACCAAATCACTTTTACATTCTACATTTAAAACAACTCTGGGCCGAGTGACTCTCTAGTCATCTCGACCTAAACAAACATCTTTTCAAAAATAAACAAAACACGGGATCGTTCAGACACGAACCCGTCAGTTTGCATGTCAAACCAAGTGACTTATCGTCATTTTGGCTCGACGTCTTCTATCACACGTAAAAGGCGAACAATATTTGCTTTTTACCTGTTTTAACATCCTCAAATCGACTAGCCTATCGCTATTTCGTTTTGACTCCTTTTCGTATCACAATCTAACGATAAGCCCCTAAGCGACATACTGCTAATTTGGACTAATCAGATGTGATCATACAAAACGTTTTATTACATCGAGACTAGAGATACGTCAACATATCTCTACCTCAAAAGCCTCCCGTGTCTTTTCAGCCAAAAACACGAGTCGAGTCCTTCACATGCTTTTACACACTTTATTTTAGTTGCGAAGCGAGTTTGAGTCTTTTTTTTTTCTTTTTCGGGTCACTAAAGTTTGAAACTTTGACAGGTTCACCCACCAAAAGCCCTGGATACACGGCTCGTAAGAAATCGTCATCTCATCCCACCAAGTGCTCCCGAGCAACGTTCACAGTCCTTACTTAACCTACCATACTCCTATCACCAAAAGATAGAAGCAATATGGATCCCCGTTTCAACCTTGGAAACAACGAAGTTGTCCCTCCATCACCTCCGCAACCACTCGTAACTGCTGAACATATTCAACTACTCAACGACAAGATCACTAATCTTGCCGCTCTGGTCGAGCAATTGGCCGTTATGCAAAAGTTCGAAACCGAGAAAAACGCTAGACGTTTCGCCAAGGAATCTACTCGATATGCTAAAAGAATTCGGTCCCTGGAAGACGAAATCCGCAAATACAAGCTGGCCAAAACCACAGACCATGGTCACTAAGGCAGCACATCTCGAACCCCAGCAAAAACTGAGTCGGTTAGCTATGTCAACTCGCTAGATGCACTGGCAGTATCACCTGTGTTCACAACACAGCCCACACTCGCTACACCTAAGTCATCATCTGCTGGGTCATCTTCGTCAAAACAACGACGAAACTTTGACCCCCTTTATATGTCTTACTCCAAGGCATTGAAAAAGCTCATGAACAAGAACGCTCTTCAGCTCCTCGGCCCCACTAGCGCACCACCTGAGGACAAGAAACCAAAGTCATGAAACCAAAACGCCTACTGTGAATTCCACAGGGGGAAGGGGAAGGAGCATGACACTGAAAACTGTTTCCGTCTAAATAACGTGATCCAAGACATGATCGACAACAAGACGATCGATAAACCAAACATAGGCCCCAAGCCATCAAACCAGCATAACACACTCCACGCTCATACTATCTTCGTGGGAACGCATCCCATTATCGACTGCTCTCACTTGGTCACCACAGACGATCACGAAATCAATGTCGTTTGGGACAGGACCAGCAACAACAGAGACAGCACCAAAGGCATTCGCCACAATGATAAGAAGAATCCTGCACGCGAACAAAGGGTCTTCACAGAGATTCCTTATCAATATCCCATCAGGTTATCCGACAGCGACGATGAGGTTTCTTACCTCAGACATCCATATCAAGCTCCGCTAAAACTACTAGAACCCCCGGGGTTCCCGTCAAAACTCACAAACAAAAACAAAGGCAAAAGCATAGTCGTGGATGAAGCTGCTCCACCTGCTCCACCTGTAACAGACGTTCCTTCGTCTAGCACAACTCTGCCGAGGATACGCTTCAAAAGTAACTCCTTGAAGCAGAACCAGACACTTCAATCTGGCAACTCTTAAAGGACTCACCATGGCATCGCGAGGCCCTTTACCGAGCCCTACAGGTCACTCCGGTTGCAAAACAGACATCTCCAGCACAACTTGTTAGCCACATCACCCGGGATTGGCTACTAGGTGCCATAACATTCTCTGACGCGGACCTACCACGCTTTGGAGGTGCACACAATCTAGCACTCTACATAAACGTAGAATGCCATAGCATGACATTGCCCGTCATCCTCATAGATAACGGTTCTACAGTCAACGTTTTGCCTCTTGCAACCGCCATCAAACTAGGATTGAAAGAAAGCGACTTCATTCCCTATTCCGACAACATAAGAGCATACGACGGTATATGTCGTGGCATAAAGGCCACCATCTCATTACCCATCATGACAGAATATGTCGAGACGGACACCGAATTCCAGGTCATTGACATCGCCCCAACGTACAACATGGTACTGGGCAGACCCTGGATTCACGCTACTGGAGCTGTTACATCAACTCTGCACCAGAAGGTTAAGCTACTGTGGACGATAAGATCATTACCATCGAGGCCTCGAACTTCCGAGCCACCCTCCGGCAACAAAAGTCTGAAGAAAACGCCACCGAACCCACCGATGACGTATGTGGTTTCGATTCAAATATCTGCACCTTTACTTCTAAAGAAAAAATAAAGGCACTCTATAGAAAGGACAACAGAAGCCAGTGACCCACAATGGGTCTAGGCTATGTGCCTTGGTATCATGAGTCCATGCGCATACTCGAAGAGGTCAAAACCGTCGACTTACCAACGACGTTTCCATGCAATCGTACTATCTCCGTCTTTGCAAGTACTTCACCAAAGAAGGAACCGCTCAATCATCTAAGAACACACCATCCTACACCGCTGCAGGCATCGAGCTCAGCTCCAACATTCTTCGCGACAGCCACTTTGATCCCACTGACCTAATCATCCACTACAATGACAAAACAGTGGACGACTGGATCAAAACCTTAGAGTGGACTGACGACCAAGGTCGCAAATTCATACTCGCCACAGAGAAAGGCTACGTCTTCGAAAACTCTGACTCGGAGGAAGACGAAGACCACAACACTAGCAATGAGTTTGCCTTGTAGTTTAGGGTCCCGCGTCATCCTAACGCAAAGTCTTATAAGCCAACAAAGTCGTGTGACTACATTCCTGAAATAGAAGACCTAGCTGAGGAATTAGAGTCTTTAAGGTTGTCCAAAGCTCCTTAGACTGAGTAATCTTCAAATGTAACTGCTTTTAAAAACATTAATGACAAGAACGTTTCTGGTTACTCTTTGCCTCGTTTTTCCTTTAAATCTCTGCATATTCTAACGTTTGCGATAACATTAAACAAAACAACATTGGATTATATAAATACATTGCAAGCATTGTTTCCAAACCTGAACAACATCCCATCAGTGAAGATACAACGATCATCAACGTCAAGACACTCCAGCATCCCAGGGAACTACTGTTGGGGGCTTCCTTAAGCACAAACAAAAGATCCGCATTCACCAAGCTACTTACAGAATTCATAGACGTCCACCTGGTCACTCAAAGACATGCCCGACTTTGACCATAAAATCACCAAACATCACATCCCAACCAAAACCGGGTATCAAGCCCGTCAAACAAAAAACCACAACGAATACTCTGACTAGATATCAAAGATGGTCCCCGTTACGAAGAAAAACAACCAAATTTCAGTCTACACCGACTTCCGCAAACTAAACAAAGCATTCCCGAAGAACGACTTTTCGTTACCACACATCGACATCCTCGTCGATAACACCACAGAAAACAGAATCGTTAAGCAATCCACAATCAACAAGGCATCCAACTATCGTGGTTACGACATAGGAATACTCCTAATATCCCCTAATGGCGACCACACACCCTTTCTACCAAAACTTCAAAGTCACCAACAACGCCGCAAAGTATGAAGCACATGTGGCGAGCACTTTTACGTCGTTAATAAAAGGGCCAAATTAATCAATTTATAAATCTATTCAATCACACACGAAAAACGTAGTATAGTGACAAAGTAGGGTCGAACCCAAAGGAAGGCCGAGTAAAGAACTCGTTTAAGCTAGCTAGATGATCCAAAACGTAACAAGACAAGAAAGAACTCGTAAAAAGGGGGGGAAATATGTGTTTGAAAAAGTGTTAGAAGGCTAACAAAAGAACAAGTAAAAGCGATAAAAGAAAGATAGTTAAAGATTGAGTTAAAGGTGTTGATTTATATTGACATCCATCATCCAAATATAGCATCGATCATAGCCAAAAACTCGATTAAACTATTGTTGCTCGCTATCGACAAAACTAAGCAAGTGAAAAACATCCAATCTCACTAACTACTACAAAACCATGCAATCCATAACAATCTAGAATGAATTTAACATGAGTTGTGCATTAAAAAGATAGACAAGAGCATAAACTTATAAAAATAATCTAATCCTCATAAAGTTCACTAATCTCCTCCCTAATCAATACAACAATCCACAAATCCATGAGATAATTGTATCAACAAAGTCACACAATAGATAATTACCAACAATATAGAGGCAAAAACCTAATGACAATAGATAAATTCAATAATCATATGATGATCAAGCATAATAACTAAAGAATTAATCATAAATAACATTAATAACAAGAGGAGATTAAACAACAATATTAAAAGATAGAAACTTTGGCTCACAATGTATATTGGATGACTTCAAATCAATACAAACCAACAAAAGAGAGATTAGCCACCCATATTTGGCTTAATTTCCATGAATTCTTGAAGAGAAATACTAATTACCCACTAATTACTCACTAATTATCTACTAAAGACAAGCTAAAATGTTTGAGATCTAAAACTAAGAATGTCTTGGAGAGCAAGGAAAAGAGATGATGCTCTAAGAAAACCCCCCAAAACCCTTAAAAACAACTCGTCAAAAGTTTAAATGAAATGCTGCGTTTTGGGATGCGCCCCAGGCGCAATGGGAGGCGCCCCAGGCGCAATGGATGCGCCCCAGGCGCATTTCTCCTGGTCCCATTTCCACGATTTTCTTCAATTTCCTCCTTAGCCAAATTCTTCCAAATTTCCTTCAATGCTTCCTTTTAGAACCTTGACTTGACTTCCTTGACTTGAGTGGCTTCTTGAGTCGGCTTTAGGGCCATGACTTGTGCTCGGCTCCGACTTTGACCTTGACTTTGACTTTGACTTTGATGTTGACTTTGACTAAAATGCGACTTTAGCTTGATTCCTCGTATTCGTGTAAGTGCTTCTAAAACCATCTAAAGAGACGGAATTATTGAGAACTCAATACGTAAAACCCGCATTTAAACCTTGTATAAACGAGTCATATCAACTCCCCCACGCTTAGACCTTTGCTCGTCTCGAGCAAAGTAAACCGAAAGATAGCACTCTTCCCTCACACATCTTCCTCCTTATCACTCCCTCATCTATAATGTTTCTAATCTCGCTTCACCCTTCTTATAACTCCCTCAAAAACTCACATATGATGCCACTAACACCTATCCCCTCACTTCTTATATCTCCCTCGACAAGAAAAACCTCCAAGAGAAAGTGATCACAAAACCACAATGTAGAGGAGGTGTGCCTCACCATCATCCAAAGCACACCTCTAAACCCACTCCTTATAACTCCTCCACTTGACAAGCGCCTTAAAAACGTGATCACGCCCTTCATTCTCCAAAGGCCTTATCAAGCGGCTCCTAACCCTTCCTTCCTTCACACTTCTCGCCTTATATCTCCGCACAAACATCAAAAAGACAAGCAATTCACAACAATTCAAGCCCATAGTACGGGATACACTACTACAAATCCCTTGCTTTTTCGACGTTTTTTAAAGGGTTTAGTGACGCTTAAAAGCGTCAAAAATATATTTCTCGACGCTTTCATGAAGCGTCAAAATTTTGGCCGTCAGTATTTTATGACGCTTTTTTGTGTCACCTTTATCGACGCTTATATGTGTCGGCCAGTCAAACTCGACGCTTATTACTGTCAACAATTGGATTTGGCGCCTGATCAAATTTTGAAGGTTTAAAGCCTTTACAACAGAAAAAAGAGTCGATATTTTTTTTAAGAAATTAAAAAAAAAAAGCCTACTATTATCCACAACTTAAGATGCCAAAACTTCAATTCAAACTACTAAATTGCAGAACTCCATAATATGAATGAAAAACTGGCTAGACTTGTCGTGAGTCTCCAAATTACTATTTTTATCCACTTCTAACACAAACTAGTAGTAAGCGTAAGTAGGGGTCGAACCCACAAGGAAGGTCGGTTTGCTAAACGTGTGCGTAATAAATATCTCTCGAGTAGTAACCAAAAGGGGGGTTTATAAGTTGGGATTCTAGGTCTAAGAAATAAAACACAATGTAAGCTGTAAAACGATAATAAAACGGGTCTCAGGACAAACGATATCCACCAACAATTGAAAATGATATAGGACTCAAAATGATTCACTTTGTCAAGAATACTCTGCCACGGAAAACACTATTCTCAATTCTCACTTTAAGATTAGCTAATTACTGCGGAAGCGCACGTAAATAACCCTTACGAAAATGACAACCTAGTCCACGCGTCTAAGTTCAATCACAACGCAGAATAAAACGATGAGAAATGACAGAGATGAACATTTGCACACACAAGCGGCATACAACTTGATTCATACGAGTATTATCGTCTATAATTCAACAACGATGATCGGCATACAAATTGATGAAAAATAGGTGCTACCAAAATCAGGGCGAAGAACAATCAGATTCAATCACACCCAAATAGCAATTGATTAACAATTAAACAACTAGGTGATCAAACTAGAAGCAAAATCGATAATCAAACAATAAATTATTGATAATACTCGATATTCAAATGACAAAGTAAAGTTGAGTCTTACAATCAAAATCGCATGAAAGCTTCAATCACACGTCCCGAGATTTGGAGAATTAGCCCTCCATAATAACTAAAACAATAGAAGAATTAAAGATGAAATTGACAAAAGTAGAATTCTTATTATTTTTCTAAAGATGAAGATGATGAATGATAAAATAAAAACAAGCCAAAGACTATAGTTATACGAGCACAATTTGATGGAATTCCAAAGGTTGAACACGGCCGCTTAGAGCGGCTCCACCTGCTCACCACAAACTGTTTTAGCCGCTTAGAGCGGCTCCACTTGACGCCTTCTTCGCTTCTTCTCTTGATCCAAGATTTGACTGACGACTTTTGGGCCTTGACTTCACTTGAAAACTTGACTTCCCATCATACTTTTAGGTACATTTACACATCCAAATGGCGCTCTCCCAAGTCGATCCGAGACGCTATACAAAAGCATGAAAATCCACGTAACTCCACCTAGGTACCCCCGTCTCCAATGTATACCTAAACAACCCATAAAAGCACCTCACTGACGTCAAAAGTCACCTAAAATACGCCTATAAAACCATACAAAACTCGCCTCATCAAACTCCCCGACGCTTAGACCTTTACTCGTCCTCGAGTAAACTCAAGAACGAATCAAATGAAAACCCACACCTAGGTCTATACAGCGAAGCGTGAGTAGCTTGCTCCAACTCCAAATCAACGTCTACTCTCAAAACTCACTCTCCCTACTTATATCTCCCTCAAGAAAATTCCATGGTCACAAAAGTAATAACCCAACATCCACAACAAGAAGACCATACAAGCATCAACATCTACAATCAAACTATACCAAAACATCTCAAAAATCACCTCAAATCTCTTCTTTTATCACCCTTCTTATAACTCCAAGACAAGGATCAATCACTCCGATTCCTCCTAATCAAGCCACCTCCAACACCAACAAAACACAACTCCACTCCTTATCACTCCCTTCTTATGACTCCGAGTAGCAGGCTAGCAACAAACATACATACTCCAGCAAAACAATATAACACACAGCACAACAATGCTCAACAACTCATCACATCATCAACATTCTCAACAAAGTAGTCCTAAACCGCCTCTACCTCCTTATTTCTCCAACTCTAAGAGCCAAACAAGTAACTAGTGACCATTTTTTTTTTTTTTTTTTACCTAATTCTCTCATTTTGCCTAGACCGCCCGCCCTTGCGGGTTTCGGTCTAGCTTTATTCCTCACTTCTACGCTCGTGGCACGCAACTCGATTCTTCATTTTACCCGGAGAGCCCTTTCGGGTTTTCACTCCGTCCTCGGCCACATACCCAATTTTGCCTAGGCGCCCTTTCGGGTTTTCACCTAGCCGGGTCTTTATTCTTTTTTTTTATTACTATTATTCACTTTTTTTTTCTTTTCTTTTTTCTTTTCTGTTTTCTTTTTTTTCTGTTTTTCAATTTTTTTTTTGTTTTTTTTTTAAAGAACAATACTATAAAGCAATATTTACAAGTAACACGAATACATCTCTCTCCCCCACGCTTAAAATGAAGCAGTGTCCTCAATGCGAAAAGGACATAAAACGAGAAAGCGGGAAAGAAAGATGTACATACCAATAAGCTCACGGGGCGGAGGGGCTGACGGGTGGATCACCCACAAAGCGCGCCCTCTCTCTCAAATTTCTGGCAAAGAACACGCCCATCTAACTCAGCACGCAACATATCCATAGTAACCAAACAAGGTACATCCATAAGGTACTCCGTACTCAACGGCAGATCACTCTTCGAAGGCTCAACTTTCAAATACCGCATGATCAATGTCACCAGGCCGCCACCAGCAATTCGACCCCCACCAAGCTTTTGGTGACCCTCACACCCTGACACGAATAGATCAATCCAATCTGGCACACCCTTACCTTCCGCAGTCATAGCCCACAAATAACCAAAATGATCACGAGGGAGCTTAGTCGGCTCACCACGACAAAGCAAAGAATTAGTAAGGAAACGGTGGGCAAGACGAAGGCAAGGGTGAGGAATGGTGGAATTCACCTCCCCACGTTTAGCATCCACATTCTTCCCAGTGATATCAAACCACCACTTAGGCTTCTCGTACCCATTAAGACCGACATACACCTCATCATCTCTCGCCTCAACACCAAAAGCCTCGCGCAATTGAGCCTTAGTCATCTTACAAACCTTCCCTCGAAACTTAAAAGTAATTGATAACACTCTCTCGGCCCGATCACGCTTCACCGACAAAGTAGCCAAAAACTCCAATGTGAAACGCCTATAGGTGGGCGCGTCCTTCTTCATGAACTCCTCTAACCCCACCTTACGAAACAATTCTTCCATCACACTAAGCATACCCAACTCCCGCAAGGTAGGGAGACTAAGAAACTTAGTCTCGAGAACCCGTCTCTCATGTAAATCATTCCACAAAGCACTCTCAGACTCGGTTAAAGAAGCAGGTTTAGGGATAGCAGTTGGAGTAGGGGTGTGGGTAGTTTTGGTAGTTTTGGACTTGGTAATTTTTTTAGATTTAGGGCTCTTTTGAGAGGTAAAAGAGGGTGTTTTTCGTTTGACGCCTCTGTTGGTACGAGCCATGGTCAAAAATTGACAGAAACAACACAACAACTCAATGAAAGTGGATCAAAATCCTCACAAACTCACTTAGAACTTCAATTCTCCCTCAAACAATGACCACACAACACCAAAATGGATCAACAAGGACACAAAGACATGACTCAACCCTCAAAGAACAAAACTTGACCCGAATTGAATGGATAATTCGAATAAAGCAAGCAAGCAATGAAAAAGAGGAGACAAATGAAAGAATTATACCAAAAGTGAATGAAATTCGCCTCCTAGCACGAATTGGAAGAGGAAAGATGCGTGCTTGGTGAATTAAACCCCCAAAATCGACCCAAGAAACCCACAAAACCCAAAAATGTCGAAACCCAAAAATTAGGGTTCAAAGAAGCACGAAATTGGGCAGCAAACTCGGGATTGGACAGCAAGAAATCGACACAATGATGGGTATTAGAAGAAATGATCGATTTGGGGCTGTTTTGGGGAAGAAAATCGAAAGCCTAGGGCTGAAATTTATTGGGGCTAGGCGTTTTTGTTAATGGTGAGGGAGTTTGAATGTGTTTAAATCAAGAAGACACAAGGGAAATAAGAAGGAACGAACAAACCTGAGGAGGAAAGCGGCCGCCAGCTAGGGCATTGTGGCGGTGAAGGTCTTTGAATTCTCTTTGTTTGGGCCTCAGGCGGTGATGCTACTCTATGTTTGTAGCCACTCACCCGTGATCAAAGTTCTTTATTCTTCTTCTTGTCTGCAATTTCTTCTTTGGCCGTTTTATTCTTGCTTCACTACTTTTTTTTTTTTTTTTTTTTTATAAAGTATTAAAGCTATAAATATATATATATGAAAACACAAAACATCAATGAAAAACGACTAAAAGTAAATAAAAATGTAAAAATACTATAAACAAAAGGATATAACGGCGGGTTGCCTCCCGAAAAGCGCCTTAGTTAACGTCGCGGCTCGACTCAAAGGTGAGATTAGTCCTCGTAAACCGGGTCGAAAAGTTCAATACTTTCGACCGCTTCTGTCTGAAAACCATCGAAATAAGGCTTAAGTTGATGTCCGTTTACCTTAAAAACCTTATCCGTAGAGAGACTACGAATTTCTACCGCGCCATGCGGAAAAACTTGAGTAACGACAAATGGTCCAATCCAACGAGAGCGAAGCTTTCCCGGAAATAAACGCAGACGAGATTGATACAACAACACCTTTTGTCCGACATGAAACTCCTTCCGAGAAATCATCTTATCATGCCATGCCTTCGTTCGCTCTTTATACAACGCTGCGTTCTCATAAGACTCTAAACGTAGCTCCTCCAACTCTTGAAGTTGCAATTTGCGAAATTCACCCGCTTCGTCGAGTCTCATATTAAAACTCTTAACTGCCCAATAGGCCTTATCTCCTTCACCAAGAAATGCATACTTCAAATGTTCCGGTAAGGGCTTTAACTCTACAACAGGTGCCTGCACAACTGAAGGTAACAATTGCTCATTTGGTAATGTTAGTGCGATCGGTTTAGAAAAGGTAGGCATAACGGGGAGATTTCCGCTCTCGGCCAAAGCAGCTACAGCATCCTGGAATTTAGTAGATAAAGAATAAACCGATGAATCACTAAATAAACCATTAGCAATAGCAACCTGCAACTCATCTTCGCCACCAAGGTCAAAAACCTCCTGCACCATGGGTTCAAGAACAGAAATAGAAAAACAAGAATGATCATCACGTGGATATTTCATTGAATCGTAAATATTGAACTTAACCACTTGACCATCTGACTCCATGGTGAGCGAACCTGTAGAAACATCAATCTTTGTGCTTGCAGTTTTCAAGAAAGGCCGACCTAACAGAATAGGGGCCGCATGTGAATCGTGCTCCATGTCAAGCACATAAAAATCTGCAGGAAATATTAACTTATCCACCATCACAAGAACATCCTCAACTACCCCCTTAGGATAAGCATTAGAACGATCGGCTAATTGTATAACCACCCCCGTCTTTTGTAAAGGACCCAATTTCAAAGATTGGTACAACGAATAAGGAAGCACATTAATCGAAGCACCTAAATCAAGCATAGCATTAGGAAAAGTAGTATTACCTACGGTACAAGGTACCGTGAACATACCTGGATTACTGCACTTAGGGGGTAACTTACGTTGAAACATTGCCGATACATGCTCACTAACTTTCACCTTTTGAGCACCCTTCAATTTTTGGTTCCTCTTGATAGTGCACAACTCCTTAAGAAATTTAGCATATCGAGGGACACTTTTCAATAAATCGAGCAAAGGAATATTTACCTCACATTTCCGGAAGGTTTCGTAGACGTCCTTGTCTTGCGCGGGACGACTTTTCCTCTTCAATGCCTCGGGAAATGGAGGGGTGTCCTCATAGATTGGTGTCGGTTCGGGTGGTGTCTCATTTCCGACTTCGACCGGAGGTGGTGGAACGGTAGGCTCAACGACCGCGTCGTCCTCCTCTTGTTCGGCTATCTCACGAAGTGTAACGTGAGGATCCGGCAACGCCTTACCACTCCTCAAAGTGATAGCGCTAGCATTAGGCTTAGGATTCGGAATGGTTTGACAAGGAAGCTTGTTTGAATCTCGAGTTTCAAGCCGTCCAATTGCACTAGACATTTGACCCATTTGGGTCTCCAAAGTTTGGATACTAGACTTCGTGTCATGTTGAAATTGCATTTGGCTAGCTTGCATCGTAGCCACATTCGTAGTAAGAGCCCGAATCATGTCCTCCGTGGACATAGATGGTGTAGAAGAGGGGCCTTGAGCCTGAAAACCACTAGGAGCTTGAGGTCGTGGAATGAACCTTGGTCGGGGTTGACCAAATTGTTGACCGAATGGTTGTGGAACGACTTGTTGACTAGCAAACTGTTGACCTTGAGGTTGCAAACCTCCTTGCGGATTACCGTATTGAAAACCCGGATGATCTCGACGCATAGGGTTATAATAATTATCATACCGCTTTTGAGGTTGTCCAAAAACACCGGTTGCATTCACCTCCTCGACCTGTTCCTCTTGCATAAGTGGGCATCGATCGGTAACATGTGCATTAGAAGAACATATGCTACAAGCTTGTGCTTGTTGGCGATTACTCATCAACATATCACGCATTAAGGTAGTCAAGTCTTCCACCTTATTCTCCAAAGAAGAATTTGAACTAGAGCCAACCATATTCACTCGCCTCGTAGTGGAACGCCGACTACAATGCCTTGAGCTTTCAGCAAGCTCACTCAACAATTCATTTGCTTCATCGGGATTCTTGTTAACAATGCCACCTCCACTTGCGGAATGAACCATACGAGCATCCTCCGGACCTAGACCCCCAACAAAGTAGAGAATGAGGTCTTCGTCTTTATAGCCATGATATGGGCAACTAGCACACAACTTTTTGAAACGCTCCCAATAATCGTAGAGTGTCTCGTCATCCTTCTGCTCAACATTTGAAATCTCCTTTTTGAGATGAGAGGATTTAGATGCAGGAAAGTATTTCTCAAGAAAGGCCTTCTTCATGTGTGCCCAAGTAGTAATACTACCCGGTGGAAGGTAGTACATCCAATCACGAGCGGCATCCTTAAGTGAGAACGGAAAAGCTCGTAGCTTAATCTGCTCTTCAGTGACATCTCTCGGTTTCATGCTTGTGCAAACCACGTGAAACTCCGATAAGTGCTTATTGGGGTCCTCACCACTTAACCCATGGAATGAAGGTAATCAGTGGATCAAACCGGATTTAAGTTCAAACGTGGCATTCTCCGCTAACGCAGGAAAAGTAATACAGAGAGGTTGTTGAGTAAGATCAGGAGCTTTAAGTTGCTTCAACGTTCGAGTCTCTCGAGCCATGTTAGGTGGTTCTTCTTCTACCTCAACTTTGTTATCGAATTGTAGCTTCCTCCTAATCTCCTTCCGAATGCGAAAAAGAGTCCTCTCGATTTCTGGATCACAATCTAACAATTCCTGATTAGTAGAACGGGTGTTTGGCATAAACCAAACACCAAAGGACAGAAATATTCACACACACAATATAAAGAAAAACAATTGCCTTCCCCGGCAACGGCGCCAAAATTTGGCTAGACTTGTCGTGAGTCTCCAAATTACTATTTTTATCCACTTCTAACACAAACTAGTAGTAAGCGTAAGTAGGGGTCGAACCCACAAGGAAGGTCGGTTTGCTAAACGTGTGCGTAATAAATATCTCTCGAGTAGTAACCAAAAGGGGGGTTTATAAGTTGGGATTCTAGGTCTAAGAAATAAAACACAATGTAAGCTGTAAAACGATAATAAAACGGGTCTCAGGACAAACGATATCCACCAACAATTGAAAATGATATAGGACTCAAAATGATTCACTTTGTCAAGAATACTCTGCCACGGAAAACACTATTCTCAATTCTCACTTTAAGATTAGCTAATTACTGCGGAAGCGCACGTAAATAACCCTTACGAAAATGACAACCTAGTCCACGCGTCTAAGTTCAATCACAACGCAGAATAAAACGATGAGAAATGACAGAGATGAACATTTGCACACACAAGCGGCATACAACTTGATTCATACGAGTATTATCGACTATAATTCAACAACGATGATCGGCATACAAATTGATGAAAAATAGGTGCTACCAAAATCAGGGCGAAGAACAATCAGATTCAATCACACCCAAATAGCAATTGATTAACAATTAAACAACTAGGTGATCAAACTAGAAGCAAAATCGATAATCAAACAATAAATTATTGATAATACTCGATATTCAAATGACAAAGTAAAGTTGAGTCTTACAATCAAAATCGCATGAAAGCTTCAATCACACGTCCCGAGATTTGGAGAATTAGCCCTCCATAATAACTAAAACAATAGAAGAATTAAAGATGAAATTGACAAAAGTAGAATTCTTATTATTTTTCTAAAGATGAAGATGATGAATGATAAAATAAAAACAAGCCAAAGACTATAGTTATACGAGCACAATTTGATGGAATTCCAAAGGTTGAACACGGCCGCTTAGAGCGCTCCACCTCGCCACCACAAATCGCTTTAGCCGCTTAGAGCGGCTCCACTTGACGCCTTCTTCGCTTCTTCTCTTGATCCAAGATTTGACTGACGACTTTTGGGCCTTGACTTCACTTGAAAACTTGACTTCCCATCATACTTTTAGGTACATTTACACATCCAAATGGCGCTCTCCCAAGTCGATCCGAGACGCTATACAAAAGCATGAAAATCCACGTAACTCCACCTAGGTACCCCCGTCTCCAATGTATACCTAAACAACCCATAAAAGCACCTCACTGACGTCAAAAGTCACCTAAAATACGCCTATAAAACCATACAAAACTCGCCTCATCAAAAACCCATTAAACATTTCTCCATCAAGAAACATCAATAATAAGTTTTCAAAGAAGCTAAAAATAATGTTAGCTATTTATTATTATTTATATATAAGATACCTCTCAAATAATCTCATTACAAATATCTGCATCAAACCACTAGCTACAACTACATGATTAATGTATAAAACTCGAACTTTGGTATTCTTGGAAGTGATGTAGAAAGCTTCAGCATAATATAGTTTGCCTCAAAGACACCGTCGACGCCAAAATGACTGTCTACCTCCTTTGCCGCGTTGATCAAGAGTACCAAACAAATCTCAGCATCAAGTATCTGATAAGAGTTATATTTAACAAACAACGCATATTCATGATTGAATCCGTGACGTAAGATGCACACTTTGCAAATCAAAGACAAGTATTAAGCAATCAACCAACAAACAACTTGTGTTCTTCGGAAAATTATACTAAAATAAAAACACAGAACTTTAACAGTAAAAAATGAAAACTTAGAAAGGACACTCATTTCTTAGCAATCCAACTGAACTCGTGTAATTCAAGTGAGATTTTTTCATCTGGTGGTACATCAAATTTAGTTTTAAAACTCACAATAATAACGGATGAAGACTTTGTTAACCAAAGACAAGTATTAAAGCTATATTCAAACCAACTTTAGAAAACAGGCAATGACAAGAAAATTCAAGCATATGGACAATATGACTAAATGCACAAGCTAGTACTATTAGCCAAATTGTATCCCAGCATCAGAATGTTGGATTTTGAGCACATAAGTAGCTAAAAGTCGTCGCTAGCAATTATGAACAGTTTTTTTTATCCAAGTTCTTGTTTGATCCAGCACCAACATTGGGCTTAAATTTAAGTTGAGCCGCTTGCTACCCTATAAAACTAACCTAACCGATACTCTACATCAAACCGTGGTAGAATAAGAACAGTTAATGTCACATTAAACGAGAGTTAATAAATTTTCTTTAGTGACTAAATTCAGCAAAGATATAATAACAAGCAATCATAAGACAAAGGTGACAAGAATGAAAAACTGAGGTTTCAATAAATATAACCTCCTTGTCTAAACAAGGCTCTAATCATATCTAAATCCTCGTAATTTAGGACTATGCGTTCCTCTAATTATTTGTAATGGATAACAAGTCGCTCAATTAATCACGACAAAGGTTTTAACATCATATAGTCAGACCTTGAAGAATATTCAATGGTTGAGCATGAAGTTTGAAAGACTATAAAAAAGAGGTAGAAACCAGCAATTATAAATATGGCAAAGAAAAAGCAAAAAAAAGAAAAACAACCAACAATGAAGATGTTTACATAATTTAGTGACTAACGTCAGCTATGAACACCTGCAAGCCCATGCAAATTTTTTATCTCAGTCATATATAATACAATTTCAGAGGCCATGTTAAGAGATATGGACCACTATTATAAATCTTAAAACTTTACTAATAACATGTACAAACTAACCATGTCAGAGTCAAAAGTTAAATAATATCATCAAAACATTGACAATTCCTACTTCATATGAGAAACACTCATCAGCATAGTACCTTGAGAAAAACTATAAATTATAAATAAAATAAAAGAAAGAAAATTACTTTAGCTGGAAGGAGCAATAAATCTAAGGAAGTTAATAGTCGTATCGTTATCTTTGTAACATAAGATTAGACCCTTGATTTGGACCATTATAGCTTCTTTTGCCTGAAATTGGGAAAAAAAAAAAACACGTAAGTTATATTATCAGATCTTATGGTAAATACATGTAATAAACTAGATGAGATCAATCAAATTTTAATTCCGTAGAAACGCTTAATCTCTTTGCCCAAAATTAAACTACCTAATTAAATAAATTCGAGAGAATTAGAGTCACTTGAGAAGCTTGAAACTAGGAACCATAGTATAGAGAAGGAGAGCAACCTGAAATCACATAATCGACAATTAAGTACATCAATTCCAGGCCTAAAAAACATGTCAGAAGGGACCTAAACCAACAATAAGCCAACACAATTGTCACAGGGAAATATTGGAACATAACATTTGGAAAATGATAAATAACATGGTACCCCTCTTTTTGAGGTAAAAAAATTTGAATGTCTGTAATTCTTGGTTGCAAACTCGAAAGACGACAAATCCTTTTTTCAAACTAATAGAATAACTAATATAATATCTCTAATATAATATCTAATATGATATTCTCTAATACACCCCCTCAGTCAAAACGGTACTTAACGGACGCTTTGACTGGACTAAAAAACAAATGGTTGGTGATGCCGTGGTAGATGAGCCGAGTGAGTCGTTGTCGATGCTTGAACCGGATGTAATACCTTGCGCGTCGGATCATGCCAATAGAGCCACACTTAACATATAATATCTAATATGATATTCTCTAATACAAACTAAACATCTTGTAAAGACGATCAATTTGAAAAAAAAAAATCGTCACATTATAAACTCGTAGCCATGAGATATAGTCAGTCAAAGTTTATTTGGTTTAAAACGTTTAACTGACCATAACTCTTGCAATAAATTCATAAAGTGACAATTTTTTTTTTGAGTCGAAGATCTCGGAAAGACGACCAATTTGAAAAAAAGAATTATCGCATTTCGTTTTTATGACTACGAATTATACGCGGTCAAAGTTTTTTAATAGAAAATGAGGGGTACCTCTTAAAATTTCAAAACATTTAGGGGTACCATGTAGAATATCCTTTTTTTTAGGGGTATTTTAATCAAAGGCAGACAAATCATTGGGACGGGAAGGGAGTATAAAATAATGTTCATGCATCAAGAGTATGCTGATATCAAGAAACCAAGGGAAGAATTTCTTTTAATACCTTTTTGAGAAATACAACTTATAGCTTCAAATTGGCAAGTAATAGGTAAAACTTAATAGGTATACTTCAAATCAAGAATATTTAAAGCCTTCACGACATTCACCTCATATTACTTGGCCTCGGCAAAAACAATTATGGTGTCAATACTCAACAGCATGATAATAATTCACTTTGAAACCAGATCAGGGTACTTTGGCACAATTCAACAAACAAATACTCAAGTTTTAGTACTAGTAAAAGGATTTTCCTAAAATAGTTTAGATTCTAAACATTCCAAGATGCAAACTTACTCGCAAAGACTGCAAATACTATGTAGACGCTACTGCTACTTTCCTTCGAAATATCTTGTTCAACATTTACCTACATGTGAATAATTCATGGTATTACTGCACACAGAGGAGGTAATAGTCAACTAAACTACATCTATGGAATTTGTCTTTCAAATACTTGAAGTAGACACAAGCTTATAATTGTTTTTAATGACCATTGAAAATTAACAATATAGATTTACTATTTTATACATTATAAAAAAAACCACTTTTTTATGTAAGGATTTAAAACTCAAAGACAACTACTTGAAAACGACTTCTAAATACATGATAAAAAAAAAAAAAAAGCTTCTGCTGCTCAAGAAAGGTTTAGAGTCTTAGATATTCACAGTAGCATTTAACTACAACAGTATGTAAACATTTATCAGATGAAATAAAGGAAAAATAAAAGGAAAAATAAAAAAGAAAAGGAAAAAGCAAGGCTACTGTGTTGAGCAGACAATTCGGAGAAGACAAAGTTTCAACACGAACATTTCTTTCCTATTTCACTATAGAGTTTATAGAGGGAATAGTGTTTGAATCTAGGGGTGAAGGATGGGCATGGGATTAATGGGGTTTGGAATGGATTTAGAGTCCATAGAGTTTGTAACTCTATTCCAAAATGGATGAACCAAACACCGGAATGGACGGAATCTACTCCATTCCAAAGCCTCCAACCAAATATACTAACAAGTACCAAAAAAAGAAAAGGGAAAAATAAAATCAAAGAGATAACCACCTCTATGTGAGGGGTCTCACAATAGCATTATTATGAGACCGTTTCATAGGAGAATAAGTGTATTACTCGATGCCTAATATATAATCAGAAACGCAATCACATTAAAAAAAAAAGACACAGATGAAGGAAGAATTAAAGTCAACCTTCAGGAACTTAGCTTGACATTGTTGTAACCCGAGTCATCAGAGAAATCGAACAAACGAGCCACCAACCAACATTTGAAACCCTAAATGTCATAGGAAAAATCATTCAATCAAAGAAACCTATATGACTACAGTAATAATCATTTTGAGATGCCTAGTTCATCTTTTTCTTTGACAGATTTGACGACTATTACTAAATAAACTGTTATGATACAATGCCCGGAAAATAAATCATAGAATAAAGGTACTTCATAAACTCAGAAGAGTAGTAGTCGTGGCCTAAATCAATTAAAAAAACCCTAACTAGCGCCGAATAGATAGCTTCATAAATTAAAGTAGCAGAAAATTATAATGTGCAAATGCAATGAGAAAAAGTAAAGCAACAACTCGAATTTAGTTTCAGATTTATCAACAACAAAACAATAATATTAGAAATTGCTACTTACCTTAAAATCGTAGTGCCGAACTAATAATGAAATGGCAAAACATCTTCACGGTGAGAAAAAGAGACGCGAAGAGGGAGATAAAAGGGATGTGTTGTCTAGAATATGCAGGATATGGGAGAAGGAAGTTTCCAGATCTGGTGGTATTTTTTGTTTAATTAAACCACTTTCAATCTTTGGTAAGCGCTCTTTAGGGTGTTTAATTTTTCATATTTGCGCCTTGTTAAAATTTCTCTGTGAATTGTGCCCATTCATTACGGGCCCTCAATATTGACGCTCTTAAAAGTAAATATTCATTTTACCTATTAAAATACGTTTGACGCTTTGTTGAAGCGTCAATGGTATTGTGTCATAAAAGGAAGGGATTTGTAGTAGTGATATTAGTACTAGCCCCATACTTAGGGGGTAATTATGGCCCTTTTTAGGCTCTTTTGACCTCAATTTTATTGCTAATGGTTGCATACTAAGGCTTCCAAAAGCGAGGCCCCCCAAATTTTGCATAAACCGCCCTTTCGGGTTTTCAACTTATCGGGGTATATATTTTTTTCTTTTCTTTTCTTTTTTCGTTTTTTTTTTCTTTTTTTTTTTTTTTAAAAGATAAATGCTAAGATCAAAAGTAAAGCGATGAAATGAAATAAATATACACAAACAAATTACATACCGCTCCCCCACGCTTAGACGTTACATTGTCCTCAATGTGAAGGAAACGGTGGCCATTACAAACTTCAAAAACCGCTCCTAGAACCCCAAGGCCCCCCCGGCCCTTGGTTCCAAGACCGTTGCGCATCATGCGCACTCTTCCTCTCTTCCTCCCGCTCATAGAATGACTGGATGTCATCCGAACTCGGCCCCGAGTACATGGTAGGCGATTGTTGAAGATACATGTTGTGCATCCCCATTAAGACTTGATGATGCAATTGGTTGTAAGCCTCCAACGACTCGAGGCGAGAGTTTGTTTCTTGATGCATGAGCGTATGTTGACGTTCCCAAGCCGTGTTGGCACTAGCCTCCCATGAACCCCACGACCCTTGTTGCGAAAGATAGGTCGGGAAAGAATGATGGTACGATGGTCTACCAAAGGCTTGAGCCGCTTGCTCCCAACTCCCTCCTTGCTCTCCCTCTTGACCTCCCTCTTGTTCTCCCTCTTGTTCTCCATCATCCGTCTCCATATGATGAGAGACACCCTCATCGCGCGCAACGACACCCGCTCCCGTGGGAATTGAGTCGGGAGGGACAAACCAATCACTAGGACGATCTCCCGTGGGGAGTGGTTTATCCTTGGGGCGGGGTATGACAATGTATGGCACATGGGTTGGCCCCACAAGCCAATCGAATGGACCTACCAATTCCCGTTGGCGCGCAGTCCCCCGAGACCCCCTCGCCGTTGGCCGTGCTTTTTGAGGCGCGATTAACCATGCCTCTTTCATCCCTTCCTTGTTATACAAAGTCAAACCTCCACTAGCCACCACCGAAGACGCATCAATGTCGTGGTAATCGGCAAGGAGTGTGATCATACCACCCATGGTGAGGGCACCCGTAGTTTGAGTGGTTGTCTTCTTCAAACAAGCATGAACAAAAATATCAACCCAATCGGGAACTCCCACACCACAAGGCAAACAACTCCACAAGAGTTCGATGCTATCGTTATTCGCCTTTGCCGGACTTCCAAGGCAAAGGATGTTGACATTAATAAAGCGATGTAGGAGTTGAAGTGCGGGGTGGGTGATCATGGAACTACGGTCATTGTTCGTTTTGCAAGGCTCACCCGTTAAGGCTTTCCAAAGGAAGGATATTTCATTTTGGCGGAGGCCTCGGTATGTGTCGGTTGGCTCTTTTATAATGGTAAAAGCCTCACGCAATTCCGTGTATGTTAAATCATAATCGTCACCATGCAATCGAAAGGTGATGTATTTCTCCTCATCATCGGGTTTATGTAGTTGAATTGTACAGAGAAATTCAAGTGTATACTCGGGGTAGGTTTTCGGTGTTTGGAAGATAAGCTCCTCTAGTCCTACTCGCTCCGCCAACCCCAAGACAATATCAAGCAAACCAAGGTCGACAAGGGTTTGGTAATCGAAAAACTTTGTGGCTTGTATAGCACGCTTTTGGAGGATCTTCCAACGAGGTTTAAAGTCCTTAGGTAAAGTTTCCTTAGCGGAATAAGTTTCCACCGGGGTAGAAGACTCGCCTACCTCCTTTATCTTACCCTTCGATTTAGACCCTCCAGCCATAAGTCTCTAAAATGCAAAGGAAAAAACTAGGGGAGGGGGAATAGAAATGCACAAAAGTTCACCTAGGCAAATGATCAAACACCTTATATGCACTACTCTAGACTTAGAAAATATGACACAAAACTCAACCAAATGCACCAAATGTCACCCAAAAATGCTTGCAAAAGACTCACTAAAGCTAAAGAGTAGAGCTTGGACAAAGAAAATCAACTACTAATTAGAGAAAAATCAACTACAAAGGGTGAGAAAGTATACCGACTCACAACCGAAGAACTTTGTAGCAAAAGTGGAAGTTGATGATTAGAAGACCCGACTCAAGCTAATCCTTGCCTTAGAAACCCAAAAATCGAACCTTAGAAGCACAAATGAGAAATTCGAATTTTTTTTTAGGGTTTGGTTGATTATGAGTGAAATTGATGATTTTTGGTGTTTTTATGTGGAGAATGAGTGATTGAGTATGATTATATGAAAAATAAGAGGTGAAATCAAAAAGAAAAGGTTGAAATATGGTGATTAAAGGAGGAGATGATGAGGGTTTAGGGAGAAGAAGGAAGTAAAAAGAAATAAGAAGTAAGGAACTAATGAAGAAGGGAAGCAAGGTGCACGAGTAAAAGAAGGCAAAGAGGGGTCAGCTGGAATGTGCCCCAGGCGCAAGGGTTGGCGCCCCTGACGCATATGCGCCCCAGGCGCATTCGAGGGGCCCAGGCGCAATTGTTCTGGTGTGTTGCTCTCGTTTCTTGCCTTAGAATATTTTTGGGTTTTTCGGTTTTGTAGCTTTTTTTTTTTTTTTTTTTTTTTTTTTTGAAATGAAAGAGGTAAAAATAAAAACAAAAAGAGTAGTATGGGTTGCCTCCCATAAAGCGCTTGTTTAAAGTCGTTAGCTTGACTTTTTGAGAAAACGATTTTTATTCTAAAATCTCGGGGTCAAAGAGCTCAATCTCTTCGACACCATGGGCTTTGAAACCTTCATAGTATGGTTTTAAACGGTGACCATTGACTTTCAAAACCTTATTATTAGCGAGGTTTTGAATTTCAATGGTACCGTAAGGGTGGACATGAGTGATTAAGAACGGTCCAACCCAACGTGATTGCAATTTACCGGGAAAAAGACGTAAACGAGATTGATAGAGTAGTACCTTTTGGCCGACTTTGAATTCTCGCCTCAAAATCAACTTGTCGTGCCAAGCTTTCGTTTTTGCTTTGTAAATCTCCGCATTCTCGTACACTTCATTCCTTAGCTCCTCTAGCTCTTGAATTTGAAGTTTTCGGTGGAGTCCCGCTTCGTCACTGTCGGCGTTGAATCTCTTTATAGCCCAATAAGCACGATGTTCCAACTCCACGGGCAAGTGACAAGGTTTCCCGTAAACCAAACGAAAAGGAGACATACCTAGCGGTGTTTTGTATGCCGTGCGATAGGCCAACAATGAGTCATCCAACCGATCACTCCAATCTTTTCGAGTTGTGTTCACCGTCTTTTCGAGAATAGACTTGATTTCCCGATTTGACACTTCGGCTTGCCCATTTGTTTGCGGGTGATACGCGGTGGAGACCTTGTGTGTCACTCCATAGCGTTTTAGTAAAGCTTCGACCACCTTATTGCAAAAATGGGTACCTTGATCACTTATCAATGCCTTGGGGAAACCAAAACGGGAAAGGATATTCGATTTCAAGAAAGCCGCCACCGTCTTTGCATCATCCGTCTTAGTTGCCTTGGCCTCGACCCACTTAGACAATAGACACATAGTCGACTGCGACTAAGATGTAGGTAAAACCATTCGAGCTCGGAAACGGACCCATAAAATCGATCCCCCAAACGTCAAAGATCTCACAAAAGAGGATGGGATGTTGAGGCATCTCGTTTCTCCGTGAGATGTTACCCGTCCGTTGACATCTATCACACGATTTAGCGTAAGCATGAGCGTCTCTAAACAAACTCGGCCAAAAAAAACCGCAATCTAACACCTTGCGCGCCGTTCTTTTGCCACCAAAGTGTCCTCCACACGCTTCGGAGTGACAAAAGTTGAGGATATAACCAATCTCCGCTTCCGGGACACAACGTCTCACAATTTGATCTTGACAGTGCTTCCAAAGATATGGGTCGTCCCATATGTAAAACCTTGAGTCATGTCGAAGCTTGTCTCTTTGAGCCTTTGAGAAGTGAGAAGGGAACATTCCCGAGGCCAAGTAGTTCACGATGTTGGCATACCATGGATGTTTGACGGTTAAGGCAAAGAGTGTTTCATCGGGGAATGATTCTCGAACGGGTTCTTGGTGGGATGTGCGGACTTCATCATCCACTAGACGACTAAGGTGATCGGCCACATTATTAGCACTCCCCTTTTTGTCTCGAATTTCAATGTCAAACTCGCTTAGAAGCAAGATCCATCTAATAAGCCTAGGCTTGGCTTCTTTCTTGGTAAGGAGGTACTTGAGCGCGGCGTGATCGGTGTATAAAATCACCTTGGTACCCAAAAGATAGGAACGGAATTTCTCCAATGAAAACACCACCGCTAGAAGCTCCTTCTCGGTGGTCGAGTAGTTCCGTTGAGCGTCGTTTAGTGTCATTGACGCGTAAGAAATCACATGAGGAGCTCTACCCTCACTTTGACCAAGAATCGAACCCAAAGCGTAGTCGCTAGCGTCACACATAATCTCAAAGGGCAAGCTCCAATTCGGTGCTTGGATTATGGGTGCCGAGGTGAGGCTTGCTTTCAAAACATCGAACGCTCTCTTGCAATCATCGGTGAAGTCAAAGGGCTCATCTTTTTGAAGAAGCTTGCAAAGAGGAGAAGCGATCTAAGAGAAGTCTTTGATAAAGCGCCTATAGAACCTAGCGTGACCTAGAAACGAACGCACTTCACGCACATTAGTAGCATAAGGGAGGGATTGAATTGTGTCGACTTTGGCCTTGTCGACTTCAATCCCTCTCTTAGAGACAACATGGCCTAAAACGATGCCTTGTTCTACCATGAAATGACATTTTTCGGAATTTAAAACAAGGTTTGACTCAATGCATCGTTTAAGGACAAGCGATAAATGACTCAAACAATCATCAAAAGAGTCTCCATGGACGGTGAAATCGTCCATGAAGACTTCAAGGAAATCCTCTACGTACTCTGAAAATATGCTAATCATACATCTTTGAAAAGTCGCGGGTGCATTACACAACCCAAAAGGCATTCTAGAGTACGCAAAGGTGCCGAAGGGGCATGTGAAGGTAGTTTTATCATGATCTTCGGGTGCAATGGCTATTTGAAAATAGCCAGAGTACCCGTCCAGAAAACAGTAAAAAGCTCGTCCCGACAACCTTTCAAGCATTTGGTCGATGAAGGGGAGGGGAAAATGGTCTTTTCTTGTCACCGAGTTGAGGCGACGGTAGTCGATACACACCCTCCACCCATTTTGGACCCGTGTCGGGACCAGTTCACCTTTATCATTTTGAACAATTGTGATTCCCGTCTTTTTGGGAACCACTTGCGTCGGACTCACCCATTTGGAGTCGGAAATGGGGTATATGATTCCCGCTTGAAAGAGTTTAAGAACCTCTTTCTTCACGACTTCCATCATGGGAGGGTTGAGTCGTCTTTGTGGTTGTTTCACCGGTTTAGCATCCCCCTCCAAGTTGATCTTATGCATTCATGTGCTAGGGCTAATTCCCTTAATGTCGGCTATGGTCCACCCTATATCTAGTCGATTCTCCTCAAGCAAAGAAACGAGACGTACCTCTTGATCTTGAGTAAGCTTACTTGAAATGATAACCGGCAATGTATCTTTCTCACCTAGAAAAGCGTACTTCAAGTGAGGTGGCAAGGGCTTTAAATCGACGGGGGGTGCCTGCACAACTGATGGGAGAAGCTTCTCACTAGATAAAACTAGTGGAAGAGGGTTAGCATAAAACATAGCCTCGGAGGCAGGGGGGTTGCGCCCCAGGCGCATAGGGTGGCGCCCCCGGCGCATGATCATGCGCCCCAGGCGCATTTCTCCTGGGTGGTTTTTCCGCGGAATTTTTCTCAAGGGGGAGGGATTTCAACTCATCCAACACTTCAACGACATCCAAAGGATACTCACATCACAAATTCCATTGGAAATCACACATTCCAAAGCATCCGAAACGTTCAATTCAAAAACATCTTGCACAAGTGGTTCGAATATATCAACACAACACAAAGAATGGACATCGAGAGGGTGTTTCATGCAATCATAAATATCGAATTTAACACAATGACCATCGAACTCCATTGTTAACGACCCACTAGACACATCGATTTTTGTGCTAACCGTTTTGAGAAACGGTCTACCCAAAAGAATAGGGACCGCTCACTACAAAAAAACTGTGTCAGAGCGACGGATTTTGCGACGGAGTTTTTTCCGTCGCAAATATAATAATTTGCGACGGACCGTCCGTCGCAAATTAGCTCATCCGTCGCCAATTTAGGCGCCAGGGGAAAAGCAAGACCCGCCAAATTAAAATGATTTTTGCGACGGAATGTCCGTCCCGTAAATCTGGACATCCGTCGCAAAATATAGCGCCAAAAAATTAAGGCCCCGCGAAAATAAAAATAATTATTTGCGACGGACTATCCGTCGCAAAAACTCAACATAGCGACGGGTATAACGTATATTGCGACGGATTGTCCGTCGCAGAAAAAAAAAAAAATAAAACCTCCCAGGCCTTTCCCAGATTCAGTCGTAGCCCCCAAAAAAAAAAAAAAAAAAAAAACAAAAAACACAGGCGATTTGCGATCCAACGACGACTACCACCACCGCCACTCCCGCACCGCCACTCCCGCACCGCCACTCCCGACCTCCACCGGCGAGTACCACCGGCATCCCTGAGTCTGCCACCGGCGACCACCAACTTAAGGTGAGTTGATTTTTTTAATTTTTTCGGTTTTTTTTCAACTAATATTGAAATTAATTGTTAATTTAGAGTATAATTATGACCTAGGATAGAGGCTTTGTGTGAGTTTTGATTTTGAATTGATATTAATTTCATTTTTTAGGGTTTTGATTAAATTTTTTTAATTTTAATTTGTTGTTGTTGTAGTTGTGTTGTTGTTGTTGTTGTTGTTGTTGTTGTTGTTGTTGTTGTTGTTGTTGTTGTTGTTGTTGTTGTTGTTGTTGTTGTTGTTGTTGTTGTTGTTGTTGTTGTTGTTGTTGTAGTTGTAGTTGTAGTTGTAGTTGTGTTGTTGTTGTTGTTGTTGTTGTTGTTGTTGTTGTTGTTGTTGTTGTTGTTGTTGTTGTTGTTGTTGTTGTTGTTGTTGTTGTTGTTGTTGTTGTGTTGTTGTTGTTGTTGTTGTTGTTGTTGTTGTTGTTGTTGTTGTTGTTGTTGTTGTTGTTGTTGTTGTTGTTGTTGTTGTTGTTGTTGTTGTTGTTGTTGTTGTTGTTGTTGTTGTTGTTGTGTTGTTATTGTTGTTGTTGTAGTACTTGTATTGTTGTGGTGGTGGTTGTTGTTGTATTGTTATTGTTGTTGTTGTTGTAGTAGTTGTATTGTTGTGGTTGTTGTTGTTGTTGTAGCAGTAGTTGTATTGTTGTTGTTGTTGTTTGTTGTTGTTGTAGAAGTGGTTGTGGTGGTTGTGGTGGTTGTACTTGTGGTGAAAGAGGTGGTGGTAATTAGTGGTGGTTGTAGTTGTATTAGTACTAATAGATCAATGTAGTAGTAATTAGTAGTAATATAATATTATTAGTAATATAAGTATAATAATAGTAGTATTAGTATAATATGAAGTAGTAGTACTAATTGAATTATTAGTAATATAATATGGAGGATTATTAGTAATATAATAGTGAAAGTATCACGTATATATATAACTGATATTAGTGATAGTATGTGGTATATTAGTAGTATAATTAGTAATATTAGTGATATTAAAGTAATAATTAATGGTAGTATATATTGAAAGTATAGTATAAATAGTAAGTAGTAATTGTATTAACTTATAGTATAAGTAGTAAGTAGTATAATAAGTATTTGTATTAAGTGTTGTTTGTTAGTAGTTTCCTTCATGATCGTGATTTTAATTTGTAATTTTTTTTAATCATTCATGACTTAGTACCCGTTCAAAAGTTATTCATTAGGAATAACCTTTGAATAGTCCCCATTTTGGGACTATCTTTAAACGTTTTCTATCACTTAGGAGGTAAATACAATTTTTGAATGAGTTGGAAGGAAAGAAATTTGGTGTCAATTATTTCCTTTAATGTTCTCTGAATACATATATACACGATTTTAATCGTTTATATAATGTATTTGGAGAACTGAAGGGAATTGCTGCCGGATTTTTTTCTATTCTAACATATTCAAGAGTTGCATTTGCTAGTGATAGAAGACGTTTAAAGATGGGTTTAGGTTGGAGTGATAAGGACCCAAGACCGCAATTGACTTAAAAGTTTAAATATTTATATACTCTCGTTGTCTAATATTTATTTTGTGATAATATGGGTGTATTGTGTTCAAATAATTTGTTGTTGTAATTGTTTTTTGATGAAATGATTTCAAGTGTAAACTATTAATTATTTGTGTATGTGTTATTGATTATGATTGTGTTAGATTGAAATGAAGAGAGTTGAGCGAAAATGGATGTATGAACGTTTAGATGATAATAAAAGAATTAGGACTGAATATGCTAATGGAGTGATCGAGTTTATCAAGTTCGCTAAGGAGAATGAAGAGTATAAGAGGATAGGAAAACTTAGGTGCCCGTGTTCGAAATGTAGAAACCTAGCCTACTTATGTGAGTCTGAAGTAAAAAATCATCTTGGTGTTAGAGGGTTTGATAGTAATTATTACTATTGGACTTCTCATGGAGAATCTTTTCCAACGTCTAATGAAGAAGAAGATAATGTACCGGTTGAGCAAAATCCGTATTGAGCGCTCTAGGGTCGTTTTCCATCTCTAAAACATAGAAATCCGCCGAAAAAACTAGACTATCAACATTCACAAGCACATCCTCGACGACTCCCCTAGGGATAGCATTAGAACGATCCGCTAGTTGTATCACTACACTAGTGTTGACCATGGGTCCTAGATTCAAAGTTTCATACATTGAAAAAGGCATGACATTTATAGAAGCACCCAAGTCGAGCATAGCGTTAGCAACACGTTTTCCACCAATAGTACATGGGATAGTGAACATGCCCGGATCATTACATTTTGGAGGCATTTTCTTTTGAAAAATGGCCGAGACATGTTCACTCACCCGTACTTTTCTAGTGGCCTTAGCTTTACTATTGCGCTTAACCGTACATAACTCCTTCAAGAATTTGGCATACCTAGGTACGCCCTTAAGCAAATCGAACAAAGGAATGTTTACCTCGCATTTCCGAAAGGTTTCATAGATATCTTTGTCGTCGCTTTTCGGCTTGGTGACTCGTAAAGCCGCGGGAAAAGGTACCTCAAGCTCGGACCCCTTCGGCTTTGGAACGGGTGTTTCCTCAACTTCTTTCTCTTGCGATGGCGTCTCATGCTCCACAACGATCTCTTCTTCTTCCTCAATGAGTACCGGTTCCTTCTCCTTCGATTTAGGCTTCCGCTTCTCCACTTCTTGTAGCTCTCTACCATTTCTCAAGGAAACTGCGCTACAATTTGGGTTTTGCACGGGTTGAGATGGTAGTTTACCCGACTCCTTAGCTTCCAAACGATTCACCACCGTGGCTAGTTGACCCATTTGAGTATTGAGAGCAATAATGCTATTCTTCGTTTCCATTTGGTTTTGGGTCACCAAGGTATGCAAGCTCGACATGTTGGTGGCGAGGCCACGTATCATATCCTCCGTGGACATAGAAGGCGAGGGAGCCGAAGTTTGAGTTTGAATCGGGTTAGAATTGACTTGCTTTTGAGGATTAGCATTCGCTTGGAAAGGTTGCTTGAAGGGCCCACCTAGTTGCGATGGTGCTTGGCGATGAAATGGTTGATTTTGCCCCCATTGTCTTTGTTGAGGTGGCATTTCTTGATTGCTCCATCGGAAATTAGGGTGATCCTTCCATCCCGGGTAGAAGGTGTTTGAGTGGGGATCGTTGTGGATACCCATATCCGTACCCTCCCAAACAAAACCCTGTGATGTAACACGGACTTTTATTACGCATACTTTAACGTTGACTTAAACGGTTCTAACTAATGTCGAATTCATTTTGAGTCGTTTGAAATGTTAAAATGACTAAGGTCGCTTTACGTCGCTTTAAATAAACGTTCATTTTGTCCATTTGGAGTCTAGCAAGGTCCTTGTCCTGCTTCAATTGGCATGAGCTTCGCATTTGCACTACAATTAGCCCTTTTACATTAACAAGGTCTAATTCAGCATTCCTAAATCCCTAAATTTAGGCCCGGTGGCTAGATCTTCCTTTTAGCCTCCTCTTACACAAAATACAACCTCACGTCTTACCTTATTTCACAAAATCCATGCAAATACACCATTTTTATTTTTCCGGGTCTCGGGCCCGAAACCGAGCCCAAACCCAGCCTTTGGCCCGCACTCCAAAGCCCTAAACATCAAAATATCTCAGAAATATCCTAACCTTTTCCTTGACGTGCAAGTAAGGATTATACTAAATCTTTTCGAGATATAATCAAACCGGAACTAGGAAACTACGCAAAAAAAACACACCTTCAAACCGCATAGTCTTATGCGGTTTGGGGTGGCAACCGCATAAGCCTATGCGGTTTCCTGGCTTGTTTTTATCCCCGGATTTCCTAATTTCTCTGAGGTTTTTAGTATATATACACCTCTATACCGACCTCGAAAAACACAATTTACACCCAACTTTCACAGCAAACACACTACAAAACTCTCTCAAAGCCTCAAGCACTCAAATCCTTGAGTTCAACACACCATCCCGTGTTGAATTCATCCTCCTTTTAAGTTCAAGAAGCGAAGCTCTGCCCAGATCTGAAGCGTCAGGACAAAGTAGGTAGCGATCCTCTTGGATCAAGGCTTTTTCTTATTTTCTATGGACTAACAAAGGGGACTACACTTTAGCGCCCCCCCGGCTTTGGCACCCAGCGCGCTTGCACTCTAAGTGTTCTATTTACTTCGGGTACACTCCATATCCGATGACACGCCAAAGTCGCATAAGCAACCGACCCTTATAAAATAAACCAATGGACAATTGAACTTTATTTTATTTGCATGCATCTTGCACCTTCTTATTTTGCATTAAAATCAACTTAAACAATGAATTCGACCTTTAATCGAACTGCTTTTCGTTAACAAGTTAAACATGCTAAACTGAGGGTTTTAATCAATCTTTTTGCATCTGCATCTGCATTCTTTTACAAACTTATCGCACTTGTACGTAGCGATAACATTAGCTCAAATATAATCTTACATGGATTGTTCTAGCTCAGTAGAGGTTATTTTTACATAGGCTTTTCTAAAAAGTTTTCATAAATCATTAATTAAATTAACTCTTTTTCTAAAGTACCCTCACCCCGAATCCAATCTGGTTTCACAAGCCTTAGATCTAGGGGTGTCGGCGTGCTCCAAAATCTAGGACATGTCTTTAGGCTTAGGACATGATAGCAGGTTCCTAATTTCCGCGATAATTAGGTGGCGACTCCAAAACAGTTTTAAAGGTTTTTGTATATTAGTCTTTTTAACTTAATCCGCCCTTAAGCAAGACGCCGAGTTGGGTCCCGTCCGATCCCGGGTTCCACAGTTTGGCGACTCCACTGGGGAAATTTTATTTTTAAAACTTAAAACTAGCTTTTTCTTTTTAAAAATAAAGAGGTGAAACTTGAAAGCCTTGAACAATCCAAGTATACATAATTGAGCTATGCACATTCGTTTAGAGTCCATTTCTTTTGTAATCTAGGCACCCTTTGCACCCTCGAGAGGTGGTTCCCACATGCAGGCTTGTCCACTCGATAAAGCACATGCCGGACTAGCTTTCCTCTCGCCCCTCCACGGCTTGCCGTAAACGGCTATCTCGACCGCCCCAGTGCTCCCTTCAGAAAACCTATCGCCCCGGCGTAAGGAAATGAAGGGGTTAAGTATCTGCCAAAGCGTACTCGAGGTAGTTGGAGGTGTACCCGACTGACTCATTTTCACCCTTTTTGAGTCATGCGTACAAGTTCGAGGCTATGCACTCCATAGTCTTTTTCAAAATAAGCATTTGCATTCATATCTTCGAAAACTCGCTTAAACGTTTCAAAGATAAATGAACCTAACATCTAACAAACTAACGCTTTTCAAACAAAACTATCGCGAATTTTTGAAACAAGCTTTCTCAAAATTCTCCTTTTTCACTAACAAGCAAAAACCCGAGCAAGGAACAAAACCCGAGCTCGCGGATTTCAATCTTCTAGGTCTTACGGCCTAGACTCCACTTTTAACATCCTCGACTCGATTTGTTAACCACTCTCGAGTCGAATCCTTTCTCTTTTACACATCCGAACTCGAGCTCACCTCGGCGAATCACCGATATCAGTTCGACGGATGCAAAGCAAAACATTTTAACATCGAGGCGAGATGTGCGCACACATCCTCGTCTCAAAAACTTCCTTTAGCTAAAACCTTTTCGAAAATCTCCTCTTTTCAAAACATAAAAGGTCTTTCTAAACAAAGAAATGAGCTAAAATGAATGCTTAAAAATGAATGTGAGTCTAGTGGGTCGAGTCGTGTCCCTAATATACGAAGTGAAATGCAGGCCTCAGCTGGATACTCGCCGTACCAAACACCGTGTAATAATCCCATACAAGAAACGAACCTACACCCGCAAAATGGCCGGCAACAACGAAGAAGTCAACGCACTCCGTGACCAAGTTGCAAAGCTGACCGCTGACCTTGAAGGTCTTTTGACCCACCATACAGTCGAAGTGGAACGTATGGAACTCAAGATTAAGGAAGAAGCTGATAGGCATGCTAAGAAACTCCAAACTATGGAGGAGAGGCTCTATGTCTCGAGCACTTACTCTATCCACAAGGAGAATGAGAACGTACCTACTAGCATTAAGGATGAGCTCCCAAACAAGCTCGCCCTTAGTGATCTTCATATCTTTCAAGGACATGAGAGCCCGATCATTCACATCCGAGCTTTCAAGTCCCAAATGGCCATCAAGGGGGTCGACGCCAAACATTGGCTCACTCTCTTCCCGCACTCTCTAGCGGCAGTGCCGAAGACATGGTTCTACTCACTCGACCCACAGCGGGTCCCCACCTTCGAGGAACTCACAGTCGGTCGACCGACAAGATGCGAGACAATGAAGACACTCAAGTCTCAATTCGCACCCTAGAAGTCCTATCTCAAAAGGACAATGAAGGCTTCACCGACTATCTCACTCGTTGGAAGAAGTTAAGCGCTCAAATCCCCAACCGTCCCCGCGAGGACGAGCTCGTACCGAAGTTCATAAATAACCTGCGACCCGTGTATCAATTCTACATGAGGTACAAAGAACATTGAACTTCAAAGAACTAACTAAGGTCGGCACTCAAATCGAAGATGACCTTAGGACTGGCACCATGGCTAAATACACCGGCCATGCTTATCAAGGGAGCTCCTCTAAGTCTTCCCGCGCGGTCAAGAACGACGAAAATCGCACCGTCGGTAACCTTGACGATGACACCCTCGACGCCTTTGCAACTACCTTCTCGCCACCTCCTAAGGCCAAGAGAAACTTCGACCCTCTCTTTATGTCTTACTCCAAGGCATTTCAAAGGTTGGTCGAGAAAAACTACCTGCAACCAATCGGGCCTACTAGCGAGCCGCCCGAAGACAAGAAGCCCAAATCTTGGAACCCCAATGCCTTCTGTGCATACCACCGAGGCAAGGGGCATGACACCGAGAACTGTTTTAGGCTCAAGAATGCTATCCAAGATCTCATTGATCAAGGAAAGCTTAGCAAACCATCTCAACCCACCAAGCCTTCAAACAACGAAAACCCGCTTGGCAATCATGCAATCTTCGTGGGGTCAATCCCTATACTACACTGCTCTTACCTCATCACACCCTCTGATGACCAAATCAATGCAGTGTGGTCTAGTGATAATGAGGACGACGAATACTGGCTACCCACTGATGAGGTGATAAGCCACATCAATCAACTTGCAAAAGACATCAATCACCTGAAGGCTTTGCATCGAACCGAAGTCGAACGTTTGGAACGACGCATCGAGAAAGAACTAGCTAACCCAGCCTCTCTTGATGCCCTCGAAGCTCTTCATCAAAAGGATAACGAAGGCTTCGTCAAACATCTCATCCGATGGAGGAAACTACTCGCCCGAGTGCCGGACCACCCACACGAGGACGAGCTCATACACACCTTCCTTTTCAGTCTACGACCCGCCTGGCGATGTTACTTCCACTTCTGCAATGCTCGAAATTTTGAACATCTCGTCGAAATTGGCACTCACATCGAGAAGGATCTCACGTCTAGCTACGAGGATCCCGCTTATCGAGAACATGCTCACAGGATCAAAAGCCGAAACAGACTCAACTCAAACGACTCTACAAGGAATTTTGACAAACTCTACATGCCTTACGCCATAGCACTACAAAAATTGGTCGAAAAGGATTACCTTCAACCGGTCGGACCTATCAATGAACCGCCCATGAAGAAGAAATCCAAATCATGGGACCCCAACGCCTTCTGTGCATACCATCGGGGCACGGGGCGTAGCACTGAGAGTTGTCTAAAACTCAAACATGCCGTCCAAGATCTCATCGATCATGGAAGAATCAAGAAACCCCGGATGAAAACCACACTCTCCTCCAGCAACGACGCAATCTACATCACAACTCAAGCAGCTCAAGCAGCTCCAACGGCACAGAAGACGACGAAGAAGAAGAAGAGATTCTTTTAACTTCTAATGCTCTTAGTGTCTGGTCATCTGTCGACCCACCTATCCTTGACTCTAGCTTTAGTTTAGATTTCCTTTTTACGGAGGCTAGCTCCAAGCAATTTTCCGATTTGTCGAATAATTCTCTTCAAAATAATAAAATGAATAAATTTGCTTACGCCTTGTCTCAAGCTAAAACAAACAACAAAATACAAACAAACAAAAATCAACAAGCAACAAACAAAACGCAAAATACAAAAGACACTAACTCATGCGATGAAAATGAACAAACAAATGAATCATTAAACAAATACATTGCAAACATTGTTTACCCAAAAACACAAGACCCAATCATCGAGGAAACCATAACCATAAACGTGGGAACCCCCGAAGAGCCAAGAGAACTACAACTAGGTGCCTCACTAGACGAACACGAAGGCCCAATTCACACAACTCTGAGCGAATTCAAGGACGTATTCGCTTGGTCGCATAAAGATATGCCCTAATCGAACGAAGCATAGCCGAGCACCGCATCCCCATTAAACCCTAAGCATAAACCCATCAAGCAAAAGCTAAGGAGACTACGCCCCGAATGGTCCCTTATGGTTAAGGAAGAAATCGAAAAACAACTGCAAGCCGGTTTCATCCAAGTCATCGAGTATCCTGAATGGGTCTCAAACATGGTCCCAGTCTTGAAAAAGAATGGCAAGATTCGAGTATGCGTTGACTTTCGCGACTTGAACAAAGCTAGTCCCAAAGATGACTTTCCATTACCCCATGTGGACGTCCTAGTCGACAACACCGCCGATCACGCCCTCCTATCCTTCATGGACGGCTACGCAGGCTATAATCAAATCAAAATGTCCTGCGAAGACATGGCAAAAACGGCCTTCATTACACCGTGGGGCACATACTGCTACACGGTCATGCCTTTCGGCCTAATCAATGCCGGCGCTAAATACCAACGCATCGCTACAACCCTTTTACACGACATGATGCACAAAGAAGTCGAAGTCTACGTTGACGATATGTTCGTGAAGTCAAAAGAGAGGAGTGGTCACATCACTAACCTCCGCAAGTTCTTCACTCGCCTACGACAATACAAAATGCGCCTCAACCCCCAAAAATGTACTTTTGGAGTCAAATCCGATAAACTACTAGGACACGTAGTGAGCCAAAGAGGCATCGAGGTCGACCCCTCGAAAGTCAAAGCAATTCTAGAAATGCAACCCCCGGAGAACCTCGACGAAATTCGAAGTTTCTTGGGCCAAATCCAATACATCTCGCGCTTCATTAGCAAACTCACCATGATATGTGAACCAGTTTTCAAGAAACTCAAGAAAACCGACCACGTTGAATGGGACGAAGAATGTCAAAAGGCATTTGACAAGGTCAAAGAATTACTAACCAACCCGCCAGTTCTACGACCACCCTAAAAGAATGTGCCACTGTCCTTGTACCTCACAACAACCCCTACCGCCATGGGCGCCATGCTCGCTCAAGAGATAAACGGCGAAGAACATGCAATCTACTACATAAGCAAGAAATTTCTCGATTACGAAACTCAATATTCACCCGTCGAGAAGAGCTGTCTAGCATTGGTATGGTCATCCAAAAAACTCCGTCACTACATGCTAGCACACCAAACGAAGGTCTACTCAAAAATGGACCCCGTAAAGTACCTTTTCGAGAAACCTGTGCTTAACGGACGAATGGCCAGATGGACATTGCTCCTAGCCGAATTCGACCTCAAGTACGTACCCCTCAAAGCAATCAAGGGACGAGCAGTCTCTGATTTCCTAGCAGAAAATGCAATCAACGAAGAGCCAATCATCGACACGACATCCCTTCCAGACGATGGGATTTACAATATCAACCAAGAACAATGGGAGTTATACTTCGACGGCTCCTCCAACTATCGAGGATGTGGAGTAGGAATAGTTCTCATATCCCCGAATGGCGAACACACCCCCATATCCATCAAACTGGATTTTGACGTAACAAACAACGCCGCAGAATACGAAGCGTGCTTGCACGGTCTCCAAGCAGCGCTTGTACTCAACGCCCGCAATATAAGAGTCTATGGGGACTCTTCCCTCATAATCAACCAAGTATCCGGAGCATGGAAGATACTTAATGAAAACCTAGCACTATACCAAAACAAAATACAAGAGCTCATAAACGAATTCTATCACGTGGAATTCATACACCTCCCTCGCGAAGAAAATCAATTCGCCGACGCGTTATCCAAGCTCGCGTCACTAATCAACATACCCCCGGGGATGGAAACGCTACCCATCGTCGTGGAACGACGGAACGAACCCGCCTACATCTGTGACATTGAAACCGAGGAAGAACAAACCGACCCTTGGTACCAAGTAATCATCAACTACAAAACAAACGGTGAATACCCACCAAACATCGACAAACGAGCCAAGCGAGCCCTACGCCTATTATCATCACAATTCGTAATGGAAATGGGCAAACTACTCAAAAAGACACCTCAAGGCACACCACTCTTGTGCGTCGACCACAAATGCAAACAAATCATAAGGCTAGGATGGTACTGGACCACCATGGAAGCCGATTGCGCAAAATATGTCAAACATTGCCATAATTGCCAAATTTTCGCAAATGTGCAACATATACCTCCTTCACCACTATACAGTTTAACCTCGCCATAGCCTTTCTCAACCTGGGGAATTGACGTCATCGGCAAAGTTCAACCCGTAGGAGCAGGATGACACTGCTTCATCCTCGTGGCCATCGACTATTTCACCAAATGGGTCGAAGCCGCATCATACCGCACGCTAGGCACAAAAGAAGTTGCGAAATTCATACAAAACAACATCATTTGTCGCTACGGCATACCCCACGAGTTTATCAGCGACCAAGGCACACACTTCCAAGGAGAAGTCGAACCACTTCTTCTCAAATACAAGATACAACGACATAAATCATCACCCTATCGACCACAAACTAACGGCTGGCCGAGGCAAAGAACAAAACCGCTGCTTTCAATCCTCAAAAGATGATCGACACCGCCACGATCGCCCAAAAATCCCATTTGCATTATGGGGATATCGCACCACTATCCGCACACCCACAGCATGACACTTACTTCTTAACCTACGGGATGGAAGCCGCCCAACCCGTAGAAATCGAAATGCAATCCCTTCAATTCTTATGGAAGCGAACATTCCTGGCCGAATGGGCACGCGAACGATACGAGCAACTCATCCTTTTAGGCGAAAAGACGGTTACATTCACTAAATGCGGTCCGAATGTACCAATCTCGCCATAACGCGCCTACAACAAACGGGTCAAGCCACGAAATATCAAAGTGGGTGACCTAGTACTCAAATCAGTCCGAGCACCATTACCAGTCGACCCAAGTGGAAAATTCAAACCCAATTGGGCCGGACCGTACTTGGTCAAGGAAATCCTCCCTGGAGGAGCCGTGAAGTTAACTGACTTTGACGGCCAGGACTTCCGATTGCCAACAAATCTTGATCAACTCAAGAAATACTACCCCTAAGACACAAACAAATTTGCAATGTATTTCAAAAAAAAAAAACTCACTCTTGCATGGGTGAACTACGCTCGGTTTGATTCCACGCCTTTGTGGATACGTGGCGACTTTGCAAAGAGCTCAACCGAATCACACGAACTACGCCGGTTTGATTCCGTGAAACGCGGATACGTAGGTAGCTTGTCAAAAGCACAACCGAACTTCCTAGCACGCAAGCCTAAAGCTTAAAAAGGTCAAGGGCGATGCACTCACAAAAAGACACGCTCAAAGCTTAAACAGGTCGAGAGCACAGTCAACACAAAATAAAACAAAAGAATCCAAGTCCGAAGGTTAAAAAGGTCGAGGGCTTAAGAACAAACGAATCAAACAAACAAATCCAAAGCTTAAAAAGGTCGAGGATTTTAAGACAGAATACGAATGTTCAAAGCTTAAAAAGGTCGAGAATATTTCAAAGCAAAAGAAAGCAATGAGACAAGGCAAAAGCAAATTAATTCTATTTTATTACTTTATTTAGAATTTTTCGCAATTTAGAAATGAGTTAGGAACAAGCCTCCTTAACCCTTTATTCGAATCTAGAACATGTATTTGAGTAAAGAAAATTTCTTTAAACAATGCAAAACAAACTAAGCCATCTTCTGTCGCTTCGGATTAGCCTCTTCATCTTCAAGAGGCCGATCCGCCACAATCTTCGAACTGATCACGGGAACAGTCCTCTCAAATCCTGGGGGCTCGATCGGATCCTCGTCCTGCTCGACTGGGGGCTCCTCGATCCTTGACCCTAGACGATCCTTAGCAGTCACCCTTGCTCCAAGCCTTTCCCGCGCAGGCCTCGAAGTAGACACATCCACATTAACAGCGCAAAGATCACCATAGTCTCTTCTTTCGCGCACCACCTCATACGCCAAGGAGGGCCTTGGCCCACTCTTCTCTCTCCTCCTCTAATTCTCCCGTTCCTGAGGATCATTGGAACGATACCATCGCGTGTAGAAGTCCGTAACACGAGTAGACTCTATATGCTCCGGAACAGCCCAAGTAATACGGTCCGACCATCCTCGGATCCAAGCATCAATCATCTGGTTGTTTAGGACAACAACCCCTCCAACCTGAGTATCCTGCTCGGGTATAGTCTGAGCAAGCCCGATTTGCCTCTTCAAGCGAAGAGGATGAATCCACACCCCTCGTTCAAACCCGCACAACATCAACCCACGAGCCGCATTCGCAACAGACGGCGCCGTAATTGCCGTAATATGCCACCATGACACGTACCAACGAATGGCGCTCTCCTTCACAAACCCCCGGTAGTAGTTTAGCGAACGCTCCCGATGGTCGGCCCACTCCATCTTTCGCGACGTCGTCGCCGCGTATGAAGACACCACCAAGGGAAGGGCTTTATACACACTTAGCCTCTCCATGAGCCAAATGTTGAGAATCCTAGCGCAACCCCTGCATTTAGCTCGACGACAGCGTAATCCGGCCGCTCAAGCCCAAGATGGTCTCCGCTAGAATCAAAGCGAAGGATCATATCCCGACTCCATCTCTTCGACAACGCGAGCATACCTCGCGCTCCCGAACACCCCATCTGGCATGGACCCCGCAAAAGCATAACGATGAACCAAACAAAAAGCAAGGGCCCTCCGCCTAGAACGGTCCGAAATACTGGTGTCCACCTTATTCATGTAACGTTGACACAAAAGAAGCATATTCACCTTACCTCCCTCAAACAAACCTGCAGCCTGAGCATTTGTCATCCCAAGGAAGTTTCGCAACATCCCATTATAGCAAAGCTCACTCCTTACAACCACAGGAGTAGTCCGTTTCGACCACCCCGCAATGGCCGCAAACTCCTCCATTAAAGGACACACCTCTCCCCCGGGAAACCTAAACACGTGCAAGCTAGGATCCCAATAATCTAAGCACGCGTCAAGGAAGTCAAGATCGACTTTCATTTGACGAAAGCCAATAAAAACACCCGCACCATCATCATACACCGCCCTCTTCATTGACGGACTTAGTGAGGAAGTCCACCTCTTCAAAAGAGCATCAAAATGCTCAACCATTTTTCTTGAATACAAAAAAAACAAACTTTTATAAATATACCTAATATATTTATGAAAGCAAAAACTTGTACTAAAAGAAAAGAAAAGAAGTGTTTGTGAATGAAGATTATAGCACGCACCCCCCATCCTTATATACAAAAACATAATACGGAATATGGAAACACAAATTATCAACACGCCGCCAAACCGCATAGCCTTATGCGGTTTGCACCACAAACCGCATAAGCCTATGCGGTTTGACCCCTAAACCGCATAAGGCTATGCGGTTCAAGGGGCGGGTTTTCTCGCAACTTTCCTAATTTCGTTTTTCCTAAACACTACAATCTACATTAGGCTACGACATTCTTTTCTTTGTTCCCCACGCAAAGAACATTACATTTCGCCAAAGATCCACCATTCCTACCACGAGTCAAAACATAACATTTTCGACACTCATGCAAGCTCATTTCGCATTTAAAATGAACTTTTCGCAAACGCATTTTCACAATCTAAAATCAACATCAATGCATCCCACTCGGGAATCATTTCACTTTTCAAACAAGCTTACCAAACAGGTTCACAACAACAATCACAGTTCAAGTTCACGCTACAACATGTACACAAAGGTTCATACAATCTATGTTACACAAATTCACTCCGGATGACGACGACGCTACTCGTCAAACTTCGCTGCCCGAGCTGCCTCAAATGGCTCGACACAACCAGGCGACTGGCGACCTCAAGCCATCCTCCACCTGTTGGCTATCCGCCATAACTTCTTATGAGCCTCCTTCGCCACCTGCGATACATAACACAAAAAACACTTCAAATTTTTCTCCATTTTGCCTTAATTTTACTCAAATTAAGCCAAACTTAGGGGGAAATTTCAAAACCAAAGCACATTCTCTCCATTTTGCCTTAATTTCACTCAAATTAAGCCAAACTTAGGAGGAAAATTCAAAAACAAAAGCAGTCAACCCCACTTTGCCTTAATTTCACTCAAATTAAGCCAAACTCGAGGGGGTAACACAAAAACATGACTCTCACAAGTTTGATCATCGCTATAACTCATACCTCGATCAAACTGGGGGCTCACTCACATATACAAGGACAAAGATACATACCTTCTTCACCCTGCCCGTCCAGCTGTCCATTCCCGCGTCGGTAGTCACCGGCAAGTACGTCGGCAAAGTGAAGGTACGACAGACACTCGACTCGTCATACTCAACGGTGGTAGGAAAGTCGCCAGGCTGCTCCGCCATCTCAGGATCAAACCACTACAAAAAGCACACGTCATGCACACATCAGGGAAATTTTTCGCAAAAATTACCTTACGCACCCTCAAAGAAGCAAGCATACCTCAATCGGCCCATAAGCGAGCCGAGACAGAGCAAACTGGCCATAGTCTTCCCCAGGACAGAGAAGACTCACCGACTCTCCTTCCCCGTACAACGCCATCCGATCCTGAGCCGAAACCCCTCGCTCGAAAAGGACTCTCGGCGGGTCCTTAGGCACCACCGGAGCTGGCCACCCTGCCTGAAAGACCAAACGCTCTCCAAGGTACCAAACCGGCCCATACGGCGTCGCCAAGTACAGACGCTGAGTCTCTCGCAATGCGAACCGCGCCCCGATGCCTTCCGGAATGCCCGCATACTGGCCCCACGGGAACGGCACGAACTACAAACAAAAATAAAAACAAACACTCATAAATACAATCATTTTAAGTACACTCTATTTAAAATGGTCCAAGCACAAACCTGATCAAACTGCATCCGCTCAGACGGTCCGAACCTCGTCATACGACCACCAAAGTCAGACGGCCAGACGTGTTCTGGCACGCGACCACGGATACACCTTCGCAATCGTCCACAAAGATGCGGAGGCGTGCAGAAAGGGAAGTGGATCGAAGATCCACGATCGCATACAAAAACGCTTTACAAGACAACAAAGACGAATAACAATGCATCTAAAACAGAAACAAAATCAATACATACCTCCATCACAAACCCGGGCGAGACTAAGGACAGTCTCGACCCTCGATCCATGACCCGCGGCCTCACCGCGTCCATGCAGAATCGAATACACAAACCCAAGGATGGCGACACCCAGTCTAGTGTCCCGATCGCACCCCAATCTACGAGATGCATCAGGACCGACGTCGCCGCCCTCTCACCTTTATCGCCGAAGTACACGGCGCTAACAAACCACCACAACCACAAACGAGCGTTCTGCTCGTCAGTCCACTCAGAGGGACCTCGCTCGGTTTTCCCCTCAAAATACTCCAGGATGAAGCTAGTCTTGATCACATAAGGTGGGTTACCCTCGTACTCCACCTCCAAACCACCGCCAATCGCGGCAGTCACCACCTCGTCCTCAATGGACGGCACAAACTCAAAGCTCATATCGCGGTCCCCGAACGGAAGCCCCGTCATGACCGCGTACCCTGACAAGGTAATGCCGGCCTCGAAGCCGGGCATGTGAAACGTCGTCGTCGTATCCCAATACTCGCTAAGGAAGGCCACGATCGACAAGATCGGTTCGCCAACCGACCTCGCAATCGCCTCCAAAGCTCAACTAGAGGACCAAAAGCATCGCGACCTAAGCTGCGCACCCTCCGGAAGCTTCTTCTCAAAGCATACATCACGGACGACGCCCGAGAAAGTCCTCATCGGACCTTTCCGCGACCCATCGTGGCAGATAGGAGACGTGTCTCTCTGGAGCAAGTAGAAGGTCATGGCCATCCCAGCCCTTGGCGAACGCCCTGTTCGCACGTGATTTTCGCGGCCTAGAGCTACTCGCCCTAGGCACAGCCTCCTCGGCCTCCTCGGCCTCCTCAGCAACGTCCATCTCAGCTTCCAGCTCATCCACCAGCTCTTGAGCAAGCTCATCCTCAGGATCAGGCACAGGGTCACGCCCCGCACGACCCTGACCCCTACCTCGTGACTGACCACGCCTCGTGGGCAGGTCCCGAGGGTCAACATCCCTCTCACTACGCGTACGCCTCAAACCACTCGAGCTAGAGGCTCCCTCAGTCCTCGAACTAGCACTCCTACGAGATTTCGATCTCGTAATACGACCAGAACCTTCTCCTGCAACCAAACACAACCAACACATACAACTATAACACATGCAAGCATGCGAACTTGGCATACACATACACAAATACACACAAATAATACGCACATAATACATATACATCCCTCTACACGTTGCACTATACGCCCTACAGAGCATTTTTAGGCCTAATTCACGATTAAGCCGAAAACCGTTCTCTACACCTCAAAATTACAACTTTATGGTTTCTACGCGCCATAATAGTCCCCAACAACAAACCATTACAAGCAATGGCATTTTGGTCACCCTGATCAAAAACCCCCAATTCGCCTTAATTACTCCGTATAACTACGACTTAAGACGGCGATTTGAAGGCCTTAGCTCGACATTTTCGCAAAACTAACGCTATAGGCATGCTATACACACTATGGGCATCCTACACCGAAGTTTAATTGAAATTCCGGGTCGGAAAATCCGGGTTCGTTTTCGGGCCCGAAACCTAATTTGGACGTTTTTCACACAAAGACGGTCTACATCACAATTAATTCACACATACGCGTTCACATGGCATAATGCAACACAATGACGACAATTTCAAGCATTCAAACGGCAAATTTCAAGCAAAACTCGGGTTTTCATGCAAAACCCGTCTTTTCAACATTTCAAGGCAAAACTAGCTAATTACAACGACAAATAACGTAAAAGCAAGTCAAAATGGAGCATTACCTGATGCCATAGCAAGACAACGCAAGAAAAATGAGCAAAAACGGTTGAGAAATCGAAAAATGGTGTTTTTAGAGTATGAAAATCGAAGATGATGAATGAGCTTCACTCACGGCTCAGCTCGTGTTATATAGCCCCCTACAGCCACTAAGGCAAACCGCATAACCTTATGCGGTTTGCGCCATGAACCGCATAAGGCTATGCGGTTTCTGCCTGTGGTTTTTCTCGGTTTTCCTCGTTTTACGCCTACTTTTGAATTCCTAACTCATCTTGGCCCTAATGCAATTCCAAGTACGTCCCGTTCTTGGGTCAAGGCGTCACCTACAGTCCACCATACGCGTATATTAAGCATTTAATGCACGGTACAGAAACAGAAGCACGAACGCTCCTCACGAGCATTACATCATTTTCTCCTCAACAGAAGGCAATTATATGCAATTACGACTACATAGACACTCCTCGGCGAGCCCAAGCACAAGCACTCTGCAATATACACCTAACTCCAAGCATTTCACTCTACATAGACACTCCTCGGCGAGTTCAAGCATTACACAGACGCTCTTTCACGAGATCTACACTAACACCTACATGAACACCCCTACTCAATTGTACACCTCACGCATACCCAAACATCTTGCAAGCACATGCACCCCTGCACTTTAGCCCCTTTCACATTTCAACACATGCAATACGAAGACATTACAAGCAAAGGCATATACAACGGCATTACACGACAGTACAACAAGCACGACGAAGACATTCAGCAGGCCGGCAGGCCCTTATAGCATGCACGGACCGCCAAGTCCTTAAAATGCTCACGCCCTCCCCGTTAAGCCCGGTTCGAAGTCCTCGTCTCACCTATGGACACATGCTTCGCTCACCGATCAGATCGAGATCAGAATGGTCCTGATATGGTCGTGGAGTTTGACTAGCGCTCTAGTCCGAAGTTGATCAAACCGGGGCTCTGTGCATACCCATATCCGTACCCTCCCAAACAAAACCCTGTGATGTAACACGGACTTTTATTACGCATACTTTAACGTTGACTTAAACGGTTCTAATTAATGTCGAATTCATTTTGAGTCGTTTGAAATGTTAAAATGACTAAGGTCGCTTTACGTCGCTTTAAATAAACGTTCATTTTGTCCATTTGGAGTCTAGCTAGGTCCTTCTCCTGCTTCATTTGGCATGAGCTTTGCATTTGCACTACAATTAGCCCTTTTACATTAACAAGGTCTAATTCAGCATTCCTAAATCCCTAAATTTAGGCCCGGTGGCTAGATCTTCCTTTTAACCTCCTCTTACACAAAATAAAACCTCACGTCTTACCTTATTTCACAAAATCCATGCAAATACACCCTTTTCATTTTTCCGGGTCTCGGGCCCGAAACCGAGCCCAAACCCAGCCTTTGGCCCGCACTCCAAAGCCCTAAACATCAAAATATCTCAGAAATATCCTAGCCTTTTCCTTGACGTGCAAGTAAGGATTATACTAAATCTTTTCGAGATATAATCAAACCGGAACTAGGAAACTACGCAAAAAAAAACACACCTTCAAACCGCATAGTCTTATGCGGTTTGGGGTGGCAACCGCATAAGCCTATGCGGTTTCCTGGCTTGTTTTTATCCCCGGATTTCCTAATTTCTCCGAGGTTTTTAGTATATATACACCTCTATACCTGACCTCGAAAAACACAATTTACACCCAGCTTTCACAGCAAACACACTACAAAACTCTCTCAAAGCCTCAAGCACTCAAATCCTTGAGTTCAACACACCATCCCGTGTTGAATTCATCCTCCTTTTAAGTTCAAGAAGCGAAGCTCTGCCCAGATCTGAAGCGTCAGGACAAGGTAGGTACCGATCCACTTGGATCAAAGCTTTTTCTTATTTTCTATGGACTAACAAAGGGGACTACACTTTAGCGCCCCCCCCCCCCCCCCCCCCCCGGCTTTGGCACCCAGCGCGCTTGCACTCCAAGTGTTCTATTTACTTCGGGTACACTCCATATCCGATGACACGCCAAAGTCGCATAAGCAATCAAACCCTTATAAAATAAACCAATGGACAATTGAACTTTATTTTATTTGCATGCATCTTGCACCTTCTTATTTTGCATTAAAATCAACTTAAACAATGAATTCGACCTTTAATCGAACCGTTTCGTTAACAAGTTAAACATGCTAAACTGAGGGTTTTAATCAATCTTTTTGCATCTGCATCTGCATTCTTTTACAAACTTATCGCACTTGTACGTAGCGATAACATTAGCTCAAATATCATCTTACATGGATTGTTCTAGGTCAGTAGAGGCTATTTTTACATAGGCTTTTCTAAAAAGTTTTCATAAATCATTAATTGAATTAACTCTTTTTCTAAAGTACCCTCACCCCGAATCCAATCTGGTTTCACAAGCCTTAGATCTAGGGGTGTCGGCGTGCTCCAAAATCTAGGACATATCTTTAGACTTAGGACATGCTAGCAGGTTCCTAATTTCCGCGATAATTAGGTGGCGACTCCAAAACAGTTTTAAAGGTTTTTGTAAATTAGTCTTTTTAACTTAATCCGCCCTTAAGCAAGACGCCGAGTTGGGTCCCGTCCGATCCCGGGTTCCACAATCGTAATTTTGACGAGGAGGTCTATTTCCAAAGGCTCCGATCGCATTGACTTCCATTGAGTTATCTTCCATCACCATAGGACATGAGGAAGGCAAGTGAGAATGCGAACCACATTGACCACACTCCAATGGCTTGTCCACCTCCTTACTTTGAATGAGTTCTCTAACCATCTCGGTGAGTGAGCTCACTTGACTCTTGAGTTCCGAATCTTGACTTGGTTGTTCACGAACCATGTGCACTCCCCTTGGTTTAGACTTGGTTCGAAAATGACGAGAGCTCGCCGCTAACTCCTCAATTATATTAGTAGCCGTTTCAATGGTCTTGTTCACTAAGGCACCCCCACTCGCCGCATTAACCATCTTAGCCTCCTCGGGAAGTAACCCGGTGAAAAAGTACATAATAAGGTCTTCTTGGGCGTACCCATGGTAGGGACAACTTGCGCACATCCTTTTGAAACGTTCCCAATACTCATAAAGCGTTTCTCCATCTAGTTGCTCAATGTTGGAGATTTGCTTTTTGAGCAAAGAAGATTGGGACGCGGGGAAATACTTGGCGAGGAAGATTTGTTTCATTGTTTGCCATGTCGTAATCGAGTTAGACGGGAGATAGTAGAGCCAATCTTGAGCGGAGTCCTTGAGTGTAAAAGGAAAAGCCCGGAGTTTGAGGTCCTCTTCGTCTACTCCCTCCGGCATCATCGTACTACAAACCACGTGGAATTCCGCAAGATGACGGTTAGGATCATCACCGGCTCTACCATAGAATACGGGTAGGTGATGTATGATGCCCGATTTCAAGGCATAGTTATGACCGTCTTCATGTTCCGGAAATGTGATACATAGTGGTTGTTGGGTGAGATCGGGTGCGGTTAATTGCTTCAACGTGCGATTGTCGGGTGGTCCCGCCATGTTTAAGGGTTGAGGCTCTTCGGGTACGGCAAATATGTTATGAAAACCTTCGATGTCGTCTACGATGTCTCCTTCGCGATCCAACTCGAAGACAATATCGTCGGGCATAGAAGGTTCACCAATTACTCGACGAAGATCTCGTAACGTCTTTTCGATCTCTAAATCAATGGGCGCGATGGGAGGTCGAGATGACCGAGTTGGGTACATGCAAGAAGAAATAACCTACAAAATAAAAACAACACTAAACGAGTAAAATACTACCCAACACTTGAGTGAGACTCAAGTTTGGGTGACCAAGAGTAATAAATACTAACAAACTAGTAATGAAAATGGTAATAAAAACTATGTTAGTGAATTGAATAATAGCAATAAATACTACAAAGCTATGTAAAAGAAAAACTAACTAAGGAATCTAACAAACTAATTAACTAACTAACAAAGATGAAACTAAGAAAGCCTAATGCCTTCCCCGGCAACGGCGCCAAAATTTGGCGAGCACTTTTACGTCGTTAATAAAAGGGCCAAATTAATCAATTTATAAACCTATTCAATCACACACGAAAAACGTAGTATAGTGACAAAGTAGGGTCGAACCCAAAGGAAGGCCGAGTAAAGAACTCATTTAAGCTAGCTAGATGATCCAAAACGTAACAAGACAAGAAAGAACTCGTAAAAAGGGGGGGAAATATGTGTTTGAAAAAGTGTTCGAAGGCTAACAAAAGAACAAGTAAAAGCGATAAAAGAAAGATAGTTAAAGATTGAGTTAAAGGTGTTGATTTATATTGACATCCATCATCCAAATATAGCATCGATCATAGCCAAAAACTCGATTAAACTATTGTTGCTCGCTATCGACAAAACTAAGCAAGTGAAAAACATCCAATCTCACTAACTACTACAAAACCATGCAATCCATAACAATCTAGAATGAATTTAACATGAGTTGTGCATTAAAAAGATAGACAAGAGCATAAACTTATAAAAATAATCTAATCCTCATAAAGTTCACTAATCTCCTCCCTAATCAATACAACAATCCACAAATCCATGAGATAATTGTATCAACAAAGTCACACAATAGATAATTACCAACAATATAGAGGCAAAAACCTAATGACAATAGATAAATTCAATAATCATATGATGATCAAGCATAATAACTAAAGAATTAATCATAAATAACATTAATAACAAGAGGAGATTAAACAACAATATTAAAAGATAGAAACTTTGGCTCACAATGTATATTGGATGACTTCAAATCAATACAAACCAACAAAAGAGAGATTAGCCACCCATATTTGGCTTAATTTCCATGAATTCTTGAAGAGAAATACTAATTACCCACTAATTACTCACTAATTATCTACTAAAGACAAGCTAAAATGTTTGAGATCTAAAACTAAGAATGTCTTGGAGAGCAAGGAAAAGAGATGATGCTCTAAGAAAACCCCCCAAAACCCTTAAAAACAACTCGTCAAAAGTTTAAATGAAATGCTGCGTTTTGGGATGCGCCCCAGGCGCAATGGGAGGCGCCCCAGGCGCAATGGATGCGCCCCAGGCGCATTTCTCCTGGTCCCTTTTCCATGATTTTCTTCAATTTCCTCCTTAGCCAAATTCTTCCAAATTTCCTTCAATGCTTCCTTTTAGAACCTTGACTTGACTTCCTTGACTTGAGTGGCTTCTTAAGTCGGCTTTAGGACCATGACTTGTGCTCGGCTCCGACTTTGACTTTGACTTTGATGTTGACTTTGACTTTGACTAAAATGCGACTTTAGCTTGATTCCTCGTATTCGTGTAAGTGCTTCTAAAACCATCTAAAGAGACGGAATTATTGAGAACTCAATACGTAAAACCCGCATTTAAACCTTGTATAAACGAGTCGTATCAACATGTCTACGACCTACAAACACCAACTACACCTAAGACAAAGAACCTAAGGGTATGCGGAGATTCTTTCTTGATCACCAGTCAAGTTTAAGGAATGCGGAAAATCCTAAACAAAACCCTCGTGAAATACCAAGCAAGAGTACAAGAGTCCATAACTGTTCGATCGTGCTTCCACCTCACGCAGGAAGAAAACCGATTCATGGACACATTAATTAACCTTTCATCCTTGAACACATCAAGACACTACCCATTGTCATAGAACGACGCAGCAAACCCGCATATATTCCTTCTATCAACAGCACTGAGGCTAAGTAAACAGAATCCTGGTATCAATCCATTCTCAACTACAAAATAGACAATACTTAACCGCGAAACATTTTGCAATGTATTTATATAAAATGTAACTAAAACAAACAAAATTCCAAAAATCGCAAACTGGGCCGGCATGCCCTTAAACGTGCAATTACACAAAATGCAATTCCAAACTACGCCGGTTTGATTCCACTCACGTGGATACGTAGGCAGCTTTGCAAAAAGCACAACCGATATTCAACACAAAAACGACACGCCCAAAGCATAAAAAGGTCAAGCGCATAGTCAACACAAAACATTCGTCTGAACACTCAAAGGGTTAAAAGACGATAGTCAACACAAAAACGACACGCCCAAAGCTTAAAAAGGTCAAGGGCATAGTCAACACAAAACATTCGTCTGAAAACTCAAAGGCTTAAAAGACGATATTCAACACAAAAACGACACGCCCAAAGCTTAAAAAGGTCGAGGGTATAGTCGACACAAAACATTCGTCTAATAACCCAAAATGGTTAAAAGACGACACTCAACGCAAAAAAGACACGCCCAAAGCTTAAAAAAGTCGAGGGTACAGTCAACACAAAATTTAGTACGAGATCATAATCTGAAGCTTAAAAAAGTCGAGGATATAGCTCTTCTTACAAAACAGCAAACGAGGCAAACGTAAACGAAAACTTTCATTTCATTAACTAATCAAAAGCAATTACATTTTTGATTTTCCGTCTCTGGAGCATATCGCAAAAACAAAACTGCGACACCCGACACTTCCTTGGGTCTTAGGAATAACAAAGCAAACTACAATATCACCAGGATCTAGAGTTGACAACAAACTACAACAAGGTTCCTTCGACACCATCCTCATCAGCTGCACGTTTTAATCCCGGCACCTCTTCAATTCCATGGATCACGGATCACAGGCAAAAGCAACAACTTTTCAACACCAAAACACCAAATACCATCCCATCAAACGACGCACCACCCGATCTCAAACCCTCGCCATCACGGCGGTTACACCCCCTTTCTACACCTAAAACACCCCCTACTCAAAAGAATACAACCGTGTATCACATCACCTCGTTTTACGTTCCTGCTTTACGTCTTTTATTTTTCACATTCAAAAAAAAAAAAAAAAAAACATCATCCTCAAACACATTTTCAACACTACACAAATTACAATTCTCGCATTTCGCAACTTTTATTTTAAAGTACAATTTTCATATCACATTTTCGTCAAAACACTTTTTGCAAATTTCATACGTCACTTTCGCCAAAACGCATTTTACGCATGTTTTCATATAAAGCACGACGCATTTTTCTTGAAAACGCATTTTCACAAATTTCAAACATATAATCTTAATCGAGATTTTCATTTTCGTATAACTAACAATACATTGCAGGTATTAAGTGCGACGACAAGCAAAATCATCTCAAAAGCTACAAAAAATTCATTCGGCAACACACACTACCACCAGATCGCCCGACAACGTCCATTCAACGACGTCAATGCAAGCTGACCACATTACAACACCCATTCCGCCGAAATCATACCACAAATATTCCTACCAAGCCACACAACAATATTTACACAACCACAACATACATAGGCTTATACCCACAATTTCATACAACAAACATACAAAACAAAACATCCAACCCGCAACAGTAACGTCCTTACAACAACAACTACCATAAAAACATACAATAAACACCCACACAAATCCAAATACACAAGTTCAAATAAACATAATACTGAACAGCGACTAAGACTCGCCACGACGGCGCAGCTCCTCACGAAGCGCGTCGAGCTGGGCCCGGTAGTCACCCCGCTCCTGCTCACGCTGTATCTCGAATTCGGCTCGAAGTCTAGCCTCAGTCTCCGCCTGAACCCTGGCCGCCTCCTGCGCACGACGAGCCTCACCCTCCGCCCTCACCCTCGTGTTCTCCCGCTCGCATCGCGCCTGGCTGGCCCGGAGCTCCTCGACCTCCCTCTAGCTCATGCACAACTTAATGGCATGCTCGTTCATCGACATCCGCTACTTGCTCACCGTCCGCCAGAGCCTCTGATGTACCTCAGTCGTCACCTACAAAACAAAAGATCAGCAAATCGGGGGCTAAAATCAAAAGCAGCTACAACAAAGTTTGACTAACGCTTTTACACTAAAACCTAAGTCAAACTGGGGGCTAAAATCAAAAGCAGCTACAAACAAGTTTGACTAAGGCTTTTACACTAAAACCTAAGTTAAACTGGGGGCTAAAATCGAAAGCAGCTACAACAAAGTTTGACTAACGCTTTTACACTAAAACCTAAGTCAAACTAGGAGATAAAATCAAAAGCAGCTACAACAAAGTTTGACTAACGCTTTTACACTAAAACCTAAGTCAAACTGGGGGCTAAAATCGAAAGCAGCTACAACAAAGTTTGACTAACGCTTTTACACTAAAACCTAAGTCAAACTGGGGTTTAAAATCAAAAGCAGCTACAACAAATTTTGACTAACGCTTTTACACTAAAACCTAAGTCAAACTGGGGGCTATACCATATAATACACATAATACAAAACTCACAAAAACACAGAAGCTTACCTTCTTTACCCTCGTACCCCAGCTCTCAATGCCGGCATCTGTCATCGACGTCAGGTACGAAGGCAACACGTACGAATGCTCACACCCGTCGTGCTCAAACTGCAACCTCTCTAGGAACGTAGGTGGCCGAAACTCAATGTCAGGGTCACGAGGCTACAAAGTACAAAAATCAGGGTCAATTTTTTTTTTTTACCACCATACAGGGTCAACAAAAAAGCAAAATCAAAACATACCTCGATGACAGCAGGAGCCAGCGCACGCTGCGCCCACAATGCATAGTTCTCGGCCGGTCGCAGCAGAGTGTCTGACTCCTCCTCGTGATACACATCACGGCGTGTAGCGGCATCTGATGTCTGCTCAAACAACACCTTCGGCGGAGGTGCTGACACAAAAAAACCACCACGACCCGCCTGCGTCGATAGACGCTCTCCCAGGTACCAGTACGAGTCGTACTGCGATGCTATGTACAAACGCCGACCGTCCAAGGCACTAAAACGAGCCGCAATTGACGCAGGAACACCAGCAAAACGCCCCCAGGGCTTCGGAACAAACTACAAGAATCAGAAACAAGTTAGAAGTACAAAACACACTAAAATACAACACAAAAACCACAAAGAAAACGCCACTCATATGTAGGAAAATATCTGTATACATCCCCTTTAATCATCCAGGATTATAATGAAATTCATACTATATGATTAATAGTCATAAAAGAAATTGCATAATTAAACAAGAGATTAGAAAAATAACCTTTAGTCCTTACTTTAATGGCCTAAGATTGAATATCAAAAGTATGATATCTCCTAATTGTAGCACCCGAGATTGAATAAGATATGCCTTAGTTCTTGCTAGAAAACTTTTAGGAAAGAAACTGTTTCTTTCTAAAATTTGTGTTGTGAATTATGATGAGTGAATTATAGAATTAGGTTAAGTAAAAATCCTCCTTTCCTTCTCCTCTATCTCACGGCTCATATATATATTATGGGGAAAAAATTTCTTTCCAAAATATAACAACTTGTTGACCAAGGAATCAAAGTGTATCTAGACTCTTTTCTCTTGGTTATCATGGCTTTATAATATAATATGTATTACTAGTGTCATTATCATGGACCCACTATAATATACCATTAAATATAAATATTCATATATTTATAATTTTGCTAATTAATTATAACAGTTTATGACTAATTTAGCTTATATTATATTCAACAATTAAATATAACATTTTATATTCAATTTACGAATTACATTTAATTTGTCTCAGCTAACATTGTTTAATCCTTATTAAATGGCCGTATCATCATCATACTGACTAACATTTTAATCAGTATTTCCATCACACTGACTAACATTTTAGTCAAAAACACTGACTAACCTTTTAGTCAGTTAGTATGCATCAATATGATTATTTTCTCAAATAATCACATTTCTTAAACGCATCCTTTAGGTGTGACTTTTAGGGACCAGTTGATCACCGCCATCTGTATGACAATAACGTCAAACTTATCTAGCAAGCCAACCGTTATTGATAAACGTTAATCAACTGATTACAATTCAAAATGTACCCTGTGAACCTATAGAGGTTTATTAATGTTATTGCACTAACTGTGGAGGACACTAACTCCAATAATCTCCCACTTGTCCGTACAAGTGTATGTGCGATAACCGATTCTCATTTCCCATAAATTTCTCCCACTCAATGTAAAACAATTTACAAAGTCTGTATTCACAAAGGTCGTATTTTACAAGTGATCAGTATCAAGAGTGATTTCCCCGACTAGAGAGTAACTTAACTGATAAACGAATCTTTATTCGAGCATGGCCATGCATTTCAGTTACAGCTCCTCGAGTGGCCCTGAGAAATAACATAACCTGATAAAGGTTGGATATTTTCTTCAACTCGAATCTTACAGATACAAGCGCAGTATAAAATGACCCAGTGAAAATCTACTTAGCCTCCTGTTACGGTCGACCATGAGAAAGAAACCAAAGTCACCCAAAAGCTGCCTTAATCTCAAGAGACAGTCGATAGTCAAAAGAATTGACTCTAGGAACACTATGGATGTCCTATCCACGACCAGGCACCTAATTTTCTGAAACATTTAGGACTCCATAACGGTGTCACAAAAATGTCCTGCGCGGTATCATTATAACCCGCTTATGTGATCGATCAGTCAACAGTTTGACTTATGGCTCGTTGAACCCACCATTAATCGACTTCACAATATAATTGCCAGAGTTATCAGCCCATGTAGGCGATTACGGACCAAAACAAATATAATGTAATTCAGTTCACTTTGTGGTGTTCAATGTTGTCTATACAACCCACATGAAAAACAAAATATGAAACAGTACGATGATTTTATTAACTTAATAGTTTTATGGAAAAAGATACATGTGTCTAATCCATATATAAAACAACTAATACAACTCAGGAACACGCTTAATTCCCATGGAAACAACGTGCCCTTCATGCTTATCATATCTCAACGGTTTAGTGAGAGGATCTGCGACGTTATCATCCGTAGCAATCTTGTCTATCACTATCTCCTTTTGCTCCACGTAATCTCTGATCATGTGAGCCTTCCGATCGATGTACATGCCTAGATTTGTTGCTGGACTTAGGCTCCTTAGCCTGGAAGATGGGACCACTATTATCACAATAGATGGTGATCGGGTCATCCGAACTAGGAACTACAGATAGTCCACTACTACAAATCTGAGCAAAAACAACGGAGCAAAAACAAACACAAATTGCGAAGTTCGTTGTTTATAATATTATAAACAACGACCTAAAAATTTCCGTTGTTAAATATTTAGGCGCCAAATCAAACTCAACACTAAAAACAACGAAAAAATCACTATAAACAACAGGGGGATTATAAATAACGGTTTTTTATAAAAAATGTGTTGTTTTTGAGTTAGACTTTAAATAACGGTTTCGTAGGTAAAAACCGTTATTTTTGAGTGGAACACAAAAACAACGGTTTTTTTTGAAAAAACCGTTTTTTTTGAGTTAATTATAAATAACGGTTTTAATTGAAAAAACCGTTGTTTTTGAGTGGAACACAAAAACAACGGTTTTTTTGAGAAAACCGTTTTTTTTGAGTTAATTATAAATAACGGTTTTAATTAAAAAACCGTTATTTTTGACCTAAAATAATAAAAAACGGTTGTGCAAATTTTTTTGTTTTTAATTAAATAACATTTTTACAAGTAAACCGTTATTTTTAATTAAAAACAAAAAAAAAAACGAAATTTTTCAATACTAAACCGTTTTAAATAACTATACTCATAATATATGTATCCTATTTTTTTTTTTACCTAAAATGTTATGTACTTTTTTCAATATAAAAAAAAAAAGATTTGTAGAATTTGGTAACAAAATTTAAATAAAGAAATTAAATGATTGTAATACTCCGTATTTTCGTATCTTATGTAATACTCCGTATTTTCGTATCTTATTTGCGTATAATCAACTCATTCACTCACCGCCGACCACCACGCCTCTCACCGCCTACTACCGAGTCTCTCACTGTAATACCCCGTGTTTTTCCGTGTCTTTATTAGCCGAGTATTGGGATTTTAGTCGAGTTTTATATTTTAAGATCGAGTTGGAGGAGTATTTGTTATATTTATCTTTTCAGGTCGGTATAATAATAATAATAATAATAATAATAATAATAATAATAATAATAATAATAATAATAATAATAATAATAATAATAATAATAATAATAATAATAATAATAATAATAATTAAGACCGAAATGAAATGGACTGAAATAAATAACGAAACCAAATCAAACTCATTTTCACGTGACTGACGTGAGACTTGGTTACCTCTCCTTGGACCCTTTGTCTCCCTCACCTCATCTCCCTCATTCATTACCAAACCCGTCTCTTCTTCCCATCAACATCATCATCACCTATCGTTCGCCAATTCATAATCATCATCATCCTCCTCGTCGTTATCAAATCACCACCAATATACCTATCTTCTCGAGCTACTGCTGCCTTTTGTTCCAGTCGATTTCCGACCGATTTTCGGTGATTTTCCCGGTGTCTTGGCTCTTTTTGGGTCGAGTTCCTTGAGTTCTAGCCCACCATTCAATTTAGCGAAGGTATTATCTTTAATTAATCGTTTATTTTAATTTTCGCCCTAAACCCTAATTTCCAAATTTGGGGCTTTCTCACTCTATCGCTTTTGGATTGATTTGGAGGTTCAATTAGGTCGGTTTTGAGTTGCTAAATTCGTTTCAAGCGAGCCCATATCAGCTACTTCATCGATTTTTGCGTGGTCAGTCCTTGTTCCTTTAGTTTAAGTGTGCTTTCGGTTTGTTCTTTTTGTGTTGCGTTTTGTTTGATACTAAACTCTTTTATTGCTGCCTTTGGGGTCGATTTTAGCTTCTACGTGCACCCCACAAGCTTTGGCGCAAGTTACATCCTTGATGTTGCTTGAGTATGTATCGTTGGAGCGATTTTGGCATTATCGAGCTCGAATTTGAGGTTCCTCTTCGCAAGGTAAGGGCCTAACCCTTACTTAGTTTTTATGTGTACTTGTGTGTGAATAAATGATTGTATGACTTGTGTTGTGGTAATGTGTGATGAATACTAATGTGTTGGAAGTAGGAATGCGTGTGTGTGTTATGTCAAGAAGTAATCGGTGTTGTGGTCGAGCTATAGTCATGAATTTAAGCCGTATATAGTTGTTGTAATCAGCCGTGTATAATAGCTGTAGTTTACCGTGTATAGTAGCTGAAATTTGCTAAGTTTAGAGCCTGTAATCTGTTGTGTATGGCTGTCCTATTCCGCCGTGAAAGGTTCCTGCTTTCTGCTGTTAATTGTTGCTGGTTTCTGCTATTTTTTTTAGCTGCTATATGTTGTCGTGAGTTGCTGCGATTTTCAGCCGCAAATGGCTGTTTTTGCTACTCTTTACTGCTGCTGTTAGGGTTTTATCCCTGAAGCACCAATTTGTCTAATTTGCATATTTCTAACTCTAGGTTTTTGTCTTTCTCTTTATTGCAATTTAACTTCATATTATTCCTTCATCTCCTTCGATGAAACAATGGATGAAACAAAAACTTGTTTCTTGTGTGTTCTCTTAAATATGCTAAAATATTGAATGTAAATTGTTATGATTTCTATGATGATATTGGGTGTTCTCTGCTTGCTTTGTTGGTCTACAACCTATATTACTCGCACCCTTCGACACGTGTTAGAACATCGCTAAAGTATCTATTTTATTATTACGCACTAAGATAATTATATATTTTTTCTTTTTGTAGTATATCGCTAAAAATTCACCTGGAATATCATATACGGCGCAAGAAATCGACGAGGAACGAGATTTGCGGGGAAAATTTGTATTTAGCTATATAAAGAGGCAAGTATCTTAGCTTTTGCATTGTAAACGATTTGTTGTTGTTTTTATAATACTACGTAACCTATGCAAACAAAATCGTAGTATTATAAAAATATATATTATTATTGTTGAATGAGTACGGATTGAGTTTTTTGCAGGAATAATCAAGGTGTATTCAATTTTCATTTTCGTTTGCATAGGTTACGTCGTTTAAGGTGGATTTTTGGCGATATACTACAAAAAGAATTTTTTTGATAATATATATAAATTGTATCTAGAAATTGTATTTTGATAATTTATATTGTATTTTGATAATTTATATAAATTGTATTTGATAATTTATATAAATTGTATTTGGATAATTTATATGTAATTATAGCAATTTTGTAATTTTATTTTTTTTTTAAAAAAAATTAAATTTTTTTTAACGGTTTTTTTTAAAAAACCGTTATATTTGATATTGATTAAATATAACGGTTTTTTTTTAAAAAAACCGTTTTATTTAATTAGCAAATATAACGGTTTTCTAAAAAACCGTTGTTTTTAGTGTGTTTTATAAATTTTTCTAAAATCATTGTTTCTGACATTTATAACGGTTTCTTATATTTTTTTTGCGTTGTTTTTTTATTATAAACAACGGCCATGGAAACAACGGGGGTATTTATTATATAAAACGGTTTTTTTGCCTTTTTTTTGCTTAATTTTGTGCTAGTGGTCCCTGTAAGAACTGATGCATCCATATAGCTTCCTTAGCAGCCTCTGAAGAAGCATAGTACTCAGACTCAGTCGTAGAATCTGCTATAACACTTTGTTTGGAGCTTTTCCAACTGACCGCAGCGCCATTGAGAGTAAATACGAATCCAGACTGAGATTTCGAATCATCTCGATCCGTTTGGAAGCTAGCATCTGCGTAACCGATTGCGCATAGCTTAGTGTCAACTCCATAAGTCAATACCCAGTCCTTAGTCCTCCGTAGGTACTTAAGGATATTCTTAACAGCTATCCAGTGTGCTTCACCTGGATTGCCTTGGTAACGACTCGTCATCCTTAATGCATATGCCACGTCTGGACGTGTGCATATCATGACGTACATGATCGATCCTATCGCTGATGCATAAAGAATCCGACTCATGCGCTGCACCTCTTCCGATGTCTTTGGTGCCTGAGCTTTACTCAAATGCATCTCAGAAATCATAGGAAGGTTCCCCTTCTTGGAGTTGGTCATGCTGAACCTCTCAAGAATCTTATCTATATAAGACTCCTGACAGAGAGATAACATCCGTCGTGTTCTATCTCTGTAGATACGGATCCCCAAAATTCTTTGTGCCTCTCCCAGATCTTTCATCTGGAAATGGTTCTTTAACCAAACTTTTACCGAAGTTAAGAGAGGTGTGTCATTCCCAATCAAGAGTATGTCATCAACGTACAATATTAGCAATGCAATCTTGCTCCCACTCGACTTGATATATAAACATGGTTCCTCGACCGATCGAGTAAATCCATTCTCTTTTATCACCTGGTCTAAACGATGATTCCAACTCCGAGAAGCCTGCTTAAGTCCATATATGGAACGCTTAAGCTTGCATACCTTCTTAGAATTTTTAGGATCAATGAAACCTTTGGGTCGCACCATGTACAACTCCTCCTCCAAATAACCGTTTAAGAAGGCGGTTTTCACATCCATTTGTCAAATTTCATAATCATGAAAAGCGGCAATCGCTAATATTATCCGAATGGAACGCAGCATAACTACGGGTGAAAAAATTTCATCATAGTGCAACCCTTGCACTTGAGTGAAACCTTTTGCCACTAGTCGTGCCTTGTATATATCTGGTTGTCCTTCTACAGAATGCTTTATCTTAAAAAGCCATTTGCACTGAAGAGGCCGAACCTTATCAGGTAAGTCAACCAGATCCCATACATCATTCTCATACATAGAGTCCATCTCGGATTGCATGGCTTCAAGTCATAGCTTAGAGTCGGAACATGTCATGGCACCTTTATAGGTAGCGGGTTCGTTACTCTCTAGGAGTAAAACGTCATCTCTCTCATTCTCCTCGACCATACCAATGTATCTGTCTGGAGGAATGGAGACTCTACTTGACCTCCTGGGTTCCAAAGGAATATTAACCGCAGCCGATGATGAAGGAACAGTTTCCTCCATTGGTTGCTCGGTTGTTGGTTCTGGAATCTCCGACAGATCGAAGGTTCTACTACTTGTCTTATTCTCGAGAAACTCTTTCTCTAAGAACTTCGCACTAGCTGCAACAAAAACTCGGTGTTTAGTAGGCGAATAGAAGTAGTGACCAAACATCCCTTTTGGATAACCAATAATGTATGTCTTTACCAATCGCGGGCCGAGCTTATCCTCGTGTCTCCACTTGACATAAGCCTCGCAGCCCCAAACCCGAATAAAGGACAAGTTAGGCACCGATCCCTTCCATAATTCATATGGAGTCTTGTCTACATCTTTATACGGACTTCGGTTAAGTATTAGAGCAGCTGACAAAAGAGCATAACCCCACAATGAGTCCGGTACAACCGTGTGACTCATCATGGATCGAACCATATCAAGTAATGTTCGATTTCTCCGTTCGGCCACACCATTCAATTGTGGTGTTCCAGGTGGAGTTAACTGTAGTACTATGCCACAGTCTTTATGGTGTTGATCAAACTCATTCGAAAGATACTCGCCACCACGATCTGAACGTAGTGCTTTAATCTTTCTATCCAGTTGGTTTTCAACCTTCTTCTGGAATTCCTTGAACTTGTCAAAGGACTCACTTTTATGCTTCATTAAGGGGCCGTTTGGTTGATGTGTTGGGAATGGAATGGATTAGAACGAGATACCAAGGAGGTATGGATTCTCATTCCCATACATGCGTAAAGGTGTTTGGTTGAGTATGTTATATATTGGTTGTTATTCACCATTATTTATTTATATATTTTCGTATTTTATTTTATTTTTAATTATTATTGTCATATTAAATATTTCAAACATATACAAAATATATCCGAACATTATTATAATACTAAAGTATAACGCAACAGTAATTTAATTTTAAACGTCATGAAATGATTTTTTTCTCGTAGCATAGCGAATAAAGTTGTGCACGAAGTAAGCATATTAGACCGTAGAGTCTAGGAAGGAGATTCGAATTGGATAGTTTAACTCAAAACGTATTGTTGATATATTATCGTCTTAATTTGCTATTCATGAATCATCGCTTGGGGATTTTTCTCAAAAAAAAAAATTTTATTCTGAAAAAAAAAAAAAAAAAAAAATAATACTATATTATGTAAAAAAGAAAAATATTATAATTTATAAAACACAAGTAAAATTTTAATACTCCGTAAAATATTTTAAATATAAACATAATAAATAATACGGAGTAGTTAGATTTGATGTGAAACAAAAAAAAAAAAAAAAAAAAAAAAAAAAAAAAATCACAAAACTTGGAATGGAGTTAGAAACTTGGGGTGGGAGGGGAGATTCTAACTCTAGGGGGTTGGGGTGGAATTAGAATCCATAGGGATTCTAACTCCATTCCAAATTAGCTTAAACAAATACTAGAATGACATCAATCCATTCCATTCCATTCTAAATCATCCAACCAAACACCCCCTAAGTAGACATAACCATATCTACTCAAATCGTCCGTGAAAGTGATAAAATACCTATGGCCATCTCTAGCGTTGATTGACGTAGGTCCACACACATCAGTATGTATGAGTCCTAATAGGTCAGCAGCGCGCATTCCAACACCTTTGAAAGAAATTCGAGTCATTTTGCCTATGAGACATGATTCACATGTGCCAAAAGATTCATAGTCAAATGGGGAGATAGTTCCATCATCAATGAGCTTTTTCACGCGTTTTTCATTTATGTGTCCCATACGGCAATGCCATAGATAGGTTTGATCTTTGTCACCAACCTTTGCTTTCTTATTTTTCACATGCTATATATCTGTGGTTTGATCTAAAACATAAATCCCATTTATAGAAACTGTTTTGCCATAAATCATATCGTTTAAAGGGAAAATACAACTATTATCCTTTACTCATGTAAACGAAAATCCATCTTTATCAAGTACGGAAACAGAAATAATGTTTTTAGATAAAGTGGGTACATAGTAACAATTATTCAGAAATAACTCAAATCCACTTGGGAGTTGGATTACATATGTTCCCACTGAAACGACATCAACTCTTGCTCCATTCCCCACACGCAGGTCCACATCACCCCTTTCGAGAGTTGTGATGTTTCTTAGGCCCTGAAAATGATTACATAGATGAGAACCACAACCAGTATCAAGTACCCAAGTTCCGAAACTTGCATGGTTAATCTCAATCATATGAATAAAAGATGACATACCAACAAGAGTGACGCAGCCTGATTTTATGTCTTCAGCATACACGGGACAGTTCCGCCTCCAATGCCCAGTCCTGTGGCAATGGTGGCACTCCATGATTTCTTTGCTCTTTGTCTTGCCTTGTGAGCTACCGCTAGACTCACCAGGCCCACTCTTGACATTTCCTGGCTTCTTGAACTTTGGCTTCCCTTCAGCTAGGTTGGCCTGAGCCTTGCCCTTACCCTTGCTCTTGTTTGCAATCATGAGAACATCCTGCTTCAAGATCCCATTCAATTTCAGATATTCCCGGTCTGTACGAGAAGCGAGTGGAGCTCATGAAGACTTTTCTTCATGTCATTCATATAATAGTTTGCCTTGAAAAGGGCAAAATCATCATGAAGTGAATGAAGCACACGATCAATGATGATCTTCTCATCGATTTTGCAACCAAGTGCCTCCAGTCTCTCGACATTCTCGATCATGTCAAGAAGGTGTGGGCTAACCGGTTGGCCATTCTGGAGTTTCGCCTCAAAGAAGCGACAAGTATACTCATAACTATTGATTCTCGGTGCTTTCGAGAATTCCTTAGAAAGAGTGGTGAAAATCTTGTTTGCACCTTGGGCAATGAACCACTTTTGCAAATTGGATTCCATTGAATAGATGAGTACGTTCTTTATCGCACCCGTCTCCATCACGAAATCACTATAAGCAAGCGTTGCATTGACTCCTGCTTCCGGACCTAGGTTAGGCGATAACAGCTCAGTCAAGTACTTGAGCTTACCGTCAGCAATGGCAGCATTCCGTAATGCCACCTCCCAATCCGTAAAGTTGGACCCATTATTCTTCAGTCGAGTAGACAGATTCATATTGTCCATAAATATCTTATGCCAGGATTCACGTCCGAGCGTGGCACTTGGCATTGGGTCGTCCGTACTTCCAGCCATTTGTTATTTTAGCAGTTATAACGTGTAGATACCCGTATCCGTACCCCCCAAAAACAAGCCCGATGATGAAAAAGGACCTTTATGCATGTTTTATAAATAGACAAAACGGTACAAAGTGTCTAAAACAATTTAGTCGTTTTTAACGTATTAATTTAAAATTGCATATTTCGTAAAATGAACTTTAATTTTGTCGTTCTATTTTAAGCCGAGAAACACGACACGATTATTTACTCACAAAAACAACCCACAAAAACAGGCCACAAAATCAACCTACAAAAACAACCCACAAACTACAAAATACGCGCCCAAAACGGGTCAATACGCCTCCCGAGTCATATTTGCGTAAAATCAAATTTTACGACATTACAAAATAATACAATACGAAATAATTTTATTTCAAGCCAAAATCGTAAAACACGACAAAAACCGAGACGCAAAACGAAACTGAAACCAAGAACGGAAAGCTTTGGTCCATTGGACCAAAGCATAATGTGCCTCAAAAACCAGCCCAATCAAATCATACTTCAAATGCAAAAGGCGGCCCAAAGTCTGGTTTCACAGACAAAGAAACAATTCGCCAGTCTACTGGCGATTTGTTTCTCCTTTAATTCCCCACTGGCGACTTGTTCTAGTCCATATACACACATTGACGATTTGTTTCTCCTTCAGGTCACCACTAGCGGCGACTTGTTTGAGGCTTATTCACGAATTCAACCATCCTCTATATATACCAACTCACTCATCCATTCCAAAAGACAACTTAATAAACTCACAACATTTTAACTTACTACTAAACTCACACTTAGCATTTCTAAAAACCGTCTTTGCAGTTTAAGGAAACATTTTACCTTCGGACCAGACTTTTTAGACTCGGACAAAGGGTTACCTAACCCAACCCGATATTGGCCTAACGAACCCGTATTCGTAATACGGTTGTAGTAATTCGGATTCCTAATCCGTCTAAACCCCGCCAATATCGCATAAACAAACGACCCACTTTCACTAAAGCAAACCGTCGTTACATTTAACATTATGCAAATTCTCATTCACGCATTAAATATGACTAAACACGAATTCGACATGAACTTGTACCGTTTCAACTAGTCTTTTAAACATGCAAAACTGAGGGTTTTCAAAATACTAGAATTAGACAAAAGTCGGAAAATAACGTTTTATACTAATTCAAATCAATGAATTATTATTTTACGTGCATTTCCTATAACAAAACGTCATGACTTTGACGACTCACATTCATTATTTTGCATTTTTATTGAGTCATATTCGCACTTGTACGTAGCGTTTTATTAGCTCAAACATCGAAATTAAGCACTTGTTTTCAAATTAGTAAAGACTACTTTACGTAGGCTTTTTGATTTCAGTTTTTCATAAAACATTTTGATAAAACTTTCGAAAAGTAACCTTGCCCCGAATCCTCTCTGGTTTCACAATAACTTTAGAAGGATAGGTATCGACGCGCCTTGAATTCTAAGACTCGCGTCTTATAATTCAAGAGCGTTAAAAAGGTTCCAAATTCCTTTTAATATTTGGTGGCGACTCCAATTGCAAAAACAATTTTCAAGTATTTAAGCAATGATATCCCCCATAGCAACTCGAGCGTTTCCAACGCTCATTTTCTCACGTAGCGACCCGCCCCCTAATCGGGTAGGGCCCGCGCGAGGCGTCGAGGAGCGATCCGATTCCCGGTACCTTCAGTTGGCGACTCCGCTGGGGACGAGCTGTTTTTATTTTTAAGAAAATAAACTTTTTCTTTTTATTTAAATACACAAGAGGTGAAACTTGAAAATTTGAAAACAATTACGCTTTCGATGTTTGAGCAATTTTATGTTGAGTCACATCCTTCGGGATTTCCAAGCCATGCCCCCTCGAGAATCGGCCCCTAATAACGTTCGCTTCATAAGCGAGCCTATTCTGGACAAACCGAATTCTCACCCCTTCACGATTACAAGTACGGTATCCATACAAACGATCGTAACAGTCAAACTCGGACGCTCTAGGACCCGTATTGAATTCACACTTAAACGTGTTCAATCTTGTGGATAACCCTACACAAATATTGCGGGAATGACCGGAGGGAACCTTACCCCGAAAGCCAAAAACCCGTGTCATATACGGACAAATGCGAAGCTATAGTACCCTCACTATAGTCGTCTTCCAAACGGACTCATGCAAAATATTTTCAAGACATTATGCATTCAAAAACGTCTCTTCAAAATACATTTTCAAATGTTTTTCGAAAAAGCATGCTTTCAAAAACATTAACGTAAGGTTCATTGACCTATAGTCAAATGAACCAGACAAACAACACGCCGCTACATTTAAAATCCTTCGGAAATAATCACTACATTTTTGAACCTTTAGCAAACGTAAACAAGCTATACGACTGACGTATCGTAATAATTTGTTTATCGCAAAATTTTTCACAGAACAAAACCCAAAATGTCAATTCGTTTCGGATATTTAACCAAAACGACTACTTTTACGCCTTGCAATTGAAACGATTCTAGTCTGAATGACTCCCTAGTCATCTCGACTAAAACAAATATCTTTTCAATAATAAACAAAACACGGGATCGTTCAGACGCGAACCCGTCGCTTTACATGTCAAATCAGCTGACTTATCGTCATTTTGGTTTGACTTTCTCTACCACACGTAAAAAGTGAACAGTATCTGCTTTTTACTCATTTTAACATCCTCAAATCGACTAGCCTATCGCTACTTCGTTTTGACTCCTTTTCATATCACGGTCTAACGATCAGTCCCCAAGCGACATACTGCTAATTTGGGCTAATCAGATGTGATCATACAAAACATTTTAATACCTCGAGACTAGAGATGTGTTGACATATCTCTACCTCAACACTTCCCGTGTCTTTTTAGCCAAAAACACGAGTTGAATCCTTCACGTAATTTTACACATTTTATTTGGGTTGTGAATGCGAATTCGAGAATTTTCTTTCATTTTCGAGTCACTAAAGTCTGAAGCTTTGACAGGTTTACCCACTAAAAGCTGCGGATACACGGTGTAACACCTCGGCCCCAACCAAAGGCCGAAATGTCATTCACGGTAGCTCGCCAGGCTGCGTACATAGCCCACAAACCAACACGGGTCCTTTCCAGCGCACTTTGTCCTCACTCGTGCACATCCTGAGAACTTCCCAGGAGGTCACCCATCCTAAGACTACTCTCCAACAAGCATGCTTAACTGAAGAGTTCTTAAGATGAGCCACCAGAAAAGAAGATGCATCTTATTGATATGAGTAGCACTTACAATCCTTTTAAGCACTAGGTCACTTGAGCTCATCACATAGACCACTTCAACGGGGAACCCGGCCCGAATAACCTCGGACAACACCGGGTTTTACACACGGCTCGCAGAAGCAATATGAATCTCCGTTTCAACCCTGTGAACAATGAAGTCGCTCCTCCGCCACCAATAACGATCGCTGAACATAAATCTCACCGCCCTGCTCGAACATTTGGCCGTTATGCAAAGGTTCGAAACCGAGAAGAATGCTAGACTTTTCGCCAAGGAATCTGCTCGACATGCTAAAAGAATTCGATCCCTGGAGGACAAAATTCGCAAATACAAGCTGGCCAAAACTACAGACCAAGGTTACCAAGGCAACACATCTCGAACCGCAACAACAACTGAACCGTTTAACTCTGTCGACTCAAATGCACTAGCGGCATCACCTGTGCTCCTAACACAGCCCATACTCGCTACACCCAAGTCATCATCCGCTGGGCCATCTTCGTCAAAACAACGACGAAACTTTGACCCCCTCTATATGTCTTATTCCAAGGCATTGAAAAAGCTCGTGAAGAAAAACATTCTACGGCTTCCCTGCCCCACCAGCATACCACCTGAGAATAAGAAACCACTGTCATGGAACCAAAACGCCTTCTGTGAATTCCACAGGGGGACGGGGCATGACACTGAAAACTGCTTCCGTCTAAAGAACGTGATCCAAGAGATGTTCGACAACAAGACGATCGACAAACCAAACGCGGCTCCTAAGCTATCATACCAGCATAACACACTCCACGCTCGCACTATCTTTGTGGGAACGCATCCTATTCTCGACTGCTCCTATTTGGTCCCCACGGACGACCATGAAGTCAATGTCGTTTGCAACGGTACCAACAACAGCGGCGACAGCACCAAGCGCGTTCGCCGAACTAAAACAAAAACAAAAGCAAAGCACGCGGACAAGAGAAGGGTCTTCGTGCAGATCCCTTATCAATATCCCATGAAACGGTCCGACAGCGACAATGAGGCTTCATACCTCCAACGTCCGTATCAAGCTCCGTTGAAACTACTAGAACCGCTAGGGTTCCCATCGAAACTCGCAAACAAAAACAGAGGCAAGGGCATAATCGCAGATGAGACTGCTCCACCTGCTCCATATGTAACAGACGTTCTTTCTTTTAGCACAACCCTGCCCGACATCGAGGATATGATTCCAAAGCAACTTCTGGAAACAAGACCAAACACTTCAATCTGGCAACTCTTGCAGGACTCACCAGGGCATCGTGAGGCCCTTCACAGAGCCCTACAGATCACTCCGGTGGCAAAACAGATGTCTCCGGCACAACTTGTTAGCCACATCATCCGGGATTGGCTACCGGGTGCCACAACTTTCTCTGATGCGGACCTGTCGCCCTTTGGAGATGCACACAATCTAGCACTCTACATAAACGTAGAGTGTCGTAGCATGACATTACCCGTTACCCTCATCGATAACGGTTCTGCAATCAACATTCTGCCTCTAACGACTGCTATCAAACTGGGATTAAAGGAGAACGACTTCACTCCCTGTTCCGATGACATAAAAGCATACGACGGTACACGTCGCAGCATAAAGGGTATCATCTTATTATCCATCATGACAGAATATGTCGTGGCGGAAACCGAATTTCATGTCATGGACATTCCCCCGACATACAACATGTTGCTTGGCAGACCCTGGATTCACGCTACTAGAGCTGTTACATCAACCCTACACCAGAAGGTTAAGCTACCTCTGGACGATGAGATCATTACCATTGAGGCCTCAAACTTCCGCGCCACCCTCCGACAACGAAAGATTGCAGAAGACACCACTATACCCACCAATGATGCATGTGGTTTCATTTCACACATCTGCGCCTTTACTTTTGAAGAAAAAATAAAGGCACTCTATACAAAGGACAACAGAAGCCAATGGCCCACAATGGGTCTAGGCTACTTGCCATGTTATCATGAGTCCATGCGCATAATCAAAGAGACCAAAAACCGTCGACATACCAGCGACGTTACCATGCAATCATACTATCTCCGCCTTTGCAAATACTTCGTCAACGAAGGAACCGATCAAGCATCCGAGAATACACCATCCTACACTGCCGCAAGCATCAAGCTCATCTCCAACATGCTCTGTGACAACCACTTTGATCCCACTGACCTAATCATCCACTAAAATGACAAAACGGTGGATGGCTGGAACAAAACCCTAAAGTGGACCGATGACGAAGGTCGCAAGTTCGAATTCACCACAGGGAAAGGCTACGTCTTCGAGAATCCTGACTCTGACGAAAACAAAGACGAAGACACTAGCAATGAGTTTGTCTTAGAATTTAGGGTCCCGCGTCATCCTTGCGCGAAGTCTTATAAGCCGACAAAGTCGCGTGATTACATTCCTGAAATAGTAGACCTAACTAGGGAATTAGAGTTTGTTTGGTTGTCCAAAGCTCCTTAGTCTGAGCAATCTGCAAATGTAACTGTTTTTGAAAACATTAATGACAAGAACATTTTCAAGTACTCTTTCCCTCGTTTTTCCTTTAAATCTCTGCATATTCTAACGTTTGCGATAACATTAAACAAAACGACATTGCATCATATAAATACATTGCAAGCACTGTTTCCAGACCTAAAACAGCTTCTCATCACTAAAAATGCAATGATCACCAACACCAAGACACCCAAGGAACCCAGGGAATTACAGCTGGGGTCTTCCTTAAGCATAGACAAAAATCTACACTCACCAAGCCACTCAAAGACACCTTCGCCTGGTCATATGAAGACATGCCCAACTTTGACCACAAAATCACCAAACATCACACCCCAACAAGAACTTGGGCATCAAGCCCCTCAACCAAAAGCTACAATACATCATCCAAGCCTACGAATACTCTGACCGGATATCAAACATAGCCTTGTTTACGAAGAAAAACAGCCAAATTGTAACACCCGGTGTTGTCCGAGGTTATTCGGGCCGGGTACCCCGTTGAAGAGGTTCATGTGTTAGCTCAAGTGACATAGTGCTTAAAAGGATTGTAAGTACTACTCATATCAACAAGATGCATCTTCTTTTCTGGTGGCTCATCTTAAGAACTCTTCAGTTAAGCGTGCTTGCTGGAGAGTAGTCTTAGGATGGGTGACCTCCTGGGAAGTTCTCAGGATGTGCACGAGTGAGGACAAAGTACGCTCGAAAAGACCCGTGTTGGTTTGTGGGCGATGTACGCAGCCTAGCGAGCTACCGTGAATGACATTTCGGCCTTTGGTTGGGGCCGAGGTGTTACAAATGGTATTAGAGCGAATACGCTCCCAACTCTCCTAGGTGTGTGAATAGGATTTGACTTAGAACACCGAGTGAGAGTGATGGGTAGACACTTTAGGTGGTGTGCGTTATTTATGCTTGTGTTTGAGTAGTTCCTTGAAGTGCATGTTTAGCTAATGCCGCTATTAACTATGTTCTTGTGTTGCAGATGTCTCGAAACGGTAATGCTGCCCCAGCAAGAACAACAACGCATCCGCAAGCTCGAGGATGCGATTCTGGCCGTGACCGAGGCTCAGGCCAATAATAACTCGGTCTTTGATCGCTTTAACCGTCATCACCCTCCTACGTATGATGGTACGGCAGACCCAATCGTGCTGCAGTCTTGGGTCCGAGAGATAGAGAAGCTGTTCGTGGCGACTCGGTGTCCCGAGGCGCAGAAGGTGGATATCGCCACCTACTACCTGATGCTGGAGGCCGACAACTGGTGGGCCTTATCTAGAGCTGCTCTTCAGGCCCAGGTTGGGTATAACTGGGCTATGTTCTACACGGCATTGAAGAAACGCTTCTACCCCGATGAGCTCCGTTGGCAGAAGGAGCAAGAGTTTATCAATCTAGTTCAGGGTTCTATGTCGGTGCAGGAGTACGCCGACAAGTTCGTGGCTTTGGCTCGTTTCGCGCCACACATCATTCCAGACGAAGCTGCTCGCGTTCGTCGATTCAAGAATAACCTAGCTTCAAGGGTTAGGACCGTGCTAGCTTCAAGGGTTAGGACCGTGCTAGCTTCAAGGGTTAGGACCGTGCTAGCTGGAATGCCTTCTACCACATTCCAGTAGGCTTATGATCGAGCTTTGAGCGTACATGCGTCGGTCCAGGCTGAAGAGGCTGATGCTGCTAACAGGTTTGTGAAGAGGCCGTTTGTTCCACAATCGTCCTACGCTGTGAAGAAAGGGAGGTTCGAGACTCGACCTGCTGTGAACCGTGCTCAGGTTTCATCGAGGCCGAGTATGTTTTGCTATAGGTGCAGGAAGGCTTACCATCTGGGTAAGACTTGTGACGGGAAGCCGATTACGTGCTTCATCTGCAAGAAGCCGGGGCATTAGTCCAATGACTGCCCTAAGGCTGTGAGATCGACAGGTGCTGCTGCTGGTTCTAGTTCTACTTCTGCTGTGGTTCCTTCTACTGTAGTCGCGAAGACTAACCCTCCTGCTCAGAAGGGTCGTATCTTCGTTATGAGTCGCGCCGAGGCTGAGGCTCATCCAGATGTTATCATGGGTACATTTCTTGTTAACTCTGAGCCTGCTTTCGTTTTGTTTGATACGGGTGCTTCCATGTCTTTCATCTCTGCCTCCTTGATCGAGAGGGCGAAGCTCACTTCTTCTACTTCTGTGGATACCCTCATTTCTCTTCCCACGGGAGAAACCATTTCATGCTCTACTCTTTACAAGGATGTTCCTATTTCCTTTGGGATATCCGTCTTGCTAGCTGATGTTGTTCTCTTCGAGCTGTCTGAGTTCGATATTATCTTGGGTATGGATTGGCTGGCGAAGTTCGATGCCCGATTCATTTGCCGTGATCAGAAGGTCTTGCGGAAAGGACCGTCTGGTTGCACGATCTCGCATAGGTGCTCTACTTCGAGGCCTAGTGTTCATTGGGTGTTTGCGTTGAAGATGAGTAACCTGAGGAGAAAGGGTCATCAGGTGTTCTTGTGCATGGTGAAGGATGTCTCTAAGGAGCTGAAGCTAGAGGACATTCCTGTGGTTAGTGACTTTGCTGATGTTTTTCCTGAGGAGTTACCTGGAATTCCACCCGAGCGTGATGTGGATTTCGTGATCGATCTAGTGCCGAGTACAGGGCCTATCTCTAAGGCTCCGTATCGCATGGCGCCAGCTGAGTTACAGGAGTTGAAGAAGCAGTTGGAGGATATGATCGAGAAAGGGTTTATACGGTCGAGTGTCTTTCCATGGGGTGCTCCAGTGTTGTTTGTGAAGAAGAAGGACGGGAGTATGCGTCTATGTATTGACTACCGTGAGCTGAACAATGTGACTATAAAGAACAAGTATCCTCTACCACGCATTGAGGACTTGTTTGACCAGCTAAAGGGTGCTAGTGTGTTCTCCAAGATCGACCTGAGATCAGGTTATCATCAGATTCCAGTTCGTGAGCAGGATATTCCCAAGACTGCGTTTCGATCGAGGTATGGGCATTATGAGTTCGTGGTGAAGCCATTTGGGTTGACGAATGCTCCTGCAGTGTTTATGGATCAGATGAACCGTACCTTTGGTGAGTATTTGGATCGGTGTGTCGTTGTCTTTATTGATGACATATTGATCTATTCGAAGAATGAGGCCGAGCATGAGAGTCATCTGCGTCTTATTCTTGAAGTGCTGCATAAACAGAAGTGGTATGCGAAGTTCTCCAAGTGTGAGTTCTGGCTGAAGGAAGATGCCTTCTTGGGTCATGTTATATCTGGTGATGGGGTGAAGGTTGATCCAGCGAAGGTTGAGGCTGTGCTTGGTTGGGAGAGTCCGAAGAATGTGAATGAGATTCGGAGTTTCCTTGGGTTAGCTGGCTATTACAGGAGGTTCGTGCAGGACTTCTCAAAGATAGCTAGACCCTTGACCCAGTTGCTGCGTAAGGAGTCAAAGTTTGTGTGGAGTGAGGCTTGTGAAGCTGCATTCCAGGAGTTGAAGAAGAGGCTGACGACTGCTCCAGTTTTGACGCTACCTGAAGATGGGGTTGAGTTCGATGTCTACAGTGATGCTTCGAAGATGGGTTTGGGTTGTGTCTTGATGCAGAAGGGGAAAGTGATTGCTTATGCGTCGAGGCAGTTGCGTGTTCATGAGCAGAACTACCCTACGCATGATCTTGAGTTAGCTGCAGTTGTGTTTGCTTTGAAGTTGTGGAGGCATTACTTGTATGGTGCTTCATGTAAGATTTATACGGATCACAAGAGTTTGAAATACATTTTCACTCAGCGTGATTTGAACATGAGGCAGAGGCGATGGTTGGAGCTGATTAAGGACTATAATATTGAGCTGCAGTATCATGAAGGGAAAACGAACGTGGTTGCAGATTCTTTGAGTAGGAAGGTGAGGCATGGGCTGAATGCTGCTTGGGTCCTTCCCGACGATCTGCCGCGAGTTCCAGAAGCTTGAGTTGGAGGTGGTACCGCAAGGGGTCGTTATGAGTGCTATGGTTGCTGAACCTGAGTTGTTCCACGAGATTCGGGTGAAGCAGCGCGAGGATCCAGTTCTAGAGGCGTGGAGGTTGGCTAAGGAGAATGGTGGTGCTGAGGACTTTGAGATTGGAGCTGATGGTGGCTTGAGGTTTAGGAAAAGGTGGTGCGTTCATAACTGTGAGGTCCTGAAGAAAAAGATTCTGAAGGAAGCTCATAGTTCCCCTTATTTTGTACATCCTGGTGGTGACAAGATGTACAAGGACTTGAGGCTGCATTTCTGGTGGCCTAACATGAAGAAGGAAGTGGCTGAGTATGTTGGTAAGTGGTTGGTGTGTCATAAGTTTAAGTTTGAGCACCAGAGGCCGGGAGGATTACTGCAACCTCTAGATATCCCGATGTGGAAGTGGGATTCGATTTCCATGGACTTTATAATGGGGCTACCTAGAACGTCGAGTGGTAAGAATGCTATATGGGTTGTGGTTGACTGCTTGACTAAGGTTGCTCATTTCGTCCCTATGAAGGAGACCTGGAGTATGGAAGAGCTAGCTAATGCATATCAGAGGGAAGTGGTTCGCTTGCATGGGGTTCCTAAGGATATCATTTCTGATCGTGATCCCCGATTTTGTTCTCAGTTTTGGAAGAAGCTGCAAGAGGCATTAGGTAGTGAGCTGAAGATGAGTACGGCTTTTCATGCTGCTACAGATGGTCAGACCGAGAGGACCATCCAGACTTTGGAGGACATGTCAAGCTTGTGTGCTAGAGTTCCAAGTTGGTTGGGAGAAGAGCTTGCCATTGGTGGAGTTCTCTTACAACAACAGTTTTCAGGCTAGCATTAAGATGGCTCCATTCGAGGCGCTGTACGGGAGGAAGTGTAGGAGTCCTATGTGTTGGGACGACGTGACAGAAGCTGCGATGTTAGGACCGGAGTTGGTACAGGAGTCATTGAGCAGGTGAGACTTATTCGGGAGAAGCTGAAGGCGGCGCAGGATCGACAGAAGTCTTATGCTGATTTGAAGCGTCGACCGATCGAGTTTGAGGTTGGAGATAAGGTGTTCCTGAAAGTGTCACCTATGAAGGGTGTGAAGAGGTTTGGCATCAAAGGGAAGTTGAGTCCTAAGTATGTCGGGCCTTATGAGGTGTTGGAACGAGTAGGAGAAGTGGCTTACCAGTTGGCTTTGCCACCGAGTTTGTCCAAGGTTCATAATGTATTCCATGTGTCCCAGTTGCGACGGTACCGGAGTGACCCATCGCATGTGGTTGAAGCTGACGTTGTGGGCGTAGAGCCTAATCTAACTTATGAGGAGAAACCGGTACGTATCCTCGATAGGAAAGAAAAGAGGTTGAGAAACAAGGTGGTTCCTTTGGTCAAGGTGCTTTGGAGAAGCGAGAAGTATGAAGAAGCGACTTGGGAGACTGAAGCGTCCATGCAAGAGAAGTATCCATTCTTGTTCGTCATAGGTAGTTCTTCGATCTCAAGTTTCGAGGACGAAACTTCTTTTTAGGTGGTGTGGTTGTAACACCCCGACTCATTTCACATTTCATATTATTCATGTCTATTAATTCGTCTTTCATTTCTCTTGAACTTTCTCATTTTTAACTCGAGAAAGTCGCTTCATTAGCTTGCATATAGTAGGTTTTGTCGTGGTTGCGCTAAACGAGGTGAATCCCGAGTGTGAGAGTGCGTGAGTGAGTGTGGGGGGTGATTAGGAGGTCTTGAGTGGGTTTGAGGTGTTTTGGCGACCTATTGGCGACCAAGGCGCGAGCAGGGAAGAAAAGGGAAGTCATCCGAGGAAAACAGACAAAAGTGGCGAGGAGGGCGCGAGCGACCCGCGAGCGGGGCGCGAGCAAGGAGCGGCTCGCTCCAGACAGGGAGCGGCTCGCTCCCAGGCAGTTTTTGCGATTTTTGTTTTTCTAATCCGTAATTAAGAGGGGCTCGAATTCCTATCCTATTTAAACTAATTAAGCCCTAATCACATCAGTTTAGCCCAAAACCCTCTCTTCTCTCTCATAATTCTCCATTAATCTCTCATTTAAATCACCATTAAAACTCATTCAATTCATTCCTTTTCAACCCTAATCATCTCCATAATCATTCCTTTGCTAATTCCTTCGGTAATTCTCATCGTTTAGTATAGTTTACAGATTATGTTGTTATTATATATGTATTTTGTGTGTTCTCATATTTTGTATGTGTAATTGTTGTGCCCTAATCAAGGAGAAGAAGAACTTGGTGAAGAAGACACCATCCTAGTTGAAGAAGAAGAAGAAGAAGAAGAAGAAGAAGAAGACTAGGGCGATTTTCATCTCTTGAACAAGGTAACTAGGTGTACCCTTGGTTATATTTTGACAAGTGTGAGGCCTTATTGTTGTTTGTGTCATTAATTATGATGGTATGATGTAAGGTTGTGACCTTTGCGTTGTTTGGATTGAATTGTGGTCGTATGCATTCAGTTAAGGGTCGGCCTCATACTAAATCGAGTCTAGTAGCATGCTAGGTTATTAATTCACATAAGATGATGATTTAAAGGTTGCATTATGGTTGAAGATGACGACTTGGTTGGATTATGGTCAAGTGACTCATGCCCTAATGTTGGTTAGTGTACTTGTGTTGTTTAAAGCATGTCATTGTTGTATTAGTTACATTGTGATGATCATTGGAGTAATGTTGGTTTGTTATGAGGTTACTATGGCTTGTATTGACGGGGTTGGAGTTGGTTTGATGTTGGTTTGATCATGTTGCTTATGCTTATGTTAAGTTTGCATGCGTGTACTGTTTGGCACGTATGTGAAGAGCTACGACGTCCTAGTTTGGACGGATACCGCCCATAGTCCCCTCGACTATTCTTGTTGCTTAGTTAGAGCTATTATGGGTTCTCAACCATGTTGGTTAGAGACTATAGTTTATATAATGTCGTCACCGTTCTTGTTGCTCGGTGGGATTTGGCCAAATTTAGACTAATGAGTTTGAGGAACTTCTTGTTGCTGTTCCGCCATAGGGTTGAGTGATTCTTGTTGCTTCACTCGGGGTGATTCTTGTTGCTTCACCTAGTGCTCTGCGCTTACTCTCGCGCTTGTGTGGTTTGGTTGCGAGTTGGATTGTTTGGAGAAGGTTGTTGGTGACGAGTAGTGTGTGTGTGATTGTGCCGTGTGTTGCTGTTGCTATGCCGAGTTTTATTGTTGTTGTTGTCTCTTACTTTATCGTTCGTTTGGTACTCTGATTATAGGCCGTAGGCCAGGTAAGCTCATGTGCGTTGTTGGTTACGTCTTTGATGTTGAAATATGACTGGGGAGCACCTAGTTACTCCCCACTGATTGTGGTTGTTGCTTCCTTTTTCTTTATAGGTACGCGCGAGATGGGCCTATGTGTGAGGATGCTGTGAGATTGAGACCCGTAGTGTGCTTTGGAAGAGTTGACTAGCTAGTGTTGAGACGATTCAGTTTGGATTAGACTTGCTTACGTTTACTTTTTATCGCCTTTTGGGTTTGAACTTGTAAGGGGTATTTATTCCCCGATGTTAGGCCATGAGGTCTACTATACTTTGTTTTGGTTTGTTTAGGTCGATGTGAGTGACAATACCGGATTCACGGTGTTTCCGCCACCGTGGCTTTCATTTTCTCTTATAAAACCTTTTTAAAGCTTGTTTTTATTTTGCTAAATAATCCGGGTTGTTATATAGGGACGAGGTCAAGAATGATCATGTGAGCTCCACACTCCGTCCCAAGGTCCCGGGACACCTTCAAACATTGAAACGTGGCTCGTACGCAACTGAAACGGCACGAGACCAACTCGAAACATCACTAAACTTAACGAAACTTCACGAAACTTCCCAAACAGCATCCAATACTCCAAATAAGCGCGTTTCCCTACAAAATAGACAAAAAAACGCAGCAGAGCCAAAACGGAGAGAAATAGGGAGCGAAATGCAAATAAAAGCACGGGAAACGCAAAGAATCGCTCGTGAACAAGGGGGCTATAAGTATATAAATATATGACACATTAAGATAAAATAAAGTGTGTATGTATGTCAGTTCTGGTGAGTGATCAAACGCATGGGTATCTATGATAAATAGAAAACCGATTAATATGGCGGCATATGGCAACGTGTGCGTTATTCTTACTGGCATATTATGGAACCGAGGTAGGATATAGCTTTATACATTGTATGAGTGTATAGTAACCAATGATAAGTATTATACCTTACGAAAACGTGATGTAAGTGTTGCGAACACTATGGATACATGTGCGGTTATTAAGAGTGTTTGTTGAATATGGGTTACGTTTAGAATGAGGGGATCAGTTAGTTGAGGCATATATACGTTGTGCGAGTTTGGCCAAGAGCAGAAATTGAGCAAGACGTATGAAAATGGTTTAGGTGATAGATAATGTGGGAAATTTTAGGGATGGGTGATACACATATGAAACAGAGAGTACATAAGGTATTGGAGTTAAAATAATATACTTTAATACAATCAGAGGAAGAGTGGTGTAACGATTAGTAACGGTAGAGAATAACAATATGCAGGGTTGCGTTAATAATGGGAGTTGACAGCGGTAAGCGTGTTGGGGATTTGGAAACGTGAGTAAGTTAGGGACTGAAGACCTGAGTCTGAGAACATAAATTTTGATATTTTTATATAAATAGAGGGTTTGGACGGCAGTTAGGGATACAATGGTAAACGAACAACGTAAGTGATACCTTGTGGGTTAGTTGGCACCAATGAGACAAGTTGAGCTTAGAGAGCTTCCATGAGTGTAAGGTTAATGTAAGGTATGAGTTACTTGACTGACTAGTAGTAGTGAAATGGATGAAACTTTGAAGATCGTTTGAATAATAAGGAATAGAATGGTGTTTGACAAGAGAAAAAGAAGTGAGATGGCGGCATGAAGTATAACTTACCTGTTGTTATAAGAGTCGTGAGAATCTAAATCACACGCGCGTTTAGTGGTTAAATACATGGTGGATTATTGGTCATTGAAAAAACGGTATAACTGAGACTTTTGGTCAAAAATCATTTTATGCAAGCTTATGTCTAGGACATATTCAGTTGTGTATGGTGGGGGTGAGCAAAAGTGGGGAATCATTCGGACAATCCTGACTCTCGCAAACAAGCGGTTATGTTAGCCAATGGTTTGGGTTGTATATGTAATATAGATGACTTGTCAACTACGGTATGTCATAGAAACATATATAGACAGTTATGTTGGTTAACAACCGAGTGCACAAGTATAAGGATATGTTTTGGGCTTTGTTGGTTATGAGTTAGAACGGAATGGAATAAGTATGACAACGTCGATAGGTATAATATCAAGTGTAAGTGTAACCTAAGTACGTTTAGGCTAGCGAATTTATGGTTAAGCAATGTCAGACGACGCTAGTAAATATGATTGATGTGTCATATATTTACGTGTATATAGCCCCTTGTTCACGAGCTTTACATTGCGTTTCCCACACTTTTACTTGCGTTTCAGCTCCTATTTCTCTCCGTTTTGGCCCTGCAGTGTTTTTGTGTCTATATTGCAGGTACACGCGCATATTTGGAGGTTAGGATGCTATTCGGGAGGTTTCGTGAAGTTTCGTGAAGTTCCGAGTTGGTTTCGTTGCGTTTCGCTTGCGCACAAGCTCCGTTTTAGCCTTTGAAGGTGTCCCGGGACCTCGGGACGGGATTTGAAGTTCATGTGATCAATGTTGACCTTGTCCCTACTCCTTGGGACGATGTAGGCCTTGTCCCGTAGCCTTGGGACGAGAAAGAAGCAAGGAAAAACTAAGTACAAGTCAAGAACAAAAGCTGAAAAAAACTGAACAACACGGGACAACTCCATCCCGTCCGGGACAGCACCACCCCGCCCGGGGGCACCCTCACCCCGCCCGGGGTAACCTTGTGACTCTTCGTTGGCTTAAAATAGATCGTCTATTTGAAGGAGCAAAACACATTATTTTCGGACGAAATTTTTACAGGAGTTCATAGACACTTTAAAGTACTTTCCATAAAAAACTTAGGGCTTGAATCATTTTTCATCTTGTATTTTGAATTCTCGACTCGGAAACGTTCTTTGATCATCTTATCTCGGTATTGTTGTCTTTGTTCTTTGATTTCTCTTGCAATTTCTGATTTGTGTTTGTTCTATACTTCTCTAATTTGATTACCGTTCATTATATAGTATTGTTGATCATGATTTCATCTTTCTCATTTGCTTTTGTCATTATTCCCGCTATGTGTGAGTAGTTCTTTATCTAGGGTTGAGGGGTGATCATGGGTGAGTAGTCTTGGATGATTTTGGTGATGATATGATTAGGGTCTTGCATGTGTCTCTGGTTTTTCTCGTTTTGTTTGTGTTCGTTGATCCCTTGGCCAAGGTTTTGCGAGCGTTTGCTACCCTTAAACTTAAGAACGAAAGCCTAGTTTAAGGTAGGGCACGAGACTAACCATTAGGACCCTCATTTGTAAGTTGCGAGAGCCCGCACTTGAGACCTAGAGGACGCTTAGGACCGAGAGGCCGAGCCTATTCCTTAGCACATGCGATTCCCGACTCATTTCTATAGCCATCCTTTATCCTTGCTTTACCCTTGCTATTCCCGATTCCCTAGACCTTTCTCTTCTAATTTTATACCCTTTTCTTGCGCTTTAGCTCTAGTAAACCAACCCTTACTCGACCCGAGACTAGAATCGTTCAAAATAACCAACTTAAGCGACCATCTCCCTGTGGATTCGACCCGACTTACCCTTGCTATCTAGTAGAGTGAGTTTGGATTATCTTTGACTAGGCGAATGCGACTAAGCCTTATCAAATTTTGGCGCCGTTGCCGGGGAGACGGCTTTTGTTTTTTGTTTGTTACTTGTTTCTAGTCTTTTGTTTTTCCATATGTCACTTTCTTTCTTTCCCATGTCATGACTATTTTTGATTTTCCGCAATACCATGGCGAACCATTTCATAAGTATATTGTTCGATTTAATAGTTACATTGGTTCGTTTGGTCTTATTTGTTGTGATTGGGAGAAAGTTTATATTATTAGCACGGGTATGAACTATGAGTCTCACAACTTCATACACTACGTGAGTAATGGTCAAATTGCCTACATGCCCGACTTTGCGATTTGGGACCTCTTTTGGGATATCACGCGTCAAGCTCTTATTTCCGAAATAAAAGCTGACTTTAACGAGGTTCTTGTTACGTACATGAAATTAGTCGAGGAAATGAAAGATGATTGTGCGTCTTATGAATGTTCCCCCGTTCCTCGTGATAATACCTATTCGTCTCAAACTTGTATGTTAACTAGCTCACATGCATCCTTGTACGATGATGATTTGTTTGATGACGATGGTTATGAGCCTGTGCATGATTGTGAATCGCCTAATCCGCTTGAGATAGCTGTAAATGCCGCTCCTGAACCTGAACCGGCTTGTCCCCTTGTTGATGCGTCTATTGCGTCTGTTTCCATTGGATCCTTGTCCGAGGGTCCTTTGGCGGTCTTACCGTGTATTGAGAATGACGCAGGTGACTCAAAGTCGTGGAGCGCTGAAGTGGATGAATTGGAAGCCCTCCTATTTGCACATGAAGAAACGGCTTCCATTCCCACGGACACAACAAGTCAAGGGAAAAACTCACATGCTCCCGAGGTTCACATTTTCGAAGTCACGCCGTTGTCCCAATCTAACGGCATCGATGAGTTTTTGAGTGCTTTTGTTGTGAGCGGATGTATTGTAAATGTTGCCAAAGTGCTCGAGAACAATTTTCATAGACTCATGTATTTGTTGAGTCGATCATTAGCTGCGATTTTCTATAAATGTGTTTCATTTTGGTGCTACATTTGCCTTTGTTTAGCACATGAGCAGGTTTTTGATCGGCTACTACGAGCCTTGGTCGCAATAATGGTTGGCTTTGCTGCAAGCCAATCGATTGGTGATGGCCGATTGGATGACGTTGGTGATGGCAGCAGGTTCGCGTTTGCGGCGGCCCGTGCTGCGCCCCCATTTTGATGTTGGTTTGGGGGGGCGTTTCCTTTGTACATATTGTAAGTACATTTTCTTTTCACTACTTTATGTTTTTCTCCCCTTATATTATGGTTCCCGTGTTGATGTGCTGTAGGACACATTGGGGACAATGTGTTGTTTGGTTTGGGGGGAGGAAACGCTTTGCTTTTCGTTTTCATTTTCCAAAAATCACAAAAATCCAAAAAAAAAAATCTGAAAATTTCAGAAAATCACAAAAAAATCAGAAAATTCTCAAAAAAATCCAAAAATACGTATCCCGATCGTTGTTTGCGAGCTTGTTTTGACCTTGTTCTTTCCCGACATCCCTTCCCTTGTTTGCTTTGAGCTTTGGCATGTTTTATATTGCTGGTTTAGCGCTTTCGGGGATGTTTAGACGCGTTTGTAGATGATGGCATGCTTGACTTGTTTGGCTTTATCATTCACGGACTTTAGCTACTTATATTGTGAGGTTTTTAGCCTCCTGCGGCCGGTTCATCTATCCCGGTCCCCGTGCTTTTATTGTGAGTAGTTCTCCTCGTGGGGTACGTAATATTAACACGCATAAGTGTGGCCCCTATCCCGTTGTTTCCCACGATTTTGTCACTTGTTTTTGCATATGAGGCTTTAGTTGATTGCTTTTAATTCACCTTGTTCTTATATCGCTTTTATCCTCTCATATATGATCCCTTTACCCTTACCCACATGAGTTTGCTAGCTACATTGCCAAATAGCCTACCCTAGCCATGCTAGTTACCGCTTTGCTTACTCTTGTGCTCGTTCTTCGGGTTTTGATCATGCTACGACTTGCTGACGTCGTTGGCGTTGAGAGTGTTGGTGAATTTGAGTCGGGATTGCTGTTTCCCCGACCCTTTTATGAGGTTTTCCGCAACTATACTTATGAGTGTGCTCTTTTGCTCAAAAAAAAGAAACAAAAATCAGAAAAATACAAACACAACACAAATACAAAAGAAAAGAAAGAATGTGTGCACAAAAATGAAGAAGTTGTTGTTGTTTTACATGAGCGAGCACTTGAAATTTGTTGTCATGTTGCGTTGATGTGTAAAGGAGACCGATATGCTGTTTTCGGTCCATTTATCTTGAGAGTTGGGTTCCGTTTTGGTTGGATGAGCACTTGAGTAGTACGAGTGGTTTCTAGTGGCTTAGCTCCACGATTCCATAATCATTTGTTCCACCTTCTTGCCCTTCACCTCTCTATGGCCTTTACACCCTCATTTCCTATGTAAGTCCTCATGTTTGTTTCGTTTTTGTGACATTATTTGTGTACGGGAATGCGAGATTTGGTCCACATTAGATTGCGGGCGTGCTTCCACTAGTCGAGTAGGTGAGTGTCATCACATATATCACCTTGTTCATCATTTGTGCTAGAGTGGAAACCGCGAGAGGTCCGTGATTTGATTGCTAGAGAGCCTATGTTTAAGCCATGCCATTCATTCTGCGCCGTCTTGTAATTCTCATCCGTTAGCTTGCTAATTCCACGCGTCCCATGCTGCTTCGGGATTGATTGCCATCTGCTCATGCTACTTGTTCGGGGAAGTTTTCTTATGCTCGCTTTGTCCTCTATTTTCTGTCATGCTTGGTTGCTTGAGGACAAGCAACGGTTCGGTTTGGGGGAGTTTGATGTGTCATATATTTACGTGTATATAGCCCCTTGTTCACGAGCTTTACATTGCGTTTCCCGCACTTTTACTTGCGTTTCCCGCACTTTTACTTGCGTTTCAGCTCCTATTTCTCTCCGTTTTGGCCCTGCAGTGTTTTTGTGTCTATATTGCAGGTACACGCGCATATTTGGAGGTTAGGATGCTATTCGGGAGGTTTCGTGAAGTTTCGTGAAGTTCCGAGTTGGTTTCGTTGCGTTTCGCTTGCGCACAAGCTCCGTTTTAGCCTTTGAAGGTGTCCCGGGACCTCGGGACGGGATTTGAAGTTCATGTGATCAATGTTGACCTTGTCCCTACTCCTTGGGACGATGTAGGCCTTGTCCCGTAGCCTTGGGACGAGAAAGAAGCAAGGAAAAACTAAGTACAAGTCAAGAACAAAAGCTGAAAAAAACTGAACAACACGGGACAACTCCATCCCGTCCGGGACAGCACCACCCCGCCCGGGGTAACCTTGTGACTCTTCGTTGGCTTAAAATAGATCGTCTATTTGAAGGAGCAAAACACATTATTTTCGGAGGAAATTTTTACAGTAGTTCATAGACACTTTAAAGTACTTTCCATAAAAAAACTTAGGGCTTGAATCATTTTTCATCTTGTATTTTGAATTCTCGACTCGGAAACGTTCTTTGATCATCTTATCTCGGTATTGTTGTCTTTGTTCTTTGATTTCTCTTGCAATTTCTGATTTGTGTTTGTTCTATACTTCTCTAATTTGATTACCGTTCATTATATAGTATTGTTGATCATGATTTCATCTTTCTCATTTGCTTTTGTCATTATTCCCGCTATGTGTGAGTAGTTCTTTATCTAGGGTTGAGGGGTGATCATGGGTGAGTAGTCTTGGATGATTTTGGTGATGATTTGATTAGGGTCTTGCATGTGTCTCTGGTTTTTCTCGCTTTTGTTTGTGTTCGTTGATCCCTTGGCCAAGGTTTTGCGGCGTTGCTACCCTTAAACTTAAGAACGAAAGCCTAGTTTAAGGTAGGGCACGAGACTAACCATTAGGACCCTCATTTGTAAGTCATGCAGAGCCCGCACTTGAGACCTAGAGGACGCTAGGACCGAGAGGCCGAGCCTATTCCTTAGCACATGCGATTCCCGACTCATTTCTATAGCCATCCTTTATCCTTGCTTTACCCTTGCTATTCCCGATTCCCTAGACCTTTCTCTTCTAATTTTATACCCTTTTCTTGCGCTTTAGCTCTAGTAAACCAACCCTTACTCGACCCGAGACTAGAATCGTTCAAAATAACCAACTTAAGCGACCATCTCCCTGTGGATTCGACCCGACTTACCCTTGCTATCTAGTAGAGTGAGTTTGGATTATCTTTGACTAGGCGAATGCGACTAAGCCTTATCAAATTTTGGCGCCGTTGCCGGGGAGACGGCTTTTGTTTTTTGTTTGTTACTTGTTTCTAGTCTTTTGTTTTTCCATATGTCACTTTCTTTCTTTCCCATGTCATGACTATTTTTGATTTTCCGCAATACCATGGCGAACCATTTCATAAGTATATTGTTCGATTTAATAGTTACATTGGTTCGTTTGGTCTTATTTGTTGTGATTGGGAGAAAGTTTATATTATTAGCACGGGTATGAACTATGAGTCTCACAACTTCATACACTACGTGAGTAATGGTCAAATTCCCTACATGCCCGACTTTGCGATTTGGGACCTCTTTTGGGATATCACGCGTCAAGCTCTTATTTCCGAAATAAAAGCTGACTTTAACGAGGTTCTTGTTACGTACATGAAATTAGTCGAGGAAATGAAAGATGATTGTGCGTCTTATGAATGTTCCCCCGTTCCTCGTGATAATACCTATTCGTCTCAAACTTGTATGTTAACTAGCTCACATGCATCCTTGTACGATGATGATTTGTTTGATGACGATGGTTATGAGCCTGTGCATGATTGTGAATCGCCTAATCCGCTTGAGATAGCTGTAAATGCCGCTCCTGAACCTACCGGCTTGTCCCCTTGTTGATGCGTCTATTGCGTCTGTTTCCATTGGATCCTTGTCCGAGGGTCCTTTGGCGGTCTTACCGTGTATTGAGAATGACGCAGGTGACTCAAAGTCGTGGAGCGCTGAAGTGGATGAATTGGAAGCCCTCCTATTTGCACATGAAGAAACGGCTTCCATTCCCACGGACACAACAAGTCAAGGGAAAAACTCACATGCTCCCGAGGTTCACATTTTCGAAGTCACGCCGTTGTCCCAATCTAACGGCATCGATGAGTTTTTGAGTGTTTTTGTTGTGAGCGGATGTATTGTAAATGTTGCCAAAGTGCTCGAGAACAATTTTCGTAGACTCATGTATTTGTTGAGTCGATCATTAGCTGCGATTTTCTATAAATGTGTTTCATTTTGGTGCTACATTTGCCTTTGTTTAGCACATGAGCAGGTTTTTGATCGGCTACTACGAGCCTTGGTCGCAATAATGGTTGGCTTTGCTGCAAGCCAATCGATTGGTGATGGCCGATTGGATGACGTTGGTGATGGCAGCAGGTTCGCGTTTGCGGCGGCCCGTGCTGCGCCCCCATTTTGATGCTGGTTTGGGGGGGCGTTTCCTTTGTACATATTGTAAGTACATTTTCTTTTCACTACTTTATGTTTTTCTCCCCTTATATTATGGTTCCCGTGTTGATGTGCTGTAGGACACATTGGGGACAATGTGTTGCTTGGTTTGGGGGGAGGAAACGCTTTGCTTTTCGTTTTCATTTTCCAAAAATCACAAAAATCCAAAAAAAAAAAATCTGAAAATTTCAGAAAATCACAAAAAAATCAGAAAATTCTCAAAAAAATCCAAAAATACGTATCCCGATCGTTGTTTGCGAGCTTGTTTTGACCTTGTTCTTTCCCGACATCCCTTCCCTTGTTTGCTTTGAGCTTTGGCATGTTTTATATTGCTGGTTTAGCGCTTTCGGGGATGTTTAGACGCGTTTGTAGATGATGGCATGCTTGACTTGTTTGGCTTTATCATTCACGGACTTTAGCTACTTATATTGTGAGGTTTTTAGCCTCCTGCGGCCGGTTCATCTATCCCGGTCCCCGTGCTTTTATTGTGAGTAGTTCTCCTCGTGGGGTACGTAATATTAACACGCATAAGTGTGGCCCCTATCCCGTTGTTTCCCACGATTTTGTCACTTGTTTTTGCATATGAGGCTTTAGTTGATTGCTTTTAATTCACCTTGTTCTTATATCGCTTTTATCCTCTCATATATGATCCCTTTACCCTTACCCACATGAGTTTGCTAGCTACATTGCCAAATAGCCTACCCTAGCCATGCTAGTTACCGCTTTGCTTACTCTTGTGCTCGTTCTTCGGGTTTTGATCATGCTACGACTTGCTGACGTCGTTGGCGTTGAGAGTGTTGGTGAATTTGAGTCGGGATTGCTGTTTCCCCGACCCTTTTATGAGGTTTTCCGCAACTATACTTATGAGTGTGCTCTTTTGCTCAAAAAAAAGAAACAAAAATCAGAAAAATACAAACACAACACAAATACAAAAGAAAAGAAAGAATGTGTGCACAAAAATGAAGAAGTTGTTGTTGTTTTACATGAGCGAGCACTTGAAATTTGTTGTCATGTTGCGTTGATGTGTAAAGGAGACCGATATGCTGTTTTCGGTCCATTTATCTTGAGAGTTGGGTTCCGTTTTGGTTGGATGAGCACTTGAGTAGTACGAGTGGTTTCTAGTGGCTTAGCTCCACGATTCCATAATCATTTGTTCCACCTTCTTGCCCTTCACCTCTCTATGGCCTTTACACCCTCATTTCCTATGTAAGTCCTCATGTTTGTTTCGTTTTTGTGACATTATTTGTGTACGGGAATGCGAGATTTGGTCCACATTAGATTGCGGGCGTGCTTCCACTAGTCGAGTAGGTGAGTGTCATCACATATATCACCTTGTTCATCATTTGTGCTAGAGTGGAAACCGCGAGAGGTCCGTGATTTGATTGCTAGAGAGCCTATGTTTAAGCCATGCCATTCATTCTGCGCCGTCTTGTAATTCTCATCCGTTAGCTTGCTAATTCCACGCGTCCCATGCTGCTTCGGGATTGATTGCCATCTGCTCATGCTACTTGTTCGGGGAAGTTTTCTTATGCTCGCTTTGTCCTCTATTTTCTGTCATGCTTGGTTGCTTGAGGACAAGCAACGGTTCGGTTTGGGGGAGTTTGATGTGTCATATATTTACGTGTATATAGCCCCTTGTTCACGAGCTTTACATTGCGCTTTCCCGTGACTTTTACTTATGCGTTTCTGACTTTTACTTATGCGTTTGACTCCTATTTCTCTCCGTTTTGGCCCTGCAGTGTTTTTGTGTCTATATTGCAGGTACACGCGCATATTTGGAGGTTAGGATGCTATTCGGGAGGTTTCGTGAAGTTTCGTGAAGTTCCGAGTTGGTTTCGTTGCGTTTCGCTTGCGCACAAGCTCCGTTTTAGCCTTTGAAGGTGTCCCGGGACCTCGGGACGGGATTTGAAGTTCATGTGATCAATGTTGACCTTGTCCCTACTCCTTGGGACGATGTAGGCCTTGTCCCGTAGCCTTGGGACGAGAAAGAAGCAAGGAAAAACTAAGTACAAGTCAAGAACAAAAGCTGAAAAAAACTGAACAACACGGGATAACTCCATCCCGTCCGGGACAGCACCACCCCGCCCGGGGGCACCCTCACCCCGCCCGGGGTAACCTTGTGACTCTTCGTTGGCTTAAAATAGATCGTCTATTTGAAGGAGCAAAACACATTATTTTCGGACGAAATTTTTACAGGAGTTCATAGACACTTTAAAGTACTTTCCATAAAAAACTTAGGGCTTGAATCATTTTTCATCTTGTATTTTGAATTCTCGACTCGGAAACGTTCTTTGATCATCTTATCTCGGTATTGTTGTCTTTGTTCTTTGATTTCTCTTGCAATTTCTGATTTGTGTTTGTTCTATACTTCTCTAATTTGATTACCGTTCATTATATAGTATTGTTGATCATGATTTCATCTTTCTCATTTGCTTTTGTCATTATTCCCGCTATGTGTGAGTAGTTCTTTATCTAGGGTTGAGGGGTGATCATGGGTGAGTAGTCTTGGATGATTTTGGTGATGATTTGATTAGGGTCTTGCATGTGTCTCTGGTTTTTCTCGTTTTGTTTGTGTTCGTTGATCCCTTGGCCAAGGTTTTGCGAGCGTTTGCTACCCTTAAACTTAAGAACGAAAGCCTAGTTTAAGGTAGGGCACGAGACTAACCATTAGGACCATCATTTGTAAGTTGCGAGAGCCCGCACTTGAGACCTAGAGGACGCTTAGGACCGAGAGGCCGAGCCTATTCCTTAGCACATGCGATTCCCGACTCATTTCTATCGCCATCCTTTATCCTTGCTTTACCCTTGCTATTCCCGATTCCCTAGACCTTTCTCTTCTAATTTTATACCCTTTTCTTGCGCTTTAGCTCTAGTAAACCAACCCTTACTCGACCCGAGACTAGAATCGTTCAAAATAACCAACTTAAGCGACCATCTCCCTGTGGATTCGACCCGACTTACCCTTGCTATCTAGTAGAGTGAGTTTGGATTATCTTTGACTAGGCGAATGCGACTAAGCCTTATCAATGATATATAGTAGCAAAGGTGTACTCTCGAGGAGTAAGCATCATATGTTTGGTTTGGGTAATGAGACAGTGTTTGATTTTTTTTCTACGGTGTGTGTGGTCGAATGTTCAATAAGTATTTATATTAAAAGGTTAGGTGGAAAGGATTAGGTGAGGGATGATAGTTAGTCATACGTGAACCATCTGATGAATTCACAAGTGTCGGTGTGATACGATACTCTGAAGGGGTAGGCTTGAGTATTTTGGAATTTGGATTTTGTGGAAAACTTTTCAAAAGCTACGTGAATGTGTCTTTTTACTACATCACGAGTACTACACCATAAAGATAGTAAGTAACTCAGCTACGGTCAGATATGGGATAAATGAGTAGGCGTGATAACACTTTATCACACTTAATGGTTTGTATGGTTAGAACTCAAGGTTAGAGGTACGTGTAAGGTTATGAGTCAGGTTGCCAAATCAGTGGATTAGAATTATGAAGATGGTTTGAACTAAAGCTATATTACCCATGTTTAAGAGTGTGGTTATGGTAATACCTCAAGTTTCATAAGAGTCAATAGATGTGATATAAGTGTAGTGATAGGTGTGTTGCAATATCTTCATATGCACATTAAAACGGCAGGAGGTGTGCCCTGTTCATTGTATGAGTAAGATAGGAAGTGTGATTATTTGCATGCTTAGAACAAAAGAGTATTGTTTTTGGGAAAAGTATCGTATAACCTGCATAAATAGTTGTAAAATGTATGATGAATATTTTATCAAGTTGTAGGGTGCCTTATAGCTATACCTAAGTTCCTTAAACATCGAATACGCAGTTTTCCTACGGATGTTAGAATCTTCCGTTCCGTCTTCACCATGTCTTATTCTATATTACACACTTGTGTATGCCGGTTGCTATTTTATTAAAGAACGTTAACCATACTTGTATGTCGTAGCTAATGACTATTATGATCGTGTATGTTAGAATTCTGGAAGAAAGGGGAAATAAGGTACAGAACATAGTAACCATGCGATAGATGAGAGGTTGATGTAGGAGTATACCCCATTCTTTGTCGTTTGGGGTAAGTTTGTTAGTTACGTGGGCGTAACTCTTTTTTTTAGGGGGGGTAGAAAGCGTGCATTTTGTTTTATGTTGTTGTTTGCATGTTATGAATGCGATGTGCTGTTATGTTGATGATGTGGAGTGCGTTACCTTGACTGTAGTGTCTTTTGGGCTGTGTGACGAGCTTGGCTTAGTGATTACCACGTGTTGGTGTTGGCTCTGTGGATGGTCGGGTGGAGGTATGTGTTGTGAATTTCGGAACAAAATTCTTTTAAGGGGGGAAGACTGTAATACCCTGTATTTTCGTGGGCGACATTTTTGAGTCTTTAATATTATTTCAGATTAAAAAGGCTATTTTGGACTTTTAATGAAATTTTAATTTAAGTTTAGAGGTAAAGCATGTGTATACTTGTCGGACTTGTAAAATTGGTGAGATTCGGAAAAGATAGTCGTTTGAACTAGGCGAGGTTTGGTTTTAACGTGAATTGAGTTTTTGTCGAGTCCTAGTATGTTGACTCGGGTTTGACCTCCCTTTACTAGTATTAAGTGAGCATATATATAAGCCTTTTACTCATCAAACCTCCCTTACATCTCATTAAACATCATACAAACCTCCCTTACACTACCTTTCTCTCTCTTCTCTCTCCTATTCTTAAAACTTGAAGGAAAAATTCAGCTCAAACCCCCCAAAAATCCGTAAGCCTCACCCCTCACCAAATCAAGTGGGTTTTTTTCTCGATTTCTCCCTCGTTTCTCGCCCGAATTCGACGATTCTTGTTGCTACGCGACCCTCTCTTCATTCTCCATCTTTCTTTACTAGTTTCAATTTAAGGTGAGTGGTTTTACTTGTTCAAGTTAGTAGCTTTATGTCTAGGGTTTTATGAGTTGGTAAGTGTTATGCTTTGTTAGTTCATAATTTTGGTTCCTAGGTTGATGAGGAGTGTTTTTGGTGTAATTTGGGTATTGTAGGGGGACCATTCTTGGAGGAGCCACTTTGATCTAGGGTTTGCCCAATCATCTTCTCTTAATCAAGGTAATGGTTATTCCCCTTACTTAGCTATGTAGTGTATATTTGTGTGTATGTGATGTAATGCTTGTATGGTCATTGTTGTATGTGTTTATTGGTTGAAACTTGTATGTGGGTATGTAAGTGTGTATGCCTTGTGTATATGTATGGGGCCGTGTATGTGGAGTAGTGTGTGTGTATGTCGTGTATGTAAGTATGTATGCCGAAAGTGTGGCAAAGTGTGTGTATGCCATGTTTGGATGTGTAGATGCCGTGTAGGTTGTGGTGTGGGCCGAGAGCTCAAGTGGTCGTGAGGCCATTATGATTGACGTGTTGTTTTGGTGCTCGGAGTGATGACCGAGCACCACGTGTATACTACTAGTTGAATGGTGTTGGTAAGGTGTGGATCGCATATGTGGTATGAGGTTGTGGTATTATAATGTTGTAATATAATAGGTAGGTTTGTGAGTATGAATGCTAATGGTATACGGCTACCTTATAATCGATATGAACGGGAATATATGTAAGGTTGAGGATGTATGAGTGAGGCTATGTCTTGTTAATGTTGTTGGCCTTGATTTGTTATAAGTTTAAGATTGAATGTTGTATGGTCTTCGTGTGTATGATGTGACTCGTGTTATGGTAATCGTTGTGGCGCTGTAAATGTTGTAACGTTGATAAGAATTGTAATAGTGGCTTGTGAGAGTGAATGCTTGACTCGAGATTATGGATTTCTTAAGAATTGCAAACTTGGAAAGTTGTAGGCTATGATTGTATGTAAACGATTCATGGATTTATATGAGCTTAATGACCTTATGCTATGTTGTATGCATGAGAAAGAATGTTGAATTGTTTATCATGTAAAATATATTTAAGCTGTTCTCCTGCCATAACGTTCGATACTCGATATTATGAGGTCTGTATTGTTGGGGTTAGTGTCCTCCACAGTGAGTGCAATAATATAAATAAATCTCTAAAGGTACACAGGGTACAATTTGTATTTAATCAGTTGATTAACGTTTATCAATAACGGTTGGCTTGCTAGATAAGTTTGACGTTATTGTCATACAGATGGCGGTGATCAACTGGTCCCTAAGAGTCACACCTAAAGGATGTGTTTAAGAGATGTGATTATTTGAGAAAATGATCATATCGATGCCCTACTTAATGACTAAACGGTTAGTCAGTGTTGTTGACTAAAAGGTTAGTCAAATGTGACTAAAATGTTAGTCAATGTGATGATGTTACTGACTAAAATGTTAGTCAGTGTAATATTGGTACGGCTATTTAATACTGATTAAATAATTTTAGCTGAGGCGAATTAAATGTAATTCGTGAATTGAATATAAAATGTTATATTTAATTGTTGTGGAAAATGCAAGCTAATTAAATATAAACCGTTATAATTAATTAGTAAATTATAAATATAAGGATATTTATAACATATTATAGTCGGTCCATACAGATGACACTAGTAATATGTTGCATTATATTATAAGCTAAAATGATCAAGAGAAAAGTGTCCAGATACATTCTGTCCCGATACACTCTTTTCTTGATCAATAAGTTATTGTATTTGAGGAGAACAATATCTCCCCAAACACAATAGAAGAGGCCGGCCACCCTAGGGTTAGAAGGAGTATATTATGTTTTCTAATTCTCTTCTAATTCCACTCTAATTCATTCCTAATAATTCATCACAACTACAACACTAAAACCTTGAGAGAAAAATCAGTTTTTCCTCTCTAATTTCTAGCAATTCTCTAAGGGCATATCAAGAACACATCTTGGGTGTTTCTATTAGGAGATACCATACTTTTGGTATTGTTCTTAGGCCGATTTACTAGGATTAAAAGGTTAATTCTAAAACTCTTTATTAATTCTAAAACTCTTTATTATGTTGTGCAATTTCTTTTATGACTTTAAATCCTATAAAAGTTTTCATTATAATCCTGTGATTTTAAAGGTCTATATACCGATATAAACCTACAAGTGGTATCAGAGCCTTAGGGCACATGAAATTTTTATAAGGTTTTCATAAAAATCGATTTTGTATGATTTTAAAACAAATTTGAAAACTCACGGTTTTGATTTGGTATTTGGCCGAATTGTTTTTGTGTTGAGGCCGTGTATTTTTGTTTGTTTTTTGGCTTAATTTGGTCTTTTTGATTCATATTTATCGATGTTTTAAGTTGTTAATTCTATCACATATAAATTTGTATAAGTTTTGATTTAATACCGATTGAATTAAAACATAAAAGGATCAAATCTTGTATGTTAATGAACATATTGCTTGCTAATCTTTAGATCTATCAGTTTTAAGTTATTTAATTTAAAAAGTTAAATTGAATCTCTTAAGTCAATGTTTAATACGGATTAAAATTGAATGAGCATCGATCTAATTATTAGCATAATCGAATTAAAACAGTTTAATTCAATTTTTCATGTTTTGGCCGAATTGAAATCATTAAAAATTCTTGTTTTTGTTGTTTTTTTTATTGGCCGAAACCAATTTAAAAAAAAAAAAAAAATTTAATTCGGCAATTTTGTTAATTTGGCCGAAATATTGTGTTTTTTTTTTTATTATTATTTTCGGTTTCCTATTTTTATTTTTGGAAATAATAAGTTTGTTATATTTGTTATAAAGATAATGAATATAATGTAATCATGAAAAAGTTCATGATTTTGATACCAAATATTTTTAAAACAGTTTAAAATATTTTGTGACCTAACTTATGTTATACAGATAATATAAATTATGGATTATTGTTTTGATTAAGATATTATGAACAATTAAGGAATTGTTGCATAATTATAATCATTCAAAAGGGTGGTTTGGATTTAATCAATTTGTATGCATTGATTTTATTATGTTTAGTTGATGCTATTTATATATGTTTGTGAATGAATGTTTGGATGAATGGTTTAATTTTACACATTAATTTTGTACAAACGGTTGTAATTTACTAGTGTGGCCTTAGAAGATTGTGTTTTCGTAATGAAGGAAACACAATTTTGGTTGTATTTTGAGATCTCGAATCTCCCATTTTGTAATATTTTTAATTTTGGCATATTTTGAATTAGAATGTAAATAGGTTTATTTTTGTAATTCAAAAATGTAATTTTGAGAAGATTCAAGATGAAGATTCAAGATGAACTCCCACTTAAAGCCCAAGATGAAGAATGAAGACAGTTTTAGGGTCCATGGATGGATTCCAATTTGTATATGTCTTTATTTTCATAGGGATATGCCACACTAGGTGTTTTCATTTTTGCGGTTTTCCTTTTACCGTTTTTCATTGCATTCACGTTAGATAGTAGCATCATATTCCGCCTAAACTAAACCAAACCACCTAATATGCATGAAAATGGATCACATAGTTGCATTCTTTTCATAGACATACGGATGTCATTCGTTTAGGGCTATCACCTCAAATTAATCATTCACGTAAAATGCTAGATATTTGTTCACTTAAAATGAATTAAAATGAGTTGATGGGACCTTCCTCTATTCTCAAATTGAGATTAGTCTTTATAGGAAAAGCATGCTATGAGCCCCTTCTTCGTCGGTAGGCATGTAGGACCTTACTCTCCACATGACCCCTTCTACGTTGGGTAAGTAGTATGCGTTGACCTATTTTACCTCAACACTATAGTTCGAGTAATATCTCGTAGTTATGGTGGACTAATAGATAGGATTTACTGAAATCTATCGACCAAGAATTCTAACAGTAGAATTAGCCAAGAGGTTGGCTTATCAATTTAAGGAAATTGAGTCTTGGGATCACTTATATGATTCTCGAGGGAGGTCGATTATATGAGTGCACGAGTCATTGCATTAAATCGTTATTGCTTTACGACTTAAATATTTAAAACCATGATTTCTTATCTTCTCTCTTCTTCTTCTTTCTTTTCACAGTTTCGAATACGTTATATACAGATATAACTACTATAACAAATGGCTGTACATACAGACGAACCAATGCCAAGTGCCACACTAACGCGCGAATCATGGCTTAGAATCTTTATGGACAGCATGAATCAGTCTACTCGACTGAAGCATGATGGGTCCAATTTTTCTGATTGGGAGGCCGCATTACGGAATGCTGCCATAGCTGATGGCAACCTCAAGTACTTGACTGAGCCACTGCCGACTAAACCAGCTCCCGATGCAGGAGCGGATGAACTCTATCTTTACAATGATTTCTTGATGGAGGCGGGTGCGATACAGAACGTACTCATCTATGCAATGGAATCCAATTTGTAAATACGATTCATTACCCAAGGTGCAAACAAGATTTTCACCACCCTAACTAAAGAATTCTCGAAAGCACCGAGAATTAAGAGTTACGAGTATACTACTCGTTTCTTTGAGGCTAGACTCCAGAAGGGCCAACCGGTTGGTCCACACCTTCTCGACATGATCGAGAATGTTGAGAAACTGGAGGAGCTTGGTTGCAAGATCGATGAGAAGATCATCATTGATCGAGTGCTCCACTCCCTTCATGATGGGTATGCCCTCTTTAGGGCAAACTATTACATGAATGACATGCAGAAAAGTCTGCATGAGCTTCACTCACTCCTCGTACAGACGGAGAGTGATCTGAAGTTGAGTGGGAGCATGAAACAAGATGTTCTCATGATAGGCAACAAGCATAAGGGAAAGGGTAAGGCTCCGGCTAACCTAACTGTAGGAAAGCCGAAATTTAAGAAGCCAGTGATTGCAAACAGTGGGCCTGGTGAGGCTAGCAGTAGCTCACACGGCAAGGCAAAAGCTAAGCAAAGCATGGAGTGCCACCATTGCCACAAGCCTGGGCATTGGAGGCGGAACTGTCCCGTGTATGCTGAGGACATAAAAGCAGGCCGCGTCGCTCCTGTTGGTATGTCTTCTTTTATTCATATGATTGAGATTAACCATGCAAGTTTCGGAACTTGGGTACTTGATACTGGTTGTGGTTCTCATCTGTGCAATCATTTGCAGGGCCTAAGAAGCATCAAAACTCTGGCAAGAGGTGATGTAGACCTGCGAGTGGGGAATGGAGCAAGAGTTGCTGCCGTTTCAGTAGGGACATATGTAATCCAACTCCCAAGTGGATTTGAGTTATTTCTGAATAACTGTTACTATGTACCTAGTTTATCTAAAAAAATTATTTCTGTATCCGTTCTTGATAAAGATGGATTTTCATTTTCAATAAAGAATAATAGCTGTATTTTCTCATTGAACGATATGATTTATGGTAAAGCAGTTTCCATGAACGGAATTTACGTTTTAGATCAAACCACAGATATCATGCATGTGAGTAACAAGAAAGCAAAGGTTGGTGACAAAGATCAAACGTATTTATGGCATTGCCGTATGGGACACATAAATGAGAAACGCGTGAAAAAGCTCATTGATAATGGGACAATTGCCCCATTTGACTATGAAACTTTTGGCACGTGTGAATCATGTCTTATAGGCAAAATGTCTCGAATTCCCTTCAAAGGTGTTGGAATGCGCGCTGCTGACCTATTAGGACTCATACATACTGATGTGTGCGGCCCTATGTCAATCAACGCTAGAGATGGCTGTAGGTATTTTATCACTTTCACGGACGATTTGAGTAGATATGGTTATGTCTACTTAATGAAGCATAAAAGTGAGTCCTTTGACAAGTTCAAGGAATTCCAGAATAAGGTTGAGAACCAACTGGATAGAAAGATAAAAGCACTACGTTCAGATCGTGGTGGCGAATATCTTTCAACTGAGTTTGATCGACACCTGAAAGACCGCGGGATAGTACTACAATTAACTCCACCCGGAACACCACAATTGAATGGTGTGTCCGAACGCAGGAATTGAATATTACTTGATATGGTTCGATCCATGATGAGTCACACGGTTGTACCTGACTCATTATGGGGCTATGCTCTTTTGTCAGCTGCTCTTATACTTAACCGAAGTCCGTCTAAAGCTGTAGACAAGACGCCATACGAGTTATGGAAGGGAACGGTCCCTAACTTGTCCTTTATTCGGATTTGGGGGTGCGAAGCTTATGTCAAGTGGAGACACGAGGATAAGCTCGGCCCGCGATCGGTCAAGACATACTTTATTGGTTATCCAAAAGGAATGTTTGGTCATTACTTCTATTCGCCAACCGAACAACGAGTTTTTGTTGCGGCTAGTGCGAAGTTCTTAGAGAAAGAGTTTCTCGAAGACAAGAGAGGTAATAGAACCTTCGATCTGTCGGAGATTCCTGAACCAACAACCGAGCAACCAATGGAGGAAGCTGTTCCTTCTTCGTCTGCTGCGGTTAATGTCCCTTTGGAACCCAGGAGGTCGGGTAGACTCTCCATTCCTCCAGATAGATACATCGGTATGGTTGAGGAGAATGGGAGAGACGACGTTTTACTCCTTGAGAGTAACGAACCCGTAACCTATAAAGGTGCCATGACATGTTCCGACTCAAAGCTATGGCAAGAAGCCATGCAATCCGAGATGGACTCGATGTACGAGAACAATGTATGGGATCTGGTTGACTTACCTGATAAGGCTAGGCCTCTTCAGTGCAAATGGCTTTACGAGATAAAGCGATCTGTAGAAGGACAACCAGACATATACAAGGCACGACTAGTGGCAAAGGGTTTCACTCAAGTGCAAGGGTTGCACTATGAGGAGATCTTTGCACCCGTAGTCATGCTTCGTTCCATTCGGATTCTCTTAGCGATTGCCGTTTTTCATGATTATGAAATTTGGCAAATGGATGTGAAAACTGCCTTCTTAAACGGTTATTTGGAGGAGGAGTTGTACATGGTACAACCCAAAGGTTACACAGATCCTAAAAATCCTAAGAAGGTTTGCAAGTTTAAGCGTTCCATCTATGGACTTAAGCAAGCTTCACGGAGTTGGAATCATCGCTTCGACCAAGTGATAAAGGAGAATGGATTCGCTCGATCGGTCGAGGAACCATGTCTATATATCAAGTCGAGTGGGAGCAAGATTGTCTTCCTATCATGCGTCGATGACATACTCTTGATTGGGAATGACATACCTCTCTTAACTTCGGTAAAAGTATGGTTAAAGAACCATTTCCAGATGAAAGATCTGGGTGAGGCACAGCGAATTTTGGGGCTCCGTATCTATAGAGATAGATCACGACGGATGTTATCCCTCAGTCAGGAGTCTTATATAGATAAGATTCTTGAGAGGTTCAGCATGACCAACTCCAAGAAGGGGAACCTTCCAATGATCTCTGGAGTGCACTTGAGTAAAGCTCAAGCACCAAAGACATCGGAAGAGGTCGAGCGCATGAGTCGGATTCCATATGCATCAGCTATAGGATCGATCATGTATGCCATGATATGCACACGTCCGGACGTGGCATATGCATTGAGTATGACGAGCCGATACCAAGGCAATCCAGGTGAAGCACACTGGATGGCCGTAAAGAACATTCTTAAGTACCTACGGAGGACTAAAGATTGGGTATTGACTTATGGAGGAGACACTGAGCTATGCGCAATCGGTTACGCAGATGCTAGTTTCCAAACGGATCGAGATGACTCGAAGTCTCAATCTGGATTCGTTTTTACTCTAAATGGCGCTGCGGTCAGCTGGAAAAGCTCCAAACAAACAGTTATAGCATATTCCACGACTGAGTCCGAGTACTATGCTGCTTCAGAGGCTGCAAAGGAAGCCATATGGATGCGTCAGTTCTTACAAGGACTAACAGTAGTTCCTAGTTCGAATGACCCGATCACCATCTATTGCGACAATAGTGGTGCCATCTTCCAGGCAAAGGAGCCGAAGTCCAGCAACAAGTCTCGGCACGTGCAAAGGAAGGCTCACATGATCCGAGATTACGTGGAGCAGCAGGAGATAGTGATTGACAAGATTGCTACGGATGATAACATAGCAGATCCTCTCACTAAGCCGTTGAGACATGATAAGCATGAAGGGCACGTTAAATCCTTGGGTATTAAGCATGTTCCTGAGTTGTATTAGTTGTTTGTATGGATTTGACTCTTGTATTTCCTAAAACTTCTAATAAAATCATCGTTTTGTTTTATATATTGTTTTTCATGAGGGTTGTGCAGACAACGTTGAACACCTCAAAGTGAACTGAATTGCTTTATATTTTGTTTGGTCCGTGGTCGCCTACACGAGCTGATAACTCTGGCAATCATTTTGTGACGTCGATTGATGGTGGGTTCAACGAGCCATAAGTCAAGCGTTGGTGATCGATCACAGACTTGGGTTTCTTGAAATCGCGCAGACAATTTTTGTAGCGACTACATGGAGTCCTAAATGTTTCGTAACATTAGGTCCGGGTCGTGGATAGGACATCCATAGTGTTCCTAGAGTCGATTCTTTTGACTATCATTGTCTCTTGAGATTAAGGCTGATTTTGGGTGACTTTGGTTTCTTTCTCACGATCGGCCGTAACGAGGAGGCCAAGTAGATTTTCACTGGGTCATTTCAATGCGCTTACATCTGCGGGATTCGAGTTGAGGAAAATATCAAACTTCTATCGAGTTATAATACTTTTTCTCAGGGGCCACTCGAGGAGTCAGAATGGCGAAAATGCATGGCCATGCTCGAATATTGATTCGTTTATCAGTTAAGTTACTCTCTAGTCGGGGAAACCACTCTTGATTCTGATCACTTGTGAACTACGACCTTTGAAAGTACGGACTTTGCAAATTGGTTTACATTGAGTGGGAGAAATTTATTATGGATATGAGAATCGGTTATCGCACCTACACTTGTACGGACAAGTGGGAGATTGTTGGGGTTAGTGTCCTCCACAGTTAGTGCAATAACATAAATAAATCTCTAAAGGTACACTGGGTACATTTTGTATTTAATCAGTTGATTAACGTTTATCGATAACGGTTGGCTTGCTAGATAAGTTTGACGTTATTGTCATACAGATGGCGGTGATCAACTGGTCCCTAAGAGTCACACCTAAAGGATGTGTTTGAGAGATATGATTATTTGAGAAAATGATCATATCGATGCCCTACTTAATGACTAAACGGTTAGTCAGTGTTGTTGACTAAAATGTTAGTCAGTGTGATGATGTTACTGACTAAAATGTTAGTCAGTGTAATGGTGATGCGGCTATTTAATACAGATTAAATAATATTAGCTGAGACGAATTAAATGTAATTCGTAAATTGAATATAAAATGTTATATTTAATTATTGTGTATAATGCAAGCTAATTAAATATAAACCGTTATAATTAATTAATAAATTATAAATATAACGATATTTATAATATATTATAGTCGGTCCATACAGATGACACTAGTAGTATATTGCATTATATTATAAGCTAAAATGACCAAAAGAAAAGTGTCCAGATACATCCTTGTCTAGATACGTTTTCTTGGTCAACAAGTGATGTATTTGAGGAGAACTAAATCTCCCCAAATACTACCCTAGGAGGCCGGCCATGAGGAGGGAATTAGGAGTATATTTACTTTCCTAATTCTTCACTAACTTTGATTAATTCATTCACTATTTTACAACACAATACCTAGAGAGAAAACAAGTTTTCTCCTCTAAAATTCTCTAGCAAATTCAAGGGCATATCTTGATAACATCTTGGGTGAGATAATTAGGAGATACCATCCTTTTGGTATTGTTCATAGGCCATTATTCAAGGTTTAGAAAGGTTACTTCTTAATCTATTCATTATGTTATGCAATTTTGATTTATGACTTTAAATCTTATAATGTTTTTCATTATAATCCTGTGATTTTAAAGGTCTATATACCGATATAAATCTACAAGGATTAAAAGGTCTATATACCGACATTGAAAACAACACGGCAAAACCACCTATTAGGAGATACCATACTTTTGGTATTGTTCTTAGGCCGATTTACTAGGATTAAAAGGTTAATTCTAAAACTCTTTATTATGTTATGCAATTTCTTTTATGACTTTAAATCCTATAAAAGTTTTCATTATAATCCTGTGATTTTAAAGGTCTATATACCGATATAAACCTACATGTATGGCCCATTGTTACGAGGTCTGTGTGGCCCGATGTTATGAGGTCTGTGTGGCCCGATGTTACGAGGTCTGTGTGGCCCATTACTACGAGGTCTGTGTGGCCCGATAGTATGAGGTCTGTGTGGCCCAATGTTATGAGGTCTGTGTGGCCCAATTTTCGGAGATGATATGTTGGAGGAGGTGTGGAGCGTTGACGACATGGTAGGTCCCTTGTGTGGAGGTTACACAAGGGGATTCTTAACTTGCTTGTGATTTTGCGTTGTATGAGACACGTCCGAGTTTAGTATCCATAGAATACCTTATTTTGTAACGTCTTATGTAATTAAAATGGTTTTGGTATATACTTCTCTGCCCTTTGTAGTTGAGTATTATTTCCTTACGCTCTCTTTTAATGGTCTTAGTAAAAGCTAACTAGGATTTTGGTTGTTGTTGTTATGGTGTTTTTCTCCCCACCCCGTAGGTACTCGGACGATTGCTTGCTAGTGGGGGCGTTAGGGGGATCACTGGAGTTGGTTCTGAGTCTAGCTATCACCACAGACTTTTATTATCGCTTACAGTTTTTCCGGCCTGCGTGCCGTGGCACTGTCTGTGTGACAATTGTAGTTTTGGAAGTTGTGATTATCCGTTTTACGTTTGCAGTCTTCTATATATTTCCAGGTGTTTGTCTTGAGTTAACAGGTATTTGCCCATGGACCCGTTCAGTCGGGTCCCGTAACACCGTCATTTAGGTGGGGTCCGCCCGACTTAAATGGGGGTGTTACACGTAAAAACTCAAACTGACAAGGGTCGGTGAATCTAAAATTGAATTAATAATTGAATATGACGACTATTTTTAAAGTTGAATTAATAATTGAATATGTGACATTGTTTATGAAAAACGTCTAATGTGTGACATCGTTTTTAGAAAACAATTCAATATGTGTAGAGGTGGCAATCGGGTGGGTCGATTCGGGTTCGAGTCGAGTTGTTTTGGTTCGGGTGATATTGTTGTGTCGGGTTGATTCGAATTCTGTCTTTATTTGGGTCGAGTCGGGTGTTGGAGATACTAGGTGTCCGTCAACAATTGTGCATTGACTTCGTAGAAGTCATGGACCAAAATATGAGATTATGATAATCGGATAAATTGGGTGGTTATAATGTCTTGCTAGAGGCAGCTTATGATCTTAATATTTAGAAGATTCTACCAATTTAGTCCGGTCCAATTGGGTCACACAACGGTACCCTAATGGATTAATTCATGGTTAATTGGCATAATTAGATTAGTGCATTAAACTTTCGGGTTAGACCCGAGAACTTGTGTTTATACCGTGATCTATAGTAGATCGGGAAGCGGCCTCGGGATGCGTGCCACACTCGTGCATGCATGACAAGTGTCACACATGACAAGTGGCGAGAAGTGGTCATGCATTGGCCAACATAAAGGTGCTCTTTGATTGGCCCTTATGTTGGTGCATTTTGGTTGGTGTTTGTGTAATGATTATGTCTAACATTATCATTATAATGTGCACTAAATGGCTGCAAAATTTACAGCAACTTTGCATGCCAAAAATCAGCCAAAACATACCAAAAGAAACCGAGAAAGAGAGGAGAGAAAACAAGAGGAAAAACTTGGTTTTTCCTCCATTGTTTCTAGCTTAGAGCTTGCTCCTACACACAAGTTCACATCATCCTTTTACGGTTCTAGTAAACCAAGAGAGGAGTAATCCAAGGGTACTAGTGGACTTCAATTGAGGAGCAACATTTGGGGCTCTCGGGTTAATCTCGACAATACCGGTGGAAATCACGCTACGAGGGTATAACTTCTAACTTGAGCTTGTTTACATATGATTCGATCTTGTTTTGTGTCTAATTTATTACGCCTTAGTATTAGACACACCTTCAATTGGTATCAAAGAATCTCATATGCTCAATCTTGGTTAGAAAGTGTCGAGATTAAGTCTCGTTCGTAGTTGCATGTATACGTCTTTTTCGTTTTTAGTTTACTTTCTTTGTTGAACTCCGTTTTGACAAATTATATGTGTTTTTGGGTGGAAACGGCATTCGAGCAAGACTGCTTTGTGACAGGGTAGTGATTTTAAGTCTAAAAAGCAGCGTTCTTGCTGAAATCGGCATTTTTCGATTTGAAAATGCATTTTTCTATTTTCGACTACTTTAAAAATTTATTTTTGCATTATTTCGACTTTGTAGAGTGAAATAATACATTATATTAATTTTAGAAATTAATTTTGAAAATATTGATTTTATGGAAAATTAATATTATTTTATATTAATTAATTATGGTAATTAGTTTAATATAAATCGGTATTTCTTAAGAAATACAATTAATTTTTGAAATTAATTGAAAATGAAATTTTATGACAAATTATATTTCTGGTTGTTTATTAATTTTAGAAATTAATACATTTTAGTAATTTGTCATTTTGGAATAATTATTATTTAAATTAGATTTAAATATAATGCTTGTAGTAATTAGATTACTAAATCGACTAGGTCGTTTTTCATATCATGCATGCAAATATTTTTGTTTAGGTTTGACCTACTAATGTGTGTTTTATTATGATGATTATTCCTTGTTTTTCATTTTCATGTCATTTATAATATAATTGGATGTATGTTATGAATGATTTATTTTGTCTACTTTTGAAGTGGATGAATGGTTATGGAAACTAGTATGGCCAACATAGGATATTTTTACCGACTTGCATGTCGGGAAATTATTGTATTTACGGCGCATGTGCCGATGTTATGTATTGTAAGAGCATATGCGGTCGTAATGAATGCAGTGCTCATTTTATTTTATTTTGAATAGTTCAAAATGTTAGTAAAATGTAAAGCTTGTAATTGGGCTTGCACTTGGAGTGGGAGGTCCATGGAGTTACAAGACGGAGGCCCAAAAGATTTGCTTGAGGATTGGAGTACACAAGAATAGATCTTTTAGGGTAGTGGCCATACTAGGATCCTTATTTATCGTTATCGCATTTATTTATGCTTTCGTTTATTTATTGTTCGCTTAGTATTCGATTGCACACAAATATTTGTGAATCCCACTAAATATTGAGTCTAAATGCTATTCCAAAGCTAACACCTACGAAGCCTTCGATCGTCGGTGACGTTTGTTTCTTGCTTCCGCTAGGCGTTACCTTCAATCTTTGGATAGTAGGGTGAATGTTAGACATTCACACGTGTAGTTTGGTTGACTCAACTGGGTTATCAAAATGTTTTTGGACCCTGGTGCATAATGATTTTTGGACATTAGATGTCACTAATCAACCAAGAGTTATATTGGATATAATTAGTTTGTAGACTTACCTGATTAATATAAATCCGAGAGTCATTCAAATTTCAAATTGGCTTGGAGATATATTGAATTGGGATCTTGGAATCACTATGATTTCTATCGGGATTATGAAATATAGTGCTAATGACTTTGATGAATTAACTAGGTTAATTTCAAAGTTGTTAATGATGAGTATAATAAAGACTTGCAAATTTCTGGTTGTAGATGGCAAATCGCACTAACAACGGAAACAACAACTATATGAGGGCTATTCTTGAGAAGGATAGACTCGACGGAACTAATTTCCTCTATTGGTACCGAAATTTGAGAATTGTTCTCACGATAGAAAAGAAAGAGCATGTCTTAGAGACACCTCTTCCCGAGGAGCCTGGTGAGGGCGCAACAGTCGCGGCTCACACTGCCTATAGTAGGCAAAAGGATGTCTCGCAGGAAGTTTCCTGCGTCATGCTGGCGTCTATGACCCCTGAACTTCAAAAGCAATTTGAGTTCTTGGGTGCATATGACATGGTTCAGCAGCTCAAGAGTCTGTTCCAGGAACAGGCGAGGATTGAGAGATATGACGTCGCTAAGGCTATACTCGATGCCAAGCTCGAGAAGGGCAAGCCAGTGAGTCCTCATGTTCTTCGAATGATTGGATTATTCGAGAGAATGGGGAGGCTAGGCAATGAATATAGTCGTGAAATGGCTACTGATATCATACTCCATTCATTGCATGACGGGTTTGACCAGTTCATAATGAATTATAACATGAATGGAATGGAGAAATCTCTGAATAAGCTTCACGGGATGCTTAAAACAGCAGAGAAGAACATAAGGCTTAGTCCTAAGCGAGATGTTCTAATGATATCAAAGGGAGAGAGGTTTAAAAAGGCAAGTAAGGGAAAAGGGAAGGCTAAGGCACGCTTCACTAAGGGCAATGACAAGGTCATTGCGCCTAAAAGTGGTAGCAAGGCCAAAGCTGTGGATCCTAACACTTGTTTGTACTGCCGAAGGCTAGGCCATTGGAAGAAAGATTGTCCCAAGTACCAGGAGGACTTGAAGAGTGGAAATGTTGCCACTACCTCTGGTATTTTTGTGATAGACATTCACTACTCTGATTCTACTTCATGGGTATTGGATACCGGTTGTGGTTCTCACATTTGTTCAAATGTGCAGGGACTCACAAGAAGTAGAAGGCTTGGAAAAGGTGAAGTGGACCTACGAGTCGGGAATGGAGCTAGAGTTGCTGCATTGGCTGTAGGGACCTATAGTTTGTCATTGCCCTCGGGGCTTGTATTGGAACTTAATAATTGTTATTTTGTACCAAGTATTAGCAAGAACATTATCTCTGTTTCAGTATTGGATACTGAGGGATTTTCGTTTATGTTTAAAGATCGTAATTGTTCTTTTTACTTAAATGATATGTTTTATGGTGATGCACGTTTGGAACGTGGGCTTTACTTGCTAAATCTTGACAAACCAATCTATCACATTGATAATAAGAAGTTCAAATCAGATGATTCTAACCCTGCCTATCTGTGGCATTGTCGTTTAGGCCATATAAATGAGAAACGGATTCAAAAACTCCATAGAGATGGTCTCTTGGACTCGTTTGACTTTGAGTCTTACGAGACATGTGAATCGTGTTTAATGGGTAAAATGACAAAAACACCTTTTCTAGGAAAAGGTACTCGAGCAAGTGATTTGTTAGGTCTTATACACACGGATGTATGTGGACCTATGAGCACGATGGCAAGAGGAGGGTATTATTACTTCATAACTTTTACCGACGATTTAAGTAGATATGGTTATGTTTACTTAATGAGGCAAAAGTCGGAATCTTTTGAGAAATTTAAAGAGTTCCAAAATGAAGTCGAGAATCAGCTTGGTAAGACTATAAAAGCCATTCGATCAGATCGAGGTGGTGAGTACATGAGTCATGAGTTTGATGATCATCTTAAAGGTCGTGGTATAGTATCACAATTGACCCCTCCTGGAACGCCACAACTAAATGGCGTGTCTGAAAGGAGAAATCGAACATTGTTAGACATGGTTCGATCTATGATGAGTCAAGCTGAACTTGCAAAGATCATTTTGGGGACATGCTTTAGAGATCACGCTTTACCTTTGAATAGAACACCGTCCAAAGCGGTTGAAAAGACTCCATATGAGATATGGAAAGGGAAGGTCCCTAATTTGTCTTTTCTCAAGATTTGGGGATGCGAAGCCTATGTCAAACGCTTGGCGTCTGACAAGCTTGCTCCAAAGTCTGATAAGTGTCTCTTTGTGGGGTATCCAAAAGGGACACAAGGCTATTACTTCTACAATCGTTCCGAGAACAAGGTATTTGTGGCTCGGAATGCTTTCTTCTTAGAAAGAGAATTTCTTTCCAAGAGAAAGAGTGGGAGTAAAATAGATCTTCAAGAGATCCAAGAGCCACAAATTGATCCTCCTATCTTAGAGAATGAGGAGAATCAAGAAGTTTTAGAAACTGTCCCTGTGGTTCAGCCTGTTCGTAGGTCGAGTAGGGAAAGTCGCCAACCTGATAGGTATCTTGGATACTTGATCACTGATGGTGAAATATTACTTTTAGAATGTAATGAACCTACAACCTATAATGAAGCTTTGGCGGGACCCGACTCCGATAAATGGCTTGAGGCCATGAAATCCGAGATGGATTCCATGTACGAGAATCAAGTTTGGAACTTGGTTGACTTGCTGACTTGCAAGAACTGTCAAGTGCAAGTGGGTTTTCAAGGTGAAAACTGACATGGAAGGAAACGCGACCGTTTTCAAAGCAAGGTTGGTTGCAAAAGGTTTTACTCAAGTTCATGGTATTGACTATGACGAGACCTTTTCTCCCGTCGCTATGCTTAAATCCATTCGGACTATCCTAGCTATTGCTGCATATTTTGATTATGAGATATGGCAGATGGATGTAAAAACCGCCTTCTTAAATGGTTTATTGGAGGAGGATGTGTATATGACACAACCTGAAGGTTTTGTAGATCCTAGAAATGCTGGGAAGGTATGCAAACTTCAGAAATCCATTTATGGATTGAAGCAGGCATCACGGAGTTGGAATGTTCGTTTCAACCAAGTAATCCAAGAGTTTGGATTTTCTAGGTGTGAAGAAGAACCTTGTGTATACAAGAAATTCAGTGGGAGTAAGGTTACCTTTCTTGTTCTGTATGTCGATGACATACTACTCATTGGAAATAACGTTCCTATGCTAGAGTCCGTGAAGGATTGGCTACGGAAGAATTTCGCAATGAAAGATTTAGGGGAAGCACAATACATATTGGGCATTAAGATCTATAGAGATAGATCAAAGAGAATGTTAGGACTTAGTCAAACTACCTATCTCGATAAGGTACTTGATAAGTTTAACATGAAAGACTCTAAGAGAGGCTTTCTGCCCATGGGTCAAGGCATCTGACTTAGCAAGACTCAAAGGTCCAAATGGGAGCTGATGAGCGAAGCAAGATGAGTAGGATTCCTTATGCATCAGCAATAGGATCTATCATGTATGCGATGATATGTACACGTCCCGATGTCTCGTATGCTTTGAGTATGACGAGCAGGTACCAGTCAGATCCTGGTGAGAAACACTGGACCGCTGTTAAGAATATCCTGAAGTACCTTAATAGGACTAAGGACAGATTCTTAGTATACGGTGAAGAGGATAAGCTAAGTGTCCTAGGGTACACTGATGCTAGCTTCCAAACAGATAAAGATGACTTTAGATCCCAGTCGGGATTCGTCTTTACTCTTTATGGAGGAGCTGTTAGTTGGAAGAGTGCAAAGCAAACGACCATTGCCGATTCTACTTCAGAAGCTGAGTACATAGCTGCCTCGGAGGCAGCAAAGGAAGCAGTATGGATTCGAAAATTCATTACTGAGTTGGGTGTTGTCCCTAGCATTGCCGACGCAGTAGTTCTCTATTGTGATAATAGTGGAGCTATTGCTCAAGCGAAAGAGCCTAGAGCACATCACAGATCCAAACATGTGCTCAGAAAGTTTCACCTTATTCGAGAGATCATTGATCGAGGTGATGTGACTGTTTGCAAGGTCGACACGGATGCCAATGTGGCAGATCCATTAACTAAACCCCTATCGCAGGCAAAGCACGAGGTGCATACTGCTGCAATAGGCATCAAGCGCATTGTAGAATGGCTATGATGTAATTGTTTTAAATTTGATTGTAAAACAATTGTTATGCTCATCTTGTATGATATTTAATCATTAATCATTCAATCTTGGTTTAATTGAGTGATGTCCAAAATAATTTTGTCTCCAAATAGGTTGTCAGATCATGTCTGGGCAATGAAACCCTATTATGGCGAACTGGAGATGTTAATTATGGTTGTCCTGGTCAGGTTGTCAAGTAGGGACATTGATGACCCATAATGACTAGTATGTGAGTTGATTAACGATCTTGTTTCATGATCTAGGACGTTGGACGTCCAAGTCATTCACATGGATACACGATGGTGCGTGTATTGGACTGACCCGCAGTGAGAATTCTATAAGTCTAAGAAGTCATAAGAATATCTCACTATGACTTGGAGTCGGTTCCTTAGACCTGAGTTTATCGCATAGAACTTGTACGAGAATTAGTTTGCTTTGACAGTGTCCAACGCCATGCCGTGAAAGGGGGCAATAAAGGCACTTGTTGGGTGGCTATGAAACGTATGGAGGGACATGGATAGACAAGATGGGATTGTCCTCCTAATTTATAGATTAGGATTGGTGTCTCTAGGCCACTTGGAGAGTTGAAACTGTTAAATGCGTACACGCTCGGATGGATTGACCGAACAATCATCTGGTGTACAGTTTAGCTCAGAGTCCAAGAAAGCCTGAAATAGACATAGGGGTGACTTGACACTTACCTTATGTTCAGGCGAGACATTAAGAGACAAGGGAATTGAAGATGCACATCTAGCTCGTTTGCACACTTGTTTCGGACAAGTGGGAGATTGTTGGAGATACTAGGTGTCCGTCAACAATTGTGCATTGACTTCGTAGAAGTCATGGACCAAAATATGAGATTATGATAATCGGATAAATTGGGTGGTTATAATGTCTTGCTAGAGGCCGCTTATGATCTTAATATTTAGAATATTCTACCAATTTAGTCTGGTCCAATTGGGTCACACAATCTGCATTCTAATGGATTAATTCATGGTTAATTGGCATAATTAGATTAGTGCATTAACCTTTCGGGTTAGACTCGAGAACTTGTGTTTATACCGTGATCTATAGTAGATCGGGAAGCGGCCTCGGGATGCGTGCCACACTCGTGCATGCATGACAAGTGTCACACATGACAAGTGGCGAGAAGTGGTCATGCATTGGCCAACATAAAGGTGCTCTTTGATTGGCCCTTATGTTGGTGCATTTTGGTTGGTGTTTGTCTAATGATTATGTCTAACATTATCATTATAATGTGCACTAAATGGCTGCAAAATTTACAACAACTTTGCATGCCAAAAATCAGCCAAAACATACCAAAAGAAACCGAGAAAGAGAGGAGAGAAAACAAGAGGAAAAACTTGGTTTTTCCTCCATTGTTTCTAGCTTAGAGCTTGCTCCTACACACAAGTTCACATCATCCTTTTACGGTTCTAGTAAACCAAGAGAGGAGTAATCCAAGGGTACTAGTGGACTTCAATTGAGGAGCAACATTTGGGGCTCTCGGGTTAATCTCGTCAATACCGGTGGAAATCACGCTACGAGGGTATAACTTCTAACTTGAGCTTGTTTACATATGATTCGATCTTGTTTTGTGTCTAATTTATTACGCCTTAGTATTAGACACACCTTCATCGGGTTGGGTCGACTTATTTCAGGTCAGAATTTGTTTCGGGTATCGAGATGAAATGGTTATATCTGATCGGGTTTCGGGTAATATTGGGTCGGGTAATTTGGTTATCAAGTCTACTAACAGTTTACATCGGGTCAATTGTAATTTGTTAATGTTAAATCAGTTTTAGTTTTATTTTTCCCAATACTAAAACTTGAAAAACATAAATTTTATTTGATCATCTAATTATAAATATATTTTGAATCAAGTTTAGCCATAATTTAAATATAACATATATCTTATAATATGAGCCAAATTTAACAAAACTCAAATTGTAAGCATGGTTTTGTCAATATAAATAATGGAATTACTACGATTTGGTTTACAAATATGAACATAAATATTGCTCGGATCAAGCGCGGTCATCTTAGCATTGAATCTAATCTAATCTTGAATCAAACCTAATATAATATCAAGTAACCATATTCATACTTTTGATGGATGATGAGGCCATGTTCTTTACGGCTTAATTTCACCCCATATAAGTTCAACTCGGTTCTTATAAGTCCAATTTTGCAGTTTCAGCTCAGCTCTTATAATTTACGACCATTATAAATTTAGCTATGGTGCTCAGCCTAAGCAAGCACAAATTTTGAAACAAAAAAGTTTAATTTAGAATCTATAAATTAATCACAGCTATAATAAGTTCAACCTCACACTTATAAATTCAGTTCCAATAAAAAAAAAGTGAGACCGTACTCCGATTAAAGTTGACTAAGAACATGTTCTTTCTGACTTTTTAGAGTTGAGCTGAATCGAATCAATCGAAATGAATCGAATCGAATCGAATCGAAATGAATGAATTGAATCGAATCGAATTGAATCGAATGAATCGAATCGACTCGAATGAAGCTAAACTGAAATGAAATGAATGAAATTCAATTAAATAATATAATGTCTTTGAATCGAATAAATGCGAATGGAATCGAAGTGGTGAATTGAATCGAACTAAATCGAATGAATGAATCAGATCGAATCGAAAGGAATGAATCGAATCGAATGAAATAAAAGAACCGGTCCTAGACAAATGACAACTAAGGACTTGTTCCTTCCAACTTATTTCACCATTTGATTCGATTCACCACTTCGATTCGATTCGATTCGATTAGCTCCATTCGATCGATTCGATTCATTCCACTTCACTTCGATTCGATTCGATTCCAAAGCTATGTTATAAATTTGAACTTCATTCGATTCGATTCGATTCGATTCATTCGATTGATTCGATTCGATTCATTCATTTCGATTGATTATTCGATTGATTCGATTGATTCAGCTCTAAAAAGTCCGAAATAACAGGTCCTAAGTGAACTAATCTATTCGTTTTTTATCTATTGATCACGTTTTTTTTTTTTAATGAAATATTTAGTCTCTAGTTGACAAATTTAAGAAATCAATGGGTTATACACTTATACTCCCACTTTCTCCACGTTTAGAATGCATCAAGCCAACAACCCGAACATATTAATTATTAACAATAAAAACATTCTTCTCCACTATTCCCAATTAATTTCCCATCACTTAATTAACCTAACAAATAACAACCCACTCATCCGATTATATTTATCAATTTACCACCATTAAAATTCAATACCAATACTTCTTAGTGCATACTGCATACCCTTGATTAAATTATCGTAATTAAACACAGTGGCAAAAATTACACAAGTTAATTAAGTACGTTCTCATTATCATGCAGCTTATATAATGTAAATTTCAAATAATAGTGTCGAATATTTTATACTTGACGAATTACATTAACCTCGTGTAAATACATAATACATACTCCGTCTGTTTAAGTACAATTACTTGTGGTCCATTATATTTAAATTTATAAGATTGATTTTGAATTATAGAACAATGAACCTTATAATAGAATAAATGACTACCATTCAGTACAATAATATTCATTTAATGCAATAAATCATACAAATTTATAGAAAATATTATTTAAATTAGGTTTTTAAGTCGAGTCGGGTGTTATCGAGTTCATCTTCGGTTCGAGCTGTTTGACATTCGGGTTTTAGTTAGGTCGGGTGTTATCGAGTTCGGGTGATGTCATTTTCGGTTACGATTAGTTTTCAGGTTATTGTGGGTCGGAGTGGGTCGATTACGGGTGTTAAGATTTGGTTTTATTCTCGAGTGTCAAGTGGGTCAAATATCGGGCGAGTCGAGTCAAATTTGTCGAGTCGAGTCGGATTTTGCCAGCTCTAAATATGTGACACCGTTTTTAGAAAACGTCATATTGCCTTGGAAGAAACACAATTATATTATTTAATAACAAATTTAATTAACAACTTCCATAATACAACTAGCTTTAGGTTATTGACTTATTGTACATAAAAATATTTTGTGGACAACCCAATAAATCATGTGTCACTTCTTACATTTCTTTAATCTAATAAAAAAAATGCTTTAATAGACTTATATCTTTAGTTTTTGGATATTTAAGTTAACCATTTGAAAAACATTTTAGTAAAGTCATTTGTAAAATATCTAGTGTAAACCATTTTAGTGTAAAGTCATTCAATTTGTCATCTCTAATATTTTAGTGTATACCATTTTAGTGTAAAATCATTTTAGTGTGAAGTCATTTGTCATCTCTAATAATGCGCAATAGATATCTCAAGCGGTCAAACTACGTTGTAGGAAATTATAATATTTCATTACTTAAATATCCGATTACATGACTTAAAAAAAAAACCCCCCGATTACGTACATGACTGAAATTATGATAAGGACTTCAACTTTTAATATTGCAAATTAAGTAAGTCCAATATCAAAATAGATATATTAATTTATGAACACCACCCCTTCAAATTAATATTGAAGCTTCTTCACACTTGAAACCCGACTTCCACAGCTTTTCACTGCAACCCTTCTCTTGCTACGGCATGCAGGCGATGGGGTGAAAAGTTCCGGTTCGCTTTCTTCATATTCCTCCACCATAGGACGCTTGCCGCTCCACTTATTTTTGTCTTCAACGCGTGGTCTCTTCAATTCGGCTCGTGGAGGGAGGAGTTTTTTGCGACGTAGATACACTTGGAGGCCAGGCGATGGGATTCAAGGGCGGTTGTTGAGAAATAGGGCATCAGAAGGGGGGTCTCGCCCACTTCCACGTGGAGAAACTGGCTCAACGACGGCAGGAGCAATCTTTTCAGCCACAATGGGCGCCACCACAGGTGCAACAACCACAGCAGGAGGTGGAGGTGGGATTATGACCAGAACAGCTGGCATGAAATCCTCGTTTTCCACCCTCACTATACACATATCGACCTCCACCTGTTGGAGTACCCAAACTCCATTAACACTTTTGTAGTACAATTTGTCCACATCAACTTCTGCTGAAAACATTAGATTGAAGAACTCCTCGTAAATATTCTTTATGAGATCATTTCGGGACGAAGGCAGACGAGACACAGCTTCGACAACGCTACGAGGCCCCACTTCTCTTAACATCTCTCTTACAAACAACCTTGTTGCAACCAAATCCCTAACATGTTCCTTTCTCTCATGTGACATTTTGAATTTTTTTTCTTTTTCAGAATAAATATGTGGATGAGTGATATATTTTTGTGACAAGAAAAGGTTGATTACTTGTGCATTTATAGGCTAATGTTCTACAAAAGTTTTCCCTCCAAAAGTTATAACCTCACTTAAAATTTTCCCTCCAAAATTAGAACCTCGCTTATAAATTTCCCTCCACAATTTAGTCTTAACACACTCATAACCCTACTTACCTACTGCTCTTGTGAAAGTTAAGAGTATGGAGTATAGTACGGAGTATAAGTTACTCGGTATACTTTACTATAACTAAACATGGCCCAACTAAATTGTCCATATACGAGTGTGTCTAATTTAAACGAACTAAATGTCTACACCGACAAAAGAGTCTACCGTTGAAAAATGATTTATGAATAGGAAAGCGATATATTCCACATTTTCTTTTTTTTGTCGTATAATAAATAGCTGACCCGTTTAAAATTAAGATGGATATGTATTAAATAAAATTATACCTGTCATAACAAATATATTTGGTTTGTTTCAGGCAGTGGCGGATCTTGAACACTTTTTTTTGGGGGGGCCGATACATAATAGTGAAGCATACATTCATTTTTCTTGTTACAAGAAAGGTCACTAAGTTCGTTTTGCACATGTATAACATATTTTCGCGACATAATTTTAACCACGATAGCTACATAAAAATATTGCACCAGAATGAATATGATACTCATGTAGCAATAGGTGATACAAATTTGATCTATAAATGAAATCAAAATTACTATTCTATCTATTTCAATCAACCCTATGCTTTTAAATATACGGAGTATTTTTCATGGCTAGTTGCTTAATTGTGTACTCCGTATATACTAACTTGTTCGACACTAATCCATATTCTATTGTAGTTGCAATTTGTAAAGTAGTATAATGTAATATCCATAATATGTATTTGTAGCTTATTAGAATTTTCTATTGTACGGATGAATATTATTAATATAAAAGTGTTTACTATCCATGGTAATATAAAATTGTTTCCACCCAAAAATAAAAATAAAAAATAAAAAATAAAAAATAAAAAAAAAATCAAAACAGCATAATATAACCCAAAAAATCAAAATTACTATGCTAGGATTTGAACCTTAGACCTCCCAAATATAAGTGTAAGGTACTTACCATTATGCTACTTCAAATTATTATGCAAGTAATATTTCATTAATTGTAATTATAAAAAATGAGAGGGGGGGCCAGGCTCCTTTCCAAGTGCACCAAGGTCCGCCTCTGTGTAAAATCTTTCAGCTAAAATATTTCTGTTATTGTATTTTGGGTCCATGGTTTCTAAATGTTTGGACTTTATAAACAAAATGGGCCTCATATTCCTCATTTCTTTTTCCCTACAAGTTAATTATATTTCGGGCTATCATTACTTTGGACTGTTTCACATCATTTTTGGGCCTTACACACAAACCCAAAAAAATTCATTTAATTCCCTTACGTTTTCCATTCAAAATAAAATTGTTACTCACTTTCCTCCAAATAACGATTCAAACATTTTTCCACTAAAACTCGTCTACGTTTTACCATTACCGTATGTAATCACAATTTCAGCTTAAGTTTTTCTTCGTATATCGTTTCAACTTCTTCAATTATGATACTTGAAATATAATCACTTTTCGAATACAATTACGTCAACCAACATTGAATTCAATTGTTTTCAATTACACTCGGTTCAATTAAAAAACGTTCATGTTCAATTCATTCCAACAAAATTGTATTCAATCCATTCAATTTACACTACAACATTCCCATTTACAACTCTTAATTTCGATAGCGGATTACTTCTACGAAGTAATTTAGATGAAACAAGCATAAAAGTTGAATTGCAAACATAACATTTGCAATTATAACAAACATAACATCGTAATTTAGATGAACAAGCTAAATTGTTGAATTACAAACATAAAATTCGTCACAACTATTACACAAACTTTTCATCAACATGTTTTACCTTATAAACAAAAGACTTAATAAAAAAATTATGACAAACATAAACCAAGAAGTAATTAAAAGTGTAATTGTCGTTGTTTTTGCGGTGGTAGCATAAGCAAGATTGTCTTTCAACTTCTTCTTTTCAACCTTCATTTTTGCAAGTTTCCTCTCCAAATTGAAGTTCAATTCAATAACCTTCCTATCCATTTTCATTTCTTCCGCTTCCGCCGACGGACGCTTACAAGGCGATTCATCTCCCCACTTGAAGAACCCACAATCATCAGTCTGCAAATGTATTCACAAATTTATATCAATTTATCAACAATTGAAAATAAAATCATTTCTTTAAATTATTGTCCAAAAATATACATTCCATTGAGGACACCTAAAAAATTTTCGCCCTTTATTGACACTATTTTTTCTCACAACTTGATCAGTGGCGGGAAGATTATGCTTACATTTCCAACCACAAGATTCACTACTAAAATTATTACCCTTACTCATTGTGAATTTGAAATAAAGGATGAACAAAGGTCTTTTTTTTTTAAAAAAAAAAAATAAATTATTACTGTATTACGGAAATAAATGTGTGGGAAACAATTGATTATCTATAAATAATTATGAAATACAACAATTAAAAATATGAGTTTAAAAATATGAGGTTGAAGAAGAAGTAGGTCGAAAATGAAAAAAAATGGGAACATGAAATGAAAATCAGTTAATAAAGTATGAAGTCTATATTAAAAATATATATATATAAATATAATAAAAGGACCCACAAATCATCCTATTCAAATTTCAAATTTTAAACCAGCAAAATTTTTAAAAACAACAAAATTTTGGAACCCACTCACGTTTACACGTGGCAATTTTTGATTCGTTGGTGTGTACATGAATTACACACCATGTGTATCTCTAGCCTTTTCGGTATGTGTATCATCTTCCAAATTTATGCCCTCCAAAATTCTAAGTCAACCACTTTCTATCAATCTTTTATCTACTAAATGACAGTGTATGCTGATGTCATCTATGCCAAGTGTCGCAATTCTATTAAAAATTTTCCCGCCAAGTGCAATTGGTGACGTAATAATTATGTTATGTTATGTATCTATATTAATTATATATAACAAAAACCATCCTACACACAATTTTCCCTCCAATTTCCCCTCTAACTTTTTTTTTATCCCTTTTATTTTATTTTTCTATCCCTTTTATTTTATTTTATTTTATTTCCTTTTTGAAATTATGTCATATAAGTAAGTCAATATCTTTTATGACAACATAGTATTTTTTTTATTTTTATCTCTTAAACTATCCATTTTTATTTAATGTGTTTTCAATATAACATTTTAAGCGAATTTTACCATATTAATATAATAACTAATGAATTTTAAGACAATGTATTGCGATATTTTGATCGGTTTTTGCCACATTATGATATATTTTAAAATAAATTTATAACTATATCTGTAAATAAAAACAATAGATATTCCATTATTCTATTTGCTTTGTTACAATTTTCAACGATTCTATCATCTAAATTTTGATAGTTAATTAAGAAAAATCAAAAGTAACACTTTTAAACCTATTAAACGGGTTAATTAGAAGATAATTACGGGTCGAATAAATGGGTTACAAGTTAAATAAATACGCGGTCAGGTAAAATACAGTTTGTTGTATTTTGGGTCTAAGAATACGTGTTTATTTAGGTTGCATTTATATTATTACTACGAAGTATTCTTATTTTAATTTAATATTTAATCCAATTACCAAAATTTTCAATTAACTATTAACTTATTTTTATACATCCCGTGCATCTATGCCCGGGTATTATGCTAGTATGTGTATATATGAAAAAATAAAAATAAAATTACTACAATATCTTTCCTTATAATCTATAATAATCTTATACTATATGTTAACTAAATAATATTGTGAAACTTACAGTGCATTAATTACATAAAAGATTATTTCATCTATTAATTATTTAATTTATTTAATTATTACTATTCAATTATTTTAAAATAGAGAATTACTACGGTAACAAGTTAAACAGTTTAACTTAAGTAAGGTTATTTCCTATATATATAAAAATTGCTTTCATGTTGCATTAATTATTACTAAAGGAATATTTTCTCTATTAATCATCTAACTATTTAGTTGTAAGAAATATACGGAGAAAGTAAGATAAAAATTACATTCACATTATTTTTCATTAAGAGTTCATAGCATAAGATAAATAATTAGGTATTACACAATAAAAATTAATTGTTGAGATTTTCAATTAACTAATGTATTTGAAAAATACAATATCTTTAATAAACGTGCATACAAGCGAGTCTAAACTCTAAACTATGTAGTACTTCATCTTACCTTTATTTACTTTTTTTTTATCAACTATAACAAATATTTACTAAAAATAATGGACAACTAAATAAACCGCGTATTTATGCACGGGAGCTATACTAGTAGACGACTAATATAAAGTCACACAACTCAACTCACAAACAAAACTTTAATAAACGTAATTTTATCCTATCAAAAGACACCACGTCAATTTCTTACGACACATACCATCCAATCACATTCATGCATCATCAATTAAAATTTAAGTCAAATCCATTATTCATTTTTAATCTTTTTGACTCTTTTTCCCTACCATTTCAACCTTAATCTTCATCTTCCTTCTCTCTCTCCTCTCTCAATTCTTAGAGGAGAGATTAATCAAACAATTGATTAACTAAATTAATCAACATAATTTGACACTATCCAAAATTACACCCCTAATTTTTTATATTTTTATTTTTCATTTTAATTTAAAATAAAACCATGGTTTGCTTCAAAATAATTATTTCAATGATTGTAATAATGGGATTAATGCAGGCATCAAAATCCCTAAGATTTGACATGCAAACAGGTGACACAAAATGCATATCAGAAGATATAAAGAGCAATTCATTGACTGTTGGAAAATATCATGTTATTAATCCCAATGAAGGCGCCCCTTTGTCGGACGCCCTCAAAATTACTGTCCGGGTAATATGAGACGGTTGTATGCGTACAACTTTAAAGGTTATGAAACAGGTTTACTGTATGCATACAATTGGACTCCAATTTCGTTTCTATGGTTACATGAAATGGGTCGGTTGTCTACACACAGTAATCGTGTTTTGTTTTGTTTTGAATTTAATTAACTCTGTATATCTCTGTTTGTATAAAACGGTCGTTTTATTTGAATAAAGACGTCTACTTGTTTTGTGGAGACTATTTTTATTACTTTGATATGTGGGAGTTATTATTTATGTGGTAGAGGTAGTTTGTACGTGATTTTTTGACCTTAAATTTTATATAAAGTTTATAAATCTAAGAAATATAAAAATATGTTAATGGATATCGAAAAGAGAATTGATTATTTGGAATGTGAGAAAGTTATATGCTAAAAAATTGGGAGAATATGTAATATGAAATGGTCCATTGTTGTGCATGGAGAATGATAGTGAAACTAGGTACTTATACAACGGTCTTATTTTAAACATGTACCGTATCAGTCTGATCAAAGTTACGTGGGAATTATGATATGAAGTGGGTTTATTGTAACCAAGTCATAGGTTTGGAATGTACATAACATAGTCTCGTTTGAGTTTTGTAGATCAATTATTATGCTTGTATGAGACGATCAATTTGATTGAGAGTGTTGAAGTGCATTTTGTAGGTAACATCTGCATATGGGAATAATTATCATTCAGCAGATAAGGTTGAGTCGGGTCAATTTGCATTTACAGCAGTGGAAGCGGGTGACTACATGGCGTGTTTTTGGACTGAGGAGCATAAACCAGCAGCGACGTTGACGCTTGATTTTGAATGGAAGTCTGGTGTTGCTGCTAAGGATTGGGGAAGTGTTGCTAAAAAGGGCTCCATTGATGTAAGTTCGTCTGGTTATTTTTCATACAGTGGTTGTCGATTCACTCATTTGGGTCGAATGTTTGGCTTCCACTTATTGGGTTACACAACCAGTTGTAGTTCACCCATCTCAAAGTTGTTGAGCTTTTATACAAACTTGTTGATCAAAGGCACACATACATACAACCGGTAGTATAGTTGTTTTTCCCTTGTTCTTCTTGGTATTAAATATGACTTTTGGGTGACATCGAATTGCTTTACTGTAGATGTTTAGATGATGATGATTAATGATAGATAATTCTAATGACTTCTCAAGTTAAATCGTTCAAGTTAAATCGTATAGTTTGTATCCCGTATTGTGGTTTATCCTGCCGTATGAGTGGCTTTTTCGATAGAAACATAAAAGACGATATTAGATGGTTAGGCTTTAAGGGTGGAGATATGATGAAAATTAATCTTCCTCCGCTCGACTATATTAGGTTGTAAGCAGAATCATTTGAGAAAAACATTTGCTTAAATGAATATTTTCTTTGCACCAGATCATGGAACTAGAGTTGAAGAAGTTGATGGATGTCGTCGATTCAATACATGAAGAAATGTTTTATCTTCGCGATAGGTGAGTTTCGTTTTCCTTTATGCTCAACTGAGGAGGAATTAATAGTCGGTGTTGTTCCAAACTTGTGTTATTGCCATTGATGTTTCAGGGAAGCAGAGATGCAAGAGTTGAACCGATCAACTAACTCAAGAATGTACTGGTTGAGTTTCCTTTCGCTGCTTATTTGCTTATCAGTCGCGGGATTGCAAGTATGGCACTTGAAAACCTTTTTTGAGAGAAAAAAGCTACTTTGAGTTAGGGAACAAGATATTACAGTTCCGTTTTTGTCCTTGTAAAATTCGTGAACCCTCAGTAAATGTAGTTGTTCGGCGATAGTTTATAGGGATACCACATGGATATAACCTTAATGTCTTTCAATGTTGGTTCTATGTGGTTGTTCGAGCATTTGAAACCATACAGGCTATTGAATTGTTATACATGGGTGTTTTCTCGGAATGTTATTATGTGAAAACGGTTATATGCGTATAGGGATTTAGTATGAAGTCCTTCGATCGTAAACATATAATGCTTTGATATGATATGCTACGTGGTGGATCCGATGAAGCTAATCCGATTCAAATAACCTAGTCTTTATTGACCCAGCTTGACTTGCCGAGAAACAATAACTCAAATTAATTTGACTTAATCAGATCCAACATGAATATTGTTGACATTGAACAAACCGTTAATCCAATTAACTCGATAGAAAAATTTACACCCAAAATATACCAGAGTTGAAGATTCACACGAAACTTCTATTCTGTTTCTAATACAAACGTACTTAAAAAATATCTGACTCGTGCGTAGCTAACCTGATTGCCTAATCTAACGTCTCTATTTATTGTCGTCAACTATACACTTGCGTGAGTTGTGAGTGTATAAACTGGAAGAATTGACATGAGTGATTTGTAGGAAACAGCTACATAAAAACTGTGTGAGAAGAATTTGAATTATTTTAGACCATGTCGATAACTTGTTACCATCGCACTACTAAAGATGTCATATTCTAGTGGTTGAGATGGTTGTCCTCTGACTAATAGATAGCAGCTTCATTGTCACTCGTCTTCACGAAAATTGATTGTTTATATTGTGCCAGCTCTATTGGCGGGTCAATGGCGCAGTCGAAGGGAAATTATGCATTCAATTTTGAGAAGGTTTTTAAATCAGAAAGTCAATAGACAGAATACATAAACAATTACAAGCAGCAAATACTATAATAATGGTGGTACTACTAATAATACAATCATTTTTTTAATGAAATTCTAAGCTTCCTTGTTCAGTCAAACAAATCTTTTAATCATTTAGAGACTTATAAACTCAGTTCTGATGATTTATTGAGTTTCTGTAGATATATGATTTGAGTTTCTAATGATAACTTGGCTGATCAAAAAATCAGTTCCGATGATACTCGTTCTTACCCTGATAGCATCATCGATTCTTGGCTCAGTTTCATCTAAAATCCCGACTTACAGGTATATCACCTGCCAAGCGAAGAACTCCTACACGTCAGGCAGTGCATTTGAAGTCAATCTGAATGAAACCCTTTTCGGTCAACTCCGACCGAAGGACTCCAAAGTCAAGTTCTCCAACTCCTCCACAGGCTCTGGTGCAGACCAAGTCAACGCCCTTTTTTACTGTGCAGGCGATGTTGATGCTCAGACCTGTCAGGGTTGCATTGAGGCTGCAACAAATAAGATAACAGATATCTGCAAATTCTGTAAAGAAGGGATTGTTTGGTTTGAAGAATGCACCTTACGATATACTAACCGTACCATTTTCTCCATTGATGAGGAGACTCCTAGTTTTCTGTACTACAACGGCACTGGCATTGTAAACGAATACCGTCTTGATAAATATGAGGCGACATTTGACAGCACAACTGATGCGCTCATAGTGCAGGCCGCTTTCGGTAAGGGAACCTTGCAGGGTTTTGCCACTAAAGAGGTGAATCTGTCATCGTTTGAAGTGATACGCAGCCTTGCTCAGTGCACGCCTGATATAGTGGGTCCTGCATGTTACAAGTGTTTGAAGGCCGCTCTCCAACAAAGGGATACATGGGCCCACACTATGGTGTTTCTTCCAAGCTGCTTCTTTAGGTACGACTTCTATGAAACGATGGTGTCTCCATCCCCTCGATCCGATTCACATGATTTTCCAGGTATGCCATGATCATTAGCAAAAGAAATCTAGTTCTGTGTTGCATGGTTCGGTGTTTAATTGAACTCATCGAAAGGTCTCTTATTGATTTCTTATCTGATATACTCGTGTTTCCTGTCATTTGTGTCAGCTTTATACATCATCCTTATAGTTGTGTTGCCTGTTGTGTTGATTGTTGCTGCTGTGATTGGATGCCCTAGATTATGGAAACACTGGTCACAAGGTAAATCTGAATCATGTTTTCCTCTTTAGCTGTTGTATATGACCTTTCAGTGTGTACTGAGTTCATTCCTTTCTCCTCCATTCCTCCCATAATAGACAATCCGCCGCTTAAGCTGCGACCACATGATGGAGGCAGGGTGCAGGCGTTGACACGGTATACATTTTCACAAGTGGAGACAATGACAAATGGGTTTCGGCAGCAAATTGGAAAAGGCGGTTTTGGAGTGGTGTTTCATGGTTGCTTGTTAGATGGCTCTAGAGAAGTTGCTGTCAAGGTGCTTTATGAGGATGATGCTCCCATGCAATTTAGCAATGAGGTATACGACTTTCCATTTTGTTTCACGGAGTTAGACGCTGAATCTTGTTCTTTGAATACAATGGAAGAAGTTAACTATGATCTGTGACTCTGTGACTCTGTGTCTAAGCTTAACATAATGTTTTTGCGCAGATTGACGTGTTTGCAAAGATTTCTCACAAAAACTTAGTTTCTCTACTTGGTTACTGTGAAGACGGAACTAAATTGGCTTTAGTATATGAGTATATGGATAATGGGGACTTGAGAACTCTTTTGTCAGGTAACCATAAATTTATTCAACTGACTCTGAAACGCGTTGTCATATCGTGCAAGGCTAACCTAACCTTTTCATGCGCAGAGAATGCAGGTTCGCTAAGCTGGACAGATCGCCTGAAGATAGCTATTGACACAGCTGAAGGTTTGAGTTCTACCTATTCTCTGAAAAAACCCCTGTTTATGTCTGAGTGGCTTTTTCGATCACTGTATAATCTGTAGAATGTATGCTGCAGGACTGCATTACCTGCACAGATATTGTGAAGTTCGTATAGTGCACAGGGATGTGAAACCTGCCAATGTACTGCTAAATCGAAACCTTCAAGCAAAAGTGGCAGATTTTGGATTTTCTAAAATCTTCCCAGAAAAAGATGTGACCACTTTGCCTACACGGGTCGTGAGTTCACCTGGTTACACTGCTCCTGAGTAAGCTTCATAATAATCTAATTGATCAGAATGACAAATTTCCATTATCACTTAGACTTAGAGGATTCTCCGCATGCGGTGGAAAAAATGTGCAGGTATTCCACAACTGGACTGCTTAATGAGAAGGTTGATGTTTACAGCTTCGGGGTTGTTTTGCTAGAGCTGATCACAGGCAAGGATGCGACAAATTTGGTCAGATGGTTTGTCAACCTGTTTAACAAAGGGGATATAGAAAGCATTCTGAATTCAAGGATGAAAAGAACTAATCAACAAGAGCCTGATAGCGGATCTGTTTGGGAGGCAGCAGAACTAGCGTGGGCATGTGTACAAGAAAATGAGACGAAAAGGCCGGACATGTGGAAAATCGTTGTAAAACTGAAGGAATGCTTGGATATGGAGATTAAGAAAAATGCCGGGAATTCTGGCTTTGGATCGAGGTCAGTGGATATGAGTCCAATAGTGTCAGGCAGTATTTCGATGGATCCAGATGTGCGATAATGTCATACATATTGTCGTTCATGGCCACAAATTTATCAGTTTATTTTTTTTTTTTTATATTTTAGGGTATGTTTGTAACCTATTAACTTGTTCGTAACATGGTAGTGTAATCTTTTTTCGAATCATTGATAGTGTTAGAATCTGGTTGTAACGTAACCTCTATATTACGGATACCATGTTAGAGTTACAAAGACAACGAAATGCAAACAACAGCATGAAAACAGTAAACTCTTGAAGATCCGTTGAAGGAAGGGAACCTGAAGTGTACGTAGAATCTTGAAGGTCATGAAATGCAATCCTCTGAACCACGGATAATATCCTAATAATTTTATTATATCATGTTCCAAGTTGTTATCGCTGAATGCAAGAACTTCCACATAAGGCAACGAAAACTGATGCTGATTAAACTCTGTAATCAGTCATTGACATACAGTATGTTTAATTTAAGGCGCGCAGGCATGCTAGTTATAGCAGCTTCTATGAGGTTGCGGAAACAGTGGCAGAGAACTTAGTCAGACCAATTGACTGACTTTCGAGCATGTCAATTTTTTGGCCGGTTATTAAAAATTACTAGTTGCTTGCACATCAAAATACTAGAACAAGAATTTTTCTTAATTTTTACAACACAAGTGACAAGACTGATTCAGGAATGCCCAACTAAAATAACCACATTCCTTCTTTTCTTGTCTTCCAATGAATGTATTTGAAGCAAATGTTGCTCATATTTGCCGCGATAGTATTATGTATACAAGCCGCGACTTCACATGAAAGCCCTCACTACGTGGGCAAAAACTGCCAGTAACAGAACTACTTTGTTTCAGGCAGTGCATTTGAAACCAATCTGAATGACACCCTTCTCACCGAACTCCTTCCCCAAACCTCCATGGTTAAGTTCTCGAACATCACTAAAAGCATAGGTGAGGACCAAGTCTATGCTCTACTTTACTGTAGGAATGATGTCGATGCTCAGACTTGTCAGAACTGTATGGGGGCTGCAACACGTAAGATAACGGATGTCTGCAAATTCAGTAAAGAGGCAATTGTGTGGTTTGAGGACTGCACCTTGCGATATGCTAACTGAACCATTTTCTCCATAGCTGAGGAATGTCCCTATTATATTTTTATTAACAGCATGGGCATTGTGAACGAGTATCGTCTTGATCCATATAAAGAGATATTTGATGGCACAATGGATGCCCTCATAACAGAAGCTGCTTACGGTAAGGGTTCATTACAGGGTTTCGCAGCAAAAGAAGTCAATCTGTCGTTGTCTGTAATAGAATATGTAAATATTCGGGTGTAATGTAATTATTTAATTGTAATATTGTATCTCGGTAATTTAGGAAGGAGGATATCTCTCATTGCTAAATTACCGAGATACAATATTACAATTAAATAATTACATTACACCCGAATAATATTTACATATTCTATTAGTCTGAGGTTATAGTGTACGCCGGATATAGAGGATCCGAATACTACACTTGTCTAAAGACTGCTCTCAGATTAAGGGATACATGGGCCAACAATATGGTGTTTCTTCCAAGCTGCCTTTTTAGGTACGACTTGTTTGAAGCCGTAGTGCTTTCAGATGGTTCCCCTCCTCCACCTAATCTACGAGGTAAGGGATGAACATGTGATATAAAGTCTGATTTTTCGATATAATTTGTTACTTTCCCGTCATTTGTGTCAGGGTTGTATATTGCCCTCATAGTTGTGCTACCTGTTGTGGCCATTGTGCTTGTGGTCATTGTCATGGCTGCGACCAGAGAGTGCCGATTAAAGAGACAAATTACAAGGTGAAACTAATCACGGTTTCTTTTCCAATGTTGGTTAATTATCTGCCTAGCTGACGGTCTGTGATACCTCTACGAATCGTCTCGGATTACTGGACGGTCAAGTACCTACCATAACAAAGAGTGTAGGAGTGGAGTGAGTAGCTTTTACTCCCACATCAGGTAAGGTTGCAGAGCTTGAAGACCAACCTCCTAGTATATCTGCGCAACCAGACACTGTGGTGCCTGTGCAACCAGACCCTGCGGTGCCTGTGCAACCAGACCCTGCGGTGCCTGTGCAACCAGACCCTGCGGTGCCTACGCAACCAGACCCTGCAGAGCCTGGGCACCATCATCCTCATGTGGCTGCGTAAGCAGACCGTGCAGATGTTAACGCCCGAGCACTCAGGTTTCAAAACTATTCCGTTTCCGATGTAGAGGAAATGACCGATTTTGAAAGAGCATTAGGTGAGGGCGGATTTGGGATAGTTTACTATGGTGTCTTAAAAGGCGCTGGTGAAGAAAACAGAGAAGTTGCTGTCAAATGGCTAAAAGACCAGGAAGATACCCTAAACAATTTACGAACGAGGTTTGTGATGCCGTTTAACCAATGCTCAGCAGTATCTCCTCCATATAGTCCACAATGTTCCTAGGTAAAGAAGTAACAAATGAAATGACGTTTTTGGTGCAGATCAATGTGTTTAAGCAGATTGCTCACAGAAACTTGATTTCTCTACTTGGATACTGTCACGAGGCGACCAAAAGGGCTCTAATTTATGAATACATGAACAATGGGGACTTGCAAGTACTTTTGTCAGGTAAACCTTATTTTATGCGTTTTAATCATGATCATGCTGTAATCTTGTTCAGAACTAACGTGTTAGTCGTAATGAACAGAACGTACAGATTCTTTAAGCTGGACAGATCGACTAAAGATAGCTATTGACACGGCTGAGGGTCTGCGATATGTCTAATTGCTTTGCTCAACTTTTGGTTACGTAAAAGACAATTCACTTAATAGTTAAATATGTGTCGATATTGTAGGATTGGGTTACCTGCACAGAAGTTGCAATGTCAGTATAGTGCACAGGGATGTGAAGCCTCCAAATATACTGTTAAATAGTAATCTCCAGCCTCTTTACAAACACGGGTCGTCAGTACCTTTGGATACACAGATCCTGAGTAAGCTTCATATTCTTAGACCATCATGAAATTTCATGAATTTTTTTACCAACACTTTTTAGTTTTTCTCTTTCCTATTCACCCTCCACCTTAATTTTCCACTAACTTTAAAAAATATAAAAAAAACACCTACGTCCATAAAGTTTCATCTTTCTTCTTTTTCATTATTTATCATAACCCACATTATCCACATCAATATTTTACTCATGGATTAATTGCCAAACACCACCTTTTAAAAACCGCATTTTGTCAAACACCACCTTTAAAAAAAAAACTTGTCAATTACCACCTTTAAAAAATATTTTTTGTCAAACACCACCTTTTGGCCTGAGTTTGACTTAGGTCAACTAAATTCCGACATTTTTGGTCACCGGAGCACTTTTTTTAAGTTGAAAAGACAAATTTCTTGGTTTTAGTGGTTAAATTTTTCGTTTGAGATGGTGTATTTTGGGTTTGAAGGATGATAATTCGAATTTGAGGGAAGTAAATAGATGAAAATGAAGAAAAAAAAAATGTTAATTCCGGTAAGTCAACGACGGAATTTGGTCAACTCCGACCAAAAGGTGGTGTTTGACAAAAATTATTTTTTAAAGGTGATAATTAACAAGTTTTTTTTTTTTAAAGGTGGTGTTTGACAAAATGCGTTTTTTAAAGGTGGTGTTTGACAATTAACCCTTTTACTCATATATATATTTTGTTATTTCATGAGACCAATTTTGACACTATTTGGACATCTTAAAAATCATTATATTTTTCACTTCTTACAAAAAAAAAAATAATTAAACACACAAATATTATCACAAAAAAAAGTACTTTTATAATAATTTGATATTTAAAAAAAATTATGGATTTGAATAATTTTGATTTTATGGATGATTTTTCTGAAAATTATTCGAATTTACGACTTACTCAAAATATTCGTTCTAATACAAAATCCCAAATCAATACAAATCCTCAAATTAGTACGAATACTAATACTAATCATTAACCAAGTGCTATTATAACGCATAACTTGAACAAACCGCATAAATTAAAACAGACCGCATTAATAAAAACTTAAACTAAACAACGGTAGACATTTATTCAAATAACTGAAGGGTGACCCTTAATTAAACGCGTCGTACTTCATCATCAATTTCATAGTACTTGTGTTCCCATTAGTAAAGAGTAGCTCCACGATTACAATTGTCTTCAGATGAAGGCGATGAAGGATGCAGACTTTGCTGATATTCGCAGTAAATGTCGATCAATTTCAGCTGCTGTCGAGGAATCAATATTGTTTCAGCTCCACCTAGACCACAGAGTTCCATCACGAACCTTCACTGAAGAACTGACTCTAGGCGAGTGAATAGTTCAATTACATCGTTCTTGAATGTTGTTAGCTCTTCATCTTTTTGCCTCACATTTTTTGAAACGTTAACATAAATATTATACTCTAGATATAAAATTTTATTAATAAACGATACAAAACTGAATAAAATATACCTGTAGAGGCAACATTGCTTAGAATTGGGTAGGTTATAGGGGTCACTCTGTTACGTACAATTTCAACTGTTGTACGTAACATAGGTTGTTGGTTTATCAAATTAGCAGTGGTTCTAGGGACAAGAACAGTGGCTAAACGATCAAATAATGTTCGAGTTTCAGAGATAATTTGATCGATTTGAAACTGATAATGCCTAACTCTTTCTATATTGGTCATGTATCTAGCCATTCTTTTTGTTATATTTAAAAGTTTATTGTAGTAGAAGAATGGAGAAGATAGTGAAATGAATGAATTGGTAGGTATGGTATTTATAACGTCAAATATTACCGTTTGCAACTTATTTGTCGAAAAATTTAAAAAACCAAAAAAATCTCAATTTTCAAAAATAAAACGAACGATGCAGAATTGATCAGAGTAAATAATACAAAGTACCTACTTTTCAAGAAAAGCAACGGATGAAAATTAAAGGTAAAAGTAATTGTACTGTTGATTTGACGAAACGAAATATAATATCTGATAAAAAAAATAATTTTAAAAATAAATAATTTTAAAAATTAACACAATAAAAGGGCATTTAAGTTAGTTTATTTGCCGAAAATTTAAAAAACCAAAATGACCAAACTCGATTTGTTCTATTCTTTTGTTTTTTTGTTCAACTGATTTTTCTTTGTCATTTAAATTGATTTTACTAATATAAATGAGTAAGTAAAATATTAAATGACTAAACTCTTAAATTAATTTACATAAGATTGAGTACAAGAAATAAAAAACTAAAGTACAATAACACTTAATTAGAAATAAAATACTAATTAATCTAAGTGGCCAAATCGTTGCCATATAATATTGTTGTTGATTTTGTAGAACATTTTGTTGAGAAGGTTGGGTATTATAAGTACTCTCTCTGTCTCAGTCATTTGTTTACAGTTTGACTTTTTTCCCCTCATAAAAAAGTCAAACTGTAAACAATTCACTGAAACGGAGGGAGTATAATTATTAGGATTAGTAGGATCCATATATGTTTGATTGAGTTAATATATAAAGATTAGTAAAGAGAACGAAGGATGAAAAATATGTAGATAAGTAAAGAGAAAGAAAGATGAAAAATGAAGGTTGATGTTGGGTTAATTCATAGAAGATGAAAATAAGAAAAGAAGTAAAAAATTATTGATATAATTTTTTTTTATTAACTAAATAATAATATGTAAATAATAATTGATGCAAAATATTGATGCAAAATAATTGATGTAAATAATATTTTGTAGGTAACGCAGATTGTTGATTATGTAGGGTAGATAGTTGATGCAAGTACATGGTGGACCCACACCCACTAAATGTTGCAGCTTTTTTCATTTTCATGCAGTTAAAATTTTCATTTCAATTTTTGACTTTCATACACTATTTTTACCAATATAGCTAACTTTTTTTCACATCTCAACTTTGCATTTTTTTGAGTTTTGGATAAAAGCACCAATGTGGGTGCTCTTAATATTGTAATTTACTGTATAATGAAAATTTTCGCAGCTTTACCTGGCGTATATATGTCAAATATTGTACAGGTACGACACAACAGGCCTTCTGAACAAGAAATCTGATGTTTACAACTTTGGGGCTGTTCTACTTGATCAAATTAAAAATCAAGGGAGAACGCAGACTACTGATAGGACATCGGTTGGGAAAGCAATAGAATTAGCAAGGGCATGCACTCAAGAAGAGGGGACAAAACGGCCCGACATGTCAGAAGTCCTTACAGTTTTGAAGAATTGCTTAATTATGGAGGTTAATGCCAGAAAACGTAGCTAGTAGTTTTGCTGTATCAAATAACTGAAGGCATTGATAGAACCTGTTATAGGAATTACACGCGAACACTAACGACAATAGATCACACACCGAATCGTTTTCGCTTTCGTAATAGAACATTTTGACCCTTTATATTAGTGTCATAGTTAGTTATACTGAGTTTTGGTTTGATATAAGACCGTGTGCTTGGTTTTTGGCATAAAAACGAAGATGTCATTCTGTAGCTTTTATACGTAATTTATTGTTTTATGTTCAAGAAACAGTGAAAAATAATATTCAAAAATCAAATTCATAAGGAAAATTTTCAAGATAACCTTTTTTTGGATACAATGTGAATATTATTGAACACAAAAAACCATTACATTATACTCCCTCCATTCACTTCCATTGACATCTCATTCCATTTTGGGTTATTCATATCCAATGACAACATTTCTATTTTGGGCCACTTATTAGTAAATAACTATACTTTTAATCAACCCCTAAATACAATTAAACACTAAACAAAAATTTAAAAACTCAACCTACCCAACCCAAATAAACTGAAAGCCAACGAACTTCTCCCGCTGACGGGCTAAAGTCGTACGCCACAAATTACAATTTATAATCACTTAATCCCTAATAACTAAACAAGTAGTAAAATTGAAGAAGTAAAGGGTCGATCCACGGAAAAATAGGCTAATTGTAAGAAAGTAAAGTGTAAAGAATACAATAATACGAAGTAATTAAGTAACAATAACAGGTTGGGGGGTTTTGGTTTAGTAAATATGACTAAAGAAAACTAGCTAATGACAATAATAAACTAAGGATTTGAAACAAATATGAGAAAGGTCTTGACATGATACGATATCTACAGACGATAAAATCACCGATCATTGAAAACAATTAAACCACTTTACTTGAGTACTTTATTGTGAAAGCTAATACCTTTCAATAATATTAACTTACGTATTCTCTCTTAAATCACTAATTAGGTCAAATCGGATGCCCTAAATTACCCTTTCTAAGACTAACCCAAATCACGCGATATCAAGTTCAAGTCTAAAGAAGAATTAGCACGAGAATCAATAAAGATGACTAATACTAACAACGCTGTTAATACTCGAGTCACAAATTCAATTCCTTTTATGATTAATTCACGACAAACGGAGTACAATAAATCAATCACAATTGCTACCGCGATAAGATTAATTAAGCAAACTGAGCCAATAATCAAATCTAGCAAATTAATTAATAATAACCCTAATTAGTTGTACACCCTAATTAAGATTAAAATCAATAATAATAAGAACAAGGAATTAAATAATACTCAAAGAAAAGTAGAGAAATAGATAATCTCACGGATTAATTACCGATGCTTTAATCGATCGTGTCAAGAATACGGAGTTTAGTTACACATGACTTGAGAGAAAATCACCCAAAAATAATTGAAGAAAACTAATTAAAACTAATCTAATGAATAATTAATCAAATGAAGTAATCTAATGAATGATGAGAAATAAATTAGAAAACTAAATCTAATAGGATTAATTGCCAAGAATAATCTGAACTGGTCCTCTTATTCCATAAATAATCCGAACTCGAATTAATCCACGAATAATCCCAACTATTGAAGTAATATAACATTCCAATAATGTACTTTCGCCAATTTCAATCGACTCTAACACGTAAAAAAAATGGTAAAATCGACTCTAACTTTGCCTCACTTTTATTTTAAGTAAAATTCAAACCGTTTTCACTTCTTTTTTTTTTATTAATTAAAGCATGTTAAAATTGGCCAAAGTACATTATTGGAATGTTACTTCAATAGTTGGGATTATTCGTGAATTAATTCGAGTTCGGATTATTTATGGAATAAGAGGACCAGTTCGGATTATTCTTGACAATTAATCCAATCTAATAATGAATAATACGTGCATGAATGATGATGGCTATAGGATTAAAATAAAATAATGTATAATCCCCTAGGTCTTTGTCTAATAGCCTTAATAAAATAATATTTTCCAAAAGATGCCAAAACAAAAGATCACGGAAATCCAAACACATGCTGCGCCCAAACACTTCCTCTCGCGTGCTGCCTGCCTGCAGATCGCGCGTCGATTGTCATTTTCTTCTGGTGGTTTCTGCTCTTCGCCTCTTCCCTCGCGCCCCGAGTGCGCCCAAAACGCCACGTGGTCGCCATTTCTGTCTGCCGCTTTTCTTCCTCTACCGCAGGTGGCACGCGACTTTGCCTCGCGTGTGGGTTACGTAACACTCAAATCCTCGTCCAAGCTCCTTCGACATCCCGACTCGTTCCATTCTCGTCATGGCACGCTTCCGAGTACGATATAACGTCACAAACTCGCATAATACCACATCACTCGTAAGTTACAAAATCATCGTAAAATCACATTAAATCCTTTCGAACGAGCTAAAACCGACGCTCCTAATACCTACTAAATACGACTCATCACCCGCGTAAAAAAAATCGGCCCAAATCATTGAATGACTCTCACCCTCCCTCATTCAACTCTCATCCTCCCTTATTCAATGAGATTCTAGACTCTTCACTCTCTCTCCCCTCTATCCCTCATTGAAAACCCTAATTCATTTCCACTTACTCACACTCTCTCTCTTCTCTCCTTCTCTCTCTCCAACGGCGCTTATTATTTTCATTCATCTGCCATTTTTTTTCGTCTACTTTCCCACACTATTTTCCTCTACTGTGTCACATTATTTTCGTTTTCTTCTTCCTTTCATCAACATGAGTGTAGATGAGAGGTGTCTTATGGTTCATGATACTGAAGATCAAGAATTTTATCGTCTTATTGATGATCAGTATGCTATTCCTGACAGTGAGGAAGATGAGAGTGTAACTGTAGACGACGGAGTTGACGACGTGGTTGCTGAAAGCGTGGAGGACGCGGTTGGTTAGACGGACGAAGGCACGGTTATTGAGGGAAAAGTGGAAGCCATTGTTGAGGGGGTTGAGGACATGGTTCATAAACCATGGTCCGTTGATTACGATCATCCAGACAATCAGTTGGCGTTTGAGATTATGTGTGACTATTATCCAAATTTCATATCCTTGTGGCATGAAACAAAAGGGAGTAAATCTTAACTTTTTAATTTTCAGTGATTTAAAATTTTCAAATATTTTGGTTAATTTTTGTTATTGTTATGGTTTGATCTGTTGTTTTCGTTCAGATCTAAAGTTGTTCACGATTTATTCATATTTTTTTTTTCATGATTTATTCATATTTGATTGTGTATTGTGTAGATCTCGTGTCACCATTATAACATTGTTGCTGTTTTCGTTCAGATCTGAAGTTGTTGGTCATTTATTTTCAATTTTTAACCGACTTCTGTTACGATCTGTTTATTTTTGTGTTGTTTATGGCAATATTGTTCATGATTTTTTTATTAATATCTTGTTTATGTTCACGAAGTATGTATATTTGACTGTATTCTGTGTAGATCTGATGTTTTTTTGTTCGTTGAGGTTGACTTCCTGTACATCTTTTGTTGTATTATTTTTATCATTATCAAATCGAATTTCTATTAAGTTATGTTATTTTTCCTGTTGTTTATAGCAATAGATCATGATTTTGTTAAAATAACTTTTGTTTGTTGATGATTTAAGTCTATTTCATGGTATTTTGTGTTCATCTCATGGTAGAGGTGATGTTGTTGCTCTGTTTTGACTTTATTGAACCAAAACTACGTGTAAATCAGTTGTGTTTGTTATTGTTTGTAGCAATACTCCTTGTTCATCATGATTTTAATGTTGTCTTCGATTTTCTGTTAAGGCTTTATAATCTCATTTTTCTGCTGTTCTGTACTTGTACTCGTTGTGATGTTGTTGTTTCGATTTTGTATCATGGTTTTGAAATTTCATTTTTGTTTTTGATGAAACATTATGCGTAAATACTCACAACAAATCGATGATATTAAACCTTAATGGTTCGAGAGGCGTTGTGAATCGATGATATTATTTTCTCGATTAGGCATTGTTTGGTCACTTCCTTTGTGATTGAGTTGATCGATTTCGTTTCCAATGTCCACGCTGCCCGATTTTTGCTCCTTCTTTGAGCTGGCTATTCCACTGTAAAAGGAAAAATACCAATTTTCCATCGAATATCATTTCACCCTCGTCGTTGTAGATGGGTCTACTTACCGCACACATGAACATTACTTTCGGTAAAAACCGCTTTGATTTGCATGCTCGGTAAGGTGGTTCTTCACCATCAACGAGTTAGTACTTGTGATTGGCTCTTGAAAGGTAGAACCATTTCTCATCGATGTGTATGACGTTTGTCATATCTTTGAACTGAAATTTAACACTTGATTGTTGAGCTTCACTTTCTTGGTGTACTGTTTGTTCCACCTCAAGTGAATTGAGGCAAAACTTGATTCGATTTGCTTTGTTCAAGTCCGTTAGTAGAGGATGTAACGGACTTGAGTGAGGCTTAAGTAAACCTTGAGCGACCCATTTGTTTACAGTACCGACAACCACTTTAGACTTTTTTACTATGTGTTCCATCGAGCTTCTTTCAGAGAATTTGAGTGACTTTATGAAGTCTAAATCTGGCAGCACCCTCTTCCTATTGATATTACCATATCGTTTACTTTTGACATCGAGATTTCCCGCTAACTGACTTGATTTTGCTCTTTTCCAGATTTTGGTGATTGTAGTTCGATGTAAGCTCCACTTAGCTGCTGCCTCGTTCACCGTGCCTTGATAAAGATGTCCGTCTTTGCATTTCTCCAACAAGAAAGTAGAAATATCAAGCCTTTCGATTTCGGAGAGATATTTTTTACGGCTTCCGACAGTTGACGACATTTTTTGTAAACAAATTGTAAAATTAAAACTGTAAACGGACAATTGAAACTGGACTGTCATTATTTATTGTCTTTTGATAATTTTTTTTTCTGCTGCTTTTCATATTAGAGACTTTTTTTGAGAGAAAATAAAATAGGGTGTGAGTGTTTTAAAAGTCAAACTGTATATGTAAGCCAAGTAATGTAGGGTCTGTATTTCTTTGGAGGGAAAATTGAAAAAAATTGTATTTCATTTGGAGGGAAAAATAAAAACTGAAATTGCAATTGTGAAGGAAGCCCACGTGAGCCTCTTCATTACTATATTTAACATGTTAAGAATTTTGTTTAACACCCCCACTTGCTTCTAATTATGATGACATCAGCATTTTATTAATAACTGTGCATTGACATCACGATGTCAATGGAAGTGAATGGAGGGAGTAGTTATCATTACAGAATCTCAGATCAACATGCACCTATTCCTTAGACCATCCCCATTCAGAAATCAACTTAATTGAGTTGAACTCTCAATTTTACTCTTAATCACATTTTACTTAGTTTTACCTACTTACTACTCTCATCCAAAAAAAATTACCACCTAAGTCATCAACCCAATCATTCTTTAACTTTTTATCACTTTTTGATTATTTCTTACATTTTGTACCCCACCAAACCCTTTTTTTTTTTCATTTTGAATAAGTCTCAAATGGGACCGTCTAACTGTTTCATTTGTGTTAGACCATTTGTCTTATTCAATCAATAACTATTGACAGCATTAATAATGTAGGGTATTGATTTTACATATACGAGTTTTACTCTCATCATATACTTATTTCATTTACTTTTTCATGGCTACCCTTTTCTTATTCCCACAATATACAACTTTCTTTTTTTTCTTTTTTTTTTTTTAAACCTTTTTTTCAATCAAAATTCAATCGGTTTCTCAATAAAATTCAATTATGAATGGCGATAACCGATTCAATCAGTAATAATCTACTTCAATTTCAACTTTGCTATGAACTTATCAAATTTTAACAATTTTTTCTAATAGATTTAAATGGAATTAGGGTTAGGGTATAAAGAGGTGGTGGGACTGGAGGCTTGTAGCGGCAGTTACGATCGGAGGTAACGTTGGCAAAAGCGACCGGTCGGTGGCTGGTGCAGGCAGGAGGTCTGTGGTATTCAATATGTACAAAAAATTTATTAATAGAAAAAAAATTAAATAAAAAAAAACTAAAATACAACAACTCAAATACTGTACTTGCACCCCACCCAACCCCGTTGTCCCACCACTACACCGGCGACCCACGCGTACCTGTCAGCGTCCCTTCCTGACGCCGCCTCTAGGTGTACTTTCCGTCATCCGCCGCTACATACTACCAATCCGACCACTTATTCAAACCCTAATTTTATGTTTAATTAAATCTACTCTATATTAAAATTACGCGTATTAAAAATTGATCTCTTTAACATCCAAATTGAAATTGAAATTGAAATAGATTGTTACATGATTAAATCGGTTATCGTAATTAATGATTGAATTATTGAGTAATTGATAAATTTTAAATTGAAAAAAGTTGGGAAAAAAGAGAAACTTGTATATTGTAGGAGTAAAAAAGGGTAGTTGTGGATAACTAAATGAAAAAAGTATACGACGAGAGTAAAAACTGTATACGAAAAATCAATAACGATAATGTATTGGACAATCTAGCTGTACTAAATGGTTAAATATTAATGTATTTGTTTTATTTAAAGCATTAATTTCAATACTCCATAATTATTACTTCCTCCATTTTTTTGAATTCTATACATTTGATTTTTGGACACTATTCACAGGTGAGGAGAATTTTCGATATATCGTTGAATATGTGAAATAAAAAATAGTCATGTGAAATCTTGTTTTAATTGCCTTTTCGAGGGCATTATTAATATTCAAATTTTATAATTTTCAGAATTATGACACTAAAGATATAAACAAAAGAAAATGTGCATCGATGTATGTGCAAAAACCAAATGTATAGAATTCAAAGAAATGGAGGAAGTGGTTTGATGTTTAGTTCGAAAATTACCCTTGAGTTGATGATTTTAATAAATAATGATAATTGTACACGTAACTAAACTTCGTAAGGTGGTCACATCCCATGACTATATTGTCACTTTTTGTTGTATCGTGGTCACTTTTTGTATTCATCGCATCGTAATGTATAGTAATTTTATACGTAATAAAATTTCGTAAGGTGGTCACATCTCATGAATATGCCGTCACTTTTTGCTATATAGTGGTCACTTTTTATACGGACTAATGGTACCGTAATGTATATTATTTAAATGTAGTTCTTAGTTTTCAAAGTTAATACTCCGTATGTATTAAATGTAGTTTATGTTTTCCAAAGTACTCCATAATATTTTTCTAGTCATTATATATTTGTGCATTTAAGTCATTTATACCAATTCAAAATATTAACGTCAATTTTATTTTTTTCAATTCAAAATATCAATGTCAAATCGATCAAAACAATTATATAAGTAGTTGACATTTTTATCTTCGATTTGATATGTCGTGGTTAAATTAGTTCAAAACGAGCTAAGAGTTACAAGGTTTTAAAGTTGGGAAAAGTTTCAAGAGTTTTCCAGCACTAGTTTAACCAATATATTGCGACTTTAAATATCCATAACTCGAGTTATATACACTCAAAAATTTTGATCTTTATATTTTTAGAAACTTCAGGACGTTATCTATAAGATCCGAGTGGTATTAGATCCAAATATTATTTTGTTTAATCGCAGTTTAGTTTTTAAGATCGTTGCTACAAAACGACATGCATGCAGCAAATCCGACCAGTCCGTACTAAAATGACTATATTTCACTAACGATAACTCCAAATCACACAAAACTAACTGGGGTGGATAGCCAACTCATTTATCTTTAATTTGATATATGATACACAAATTAAATCCAAGCTATCAGAAAGTTATGGGGTTTACAAGTTGGATTAAATTTCCAGAACATGCATGCAGTAAATCTGACCAGTCTGCACTAAAATGATTATATCTCATTAACGACAACTTCAAATGATACGAAACCAACTGGAATGGATAATCAACTCATTTATCTTTAATTTGTAAAACAATACTACAAAAAAACCCTTTCTTTCTCTCTGCCATGGCGAAGAAAAAAGGGGGCAAAACTAAAAACCCTAATCAATCGATACTCAAAACTCTTAATCAATCTCTAACCAAATCAACTACTCAGCAAGGCTCTCTGGACGACGTGATTGTGGTTGATGGTGGAAACCCTAAATCAGCTACTGAGGAAGGGGAACTTCAAGCTTCAAAGAATAGTTCAGCAATTCCTCTGGACTTGAATCAGCTCAATGAGTCTTCTTCGGTGGCGTCGAAGATTGGCTTGCGACTGGAGAAGGAAGATGTTGAGGATGAAATCAATTACTGGAGACAATCTCTGGTATGTTTTATATTGGGTGCGAATCCACCACCTGAGGTCATTAATGGCTACTTAAAACGAGTCTGGTCTGGGTATGAGTTTGATAAGGTCTCATTCTTACCTAGTGGAGTGTTCTTGGTCCATTTTAAATCGGAGGTGAAGATGAAGGAGGTCTTGGGGAAGGATTACCATATGTTTGATGGTAAACCCCTCATTGTTAAACCGTGGTCTGAGGGTTGTTCTTTTAAGAAGGAGGATGTTCAAGTTGTTCCTACCTGGATTAGGTTATATGAATTGGACCTAAAGTTTTAGGGAGAAGGTTGTATGGCGAAGATAGTGAGGCTTGTTGGAGTACCTCTGAAACCTGATGCAGCTACAAGTATGAAGGAGAAAATAGGGTTTGCTAGGTACTTGGTGGAGGTGAAAGTTGGAGTAGAATTGCCACAGATGATTCAGTTCTATGATGAACTTGATCAGATTCATGAGGTGAGAGTGAAATATGAGTGGAAGCCTACTAAGTGTGGTAAATGTGGTATGTATGGGCATGACAAGGAGAAATGTAGGAAACAGATGACTCAACCCCCCAAGCAGGTGTGGAGGACTGTGGCAAAAGAGATGCAGAAGAAAGACAACAGAGATAAGGGTAAACAAGTGCTGGTACAGCCTACTGTGGACACAACTCCTGTGAGAAATAGTTATGATATATTGGGAGACATGGAAGGGGTAGTGATAGAGGAGGCTGGGCCTTCTAATCAGCCAGTCACTTTCATGGATGTTCTTAATTCTGCAATTCAGAAGTCAGTGGCCAAACTAGAACCTACTACCCAGTCTGGCAATGGATAGTCTCGGATGCTGGAACGTAAGGGGTCTGAATAAAGAAGCAAAGCAGAAGGAAATTCAGAGTTTCTTATGTAATCAACATGCTTGTTTATTTGGACTCCTTGAGACTAGGGTAAAACCTAGTCCTAATAATCAAATAATTAGTAGGATACAACAAAACTGGTCTATAGCCACTAATTACAAGTACCATAATGGAGGAAGAATTTGGCTTCTATGGAAGCCTACTGTGGTCACCTTGAATATTACTATGATGTCTGCTCAGATCAGGGCCGTCTCCAAGATTTCGGGGGCCCTGTGCAAAACCTTACAATGAGGCCCTCTTTTATTTTTTTCTCGGTTGTATACATAATTGATTTCTACGGTATTATATGTTTTAAACAATCGTAAATTAATGAAAATTAAGTTTAAAACAAATTATCAAAACAAAGTGCTTGTTGATGAATTTTTCTTGACAAATTATGGATAGCAACATAGAAAAAAAATAAAGAAAAAATTAAAATTGGATCCTATGTGATATAAAAGAGAAAAAAATGGAGCAAATAAAAAAACATGCAATCATCAAGGTTTGAACACATGACCTCTAAGTCACATGTGAAGCTATAAACCACTAGGCCAGCACTGATCTTTTGATCGTACACTATACTCATTTGTATATATAACTGATTAAGTGTTATTGGGCCCCCAAAAAGGGGCCCTGTGCAGCCGCGCGGCCTGCACATGCTAAAGGCCGGCCCTGGCTCAGATGATTCATGGGAAGGTGAATATCTTAGGAACTCAGGAGGAGTTTTGGGTTTCTGTATGTTATGGATTCAATGATAGTAAAGAGAGGGAACTTTTATGGCAAGAATTAAGGGGAGTATCTACTTCTTCCCCTTGGTTAGTGATGGGTGATTTCAATAACATCTTATATAGTAATGAGAGAATAGGAGCTCCTGTCCATAGATTTGAAATGCAGGCTTTTCAAAATTGTGTACAGATTTCTGGTCTCAGAGATTTAAAGCAGATTGGGCGCTTCTTTACATGGAATAATAAACAAGAAGGCAAGAAGAGGGTGTGGTGTAAATTGGATAGAGTTTTGGTGAATGATGAGTGGTGTTTGAAATGGGCTGACTCATATGCTGACTTTAAACCTAAAGGGCTATTTGACCATTCTCCATGTGTTATTAGGTTGCAGGCTGATAATGGGAGGCCTAAGAAGTCCTTTAAATTCTACAATATGTGGACTAGAGCAACAGAATTCAGTGAAATTGTTGAGAGAGTCTGGGCAAAGGATGTGCAGGGTGTGAGCATGTTTAAAATTGTGACCAGATTAAGGCTTCTAAAACCTCAGTTTAGAGAGCTGAATAGGAATAAATTTTCAAAGGTGGAACAAACCAATGAGATAGCAAAACTATGGTTATATGATATTCAACAGAAACTGGATTTAAAGCCAGAGGATGAAGAGCTGAGAAGACTGGAGAGGGAGGCAGCTGCTGCAGTACAGGAAAATCAGGAGCGAGTTCATAGTTATCTTGCTCAGAAGGCAAAAGTGGAGTGGTTGAGGGAATGCGATACCAACTCAGCTTATTTCCATGCCAGTTTGAAAATGAGGAGAAGTGGCAACAGAGTACTGAAAATCAAGGATATGTATGGGAAGGAGTGTGACACAAAGGCCGATATTAAGGATGCTTTTCTTCACTATTATAACACTCTTCTGGGGCAGTCCAAAGATACCATTCCTGTCATTGAGGAGGTGATTGCTTGTGGAAACTTGGTCAGTCTAGAGATGGGGACTAATATGCTGTTGCCAGTGACTGGTGAGGAAGTCAGAGAAGTTGCGTTTGCTATACATGATAACAAAGCACCGGGTCCAGATGGATACTCAAGTGCTTTCTTTAAAAAAGCGTGGAATATTGTTGGTGCAGATGTTTGTAAGTCTGTCCAGGACTTCTTCCTTAATGGAGAGCTACTGAAACAAATCAATGCTACTAATGTGGCACTGATCCCCAAAACGAAAAATCCTCAAACAGTGTTGGAGTTCAGACCTATTGCCTGCTGTACAGTTTTGTACAAAATCATCTCGAAAGTCATATGTGGGAGATTGTCCAAGGTTTTGCCTGAGATTCTATGTGAGAATCAAAGTGCTTTTACTAGGGGGCGATCAATTCTGGGCAACATTCTGATTTGCCAGGATCTGATAAGATTATACAAGAGGAAAACATGTTCCCCTAGATGTCTTTTCAAAATTGATTTGAAGAAAGCTTATGATTCAGTGGAGTGGACTTTCGTACATCGAATGTTGAAGGCCCTCAGATTTCCAGATCAGTTTACTAAGATGATAATGGCTTGTGTGACACCTACAAGCTATACCTTCATGATTAATGGGGATCAGTTTGGATTCTTGAAAGGGAAGAGAGGCTTGAGACAGGGGGACCCTCTGTCTCCGCTGTTATTTACAATTTGTATGGACTATCTTAGCAGAATATTAAGGAGAATAGGGGATTGTAAGGGATTCAAGTTTCACCCCATGTGCTCTGGGATGAAATTGAATCACTTGTGTTTTGCAGACAAATTGATTATGTTCTGTAAGGGCCAGGCCAATTTTATGAAGCTAGTGATTCATGGCTTTAACATCTTTTCACAGTCTTCGGGTCTGGAAATGAACAGAGGGAAATCTGAATTTTTTGCCAATGGTGTGAAAGAGGAGGTGCTCTCGGATTTCAGCAGGAAGACAGGATTTGTTAGAGGTGTTCTACCATTCAGATATTTGGGAGTCCCTGTGACACCTAAACGTTTGAGTATAATGGATTGTGACATCCTTATTGATAAGATAGTTGTGAAAATTAGAGGATGGGGTGCAAGAAAACTCTCGTATATGGGCAGACTGACCTTGGTGAAGTCTGTTCTTCATACTTTGCATCTTTATTGGGCTCAAATCTTTATCATCCCCGTAGGTGTACTAAAGAGAGTGGATGGTATCTGTAGGAATTATCTTTGTGTAACACCCCGTGTTAATTTAATTCAATAGTTAGCCATCAATTTCTAATTTCAAACCTTAAATCAATTCTTAATCATTTAATCTTTCAAAATCACACTTTTTGCAAAACTTTCGTTTTGTAAAATTTCTCGACTTCTTTAATACTTTTTAAGATTTTTGAATAATGAAATAAATATTTTAGTCTTAGAATTCAAAAGTAGAAATATTTCGAAAAATAGTCAAACGTGCACACTTTGACTTTTATCGCTTTTGACACCCGACTTTTTTTAAAACTGATAATTTTCGTGAAAAACTTTTTAACATCAAATATCTTTAGGAAGTTTCTTATTTTGACACTAGTATGTCAAGTTGATTTTATGACTCATTTATTTCATTTAATTAAACATTATTTTCTAATTAAACAATCTAAACCTAATTCATTTAACCTAAATTTTCCTTACAACTTGATTCATTATTTCATAAGTGTAAAAATCAACCCTTGCCTTCTCCATTTCAGCCGTATGCCTTGCCTCCATTTCTCCCTTTGATTTCCTTCCATTTTATTTCTAAAACACACTAAACAAAACCCTAAATATTACTCTAATAATTCCTAGTATTATTTAGCTATTTAGTGGGTATAGAAGCTTACTAGTTTGGGTATATTTTTGAAGGTGAAGACGAGGACTTGGGTGAAGATATAAACCTAGATAATATAATAGACCCGGATAACCTCTAGCTTGCCAAACCGAGGTGACTAGCTTTGTCTTGTTTTAACCTCTTTGTAAATTAATTTGTTTTGTTATTATAATTTTATGAGTATGAAAATTATGTTAAATATGTTAAACATCACTTGTATGTACTTGTATGTTTATGTGTTGTATAATAAAATGATAATAACTAAATAATATGTTAAATAGATTTTTGTGGTATCATGTTCATATATTTAGTTAAATTAATTTTAAGCATTTTTAATTTATGTTCATATGATTTTTATGTTTAGTTATGTTTTATTTAAGTAGTAGTCATATATAAAAATTTTGTGAAATATTAAAAATGAGATTAAAGTGATTAAAAATGAAAAATAAAAATTATATGTTCATGAGTGTATAACTCGGCATTTCCCTATTTTTTTTATATATTTTCACTTTTAATTTTTGTAAATAATATGTTAGATTAAGTTAGTTAAAATGGATGTTACCATATGAAAAGAATTAATTTAGGAAAATAAATTATAAGTTATTAAAATCAAAAATGGTGTTCTTGAACTTTAATATGATCTTCATGTGTGTTCTTGAAATATTCATGTTGATGTTCATCATTTTTACTCATTTTGATCTTGTTTTAATTTATGTTTGTTAATAATTTGTGTTTATGATTAGTTATTGTTTTATATATCACTTAGTATTATACTATAAATCAATTTAAACATCATAAATCATTTAGATTAAAAAGTTAGAAATTTAAAGTGTTGAAAAACACTATTCATAATTATAAATGAAATTTTTAGTAAATTTCATTTTAGTTTAAATCGTTTTAGTATAATTAGAATAATTAAAATATAAAGACTTTAAGTTAAAAACCGATAAAATCGAAAAATGAAAATTTGAACACTACTATTGTTGCTCACGGCATTTTTGCTAATTTTAGGGTTAAAATTTGTTTTATCACTTTTTAGTTTATTGTTAATATAATTTAATTATTAGTTAATAAGTTAGAATTAAGAAATTAAGAGAAATAAATCAATTTTTACATATATATGTTCCACACGACATTCTTGTATAAAATTGACTAAATTTGACCAAAATGAAATTATCACCAAGTCACTAAAGTTAAATAGTAGTTAGAATTGAATTTTTGTATAAATCGATTTAGTTATGAATGAAATATTATAAACCGATAAAAATATGTAACCGTTATAAAAATGAACTAAATCGTGTGTTACTGCCTTTGCTATTTGGACTGTTGATCTTGGACATACGGACTAAAATGAATCATCCACGATACTATTATTTTTAAAATGAAAATCGCTAAATTTAGTTAATAGACGACTAAATTTAACTAAGTCTCATTTTAAAATAAATATCATTATCACTTTTTACAAATTGAACTTAACGTTTTTAAAACTAGTATTTTAAAATGAAAATCATTATCACTTTTTACAAATTGAACTTAACATTTTTAAAACTAGTATTTTAAAATGAATATCATTATCACTTTTTACAAACCGAACTTAACGTTTTTAAAACCAGACTTTTAGAATATTTTCAAAACTCACTAAGTACAAAACGAACTTAACGACTTTGAAACTAGAAATTTATACTTAGGATATAAAAAGACTTAGTATTTATACCTAAAATATCTTAATATAAAAATACGTATAAATATAAAAATACGTACAAGTATAAGAATACGTATAAGTATAAAAATACGTATAAAATACGAAGTATAAAAATACGAATACGTATAAAAATACGTATAAAATACAGTGAATAATGAATAGTGAAAAATAAATAGTGAAATACTGAAAATAATTAAAAATTTTACTAAGTATGAAAAAATTTAAAATGAATAATTAAATGACTTAAAGTGTTTTGAAAAACACTTAAATAAAATTTGGACATACTAATAAACGTTTCAATTTAGAAACTTGAAAATATTAATAATTAACAACGCTTCAAATAATAAACGAACGTGTTATGTGATCATATGAAACCTACAATTCAAATAAAACGTTTGACGCTGAGACTAGGAGAGTCTAGTAACCTGTGATATGTAAATATCAAATAAATAATAAATCTTGAGTAAGTTAAATAAAAGGTCAAGCTTGGGCCTCAGATAAGGGAACGTCAATCGTGAGTGAAGTGGGGTTAAGATAGTCTTGTAGCGGTCGCCATTGCCGTACAAGATAAAGAATATGCCAACTCTTGATGGGTCAGGCTTTAGGAAATAGTCGTTTTATCCTGAGTTAAGGTGCTCTATGATTAGCATAGCCCATTCTTAAATTGGATACTAGTGTACATGTACTAGACTAGGGTTTTATTCCCCTATTTCGCTAAAGTTATCAGGGCACCCGTGGCCTTGTGGATTCAGGCGATTATGCGGTTCTGTCTCCTTGCCGTGTTTCGTTCTTAGTGGGCGCGACACTTGCATTCGTTCTTGCCACATGTACAGATCACTTGACGAGATTGTATCTGAAGTTCGAATCATTTCGAACACTAGAGGATGAGATGCAAGTATTATAGTATTCGGCGTGGTTTACGAGTCGAGTAAGCCTCTGCACTATGGAAGTGAGATGCAATCGATCAGAGTACAAAGACCTACTCAGTGGTCAGGCTCGTAGCGTGTATGTGTTGTGCATTTGTATGTTTAATTGAGAATGAGTGTGTACCATCTTCGAAAACTAAAGACCACAACTTTCTGAATTGAATCGAGTCTGCATGAGGAGAATGATAAGATATGTATGTTTGATTGCGATCCGATATCGCCTTGTAATGCCATTGAATTATTGCGATACTATTGCTATGCTATTATGTGTTATTTGCCTTCATAATTGAATATCATGCTTATATGATTTATCGCTTTAAACCGCATGCTTATTATGACTTATATGTCTTTATATGCTATATGTATTAAGCATGTTTATGTTTTTATCATAATGTTATGTTTATAAAGCGATAATATTAAACCAAAGTAATTGAAATCGAGGGTAAGTATGAGCATAGCTAGTCATCACCGCCAATGCGCATCCCCATCGCTTTATTGTGCAGGATGATCGTGGACCTGAGCTGGATTTTGACGGGCCCACGCTACATGTTATGCTTTACCTTTAGTCGTATTTTGAGAGATTTGTAATATATAACACTTTACTCTTTGAAATTACCGTATTTAGAGTTGTTTCATTCAACTCTTGAACGTTGTTGTAACTTTTGGGTTTATGTATAATTAATGACGCTGGTTTAAGACTTAATTAATTTCCGCCTTAGTAATTAAAGTCGACTAAAAACCAGGTTGTTCTGATTAGTATCGAGTCGACTCGTGACCGTAACATAAATGGCCTAATGCGATTTATGCTTACCTAACGAGAGACACCTGGGCGGGTTAACATATTAATATGCTAAACCGCAAGACTATTAGGATCAAATAATAAATTAGATTTTTTCTTTTATTAGATCACTTAAATAATAACTTTAAATCGCTTTAAAGTGTGAGAATGGGTAGAAACCTTAAGGACCGACCATAGGCTAAGGACTTTTAAATAACAAACTACTTCCCTCAAAATAAAATACACTAACTATCGTATGCTTGCTACTTGCTGAGGTGACTGACTAAAACTAACAACTATCCTCGGATATAAAATCTAAATAATAATCCAACTCCCGAGGATTGAAGCATCGAAGAAGTACCAGGCGGCACGGAGTGAGGACATCTGTTAAATTCGTAACCAATTCCACGAAAACACATTCTCCCTCTCTCTTACCTTTTGTATCCTTCCTAAGAAAATGTACTAGATACATTTTAAAATCCTAAAACCGATGTAACCAACAATTACATCTCAATGGAATAAAATACCTAACGTCTGTGCTTACTTGCATGACTACTGTTATCGCATCTATTCAAATAAATTCTATCAATGTCAAGCATGCTATCTAACCCCTTGCAATGCTAATAAATCTCTTCGCTTTTTAATTCTTTCAGAATGGCTGCACCCCCGATGACTGCTGCGGAAAGACAAATTCTGGCCGAAGAATCCTTAATCCGTTTGGCTGAAATAGCCACGGACAATGCAAATCGCCAACATCAGCTAAGCGCGTTTGATCGTGTTTCACGTCACCGACCACGAGAGTACTCGGGTTCAAGTAACCCTATCGATCTCACGAATTGGCTAGAAGAGATGAAAAAGCTGATGGACCTAAGCAGGACACCTCCAGAGGATAGGGTAAACATCGCCGCCTACTACTTGAAAGGCGAGGCGAATGATTGGTGGAACGTGGTCAGGACCAACGAGCCTGACACTACGTTCACATGGTACGAGTTCACAGCGAAAATCAAGGAGAAGTACTTCGGGTATGAGCTCCGGTGTCAGAAGGAAAAGGAGTTCATAAGTCTTAAAATGGGAGACATGACACTCCAGGAATACACCGCAAAATTTCAACAGCTGGCCAAATTTGGGGCTGCGATCGCTCCCAACGAAAGGGCCATGACACAGAGGTATCTGCGCAATATGTCCAACACTATGCGTACCTACATGAGTACCAGCACCTACACTACTGTTGCTGCAGCGTATGAACGCGCATGTAGCTTATGGGCTTCTCTGGAGTTGGAAAAGGCTGAAAAGAAGAAGAAGGTGTTTGTGCCTTCCGTATCACAGTCGAGCTTCATTCAGAAGCCGAACTACCAACGCCCGAATCAGCAGAGGCCAAATTTTCAGAGGCCTGCGTTCCAAAACAGATTCCCTGCTGGGAACAATGAAAGGGCCATGGTTGCAGGAAGGGCTCCTCAACCAAGAGCCTTACAGAGGAATTGTCAGTTATGTGGCAAGGCACCTCATGAAGGGAAACAGTGTAACGGCCAACCAATTACCTGTTACCGTTGCAAGAAGCTAGGGCACAAGGCGAATGTATGCCCTAACCTTTCGAACTCAACACCTACTGCGGGAGTACCACAATCTGTCGTGGTACAGGGACGAGTATATGTACTCACCGAAGCGGAAGCAGAGGAGTCACCTGAGACTGACGTCATCACTGGTATTTTTCTTATAAACTCTGTGAACGCTGTCGTTTTGTTTGACACTGGGGCATCATTGTCCTTTATATCTTCTAAGTTTGTTTCAAAGGCTAATCTCACAAAATCCGAATCAATCAACGAAAATATTTCTTTACCAAACGGAAAAATTTTCAAATGCTCCAAAATTTTCAAAGAAACTCCAATCACAATCCATAAAACAATCTTTCCTTCCGACCTTATTCTTTTCGACATGCCGGAGTTCGATGTCATACTGGGTATCGATTGGTTGACTAAGTATCATGCGTTGTTCGAGTGCCGAGATCGGAAAATTCGCTTGAAGCATCCTACAGGGACTAGAGTCACGTATCAGAAGATTTCGCCAATTAAGGGGGCGAAAATCATCTCTATGCTACAACTTCAACGGTTAGAAAGAAAAGGGCATCAAGTGTACCTATGCAGCATCAGCGAAGTAAAGGAGAGCGTGAACATTGAAGATATTCACGTAGTACGGGAATTCCCTGACGTTTTCCCTGACGAATTGCCAGGCTTGCCACCTGCACGTGATGTCGAGTTCTCTATCGACCTTGCGCTGCACGCCCCAATCTCAAAGGCACCTATAGAATGGCACGGTGGAGCTGCAGGAATCAAGAAACAACTAGAGGAAATGATTGAGAAGGATTCATAAGACCGAGTGTCTCACCTGGGAGTCACGGTCCTCTTTGTGAAAAAGAAGGACGGCAGTATGAGACTCTGCATCGACTACAAGGAATTAAACAAGGTGACCATTAAGAACCGCTACCCTCTACCCCGAATCGACGACCTATTCGATCAACTAAAAGGCGCAGGAGTATTTTCAAAGATCGATCTAAGGTCAGGTTACCATCAAATTGCGGTAAGGGAACAGGATATCCAGAAGACTGCTTTCAGAAGCAGATATGGTCACTATGAATTTAAGGTCATGCCTTTTGGTCTGACAAATGCACCAGCAGTGTTCATGGATCAAATGAACAGAACCTTTCACGAATACTTGGACATATGCGTGGTGGTTTTCATTGACGACATCCTCATTTATTCCAAGACTGGGGCAGAACACGAGGAACATCTCCGTATCATCTTGGGGATACTAAGGGAATATAAGTGGTATGCTAAATTTTCTAAGTGCGAATTTTGGCTCGAGAAGGTAGCATTCCTGGGTCACGTCATCTCGAAGGACGGAGTGATGGTAGATCCTGCAAAGATCGACGCAGTGAAAGAATGGAAGGCTCCCACAAATATAATTGAAATACGCAGCTTCCTAGGATTGGCAGGATACTACATGAGGTTCGTTCCGGATTTCTCTAAGGTAGCACGACCAATGACCAAGCTGCTACAAAAAGAATCCAAATTCATATGGAGCGACGAGTGCGAGAATGCGTTTCAGGAACTCAAGACAAGGCTTACCACAGCGCCCGTCTTAGCTCTCCCTACGGATGGAGACGAGTATGAAGTCTACAGTGACGCCTCACTGAATGGCCTGGGTTGCGTACTTATGCAACAGGGGAAGGTCATTGCTTATGCATCAAGGCAATTGAAGGTTCATGAGCGAAACTACCCAACTCATGACCTAGAATTAGCAGCTGTGGTGTTTGCTTTGAAAATCTGGCGTCATTACCTCTACGGAGTGAGTATCAAGTTCTACACGGACCACAAAAGCCTGAAATATATCTTCACGCAGAAGGAACTCAACATGAGACAACGCCGGTGGTTAGAACTGATCAAGGACTATAAGATTGAACTACTGTACCACGAGGGTAATTTAACGTCGTTGCTGACGCTCTGAGTAGAAAGACTACGCATACCCTTAGCAACATTTGGGAAATTCCGGCTGGTATTGTCAGAGACTTCAAGAGAATGAACTTAGAGTTGGTTCAGTCTGACGATGCTGATTTGAACGCAATGATCGCAGAGCCGGAGTTATATCACGAGATAAGAGCTCTACAATGGGAAGATGAAGAGCTTGTTAAGATCAGACGGGAAATTCCTTTAGGAAACCGAGAATTGTTTGAGATTAAACCTGACGGGAGTTTGAGATTCAAAGAAAGGTGGTGTGTGCCCGACGTACCAGTGCTAAAGAAAAGGATCCTCGACGAGGCACATAGTACGCGATACTCTATACATCCAGGGTCAGATAAAATGTACCAAGATTGAAAGCTGAGGTTCTGGTGGGTAGGAATGAAAGCAGAGATTGCCGAGTACGTTGCAAAGTGCCTAATCTGCCAGAAGGTGAAATTCGAGCATCAACGCCCTGGGGGACTACTACAACCCTTGGACATTCCATTGGGAAAGTGGGACTCCATTTCCATGGATTTCATAACGGGTTTACCCAGAACTCATAAGGGGAATAATGCAATATGGGTGATAGTGGACCGTTTAACAAAATCGGCCCATTTTCTACCAATCAAAGATACTTGGAGCCTTGAAGAGTTAGCCAAGGCCTATGAGAAAGAGGTGATCCGATTACACGGCGTACCGCTAGACATTATTTCGGATAGGGATCCGAGATTCACCTCTCATTTTTGGGACAAGCTCCAAGCAGCATTGGGAAGCCAACTGAAGATGAGCACCGCTTTCCACCCTGCGACCGATGGACAAACTGAACGAACTATCCAAACAGTCGAGGACATGCTCAGGGCATGTGCCCTAGAATTCAACGAGAACTGGGAGAAAAGTCTGCCTTTGATTGAATTCTCCTACAACAATAGCTTCCATGCAAGTTTAGGTTGTGCCCCATTTGAGGCACTCTACGGGAGAAAGTGTCGTAGTCCAGTATGTTGGGACGATGCTAGTGATAATGTGGGTACTGGACCACAGGTTATTCAAGACCAGATCGAGCACATCAAAATCATTCGTGAACGGCTGCAAGCGGCCCAAGACCGCCAGAAGATGTATGCCAACAAACATCGCCGACCTATTGAGTTCGAAGTCGGTGATCATGTGTTCTTGAAAGTATCGCCCATGAAAGGGGTTCGACGTTTCGGTTTGAAAGGAAAGCTAAGTCCTAAATACGTTGGACCGTACGAGGTACTTGAAAGGATGGGTGAGGTGGCCTATCGCCTAGCGCTACCCCCCAACTTATCCAAGGTTCACAACGTTTTTCACGTTTCTCAACTGAGGAGGTACAGAAGTGACCCAAGTCATATCATTACGCCTGATGTGATCGCTGTTGAGCCTAACCTGCTATACTCCGAGAGACCAGTCAAGATTTTAGCACGAGAAACCAAGAGGTTGAGGCGGAAGACGGTTCCCTTAGTGAAGGTGCTATGGAAGGGTCAATTGACTGAACAAGCAACTTGGGAGACCGAACCCTCTATGAAGGAGAAATATCCCGAGCTGTTTATCTCAGGTGAAAATCCTATTCTTCATTCAAGTTTCGGGACGAAACTTTTCTAAGGGGGGAGGTTTGTAACACCCCGTGTTAATTTAATTCAATAGTTAGCCATCAATTTCTAATTTCAAACCTTAAATCAATTCTTAATCATTTAATCTTTCAAAATCACACTTTTTGCAAAATTTTCGTTTTGTAAAATTTCTCGACTTCTTTAATACTTTTTAAGATTTTTGAATAATGAAATAAATATTTTAGTCTTAGAATTCAAAAGTAGAAATATTTCGAAAAATAGTCAAACGTGCACACTTTGACTTTTATCGCTTTTGACACCCGACTTTTTTTAAAACTGATAATTTTCGTGAAAAACTTTTTAACATCAAATATCTTTAGGAAGTTTCTTATTTTGACACTAGTATGTCAAGTTGATTTTATGACTCATTTATTTCATTTAATTAAACATTATTTTCTAATTAAACAATCTAAACCTAATTCATTTAACCTAAATTTTCCTTACAACTTGATTCATTATTTCATAAGTGTAAAAATCAACCCTTGCCTTCTCCATTTCAGCCGTATGCCTTGCCTCCATTTCTCCCTTTGATTTCCTTCCATTTTATTTCTAAAACACACTAAACAAAACCCTAAATATTACTCTAATAATTCCTAGTATTATTTAGCTATTTAGTGGGTATAGAAGCTTACTACTTTGGGTATATTTTTGAAGGTGAAGACGAGGACTTGGGTGAAGATATAAACCTAGATAATATAATAGACCCGGATAACCTCTAGCTTGCCAAACCGAGGTGACTAGCTTTGTCTTGTTTTAACCTCTTTGTAAATTAATTTGTTTTGTTATTATAATTTTATGAGTATGAAAATTATGTTAAATATGCAATGTTAAACATCACTTGTATGTACTTGTATGTTTATGTGTTGTATAATAAAATGATAATAACTAAATAATTTGTTAAATAGATTTTTGTGGTATCATGTTCATATATTTAGTTAAATTAATTTTAAGCATTTTTAATTTATGTTCATATGATTCTTATGTTTAGTTATGTTTTATTTAAGTAGTAGTCATATATAAAAATTTTGTGAAATATTAAAAATGAGATTAAAGTGATTAAAAATGAAAAATAAAAATTATATGTTCATGTGTGTATAACTCGGCATTTCCCTATTTTTTTTTATATATTTTCACTTTTAATTTTTGTAAATAATATGTTAGATTAAGTTAGTTAAAATGGATGTTACCATATGAAAAGAATTAATTTAGGAAAATAAATTATAAGTTATTAAAATCAAAAATGGTGTTCTTGAACTTTAATATGATCTTCATGTGTGTTCTTGAAATATTCATGTTGATGTTCATCATTTTTACTCATTTTGATCTTGTTTTAATTTATGTTTGTTAATAATTTGTGTTTATGATTAGTTATTGTTTTATATATCACTTAGTATTATACTATAAATCAATTTAAACATCATAAATCATTTAGATTAAAAAGTTAGAAATTTAAAGTGTTGAAAAACACTATTCATAATTATAAATGAAATTTTTAGTAAATTTCATTTTAGTTTAAATCGTTTTAGTATAATTAGAATAATTAAAATATAAAGACTTTAAGTTAAAAACCGATAAAATCGAAAAATGAAAATTTGAACACTACTATTGTTGCTCACGGCATTTTTGCTAATTTTAGGGTTAAAATTTGTTTTATCACTTTTTAGTTTATTGTTAATATAATTTAATTATTAGTTAATAAGTTAGAATTAAGAAATTAAGAGAAATAAATCAATTTTTACATATATATGTTCCACACGACATTCTTGTATAAAATTGACTAAATTTGACCAAAATGAAATTATCACTGAGTCACTAAAGTTAAATAGTAGTTAGAATTGAATTTTTGTATAAATCGATTTAGTTATGAATGAAATATTATAAACCGATAAAAATATGTAACCGTTATAAAAATGAACTAAATCGTGTTATTCACGCTTTGCTATTTGGATTGTTGATCTTGGACATACGGACTAAAATGAATCATCCACGATACTATTATTTTTAAAATGAAAATCGCTAAATTTAGTTAATAGACGACTAAATTTAACTAAGTCTCATTTTAAAATAAATATCATTATCACTTTTTACAAATTGAACTTAACGTTTTTAAAACTAGTATTTTAAAATGAAAATCATTATCACTTTTTACAAATTGAACTTAACATTTTTAAAACTAGTATTTTAAAATGAATATCATTATCACTTTTTACAAACCGAACTTAACGTTTTTAAAACCAGACTTTTAGAATATTTTCAAAACTCACTAAGTACAAAACGAACTTAACGACTTTGAAACTAGAAATTTATACTTAGGATATAAAAAGACTTAGTATTTATACCTAAAATATCTTAATATAAAAATACGTATAAATATAGAAATACGTACAAGTATAAGAATACGTATAAGTATAAAAATACGTATAAAATACGAAGTATAAAAATACGAATACGTATAAAAATACGTATAAAATACAGTGAATAGTGAATAGTGAATAGTGAATAGTGAATAGTGAAAAATGAATAGTGAAATACTGAAAATAATTAAAAATTTTACTAAGTATGAAAAAATTTAAAATGAATAATTAAATGACTTAAAGTGTTTTGAAAAACACTTAAATAAAATTTGGACATACTAATAAACGTTTCAATTTAGAAACTTGAAAATATTAATAATTAACAACGCTTCAAATAATAAACGAACGTGTTATGTGATCATATGAAACCTACAATTCAAATAAAACGTTTCACGCTGAGACTAGGAGAGTCTAGTAACCTGTGATATGTAAATATCAAATAAATAATAAATCTTGATTAAGTTAAATAAAAGGTCAAGCTTGGGCCTCAGATAAGGGAACGTCAATCGTGAGTGAAGTGGGGTTAAGATAGTCTTGTAGCGGTCGCCATTGCCGTACAAGATAAAGAATATGCCAACTCTTGATGGGTCAGGCTTTAGGAAATAGTCGTTTTATCCTGAGTTAAGGTCATGACATGATTAGCATAGCCCATTCTTAAATTGGATACTAGTGTACATGTACTAGACTAGGGTTTTATTCCCCTATTTCGCTAAAGTTATCAGGGCACCCGTGGCCTTGTGGATTCAGGCGATTATGCGGTTCTGTCTCCTTGCCGTGTTTCGTTCTTAGTGGGCGCGGCACTTGCATTCGTTCTTGCCACATGTACAGATCACTTGACGAGATTGTATCTGAAGTTCGAATCATTTCGAACACTAGAGGATGAGATGCAAGTATTATAGTATTCGGCGTGGTTTACGAGTCGAGTAAGCCTCTGCACTATGGAAGTGAGATGCAATCGATCAGAGTACAAAGGCCTACTCAGTGGTCAGGCTCGTAAGCAGTATGTGTTGTCTGTTGTATGTTTAATTGAGAATGAGTGTGTACCATCTTCGAAAACTAAAGACCACAACTTTCTGAATTGAATCGAGTCTGCATGAGGAGAATGATAAGATATGTATGTTTGATTGCGATCCGATATCGCCTTGTAATGCCATTGAATTATTGCGATACTATTGCTATGCTATTATGTGTTATTTGCCTTCATAATTGAATATCATGCTTATATGATTTATCGCTTTAAACCGCCTGCTTATTATGACTTATATGTCTTTATATGCTATATGTATTAAGCATGTTTATGTTTTTATCATAATGTTATGTTTATAAAGCGATAATATTAAACCAAAGTAATTGAAATCGAGGGTAAGTATGAGCATAGCTTAGTCATCACCGCCAATGAGCATCCCCCATCGCTTTATTGTGCAGGATGATCGTGGGCCGATTTGGATTTTGGACGGGGCCACGCTACATGTTATGCTTTACCTTTAGTCGTATTTTGAGAGATTTGTAATATATAACACTTTACTCTTTGAAATTACCGTATTTAGAGTTGTTTCATTCAACTCTTGAACGTTGTTGTAACTTTTGGGTTTATGTATAATTAATGACGCTGGTTTAAGACTTAATTAATTTCCGCCTTAGTAATTAAAGTCGACTAAAAACCAGGTTGTTACACTTTGGGAGGGCCATATTCATCATTGTAAGGGCAATCCTGTAGCGTGGGAGTCTGTTTGTACAGAGTTGAAAGCTGGAGGGCTTGGCATCATGAATAGTAGGCTGATCATGGTGGGTGCATACTAAAGCTGATCATGTATGGGTTCGTTGGGTTCATCACGTTTATCTCAAGAATGGTGAGTGGTTGGACTATATCCCAAAATCTAATACTAGTTGGTGTTGGAGAAAGATCTGTGGAGCAAAGGAAAAACTGAAAATGGGCTTGCTAGTTGATGGTTGGCTGGTAACTGGTCAATCATACACCATCAAGTTTGCCTATAACTGGTTGCAAGGAGACTGTCAGAAGTTGGGGTGGACAAGCTTTGTTTGGTCTCGTTTTAATGTTCCAAAGCACAACTGCATTGCTTGGCTAGCCATTAAAGGACGCCTAGCAACCTTGGATAGGTTGAAGAAGTTCAATATTGTGGAAAATGAGGTATGTTACTTATGCGCGAATGACGTGGAGAATGTAGACCATTTATTTTTTGACTGTGTGTTTAGCAAGAAATGGGTGGATCTCTTGGTATCCAATTTGGGTCGTGGCTTGAACATGGACGACTGGAGGAGGCTGGACAAGAAGCGTGGAGCTTCGAAATTTCAGAAGCAGATTCTTTTTGCTTTTGTCGTAGGTGTCATTTACTATATCTGGTTTAGCAGGAATGATTGTCGTATAAATGGTCGTATAATATATCTGAACGTAATGTATAGGAAGTTAAAAGAGGAGATTAGGATACGAGTACATAGATTAGCATCTAATCTAAAGTTGAGTGATCGTACATGGTTTGAAGAGATTTGTAGGTAAGGATAAGTATTTGTATCCCGTTTGCACAAAGGTTTTGAAGATATTAATGAAATTTACCTTTTACCAAAGAAAAAAATTTCAATGTAAAATATAATTTAAAAATTATGACAATTTTATTTTATTGTTTTTTAACAAATTTTTTTTTTTTGTTTTTTAAAAATTTGATCCCTATGACTCTATGAGGTGGTATAAGCCATACCCACCTCCCCTAAGGTATCCGAAACACATACCTTGGGGGTTTGAAGTATGGGTATCAAATCTTAAAAAACACCAAACAAACATAAGGTATGGGTTTAGCCGATTCCAAACTCATACCTCATTCCAACTTATGTTCAACCAAACACGCCCTAAAAAATTTTTACGGCTGCCAAAAAAAAAAAAAAATTGAATAAACGTAATCTCATCGAATCAAAAAAAGCCACGTCAATTTCTTCGAACATACCATCGAATCACATTCATTTTAATCTTTTTTGACTCTTTTCCCTAGCCTTTCAACCTTCATCTTCATCTTCCCTCTTCTCTCTCCTCTCACAGTTCTTAGAGGAGAGATTAATCAAACAATTAATCAATTAAATTGATCAAAATAATCAATCACTATCGAAAACTACCCCTTTTTTTCATTTTAATTTCAAATAAAACACCATGGTTTGCTTCAAAATAGTTATTTCAATGATTGTAATAATGGGGTTAATGCAGGTATCAAGATCCCTAAGATTTGACATACAAACAGGTCACACAAAATGCATATCAGAAGATATAAAGAGCAATTCAATGACTGTTGGAAAATATCATGTCATTAATCCCAATGAAGGCACCCCTCTCTCCGACGCCCTCAAAGTTACAGTCCGGGTAATGTGAGACGGTTGTATGCGTATAACAATAATCTTGTTTTATTTTGTTTTGAATTTAATTAGCTCTGTATATCTCTTTTGTATGAAACTAGGGGTGTAAATGAGCTTAGTGGCTCGAGTCGGTCAAAGCTTGGCTTGAGCTTGGTCAAACTGATCCCGAGCCCGAGCCGAGGTAGGCCGATTCCGAGCTGAAACCAAGCTTAATGAAGCTCAGATCAGCTGATCCAAGTTTAATGAAGCTCGGATCGGAAGCAAGTATATGTGCTTGTTTTAAATTGATTATAGCTATAAGTATCTGTTTTTGCCGATTTCGAGTTTCAAATTTTTGAGCTCATTGAATTCCGAGTTCATTCCGAATCTTATGTGGGAAACAGTAGTGAAACTACATCCTTATAGAATGGTCTTATTTTTAAATTTGTACGAGTCTGATCAAAGTAATGTAGGAGTTATGATATAAAATGGGCTTATTGTAACCAAGTCCATAGGTTTAGAATGTACATACTACAGTCTCGTTTGAATTTTGTAGACCAATTATTATGCTTGTATGAGACCATCTAACTGTAACTCTGTAAGATTATATCAAATTCGATTGAGAGTGTTAAAGTGCATTTTGTAGGTAACATCTGCGTATGGGAACAATTACCATTCAGCAGATAAGGTTGAGTCGGGTCAATTTGCGTTTACAGCAGTGGAAGCGGGTGACTACATGGCGTGTTTTTGGGCAGAGGAGCATAAACCAGCAGCAACGTTGACAGTTGATTTTGAATGGAAGTCTGGTGTTGCCGCTAAGGATTGGGGAAGTGTTGCTAAAAAGGGCTCCATTGATGTAAGTTCATCGGGTTAACTTTTCATACTATGGTTGTCATTTCACCAATTTGTGTCAGATGTTTGGCTTCCACTTATTGGATTATACGACGGGTTGTCCGGTTGTATTTTACCCATCTCAAAGTTGTTGAGCATTTATACAAAGTTGTGGATCAAAGGCAGACGTACATACAACCAGTAGTACAATCGTTTTTCCTTGTTCGTCTTGGTATAAAAATATGAATTTTGGGTGTTATGGAATTGCTTTATTATAGAGTTTAGATGATGATGATTCATGATAGGTAAGTCTAATGACTTTCAGATATGTCAAGTAAAATCGTGTAGTTTGTATCAACTATTGTGGTTTGAGTGGCTTTTCGATACAAACATAATACACCATATCGTAGAGGTGGGATCTTTGCGTATGTTTATGTTTCAAGAGTCGAAATATGTGAGTATTAAACTTCCTATGCTCAACAGTATATGTTTGGACAAACCAAATTTAAATCGTTTTGACTACCTAGCCTTCGCTTGGTGGAATATATGAACATATGATATACGCAGTTGATTGAACTGATCCATTATATGAATACAATGAGCTGGCGCATGATGGATTGGTGGTTGAGCACAATCGTGACCCATGACATTAACTGGTGCTATAGTTAGGGTAAGCTTGAAAAATACGCAATCACAAGCTATTATGTAGGATACCAGCATTGAATATCCAAATGCATTTGTGGTAATGAAAAAGGAAGCAGACATCCCAAATTTTGGTTTCGTTACTTTTACGATACTAAGGTACTTTGTGAGTATAATGGTGACAGGGCGAGTAAGTGTGATGTGCAGAGATGACCCAGTTACAGTTTGAAGAACGCTCTTGTCTTGTCTGTCCGAGTGTATTAGTGGAGGAATATTAAGAAGTTATAATGATAACGATAGTCAGTTTCTACGCAATATTGTTTTCTGAATTGTTTTCTGAATCATTCCAGTTTATGTCGTTAAACAGAATCATTTGAGAAAAGCACGTGTTAAACTGAATGTTTTCTCTGGACCAGGTCATGGAACTGGAGTTGAAGAAGTTGATGGATATCGTCAATTCAATACACGAGGAAATGTTTTATCTTCGTGATAGGTGAGTTTCGTCTTCCTTGTGCTGAACCGAGGAGGAATGAATTGCCGGTGTATTCCTAACTCGTGTTATTTGCCATTGATGTTCCAGGGAAGAAGAGATGCAAGTATTAAACCGATCAACTAACTCAAGAATGTACTGGTTGAGTTTCCTTTCGCTGCTTATTTGCTTGTCAGTCGCGGGATTGCAAGTATGGCACTTGAAAACCTTTTTTGAGAGAAAAAAGCTGCTTTGAGTTAGGGGACAAGATATTAAAGTTTCGTCTTTGTCATTGTAAAATTCGTGAACCCTTACTAAATATCTTGCAATAGTTGTTCGGCGATAGTTTGTAGGGTATACCACATGGATATAACCTTAATGTCTTTCAGAGGTGGTTCTATGTGGTTCTTCGCGCGTTTGAGACAATATAGACTATTGAGTTTGTTATGCGTGGGTGTTTTCTCTGAATGTTTTTTTGTTGTGAAAACGGTTATATGCGAAGGATTTAGTATGTAGTCCTTCCATTGTAAACATATAATGCTTTGATCTGATATGCTACATGGTGGATCCGATGAAGCTAATCCCGTTCAAATAACCAGGTCTTAGTTGACCCTGTTTGACTTGCAGAGAAACAGATAAAAGAAATGAAGACCTATAAACTCAAATTGATTTGACATGTTCAGATCTGATACGAATTTTGTTGATTATGAACAAACCGTTAACCCAATTAAGGGCCTGTTCTCCTCATCTTAAGTTTTTCTCTGGTTCAGAAAACTTCAGAAAATTTCAAATAACTTAAGAAAACTTCAGAAAACTTCAGATTACTTCAGACAACTTCAGAAAACTTCAGATTACTTCAGAAAACTTCAGATTTCTAAATAAATAAATTACCTAATAATAATAATAATACCTAAGTTATATATAACATTAATGTTATTAATAATAGTGATAATAATATTATTAAGAAAAATAATTATAATAATATTGATAATAATTTGAATAAAAATAAAACCAATTCAAAACCATTTTATAGCAAATCATAAATTAAAATTAGTTCAAATTAAATATATAGACCGTTAATAAAATTTTCATAAATACTTATCAAATATTAATGAAAATAAATGCGAAAATATTAATAAAATCTATTATTATTATTATTATTATTATTATTATTATTATTATTATTATTATTATTATTATTATTATTATTATATATTGCTTGCTAAATTTTTCTAGTATTTAAATATTAATGAAAAAAGCGCATGCATATAAAGATTTGAATATTCTTGGTACTACAAATATTATCCTCAAAGTTTATCGTAAATGAAACAAAAAGTTAAGTTACTAATTCTAAAAGAAGATAAATTTAGGCGAAACTCGTTAAAAATATATAAATAAAAGTAGCAAATATAATAACAATTACAATTACCATAATAATATTAATAATAATACCAATAATAATAATAATACCAATAATAATAATAATAATAATAATAATAATAATAATAATAATAATTATTATAATAATAATAATAATAATAATAATAATAATAATTGCCTCAAAAAAATTATAATAATAATAATAATAATTTTATATTATTTCAAAAAACTTCAGAAAACTTCAGATCATTTCAGAAAACTTCAGATCACTTCAGACAAATTCAGAAAACTTCAGATTACTTCAGAAAACTTCAGATAATTTCAGAAAACTTCAGAAAACTTAAGATTGGTTCAGAAAACTTCAGACGAAGAGAACATGCCCTAATTTGATAAAAAAAACATTTTACCCAATATTGGAAACCTGATTCGTACTGAAAAATGACCTGACTCAAGCGTAAGTAACCTGTTTGCCTAATCTAACATTTCTACTTTCTATTGTCAAATACTCCGTAATACATTTATCAAGACTTGTGAGCGTATCAACTGAAAACACAGACCTGACTGACTGCTACATAAAAACTCTGTCGAACAATTCGAATTTTTTTAGACAATGTAGATTGCTCGTTACCCTCATATTACTATAGATGTTTTATTCTAGTGGTTGAGACAGAGATGTCTTTTGTATAACGAATAGCAGGTTCGCTGTCACTCATCATTCAGAAAATTGATTGTTCATACTGTGCCAGCTCTATTGGCAGTTCAATGGCGCGATGGTTGACAATTATGAATTCCATTTTTAGAATTTTAAAACAGATAGTCAATTGCAGGATATATAAACAATTACAAGCAGGAGTGCAGGATGTACTATAATAAGAGAATATTAATAATTAATAATATAATCCTTATTTAACGAAATTCTAAGCTTCTAAGTTCAGTTAAACAAATGGAGACAATGACAAAGGGGTTTCGGCAGCAAATTAGAAACGGCGGTTTTGGAGTGGTGTTTCATGGTCGTTTGTTAGATGGCTCTAGAGAAGTTGCTGTCTGATAAAACGGAGTTAGTAGTGGTTTACATGGTGATTTTAGGTGTGGTTGAGATGTTTAGTTGGGTGAATTACGACCATTTTGACGTAATATGGAGTTGTGATGATAGGATGGTTATAAGTGCTTTTTGAATGATTTGATTATTTTAGTGTGTTCTTGATGATTTTGAAGTGTGTACCAATCTCGAGACACGGGAAACGGGAAGCAAGAAGACGAAATCGAAGCGGAATTAAGCAGGGGAAGACAAAGAAGTGAAGAAGGTTAATGCGCTACTGGCGCATGAATAGGCGCTACTGGCGCCTGAGAAGATGTTGATTGCCGTGCTAATGCGCTACTAGCGCAGATCTGTGCGCCACTGGCGCACCTCTGTTGCCAATTCTGCCGAGTTATTGCGCTACTAGCACATACTCCTGCGCCACTGGCGCATGCTAATCCGGATTTTTGGAAATTTACTTTGTTTTATTTTTAATTTTCTTTTTAGGAAATATTTTTAGGAAATTCTTAGGGTTTAATTAGGAGGCTTTTTACGTTATTTCATTATTATTACCTCTCTCATTAGTTTACATTAGTTTCTTAATTAGGTTTTCCAATAACTTGGTGATTTTCTCTCAATTATGTGTAACTAAACTTCAAATTTTTGATACGATCGATTGAAGCGTCGGTAATTAATCCGTGAGATTATCTATTTCTCTACTTTTCTTTGAGTATTATTTAATTCCTTGTTCTTATTATTATTGATTTTAATCTTGATTAGGGTGTACAACTAATTAGGGTTATTATTGATTAATTTGCTAGATTTGATTATTGGCTCAGTTTGCTTTATTAATCTTATCGTGGTAGCAATTGTGATTGATTTATTGTACTCCGTTTGTCGTGAATTAATCATAAAAGGAATTGAATTTGTGACTCGAGTATTAACAGCGTTGTTAGTATTAGTCGTCTTTATTGATTCTCGTGCTAATTCTTCTATAGACTTGAACTTGATATCGCGTGATTTGGGTTAGTCTTAGAAAGGGTGATTTAGGGCATCCGTTTTGACCTAATTACTGATTAAAGAGGGAATACGTAAGTTAATATTATTGAACGGTATTAGCTTTCACAATAAAGTACTCAAGTAAGGTGGTTTAATTGTTTTCTATGATCGGTGATTTTATCGTCTGTGGATATCGTATCGTGTCAAGACCTTTCTCATATTTGTTTTCAATCCTTAATTTATTATTGTCATTAGCTAGTTCTATTAGTTATATTTTACTAAACCAAAACCCCCCCAAACCTGTTACTATTACTTAATTACTCCGTGTTATTGCTTTCTTTACACTTTACTTTATTACAGTTAGCCTATTTCTCTGTGGGATCGACCCTTACTTCCATTTTACTACTTGTTTAGTAATTAGGGATTAAGTGATTATAAATAGTAATTTGCGGCATACGACTTTTAGCCCGTCAAATTTTGGCGCCGTTGCCGGGGAGATAGGCATTAATTGTGTTTGTAGTGTAGTGTACATAGTCTTTTCTTTTGTTTTGATTTAGTATATATTAGATGGCTTCAAAATATTTCCCCCAATATGAGCATGAATATGTCATTCGTTGTCGCCATCCTTATCAAACTTGGGAGTTATGTCATGTAATTTATAACGGTTTGAATGAGGAAACTGCAGGTCATGTTTATACTATGACTGAAGGGAGATTCATGTATGAGATGAACTATGATGAGAAGTGGGACTTTTTCCTCTATTTGGCTCATGATACGGAACAATGGGAGTTGCATAATTCTTCTCTAAGGAGACCTCAACCGAGACCTAGTGAATCATCTATGTCCACGGAAGAAATGATTAGAGCTCTAGCTAGTACCCAAATGGCATTTCAAACTAATGAGGCTCAAATCCAACTACAAACTAAAGCTAGTATCGAGAACCTCGAGAGTCAGGATGCACAATTAGGGGAAGTTATAGCTAGACTTGAGGCACGTGATAATCATGTTCTTAATTTTGATGAATCTGAAATTGAGTATGAGCTTGAGTTTGATACTCCCTCTCCCGTTGAACCTGAGGTTAGTGATTCCCATAAGACTTGTGATGTTGATAGTGATAATGGTCTTTGGGATGATGATAAGGAGGAGGGTTGTGACTCGAATCTTTGTATACCCTCTTCCGATTTGAGTGATAATGTGATTCTAGAGGATTCACCTAGTGTGACTATAGAGATGAAGCGAGAGGGAAAAGAGTTTGAAGAGATTGGGGAAGATAAAGAGGAAATCGAGATAGTCGATGTACTCTTACCGACGGATTCGACAATCTTAGTTAGTTCATTGGATTTAATATCTAAGGTTCTTTGTCGGTCTTTGTCTAGTCATCTTATTGCTTCTACATGTGATTCATCCTATAGAGAGTGGTTTAGTGACATAAACCCTACGTTCAGAAGCCCGGAGAAACTTGTCACTATTGCTTATACTTTGTTTGACCACGCATGTTTGAGGTTGATTTTTAATTGTTATTATCAGTTTTACGGTGGATTTGCTAACATGTTTGATAGGTTAATACGGGTGTTGAGTTGTTCCGCTCTTGACACAAAATTTGAGTTAGAGGTTTGAAAAAGGAAAAAGGCGTCGAGCGAACGACGTTAAACAAAAGCGCTATCGGGGAGGCAACCCTTGATTTTCTGTTTTCATTTTTGCATTTTAGTTTAGTTTTCGTTTATTAAATGGGTGCTCGTGACGGTTTGTTACATGTTTCAGGAAATTCGTGCGTAAGAAGTCAAACCGACATGAAGCCCTTGTTTTTCTGACTTCAAAAAAAAAAAAATCCGAAAAAGAAAAAAAAAAGATCATCGGAACATCCTCGAGCTCCGGTAAAGGAGTAGGCGTCATAAGTGGTGGAAGTGGTGGTGAGGTCGTTGTGGACACCTTGTCTATGCGATCGAGTTGACTTGGTTTGGAGTGGAGGAGCTCACGTTACTACACATGTGCTCGGAGTTTGAATGACTTTTGTCTAAATTTGGTGTGTGGCGCTTTCATTTATACTTTAATCCAAGCGTGGGGAGGAGGTGAGGAGTGTGGTTAGAATACGTCTACGTTATCGTTGTATGCTTGATGGTTTGGTGAAGTCTTGTGACGCGGTTTTCGCGGTGAGGTATGTTCGTCCTCCCTCTTTTTCTAGTGTCCTATGCAACATTGAGGATAATGTTTCGTTCAAGCGTGGGGGAGGAGAATCGTTTCGATTGTATTGTAAAGTTGTAAAGTGTGCTTTTGTTTATGTTTGAAAAAAAAAATGATAAAAAAAAAGAAAAGAAAAAGAACAAAAAATACGAGAAAGAAACAAGTGAATCCCGGCTAGGTGAAAACCCGAAAGGGCGCCTAGGCAAAATTGGGATATGTGGCCGAGGGCGGAGTGAAACCCACTAGGGTGGGCGCTCCGAGTAAAATGAAGAATCGAGATCCGAGCTACGAGAGTTAGAGTGAGGAAATAAGCTAGAGTGAAACCCGCAAGGGCGGGCACTCTAGGCAAAATGAGAGATTTAGGAAAAAAAAAACAAAAAAAATGTTCTAATACTTCTAATTTACCGGCGTGGCGACATAAGAAGGGTGACAAAGACGGACGGAAGGGTAGGTTAGTGGCTATGGTGAGGAGAAATCGCGGTGCACGATGTAGCAGGCACCTCTCTTGCGATTGGGTTTGAATTTGTTGTACGGAGTAGAGGCGTATAGGAGCTCGCTTGTGTGGGTTGTATGTGTGTGTGACATTTGCCATTTGTCACGGGAGAACATTAGTAGCACAAGTGAGCGGGCTAGGTTGGAGAGATAAGGGACGTAGCTTGTTTTGTCAACGTGTTTACACGTTATGTCGTTGGGTCGATGGGTATATATTTCCTAAATTTTGAGAGTTGTTGTGATATTAGGATGTTAGTTGAGTGTGGGTGGCTATCGCTAAGCCACTTGAGGGAGTATGGAGAATTATGCGAGGTTTGTTTTGTTTAGGTTGATCCATCATACTTTTGAGCTAGTGTTGGTTTGGTTTGTATTGCGTCCTTTGAGTTTACTCGAGGACGAGTAAAGGTTCAAGTGTGGGGGAATTTGATAAGACGGAGTTAGTAGTGGTTTACATGGTGATTTTAGGTGTGGTTGAGATGTTTAGTTGGGTGAATTACGACCATTTTGACGTAATATGGAGTTGTGATGATAGGATGGTTATAAGTGCTTTTTGAATGATTTGATTATTTTAGTGTGTTCTTGATGATTTTGAAGTGTGTACCAATCTCGAGACACGGGAAACGGGAAGCAAGAAGACGAAATCGAAGCGGAATTAAGCAGGGGAAGACAAAGAAGTGAAGAAGGTTAATGCGCTACTGGCGCATGAATAGGCGCTACTGGCGCCTGAGAAGATGTTGATTGCCGTGCTAATGCGCTACTAGCGCAGATCTGTGCGCCACTGGCGCACCTCTGTTGCCAATTCTGCCGAGTTATTGCGCTACTAGCGCATACTCCTGCGCCACTGGCGCATGCTAATCCGGATTTTTGGAAATTTACTTTGTTTTACTTTTAATTTTCTTTTTAGGAAATATTTTTAGGAAATTCTTAGGATTTAATTAGGAGGCTTTTTACGTTATTTCATTATTATTACCTCTCTCATTAGTTTACATTAGTTTCTTAATTAGGTTTTCCAATAACTTGGTGATTTTCTCTCAATTATGTGTAACTAAACTTCAAATTTTTGATACGATCGATTGAAGCGTCGGTAATTAATCCGTGAGATTATCTATTTCTCTACTTTTCTTTGAGTATTATTTAATTCCTTGTTCTTATTATTATTGATTTTAATCTTGATTAGGGTGTACAACTAATTAGGGTTATTATTGATTAATTTGCTAGATTTGATTATTGGCTCAGTTTGCTTTATTAATCTTATCGTGGTAGCAATTGTGATTGATTTATTGTACTCCGTTTGTCGTGAATTAATCATAAAAGGAATTGAATTTGTGACTCGAGTATTAACAGCGTTGGTAGTATTAGTCGTCTTTATTGATTCTCGTGGTAATTCTTCTATAGACTTGAACTTGATATCGCGTGATTTGGGTTAGTCTTAGAAAGGGTGATTTAGGGCATCCGTTTTGACCTAATTACTGATTAAAGAGGGAATACGTAAGTTAATATTATTGAACGGTATTAGCTTTCACAATAAAGTACTTAAGTAAGGTGGTTTAATTGTTTTCTATGATCGGTGATTTTATCGTCTGTGGATATCGTATCGTGTCAAGACCTTTCTCATATTTGTTTTCAATCCTTAATTTATTATTGTCATTAGCTAGTTCTATTAGTTATATTTTACTAAACCAAAACCCCCCCAAACCTGTTACTGTTACTTAATTACTCCGTGTTTTTGTAACACAATATTATAAAAGAATTTAATTTCTTAAATTTAATTCATCCTTTTTACTTATAATAAAAATGCGTCTGAATTTTTTTCGCCAAATAATACTAAATTTCCTAAGTCCAAATATAAAATTTTTGAAAAAAATAAAGTATGTTGTATTTTTTTCAGAATTCAAAAAGAAACACATTACAAATTTTATAAAAATGGACCCTTATATTTTTTCTCGTCTTTGAAATTCAAGTCATCGATTTCAAACACTACAATTTCCTTTCTCGCACCTGAACTAAAACTATTTTTATATATACTTCGAATTCGAACTTTATTTTTATATATTTGAACTCGATAAATAAAATGACGCATCGACGACAAATTTCTCAACGACAAATTTCGGCGCGCAAAACGAGGCAAAAGGGGCCCACATGGCCGAATTACATGGTGACTAAGTCACCAATCATCCTCATCCAAATTCAATTACATATAATGTAAAAGCTTAGCATAAAACTAAATTAGTTAAAGAATAACTTCAAAGAAACTAATTTGGTTAAAAACATAATCATTTTGATTATTATTTAATAAATCATATTTCTTTTTATCTAGCTACTATTCCATTCTATTTAACTAGCACTTTTTGAAAACCATCGAAATTTCAAGTCAAACTTAATTTAAACTGATAAACGTTTTGACGGTTGGTTTTAATTATTTAAATCGATAACTTTCGACCAAAAAAATATGTATTTCGGACTAGTAAATTTTTAATCAAAATTTCGAGGACTTTGAACCCAAATTTTGTTTTAGTAACCTTTCGAAGTTTATTTTCAGTTTTATTTTCGATCTTATTTCAAAACACTATTTTAAGATCATATATTTTATTTCGAGACTTTTCGCGTGCGCGCAAATCGAAAATTTCAAAAACGAAAAATCGGGACTTGACTTGTGATGTTGGCCGATTTCTTGTAGCTCACTCTACAAGCATGCTCTTCCATTTTCTTCACTTACACAAGCATGCTCTTCCATTCTTGCTTTACTTACACACATCTAAATCACTTACACAAGCATGCATTCAACTTCTTACACACCTATTTTAGTGATCATCACTTAGTTAACCTTAGTTACCTTTAATTGTAAAGGCATGGTTAATGCCTAAATACATTCCAACTACTAAACACACACACCACACATTACTAAGTATACAATTACTACTACCTTCATTTTCCACTCTAACTTACACATACAACATACTACTACATACTTTACTAACACAATACAATACATACATTACTACTACACTAGAATACAATTCACTACTACAACTTTCATTTACACACAAACACAAAAAAATTGCTAAGTCATTCTCTCTAAATAAACTACTCTAAACTTTTGTAAGACAATATTCATCCTCAAGAACATGAAGATCATCATATTCTTCATTCATTTTCTTCTTTAAAAACTTTTATTTTTCTTGTCCTTAATTTCTTTAAGCACCTAAATTATTTCTCCACCATTTTTATTTAAGTAATCACTACCTCTTTTAACTAGTAAATATTTATGAACACAAATCAAAATAAATAAAATCTATACATCACCTAAACATAAAAATATTACTACACTTAAAATTTTAGTTTAGTTAGTTTAGTTGTAAAATAAATTACTAACTTGCTTATTTTCATTTTTATGTACTAATCTTTCCAAAGAAGAGGAGCAAGGTGGAGCCATCGATCTTAGTATTTTCGACAACATAGTTGATCCCGATAATTGCTAGGAAATCGTACCGAGCTAACATAAGGTGTCCCCGCACACTAGTTTTAATTTTGTAAATCGCATGCTTTAAATGTTATGTGTTATATGTGTTGTGTTTATGATCACCTAGCATCACATGTGAAATTAGAAGATAAAAATCGAAAAATAAAATGTTGTGTACACATAAATTACCCACGGCATTTCCCATTATTTTTGGTTAATTTTTCGTTTTAATTTTTGTTAATCATATGCTTAAAAATACTATGTTAAATGAGTACTAAAAATGTTGTTTATATGTTGATGTTCATTTTATATGGTTTGTTCTAAATATAAATTTGTATGTATATGAAATGATTTGCTTAAGTGTTAATGTTTCAAGTATGATTTTCACTTATGATAATTATACATATAATATAGAGGATAAAAGATATAGAATTATAAGTATAAAAATCAAAAATAAAATTTAGGAACAACATATAATGGGCCACGGTTTTTCTGTTTTATTTGGACCAATTTTTAGTTTTAATTTTTGAAAATAATATGTTGTGCTAGTTTAGATTAATTAGACTTGTTGTTAAAATTTGAGAAATTTATATGTTAATATGAAAATTTGATGTTTTGATGTTCATATGAAAAGTTTATGTGTTCTTCATACCTTCATGTGTTCTTGATGATTTAACTCATTTTGATTTATAATATTTGTTATGTATATTGTTATTTATTGTTTTTATTAACTAATAAGTAAATACAAAACTAAATATATAAGTTAAATAAGCTAAATCTTTAAAATATGAAAGTTAGAAATTTAAAGTGAGTAAAAACACTATTCATAAATAAAATAAAATCGTTAGTGAAAATTGTAAACTAGTTAAATCACTTTTGTATAAACTAAACGATTAGTATATAAAAACTTTAAGTCAAAAACCGATAAATTAGAAAACTAAAATAAATTGTATAACCATAATAGAGGCCACGGTTTTAGTGAATAAATTGGACCTAAAATGAATTTGTCACTTTTTACTTTTATCACTTAAGTAATTTAATTAGTTAAAGTAATGAATTATTAATAAAAACAAAAAAATAAATAAATGGCTAAACAAATAAAGGCTACGGGTTTCTCACTTAAAATGAGCCTATTTTGATCAAAATGAAATTGTCACTAAGTCATTAAACTTGATTAGTAATTAGGATTATATTAGATTGTATAATAAATTGTTAATAAAAAGAATCAACGAAACCGATAAAAATAAACGTTACATGTATTAAAATGAATAAATTCGAGTGTCACTACCTTTGCTTAAATTTGAACTTGGACATACGGACTATTTAAATGAACTTCGACAATATCGCTAAAAAATGGAAACTGTTAAATTTTTAGCTAAGTATATGACTAAACTTAACCGAGAATTACTTTTAAAATAATATTTCAAATCACTAAATACAAAACGAACTCAACGACTTTGAAACTAGAATTTTGTACTTAGTAAATAAAAAGTTTGGTTTGTACTTTAGAAAAATCTCTTAAGTAGAAAAATACGTATAGGTATAGAAATACGTACAAGTATAAAAATACGTATAAATACGAAGTATAAGAATACACGACGTATAAAAATACGTATAAAATACGAAGTATAAAAATACGGATACGTATAAAAATACGTATAAAATACGGTGAATAGTAAAATACGATGAATAGTAAAATACGATGAATAGTATAAATATTTAAAATTTACGAACGGACTCAAAATAAATCATTTAAGTTTTTTCTATTTGCTACTGCTTATCTGAAGAACTGTTAGAACTAAATTTTCATTATACAAGTTCGACGATGTTATAACTAATAAGAATTATAGCATGTGTTATGAATAATAAAAAAAGTAATGAATTAAGTGTTGAATACTTGATGTTACCGTTTTTTCCTCACATGTATAGAATAATACGCACCTCTCATTTGAATTGCCCCTTTCGGTTGTTTGGGTTGAATCCGATTATGAGGGAGTTATTCCTCATACTCGATATTCCTTCGACAATTTAGGATTTGAGTTCAAAGGCACGGCCTGACATGAGATTATACCCCTCGATTATAACGTTGTATGATTAGTACTCGGGTGTCTGCGATGTTAAACGCTATAGGGTCAGGGTTGGTAAGGTAGCCGCATATGGGGACACTATTACGCTTATTAGGTGCTAGTGGTACATTTAATGACTCTCCTATTCGTTATTTAACGTGATTTTCGCCCTGGGTATCGATTCGTTCACGGGCCCATATGAGGTAATGGAAAATGACCATTCCCATCCGGGGAATCTGTCGTAGTGTAATAGTCGTACCAATAGGGTAGTGTATGCATACAAAAGACAAGTGACTGATCCTCCTTATTACCTGCTTGATATCTTTAGCAATTAAAGTCCGTTGATGTGACCGGCATGCTATTGCGCGGACGCTTATTAGGTCTGCATGTTTCCATCCTTACTGGTTTGTTGGCTCATGGTCGTGTTTCATCTTAGATTATCCATATTGTATTGGATATTAGGTAGTCATATTTACTACTTAGTGTTTGATCTGATCTACGAGCTTGAGTAACTAGTGCACTTTGATATTGACTATGAAAGTACACAAGTCGCTCTATAGTCAAGACTCGTGAGTTTTATTGATATTGTGATTTGAGAAGGGTCGACTATCCCTCGTGCTACGTGAGATATTGCATGATTGTTCACACCTATCTGTTTATTGAATTGATTTCGGCTTTTGTAATATCTTGATTGCTATGATTTAAGTTTTATATAATTGCTACGATGATTATGAATTGAGATGATCTGATGATTTAATTGCCATGTTAAATGAACTGTTTTATGTTATGCTTATGAACTGCATTATTGTATGTATATATGTGTTGCTTAGAATGTGCGGGGCTGAAAAAGCTAATTTTGGGAACAGTCTCGGAGTACTGAGACTTGATTGTTGATCTACACAAGGGGATTGAAGGCCGTATTTTATATTTTGAGAGAATGTAATCGATTAAACTCTGTTTTATCTATGACTCTTATTATGTATAATGAGTTGTAATACGATGACAGCTGGTTTTGAAATAAATAGACTTAATTAATATTCCGCCTTAGTTTAATTAAAGTCACGAAAAACCAGGTTATTCTGATTAGTATCGAGTCTTCATGACCGTGAATAACTTAAAGTTATCTCATCTAGCGAGACGACACCTGGGCCAGACATACTGAAGGTACCGGGAAAATGAAATATGATAAAAATGATATAATATAATGTGATCGCTAGTCCCTATCGACGCCCTGCGCGCGCCCGCCCTCGCCCCGTGTGAAGGGCGAGGCGAATGCCTCGCAGGAAAAAGTGCGAAGTTTTGAGAAAGAATGGGGGAGATCATTGCATGAATTTGTGACCAAAAAGAAAAGTAGAAAATCCTTTTTGAAAGTGTATTTTCGGAGTCGCCACCAAATATTAAAGGAATTTGGAACCTATTCAACGCGTCTTGAAATACAAGACACGAGTGTCTCAGATTTCAAGGTGCGTCGATACCTATCTATCTGAGGTTTGAAACCAGAGAAGGGGTTCGGAGTGAGGTTACTTTTCGAAAGTTTTGACAAAATAAGTTTTGAAAACCGTAATCAAAAAGCCTACATAAGAGTAGTCTCTACTAATTTGAAAACATTTGCTTAATTTCGATATTTGGGCTAAAAGTCACGCTACGTACAAGGGCGAATAAACATGACTCGATTAAAATGCATAAATAATGTAAATTGTCAAAATAATGACATATTGCTATAGGAAATGTACGTTAAATAATAATTTATTGACTAAATTATTACTATAGACGTTATTTTCCGACCTCGTATTAGAATTTGTGAAAAACCCTCAGTTTTGACATGCTAAAAGACTCTATGAAACGGTACAATTTAGTGTTGGATCCGTGATTCTAGTCGTTATTTAATGCATGAATGAGGACTTGCATAATTATAAAAGTGACGTCGGTTTGCTTTAGTGATAATGAGTCGTTTATTTATGCGATATTGGCGGGGTTTAGACGGATTATGAATCAATTGCTACAACCGTATTACGAATACGGCCGCTAGTGCCAATATCGGGTTTGGGGTTAATGTAACCCCATTGTCCGAGTCTCAAACGTCTAGTCCGTAGGTAAAATGTTTACCTTTCGAAAATGTAAAGACGGTATTTTTGAGTGGATTTTGTGAATAGTGTATGAGTGCTAAAACGGGTATTGAAAATGAATGAAGTGGGTTGGTATTTATAGAGTTTGGTGGTTTACGTGGGATAGCAAAACTTAATCGCTTTGTGTACAGCGTTTAAGTTTACTGAGTTAGATATTTTTAAAGAAAAATTAAAAAAGTACATTACAAAACAAAAGTAAATCGCTGTTCTGTGCGATTTGATTTTTAATCGCTTTGTTCTGAGCGATTTCATTTTTGTTTTGGTGAAATTTGTTTATGCCGCCATTTGGTTTTGAGGGTTTGATTAAGTAATGATTATGTTTTGTTGTTTACTTATGAGCTAAGTCTTTGTTCGCTTTTGGTCCGAATTTCGGTGTTTCGTGTTTTTTGTCGTGTTTTTCTGCTTTTGGCTTGAAATAAAATAATATTAGGTTATATTATTTTATGGTTTCATAAAACCTTACTTTGTGAAAATGTGACACGGGACGCACTTTGGCCCGTTTTGAGTGTTGTGTTAGTGTGCGTTTTAGGGTCGTTTTTGTAAGTTTGGGCCGTTTTGTAGCTAGTTGGGCTGTATTTGTGGCTTGGCTTAATAAGACGTTCCTATATTGTGCTCGTGTTACGCTCATGATGACTAAAATTGACATTTACTTTCATGATTATGTAAGTCCAAATTAATACGCTAAAAATGACTAATACGTTTTAGACACTTTTGTACCGTTTCGACTCTTTTAAAAGCATGTATGAAAGTCCTTTTCATCATCGGGTTTGTTTTTGGGGGGGTACGGATACGGGTATCTACAGAGCCCAGCTTGACCGAGCTCGGACAAAGCGTTAGTCAAACTTAAAGATAGTATCAGGACCAATACAGCCTCGATACTACTGGCGCTAAGCATGTGTCTTATGGGAGAGACGAGGACTTAGCGTCGGAAATGCGAGGAGGGACGACATGTTTTTAAGGACATGACGGTCCTACATGTTTAAGGGCATGTCACCGCATGTGGCTGAGTACTCACCGGTGGCGCCTTGCTTGTGTTTAGTTTGTGCTCCTTGCTTTGCTTGCGCCGGCTTGCGCTCCTTTGCTTTGCTTGCGAACGGCTTGCGCTCCTTTGCTTTGCTTGCGCTTCTGGCTTGCGCTCCTTTGCTTTGCTTGCGCTTCTGGCTTGCGCTCCTTGCTCTGCTTTCCTTGCTGGACGTCTCGTAGAAGAGGTTACGCGTTTTGGTTTCTCATAAAAAGGGCTAGGTTTTTATGAACGTCTCGTGAGGAGGCTACGTGTTTTGGTTTCTCATAAAAAGGGCTAGGTTTTTATGAACGTCTCGTGAGGAGGCTACGTGTTTTGGTGGTTCTCATAAAAGGTTAGGTTTTTATGAACGTCTCGTGGGGAGGCTACGTGTTTTCGGTTTCTCATAAAAAGGGTTAGGTTTTTATGAACGTCTCGTGAGGAGGTTACGTGTTTTTGTGTTTTAACGTCTCGTGAGGAGGTTACGTGTTTTTCTCATAAAAAGTTAGGTTTTTATGAACGTCTCGTGAGGAGGTTACGTGTTTTTGTGTTTTAACGTCTCGTGAGGAGGTTACGTGTTTTTCTCATAAAAAGTTAGGTTTTTATGAACGTCTCGTGAGGAGGTTACGTGTTTTTGTATTTTTCATAAAAGGTTAGGTTTTTATGAACGTCTCGTGAGGAGGTTACGTGTTTTTGTGTTTTAACGTCTCGTGAGGAGGTTACGTGTTTTTGTATTTTTCATAAAAGGTTAGGTTTTTATGAACGTCTCGTGAGGAGGTTACGTGTTTTTGTGTTTTAACGTCTCGTGAGGAGGTTACGTGTTTTTCTCATAAAAGTTAGGTTTTTATGAACGTCTCGTGAGGAGGTTACGTGTTTTTGTATTTTTCATAAAAAAGGGCTAGGTTTTTATGAACGTCTCGTGAGGAGGTTGGAGTAGGGGGAGCTCCCGTGGAGGTTCCGCGGAGGCGTGGTCGTGCTCGGGGTCCGGGGAGCCGTTACGAGGACACTTCCGAGTCGGAGAAGTCTTCGAGTGACGAGGAGGGGGTTCCTGACGAGACTGTGGCTGAGGTGGCTGTCGAGGTTGAGATCGGCCGAGGCCGACGCTACGCCGCCGCTGCCGCCGCCGACGATGCTCGGTTTGATCTTTGCCATTCTGCGGGCTGCCTTTGTGGCCGGGGTCGAGGTTGAGGCCATGCTCGGGAGCGAGTTCGTGGATGAGCCTGAGGCTGAGGCGGAGGCTGAGGGTGAGGCTGAGGGCGCGGCCCAGGATGCAGGTGCGGCAAGTCTTGAGGCCGCGACCGAGGTTTTCATGGGGATGGTTGACGAGTTGGGCGCGAGTCCTGACTATCCTCACGGTCCGCGTTTGTGGTCGCAGGTGGCCCTGGACTGGGACGGCGTGACTCTGGTTTGGAGTTCCTTGGAGCACTTGTCGATCCGGGTGAAGGTCGGCTTTCCGTTAGGCTCGATGAGGACCTTCTCTGGGTTTCGGACGGTGTTTGATGTCTTTGAGGGTAGGCTCACCCAGGAGGAGCGGGACATAGTGCTTGGGACTGCTTTCGGTCCCTTGGTGCAGAAGTGGAGGGAGGTGCGGGGCAAGCGGGTGAACTCGCGCCTCACTGTACTTAGGGCGTTGTTGGATAGGTTTTGGGATACGACCAACACCTTCCACATGCCTGGTTACGAGGTTGGCGTGACTCTTTCTTCGTGGGCGTTATTCTGGTCGCCTCATGGCGAGTGTACTTGGTGGGGCGTGGCGACCTCCTATTGATAGCCCACGAGTCGTGCGCTGATTGGTGGCGGGATTAGGTGCGGGAAGGACGAGGAGCACACGTTTGACCTCGTGACGATATGGTTTCTTGACTTCTTCGAGGGAGGAGGAAGAAGAAAGGGTCTACTCGGCGGCGCCGAGCAGGTCATTGTGGTTGTGGTGGTTCTGACGGCCACCCACTTTGGCGACGGGGGAGCGGCGTCGACTACCGTGTGTTGATGGCGCTGTCGGACATGTCACGCCAAGGTGACTTTGACCGGGTGACTCACGCTCTGGAGTGCATTGATCAGATTACTTGAGGACGCGATGCGCCTGATCAGTTAGCGAGGATTGAATGTGTCGCTTGTGGGCCTGGTCTTGATGGAGGTAGGGTTCGACTTTTGTAGTTTTTGTTGCTTTGCGCTTTTCTTACATGCGTGTCTTTTGTTTGCTTGCCAGGCTTGGTGCTATGCTCACTTCCCTCTCGCTCCGGACACGTTCCAGGTGTGGCTACATACCCGCTTTCCATGCGTATCACGACAATGGATCGGAGGGGTATTGGCCTGAACTATGACGCGGCTCGTGTACGCTTCAACGGGATGACGATGGATAAGGTAAGGGTGGTCGTGTTTTGTATTTTGGTCTTTTGTAGCTTGTTTTTGGGTTTGTGTTTGTTTTTGTGGTTTATAAATTGGTTTTGTTTTGTAGTTCGTTCGCGACCCTTGGAGGAAGTTTACCGGCGTTCCTCCGACGATTGCAGCTCGCTTTGGTCCCCTTGACGGACGGCGGCTGTACATCGAGACCCAGTATGGCTCGTACTGGTACTTGGGTGAGCGTCTGTCTGCGCAGACGGGTCGCGGCGGCTTCATCGTACCTGCTCCTCCGCCCTCGGTCTTGTTCGTGGAGACGCCCGACGCTAATGAGCGTCGTGACGTGTATCACGAGGCGAAGTCGACTCTTGCCGCGCGGGATGAGGATTACGTGACTTGGGCACAGCATGCCCTTGCTGACGCTGTGATCGAGGTATGCTTGTTTATCCCTTTTGCTTGTATGTGTTTTGGTTTTAGGAAGCAAAAATTTATCCTATTTTTGTTTTGTAGCGACGTGACCCTGACCTTGAGTTCCAGCCTCCTCCGTTCGTTGAGGACCTGCTGGTTGTTCACGAGGGCTGCTCTCATTCGATCGTCTTCGCCTTCCTGCGGGTCGCCGATCACGGGTCTTGAGAGGTGGGATCGTAGGCGTGAGAAAGGTATTAACCCTCCTCTTTGTACAGCATGAGTATTATGTAGTATATAGCCCCCAGTTTGAAAAAGATTTTATTGTAAAATCATTATTCAAACTCTGTTGAAGTAGGTTTTTGATTATAGCCCCCAGTTTGAGTAAGATTTTAGTGTAAAATCATTAGTCAAACTCTGTTGAAGCAGGTTTTTGATTATAGCCCCCAGTTTGAGTAAGATTTTAGTGTAAAATCATTAGTCAAACTCTGTTGAAGCAGGTTTTTGATTATAGCCCCCAGTTTGAGTAAGATTTTAGTGTAAAATCATTAGTCAAACTCTGTTGAAGCAGGTTTTTGATTATAGTCCCCAGTTTGAGTAAGATTTTAGTGTAAAATCCTTAGTCAAACTCTGTTTAAGCAGGTTTTTGATTATAGCCCCCAGTTTGAGTAAGATTTTAGTGTAAAATCATTAGTCAAACTCTGTTGAAGCAGGTTTTTGATTATAGCCCCCAGTTTGCTAAATTGATTTCTCGCATTGTTGCAGGTGACAGCTGAGGTCCACAGGAGGCTCTGGCGGGCGGCCAACCGATGGCGGGCGGTTGTGAATGAGAAGGTTGTTGACGCCTGCAGGGCGCAAAAGGAGACGGCCGGGGCGCGACTTGAGTTAGCCAGGTCGTGAGGAGAGGCGAGATCGCGGGCCGAGCTGGAGGCTGCGCATGCCGAGGAGCTGGCGAGGGTCCGGGCAGAGCTGGAGGGTCAGTATGCAGGGGAGCTGGAGAGGGCACGTGCTGAGATTGATTCCCTGCGTGCTGTCTTGCAGCGTCGTGACCAGTCGTAGTAGGCTTGGACTTTGTATATTTTGGACTTTGTATTATGAATATTAGTATTTGTTGGTAATGGTTTATGTATCAGGATTTGTTATGGTTGGTTGGTTTTTTGGACTTGTAGGTGTTTATGGGTATAATTTGGTTATTTTGTCTTGTTGCGAAAAATGCATTCCTGCGTCAGAGTCGTCACGAAATCCTTGCGTATTTGCTTGCCGAGCCGCATGGCAAAACATTGTTAGTCGTGAAAGCATATATATACGTCTCGATTGAGACTGACTTGCTAATGACTGAATTAAATGCAAAATGAAGAGTTTTTTGAAAAATGCTGGTTAGGACATATTTTAGACTCGTAAAAAGACGTTTTTGACATAGTAAAAATGCGAGCTAAAACGACGTTTTGAGACGAAAATTCGTGAATGCGAAAATCATATTTTGTGTTGTGTTTAATTTTTGTGTGATTATTGTGTTTTGTAAAAAGTGAAAAATACGAAATACGGGAATCGATCACGCAAATCGAGACGACGCGACGGGACCAACTTTAGTCGGTCATGAGGTCGGTAAAAAGTAATAGGGGTTAATAAGTTAAATATTTTTGGGTATAGGTGTGTAAGAAGTGTAAGAAATCGAATAATTTTGTCAGAAAAGAAAAAGAAAATCGCCTGTAAACAGGCGATTTGATTTTTAATCGCCTGTTTACAGGCGATTAGAATTTTGTTTTGTGGTTTTTGTTTGATTTATTTTAATCGCTTGTTCACCAGCGTTTAAGTTTTTGTGTTGTATTTCGTCTTGCAAATTTTGGCTATAAAAGGAGGGCTAAGTTAGTTCATTTCACTCATCCTCTCGTCTTCTATTCTCGATTTTCCAAAAATATTCAGAATATTTACGGAACATTCGTCGAGTTATGGAGAGTTTTGAAGGAAACTTGCGTCGTTGGTGTGCGTCCTTGTCGGGGCTGGAAGAGGAAGACTTGAAAGATTGCGGTTTTGGGGTCCTCCTGGGTCTTGGGCGGCTTCGAATGGAGCCCGAGTTCCTGGATGCGTGTCTCGACTATTGGGACTTGAGTTTCCATGTTTTCCGTTTTCCTAGTGGGGAGGTCTGTCCGTTGGTCGAGGAATTTGGAGCCATTAGTGGTTGGTTGCGAACTAACATTCCCGTGTGCGTTAGATCGGGGCCTGGATATAAGAGGCACGTGCAGAACTACCTTCAGATGACTCGTGTGGAGACAGAGGAGTTATTTGTTGGGAGTCGTATCAGCCTCTATCGCTTGTGCAAGCGGTTTATGAACCGCGAAAATGAGACGATCTCCTTTGGTGCCAGAAAAAGAGCGTTGGCATTCTACTTAGTCCATCGTTACATGTTTCCTAATTCTTTGTATGAGGGAGCGCTTGGTGATCCTCGCCTAATCACTGTCGTTCAAGAGATGGAGTATGGCTGTAATCCTTCCGCCGTGATCCTAGCTGAGACGATCCTGGGTCTGAATGATCGTGCCTGCAATAGGGCGAGCCCGTATCGAGGGTGTCCCTTAATCCTTCAGGTCTGGTTGATGGAGCGGTTGAGCGTGCTAGGTGATATTGCTGGGTCACATCTGCCGGGACGTGACTAGTCGTTATATTAGGTGGTGGATCCACATCATCGCTCGACGATTACTTCCTGGACTTGTGGGGTCATCGACCATTCGTTGGTTAATGCAGTGGTGGGGAATAGTTGATGTGACGGCAAGTGAGGCTGGCGATGGTTCGTCTGGAGTCCTCCTTTGCGGATTCGACATGGGTGTTTACATCCATCCCGTGCGAGTGAGGAGACAGATAGGGTGGGCACAGTTCATTCCTGGTCATGACACCAAGGTGCAGGGCATGCTTATGTTGACTAGTGGCATGGCTGATGCCTGGGTGAGCGGATGGATTACGCGCCCTAGGTGGCCTGTAGCGGGTACTCCTGGGACGATCCGGGTGTCGAGGGCTTACTCCAAATGGACCGTTGCTGAAAGTGCTGTGGAGAGGGCTCGTCTCCGTGCCATAGAGCTTAACGAGCCTCCGCCGACGTCCGCCTACGACCCGATCCGCTTTGGACGCAATAGTGGTAGGGGTGGCGCTTCGAGCTCGGTGCCTCTCTCGGCGGCTGAATGCGTGTTCGGTCGTCGCCGTATTCCAGGGCCAGGTGCTCCGGATCGTCATGGCAATGTTGGGGGTCGCCGTAGGGGTTGAGGGTTTGGCGCTTCCTTTATTCAGCTGGAGGGGTCTCGAGTCGGCTTTGGAGAGTAACCTGGTTTTAGTTTATGTGTGCTTTGTTAGTATTATGTTCATATTATGTTGTATTATGTAATATATTACCTATCCTAAACCCGATGTACATGCCGGGACTCGTATTTGTAATATATATAGTGTTTGTTAGTGTATTTCTAAGGTCGTAGTTATGCTCCTATGTTTGAAAAATCCAAAATGTAACCGTTCTTTTTAAGATTAATAAAAATCAGGTTTTTATTTACGACTCTGCCTCATTTTGCTTGTTATTTTGTGTGAAATTCCTTGGCTCTAATCTTTTTTCAAAGGTTTAGAATGCAAGCATTTTTGTTGACTATTCCCTCGACTTTTTTAAGCTTTGGGTTTGTCGTTTTGTGTTGAATGTCGTTCTTTTTACCCTTAGGTTAAAAAACGAATTTTTGTGTTGACTATGTCCTTGGCCTTTTTAAGCTTTAGACGCGTCATTTTTGTGTTGAATATCGCCTTATGTTAACCCATTAGGTTATGAGACGGTTTTTGTGTTGACTATATCCTCAGCCTTTTTAAGCTTTGGACGCGTCATTTTTGTGTTGAATGTCGGTTGCGCTTTTTGCAAAGCTGCCTACGTATCCACGAAAAGTGGAATCAAACCGGCGTAGTTCGAGAATGTATGTTTAAGGGCATACCGGCCCAAGAGTTGTGTTTGCTTTTTTGTGGTGAATGTGCACGTTTAGGGGCATGCCGGCCCATGAGCATGTTTAAGGACCTGCCGGTCCAAGAGTTGTGTTTGCTTTTTTGTGGTGAATGTGCACGTTTAGGGGCATGCCGGCCCATGAGCATGTTTAAGGACCTGCCGGTCCATGAATTGTGTTTGGTGGATGCATGTTTAGGGGCATGCCGGCCCATGAATTGTGTTTGCTTATGGAATGTGCACGTTTAAGGGCATGCCGGCCCATGAGCATGTTTAAGGACCTGCCGGTCCAAGAATTGTGTTTGTTTTTGTTTTTTTTTTTTTTTTGTGGAAAGGAAGAGCAGGTTTAGGGGCATGCCGGCCCATGAGCATGTTTAAGGACCTGCCGGTCCGTGAGCATGTTTAAGGACCTGCCGGTCCAATGAATTGTTTTTATAAAATTGTATTTTACAGATACATTGCAAGCGGTTTTTAGGGGTAGTATTTCTTGAGTTGATCGAGGTTTGTGGCGAGGTTGAACTCTTGGCCGTCGAGGTCGGTTAGTTTGATCGCCCGCCGTGAAGATTTCCTTGACGAGGTAGGGTCCAGCCCAGTTAGGCTTGAATTTTCCTCGTGGGTCGACTGGAAGTGGTGCCCGGACTGATTTTAGTACGAGATCACCTACTTTTATGTGTCGTGGCTTAACTCGTTTGTTGAATGCTCGTTGTAGTCGGGCTTGGTACATTAAATGCGGTGCTCGGGGAATGCGATCGGCGTTCATCCAGGAGCATGAGTTGTTAAATGCAGTTCACGGGCCCATTCGCTTACGGGATGCTACTTTCCATTAGTATGCTTGCAGAGATTGTATTTCTATTTCCATCGGTTGGGACGGCTTCCATGCCGTAGGTGAGAAATAGGGGTCATGCCCGTAGGGGTTCGGATGGTAGTACGGTATCCCGAGTGCATATGGTATTTTGTTAGGCCAATCTTTGCAAATTGCCGATCATCTTCTCAAGTATGGTGACGACCAGTCTTGTTTGTCGCTCAACGGCTCCATTGGTTTGGGGTCGATAGGGTGAGGATTTGTGATGTTGGATGTTGTATTTTGTGAGTATGGCTTCGGTCTCGCGTTGAAAGTGCGAACCTTGATCGCTGATGAACTCGTGGGGTATGCCATATCGGCATATGATGTTCGTCTGGATGAACTTGGCGACTTCCTTGGAGCCAAGGGTCCGAAAAGACGCTGCTTCTACCCATTTAGTGAAGTAGTCGATGGCCACCAGCACGAAACAGTGACCTCCTGCTCCGATGGGGTGGACTTTTCCTATCACGTCGATGCCCCAGGTTGAAAAGGGCCAGGGTGAGGTTAGGCTGTATAGTGGTGAAGGTGGTACATGTTGGACGTTGCTGAAAATTTGGCAGTTGTGGCAATGCTTGACGTATTGGATACAGTCTGCTTCCATGGTCGTCCAATACCATCCTAGCCGTAGGATTTGTTTGCAGAGTGCTCGAGCGTTCATGTGGGGTCCGCATTCGCCATCATGGACTTGCGTGACGATTTCCTGCCCCTTCTTGTAGTCGACACATATGAGCAGTGTCCCTTGTGGTGTCTTCTTGAGTAATTGTCCCATCTCTAGCACAAATTGGGAAGCTAGGAGTCTGATAGCCCTCTGTCCGCGTTTATCGGTGTCGGGTGGGTAAGTGTCGTCTGTCTTGTAGTTGATTATGGCTTGATACCACGGCTCTGTCTGCTCGGCTTCGTCCAGGTCAATGGTATGGATGTATGCTGGTTCGTCACGTCTTTCGACGATGATGGGTAGTAACTTCATGTCTGGTGGCATGTTCAGGAGGGATGAGAGTTTTGACAAGGCGTCAAGAACCGGTTTTCTTCCCTAGGAGGTGGTAAAACTCAATCTGATCGAAGTTGGCTAGGAGTTTTTGTACTTTGCTTGGTATTTGGTGAGGGTTTCGCTCATGATCTTCCATGCCCCCGTCACTTGATTTATGATGAGGAATGAATCTCCATGTACCGTGAGGTTCTTTATCTTGAGAGTGATGGTCGCTGCAGTTATAAATGCAGCCTCGTACTCGTGGCGTTGTTCGTAAATAATCAAGTCGAGCTTGATTGAGAGTGGAGTATGATCGCCGTTTGGGGATATTAGAGTATTCAGGCTCCATAGCCCCGGTAGTTTGACGCTCCGTCAAGTATAATTGCAGATTACTCCTTTTACATGGCGAAGATCCCATCGTCCGGAAATGACATTGTATCGATCATGGGAACATTCGATGATAGCATTTTCTGCGAGGAAGTCCAAACCGCTCTTCCTTTGATTACTTTCAGAGGGAGGTACTTGAGTTCGTGCTCGGCGAGAAGCGAGTCCACCTGGCCATGCGTCCGCTCAGATCGGGTTTTTCAAATAGGTATTTGAGGGTCCATTAGGGAATAGACTCTTGTTGTGCTAGTGAGGAGGTAGTGCCTGAGCTTTTGGTTGCCCGGACGGTGAGGCGACTTTTCTCGACCGGGTTCATCTGGGTTTCGTAGTCGTGAAACTTTCGATGTAGTAGATGGCCCGTTCTTCGTTGTTGACTTCTTGGGCGAGCATGGCTCCCATGGCGTTTGGCGTAGTTGTTAAGTATAAAGCGATGCGGGCGAGTCCTTTTGTGGGGTACAAGAACAGGTGGGTTTGTGGAGCGTGCTTTTGACTTTGTCGAATGCTTGCCGGCGATCATCGTCCAGCCGTATGCTCTTCCTTCTTCAACTTTTTGAAGATTGGTTCGCAGATCATGGTGAGCTTGCTGATGAACCTGGAGATATATTGGACTTGTCCCAAGAAACTCCTTATTTCGTCGATGTTGCACGGTGTCTTCATGCCCATTATTGCATTGATTTTGGTCGGGTGTATGTCGGTCCCGCGCCGGCTCACTATGTGGCCTAACAATTTGCTGGACGTGACCCCAAAGGTGCATTTACGTGGGTTTAATCGCATTTTGTATCGCCTCGATTACGGTGAAGAACTTGCGGAGGTTGGTGGCGTGGTCGTCCCTTCCTTTGACTTTACAATCATGTCGTCAACGTATACCTCGACCTCCTTATGCATCATGTCGTGGAGTAAGGTGGTAGCGATGCGTTGGTAAGTAGCGCCGCATTTATGAGCCCAAATGGCATGATCACAGAAGAAGACGTTCCCAGGGGGTTACGAAGGTGGTTTTTGGCATGTCGTCTGGCCGCCATTTTGATTTGGTTGTATCCCGCGTATCCATCCATGAATGACGAAGGCGTGGTCTGCTTGTGTTGTCGATTAGGATGTCCATGTGGGGTAGTGGGAAATCATCTTTGGGCGAGCTTTGTTGAGTCCCTAAGTCGGCACATACTCGTATTTTGCCGCTTTTCTTCATAACCTGTACCATATTGGAGACCCGATCTGAATATTCGATGACTTGGATGAACCCGACCAGGCCGCACCGATCTCTTCTTTGACCATGAGAGACCATTACGGTTTGATGCGGCGAGCTTCGCTTGACCAGGTTTGCTACCTTGCTTGATCGGGATGCGGTGTTAATTTATCTCGCGGTCTATCTGGGCATGTCCTTATATGACCAGGCAAAGACGTCCTTAAACTCTGCGAGGAGCTTGGTATAGGTGGCCCTTTCTTCTGTGCTTAGGGAAGCCCCCAGCTGTAGTTCTTGAGGCTCTTCGGGCGTTCCTATGTTGGTGGTTGTTGTGTCTTCAATAATTGGGTCCTGTTCGGGTTTTGAGACAATACTTGCAATGTATCTATATAATGCAATTTTATTTAGTTTAAATTTATCGCAATTATTAGAAAAAGTAGAGTTTAAATGAGGCAAAGAGTAGCCAAAAACCTTCATGTTATTAATGTTATCAAAAGCGGTTACATTTGAAGATAGCTCAGACGAGGGAGCTTTGGACAACCTTAATGACTCTAGTTCTGTACTAAGACTTACTACAATAGGAAAATGATCGAGTAACCTAGCCGATTTTTAGAAAATTGGCGTCATGATGACGCGGGACCCTAGACTCTAGAGTGCGAGTGCTTGAATTGGGACTTCTGAGCCTTTGGTAGATTGGGTGGCATTTTCTTCAAGCTTCAGCTGATGGAGGGCGGCTCGGAAATCTGAGGCTTCTATGGTGATAACCTCGTTGTAAAAAGGGATTTTAACCTTCTGGTGGAGGGTTGATGTTATGGCCCCGGTAGCGTGAATCCATGTCCTTCCTAGTAACATATTGTACGCCGGGGGGATGTCCATGAGTTGGAATTCGGTTTTTGTCCTGATGAATCCTGTCATGATGGGTAATGATATGATTCCTTCTATGCCGCGGGATGTACCGTCAGATGCGCTCTTATCTTTGTTGGAGCAAGGGGTGACATCACTTTCCTTTAGTCCTAGCTTGAGGGCAGTTGTTAGGGGCAGGATATTGATCGCGGAGCCGTTGTCGATGAGGGTAACGGGTAGCACCATATTACGACATTCTACGGTTATGTAGAGTGCTGGGTTGTGTGGATCTTGAAAGGGTGGTAGATCTGCGTGGGAGAAAGTTATGGCACCTGGTAGCCAATCCCGGACAATGCGGTCAATGAGTTGTGCTGGGAGGATATCCTTGGCATCTCGCCATGTTGTGTTATATGAAGGACTGTTCGTTATGGGTGGGGTAGTTATATTTTCGATTATGTCCTCGTTCTTGCTTTCGCTCGTGCGTATAGGAGGGAATCCCGGCGGTATTTGCAGATTTAAAGGAGACTGACGCGGACGTTGGGGATGTGGAGCTCTATTGTGGCCGTCGTACTGTCTGAGGGGACGTTGACGGGGGATCTGGTTGGAATTTCCTTTACTGTCTTCGTGCCTTGGTTTCGTTCTCGTCCTAGCTCGGCGAATGTGATCGACGTTGCTACTGTCGTTGTTGATGCTGTCGAAAAGGACGTTGACCTCGTGATCGCTCGCGGGAGCCAGGAGGGGATGATTGAGGATGGGATGAGCTCCTACGAAAATGGGGCGAGCAAGGGAGGTGTCATGCTGGCCTAATGATTTAGGGGCTATGCTTGGCTTATCGATTGTTTCGTTGTCGATCATGTCTTGGATCACGTTCTTCAAGCGGAAACAATTCTCCGTGTCATGTCCTTTTCCCCTGTGGAATTCGCAGTACGAGTCCTCGTGCCACGATAACGGCTTCTTATCCTCAGGTGGTACAGTGGTGGGTTTGGGAAGATGGAGAATGTTCTTCTTTACGAGTTTTTCTAATGCCTTCGAGTAAGACATAAAGAGGGGATCGAACCTTCGTCGTTGTTGCAACGGAAATAGTCCAACTGATGATGACCTGGCGAGGCGAGTGGGTCGTGCTAGGAATATTGGTCGTCGCGCTAGTGCCTTTGAGTTTAGAGCGTTAAACGGTCCGATCATTCTTTGCGATGGGAGAAGCATTTGCCTGGCGGTCATGATCTGAAGTTTTGGCCAGCTTGTATTTGTGAATTTCATCCTCCAGGGATCGGATTCTTTTGATGTGTCGGCGGACTCTTGGCGAATAGTCTTGCGTTTTTCTCGGTTCGATCTTTGCATGGCGGCGGATGTTCGAATAAAGCGGTGAGATTGGCTACCTTGTGGTCGGCAAATTTACGTGTTCGGTGATCGTCATTAGTGGAGGAGGTGGTGGAAAGGCAGTTTCATCATTCGCGAGGTTGAAACGGAAATTCATCTTGTGCTTGCGAGCCGGGTGTTCAGGGTTTTTCAATGAGTGGACCTGACAAAGTTTTCAAACCTTTAGTGATTCTAAAAAAAAGAAGGAAAAGACTCAAATGAAAAATCACATTCACGACCAAAGGAAGACACAAAAGCGTAAAAAGTGGGTGACTCGACTTGACTCGTGTTTTTAGCTTTTAAAAGGACACGGGAAGCTTTTGAGATAGAGGCGCGTTAACACGTCCCTGTTCTCGAGGTAGGAAAAATTTGTATGATCATAATCCGATTAACCCAGTTTGGCGGTATGTTGCCCGGGGTTTATCATTGGATTACGATAAAAAGGATCAGACCGAAGTAGCGATAGGCTAACCGACCTGAGGATGTTAAAATTGGGTAAAAGGTGATCAATTGTTCGCCTTCTACGTGTGACTCAGGGTTTTAAATAAAAAATGACAATAAGTCACTCGATTCAAAGAGTAAATCAACGGGTTCACATATGAGTGAGCCCGCGTTTTTTGTTTTTGAGAGAAAAAGATTAAATCGGGACGACTAAAGAGTCGCTCGACTTAAAGCTAAATCTAATGTTCTAAAAGTTAATTTCATTTAAAATCTCCGAAATGAATTGACATATTCGGGTTTTTGCTTTATGAAAGACCTTTTAGCAATAAATGTATTATGACGATACGTCAGTCGCATAATTCATTTACGTTTTGAAAAAGACCTGGGATATAGTGGTTATCCTAGGTCGGTTTTAAATGTAGCGGCATTTTATTTATTAAACTCAAATGACTATAGGTCAAAGAGCCTAACGGCGTGTTTTTAAAAGTATGACCTTTTTTGAAAAAAGTTTGAAAAAAGCAATTTCAAAGATGGACGTATTTTAAAAGTATAATGCCTAGGAAGAGTTTTTGCATGCAGAAAGTTTTTTGAAAGACTACTATAGTGAGGGTACTATAGCTTCGCACTTGTACATATAAACACAGGTTCTTGGTTTATAGGGTAAGGTTCCCTCCGGTCATTCCCGCGACGTTTAGGTAGGGGCACCCGCAAGACTACACACGTCTTAGGTGTGAATTCAAGACGGGCCCTAGAGCGTTCGAGTTTGACTGGTTACGATCGTTTGTACGGATGCCGTACTTGTAATCGTGGAGGGGTGAGAGAACAGTGTGTCCGGAGTTACCTCGCTTATGCGTGAGGATTCTTGGGGCCGTTCCTCAAAGGGTGTGGTTTGAATCAGGAGGATTCGACTCAACGTTTTTTTGCCCAAATATCGAAAGCGTAAATGTTTTCAAAGTTTCAAGCTTCACTTCTTTATGATTTTAAAATAAAAGAAAAACTAGTTTTTCAAAAATAATAAAAATCATGCTCGTCCCCAGCGGAGTCGCCAACTGAAGGTACCGGGAAAATGAAATATGATAAAAATGATATAATATAATGTGATCGCTAGTCCCTATCGACGCCCTGCGCGCGCCCGCCCTCGCCCCGTGTGGGGGCGCCGGGGCGGAATGCGCCTCGCAGGAAAAAGTGCGAAGTTTTGAGAAAGAATGGGGGAGATCATTGCATGAATTTGTGACCAAAAAGAAAAGTAGAAAATCCTTTTTGAAAGTGTATTTTCGGAGTCGCCACCAAATATTAAAGGAATTTGGAACCTATTCAACGCGCCTTGAAATACAAGACACGAGTGTCTCAGATTTCAAGGTGCGTCGATACCTATCTATCTGAGGTTTGAAACCAGAGAAGGGGTTCGGAGTGAGGTTACTTTTCGAAAGTTTTGACAAAATAAGTTTTGAAAACCGTAATCAAAAAGCCTACATAAGAGTAGTCTCTACTAATTTGAAAACATTTGCTTAATTTCGATATTTGGGCTAAAAGTCACGCTACGTACAAGGGCGAATAAACATGACTCGATTAAAATGCATAAATAATGTAAATTGTCAAAATAATGACATATTGCTATAGGAAATGTACGTTAAATAATAATTTATTGACTAAATTATTACTATAGACGTTATTTTCCGACCTCGTATTAGAATTTGTGAAAAACCCTCAGTTTTGACATGCTAAAAGACTCTATGAAACGGTACAATTTAGTGTTGGATCCGTGATTCTAGTCGTTATTTAATGCATGAATGAGGACTTGCATAATTATAAAAGTGACGTCGGTTTGCTTTAGTGATAATGAGTCGTTTATTTATGCGATATTGGCGGGGTTTAGACGGATTATGAATCCGAATTGCTACAACCGTATTACGAATACGGCTTCGCTAGTGCCAATATCGGGTTTGGGGTTAATGTAACCCCATTGTCCGAGTCTCAAACGTCTAGCCCGTAGGTAAAATGTTTACCTTTCGAAAATGTAAAGACGGTATTTTTGAGTGGATTTTGTGAATAGTGTATGAGTGCTAAAAACCGGGTATTGAAAATGAATGAAGTGGGTTGGTATTTATAGAGTTTGGCTGGTTTCTGTGGGATAGCAAAACTTAATCGCCTGTGTACAGGCGTTTAAGTTTGCCTGAGTTAGATATTTTTAAAGAAAAATTAAAAAAGGCGGCTGTTACAAAACAAAAAGTAAATCGCCTGTTTACAGGCGATTTGATTTTTAATCGCCTGTTTACAGGCGATTTCATTTTTGTTTTGGTGGGCTGTTTATGCCGCCATTTGGTTTTTGAGGGTTTGATTAAGTAATGATTATGTTTTGTTGTTTACTTATGAGCTAAGTCTTTGTTCAGTTTTGGTCCGAATTTCGGTTTTCGTGTTTCGGTTTTTGTCGTGTTTTTCGGTTTTGGCTTGAAATAAAATAATATTAGGTTATATTATTTTATGGTTTCATAAAACCTTACTTTGTGAAAATGTGACACGGGACGCACTTTGGCCCGTTTTGAGTGTTGTGTTAGTGTGCGTTTTAGGGTCGTTTTTGTAAGTTTGGGCCGTTTTGTAGCTAGTTGGGCTGTTTTTGTGGCTTGGCTTAATAAGACGTTCCTATATTGTGCTCGTGTTACGCTCATGATGACTAAAATTGACATTTACTTTCATGATTATGCAAGTCCAAATTAATACGCTAAAAATGACTAATACGTTTTAGACACTTTTGTACCGTTTCGACTCTTTTAAAAGCATGTATGAAAGTCCTTTTCATCATCGGGTTTGTTTTTGGGGGGGTACGGATACGGGTATCTACACATACATATTAATATATATGTCAGGCATAGACTTATAGGATCAAATAATAAATTAGAAATCTTAGATCGCTTAAGTTATAACATAGATCGCTTTAAAAGAGAGTTTGGGTAGAAACTATAAGGATCGACCTAGAGATTTGAGGATGTAGATCACATAGGATAAGACTTGGGTACGTTACTAGTGGGTAGTTTACTCACTTACTCTATGACTAACCTCTTTGACTAACAAGTCTTTTATACTAACGTTGCCTGAACTTGAGAGGTATAAACCGATGACGAGACGGCACGGACTCAAGCACTTACAATTGGACGTGTCAAGAATCATGCTACCAGAGACAACTTCCAAGACGTCGAAGACTTCTCTAGCATTGAAAATTTCTACAACCATATCAAATCATTCTTGAATTATCACCATCATTTCAACGCTTTTCAACTCTCAGACCTTCTAAATCATAAAATCTCTTGACATTTAATCTCCCCATGATTTTAGGATTTCCTTTCTACATTCTAAAATCCCTACTAATGAGGAGTCAATCTCGTAAAATTTTTAACTTCTTCGAGATTTTCGATATTCTAAATCAGTAATCCCATATAAATGATTGCGTAAACTGATTTTCTTTTCTCTCAACTTCGTAGAATGTTTTCAACCTTACTCTACGATTTCATAAACTTCTTTTACTTTACTTTCAAACCTTCTAACCTTATTCGTACTGTGCATAGTACCGAAGGCTAACTTTTGTCAATTCTCAAACTCAACTCCATACCCCTTAGAAATATGTCTGAACTCTTATGCTATTTTACTGAGCTAGTATCTAAACTTCCGTCATAGTTCATTTCGTCAAGAATGAATTAGGAAGCTTTGTAACTTTTTATCTTTTTCAGAATGGCTGCAAACGATATTCCCAACCATGATCTCGATCAACAATTTGCCGAAGAAGAGGCAAGGAGAAAAGGCTTCGAGGATGCAATCATAAAGATTGCTCAGACTGCGCACCAATATCGTGGTGGCGGTAACAACCAATCCGCGTTTGAGAGGTTCTCAAAACATAGACCTCAAACGTACTCAGGCTCCGTCAACCCTACCGTCTTGACTGAATGGGTTGAAGAGATGGAGAAGCTGTTGGAACTAAGCAAGACACCGCCTACTGAGAAAGTGAATGTGGTAGCATACTACCTCAAGGGGGAAGCCAATAGCTGGTGGCGCTTGATCAGGTCCACTTTTCCCCTGAGGATTTACAATTGGAGCGAGTTCAAACTGCTGCTAGAGAACAAGTACTTCGGGGAGGAACTAAGATGGGAAAAAGAGGAAGAGTTCAGGAACCTAAACCAGGGTGATATGTCTCTGCAGGCATACACCGAGAAGTATCAGGAGCTGTCTAAGTTCGCTCCTAGAATAATATCTAACGAGGAGGAACTCGCAACTCGTTATGTAAGGGGCATGACTAATAGCCTGAGGACGAACATGAGCGGGTTCAACTGTAAGACCTTTGCAGAGGCTTATGAGAAAGCAACGAGCATCTGGGCATCCATCCAGAAGGGAGAGATTGAGGAGAAAAAGAAGAGGAGGATGTTCACAGTTCCTGTGGCAAGTTCTAGTTTTATCCAGAAGCCGACCTTCCAACAGAGGAGTTTTCAGAGTCCAAACTCTCAGAGCAGAGGTTTCAACAAACCGGTTTATAACCGTAACAACAACAACTCGAACCAGGGGAGGCTGACTACAAGAGGTGGAAGGACTCCGCCGCCTATTGTGCGCTCGGACGATTGTCGTTTCTGTCACAAGGCTCTACACCTGGGGAAGCAGTGCAACGGGTCACCATTTGTCTGTTTCTTCTGCAAGGTAGAGGGACACAAGGCTAACGTGTGCCCGAAGAAAGAAGCGATGGGAAGGATGAACACGGGACCGCTACCCGCAGTTAAAGTACAAGGACGTGTTTACGTCTTGTCAGAAGTTGACGAAGACACCGAGGGTTGCCCTGACGTAGACGTCATCACGGGTAAATTTCTGATTAACTCAGTACCTGCCTTTATTTTATTCGATACGGGAGCATCCTTTTCTTTAAATTTTAAATACCTTTCGAACTTGTCATAGCTATTACAATTTTTCTCTCGTCAAAATATACTTACATATATCGTATTTCTTTTTATATAACCCCTTATTATAAATTTCGAATCATGTCCTAAATATGATTTATAACATTTCCGTTTTATCTAATAACATTATAATAATAATTTTAGAAAATGAGCTATATCAACAAGGTTATCCATAATTCTCAAAATTTTATCTAATCATTCAACGATAACCTATATTCTCTTAATTTCATTAAAGCTCATATTCTTCTTATGATCACTACGACTTTTACCTATTTTCCCTAAATGCCGATTTTCCTAAGGCTATATATCTCATGCGTGATCATTAAAAGTAACAATAATAATATTATTATTTACATAAGTTTGAAACTTCTTAAGGGGGTAGGATAATAACTTGATTATACCACAACCTTAATTAAATCTTAAAAGTTTTTATTTCAACCTATTTTAGGGTTAACATTTATTCTGAAATTTAAATAAACGGTTTTATTCTTAAAACGCATATTATTTTAATTTCATTTAGTTCCGTACAAAACTTCTAGGCCCTACCATTTTTTGTGAATCTCTTTCGCGTCATTTCCAAAAATAACATTCCTGTAACATTTCTATATTTATTTAAATATCTCTTTAATAAATCAAACGCGATTTTGTTCCCTAATATTTTCACTCTATCCGACGTTTCTATATTAGTTAGAAAACTCAAACTTTTCAAAAATTCTTATTCCAACAAAACCGAATATTATTATCCAAATTTGTAAAATCTCAATATTCTCTCTAACTGCCTTGTTTAACCTCGAGCAATTATCCACCCTATCCAAGTTTCGGGGACGAAACTTTTCTTAAGGGGGTAGGATTGTAACACCCCGTGTTTTTGTAACACAATATTATAAAAGAATTTAATTCCTTAAATTTAATTCATCTTTTTTACTTATAATAAAAATGCGTCTGAATTTTTTTCGCCAAATAATACTAAATATCCTAAGTCCAAATATAAAATTTTTGAAAAAAATAAAGTATGTTGTATTTTCTTCAGAATTCAAAAAGAAACACATTTCAAATTTTATAAAAATGGACCCTTATATTTTTTCTCGTCTTTGAAATTCAAGTCATCGATTTCAAACACTACAATTTCCTTTCTCGCACCTGAACTAAAACTATTTTTATATATACTTCGAATTCGAACTTTATTTTTATATATTTGAACTCGATAAATAAAATGACGCATCGACGACAAATTTCTCAACGACAAATTTCGGCGCGCAAAACGAGGCAAAAGGGGCCCACATGGCCGAATTACATGGTGACTAAGTCACCAATCATCCTCATCCAAATTCAATTACATATAATGTAAACGCTTAGCATAAAACTAAATTAGTTAAAGAATAACTTCAAAGAAACTAATTTGGTTAAAAACATAATCATTTTGATTATTATTTAATAAATCATATTTCTTTTTATCTAGCTACTATTCCATTCTATTTAACTAGCACTTTTTGAAAACCATCGAAATTTCAAGTCAAACTTAATTTAAACTGATAAACGTTTTGACGGTTGGTTTTAATTATTTAAATCGATAACTTTCGACCAAAAAAATATGTATTTCGGACTAGTAAATTTTTAATCAAAATTTCGAGGACTTTGAACCCAAATTTTGTTTTAGTAACCTTTCGAAGTTTATTTTCAGTTTTATTTTCGATCTTATTTCAAAACACTATTTTAAGATCATATATTTTATTTCGAGACTTTTCAATGCCAAGAAATCGAAAATTTCAAAAGCAAAATCGGGACTTGACTTGTGATGTTGGCCGATTTCTTGTAGCTCACTCTACAAGCATGCTCTTCCATTTTCTTCACTTACACAAGCATGCTCTTCCATTCTTGCTTTACTTACACACATCTAAATCACTTACACAAGCATGCATTCAACTTCTTACACACCTATTTTAGTGATCATCACTTAGTTAACCTTAGTTACCTTTAATTGTAAAGGCATGGTTAATGCCTAAATACATTCCAACTACTAAACACACACACCACACATTACTAAGTATACAATTACTACTACCTTCATTTTCCACTCTAACTTACACATACAACATACTACTACATACTTTACTAACACAATACAATACATACATTACTACTACACTAGAATACAATTCACTACTACAACTTTCATTTACACACAAACACAAAAAAATTGCTAAGTCATTTCTCTCTAAATAAACTACTCTAAACTTTTGTAAGACAATATTCATCCTCAAGAACATGAAGATCATCATATTCTTCATTCATTTTCTTCTTTAAAAACTTTTATTTTTCTTGTCCTTAATTTCTTTAAGCACCTAAATTATTTCTCCACCATTTTTATTTAAGTAATCACTACCTCTTTTAACTAGTAAATATTTATGAACACAAATCAAAATAAATAAAATCTATACATCACCTAAACATAAAAATATTACTACACTTAAAATTTTAGTTTAGTTAGTTTAGTTGTAAAATAAATTACTAACTTGCTTATTTTCATTTTTATGTACTAATCTTTCCAAAGAAGAGGAGCAAGGTGGAGCCATCGATCTTAGTATTTTCTGACAACATAGTTGATCCCGATAATTGCTAGGAAGTAAATCGCAGAGAGCTAACATAAGGTGTCCCCGCACACTAGTTTTAATTTTGTAAATCGCATGCTTTAAATGTTATGTGTTATATGTGTTGTGTTTATGATCACCTAGCATCACATGTGAAATTAGAAGATAAAAATCGAAAAATAAAATGTTGTGTACACATAAATTACCCACGGCATTTCCCATTATTTTTGGTTAATTTTTCGTTTTAATTTTTGTTAATCATATGCTTAAAAAGACTATGTTAAATGAGTACTAAAAATGTTGTTTATATGTTGATGTTCATTTTATATGGTTTGTTCTAAATATAAATTTGTATGTATATGAAATGATTTGCTTAAGTGTTAATGTTTCAAGTATGATTTTCACTTATGATAATTATACATATAATATAGAGGATAAAAGATATAGAATTATAAGTATAAAAATCAAAAATAAAATTTAGGAACAACATATAATGGGCCACGGTTTTTCTGTTTTATTTGGACCAATTTTTAGTTTTAATTTTTGAAAATAATATGTTGTGCTAGTTTAGATTAATTAGACTTGTTGTTAAAATTTGAGAAATTTATATGTTAATATGAAAATTTGATGTTTTGATGTTCATATGAAAAGTTTATGTGTTCTTCATACCTTCATGTGTTCTTGATGATTTAACTCATTTTGATTTATAATATTTATTATGTGTATTGTTATTTATTGTTTTTATTAACTAATAAGTAAATACAAAACTAAATATATAAGTTAAATAAGCTAAATCTTTAAAATATGAAAGTTAGAAATTTAAAGTGAGTAAAAACACTATTCATAAATAAAATAAAATAGTTAGTGAAAATTGTAAACTAGTTAAATCACTTTTGTATAAACTAAACGATTAGTATATAAAAACTTTAAGTCAAAAACCGATAAATTAGAAAACTAAAATAAATTGTATAACCATAATAGAGGCCACGGTTTTAGTGAATAAATTGGACCTAAAATGAATTTGTCACTTTTTACTTTTATCACTTAAGTAATTTAATTAGTTAAAGTAATGAATTATTAATAAAAACAAAAAAAGAAATAAATGGCTAAACAAATAAAGGCTACGGGTTTCTCACTTAAAATGAGCCTATTTTGATCAAAATGAAATTGTCACTAAGTCATTAAACTTGATTAGTAATTAGGATTATATTAGATTGTATAATAAATTGTTAATAAAAAGAATCAACGAAACCGATAAAAATAAACGTTACATGTATTAAAATGAATAAATTCGAGTGTCACTACCTTTGCTTAAATTTGAACTTGGACATACGGACTATTTAAATGAACTTCGACAATATCGCTAAAAAATGGAAACTGTTAAATTTTTAGCTAAGTATATGACTAAACTTAACCGAGAATTACTTTTAAAATAATATTTCAAATCACTAAATACAAAACGAACTCAACGACTTTGAAACTAGAATTTTGTACTTAGTAAATAAAAAGTTTGGTTTGTACTTTAGAAAAATCTCTTAAGTAGAAAAATACGTATAGGTATAGAAATACGTACAAGTATAAAAATACGTATAAATACTGAAGTATAAGAATACACGACGTATAAAAATCATTATAAAATACTGAAGTATAAAAATACGGATCACGTATAAAAATACGTATAAAATACGGTGAATAGTAAAATACGATGAATAGTAAAATACGATGAATAGTATAAATATTTAAAATTTACGAACGGACTCAAAATAAATCATTTAAGTTTTTTCTATTTGCTACTGCTTATCTGAAGAACTGTTAGAACTAAATTTTCATTATACAAGTTCGACGATGTTATAACTAATAAGAATTATAGCATGTGTTATGAATAATAAAAGAAGTAATGAATTAAGTGTTGAATACTTGATGTTACCGTTTTTTTCCTCACATGTATAGAATAATACGCACCTCTCATTTGAATTGCCCCTTTCGATGACTTCACTTTGACTATCCACTCTAACTCGGGAACCCTTAGACTCTCTGCGGTTGTTTGGGTTGAATCCGATTATGAGGGAGTTATTCCTCATACTCGATATTCCTTCGACAATTTAGGATTTGAGTTCAAAGGCACGGCCTGACATGAGATTATACCCCTCGATTATAACGTTGTATGATTAGTACTCGGGTGTCTGCGATGTTAAACGCTATAGGGTCAGGGTTGGTAAGGTAGCCGCATATGGGGACACTATCACGCTTATTAGGTGCTAGTGGTACATTTAATGACTCTCCTATTCGTTATTTAACGTGATTTTCGCCCTGGGTATCGATTCGTTCACGGGCCCATATGAGGTAATGGAAAATGACCATTCCCATCCGGAATGCGTAAGTAGTGTAATAGTCGTACCAATAGGGTAGTGTATGCATACAAAAGACAAGGGACTGATCCTCCTTATTACCTGCTTGATATCTTTAGCAATTAAAGTCCGTTGATGTGACCGACATGCTATTGCGCGGACGCTTATTAGGTCTGCATGTTTCCATCCTTACTGGTTTGTTGGCTCATGGTCGTGTTTCATCTTAGATTATCCATATTGTATTGGATATTAGGTAGTCATATTTACTACTTAGTGTTTGATCTGATCTACGAGCTTGAGTAACTAGTGCACTTTGATATTGACTATGAAAGTACACAAGTCGCTCTATAGTCAAGACTCGTGAGTTTTATTGATATTGTGATTTGAGAAGGGTCGACTATCCCTCGTGCTACGTGAGATATTGCATGATTGTTCACACCTATCTGTTTATTGAATTGATTTCGGCTTTTGTAATATCTTGATTGCTATGATTTAAGTTTTATATAATTGCTACGATGATTATGAATTGAGATGATCTGATGATTTAATTGCCATGTTAAATGAACTGTTTTATGTTATGCTTATGAACTGCATTATTGTATGTATATATGTGTTGCTTAGAATGTGCGGGGCTGAAAAAGCTAATTTTGGGAACAGTCTCAGGTACCCCGAGACTTGATTGTTGATCTACACAAGGGGATTGAAGGCCGTATTTTATATTTTGAGAGAATGTAATCGATTAAACTCTGTTTTATCTATGACTCTTATTATGTATAATGAGTTGTAATACGATGACAGCTGGTTTTGAAATAAATAGACTTAATTAATATTCCGCCTTAGTTTAATTAAAGTCACGAAAAACCAGGTTGTTACAATTGCTTTCTTTACACTTTACTTTATTACAGTTAGCCTATTTCTCTGTGGGATCGACCCTTACTTCCATTTTACTACTTGTTTAGTAATTAGGGATTAAGTGATTATAAATAGTAATTTGCGGCATACGACTTTAGCCCGTCACTGTCAAGGTATTTTATGAGGATGATGCTCCCATGCAATTTAGCAATGAGGTATACGACTTCCCATTTTGTTTTCCTGAGTTTGATGGTGAATCTTTTCGCTTTGAATATAATGGAACAAAGTAAGTATGATCAGTGTCTAGGCTTAACATAATGTTTTGGCGCAGATTGACGTGTTTGCAAACATTTCTCACAAAAACTTAGTTTCTCTATTTGGTTACTGTGAAGACGGAACTAAATTGGCTTTAGTATATGAGTATATGGATGATGGGGCTTGAAAACTCTTTTGTCAGGCAACCATAAATTTATTCAACTGACTCTTAAACACGTCATATCGTTCAAGGTTAACCTAACCTTCTCATGCGCAGAGAATGCAGGTTCGCTAAGCTGGCCTGATCGACTTAAGATAGCTATTGACACAGCTGAAGGTTTTAGTTCTACCTATTCTCCGAAAAATTTACACCTGTTTATGTCTGAGTAGCTATTTAGATCACTGTATAATCTGTAGAATGTATGCTGCAGGACTGCATTACCTGCACAGATATTGCGAAGTCTGCACAGGGATGTGAAACCTGCCAATATACTGCTAATTTGAAACCTTCAAGCAAAAGTGGCAGAATTCGGATTTTCAAATATCTTCCCAGAAAAAGATGTGACCACTTTGCCTACACGGGTCGTGAGTTTACCTGGTTACACCGTTCCTGTGTAAGTTTCATAATAATCTAATTGATCTCAACGACAAATTTCCACCGTCAGTTACACTCAGAGGATTCGCTGAAAAAATGTGCATGTACTCCAGAACTGGACTGTTGCGTGAGAAGGTTGATGTTTACAGCTTCGGGGTTCTTTTGCTAGAGCAGATCACGTGCAAGGGTGCGACAAATTTGGTCAGATGGTTTGTCAATCTGTTTAACAAAGGAGATATAGAAAGCATACTGGATTCATGGCTTAGAAGAACTAATGAAACGGTAATGCAAGGACCTGATAGCGGGTCTGTTTGGGAGGCAGCAGAACTAGTGTGTACAAGAAAATGAGACGAGAAGGCCAGACATGTGGAAAATCGTACTAAAATTGAAGGATTGCTTGGATATGGAGATTAAGAAAAATGCCGGGAATTCTGGCTTTGAGTCGAGGTCAGTGGATATGAGTCCAATAGTGTCGGGTAGTATTTCAACTAGCTTAGATCCCGTGCATTGATGCACGGTTATTATAGATATATATTATTTTTATCTAATACAAATATAAGTTATACGGAGTATATCAATAGGAAAATAACACAATAATCACTTTATTAATATTTTACAATGCATATATAGACTTATAGAGTAATGAATAACCAAATATTCTACATAAAATAGCTAAAATAAATGATCTGCATAAATTTTATATTATCGACTTTATAGGTAAAATGGCTCAACAATTATTTTCAATTAGAAAATATGAAATACAATAAATATTAAAATAAGCAGGTAATGAATTCAGCATAAATATATTGGTTAAAAAAGTTAATTAACAATTTCAAATATTTATTTGGAACTTTAATTTGGAGTTGTAAACAAAATATTAGAAATAGTTGCTTATTATTATATTTTATTATTAATATATGTATAATGAAAAGTGAAATATTTAAAAAAAATAAAAAAAATAAAAAAAAAAATAAAAAATGAAAACTTCGTAATTAATTTAAGATACATATATAAGTGTAAACATTAATATTTAGAAGTGATAATCATAGATAATGAATCGATACTTAAACACGTATTGTATAATTGATGATGTCAGCATTGCATTTTGGCGGGAGAAATATGCACAGAATCGCGACATGTGGCATTGATGATGTCAGCGAAAACTGTCATTTAGTATAATAAAGATGGGTCCAGATGTCCGATAATGTCAATAGTTATCGTCGTCATTCATGGCCATAAATTTATCAGTTCGGTTTTTATGGGGTATGTTTGAAACCTATTAACTTGTTCAGAACATGGTAGTATAATCTTTTTTCGAATTATTGATATTGTTATAATCTGGTTGTAATGTAACCCCTATGTAACGGATACTGTATTAGAGTGACAAAGACATAGAAATGCGAAAAAACGGCATGAAAACAGTAAATTCTTGAAGATCCGTTGAAGGAAGGGAACCCGAAGTGTGCGTAGAATCTTGAAAATCGTATGTGCGATCCTCTGAGCATCACGGAAACTAAACCACAGATAATATCCTAATGATTTTACTATAGCATATTCTAGATCATTCGCTGAATGCAAGAACACCCACGAAAGATGACGTAAACTAATGCTGATTGAGCTCTATAATCAGTCATGGACGAACAGTAAATTTAATGTAAGGCGCGCAGGCATGTTAGTTTTAGAATCTTCTGTGACGCTGCGGAAACAGCGATAGAGAACTAAGTCAGAGTAACTGACTGATTTTAGACCATGTCAAATTTTTGGCCGGTCATTAAGTCTTAACTAGTACTAGTTGTACAACAAAATACTAGTATTTCTTCTTAATTTTTTACTACAGAAGACTAATTCAGGAATGCACTCAAATTGTCACAGACCTTTTCCTGTCTTTCAATGAATATATCTAACGCAGTAAACTAACAAATTGAATTAAGTTTCTGAGTTTTTGTAGTTAAGATTTGATTAACGCTGTTGCCTTTTCTATTCACCAATTCCTTCCAAATGTTACTCATAGTTGCGGTGATAGTATCATGTGTACAAGTCGCGACTTCACAGGAAAGCCTTCACTACCTGGGCAAAAACTGCCAGGAGAAGAACTCGTTTATTTCAGGCAGTGCATTCGAAACCAGTCTGAATGACACCCTTCTCACCGAACTCCTTCCCCAGGCCTCCATGGTTATGTTCTCGAACATCACTAATGGCATAGGTGAGGACCAAGTCTACGCTCTTTTTTACTGTAGGAATGACGTCGATGCTCAGACTTGTCAGAACTGTATAGAGGCTGCAACACGTAAGATAACGGATGTCTGCAAATTCAGTAAAGAGGCAATTGTGTGGTTTGAGGACTGCACCTTGAGATATGCTAACCGAACCATTTTCTCCATTGCTGAGGAAAGTCCCTACTATATATATATTAACAGCACTGGCATTGTGAACGAGTCTCGTCTCGATCGATATAAAGAGACATTTGATGGCACAATGGATGCCCTCATAGCAGAAGCTGCTTACGGCAAGGGTTCATTACAGGGATTCGCGACAAAAGAAGTCAATCTGTCGTCGTCTGAGGTTATACTTGGCCTGGCTCAATGTACTCCGGATATAGAGGATCCTGAATGCTACACTTGTCTAGAGACCGCTCTCAGATTAAGGGATACATGGGCCAACACTATGGTGTTTCTTCCAAGCTGCCTTTTTAGGTACGACTTGTATGGAACCGTAGAGGTTTCAGATGGTTCCCTACCTCCACCTAAGCTACGAGGTAAGGGATGAACGTGTTATATAGAAGTCTGATTTTCCGTAGATTTTTCGATTTCATGTTTCTTATCCTGCCATTTGTGTCAGGGTTGTATGTTGCCCTCATAGTTGTGCTGCCTGTTGTGGCCATTGTGCTCGTGGTCATTGTTGTGGTTGCGATTTGGTTAAAGATACATGAGTTACAAGGTGAACCTACTCCTGGTTTCTTTTTTCAATGTTGGTATATTATCTGCCTAGCTCTAAGAATCGTCTCAGATTACTGGACGGTCTGTGATACCTCTAAGAATCGTCTCAAATTACTGGACGGTCAAGTACCTACCTCTAAGAATCGTCTCAGATTACTCCCACCTCATGTAACATTGCAGAGCCTGAAGACCATCCTCCGGATGTGCCTGCCCAACCAGACCCTGCTATGCCTGTGCAACCAGACCCTGAGGTGCCTGCGCAACCAGACCCTGAGGTGCCTGCGCAATCAGACCCAGCAGAGCCTGAACATCATCATCCTGATGTGCCTGCGCAATTAGACCCTGCAGATGTTAAAGCCAGAGCAGTCAGATTTCAAAGCTATTCTGTTTCTGATGTAGAAGAAATGACCGACTTTGAAAGAACATTAGGTAAGGGTGGATTTGGGATAGTTTACTATGGCGTCTTAAAAGGCGCTGGTGAAGAAAATAGAGAAGTTGCTGTCAAATGGCTGAAAGACGAGGAAGATATCCATGAACAATTTAAGAACGAGGTTTGTGATGCCGTTTAACCAATGCTCAGCAGTCTCTCCCCATACAGTCCACAATGTTCTTAGGTTAAGAAGTAACAAATGGAATGACGTTTTTGGCGCAGATCAATGTGTTTAAACAGATTTCTCACAGAAACTTGATTTCTCTACTTGGATACTGTCACGAGGGGACCAAAACGGCTCTAATTTACGAATACATGAACAATGGGGACTTGCAAGTTCTTTTGTCAGGCAAAACCTTATTTTATGCGTTTTAATCATGATCATGCTGTAATCTTGTTCAGAATTAACGTGTTAGTCGTAATGAACAGAACGTGCAGATTCTTTAAGCTGGACAGATCGACTAAAGATAGCTATTGACACGGCTGAGGGTCAGCGATATGTCTAATTGCTTCACTCAACTCTTGGTTATGTAAAACACGATTCACTTAATAGTTAAACATGTGTTGATATTGTAGGATTGGATTACCTGCACAGAAGTTGCAATGTCAGTATAGTGCACAGGGATGTGAAGCCTGCAAATATACTGTTAAATAGTAATCTCCAGGCGAAGTTGCAATGTCAGTATACCACTTTACAAACACGGGTTGTCAGTACCTGTGGATACACAGATCCTGAGTAAGCTTCATATTCTTAATATTGTAATTTACTGTATGATGAAAATTTTCGCAGCTTTACCTGGCGTATATATGTCAAATATTGTACAGGTACGGCACAACTGGCCTTCTGAACAAGAAATCTGATGTTTACAGCTTTGGGGCTGTTCTACTTGATCTAATTAAAAATCAAGGGCGAACGCAGACTACTAATTGGACATCGGTTGGGAAAGCAACAGAATTAGCAAGGGCATGCACTCAAGAAGAGGGGACAAAACGACCCGACATGTCAGAAGTCCTTACAGTTTTGAAGAATTGCTTAACTATGGAGGTTAATGCCAGAAAACGTATGTAGCCAGTATTTTTGTTGTATCAAATAAATGAAGGCACTGATAGAACCTGTTATAGGAATTCACGCGAACACTAACAACAATAGATCACAAACCAAATCGTTTTCGCTTTCGTAATAGAACATTTTGACCCTTTATATATTGTCATAGTTATATCGAGTTTTCTTTTGACATAAAGACGGAGATGTCACTTTAAAGTTTTTATACGTAATTTAGTGTTTTTGTTCAAGAACCATTGAAAAATAATATTCAAAAAATCAAATACATTAGGGGAATTTTCAAGATAACTTTTTTGTTTTGGTAAAATGTGAATAACATTGAACGCAAAAAACCATTCCATTATAGTTATCATTACAAAATCTCAGATCAAAATGCACCTATTCCTTAGTCCATTCTATCTCTCATGAAATTTTAGTCCTATACAATGTTCAGTCGTATGTATCACTTCCTCTTTTATCTTCCTACATACAATGGCGTTCAGCAATGACATGATTAACACAACGTATCCACAGGTGGCTTACTTGATTCATTAGCCATTAAACCAGTTTTTCCGACCCTTGCTTGATTCATTAACCAGGCATTTCTAATACCCAATACCCTTTTGTCATTTAGGTAAACATACATTCCGTCAAGCAACCGAAGGAACCCTTCCATAATCAGGAGAACTCGTCCACAAGTAGTTCCTGCAAGCTTCTAAAATCTCCTTAATCACTTCTCTAGGTAGCAAGAATACGTTCCTCATTTTCATGGTCATTCTTAGGAAATTAAACTTGACATTATCAACCACACCATTCGAATGCACTTCAGACTTATGATTTCATATCAGGCCAAATGATTCTGAAAAGGCTAATATTATCTGCCTAGGTGACGGTCATTCACATGTGTAAGGACCGTCTCAGATTACTGGACGGTCCAGTACCTACAATAACAAAGAGGGTAGGGACAGAGATTTTTTAATAGATTTAACTCCCATGTCAGGTGAAGCAGCAGAGTCAGAACACCATCCTCCTGATGTGCCAGCGCAATCAGACCCTGCAAATGTTGACGACAGTGCTTACGTTTCAAAAGTATACGATTTTCGAAGTGAAACAGATGACCAACTTTAATAGAATAGTAGGTAAAGGTGGATTTGGTATAGTTTACTATGGTGTAATAAAAGGCGCTGTTGAAGAATGTAGGAAAGTGGCGTACCATAATCGGTGCGGAAGCGAGGGATCGTTTTGTCAGCGCCTTACCCACAAAACCGTTACGGTGGCTACTAGAGTCACCGTATGTGTCCACGGCCCAAGACCCGAGCCCCACAGCAATGGAGGCAGGGCTCAACGTGTATCTTGTGTTGTTGTGTGCATATGATGTGTTATCCATTCTTTCACATAGAAGGAATGAATTTATATAATCATATGTATAGAAGATTCTTTTAATTGACACAATTAAAGTGGCCGTTTTCATCCTTAATCACTAAGTTAAAAACTGATTTTATTACCTAGTAATTTCATCCTTAATCACTAAGTTAAATGGCCGAATTAATTCTTTTAATTGACACAATTAAAGTGGCCGTTTTATGAAATTCAATACTCCCACTCGGCCACAAATTCGAGTCTAAACTCCCACTTGGCTACACAACCAAGTGCAACATTACTACTTGGTACATAACCAACTATGTCAAAAAAAAAATACAACACACAACTTAACAGAAAACAACTAATCACGTCTCATACGGGAAATGAGGTGTGCGACCGGTTTTTAAGAAACAAGTAGTGTTATATTAAGTCTCCATCAAACTAACATAACACTTTCACAATTACGATTCCCTAGATTATTCAAACAACACCGCAACATACTCTGTCCCTTTATGCAATAACATGTTATGTAGTTATATACTCAATCCCCCGACCGGGCTTAACATGGAGCAGTTGAATTAATCATTCCTCAGACACTAATGAAAATCCACCTCAACTTAACAGCTTTCCTAATATGGTCCGTCGAACCAATTCTGAAGGTCCTTAGAAGTCATACCAAGGTAGCGTCATTAAGTCTCGACTTTTTAACACAGCTCTAAGTCGAAGGGATTCGTACCAACAAAGACGTTACAGTCTATAAGGATCACACAGTGATAGAGTAGGGAAAACTTCATCACTCCTATAACGGTCGAAAAACACACATAGTATGATATATGTGTCACAACATAGCTCTCACTGCGATGGGCACGTCACTCTTCTATGTTGTGCGAATACTAAGTCTAGATACTACTCAAGTATCTAACTCGAGCTACTAGATTGATATGCTCATATCCAATCCGACACTCGATATTCGGTTTGAGGCTTAGTGTGAAATTAGGGCATTTTCACACTTTGACTATTAAAAGTCTCATCTTAGACATACTAAGGCGACTACATTACGAGTCAACATTTTTTTTCCATCTACTCAAGTATAAAGATTATCCACATATACGCACTTAACTAGCGCTCATATGGCTCAGTCTCATCTTGCACGCTACTTAAGCGTCAAGGCGATTACCTGTGTGACTAGGTCAATCATAAAGCCTAGTGACACCTTTTACGTGCCTAAACAAGCAACGTATGCGTTAGATTATTCTAAACTTCATAAGTTTAAAAGCTCTAGAAGAGTACAAACCCTTCAAGTCCATAACAAGGATATGCATTAACTCTATAGTTTGCGCACTCAACTCAACTTATGAGATTGAAAAACATCTTTCGAAGACGATCTATAGTCTTATAGAAGACTTGTCAATGCATACTATAAAAGTATCGCAGTAAGGCTTGCCATTATGTCAAACTTACAATAAGCACCAAACTTATTGTTAACCATGTACACAACATGTTGTATCACAATATGAATCAATATTCATATACTTAATATTTCCATCTGCTTTAGACAAAGTCAAAGATAAGGGTAAACAAGTCACTAACAAAATAGAAACTCAATCTATTTTAATAATACTCGACATATTAATCCAGATATTATTATCCACTTATAAGGCAAACAACCACCTGACTTAAAGAGATAAAATATCATCACTGTCAAAACTCTTCAAGACATGGATAAATTCTAAGAATACACAACATATGTAATTTTCATCAATTAAGACAAACTTAATCGATCAATCCATGTACTACTCTTTTCCAGCATAAACTCATTATTCAGAAAATAAGTAAGTTTTTACGTCCATATAATTTAACACATATTTAAATAAATGGACAACCAAAATAAAATTTAGAAGAACACTTAGACCAAACTCAACATATGAGAATGTCAATATAGTCTTCTACCTTATCAACTTAGACCATAACAGTCACGATGTCCATCATCTCTCATATTAGTCATCCATCTTAAAATTAGGCTACATGCTCTTACTAAAAGAGTAGAATAAGAAGATATGGAAGAAGCTAAAATCTCCCACTTTCTTCAGACGAGCACAATTATCACATAAAGACAAACTTTTGTTGTAGAGTTTCATTCAACACTAGAGTGAAAATATGCTCTTTAGTGAATGAATTAATAGACAAATCCACCACTTGGATTATAGGATTGCTCCCACTATCCAAAAAACATTTTGAGAAGTTATACTATCCTTGGTGTCCATAAGAATTCTAAATCCTCCCACTCACCAAGAGATAGTTCTTGTAACTTATACAAGATAATAGTCTATTAAATTTCACAAATACTCAGGAACCAATCCATAAGCAAAACACAACACTGCGGGTAGTACATAACTTAACATATATTAAAATGTAAATGAACCAAATTATCGTTCCAAAAAACTAATTTGAAACTACCCCCAACTAGTTTGACATCAACTTTGTTGGGGGTGGCATCTCCCGGGTCTGACTACCTCGAGCCGGAGGGATGATGGACCGGGAGCATCTCATATACCAAAGGGCCCAACGGTTCCCCACAGTGCAGGCGAAATGTCGCCCGGTCCGTCTTGTCTGACTTAGCAAGAAAAGTACAAATCAAGAGTAAGTATAAATAGAAAGCTAAACCCTAGGAACAATCCATCCACATATAACACACAAAACATCTCACTAAAGGTTTTTCTCTCTTTTCTCTCTCTAAATTGACTAAATTCGCATAACTGACTTGAGCGTCGGAGGGCCATTCCCTGGGACCCCCGGGGCTAGGTTTGTTGTGTATTTAAGGGCGAGAGGAAGACCAGCGAGCTTTCAAGGAGCTAAGGACCACCCGGGACTTAGTTCACTTAGACTTTAATTTGTATTCAACTTATAATCCCTTGTATTTAGTTTGTGTACTTAATTCCCAACTTTGTACCCGAAACAATTGGCGCCGTCTGTGGGGAAAATCTTACAAAGATCTTACAAAAAGCCATGTCAAACCCTACACAAGAGCCAGCGAAGACAATCGAGGGAACTTCCTCCCCGGGAGGAGGTGCAGGCGGTACTGCCCTAGAGACCGAGCTGCAAACACCCTTGACGCCTGAGGAGAAAAGAATGATGACTGCCTTCCTCAAACAGATGAGGATACCACCAACCACAACGGGTCCGGCACCCGAGACGAGTCCGCGAAAGTCCCCGCCAAAGAGGGACCCCATCCCCATCTTGACAGCGAAGAACCTCTTCCATGTGGAAGATGTTGAGTCAAGCGACGAAAGTTCATGGCAAGACTCTGAGCAAGCGTACTCTACGCCCCGGCCGGAGCCATCCATTAAAGAAGTAGCCAGGTCCGAGATCCCACGGACCGAAAGGCCCAAGCGCAACAAGCCCAAGGAAAACAAAGAGCGAGGGAAAGTAACAGTAAAATCACCTCTGGCCCTATCGGTGCTGGAGTATCCATTGCCACCCAAGATGAAAATACCAACGGTGCAATATGACGGGAAGACAGACCCTGAAGAGCACCTGGCGGCCTACGAGAGCCACATGATGATGTATGACCCAACGGACTATGTTTGGTGCAAAGTCTTCCCAACGACCCTAACGGGACTTGCACAAACATGGTTCCATAACCTCTCGACCGGTTCTATATGCGGATACGGGGACATGTGCCATGCGTTTAGGCAGCAGTACGCGGTAAACAAATGGCGGGAGAAGGTAGCCACATAATTGCTGAACGTGGTGCAGGGAAAAAACGAAGGACTGAAAGAGTACATGACTAGATTTGACAGAGAATCACAATAAATCAGGGACCTGGACCCTAAGATAGGTGTCCATGCCCTGACAGTGGGATTGAAAGAGGAAGAGTTGAAAAGTCTCCTGATCAGAAACCCACCCGTCAGTCTGATGGCGGCCCGGGAGATGGCAGAAGGATTCGTCAGGGAGGAACAATTCCACAGAACATTTAGTAAGAGGAATGATAGGAGAGAGAAGCACGCGGGGTCTCAGCCGGGCTGGAGAGGCCCCCCTTGGAGGAACAATAACGGTAACAGCAACAATAACCTCAACAATAACAACAATAATAACAAAAATCGTCGTGATCATCGGGAAGGCCGCGGTCAGCGAGGAGGCGGCCAAAGGTTCGAAAGCTGGACCCACTACACGCCGCTTATCAGATCACAATCAGAGATTTTTGAGATAACAAAGAACGATATCAAATGGGCTACACCGCGACCAGTAAGAAATCCGGGAAATGATGCGTCGGCATTTTGCGGATACCACCAAGTGGTTGGGCACTCAACAGAGGATTGCGTATCCTTGAAGAACGAGGTCGAACGATTGGTACAGCAGAGCACCCTGCGACGCTTCGTCAAAGATAAGCGAGAAAGAGACAGAGGAGGAGAAGGAAGTAAGGACCAGGGCCGAACAGGTCAGAAAAGGAACAAACAGAGGATAAGCGAAATTCATATGATCTCCGGGACGGAAGAATCGGTGTTGTCCGAGAGGAAGAGAAAAGCGGAGAAGCGTGAACAGTCATAGCTATGCGTATACTCAGCGGGAAGGACGGCGCCGAGGCCCGTCCCAGACTTGACCATCAGTGACGATGACTACCAGCGAGTCACTTACCCACACAGCGACCCGCTGGTGGTAGCCCTGGATATTGGTCCTCACTTGGTCCACCAATGCATGATAGACACTGAGGCCTGCACCAATCTCCTATACTGGGAGGTTTTCGAGAAGTTAGGTCAGAGGAGGGAGCAATTGACCCCTTGCATAGGGTCACTCTACGGTTTTGCCGGAAACGGCGTAAGGCCGATGGGAACGATAACCTTGCCGGTCACGGTGGGAGAGGGGATATTAGGAGTAGCCCTACGCCATAGCCGCGGTAGTTTGGGGTTCCATCGAAGTAGAGTTGCCAATACTCGGTTTCGACGGTGAAAATTCCGTCGTCAGGAAATGACGTCGTGTCAATTTTGGGTTGTTCAATGATAGCGTTCTCTGCAAAGAAATCTGAAACAACTCTTCCCTTAATGACTTTCAAAGGCAAGTATTTGAGTTCATACTCGGTGCTTGATTCGTCCATCTGTTATTTAATCTTGGCTTTTCTAATAAGTACTTGAGAGGGTCCATTAAGGAGTACACCCTTGTTGTGTGGGCGAGGAGGTAGTGTCTGAGCTTTTTGGTGGCCCAGACCAGAGCGAGGCAGCTCTTCTCCACAGGCTCGTATCGAGTTTCATAATCATGGAACTTTTTACTAATGTAGTAAATTGCTCGTTCTTCGTTGTTAACTTCCTGTGCGAGCGTGGCGCCCATGGCGTTTGGTGTAGTTGTTAGGTATAGTGAAAGCGGTAGATCTTTCTGGGGTGGCACCAGAACAGGTAGATTTGTGAGCAGGGTTTTGACTTTGTCGAATGCTTGTTGACAGTTGCCATCCCATTTTGTGTGCTCTTCCTTCTTTAGCTTCTTGAAGATTGGCTCGCAAACCATTGTCAGCTTGCTAATGAATCGAGAGATGTATTGGACTTGTCCCAAGAAACTCCTGATCTCGTCAATGTTGCTTGGAGGTTTCATCTCCATTATTGCTTTGATTTTGACAGGGTCGATCTCGATCCCACGTTGGCTCACGATGTGACCCAACAATTTGCCTGACGTAACCCCAAAAGTGTATTTCTGTGGGTTGAGTCGCATTTTGTATTGCCTGATTCTGGTGAAGAATTTACGAAGGTTGGCAATGTGATTCCCCCTTTCTTTTGATTTCACAATCATGTCGTCGACGTAGACTTCTACTTCTTGATGCATCATGTCGTGCAGCAGTGTAGTTGCGGTACATTGATAACTGGCACCTGCGTTAATGAGTCCGAAAGGCATGACAGTGTAGCAGTATGTGCCCCATGGTGTCACAAAGGTTGTCTTTGACATATCGTCTGTTGCCATTTTGATTTGGTTGTATCCTGCATACCCGTCCATGAATGATAGTAATGCGTGGTCAGCAGTGTTGTCTACAAGTATGTCCATGTGAGGTAATGGGAAGTCGTCCTTTGGGCATGCCTTGTTCAGGTCGCGGAAGTCGGCACATACTCGTATTTTCCCATTCTTTTTCATGACTGGGACCATGTTTGACACCCAATCTGAGTACTCGATGACTTGGATGAAGCCTGCTTGTAGTTGCTTATCGATTTCTTCCTTGACCATAAGAGACTATTCGGGTTTAATGCGTCGGAGTTTTTGTTTAACGGGTTTGGCACCTGGTTTGAGTGGGATGCGATGTTCGGCTATTTCGCGGTCAATGCCAGGCATGTCCCTGTAGGACCAAGCAAAGACGTCTTTGAATTCTGTGAGTAGTTCGATGTATGTAGCTTTTTCTTCCTTGCTTAAGGAAACTCCCAGTTGTAGTTTTCGGGGTTCTTCGGGTGTTCCCACATCGATGATTGTTGTGTCTTCAATGATGGGGTCCTGCTCGGGTTTTGAAACGATATTTGCAATGTATTTATATTATGCAATGCTATTTTGTTTAATGTTATCGCAAGTATTAGAAAATGCAAATTTTAAAGGAAAACAAGGTAAGTAGTAACCAGAAACGTTTTTATTATTAATGTTTTCAAAGGCAGTTACATTTGAAGGCAGCTCAGAACGGAGGAGCTTTGGACAACCTTAGAGACTCTAGTTCTTTATCTATGTCTATCACATCAGGAATGTAGCCCGGGGGCTTAGTTGGGGTGAAAGACTTGAAATGTCGACGTGGGAGCCTAAATTTTATGACCGATTTGTGGTCAGGGTTTTTGTCCTCGTCTTCTTCGGAGTCAGTGTTTTCGAAGTGTAGCCTTCTCCAGTAGTGATCTTGAAGGTGCGACCTTGCTCGTTAGCCCACTAAAGAGTCTTTGACTGTAACACCCGGTGTTGTCCGAGGTTATTCAGGCCGGGTACACCGTTGAAGAGGTTCATGTGTTGGCTCAAGTGACATAGTGCTTAAAAGGATTGTAAGTACTACTCATATCAACAAGATGCATCTTCTTTTCTAGTGGCTCATCTTAAGAACTCTTCAGTTAAGCGTGCTCGCTGGAGAGTAGTCTTAGGATGGGTGACCTCCTGGAAAGTTTCCAGGATGCGCACGAGTGAGGACAAAGTGCGCTGGAAAGGACCCGTGTTGGTTTGTGGGCGATGTCTGCGGACTGGCGAGCTCTAGTGAGTGACATTTCGGCCTTTAGTTGGGTAGGGTGTTACAAATGGTATCGAGCAACCAGCGACCGTGTGGTCGAATCCACGTGTCTTGTTGGCCAGTGCACGCACCTAGTGGGGAGAATGCGGAATGCTATATTGTAAGTAGCTACCGAGCGCAACGAGGGCGTTGCGTTCTTCAAGTGGGGTGTGTAACACCGGTGTTATCCGAGGTTATTCGCCGGGTACCGTTGTAGAGGTTCATGTGTTGGCACAAGTGACATAGTGCCTAAAAGGATTGTAAGTACTACTCATATCAACAAGATGCATCTTCTTTTTTGGTGGCTCATCTTAAGAACTCTTGATTAAGCGTGCTCATTTGGAGAGTAGTCTTAGGATGGGTGACCTCTGGGAAGTTTCGGGACGCCGCAGTGAGGACAAAGTACGCTGGAAAGGACCCGTGTTGGTTTGTGGGCGATGTACGCAGCCTGGCGAGCTACCGTGGGTGACATTTCGGCCTTTAGTTGGGGCCGGGGTGTTACAATGACCATCCGTCGTGTGTCTTCTCCTCATATGGGACGATCAGGTCGGTGGGGTTAAAGTTATGGTTGCGCAGGATGTCGGAGACGAGTTCAACCCCAGCGACAGTGCAGGAGAAGATGTCTTTGGGCATTTTGCCCATACCCTCCTTGACGAAGTATTTGTCAGTGAAGATGTGGTATGGCTCCATGTGAAAATCACGACATTTCCTATGATCATCGAGTGCTTGTAACCCGCGGGTGACTTCGTAGGACTACGGTACGTAACCCACACCCATGGTAGGCCATTTGTTGTCGTTGTCCTTCACATAGAACGAGGCGATTTCCTCCTCACGAGTCAGTGTGCATATGTCGAAGTCGAAATCAAAACCACAGGTGATGTCTGGGGTTTCTGTGCTTATTCTTGCAGAGTCATTGTCGATCTTTTGCTGCTGTAAGGAAGCTCGAAAGTTCGAGGCATGGATGGTGACGACCTCGCCGTCCAGGGGAGCTTGACTTTTTGGTGCAAGCTTGAAGTGACAGCTTTAGTGGCGTGGATCCAGGGCCTACCCAATAACATGTTATACGCGGGGGGTATGTCGATTATCTGGAATTCAGTTTCCATCATGACGGGTCCTGTCATGATAGGAAAGGAGATGGTTCATTTTATGCTGCGGCAGGTACCGTCGTAGGCTCTGACACCGTCTGCGCAGGGGATAAAGTCGTTTTCCTTGATCCCTAGCTTTTTAGCTGTCTTCAGGGGTAGGACGTTGACTGCAGATCCGTTGTCAATGAGGACGACAGGTAGTGTCATGCCGTGGCATTCTACGTTAATGTAGAGCGCCAGATTGTGTGTACCTCCGAATGGCGGGAGGTCTTTGTTAGAGAAAGTGATAACGCTAGCTTGCCATTCACGGGTAATGTGACTGATGAGTTTTTCAGGAAACATCTCTGTTGTAATGGGGGTGACCTGCAGGGCTTGGAAAATAGCTTCGCGGTGTCCCAACGATTCCCTTAGGAGCTGCCAGATTGAGATATCTGCTTTTGTTTTGTGGAGCTGCTTTTGAAGCGTGTCCCCAATTTCGGGCACAAGCACTGGAATGGTGCTTGATGACGCTATGTCAGCCCGTGGCTGACTCGGTGTAGTAGTTGTAGGTGATGGTGTAGTGACCGGAGGCGGTGGCGTAGTCATCGGAGGCGGAGGTGTAGCCTCGTTAATGACTATACCCTTGTTTTTGTCTTGGCTAGTTGTGTAACACACGCGATTTTTACGAAAAATAAAATATAAAATAAAGATCAAATGAATTTAAGGTGGCGAAAACACCTTAAAAACCGCGTAGTTACTAACAACTGAAAAGGTTAAAAAGAAATAAAATATAAAAGTTTACAAAATCAGGGAATAAATACCCTTCAAAATAAGAAATTAAAGTACTAAAATAAAATAATTTGTTATAAGAGTTCTTCTAAATAAAAAGTGACGCTCGCTAGCTCACTCCAAAAACCCCCGTAGTAGCAATCAGCTCATCAACCTGCCATTTTACAAGAAAATGACAGCCACAGTCAGTGGGGAGTAACTCAGACGTTCTCCCAGCCATTTTACATCACAATAAAGCTGACAAGTAAATAAAACAGCTTAAAATAATAATAATAATAATAATAATAATAATAATAATAATAATAATAATAATAATAATAATAATAATAATAATAACAATTAATAATATATAACTAGTAGTTAACCATACTAAGTCCATCTCAACACAGCTCAAAGCAGACATAGTACTCCTAATTTCTAATACAATTTAGTAAGCTGAAACGTTTATACGCATATCCCCATGGGGTCGACTACTAACCAGCTGACAATAGGACCTCAACTAGCTAGTCCCGCATACTTGACAATAGGACCTCAAGATACTTCCGGCAATACTGACAATAGGACCTCAGTAAACTAGTTTAGGCCAACAATAGGACCTTGGACACTAAACCAGTCCGAAAGCGGATGAAAATAAAATTGTTTCATACTTACTAAATAAACCGTCCAACTAAATAAATTACGTACTATACTATAATCATAACCTCACCGTAATATTCACTATCAACAACACTACAAGATACCATAGACAATCATGTACTCCGTAGCTTCCATATAGAGTAGTATGTAAATAATGATTATTTAACTAATTTTTCTAATACACTTTATGTACCCATGTTTCCACAAATTCCTATTATATTTACATACATTCATACACACAGTCATTACATACAAACAACCTATTTCACACATACGAGTAACTCACAGTAATCACATACATACGAGTATACGTAACTTACAGCCATTGCATACATACATACAAGTAACACACATATAAACCTTAAGGTAATGTAATACCGAGTAACGTCATCAGCGTTACCTTTTCGCGCTAGTCCTCAATTGAGTCACCTATCTTGTACGGGTTGGCGTCGGGATCCTCCGACTTAAGGTGACGAGGATCACGAGAGGATAATTATGATGCAAGAATAGAGTCAAACCGTCAAAAAACGAAGTTCTACGGAAGGATTGAAGATGAGTTTTGAATGTAAGAAGAGATTATGTGAGCGTAAGTTTTGGAAACTAAGATAAATTAGGCGGCATAATACATGGGTGCTACGAGGTTATGATACTTTTCTATTTATACGATTGGTGCCCTAGTTTTATTAGAAGTAAATAGTTATGTTTACTTTTTATAAAAGAATACCAAATATTTTATAAGTAGTATTAGTATTAGGTAAGTCTTTTATTCTTGTTAAAAGTCTACTATTAATTTAATTTTAGCTAATCTTAGTCAAAATAGTTGAACATACACAAAATAAATAAATAAGATATTTTAGGAAATACTAATACCCATGTGATAACAAATATTTATATCCATAAAAAATATTATTAATTTTTACTATTTTACTATTATTTTAATATTTTAATATTATAAATTAATAATATTATTTTCCTACAAAAATATTTGTTTCTTAAGTAATTTATTAACTTTGTAGAAAATAGTATTCGATATATTATCTAAAAGATCATAAATATTATATAAAACTATTAAATATATAAGGTATTATGAAAATAAATATAATTTTAAATAAATTTGTGAATTAAAATATATTTTAATTTAGCCTGAAAAATACGGGGTGTTACAAGTTGCTTTTGATGGAAAACCTGGGGGTTCAAGCAGGCTTAGCGGGGCTTGGTACGGAAGTCCGAAACGTGTCAAGTAGGCTATCTCGTCGTCGCTGTCGAATAGCCCGATTGGGTATTTGTGGGGCACTTTCCCGTATATCCCTGTAGGTTGTCGGTCTTCCTCTTCCTCTGGAGGGAATGGGTTTTATCATCGATCAGGTCTTGTCATCGATCAGGTCTTGTCTTCCCGGAGTAGGTTTCTCGATGGTTTTGTCATCGATCAGGTTGATACACGCTATTTATATACATTATATGCCCCCGGTTCAGTCGCATTTAGCTGCATTTACTCGTGATCATTACTAGTTTTATGAGCTATTTGTTATATTTCTTGATACTGCTGCCTTTTATTTACATTTTGCAGGTTTTGGTGGTTTTGAGCCAAAACCCGGGACAATTGGAGCATTACGAGAATCAAGACTACGAGACCAAGCTCGAGCCTACACGGGGGCTCGGGAAGGCGAACAAGGACTAAAAGATTAAAGGCTTCGAGGAGATTAGAGGCCCAAAAGAGAAGCTTGGGCCTAGGATCAAAGCAAGAGAGCTGGCCCAGAAATTGGGAGCCGGCCGGTTGGGTCAGGCCGGCAGCCGGCCGGCCGGCCCTGATGCTCACTTCGTCGAGTTTTGTTTTATTTCGTGATTAATTAATTTGGAAACTATATATATAAGCTTAGGTCGTACACTTAGTTTTTTATGCTTTATTTTAGATTAGAAGTTAGGTTTAGTTCTCTGCTTTTAGTTTTCTCTCCTTCAAAACTCTCAACTTTAGTTTAGAATCAAGATCGTTCTACTTTGTAACCGTCAGTACTCCGTAAGATTTCAGGTTTTATTCAATTGCTATTGTTTCTTTATCATGTTTATTTTATTCAATTGCTTTGCTTTAATTTCCATTATGTCTAGCTAATTTCCCAATTAGGGTTTAGGGGAATTTGTGATATTTGGTTCAGGAACATGTTTTAGGATTAAGCGGTCGAATAAATTGTGCACTTGATTTCTTTCTACGCGTTTTATGCCAATTGAATTAGGATTATTTCGCCTGATCAACGATTTGGCTGAGTTTAATTGAACCTGAGTAAGTTTTAATTTAAGATCAAAAGCCGAGTTAAAACTAGACTTACGCGAGATTGATAAGTTGAATTTAGTAAGTCGCGAGAGCCCGCTAAATTTGCTTAAGGCTAAAATTGACTCGAGAGAGCGTTTTCTAAACCTAGTCATTTGCACAGTTTATCGCTTCCTTCTTATGAACTTGAGTTCCTGAATCATTGTCATAATGAACCTGATGCCCTAATCCTTTCCCTTACATATTTCTATTCATCTTTACTTTTGCCTTAGTTTAGTTCAAACAAACTCCTTTTCATACCTTTGAGTTAGACCTGTTTACTCCGACTTTAACTTAAAACTACACCGTTTCTCTGTGGATACGATCCTGCTTACCGCTAGCTTCTGTTAGTTGTTTGATTAGGTTTATTTTGATTGAGGCGTGACGATTTACCTTTGTCAATTTTGGCGCCGTTGCCGGGGGGACGGCTTTGCTAGTTTTAGTTATTTTTTAGTTACAGGTTTTTCTCTTTTGTCCCAAGGAACCTAGTTCCTTGAGACCGTTCTCACCGTTTCCTTTGAGTTATTTATGCGCAGGTCACCTACAGGTTTAGTCCCTTTTGATCCTGAACCTGAGCGTACCTTGCACCGTACGCGTAACTTCTTCAAGGAAATCGCTGAGGCTTACGCAACTGAGAGTGTGCAAAGTTCAGGCGAGCTTCGCTCGAGCGATCGTCCTACGACGAGGACAATACACACATTGTTATTGATTTAGAGGAGCCAGTGACCATGCCAAAACTCTCTAGTCACTCGCTTCCTAAGACGGAGTCCATCCCGAATGGATTCACGATGCCCACTACTCTGCAGGGCAACTTTGAGATCCGCCCCGCCTTTCTCACTTTGGTGGAGCGGAATTAGTTCGGAGGCTATCCTACGGAGGATCCTGGTCGACATATGCAGGTTTTTACGGATTATTGTTCGACTATTAAGCAGGCCGGGATCACTCAGAATCAGATAAGGGAGATGCTGTTCCCTTTTTCGTTGAAAGATCGAGCCCGCGAGTGGATTACTGATCTAAACAAGGAGGCCGCCGGTATTACGGATTGGAGGAGCTTAGCCCTCGCGTTCTACTCGAAGTTTTATCCTCCGGAGCGCACTAATCAGATGCGCAGTCAGATTCAGGGCTTCAAACAGACGTACGACGAGTCGCTCGCTGAAGCGTGGGAAAGGTATAAGAAGCTGATTAGAGATTGTCCGCACCATGGGTTGAATGATTGGCTTGTGATTATGACCTTTTACAATGGTTTGTATGCTGAGAGTCGGGCCATTTTGGATTCTGCTGCGGAGGGACGTTTTGCTAACAACGTCGATGATGATAAAGCTTGGACATTAATTGAGGAGATGGCGATACATTCATCGCAATTTAGGAAGCCGAGGGGAAATTCACGGTCTGCACATCAAGACCGTGATAAGGAGAGTATCAGCGCGCTCACTAGTCAGGTTGCCGCGCTGACCGCACAGATTAGTATGATGAATGGGGGTGGTTCTTCTGGTGCTCATGTAAATGCTATCGCAAGGCACGACTTGGGTTATTCGTCGGGTATCTTTGCACCCAGAGCGCAGGTTTATGCTTATCAATCCTACAACCAAAACCTGCCGTACCAAAACCAGCCAGGTTACGATCGTTCTCTTTTGTCCTACCGTAACCAAAACGTGCTAAACCCAACCACCCAACCACCACAAAATCAACCCTACATCCCTCCTCACAAAACTTTCCAACCACCTCCACCCAATTACCAAAAACCAGCTTATACTCCACCACCTCCTACACCGGGACCTGATCCTTTGGCCGAAACTAAGGCCATGATGTCGCAAATGCAACAAATGATGATGGGTATGCAGAAGTCGCAGGAGACGATGATGCAATATGTGCAGAAGAGTGATCAAGCTAAGGACGCGGCTATAAAGATGTTGGAGAATCAAGTGGCTCAACTAGCCACTTCACAAGCGTCGCGTCAACCGGGTTCATTGCCATCGCAGGGTAATCCTCCTAACCCTCCTCCCGATACAGCATGTGCCATTACTTTGCGGAGCGGCACGTTTTATGATGATCCGAGGACAAAAGCAGCGCAGCCGGTCGACCGGCAGCCGGTCGTCCAACCGGCTGGACCTGCTGCTGCGAGGAAAGATGATTTGGGTGTTAATTCGGGTGTTCCTGTCGCTACTCCAACGCCCCCGATTCAGATTAAGCTCCCATTCCCGGGTCGACTACGTGAAGAGTCCGAAGCTAAGTTCAGGAAGTTCGTGGACGTCATTAAAACGCTTCAGGTAAATGTTCCCTTCCTTGACCTTGTTACTCAAGTTCCTGCGTACGCTAAGTTTTTGAAAGAGGTTTTGGCTAGGAAGCGTACGCTAGATGATGTCTCGACAGTAGCTTTTGTGGGGGAGGCAAGTACTAGGCTGCAGGGTAGTAAGCCCCCTAAGCTTAGTGACCCAGGTACCTTTTCTATCCCCTGCTCCATTGGTAAGTTTGTGGTCCGAAATGCTTTATGCGACCTTGGAGCGAGTGTGAGTGTCCAACCCTACTCTTTGTACCAAAAGATGAACTTGTCAGCTTTGGGACCCACTCACATTACCTTGCAAATGGCTGACCGTTCCGTTAAGCGTCCCTTAGGTATCCTACAAGACGTCCCAGTACAGGTTGAAAAGTTCTTTATCCCTGTAGACTTTGTAGTGCTTGACATGCCCGAGGATGTCCACATTCCTATCATTTTGGGGAGACCCTTCCTGCACACTGCTGGTGCAGTTATTGACGTGGGCAATAAGACTTTAGCTTTTACGGTGGGGGTGAAAAGCTCACTTTTACGCATTCTGATACCCCGCGGTCACCCATGCGTCTAGAGTCGGTTTGTTCTGTTAATGTTATACCTCCGTCTCACTCTACTGGAGACACTTCGGAGGTCGTTTCTGTTGTCTCCCCGTGTGCAGGTTCTTTACAAGATGGCCCCAAGGTTGGTTTGGAGGAGAGAAAATTGCTTAAAACCGACCTTTACAACGCTAGCAATGGGGATAGAGGTCCCACAGTCGAGCCGCCGGGAGCACAAGGGCGATTTGGAGAGCCATTCAGAGATGGAGCCCCATGCATGATGGACTATGCTGCGCTGCCTCGAGAGGGAGGAGTTCTATGGCGGACGAATGCTGTTTCGCCGAGTGAAGCTGTCGCAAATGGCCAACGACCTTGGCCTAATTATACTTGATCTTTGAAGCCTTGAAGAGTCGTGCGGGACTATAAACCAGCGCTTCCGGGAGGCAACCCGATGACGTTGTATTTTTATTTGCACTTTGTACTTTTGTTTGGTTTGTTTTGGATGACATTTTATGGTTTGATTTTGAGCGCGTGAGGATGAGGGATTATATGTGATTTTAGCGCGCAGGTACTTTAGGACTTTTGTCCTTGGTATTTTTGAGAAGACGCTACGAGGAAGCATCCCAATGGCCGACCGTAAATGCCTCACGCACCGTAGCTGAAATTTGAAGCAGAAGAAAAAGAGTGAAAAAATTGAGAAAATGCATGGGAGCCGGCCGGCCGGCCGCCGGTCTGGACCGGCCCCCATGTTCTGCTGGTTTGTTTTGTTCCTTCTCGCGTGCTATGCCGAAGTACTTCATCGTTGGACTGAATTGGACGCATATACGTGGAATATTAGCCGCACTCCATGATTGACTTCGGTTTGGGGGAGCTCCAACTTTATAATGTGAGCTTCCATTACCCTTTTTTCTCGCTTTGTTTTTCTTACCCCGTATATTATTTGTCCTTATCTGCTGTGTGGTTGTGCTGTTTTCCACATTGAGGACAATGTGTGATTTGGTTTGGGGGAGGGAAGCACTTTCGCGCTTATTAGTTTAGTTGCATTTTATTTCGTGTGCACTTATTATGAAAACCCAAAAAAATTAAAATTTCAAAAATCTCAAAAATACGAGTCTTTTTGGTCTGCTTTGTCACGTTTGGAGAATCGATTTAGTGCATTAATTTTGATCTTTAGTATCTCCGAGTCGAATATCTATCGTCGCAGCTTGCACTATATGTTTGTTTCCTATTAATAGATTGCGAGTCTCAAACATTAGCCCACTTGTATTTGCTTAATTCTTATCGCTTTTCGTTTGTTTACTTTCGACTTTGACATTCGAGCCTGGCAATGGTTTGTGGAATGTTTGGTTTGTTGGTTTGCGGTATGATTGGAAAGATTTATATATGTTGGAGCAATGCTTCGATGCTTTCGGAGGGGACCCATTGATTTGAGTAACCACAGTGGCCATGAATTTGGTTGCGACCGAGAGTATGAGCAATAATGTAACCCTTAAGGAAATATGTGTACCCGAGCGCGATCTTTACCGAGTGAATGTCAAGCTAAACGGTATTACATACGAGGGATGCTCCACATTTGCAAAAAAGAAAAAAAAAACAAAAGAAAAGAAAAGAGAAAGGAAAAAATGGAATGATGCGGAAAGAATTGGTTGATGGAAAGTGATACGTTCGGTTGGCCTTGCTCGAATTGAAAATGTCGTCAGTTTTACTTTTGCGAAAGCGTTAGAGGCTAGTGGTATAATGTGGTGTGAATGGTTGAGGCCTGTGCTCTATTTTCGGTGAAACAGTCTATGGTTGTATGTTTATGTGCATAGGTTGTCCACTTTGAGATACTAGCGTGATAAGTTCGTGTCACTTTGATTTTCTCCGACGCTTTTTGCTTGAAGACAAGCAAAGGTTTGGTTTGGGGGAGTTTGATACACGCTATTTATACATTATATGCCCCCGGTTCAGTCGCATTTAGCTGCATTTACTCGTGATCATTACTAGTTTTATGAGCTATTTGTTATATTTCTCGATACTGCTGCCTTTTATTTACATTTTGCAGGTTTTGGTGGTTTTGAGCCAAAACCCGGGACAATTGGAGCATTACGAGAATCAAGACTACGAGACCAAGCTCGAGCCTACACGGGGGCTCGGGAAGGCGAACAAGGACTAAAAGATTAAAGGCTTCGAGGAGATTAGAGGCCCAAAAGAGAAGCTTGGGCCTAGGATCAAAGCAAGAGTGGCCCAGAAGTGGGAGCCTACGGTTGGGTCAGTACGGCACGTCGGGCCGCCCACGATGCTCACTTCGTCGAGTTTTGTTTTATTTCGTGATTAATTAATTTGGAAACTATATATATAAGCTTAGGTCGTACACTTAGTTTTTTATGCTTTATTTTAGATTAGAAGTTAGGTTTAGTTCTCTGCTTTTAGTTTTCTCTCCTTCAAAACTCTCAACTTTAGTTTAGAATCAAGATCGTTCTACTTTGTAACCGTCAGTACTCCGTAAGATTTCAGGTTTTATTCAATTGCTATTGTTTCTTTATCATGTTTATTTTATTCAATTGCTTTGCTTTAATTTCCATTATGTCTAGCTAATTTCCCAATTAGGGTTTAGGGGAATTTGTGATATTTGGTTCAGGAACATGTTTTAGGATTAAACTGGTTGAATAAATTGTGCACTTGATTTCTTTCTACGCGTTTTATGCCAATTGAATTAGGATTATTTCGCCTGATCAACGATTTGGCTGAGTTTAATTGAACCTGAGTAAGTTTTAATTTAAGATCAAAAGCCGAGTTAAAACTAGACTTACGCGAGATTGATAAGTTGAATTTAGTAAGTCGCGAGAGCCCGCTAAATTTGCTTAAGGCTAAAATTGACTCGAGAGAGCGTTTTCTAAACCTAGTCATTTGCACAGTTTATCGCTTCCTTCTTATGAACTTGAGTTCCTGAATCATTGTCATAATGAACCTGATGCCCTAATCCTTTCCCTTATATATTTCTATTCATCTTTACTTTTGCCTTAGTTTAGTTCAAACAAACTCCTTTTCATACCTTTGAGTTAGACCTGTTTACTCCGACTTTAACTTAAAACTACACCGTTTCTCTGTGGATACGATCCTGCTTACCGCTAGCTTCTGTTAGTTGTTTGATTAGGTTTATTTTGATTGAGGCGTGACGATTTAGCTTTGTCACAGGTCTTGAACTATGTTCTTCCGACGGAAGCATTGTTCGGTGTCATGTCCCTTTCCCCTGTGGAATTCGCAGTAGGCATTTTGATCCCATGATTTGGGCTTTTTGTCCTGGGGAGGCTCGCTAGTAGGTCCCAGGAGTTGAAGCACGTTTCGGCTCACAAGTCTTTGTAGTGCTTTGGAGTAAGTCATGTAGATTGGGTCAAAATTTCGTCGTGGCTTTGACGAAGTCTGACCTGCAGATGAGTATGACGCCTCTGGAGGCGGCGGGGTGTAGTTTGCTGGCGTTGTGAAGGTTGGGAATGCCGCTAGTGCTTCCAATGCGTTGATGCTGTGGACTGGTTCAGTTTTTGTGACGGCTCGTGATGAGCTACTCTGGTAACCTCGGCCTGTAACCTTAGCCAGCTTTTCTTTGCGGAGGTCATCTTCGATTTATTCACCCACAGCGCTAAGTGAAGAGAAATTGTCAAAGTTGCTATAGCGTAAGTCTTTGGCGATATCTGAGGGTAAGATTGTTGATGAACTTGGTGATTAGTTATGTATCCTTAGGGCGGTTGGGTATCACGGGCACTGAGTTTCTTCCAGCGTGTGAGGTATTCAGTGAAACCTTCATTGTCCTTTTGCGCTAGGACTTCTAGAGTACGCAGTGAGACTTGAATGTCGTTATTGTCATGGTATTGACGGTCAAATTCAACTGTGATTTCTTTGAAGGTAGTAACCTTGTGTGAATCCAAAGCGTAGAACCAGGCTCTAGGTTGCGCATCCAGAGAATGTGGGAACAGAGTAGCCCAAGCTGAGGGATCCACACCCATTACGGCCATTTTGGCTTTGAAATCCTTGATGTGTACCAGTGGACTTTCGTGACCTTTGAAGATGGGGAGGTCACGGAGTGAGAGCTTGGCCGGCAGCATGGACTTGACGCTCTTTGAAACATGTTCATTTTCCTTATGAATGGAATATCCTTTTGAATTAGTGAGGCGTTCTTCCATTGACCGAATATCTTTGGCGTTTCGTTCAGCCTCCTCAGCGAGGTGTTTGGCATTTTTCTCGGCCTAGAGCTTCTGCATCATAGCCATTTGTTCGATCGCAGCAGTAAGGCTAAGGATTTTGCTGTTAAGCTGTTGAACATGTTCAGTGGTAACCATTGATGGGGGAGGAGTAGGGATTCCTCCGACATTTTCTTCGCTGTTAAGTTCCATGACAGTTCTTGGTTTCGATCTGTTGTAGGTACGCTTCTTTGGAGGTGGCGGAGGATTCAGATGACGGTCTTTAGTATGTCGCGTGTCCAGGACTTTTAGTGAGTGAACCTGCCAGAGTTTCAAACCTTTGTGACCCCCGAAAGAAAGTAAAAGACTCAAAGAAAAGTCGTATTGGTATCAAAAGAAAGGAAAAAGCGTGTGCAGGACTCGACTCGTGTGTTTTGGCTTAAAAGACACGGGAAGCTTTTGAGGTAAGGATGCGTTGGCGCATCCCTACTCTCGATGTAATAAAGATTTGTATGATCGCAATAATCTAATTAACCCGAGTTGGCAGCGTGTCGCCAGGGGTTTATCGTCTAGATTGGGATGTAAAAAGGATCAGGCCGAAATAGCGATGGGCTAGTCGACCTGAGGATGTTAAATTGGGTAAAAAGCGGTTGTTGTTCGTTTTTTATGTGTGACACAGGGTATCAAGTCAAAATGACGATAAGTCACTTGACCTGATAAGTAAATCGACGGGTTCATGTTTGAACGAGCCCGTGTTTTGCTTATTTTTGAGAGAGATAGTTTGTTTAAGTCGGGGTGACTAATGAGTCACTCGGCTTAGAGCTATCTCAAAAAGTGTTTGCCTCATTTGAAATATCCGAAATGAATTGACATTTTCGGGTTTTGCTCTGCGAAATATTTTTGCGATAAATGTATTATAACGATACGTCAGTCGTATAATGCATGTATAATGCATTTATGTTTTGTAAAGGATTGGAAATGTAGTGATTATTTCCGATCGGTTTTGAACATCGTGATGTATCTTATGTCAGGTTCAGTTGACTATAGGTCAATGACCCTGACAGTATGCTTAAAAGTATGCCCTTTTTGAAAAATGTTCGAAAATGTGATTTCCAAACAGACGTCTTGTGTAATGCCTTTGAAATGTTTTAGCATGCATTTTGTTTAGAAGACGACTATAGCGAGGGTGCTATAGCTTTGCATTTGTACGTATAGACACGGGTTTTCAGCTTTCAGGGTAACGTTCCTTCCGGTCATTCCCGCAACTTTTGTGTAGGGTTATCCGCAAGATTGCACACATTTGAGTGTGAATTAAATACGGGGCCTAGAGCGTCCGAGTTTGACTGCTACGATCACTTGTACGGATGCCGTACTTGTAATCGTGGAAGGGTGAGAGATCGACGTGTCCAGAGTATACTCGCTTATGAAGCGAGTTTTTACTAGGGGCCGTCCCTCAAGGGGTGTGGTTATGAATCAGGAGGATTAGACTCAAACGTACTATTGCCCAAATATCAAAAGCAGAAATGTTTTCAAAGTTTCAAGCACTACCACAAAACAAGGCAAAAACAACGCGATAAAACCGTTTTAAATAAGAAAAAGGACCGTTATTTCCTTGGCCGTTGCAAAAAGTCAAAAACAACGCAAAAACAAATATACGAAACCGTTATAAAAAGTTATTTACAACGGTTGTAAATAACCGTGGTAAAAGGGTATTTATAACGGTTATTAGTAAATACTTAGATTATAAAAGCCCATTATTTATAACGGTTATTTGCAAATAACCATTATAAAAAGTAATATTTATAACGGTTATTTGTAAATAACCATTATAAATAATGGGCTTTTTATAACGGTTATTTGCAAATAACCGTTATAAATAGTGGACTTTTTAAAACGGTTTTTCTAATTAACTGTTTTAAAAAGGTCTATTTTTTTTAAAAAAAAAAAAATTACTAAATTAAATTTTACTATAATTGCGCGACAATTTTCCAAATACAATTTATATAAATTATCCAAATACAATTTTAATAAATTATCGAAATACAATTTATATAAATTATCCAAATACAATTTGTATAAATTTTCCAAATACAATTTTAATAAATTATCCAAATACAATTTATATAAATTATCAAAAACTACAAGAACTCACATACTTAGCTTGCTTCATTTCTCGACCATCATAGTTCAAGCCGTCGAAATCGTCGCTTTCGGCGGACCCACGGCCCCATCCTTGCCCCTCCCTCGGCCTCCACCTCACGACCCAACCCCAACAACAACAACAACAATAACTACAACAACGACAACAATTAACAACAACAAGAATAACAACAACAAGAACAAGAACAACAACAACAACAACAACAACAACAACAACAAGAACAACAACAACAACAACAACAACAACAACAACAACAACAACAACAACAACAACAACAACAACAACAACAAATATTTACATAAAATCGATCAAAAAACGAAATCAAACAACAATATCAATTTAACAATATAAATTAGGGTACAAAAGTGAAAGAACATACCTTAGATTATAGTATGAAAATTAAAGGAATGAATAATATAGAAACGAAATATAGATAATGAGAGAAAAAAAAATATAGACTACGAGAGAAAATGAGTCCAAGTACGAATGAAAAATATAAAGTATGAAAAATATAGAGTATGAGAGATAAAAAATGTTTAAACTACCCTAACTTTATATTTCAGCGCCAAATTAAAATTTTGGATAGATTAATTATAAATAACGGTTTTATTGAAAAACCGTTTTAAAAAGTATTATAAATAACGGTTATTTGTAAATAACCGTTATAAAAAGTATTATTTATAACGGTTATTTGTAAATAACCGTTTTAAAAAAGTATTTTAAATAACGGTTTTGATAATAAACCGTTATATAAAATATTTTTTTTCCAATTGTTAAAATTCGTATAACAAATTTTTGAAAACTAATAAAAAATGGTTTTGTATTTAATAACCGTTATATTTGATTTCACTTATAAACAACGGTTTTACTTAATTAACCATTGTATTTGATTTGTTTAATAAAACGGGTATTAATTGTACCAAAAATAAAATAAAACGGGTATTAATAAAACCGTTTTTTTTTAATTAAATAAAACGGTTTATTAGTAATAACCGTTTTATATAAAAAAAAACCTTTATTTATAATATTTTTGCGTTGTTTTTAATGAAGAGTTTAATTTGGCGCCCTAACTTTTTATAACACATATTTTTTTTGTCGTTGTTTATAATATTATAAACAACAGAAGTTCCCAATTTGTGTTTTTTTTTGTCGTTGTATTTGCTCATTTTTGTAGTAGTGAAGTTTCACTTCTTTTATATTTTTGAAATAAAATTAAAAGCTAGTTTTCAAAATAAATAAAAACATGCTCGTCCCCAGCGGAGTCGCCAACAGAAGGTACCGGGAGCCGTGCCACCTCTTCTCGACGCCCCGCTCGCGCCCGTCCTCGAATGTTTAGGGGCGGAATACACGACGCGGGAAATAATGTAAAAGAGCGGCGCGTAAAAGCGCGCTCTGTGGTTTGCTCGATTTGCTATGGGGGATGTCATAGCGTAATTTGTTTAACGCATTTTAAAGAAATATTGAAAAATCATTAAAGAGCCGTTTTCGGAGTCGCCACCAAATTATGAGGGAATTTGGACCCGTTCAACGCGTCTTGGACTCGAAGACGCGAATCTTAGAGTTCAAGGTGCGTCGATACCTATCCGTCTAAGGCAATTGTGAAACCAGAGCGGATTCGGGGTGAGGGTACTCTCCGAAAGTTTGTCAAAATGCGTTATGAAAAACTGTAATCGAGAAGCCTACGTAAAAGTAGCCATTACTAGCTTGAAAACAGTATATAATTCGATGTTTGAGCAAATGCAAACCGCTACGTACAAATGCGATATGTCACTCGATAAATATGCGTAAAAGTAAATGTATACGTCAAGGTTATGACGGGTTGCTATAGGAAATGTGCACAAAACGATAATTCATTGTTTGAATTATCATTTAAATGCTATTTTCCGACTCATGTGTGTGTAAAAGTTTGTTAAAAACCCTCAGTTTTGCATGCTTTAAGACTAATGAAGACAGTACAAGTTTCGTCGAAATCATGTTTAGTCGTTTAATGCGTAAATGAGAATTTGCTTTAGTGTAAAAGTAGTGTTCATTTGTTAGTGATTTGGGTCGTTGCTTATGCGATATTGGCGAGATTTAAGACGGATTAGAAATCCGAATTGCTACAACCGTATTTTGTTTTTGTTTCTTTGTTCGTTTGGTCATGCGTAAGCGCTTACGTATGTATGTAATGAGTGTGTTTTGTGTTTGCAGGTTTTGTCGAGAATCAAGTTGGCGTAATTCGGGTTCGGTTTCGTGTTTCGTGCTTCGTGTTTCGTGCTTTGTTCGGGTCTCGGGCCGAAAAATGTTTTTATCTTGTATTGAATTGTTTTTGTGAAATGTGTTTAGAGGTGAGCTCGGCTTGAGCGTATGACGTCTCGGGAGGCGTGCTTGGGTGGTTTTGTGGGCTTTTTCGGATCTCGGGCCGAAAAGTGTTTTTGCCTTGTATTGAATTGTTTTTGTGAAATGTGTTTAGACGTGTGCTCGGTTTGAGCGTCTGATGCCTCGGGAGGCGTGCTCGGGTGTTTTTGTGGGCTTTTTCGTGTGGATAAAGCTTGTTTTTGTGTTGGGCCGGCTTTAAATGAAATGACTAAATGAATACTCATTTTACACGACATGCAAATAAATCATTTATGCGATAAACGACTTAAAATATTTTCGACAAAATGTACCGTTTTGACATTACTTTATCACAGGATTTGTATTTGGGGGGTACGGATACGGGTATCTATAGAGCCCACAGTTTGACTGAGCTTGGACTATAAGCGCTAGTCAAACTTAATGATAGTATCCGGACCTTTACAGTCTCGATACCACCTGGTGGCGCTAAGCATGTGTCTCGAGGGAGAGACGAGGACTTAGTGCCGGGAAATGCGGGGCGGGACAACATGTTTTAGGACATGACGGTCCGTGCATGTTTAAAGGCGTGCCTGCCTGTTGACGTCTGGTGTCTTTGAGCCGTCTGCTGATGTCGGATGCTTCTTGATGGCGTTTTGTAGTCCAGCCGATCTTTGTGTCTTGCGTGAGATGGTTGCTGATGTTGAATGTTTCGTGGTGGCATTTTGTAGTCTAGCCGAACTTTGTGTTGTGTGAACGCTCGCTCGCGTGCTTGTGCTTATGTATGAGTGCTTGTGTTCATGTATGAGTGCTTGTGTTTTGATATTATCTCGTAAAGAGTGTAATGCTTGGATGTATGATTTGCAAAAGAGGGTGCGTGTTTACGTGTTTAACTTGTAATGGAGTGTACGTGTGTGACTCGTAAAAGAGTGTTTATGCCTTGGTGCTCATGTGTAAGTTCTCGATGTTTGGCTCGTAAAAAGAGCGTAATTGTTTTTGACTCGTAAAAAAGTGTATGTGTTTAGGTGTTTGACTCGTAAATGAGGTATGGTGTTTAGTTGTTTGACTCGTAAAGACTGTTATTGTGCTTTTGTGTTTGCCTCGTAAAAAGTGTTAATGTGCTTTTGTGTTTGACTCGTAAAAGAGGCATGTGCTTGTGTTTGACTCGTAAAAGAGGTACATGTTTAAGGTGTTTGACTCGTAAAAGAGTGTAAATGTCGGGATGTTTGACTTGTTTTCGATGAGTATGTACTCGCTTCTGACTCGTGGAGGAGTGTCGTTGTCTCTTATAAGAGTGTTTTGATTCATGAAAGTGCATTTTGTCTTGATTCGTAAAGAGGGTGTGCATGTTTTAACTCGTAAAGAGTGTAATTTGATTTGTAAAGAGCGTTTTTGTCTCGGTTTGTGAAGAGTGTAGGTGATATGACTTCTAAAAAGTATTTTTGTTTTGACTCGTGAAAGAGTGTTTTTGTCTTGACTCGTAAAGAGTGTATGTGTTCTGACTTGTAAAGAGTGTTTGTGTTGACTCGTAAAGAGTGTATATATTTTGACTCGTAAAGAGTATATTTGTCTTGACTCGTAAAGAGTGTATTCGTCTTGACTCGTAAAGGGTGTATGTGATTTGACTCGTAAAGAGTGTATGTTGCTTTGACTCGTGAAGAGTATTTTTGTTTTGACTCGTGAAGAGTGTATATTTGTTTTGACTTGTGAAAGAGTGTTTGTGATTTGACTCGTAAAGAGTGTAACACCCCGACTTTTTCTAATTTATTTTATTCACTCTCTTTAATTCGTTAGGTTCTTAATCGAGTGATTTTCCACTTTTAGCTCGGGAAATCCTTTCTTAAATCGGTGAGTCGGGTCTTGGTCATGGGTGGAGGTAGGCCCGAGTACATGAGTAAGCTTAGGAGAGTCTTATAAGCGTAGGTAAGTAAGGGTTAAAGTGAGGATTGAAGAATAGAAGGGAAGAAATGAGAATACGCTCCAACATGGGTCAGAGCTAGCCGCTCCATCAGAGGAGCTAGCAGCTCCATCAGAGGAGCTAGCCGCTCCATCAGAGCGAGCCGCTCTCTGCACCAGAGCGAGCCGCTCCTCTACGCGGGTTTGAGTTTTAGGGTTTTCCCGTGTTTTCTTTTGGCTCAAGACATTATATTATCTCGTTCACTTCTAGCCCTAGCAACCTAAAGATCGGATTTACATCTCCCTCATCTCATTCCTCATCTCACACCATAATTTCTCTCTCAAAACTCTCTCAAAACTCATCCAAACTTCATTGTTATTCATCCTTTCTCTCATCTCTTGAACCCTAACCTTTTCCTAGTCGATTTTCTTGGTAAATCAGCCCTTTTAGTTCTTATATTTTCTGTTTATGTATTATTTTATGTGTGTTTATGTTGTGTGCTCATTGCTTGTGTGATTTGGCTTGGATATTCAAAGGAGAAGGAGATTTAGAGGAAAGAGACACCATCCTTGTGGAGGAAGAAGAAGAATAGCAAGGAGTTGGACATTACTAAGGTAACTAGGTGTGATCTAGTTGTATTTTAGCATGTATGAGGCCTAATTGTTATGGATCTTGTTATCTACATTGTTGTTCTATTGTGTGCTTGCAAGTCTTGATGTTTTGATTATTGTTTTATCATGAATTCATGCTAGATCTAGGGCCTCATACTAGGGTTGTCATATTATCATATTTTAATGCATAATTCTCATTGTTTGTCGTTAATCATGCTTGTAAAACATTGAAAATCGATTTAGTGGTGGTTTGTGGTTTTGGCCGAGATATGTGAGTAGGGGCCGTGGCCCTTGCTCTTGTTTTTTTATGTTTTTCTTCCTTGTTTTGGCTTAATTATGTTAGATCTAGATGTTTGAATGAATCACCTAATGTTGTTTATGAGCTAAGATGATTTTGATGAGGTCTAATAGTGTTTGAATGCATCACTAATTGAGTTAATCACATGAATTATTAATGGATCACATAAGAATCAATTGTGTTGCATGAAATCGGGCTTGTGATGTGATGGCCGTGTGTTTTGTGCACATGCCGTGAGGTATGTGTGTGTGTGTGTGTGTGTGTTCGTTTGTCACTTGTTTGAGTCTTGGCATGTCGTAGGGTGATATCTACGTTATAAAGAACCGATATATACTTTGTTTGATCACTAAATAATGACATATGAGCATGTCAATTGAATTCATGATTCGTAATGTATGTGATCATGTTGTACTCCGTATGTATGTTTGGTTATGATTTCAGTGAGGCTTGTGTACGTATGAGTATGGTTGTTGTTATACAGTTGTGTTGGAAGTGTTAGAGACAGGTTAACAGGTTATGCTTGGGTTAAGTTTGCACATGGGTACTGTTCTGCACATGTGTGAGGAGATACAACGTCCTAGGATGGACGGATACCGCTCATGGTCCCCTCGGCTATTCTTGTTGTTTAGCTAGAGCTATCACCAGAAGGGTTAGAGACTATGGTTATTTATGTCGTCACCGTTCTTGTTGCTCGGTGGAATTTGGCCAAATTTAGACTTGTGATTGAGGAACTTCTTGTTGCTGTTCCGCCATAGGGTTTGAGTGATTCTTGTTGCTTCACTCGGGGTGATTCTTGTTGCTTCACCCAGTTCTCCGCGCTTACTCTCGCAATTGGTTGGAAGAAGGATCGTCTTGAGAGCTCAGATGGTTTGGACACAACTTGGTTATGCCGTGTTGTTTTGTTGTTTGAGTATTATTGTACTTTGGTTGTTTGTTGGTTGTTTATGTTGTTGTACATTGATAATAGGCCGTAGGCCAGGTGAGCTTGCTTGCATTGTTGTTTACGTTTTGTTATGTTAAAATATGACTGGGGAGCACCTAGTTACTCCCCACTGATGGTGGTTGTTGCCCCTCTTTTATAGGTATGCGCGAGACGGGATTGAGTGAGTGGATGCGAGGATGTGACCGTGTATTACCTTGGAAGAGATGTGTTATCGTTTAGACTCTTTTGGACTAGATTTGTTAGGATGTTCAGTCTTGTTATTGTTATTTTACTTTCATTTTGGAGTTTGATTTGTAAGGGGTATTTACTCCCCACTTCTAGGCCTCAAGGCCTACCTTTTTTTATCGTTGTTTAGTTGGTTTAGTGAGTGACGACTCGGATTACACGGTGTTTCCGCCACCGTGGTCTTCATTTGTATTCATCTTCCTTTATAAACCCTTTTTAAAAGCTTATTTTATTTTGTTGGAAAATACGGGTTGTTACAAAGAGTATATTTGTCTTGACTCGTAAAGAGTGTATTCGTCTTGACTCGTAAAGAGTGTATGTGATTTGACTCGTAAAGAGTGTATGTTGCTTTGACTCGTGAAAGAGTGTATTAGTTTTGTCTCGTAAAGAGTGTATGTGATTTGACTCGTAATGAGAGTTTTTATATTGACTCGTAAAGAGTGTAAGTGCATTTGTTTATTTATTTATTATGCTTTACGTTAGGATGTTTTGTGCTTGATGCTGCTTGTTGAGTGCTTGTGTTTATGTTTTGAGATGCGTGTTTTTCTCGTGTTAGAGTGTTCAGTCGTTTCTGCAATTATGCTAGCGCTTATGTTTGTGTTTGTGTCTGTGCTTACGCTGGTGTTGAAGGTGATGCCTAACCTTTTTTTGATGAGGTGGTTTTAAGGTGTTGCTGAAACGTTTTTGCGAGAGGCAGTTTGAGGTATTGTTAAACCGTTATTGCGTGAGGTAGTTTGAGGTGTTGCTAAACTGTTTTTGCGTGAGGCAGTTTAAGGTGTTGCTAAACCGTTTTTTACGTGAGGCAGTTTGAGGTGTCGCTAAACCGTTTTTGCGTGAGGCAATTTTGGGGTGTTGCAGAACCGTTTTTGTGTGAGGCAATTTTGAGGTGTTGGTAAACCGTTTTTGCGCGAGGCGACTTATTCGTGTTGTAGCGTGATTGTGTGGTGCGTTTGTTTATGTTATGTTGGTTTGTGCTATCAGGTGTATAGTTTGTCTTGCCTTCGGGAGAAATTTGAGCTGAAACTAGTTTTGAATTAGTTCAGCTAGTATTTTTTGCTAGATGTCTTGTCGTGGAGAGAGCTTGTTTTCTCATTTGAAACTCATGTTTGGGATTTGCCTTTTCGTGCTCGCGTTTTGTTGCTTTTTAAAGTGCATGTGCGTGTTTGTGTCTAATTGTGAAGTGTGCTTAACGAGCTTTGCTGAGATTTGTTGCTATGTTTGTCAAGGGTGTTGCAGCTCGTGTTGATACTTCGTGCTTTTGTTAGCGGTGTTATGTATGTGTGATGTTGCGTATCATCGAGATTGGATGTATGTGCTGCTATATGTGATGTGTGGGACATGTGATTTGTTGCGGTTGCTTATTGTTTTGTAGGCGTATGTCTGCTTGGGAGGTAGTTGTTTGTGTTTTTTGTTCTTTGTATGACGTTTTGTGTTGTATATCCGCTTAGGATGTATGCTAGGACGCATCCTCATGTGAAGGGAATGCTTTTGCGTGTTGTATTTTTGGAAAGCTCGGATCTTGCTTGTACTTCGTGTGCTTGTATGTAAAAAGGTTAATGGCGGTCTGTAGGAGACGCCTGAACCGTGAATGTTTGTGCTGTGCGGAGGAAAAAGTTTGTGGTTTTGCTTTTAAAGTTAACCCCCAGTTTGAGTTAGTTTTTGATGTAAAAGCGTTAATCAAACTTGTGATGTTTGCTTCAAAAGTTAGCCCCCAGTTTGAGTTAGTTTTTGATGTTAAAACATTAGTCAAACTTGCGATGTTTGCTTTTAAAGTTACCCCCCAATTTGAGTTAGTTTTTGATGTTAAAATGTCAGTTAAACTTGTAGTAGCTGCGTGTGTATCTTTGCTTTTGAATGTAGCCCGTGGATTGAGTTGTATTCCTGCTTTTTGATTTTGCTTTTGTGTTTTGTTGTTGTTTGTGTATTGTTTTGCGTTGAACGTGTTGGAGTATGTGTCCTCCACAATAGTGCGAGTACTTAATAAATCTCAATTAAGGAATACATGGGGATAATCCTGTATTATTGTCAATTGATTAACGTAAATCAATAACGGTTGGCTGACTAGAGTTTGACGTTATTGTCGTGAGAACGGCGGTAATCAATTGATCCCTTTAAGTCACACCTATAGGAACATACTCCAAATATTGAAGCTAATTAATTGTATGAGATACGATTAGATTAGTAACTTGATAAATTGACTAACGGTTAGTCAGTGAATTAATTTAGAGAGAAATCGAGTTGTGAACTCGGATGATTGAATTTTATATCGATAAAATTATTAGAGGAGATGAGCATTAGTGATTAACTGTTAATTCACTAATCATGTATATTTTACTAATGAGATTAGTGAAAGTACAATTCTTAAATATGTGTAAGTGTACATATATGTTAAAGAAGAGTTGTGAGTTCAATTTGATAATTTGTACTTTATCATATTAGATGATTAAGTGATAAATTATAAGTATTTGTGGGACAAATATTGAAAACAAATTGGACCCATTATAAGGGCCATGAAACCGTCCAAAAGCAAGGGAGAGAGAGATAAGATTCTCTTTTGTCTTTAGCTTTTGTTTTTTCTTGTGCATGCAAAACACAATCATGAAAATGCATGTCATTTGTCTTAACAAGAAAAGCTAGCTACACTCTGTTTCTCTCCTCTCAAGTGGTCGGCCCCCTCTCCCCTCATGTGTGCCCAACACACTTTGTTTTTATATATGAAAAAGAAGGGCAAAAGTTAGTGAGTGCATGAATGTCTTCTCTACTCTCTAATTCCTCCAACTTCTCTCTAAATACATTAGAAACTTGTTCTAATAAATAATTTCTAAATACTACTAAGAGTTAGTAGTAATAATATTCACATATTATCAAGTATCTATTAAGTGATTTCTAGCTCAAAATCACTAGTAGATTTGGAGTTGTTCTTGGGTGCAACAAGAAGGAGGTTTCCTATTTTGGAAACTCGGGTTATGGAGGATCATCCTACTTACTAGCTCAAGAAACAAAACTAGAAAGGAGTTCTAGTTTTGTGCCCATTTTATCCTTTGAAGAAAGGTATAACATTTCTAAACTTGTAACAAAATGAATTTGTACTACATAGATCTTGCTAAATCAAATTAGAGTAATTTGATTTACACTAATATTTGATTAGTGAATGGGATCCGATCCCTACAAGTGGTATCAGAGCCATGGCTTGTAGTTACAAATTTATTTTGTTATTTTTGGAGTTTTATGTATTTATTGATAATAAATGACATAAAATCCGAAAATAGTGTTAAAAATGGTTTTAACACGAGATTTTTATAGCATGCAAAGTTTCTGGTCTCATGAAGTTACTGGTCAAATTTCGTAATTTTTGAAATTTGTTTGCTAATTTAAATGATTTTTATACAAAACCGAGTCAAAAAGTGTGTTTTTGGCTAAAATAATTACTATAAATAGTTATAGTTCGAATCTAGTCACGAAATGTTTACACAGTGATATTTCATATTTATACATTCTGCATGTACATTTTCAAAGTCAGATTTTGAGTTTTGAATATTTATTCATATTTTTGTTTAAAATCGGTATGATATGCATTTTATGTCCAAAAATATAGTAAACGTTGTTTTCTGGACATGAAATTTATACCAATATTTTTATACATTATGTGGATGCTCTCGTATAAATTTGGGATTTTTCCTCACTGTTTTAGATGTTTTCTTGATTTTATGAGATAAAATCGATGAAATCGTATGTTATTTTATTATAAAATAATTCGTAAATTTTTCTGACCAAACTTTTCTTTTCTGATATTTTGGAAGTGTTCCAGAATATACAAAATTTTTGTCAAAATAAAAATGATTTTATTTTATTTTATTTTGATTTTATAAAGCTTTATTCATAAATAGTTATGATTAAAGTACTTCTAATTAGCAAATGACCATGTTTATGAACTAAAATCACCATAAGTTAGTATAAACTAATGTTGGGTGTTCTAAAATCAGTTTAGAAGTTTTAGTTCAAGCTTAAAAGGTGTTTTAAGCATTATTGATTAATATGAGATTAATCGATTAAAAATGAGATCGGTTTGAAACGAATTAATGCGATTATTGTTTAAGGCGATTTTGGCATGTTTTTATTTATAAGCTTTTCATTTTGCATGTTTGGATGAATGTTTATTGTTGAATGAATGTTTATTCTTACTAGTATGGCCATAGTTTGTTATATTTTTACCGATATTGCCCGTAATGAAAGGGAATATCGTGTGGTTTGTAATTAAATGCGATCTCGTATCGCCGGTTTGTAATTTAATAGTTAATTTCATTTATGAATGTATAATAGGGTTGCTATGTATTCATTTGTAAATTTATACTTGTAACTATTTGTAAATCGAAGACCGGTGATGGAGATCGACTTGGAGCCTTAGAAGAGTTCTAAAGCTTGCAAGGAGGAGCCTTGGATGAGATCCATAATGAAGAGGGACCAAAGGAGTTGGTTTCCAATTTTTAACTCCTTGTAATTTTAATTACTTTTAGGTGGCCATACTAGGTTTATGCTTAAGCTTGTTTATGCTTGTTTTGATTGCTTATTTATTCCGCACACATGCCAAAATCGCCATGCATGCCACGATATCCCACTATGATTGTCGATTTAAGTCACGATTCCTAAATTAGTTCACTTATAAAGAATTTAAATGACTAAAAATTGACAAGATCACCCACATTTTAACAAAAATGAATTGAGATTAAGCCTTTCCAAATGTAGCGACTATGAACCCCATGTTCGTGAGGACCTCCGCTACGTGGAACCTTGTTACCATGGGTAAGTAGTGGGAGGAAGTCCCATGCTAATTTGGTTTGGACTCAACCGAATAAGAGTTATTTGGGGCTAATCGATGCATTTTATAGAAAATCATCAACCAAGCATTCTAGTGTAGAATTAGTCAAGTGTTGACTTATCGTTTTTATATAAAAGGAAACATGAGATGTCTAATTTTATATGAAAAACGAGTCTTGGAATCATTTATATAATTTCGTGGGAGATCATTATATAAATGGACATTTGTTTTAAAAGGAGTTTTAGCAAATGTCATCATATACTATGAATGTTAATATTTCCTCATATTTGTTGTAGAATTATTTATTTATCGCAATGACAACTTCAACTCCCGCACCCATTTTGGGTATATATTCATGGTTGAGAACCGTGATGGATAAGAGTATCCTAAAGGATGACGGAAGCAACTTTGTCGAATGAGATTCGACTATAAGGGGCGCCGCTCAATCCGACAAAGTGCTTAAATACCTTACCGAATAACCTCCCACCGAACCCGAACTTGGGGCCACCGTGGCGGCGCAAGCCGCGTACGATGAGCACCTAAAGGCTGACAATGACGTTAAAAGTGTTATTGATTTACGTTAATGTCACATTCTCTCAAACTTCGCTTCGTTACTCACTAAAGTGCATATGAGATATTCACTAGAGTGATGACGATGTGCTTCGACCTAGATAGCATGAAAGTGAATGAGATTGAGAGAAAAGATGTTCTTTCAATGAGATTGAAGAGCATAAACATTAGGGTCATGAAAGGGAAGGGAGCTTATAAAGCTCGGTTCAAGGAAGATAAGGGTAAAGGGAAAGCTATTGAGAATAGCAAGCCCAAACCCGGTTGTTGAAAGCGCAATTGTCCCAAATCCTTGAAAGAAAAGAATGATGGATGTGCGACGTCCAAAGATATTGTTCCTTCTAGACTTTATATGATTGACATAAATCATGCTTGCATTTCTACATAGGTATGAGATACCGGATGTGGATCTCACCTTTGCAATCACTTGCAAGGGATGAGAAACGTGCGAGCACTAGCCAAGGGTGATGTAGATCTCCGCATGGCCAATGGAGCTAGAGTAGCGGCCATTTCCGTGGGAATTTTTGTACTCACTCTAGCTAGTGGTTTAGAGTTGTACTTGAATAAGCGTTATTTTGTACCAACTCTAACCAAAAACATTATCTCCGTCTCCGTGTTTGATACGGAAGGCTTTTATGATTAAGAATAATCGACGTACTTTTTCATTTAATGAAATGGTTTATGGTGAAACCATTTCGATTGGAGGTATTTATGTTTTAAATGATGTCAATGATGTTGATCATATAGAGAACAAGAGGCTCAAAACGAATGAATCAAACAAATCCTACCTTGGCATTGTCGTTTAGGTCACATAAACGATAGACGCACAAAGAGACTTGTTGAGACCAATGTTCTCAAACCATTTGATTGCGAATCATATGGTACGTGCGAGGCTTGCCTTTTTTTTAAGGCAAAATGACTCGTGCACCCTTTAGTGGTAAAGGGACACGAGCAAGTGAAGTTTTTAGGACTCATACATATTGATGTGTGTGATCCATTAAACATCACCGCTAAAGGAGGATATCATTACATCATTACTTTTACCGATGACTTAAGTAGATATGGTTATGTCTACTTAATAAGGTACAAGAGTGATGCTTTTGAGAAATTTAAAGAATTTCAAAATGAGGTTGAGAACCAATTGGATAAGAAGATAGAAGCACTACGATCGGATCGTGGTGGCGAATATCTAAGTAATGAGTTTGATTCACATCTTAAGAATTGTGATAGAGTATCACAAATTGACTCCTCCGGGCACACCACTGTTGAATGGTGTTGCAGAAAGGAGAAACCGAACCTTGCTAGATATGGTTCGGTCTATGATGAGTCAAAGTGAGCTTCGTGGATCGATTTGGGGCTTTACGCTATCGTTTGCTGTTTTCTCACTAAATCGAAGTCCGACTAAAGCGGCTCCTTATGAGATATGGACGGGAAAGGTTCCCTATTTGTAGGTTTTCCTAAGGAAACGTGTGGATTTTACTTCTACAACCCTCACGAGAACAAAGAGTTTGTGGCTCGTGATGCTGTCTTTCTAGAAAATGAGTACATTTCTAGAAGACAGAGTGGGAGAAAATTTGAACTTAATGGAGTTCAAGAGCCACAAACCAAGCGTAAAATGAGGAAACGGTTCCCTCATCTTCTAACACGGTTGTAATCCCTAGGAGGTCAGGAATAATTAGTCATCAACCTGATCGCTACCTCGGTAACATCGAGGAGGAGGGTGATTTGTTGTTATTCGAAAGCAACGAACCCTCAATCTACAAGGCGGCTATTAGTAGTCCTAACTCCGAACAATGGCTTGGGGCCATGAAATCCGAAATGGATTCTATGTACGAGAACCAAGTTTGGGACTTGGTGGATTTACCTGAAGGAGTGAGACCCCTTCAGTGTAAATGGATATTCAAAATCAAACTCGGCATAGATAAACATATTGATGTTTACAAAGCTAGATTGGTGGCAAAGGGCTTTGCACCGGTTGCTATGCTTCGATCCATAAGGATAATCTTAGCGGTTGCCGCATTTCATGAATATGAAATATGGCAAATGGATGTGAAAACCGCCTTCTTGAATGAGATTCTAGAAGAGGAAGTGTTTATGACACAACCTGAAGGTTTTGTAGATACATCCAACCCTAAGAAAGTATGCAAGCTTAAGAGATCCATTTATGGTCTTAAGCAAGCATCGAGGAGTTGGAATCACAGATTCGATCATGTTATCAAACAACATGGATTCGCTCGTAGTGCCGAGGAACCTTGTTTGTACATGAAGTTTAGTGGGAGTAAAGTAACCTTCCTTCTTTTGTATGTGGATGACATACTACTAATTGGAAATGATGTTCCAAGTCTGAATTCGGTAAAGGTGGAATTGGGAAACCATTTCCAAATGAAGGACTTGGGAGAGGCACAACGCATCTTGGGTATCCGGATCTATAGAGATAGATCTAAAAGGATACTAGCATTAAGTCAAGAAACTTATATTGATAAGATTTTTGATAGGTTCAATATGAAAGACTCCAAGAGAGGCTTTATTCCGATGAGTGTAGGAATAACATTGAAGAAATCTCAATGTCCTACGACTCCTGCGGAAATTGAACGCATGAAATTGATCCCTTATGCTTCCGCTGTAAGATCAATCATGTATGCTATGATGTGCACTCGTCCCGATGTCGCTTTCGCTTTGAGCTTGACGAGCCGGTATCAAGCTAATCCCGGTGAGAATCCTTTGGATAGTCAGAAAGAACATCCTTAAGTACTTGAGAAGAACTAAGGATTCGTTTCTAGTGTTTGGAGGAGAACTTGAGCTACGTGTAAAGGGTTACACGGATGCATGTTTCCAAACCGATAGGGATGATCTGAAATCCCAATCCGGTTATGTCTTTATGTTGAATGGTGGAGCTGTTTGCTGAAAAGGTTTCAAGCAAAGTGTCACTGTGGATTCTACAACAGAAGTTGTATATTTGGCAGCTTCGGAAGATGCTAAGAAAGCTGTATGGATTCGGCAGTTCTTGTATGGACTAAGAGTAGTCCCTAGTGCCGCAGATCCAATCACTATTTATTGTGATAATAGTGGGGCTATCTTTCATGCAAAGGAGCCCAAGTCTAGTAATAAGTCTAGACACGTTTTGAGGAAATACCATGTTATAAGAGATAACGTGGAAAGAAAGGAAATAGATATTTGTAAGGTTGGGACAGACGATGAGATCGCTGATTCTTTAACCAAGCCTCTTTCGAGGACTAAGCATGACGCTCACACCGCCTCTATGGGGTTGAGGCGTGTGCCTAATTTCCTTTAGTTTTTGAGATATGTAATGGATAATGTATCCTATTACATATATGAAAATAACATTCATTGTTTAGAGTATATTTACTCTTTTAAGTCATTTTGAATGCATACTTTGTTTATCCGAATAGTTGTGTGACAACATTGAACATATTCAAGTGAACGGTATAAACTAAGTATTTGGTCCCTAGTCTCTCATATGAGGTGACGTCTCGGAGAGACTAGATTGCAAGTCGTTCGATGGTGGGTTCAACACCATAGGGTCATATAAGATGACTGATCGTTTGCATAGACAGACTGTGAAAACACTCTGTCGGACAGTGACGCTTATAGAATTCCTTTTCAATGAGATTGAAACCTGGTCGTGGTGGGAATTCTATAGTATTCCTTTGAGTCGATTCTTTGACTGGAACTGATTATGCAGTCGGTGCGGGTTTCCGAAAGTGACTTTCATTTTTGTCCTAAGCCATGCCGTGAAAGGGGGTTATAAGGGCATCTTTGGGGTCATGGTGATCTGCATTATACAGTACAATCGAGTGGAAGGGAAATGTCCACCCTCGTCAGGGTAAAACATCTTTGGGCCACTCGAGGAGTAGTCGCTGAAAATGCGTGGCCACGCTCAGTAAGAATCTACGGTAGATTCCCTGGCCGACAGCTACTCTCCTTATCGAGGAAACCACTCATGATTTATATCTTTGAATGCAAGTACGACCTGTAAGACACCTTGCATTGAGTGGGAGATGTGAAACGGACATGAGAATTGGTAATGCACAACTTGTCTCGGACAAGTGGGAGATTGTTGGAGTATGTGTCCTCCACAATAGTGCGATTACTTAATAAATCTCAATTAAGGAATACATGGGGATAATCCTGTATTATTGTCAATTGATTAACGTAAATCAATAACGGTTGGCTGACTAGAGTTTGACGTTATTGTCGTGAGAACGGCGGTAATCAATTGATCCCTTTAAGTCACACCTATAGGAACATACTCCAAATATTGAAGCTAATTAATTGTATGAGATACGATTAGATTAGTAACTTGATAAATTGACTAACGGTTAGTCAGTGAATTAATTTAGAGAGAAATCGAGTTGTGAACTCGGATGATTGAATTTTATATCGATAAAATTATTAGAGGAGATGAGCATTAGTGATTAACTGTTAATTCACTAATCATGTATATTTTACTAATGAGATTAGTGAAAGTACAATTCTTAAATATGTGTAAGTGTACATATATGTTAAAGAAGAGTTGTGAGTTCAATTTGATAATTTGTACTTTATCATATTAGATGATTAAGTGATAAATTATAAGTATTTGTGGGACAAATATTGAAAACAAATTGGACCCATTATAAGGGCCATGAAACCGTCCAAAAGCAAGGGAGAGAGAGATAAGATTCTCTTTTGTCTTTAGCTTTTGCTTTTTCTTGTGCATGCAAAACACAATCATGAAAATGCATGTCATTTGTCTTAACAAGAAAAGCTAGCTACACTCTCTTTCTCTCCTCTCAAGTGGCCGGCCCCCTCTCCCCTCATGTGTGCCCAACACACTTTGTTTTTATATATGAAAAAGAAGGGCAAAAGTTAGTGAGTGCATGAATGTCTTCTCTACTCTCTAATTCCTCCAACTTCTCTCTAAATACATTAGAAACTAGTTCTAATAAATAATTTCTAAATACTACTAAGAGTTAGTAGTAATAATATTCACATATTATCAAGTATCTATTAAGTGATTTCTAGCTCAAAATCACTAGTAGATTTGGAGTTGTTCTTGGGTGCAACAAGAAGGAGGTTTTCTATTTTGGAAACTCGGGTTATGGAGGATCATCCTACTTACTAGCTCAAGAAACAAAACTAGAAAGGAGTTCTAGTTTTGTGCCCATTTTATCCTTTGAAGAAAGGTATAACATTTCTAAACTTGTAACAAAATGAATTTGTACTACATAGATCTTGCTAAATCAAATTAGAGTAATTTGATTTACACTAATATTTGATTAGTGAATGGGATCCGATCCCTACAGAACGTTGCTTTAAAGCTTTGGATTAACTTTTGTGTCGATTGTACCCTTCGTCTTGTGTAGGCTTTGGGCGTGTCATTTTTTGTGTTGACTATGCCTTTGACTTTTAAGTTTCAAGCATGCCATTTTTGTGTTGACTATGCCTTTGATCTTTCCTAAGTTTCAGGCGTGTCGTTTTGTGTTGAACGTCGGTTGTGTTTTTGTAAAGATGTCTACGTATTTATGTTTATGGAATCAAACTGGCGTGGTTTTGGATGTATTTTAGAGGTTTGCTACCCCGCCCATGTTAAAGGACACGTCTGTCCGTCGTGTATGTTTATGGACATGTCGGTCTGTCGTACATGTTTAGGGATTTGTCGGTCCGTCGTACATGTTTAAGGACATGTCGGTCCGTCGTACATGTTTAGGGACATGTCGGTCCGTCGTACGTGTTTAGGGACATGTCGGTCCGTTGTACATGTTTAGAGACATATCGATCCGTCGTACATGTTTAAGGACACGTCGTACATTTTTAAGGACATGTCGTTCCGTGGTGCAAGCTCCTGTTTGGATGATGATTGCGAGATTTTTGTTTAGAGATGTCTGGTTGCGGGCCTATTAAAATAGGGCTTTTGCTTGTGTCTTGTTATTGTGGAGTTCTGGGATGTTCGTGAGAACATCTTTTTTTTGACCTATTGAAGTAGGACTTTTGTTTTTGTTGTAGTAGGGTGTTAGTAATGAAAATTTGTTTGTGGGCCTATCGAGGTAGAGCTTTTGCTTTCGTTATTGAATGGTGTTTGCGATAAATATCGGTTTGTTTGTGGGCCTACTGAAGTAGGGCTTTTGCTTTTTGTTTGTTTAGGGTGTTTGTGAGGAAAATTTGTTTTTGTTTGCCTATTGGAGTAGGGCTTTTGCTTTCGTTATTGAATGGTGTTTGCGATAAATATCGGTTTATTTGTGGGCCTACTGAAGTAGGGCTTTTGCTTTTTGTTTGTTTAGGTTGTATGTGAGCTGAGGAAAATTTTGTTTGCCTATTGAAGTAGGGCTTTTGTTTTTGTTGTTGTATTGTGTTCGTGCGGAACATTTGCTTTTGTTTGCCTATTGAGGTAGGGCTTTTGTTTTTGTTGTTGTACGGTGTTCGTGAAGAACATTTGTTTTTGTTGTGTTTCCGTGTGATTTGTGGCGAGGTGCTAGCCCCCTGTTTTGCGAGTTTGTATGTTGCATTATGTTACTTCAGTTGACTGTTGTTTTTGTAGTTAGTTATTGTGATGTGTCTTTCTGTTTAGGAAGAGGTTCTCGGCTCGGGCAAGTAGGGGTGTTAATTTAGATCTCGTGAATATCGTAGGTGTGCTTCCACTGTGATTTGTATTTTGCCTTTGTCTCGTATCTGGGAGGGGAATGGGTTAAGTGGTATCTTTGAAGCTTGAGTGACCGCGGTTGCATTGGTCGTTTGTGGTTGAATATGGTGCATCTTGTAGTGTTTTGAGTAGGGTGTTTCCAGTAGCGCTGGTTAGAGTGTGTCTTGTGCTGTTGTGTGTAGTCGTTGCACTTGACTGCGTTTTGAGCGTCGTGGATGCTTACTCATGTCATGCTCTTTGTGAACTATGCCTTTTGCATTGTACCTGCATGGTTAGTGCTCAAGAAAAGACTATTTCAGAAATGTATTTTTCAAAAAGAGTCGTTCGAAAATGCAAAGTGTTTTTGAAAATGCTTTTGTTCAATTTGTATTAACCCGAGTGTTGAGTTAATTTTTGAAAAATGCTTTTGAAAATGCTGACGAGCTGTTTGAAGGACGTGTTGCCTCGTGCATGTTTAAGGGCATCCGGCCCCTGATAGCGTTTTGTAAACTGAAAAGTGTTGAAAAGGGTGGTTTGAATGTCACCAAATTGTTTTTGACGCCAAAATTGCGTGTTGATTGGAAGAGAATCGACTCGATGTGTGAGTCAATGTTTATGGAATGCTTGGGATGCCGAAAACTTTGAAAGACAAAGACAAATCATATGCGTGACTCGAGACTCGACGGTTGCATGAATCTCACATTTGGGAACACGTGCGTTGTTAGAGCCCCCAGTGGTGTTTTGCTTTGCTCTTTTTTTTTTTTTTTTTTGCTTTTGCTTTTTTGCTTTCTCGTTTGTATTTGAGAATATGTCATGCCTTTTGTGGCCTGGGCTTGTGGTTTGTCTTTGCTAGACCCTGCGGTTCGGCGGTCGCTTGTGATCGTATGTCTATTACGCCAGATGCTTCTGAGAAGTTCGTTTGCTTATTAGGCACGCGATCGAGTATACGGAGGGCGATCCAGGAATACTCGTACTTCTGGTCATGATCAAATTCATGATCACTGTGGAGCTCCAAATTAATGGATCCTCCTCCAAAAGCAGTGGAGTAGTAGATCACAAGTTGACTACCGGACCTTAGGTGTTTAGTCGTCGGAAGCCTTCTTTTCACTACTATAAATCTGAGCAAAAACAACGGAGCAAAAACAACACAAATTGTAAAGTTCGTTGTTTATAATATTATAAATGTGGGAATATATCTGTATACATGCCCTTTAATTATCCAAGATTATAATGAAACTTATTCTATATGATTAATGATCATAAAAGAAATTGCATAAATAAACAAAAGATTAAGAAAACAACCTTTAGTCCTTGCTTAATGGCTTAAGATTGAATATCAAGAAGCTTGATATCTCCTAATAATTGCACCCAAGATTGCTCAAGATATGCCTTGATTTTTGCTAGAAATCCTTTTAGAGAGAAAACTGATTTTCTTGAATTTGTGTATGTGAATTATATTGAATCAATTAGAGAATTAGGTTGAGCCAAAACTCTCCCATATATACTCTCAAAATTTTGGCCCCTATGTAGCTTTTGGGGAGTAATTTTACTTTCCAAAATATACTTTCCAAAAACCAATTCCTTGTTGACCAAGGAGTCAAATAGCAATAAGACTCTTTCCTCTTCGTTTCCTTTAGCTTTATAATATAATATAATATTACTAGTGTCATAATTATGATCCACTATAACATATCATTAAATATAAATATCCATATATTTATAATTTGCTAATTAATTATAACAGTTTATGTTTAATTAGCTTATATTATATTCAATAATTAAATATAACATTTTATATTCAATAATTAAATATAACATTTTATATTCAATTTACGAATTACTATTAATTCGTCTCAGCTAATATTATTTAATCCTCATTAAATGGCCGCATCATTTTCACACTTGACTAACATTTTAGTCAAAAACACCGATTAACCTTTTAGTCTAATTATTAAGGCATCAATATGATTATTTTCTCAAATAATCACATTTCTTAAACACATCCTTTAGGTGTGACTTTTAGGGACCAGTTGATCACCGCCATCTGTATGACAATAACGTCAAACTTATCTAGCAAGCCAACCGTTATTGATAAACGTTAATCAACTGATTGCAATACAAAATGTACCCTGTGAACCTGTAGAGGTTTATTTATGTTATTGCACTAACTGTGGAGGACACTAACTCCAACAATCTCCCACTTGTCCGTACAAGTGTATGTGCGATAACAGATTCTCATATCCCATAAATTTCTCCCACTCAATGTAAAACAATTTGCAAAATCCGTATTTTCAAAGGTCGTATTTTACAAGTGATCAATATCAAGAGTGGTTTCCCCGACTAGAGAGTAACTCAACTGATAAACGAATCTACATTCGAGCATGGCCATGCATTTCAGTTACAGCTCCTCGAGTGGCCCTGAGAAATAACATATCCTGATAAAGGTTTGGATATTTCCTTCAACTCGAATCTTGCAGGGATAAGCGCAGCATGAAATGACCCAGTGAAAATCTACTTAGCCTCCCGTTACGGCCGAATCGTGAGAAAGAAACCAAAGTCACCCAAAATCTACCTTAATCTCAAGAGACAGTCGATAGTCAAAAGAATCGACTCTAGGAACACTACGGATGTCCTATCCACGACCGGGCACCTAATGTTCTGAAACATTTAGGACTCCATAACGTCGTCACAAAAATTGTCCTGCGAGGCAGCCTTATAACCCGCATCTGTGATCGATCAGTCAACTGTTTGACTTATGGCTCGTTGAACCCACCATCAATCAACGTCACAATATAATTGCCAGAGTTATCAGCTCATGTAGGTGATTACGGACCAAAAAAAATATAATGTAATTCAGTTCACTGTGTGGTGTTCAATATTGTCCATACAACCCACATGAAAAACAGAATATGATAACAAAACGATATTTTATTAATAGTTTTAATGGAAAAATACAAGTGTCTAATCCATATAAAAACAACTAATACAACTCTAGAAAACGCTTAATTCCCATGGAAATAACGTGCCCTTCATGCTTATCATATCTCAACGGTTTAGTGAGAGGATCTGCGACGTTATCATCCGTAGCAATCTTGTCTATCGCTATCTCCTTTTGTTCCACGTAATCTCTGATCATGTGAGCTTTCCGATGTACACGCCTAGACTTGTTGCTGGACCTAGGCTCCTTAGCCTAGAAGATGGCACCACTATTATCACAATAGATGGTGATCGGGTCATCTGAACTAGGAACTACGGTTAGTCCCTGCAAGAACTGACGCATCCATATAGCTTCCTTAGCAGCCTCTGAAGCAGCATAGTACTCGGACTCAGTCGTAGAATCTGCTATAACACTTTGTTTGGAGCTTTTCCAGCTGACCGCAGCGCCATTAAGAGTAAATACGAATCCAGACTGAGATTTCGAGTCATCTCGATCCGTTTGGAAGCTAGCATCTGCGTAACCGATTGCGCATAGCTTAGTGTCTCCTCCATAAGTCAATACCCAGTCCTTAGTCCTCCGTAGGTACTTAAGGATATTCTTAACAGCTATCCAGTGTGCTTCACCTGGATTGCCTTGGTAACGACTTGTCATACTCAATGCATATGCCACGTCTGGACGTGTGCATATCATGGCATACATGATCGATCCTATAGCCGATGCATAAGGAATCCGACTCATGCGCTGCACTTCTTCCGATGTTTTAGGTGCTTGAGCTTTACTCAAATGCATCCCATAAATCATAGGAAGGTTTCCCTTCTTGGAGTTGGTCATGCTGAACCTCTCAAGAATCTTATCTATATATGACTCCTGACTGAGGGATAACATCCGTCGTGATCTATCTCTGTAGATTCGGATCCCCAAAATTCTTTGTGCCTCACCCAGATCTTTCATCTGGAAATGGTTCTTTCATCTCACTCGACTTGATATATAAGCATGGTTCCTCGACCAATCGAGTGAATCCATTCTCTTTTATCACCTGGTCGAAATGATGATTCCAACTCCGAGAAGCCTGCTTAAGTCTATATATGGAACGCTTAAGTTTGCATACCTTCTTAGTATTTGTAGGATCAATGAAACCTTCGGGTTGTACTGATACATGTTATTTATATTCATTTTATGCCCCCGGTTTAGTCACATTTAGCTTGCATTTATTCGTATTCGTTATGATCTTACGAGCTATTTGTTATATTTCTCGATACTGCTGCCTTTTATTTATATTTTGCAGGTTTTGGTGGTTTTGAGCCAAAACCCGGGACATTTGGAGCAAGTACGAGATTTGAGACGATAGGACCAAGCTCGAGCTCGCGCAGGAGCTCGGAGTGCGAAAGAAGGACCAAAGACTAAGGGCCACGAGATAGTTTAGGCCCAAAGTAAGGACCAAGGCCTACGAGTAAACTAAAGGCCCAAAAGCAAGAATAAAGAGAATTGGGCCTAAGATCAAGAGGAAGCAAGTCAGCCCAGATGAGTCGGCCGTCTGGACCATTGCCACGGCCTACGGCCTCGACGATATTTTGACTTTTTACTTTAATTTGGGGATTAAGTTTGTGGAACATATAAATAGAGCTTAGGTCGAGATTTATGACTGACTTTTAGTTTATGCTTTAATTTCTTAGTTTTAGTTACTGCTTCTTTTATTTTCCTCTCAAAACTCTAAAGACCTTAGTTTAATTTCAAGATTCATCGCTTTGTAACCGTCGGTACTCCGTAAGATTTCAGGTTTTATTTCAATTGCAATTATTCCTATTATTATGTCTTCTCTTATTGTTTTTATTGCTTTAACTTTTAATATGAGTAGCTAAATTATAATTAGGGTTTGAAGGTGATTTGTGATAGTTGATTCAGGACAATGTTTTAATTGCTAGTTTGATTGAAATTGTGCAAGTTGGTTTCTTCCTACGTGTTTTACTATCAATTGAATTTAGGGACGCCTTTATTGAATTGAATTTAGGTTGTTTCAGTTTAAGATCGAAAGCCTAATTGAAACTAGACTCACGTTGTATTTAATAAGTTGAATTTAGTAAGTTGCGAGAGCCCGCTAAATTTGCTTAAGGTTAATATTGACTCGAGAGAGCGTATTCCTAAACCTAGCCACTTGCATAGCTTCAATTGAATGTTATTTACTTTTGAGTTGAGTTCCTGAATCACTGTCATAATGATCCTGATGCCCTAATCTTCCTCTTTATTGATTTTTGTTGATCTGCTCTATTTCTGCTTTAGTTTATAGCTATCTACAAACCCATTTTCACACCCTAGAGTTAGACCTGTTTTACCGACTTTAACTTATTACTGCTACGTTTCCCTGTGGATACGATCCTGCTTGCCACTAGCTGCTGTTAGTTGTTTGTTAGGTTTATTTTGATATTGGCGATACGACTTAGCCGTGTCAATTTTGGCGCCGTTGCCGGGGAAACGGCTTTGCTAGTTTTAGTTCTTGTTAGTTTTCGCAGGTTTTTCTCCCTTGTCTCAAGGAACCTAGTTCCTTGAGACCGTTCTCACCTTTTCCTTTGAGTTATATATGCGCAGGTCACCTACAGGTTTAGTCCCGTTTGATCCTGAACCTGAGCGTACCTTGCACCGTACGCGTAACTTCTTCAAGGAAATCGCAGAGTCATACGCAGCTGAGAGCGTGCACAGTTCAGAGGAGGAATCTCGCTCCGAACGATCGTCCTACGAAGAGGACAACATACACGTTGTGATTGACTTAGAGGAGCCAGTGACAATGCCTAAACTTTCGAGTCACTCGGTGCCTAAACCCGAATCCATTCCTAATGGATTTACGATGCCCGCTACTCTTACGGGCAACTTTGAGATTCGCCCCGCCTTCTTGACTTTGGTGGAGCGGAATCAGTTCGGAGGCTATCCTACGGAGGATCCTGGTCGACATATGCAGGTTTTTACGGACTATTGTTCGACTATCAAGCAGGCCGGGATCACGCAGGAGCAAATAAGGGAGATGTTGTTCCCTTTTTCTTTAAAAGATCGAGCTCGTGAGTGGATCACGGACCTCGACAAGCTAGCTGCTGGTATTACAGATTGGAGGAGTTTGGCTCTCGCGTTTTATTCAAAGTTTTATCCTCCAGAGCGCACCAACCAGATGCGCAGTCAGATTCAGGGCTTCAAGCAGACATACGATGAGACTTTTGCTGAAGCTTGGGAAAGGTATAAGAAGCTGATACGGGATTGTCCTCATCATGGGCTGAACGATTGGCTCGTGATTATGACTTTTTACAATGGTCTTTATGCTGAGAGTAGAGCCATTCTTGATTCTACTGCGGAGGGACGTTTTGCTAATAACGTCGACGACGATAAGGCTTGGGGGTTGATTGAAGATATGGCTATTCACTCATCTCAGTTCGGGAAGCCTAGGGGGAATTCGCGGTCCGCACATGATGACCGTGATAAGGGGAGCGTCAGCGCGCTCACGAGTCAAGTTGCTGCGCTAACTGCGCAGATTAGCCAAATGAACGGAGGGCACGATTCGGGTTACTCCGCGGGGCATGCTGCGCCCCAGGAGCAGGTTTATGCGTACCAACCTTATAATCAAAACCTGCCCTACCAAAACCAACCTGGTTATGATCGCTCGCTGTTATCTTATCGTAGCCAGAATGTGCAGAACCCGACTACCCAACCACCCCAAAACACTCCCTACCAACCCCCTCACAAAAACTTCCAACAACAACCACCCACCTACCAAAAGCCACCCTATGTCCCTCCATCACAACATACACCTGTCCCCGACCCATTAGCTGAAATGCGCTCCATGATGATGGCCATGCAGAAGATGCAGATGGACACTCAAAAGATGCAAATGGAGACAAATCAGCCGTTAAGCATCTCGAGACGCAGTGGCTCAACTTGCTACGCCGCAGCGACCGTCAAGCGGTCAATTACCTCCGCAGGCGATCAACCGACGAGTATTGAGCATGTTAATGCGATTGATTCGGAGTGGGCGAGCTTATGATGGTCCTAAGGTGCCGGAACCGCAGAGTGAGCGAGGAGGCTGCTGGTGGTGATGGGGAAGCGGATAGCACGTCGATTGCAGCTGAAAAGACGACGCAGACGGCAAAGCCGGGCCCGGACTCACAACAAAGAACAAAGAAGCTACGGTGATGTTAAGGGTCCTGAAATTCAAATTGGTCTCTTCCCACTGAGTGCACGATCCAAAGAGGACTCGATTGAAGAAGTTCTTTACGATCATCAAGAGCTTGCAGGTAAACGTTCCTTTTATTGATTTAATTCGTGAAATGCCTGCTTATGCTAAGTTCATGAAGGAAGTCTTGCTTAGGAAACGGTCTTTGGGTGCGGTAGAGTCAGTCGCTTTTACGGGGGAATGTAGTCGTTTTCTGCAGGGTAACCCTCCCCCTAAGCTGAAGGATCCGAGTAGTTTTTTTTATCCCCTGCGCTATAGGCACCCACACGATTGATAATGCCCTTTGCGATTTAGGAGCTAGTGTGAGTGTGATCCCTTACTCCATCTGTAAGAAGCTTAACATGACATCTTTTAAGTGTACCTCCATGTCTATACAGATGGCCGACCGTTCAGTTACGCGACCTCTAGGTATTTTAGAAGACGTCCCAGTACGGGTTGGAAAGTTCTTTATCCCCGTAGACTTCGTTGTGCTCGACATACCCGAGGATTCCCATATCCCGGTTATCTTAGGACGACCCTTCTTACATACCGCGGGAGCGCTCATTGATGTGGGTAATGGGACTTTGACCTTCACAGTAGGGGGGGAGAAGTTGGTTTTCACTCAGTCGAGTGTCCCGAGATCACCGATGCAGTTAGAGTCGATTTGTACTATTGATGCTATACCTCCGTCTCACTCTATTGGAGACACTTTGGAGGTCCTTTCTGTTGTCCCTCCTTGTGCAGGTACGTCGCCGAGCAGCTGCACGACTGGTTTGGGAGAGAGGAAAGTGTTGAAGGCTGACCTTTATGCTGCTAGTAATGGGAATGAGAGCCCCACGATTGAGTCGCTCGGAGCACAGGGGAGATATGGTGAGCTGATTCAAGGAGGAATCCCGTGCGTGCTGATATTTGACGATGAGCTGCCTCGAGGAGGCAGGATTCTGCTGCGTTCTGACCACGTTACGACAAGCGAGGTGGTTGCAAATGGCCAATGTCCTTGGCCTCCTTATACCTGATCTTTGAAGCTGTGAAGAGTCGTGCGGGACTATAAACCAGCGCTTCCGGGAGGCAACCCGATGACGTTGTATTTTGATTTAGCACTTGTACTTTGTTTGGTTTGCTTTTTACGACATTTTATGGTTTGATTTTGAGCGCGTGAGGATGAGGGTTTTATGAATGATTTTAGTGCGCAGGTACTTTCGGACCTTGTCCTTAGTATTTTTGAAGAAAACGCTACGGGTATGCATGCCAGCCGGTCGACCGGCAAATGGCTCGACCGGATCAAGCCGAATTTGAAAGTAAGAAAAAGCGAAGAAAAATTGAAAAATAGCATGGGAGCCGGCCAGCCGGCCGCCGGTCTGGACCGGCCCCCACGCTCTGCTGCTCCGTTTTGCTTCTTCTTACGTGCTATGCCGACGTACCTCGATGTTGGACTGAATTGGACGCACATACGTGGATTTTAGCCGCACTCCACGCTTTACTTCGGTTTGGGGGAGCTCCGACTTTATCAAGTGAGCATTCTTTACCCCACTTTACCCTCCTTTTCGCTTTACTTTTCCTTCCCCGTATGTTATGTGTCCTCCTCTGCTTTTGTGGTTATGCTGTTTTTCACATTGAGGACAATGTGTGATTTGGTTTGGGGGAGGGAAACACTTTTGCGTTTGCATTTTCATCCTGTTTGCATTTATTATATAAAAACCCAAAAAAATCGAAAAATTCAAAAAATTACAAAAATACGTGTCTTTTTGGTCTGCTTTGTCCTGCTTTATCTAGTTTGGGGAATTGATTTGTACACTTACTTTGATCTTTAGTATCTCTGAGTCGACTTTCTATCGCCTTAGCTTACACTATATGTTTGTTTCCTGTTAATAGATTGCGAGTCTCAAACACTAGCCCACTTGTATCTGCTTAATTCTTTTCGCTTTTCGTTCGTTCACTTTCGACTTTGACATTCGAGCTTGGCAACTGGTTTGTGGAATGTTGGTTTGATTGGTTTGCGGTTTGATTGGAATGATCTCTTATATGTTGGAGCAATGCTTCGATGCTCTCGGAGGGGACTCTTTGACTTGAGTAACCACAGTGACCATGAATTTGGTTGCGACCGAGAGTATGAGCAATAATGTAACCCTTAAGGAAATATGTGTACCCGAGCGCGATTTTTACCGAGTGAACGTCAAGCTAAACGGTACTACATACGAGGGATGCTCCACATTTGCGAAAAAGAAAAAAAAAGAAACAAAAGAAAAAGAAGAGAAAAAGGAAATGATTTGGAAAGATTGGATGATGGTTAGTGGTTCATACGGTTGGCCTCGCTTGAATTCAAATGTCGTCAGTTTTATTTTTGCGTAAGCGTTAGAGGCTAGTGATATAATGTGGTGTGAACGGTTGAGATCTGTGCTCTATTCTCGGTGAAATAGACCTTGGTTGTAATGTTTATGTGCATAGGTCGTCCACTTTGAGATACTAGCGTGATTAGTTCGTGTCACTTTGATTTTCTCCGACGCTGTTTGCTTGAGGACAAGCAAAGGTTTGGTTTGGCGGAGTTTGATACATGTTATTTATATTCATTTTATGCCCCCGGTTTAGTCACATTTAGCTTGCATTTATTCGTATTCGTTATGATCTTACGAGCTATTTGTTATATTTCTCGATACTGCTGCCTTTTATTTATATTTTGCAGGTTTTGGTGGTTTTGAGCCAAAACCCGGGACATTTGGAGCAAGTACGAGATTTGAGACGATAGGACCAAGCTCGAGCTCGCGCAGGAGCTCGGAGTGCGAAAGAAGGACCAAAGACTAAGGGCCACGAGATAGTTTAGGCCCAAAGTAAGGACCAAGGCCTACGAGTAAACTAAAGGCCCAAAAGCAAGAATAAAGAGAATTGGGCCTAAGATCAAGAGGAAGCAAGTCAGCCCAGTTGAGTCAGGCCGGCCGGCTCTGACGTATATTTTGACGGTTTTTACTTTAATTTGGGGATTAAGTTTGTGGAACATATAAATAGAGCTTAGGTCGAGATTTATGACTGACTTTTAGTTTATGCTTTAATTTCTTAGTTTTAGTTACTGCTTCTTTTATTTTCCTCTCAAAACTCTAAAGACCTTAGTTTAATTTCAAGATTCATCGCTTTGTAACCGTCGGTACTCCGTAAGATTTCAGGTTTTATTTCAATTGCAATTATTCCTATTATTATGTCTTCTCTTATTGTTTTTATTGCTTTAACTTTTAATATGAGTAGCTAAATTATAATTAGGGTTTGAAGGTGATTTGTGATAGTTGATTCAGGACAATGTTTTAATTGCTAGTTTGATTGAAATTGTGCAAGTTGGTTTCTTCCTACGTGTTTTACTATCAATTGAATTTAGGGACGCCTTTATTGAATTGAATTTAGGTTGTTTCAGTTTAAGATCGAAAGCCTAATTGAAACTAGACTCACGCGTATTTGATAAGTTGAATTTAGTAAGTTGCGAGAGCCCGCTAAATTTGCTTAAGGTTAATATTGACTCGAGAGAGCGTATTCCTAAACCTAGCCACTTGCATAGCTTCAATTGAATGTTATTTACTTTTGAGTTGAGTTCCTGAATCACTGTCATAATGATCCTGATGCCCTAATCTTCCTCTTTATTGATTTTTGTTGATCTGCTCTATTTCTGCTTTAGTTTATAGCTATCTACAAACCCATTTTCACACCCAAGAGTTAGACCTGTTTTACCGACTTTAACTTATTACTGCTACGTTTCCCTGTGGATACGATCCTGCTTGCCACTAGCTGCTGTTAGTTGTTTGTTAGGTTTATTTTGATATTGGCGATACGACTTAGCCGTGTCATGTACCATGTACAACTCTTCCTCCAAATAACCGTTTAAGAAGGCGGTTTTAACATCCATTTGCCAAATTTCATAATCATGAAAAGCGACAATCGCTATGATTATCCGAATGGAACGCAGTATGACTACGGGTGCAAAAATTTCATCATAGTGCAACCCTTGCACTTGAGTGAAACCTTTTGCCACTAGTCGTGCCTTGTATATATCTGGCTGTCCTTCTACAGAATGCTTTATCTTAAAAAGCCATTTGCACTGAAGACGCCGAACCTTATCAGGTAAGTCAACCAGATCCCATAGATTATTCTCATACATAGAGTCCATCTCGGATTGCATGGCCTCAAGCCATAGCTTTGAGTCGGAACATGTCATGGCACCTTTATAGGTAGCGGGTTCGTTACTCTCTATGAGTAAAACGTCATCTCTTTCATTCTCCTCGACCATACCAATGTATCTGTCTGGAGGAATGGAGACTCTACCCGACCTCCTGGGTTCCAAAGGAATAGTAACCGCAGCCGATGATGAAGGAACAGGTTCCTCCATTGGTTGCTTGGTTGTTGGTTCTGGAATCTCCGACAGATCGAAGGTTCTACTACTTGTCTTATTCTCGAGAAACTATTTCTTCAAAAACTTCGCACTAGCCGCAACAAAAACTCGGTGTTCGGTAGGCGAATAAAAGTAGTGACCAAACATCCCTTTTATATAACCAATAAAGTATGTCTTGACCGATCGCGGGCCGAGCTTATACTCGTGTCTCCACTTGACATAAGCCTCGCAGCCCCAAACCCGAATAAAGGACAAGTTAGGGACCGATCCCTTCCATAGTTCATATGGAGTCTTGTCTACAGCTTTAGACGGACTTCGGTTAAGTATTAGAGCAGCTGACAAAAGAGCATAACCCCACAATGAGTCAGGTACAACCGTGTGACTCATCATGAACCATATGTTCGATTTCTACGTTCGGACACACCATTCAATTGTGGTGTTCCAGGTGGAGTTAACTGTAGTACTATTCCACAGTCTTTAAGGTGTTGATCAAACTCATTCGAAAGATACTCGCCACCACGATCTGAACGCAGTGCTTTATTCTTTCTATCCAGTTGGTTTTCAACCTTATTCTGGAATTCCTTGAACTTGTCAAAGGACTCACTTTTATGGTTCATTAAGTAGACATAACCATATCTACTCAAATCGTCCGTCAAAGTGATAAAATACCTATAGCCATCTCTAGCGTTGATTGACATAGGTCCACACACATCACTATGTATGAGTCCTAATAGGTCAACAGCGCGCATTCTAACACCTTTAAAGGAAATTCGAGTCATTTTGCCTATGAGACATGATTCACACGTGCCAAAAGATTCATAGTTAAATGGTGAGATACACCCATTATCAATGAGCTTTTTCACGCGTTTTTCATTTATGTGTCCCATACGGCAATGCCATAGATAGGTTTGATCTTTGTCCCCAACTTTTGCTTTCTTATTATTCACATGCAATATATCTGTGGTTTGATCTAAAACATAAATCCCATTTATAGAAACTGCTTTGCCATAAATCATATCGTTTAAAGAGAAAATACAGCTATTATCCTTTATTGTAAACGAAAATTCGTCTTTATTAAGTACGGAAACAGAAATAATGTTTTTAGATAAACTAGGTACATAGTAACAATTATTCAGAAATAACTCAAATCCACTCGGGAGTTGGATTACATATGTTCCTACTGAGACGGCAACAACTCTTGCTCCATTCCCCACCCGCAGGTCTACATCACCCTTTGCGAGAGTTTTGATGTTTCTTAGGCCCTGCAGATGATTACACAGATGAGAACCACAACCAGTATCAAGTACCCAAGTTCCGAAACTTGCATGGTTAATCTCAATCATATGAATAAAAGATGACATACCAATAGGAGAGACGCGTCCTGATTTTATGTCCTCAGCATACACGGGACAGTTTCGTCTCCAATGCCCAGTCTTGTGGCAATGGTGACACTCCACGCTATCTTTGCTCTTTTTCTTGCCTTGTGAGCTACCGCTAGACTCACCAGGCCCACTCTTGATATTTCTCGGCTTCTTGAACTTTGGCTTCCCTACAGCTAGGTCCTATATGCCTACCGACGAAGAAGGGGTTCATAGTAGTTTTCCCTATAAAGACTAATCTCAATTTTAGATTTAGAGGAAAGTCCCATCATCCTTTTTAATTCATTTTAAGTGAACGAAAACTAGCAATACGAGAATGATTTAAACTAAGGTGATGGCTTTATAAACGAGTGACATCGGTATGTCTATGATGAAAATGCAAACTATATGAGTCATTTTTCATGCAATATTAGGTGGTTTGGTTTAGGCGGAATATGATGCAATTATCTAACAAGCAAACATCGCAACGAGAATGGGAAAAGAATGCAAAATCAAAAACACCTAGTGTGGCCTATCCTACCAAAATAAACAAAAATACAAGTTGGAATCCATCCTTGGACCCTAGAAGCTTGTGTTTGATGTTCCATCTTGGTTTGGTCCATATAGCGGGAGTGAGCCATCCGATCTCCATCTTCAATCTTGAGTCTTCTCAAATTACAATTAAAATTACAAATGCAAACCTATTTACTTTCTAATTTCAAAAATAACTCCAAAAATATTATTACAAGAGGGGAGATACGAGATCTCAATATACAACCAAGACTATGTTTCCATCATTACGGAAACATAATCTACTAAGGCCACACTAGTAAATTACAACCTTTAGTACTTTGTTTAATTACTGGGCCTCAATTTTTATTCTTCCTAAAAGTGTGTTGCATTCTGATATTTGTAGGAACTTTTTATGGGATGGTGAGCTAGAGCAGAGGAGAGTTCCTAGCATAGCGTGGGAGAGAGTTTGTAAACCAAAAAAGGAAGGAGGACTTGGTCTTAAGGATAGATGGAATAATGCAGCTGTTGGTAAACTAGTATGGTGGTTGGTCAGCAAGGCAGATAGTTTGTGGATCAAATGGGTCAATCATGTGTATATGAAGGGAAGGGATGTGATGGAGTATGAAGTTAAGGCTATGGATTGTTGGTACTGGAAGAAGGTGATGAGGGTGAGGGACTTATTGAGGCCTGGTTTTGAAGCTGGTATGTGGTCTGATGAACAGCAGGAGTACACAATCAGGAAGGGTTATGCATGGTTGTCTCCAACTGGGGACAAGGTGGACTGGTACAAGAAGCTCTGGAGCTGTAAGGGCATTCCAATGCATATGTTCTTAACCTGGATGGTTCAGCAGGATGGGTTGAAACTAAAGACCAGATTGTTCAGGTATGGTGTAATAGAAGATCAGTTTTGCTGTCTTTGTGGGTGTCAAATTGAAGATAAGGTGCATCTGTTTCAACTGTGTGTTTTTGTTATTCGAATCTGGAGGATGTTAGCAGATTGGTTAGGCTTTAGGTAAGACGAAGGTGATAATCTTTGGGAGATGAGGATGTCTCGTCGATGGCCTAAATTGAAAAGAAGGTTAGTTAACTTAGCTATTATGGCTGGTTATTATTATGTTTAGGAACAAAGAAACAAAGCGTGGATAGAACTTATGGTAGAGAGACCGGATTTTGTAGTGAGGAGAATTGTATCGACTCTTATCATGTACAGGTAGAGACGTAGAGTAATTGGTCAGTTGTTGATAAGGAATGGTGGAATGGTCGGATGTAAAGAAACGATAATGTATATGATTTGATATGAATGACAAGCTTACATTTTAGCCAAAAAAAAACCTTTTGTACAAAACAATTCGAAAAATTAAACCATTCAAACAACATTCAACTAAACAAGATTAATTATTATTAATCCAAACCACCTTTTAACAAGATCAACATTATTTGACAATTCCTCAATTGCACACATCAATTTTAATCTATCATAATCCACTTTAATTCATATTATCAAGTATAACATATTACCGGTTTAATAAAAATTTAAAAAACCAATTTTTTTTTTTCAAAAAACCGAAACAAATTTTCAAAGTTTTGTTTTAGGTCAATCTTAAATTGAACAGTTTTAATTCGAACATGCTTATATTGACTAGATTGGTACAAAACAAGCAATATCTAATCTTTATTAAACATTGATGTACAAGTTAGATGATTCAAATTAACCTTTTAACATGAATATCTAAATCAATTTATACCAATAATATAAAGCAATAATTAATGTTCATTAACATTCATCTCAATGATCCATCTATGTCCTAATTCAATCAATATTGAATCATAACATTAACAAGTTCATATATTATCATCTTAACCTTTTAAATTAACAATATATGAATCAAATTGGACCAAAAATAAAGAAAAACACACTAAGACACCAAATTTAAAATCTGGCCGAAAATATTTATGTAAAAAAAACCGTTTTTTTTACTTATGATTTTAAACTTATACAAGTTCAATTTTTATGAAAATCATATAAACAATTTCATAGCCCTAAGGCTCTGATACCACTAGTGGGAGTATATCTGTATACAGGCCCTTTAATCATCCAGGATTATAATGAAACTTATTCTATATGATTAATGGTCATAAAAGAAATTGCATAAATAAACAAAAGATTAAGAAAACAACCTTTAGTGCTTGCTTAATGACCTAAGATTGAATATCAAGAAGCTTGATATCTCATAATAGTTGCACCCAAGATTGCTCAAGATATGCCTTGATTTTTGCTAGAAATCCTTTTAGAGAGAAAACTGATTTTCTTGAATTTGTGTATGTGAATTATATTGAATCAATTAGAGAATTAGGTTGAGCCAAAACTCTCCCATATATAGTCTCAAAATTTCGGCCCCTATGTAGCTTTTGGGGAGTAATTTTACTTTCCAAAAACCAATTCCTTGTTGACCAAGGAGTCAAAGAGCAATAAGACTCTTTCCTCTTCGTTTCCTTTAGCTTTATAATATAATATAATATTACTAGTGTCATAATTATGATCCACTATAACATATCATTAAATATAAATATCCATATATTTATAATTTGCTAATTAATTATAACAGTTTATGTTTAATTAGCTTATATTATATTCAATAATTAAATATAACATTATATATTCAATTTACGAATTACTATTAATTTGTCTCAGCTAATATTATTTAATCCTTATTAAATGGCCGCGTCATTTTCACACTTGACTAACATTTTAGTCAAAAACACCGACTAACCTTTTAGTCTAATTATTAAGGCATCAATATGATTATTTTCTCAAATAATCACATTTCTTAAACACATCCTTTAGGTGCGACTTTTAGGGACCAGTTGATCACCGCCATCTGTATGACAATAACGTCAAACTTATCTTGCAAGCCAACCGTTATTGATAAACGTTAATCAACTGATTACAATACAAAATGTACCCTGTGAACCTATAGAGGTTTATTTATGTTATTTCACTAACTGTGGAGGACACTAACTCCAACAATAAACAACGACCTAAAAATTTCCGTTGTTAAATCTTTAGGCGCCAAATCAAACTCATCACTAAAAACATCGAAAAAACAACTATAAACAACGGGTGATTTATAAATAACGGTTTTTATAAAAAATGTGTTGTTTTTGAGCTAGACTTTAAATAACGATTTCGTAGTAAAAAACCGTTATTTTTAATTGGACATAAAAAAATGGTTTTTTGGATAAAACTGTTTTTTTTACTTTGTTTTAAATAACGGGTTTTTCAATAAAAACCGTTATATTTGACCTAAGATTAAAAAAAATGGTTGTGCAAATTTTTCGTTGTTTTTAATGTGTACTTTAAATAATGTTTTACAAGTAAACTGTTACTATTAATTAAAAACCAAAAAATCAAAAGTTTTCAATACTAAACCATTTTAAAATTTTCAATATATGTATCCTAAATTTTTTATCTAAAAAGCTATGTACTTTTTACCAATATAAATAAAAGAAATATTTGTCGAATTTGGTAACAAAATTGAAATAAGGAAATTAAATGGTTTTAATTTTTAGAATTATTTATACTATTTTAGGTTATATTAAATTCTTATTCTAATTCTAATTATAATTGTAATACTAATTCTAATACTAATTATAATACTAAAAATTCTAATTAAATTAAAAGTCTATAAATTTTAGTATATAAACAATATTTAGATTTATATAATATTTACTAAGGATTTTATATACGAACTAATTTTATTGCCTTATTTATACTAAATAATTTTGTTTCTTAGCTTATATTTATTATAGTATAATTCTAATTCTCATACTTATATTATAAACAAAATCTAAAAAAAATACTATTAAAAACAATTTAAATCGGTTATTTATAAAAAACCGTTTTTAAAAGTAAACTTTAAAAAACCATTTTTTAGTAAAAACCGTTTTTAAAAAGATACTTTTTAAAACGGTTATTTCTTAAATAACCGTTTTATTTGAGTATTTTTAAAATTTTTGAGGGGATTAAATTTTTTAATAAGAGAAGTAAACGTTTTTTTTTATTCTCTTAATTTTCATTCTGCTTGTTTCACGAAACATATTCTCTCAAACTCCATCTTCATCAATCATTCTCATTTTTTTTCCAAGTAAATACATTATCAATTTCTCCCAAACTTCATAATCTTCATTGATTTTTTGTTTTCTCTTTTAGTACTCTATTCACAATATATTTGACGTTTGAAATATTTGAAGTTGGTTCAAACCCTAATTGATGAGTTACTAATAACAGGTTCGTTATCTCGTTTTTTTCATTAATTTCACTACTATTTTATGTAAGTACGTCATGTTGTTGTTGTTGTTGTTGTTGTTCTTTTTCTTCTTCTTGTTGTTGTTGGTTAAAACCCTAATTGATGTTGTTGTAGTAGTTGTTGTTGTTGTTGTTGTTGTTGTTGTTGTTGTTGTTGTTGTTGTTGTTGTTGTTGTTGTTGTTGTTGTTGTTGTTGTTGTTGTTGTTGTTGTTGTTGTTGTTGTTGTTGTTGTTACGTTGTTGTTGTTGTTAAAAAATGTTGATTAAATTGTCATGTATTTTGACAAATTATTTTGATAAGTTGAATTTTTTTTTTTTCATGGTTGTTCATGGTGGTTGAAGGTGAGTTATGGTGGGGATGAGTCATGATGGGGGTGACGGTGTGGGCGCGGTGGTTGAAGCATAGTCGTGGGTCTGGGCCGAGAGGTCGTGGGTCACGGTGTGATTGGGCCGTTGGTGGTTCATGCGATGCATCTAGGCCGAGTGGAGGTGGGTCGTGTTGCTGGGTTGAGGTGGTGGGGGTGGTTAGGGTTTGAGGGGTAGGTATGGTTTTGTTATTATTATTTCTTATTTTTTATTATTATTTTATTTTATTGTTCTAAGAACGTCCAGCGGTCGGGATGGGCAGAGAGGGTCAATAAGTGGTAATTTTATGTTGGATTGCGGTGGTTGACAATACTTGTAATATTTAGTGTTTGAGTTTATAATTAGAGACGGGGACGTAGCTCGTAGCAATTCTCACCTAGGGTCGTAATCTTATATCACAATGTATAGATTTGATTAAGTCTCGAGTCTCAACAGATACATAAATGAAAATATTAGCGTCAAATTCACACCTAGGGACTTTTTTGTTGTTGTTGTTACGTTGTTGTTGTTGTTGTTGTTGTTGTTGTAATATGGCTCGACTTTAAAAATTCATAGTATGTAATACGAAGGAGTAATACGGAGTAGTAATATGGAGTTATACGGAGTAATAATATGTTGTTGTTACTACATTGTTATATGGAGTAATACGGCGTTTTGAATTGGAGGTTGGTTTGTTTGCGTCGTAAAACTTTAAAAGGGCCAAAACACCCTTTTAGAGGCCTTTTTTGAAAAAGTATTCGGACGTCAAAGCCCCTTGCCCATTGCGTAGATCACAAAAAGTTGAGCAGTTTGAAAAAAACAATTGCCCCAATCGGACACTCTAGCGCAAAGTTATGGCCGTTTGAAGTTTTGACAAACGATAACCTCCTACCAACTTTGATGGCCCATTCCTTGGTCACCGCCAATCGGAATACAAATCCGTTTTCACCTACAAAAAGATCCCGCTGCACTCTACCTTACTTACGTGTTCAAGGGACGGTGGGTCCGCCGATAGCGTTGGTTCCGATGGGAACGATAACCTTGCCGGTCACGGTGGGAGAGGGGATATTAGGAGTAGCCCTACGCCATAGCCGCGGTAGTTTGGGGTTCCATCGAAGTAGAGTTGCCAATACTCGGTTTCGACGGTGAAAATTCCGTCGTCAGGAAATGACGTCGTGTCAATTTTGGGTTGTTCAATGATAGCGTTCTCTGCAAAGAAATCTGAAACAACTCTTCCCTTAATGACTTTCAAAGGCAAGTATTTGAGTTCATACTCAGCTAGCAGTTGCGTCCATCTGGCCATGTGGCCGTTTAGTACTGGCTTTTCTAATAAGTACTTGAGAGGGTCCATTAAGGAGTACACCCTTGTTGTGTGGGCGAGGAGGTAGTGTCTGAGCTTTTTGGTGGCCCAGACCAGAGCGAGGCAGCTCTTCTCCACAGGCTCGTATCGAGTTTCATAATTCTGGAACTTTTTACTAATGTAGTAAATTGCTCGTTCTTCGTTGTTAACTTCCTGTGCGAGCGTGGCGCCCATGGCGTTTGGTGTAGTTGTTAGGTATAGTGAAAGCGGTAGATCTTTCTGGGGTGGCACCAGAACAGGTGGATTTGTGAGCAGGGTTTTGACTTTGTCGAATGCTTGTTGACAGTTGCCATCCCATTTTGTGTGCTCTTTCTTCTTTAGCTTCTTGAAGATTGGCTCGCAAACCATTGTCAGCTTGCTAATGAATCGAGAGATGTATTGGACTTGTCCCAAGAAACTCCTGATCTCGTCAATGTTGCTTGGAGGTTTCATCTCCATTATTGCTTTGATTTTGACAGGGTCGATCTCGATCCCACGTTGGCTCACGATGTGACCCAACAATTTGCCTGACGTAACCCCAAAAGTGTATTTCTGTGGGTTGAGTCGCATTTTGTATTGCCTGATTCTGGTGAAGAATTTACGAAGGTTGGCAATGTGATTCCCCCTTTCTTTTGATTTCACAATCATGTCGTCGACGTAGACTTCTACTTCTTGATGCATCATGTCGTGCAGCAGTGTAGTTGCGGTACATTGATAACTGGCACCTGCGTTAATGAGTCCGAAAGGCATGACAGTGTAGCAGTATGTGCCCCATGGTGTCACAAAGGTGGTCTTTGACATATCGTCTGTTGCCATTTTGATTTGGTTATATCCTGCATACCCGTCCATGAATGATAGTAATGCGTGGTCAGCAGTGTTGTCTACAAGTATGTCCATGTGAGGTAATGGGAAGTCGTCCTTTGGGCATGCCTTGTTCAGGTCGCGGAAGTCGGCACGTACTCGTATTTTCCCGTTCTTTTTCATGACTGGGACCATGTTTGACACCCAATCTGAGTACTCGATGACTTGGATGAAGCCTGCTTGTAGTTGCTTTTCGATTTCTTCCTTGACCATAAGAGACTATTCGGGTTTAATGCGTCGGAGTTTTTGTTTAACGGGTTTGGCACCTGGTTTGAGTGGGATGCGATGTTCGGCTATTTCGCGGTCAATGCCAGACATGTCCCTGTAGGACCAAGCAAAGACGTCTTTGAATTCTGTGAGTAGTTCGATGTATGTAGCTTTTTCTTCCATGCTTAAGGAAACTCCCAGTTGTAGTTTTCGGGGTTCTTCGGGTGTTCCCACATCGATGATTGTTGTGTCTTCAATGATGGGGTCCTGCTCGGGTTTTGAAACGATATTTGCAATGTATTTATATTATGCAATGCTATTTTGTTTAATGTTATCGCAAGTATTAGAAAATGCAAATTTTAAAGGAAAACAAGGTAAGTAGTAACCAGAAACGTTTTTATTATTAATGTTTTCAAAGCCAGTTACATTTGAAGGCAGCTCAGAACGGAGGAGCTTTGGACAACCTTAGAGACTCTAGTTCTTTATCTATGTCTATCACATCAGGAATGTAGCCCGGGGGCTTAGTTGGGGTGAAAGACTTGAAATGTCGACGTGGGAGCCTAAATTTTATGACCGATTTGTGGTCAGGATTTTTGTCCTCGTCTTCTTCGGAGTCAGTGTTTTCGAAGTGTAGCCTTCTCCAGTAGTGATCTTGAAGGTGCGACCTTGCTCGTTAGTCCACTAAAGAGTCTTTGACTGTAACACCCGGTGTTGTCCGAGGTTATTCAGGCCGGGTACACCGTTGAAGAGGTTCATGTGTTGGCTCAAGTGACATAGTGCTTAAAAGGATTGTAAGTACTACTCATATCAACAAGATGCATCTTCTTTTCTAGTGGCTCATCTTAAGAACTCTTCAGTTAAGCGTGCTCGCTGGAGAGTAGTCTTAGGATGGGTGACCTCCTGGAAAGTTTCCAGGATGCGCACGAGTGAGGACAAAGTGCGCTGGAAAGGACCCGTGTTGGTTTGTGGGCGATGTACGCAGCCTGGCGAGCTACCGTGAGTGACATTTCGGCCTTTAGTTGGGGCCGGGGTGTTACAAATGGTATCAGAGCAACCCAGCGACCGTGTGGTCGAATCCTGTGTCTTGTTGGCCAGGTACGCACCTAGCTGGGGAGAATTCTGGAATGCTATATTGTAAGTAGCTACCAGGCGCAACGAGGACGTTGCGTTCTTCAAGTGGGGGTGTGTAACACCCGGTGTTGTCCGAGGTTATTCGGGCCGGGTACCCCGTTGTAGAGGTTCATGTGTTGGCTCAAGTGACATAGTGCTTAAAAGGATTGTAAGTACTACTCATATCAACAAGATGCATCTTCTTTTCTTGTGGCACATCTTAAGAACTCTTCAGTTAAGCGTGCTCGCTGGAGAGTAGTCTTAGGATGGGTGACCTCCTGGGAAGTTTCCAGGACGCGCACGAGTGAGGACAAAGTGCGCTGGAAAGGACCCGTGTTGGTTTGTGGGCGATGTACGCAGCCTGGTGAGCTACCGTGAGTGACATTTCGGCCTTTAGTTGGGGCCGGGGTGTTACAATGACCATCCGTCGTGTGTCTTCTCCTCATATGGGATGATCAGGTCGGTGGGGTTAAAGTTATGGTTGCGCAGGATGTCGGAGACGAGTTCAACCCCAGCGACAGTGCAGGAGAAGATGTCTTTGGGCATTTTGCCCATACCCTCCTTGACGAAGTATTTGTCAGTGAAGATGTGGTATGGCTCCATGTGAAAATCACGACATTTCCAATGATCATCGAGTGCTTGTAACCCGCGGGTGACTTCGTAGGACCACGGTACGTAACCCACACCCATGGTAGGCCATTTGTTGTCGTTGTCCTTCACATAGAACGAGGCGATTTCCTCCTCACGAGTCAGTGTGCATATGTCGAAGTCGAAATCAAAACCACAGGTGATGTCTGGGGTTTCAGTGCTTATTCTTGCAGAGTCATTGTCGATCTTTTGCTGCTGTAAGGAAGCTCGAAAGTTCGAGGCATGGATGGTGACGACCTCGCCGTCCAGGGGAGCTTGACTTTTTGGTGCAAGCTTGAAGTGACAGCTTTAGTGGCGTGGATCCAGGGCCTACCCAATAACATGTTATACGCGGGGGGTATGTCGATTATCTGGAATTCAGTTTCCATCATGACGGGTCCTGTCATGATAGGAAAGGAGATGGTTCATTTTATGCTGCGGCAGGTACCGTCGTAGGCTCTGACGCCGTCTGCGCAGGGGATAAAGTCGTTTTCCTTGATCCTTAGCTTTTTAGCTGTCTTCAGGGGTAGGACGTTGACTGCAGATCCGTTGTCAATGAGGACGACAGGTAGTGTCATGCCGTGGCATTCTACGTTAATGTAGAGCGCCAGATTGTGTGTACCTCCGAATGGCGGGAGGTCTTTGTTAGAGAAAGTGATAACGCTAGCTTGCCATTCACGGGTAATGTGACTGATGAGTTTTTCAGGAAACATCTCTGTTGTAATGGGGGTGACCTGCAGGGCTTGGAAAATAGCTTCGCGGTGTCCCAACGATTCCCTTAGGAGCTGCCAGATTGAGATATCTGCTTTTGTTTTGTGGAGCTGCTTTTGAAGCGTGTCCCCAATTTCGGGCACAAGCACTGGAATGGTGCTTGATGACGCTATGTCAGCCCGTGGCTGACTCGGTGTAGTAGTTGTAGGTGATGGTGTAGTGACCGGAGGCGGTGGCGTAGTCATCGGAGGCGGAGGTGTAGCCTCGTTAATGACTATACCCTTGTTTTTGTCTTGGCTAGTTGTGTAACACACGCGATTTTTACGAAAAATAAAATATAAAATAAAGATCAAATGAATTTAAGGTGGCGAAAACACCTTAAAAACCGCGTAGTTACTAACAACTGAAAAGGTTAAAAAGAAATAAAATATAAAAGTTTACAAAATCAGGGAATAAATACCCTTCAAAATAAGAAATTAAAGTACTAAAATAAAATAATTTGTTATAAGAGTTCTTCTAAATAAAAAGTGACGCTCGCTAGCTCACTCCAAAAACCCCCGTAGTAGCAATCAGCTCATCAACCTGCCATTTTACAAGAAAATGACAGCCACAGTCAGTGGGGAGTAACTCAGACGTTCTCCCAGCCATATTACATCACAATAAAGCTGACAAGTAAATAAAACAGCTTAAAATAATAATAATAATAATAATAATAATAATAATAATAATAATAATAATAATAATAATAATAATAATAATAATAATAATAATAATAATAATAATAATAACAATTAATAATATATAACTAGTAGTTAACCATACTAAGTCCATCTCAACACAGCTCAAAGCAGACATAGTACTCCTAATTTCTAATACAATTTAGTAAGCTGAAACGTTTATACGCATATCCCCACGGGGTCGACTACTAACCAGCTGACAATAGGACCTCAACTAGCTAGTCCCGCATACTTGACAATAGGACCTCAAGATACTTCCGGCAATACTGACAATAGGACCTCAGTAAACTAGTTTAGGCCAACAATAGGACCTTGGACACTAAACCAGTCCGAAAGCGGATGAAAATAAAATTGTTTCATACTTACTAAATAAACCGTCCAACTAAATAAATTACGTACTATACTATAATCATAACCTCACCGTAATATTCACTATCAACAACACTACAAGATACCATAGACAATCATGTACTCCGTAGCTTCCATATAGAGTAGTATGTAAATAATGATTATTTAACTAATTTTTCTAATACACTTTATGTACCCATGTTTCCACAAATTCCTATTATATTTACATACATTCATACACACAGTCATTACATACAAACAACCTATTTCACACATACGAGTAACTCACAGTAATCACATACATACGAGTATACGTAACTTACAGCCATTGCATACATACATACAAGTAACACACATATAAACCTTAAGGTAATGTAATACCGAGTAACGTCATCAGCGTTACCTTTTCGCGCTAGTCCTCAATTGAGTCACCTATCTTGTACGGGTTGGCGTCGGGATCCTCCGACTTAAGGTGACGAGGATCACGAGAGGATAATTATGATGCAAGAATAGAGTCAAACCGTCAAAAAACGAAGTTCTACGGAAGGATTGAAGATGAGTTTTGAATGTAAGAAGAGATTATGTGAGCGTAAGTTTTGGAAACTAAGATAAATTAGGCGGCATAATACATGGGTTCTACGAGGTTATGATACTTTTCTATTTATACGATTGGTGCCCTAGTTTTATTAGAAGTAAATAGTTATGTTTACTTTTTATAAAAGAATACCAAATATTTTATAAGTAGTATTAGTATTAGGTAAGTCTTTTATTCTTGTTAAAAGTCTACTATTAATTTAATTTTAGCTAATCTTAGTCAAAATAGTTGAAAATACACAAAATAAATAAATAAGATATTTTAGGAAATACTAGTACCCATGTGATAACAAATATTTATATTCATAAAAAATATTATTAATTTTTACTATTTTACTATTATTTTAATATTTTAATATTATAAATTAATAATATTATTTTCCAACAAAAATATTTGTTTCTTAAGTAATTTATTAACTTTGTAGAAAATAGTATTCGATATATTATCTAAAAGATCATAAATATTATATAAAACTATTAAATATATAAGGTATTATGAAAATAAATATAATTTTAAATAAATTTGTGAATTAAAATATATTTTAATTTAGCCTGAAAAATACGGGGTGTTACAAGTTGCTTTTGATGGAAAACCTGGGGGTTCAAGCAGGCTTAGCGGGGCTTGGTACGGACGTCCGAAACGTGTCAAGTAGGCTATCTCGTCGTCGCTGTCGGATAGCCCGATTGGGTATTTGTGGGGCACTTTCCCGTATATCCCTGTGGGTTGTCGGTCTTCCTCTTCCTCTGGAGGGAATGGGTTTTATCATCGATCAGGTCTTGTCATCGATCAGGTCTTGTCTTCCCGGAGTAGGTTTCTCGATGGTTTTGTCATCGATCAGGTTGATACACGCTATTTATATACATTATATGCCCCCGGTTCAGTCGCATTTAGCTGCATTTACTCGTGATCATTACTAGTTTTATGAGCTATTTGTTATATTTCTCGATACTGCTGCCTTTTATTTACATTTTGCAGGTTTTGGTGGTTTTGAGCCAAAACCCGGGACAATTGGAGCATTACGAGAATCAAGACTACGAGACCAAGCTCGAGCCTACACGGGGGCTCGGGAAGGCGAACAAGGACTAAAAGATTAAAGGCTTCGAGGAGATTAGAGGCCCAAAAGAGAAGCTTGGGCCTAGGATCAAAGCAAGAGAGTCGCCCGTAAATCGGGAGCTACTTGGTTAGGTCAGCCGGCCGGCCGGCCCTGATGCTCACTTCGTCGAGTTTTGTTTTATTTCGTGATTAATTAATTTGGAAATTATATATATAAGCTTAGGTCGTACACTTAGTTTTTTATGCTTTATTTTAGATTAGAAGTTAGGTTTAGTTCTCTGCTTTTAGTTTTCTCTCCTTCAAAACTCTCAACTTTAGTTTAGAATCAAGATCGTTCTACTTTGTAACCGTCAGTACTCCGTAAGATTTCAGGTTTTATTCAATTGCTATTGTTTCTTTATCATGTTTATTTTATTCAATTGCTTTGCTTTAATTTCCATTATGTCTAGCTAATTTCCCAATTAGGGTTTAGGGGAATTTGTGATATTTGGTTCAGGAACATGTTTTAGGATTAAACTGGTTGAATAAATTGTGCACTTGATTTCTTTCTACGCGTTTTATGCCAATTGAATTAGGATTATTTCGCCTGATCAACGATTTGGCTGAGTTTAATTGAACCTGAGTAAGTTTTAATTTAAGATCGAAAGCCGAGTTAAAACTAGACTTACGCGAGATTGATAAGTTGAATTTAGTAAGTCGCGAGAGCCCGCTAAATTTGCTTAAGGCTAAAATTGACTCGAGAGAGCGTTTTCTAAACCTAGTCATTTGCACAGTTTATCGCTTCCTTCTTATGAACTTGAGTTCCTGAATCATTGTCATAATGAACTGATGCCCTAATCCTTTCCCTTATATATTTCTATTCATCTTTACTTTTGCCTTAGTTTAGTTCAAACAAACTCCTTTTCATACCTTTGAGTTAGACCTGTTTACTCCGACTTTAACTTAAAACTACACCGTTTCTCTGTGGATACGATCCTGCTTACCGCTAGCTTCTGTTAGTTGTTTGATTAGGTTTATTTTGATTGAGGCGTGACGATTTAGCTTTGTCAATTTTGGCGCCGTTGCCGGGGGGACGGCTTTGCTAGTTTTAGTTATTTTTTAGTTACAGGTTTTTCTCTTTTGTCTCAAGGAACCTAGTTCCTTGAGACCGTTCTCACCGTTTCCTTTGAGTTATTTGTGCGCAGGTCACCTACAGGTTTAGTCCCTTTTGATCCTGAACCTGAGCGTACCTTGCACCGTACGCGTAACTTCTTCAAGGAAATCGCTGAGGCATACGCAACTGAGAGTGTGCAAAGTTCAGACGCGGAAACTCGCTCAGAACGATCGTCCTACGACGAGGACAATACACACATTGTTATTGATTTAGAGGAGCCAGTGACCATGCCAAAACTCTCTAGTCACTCGCTTCCTAAGACGGAGTCCATCCCGAATGGATTCACGATGCCCGCTACTCTGCAGGGCAACTTTGAGATCCGCCCCGCCTTTCTCACTTTGGTGGAGCGGAATTAGTTCGGAGGCTATCCTACGGAGGATCCTGGTCGACATATGCAGGTTTTTACGGATTATTGTTCGACTATTAAGCAGGCCGGGATCACTCATAATCAGATAAGGGAGATGCTGTTCCCTTTTTCGTTGAAAGATCGAGCCCGCGAGTGGATTACTGATCTAAACAAGGAGGCCGCCGGTATTACGGATTGGAGGAGCTTAGCCCTCGCGTTCTACTCGAAGTTTTATCCTCCAGAGCGCACTACTCAGATGCGCAGTCAGATTCAGGGCTTCAAACAGACGTACGACGAGTTGCTCGCTGAAGCGTGGGAAAGGTATAAGAAGCTGATTAGAGATTGTCCGCACTATGGGTTGAATGATTGGCTTGTGATTATGACCTTTTACAATGGTTTGTATGCTGAGAGTCGGGCCATTTTGGATTCTGCTGCTGCGGAGGGACGTTTTGCTAACAACGTCGATGATGATAAAGCTTGGGCATTAATTGAGGAGATGGCGATACATTCATCGCAATATAGGAAGCCGAGGGGAAATTCACGGTCTGCACATCAAGACCGTGATAAGGAGAGTATCAGCGCGCTCACTAGTCAGGTTGCCGCGCTGACCGCACAGATTAGTATGATGAATGGGGGTGGTTCTTCTGGTGCTCATGTAAATGCTATCGCAGGGCACGACTTGGGTTATTTGTCGGGGTATGCTGCACCCCAGGAGCAGGTTTATGCTTATCAATCCTACAACCAAAACCTGCAGTACCAAAACCAGCCAGGTTACGATCGTTCTCTTTTGTCCTACCGTAACCAAAACGTGCTAAACCCAACCACCCAACCACCACAAAATCAACCCTACATCCCTCCTCACAAAACTTTCCAACCACCTCCACCCAATTACCAAAAACCAGCTTATACTCCACCACCTCCTACACCGGGACCTGATCCTTTGGCCGAAACTAAGGCCATGATGTCGCAAATGCAACAAATGATGATGGGTACGCAGAAGTCGCAGGAGACGATGATGCAATATGTGCAGAAGAGTGATCAAGCTAAGGACGCGGCTATAAAGATGTTGGAGAATCAAGTGGCTCAACTAGCCACTTCACAAGCGTCGCGTCAACCGGGTTCATTGCCATCGCAGGGTAATCCTCCTAACCCTCCTCCCGATACAGCATGTGCCATTACTTTGCGGAGCGGCACGTTTTATGATGATCCGAGGACAAAGCAATACGGCCGATCGGCCGGCAAATGGCCGTCTAACCTACCGGACTGGCCGCGAGGAAAGATGATTTGGGTGTTAATTCGGGTGTTCCTGTCGCTACTCCAACGCCCCCGATTCAGATTAAGCTCCCATTCCCGGTCGACTACGTGAAGAGTCCGAAGCTAAGTTCAGGAAGTTCGTGGACGTCATTAAAACGCTTCAGGTAAATGTTCCCTTCCTTGACCTTGTTACTCAAGTTCCTGCGTACGCTAAGTTTTTGAAAGAGGTTTTGGCTAGGAAGCGTACGCTAGATGATGTCTCGACAGTAGCTTTTGTGGGGGAGGCTAGTACTAGGCTGCAGGTTAGTAAGCCCCCTAAGCTTAGTGACCCAGGTACCTTTTCTATCCCCTGCTCCATTGGTAAGCTTGTGGTCCTAAATGCTTTATGTGACCTTGGAGCGAGTGTGAGTGTCCTACCCTACTCTTTGTACCAAAAGATGAACTTGTCAGCTTTGGGACCCACTCACATTACCTTGCAAATGGTCGGGATTCAGTTAAGCGTCCCTTAGGTATCCTACAAGACGTCCCAGTACAGGTTGAAAAGTTCTTTATCCCTGTAGACTTTGTAGTGCTTGACATGCCCGAGGATGTCCACATTCCTATCATTTTGGGGAGACCCTTCCTGCACACTGCTGGTGCAGTTATTGACGTGGGCAATAAGACTTTAGCTTTTACGGTGGGGGGTGAAAAGCTCACTTTTACGCATTCTGATACCCCGCGGTCACCCATGCGTCTAGAGTCGGTTTGTTCTGTTAATGTTATACCTCCGTCTCACTCTACTGGAGACACTTCGGAGGTCGTTTCTGTTGTCTCCCCGTGTGCAGGTTCTTTACAGGATGGCCCCAAGGTTGGTTTGGAGGAGAGGAAATTGCTTAAAACCGACCTTTACAACGCTAGCAATGAGGATAGAGGTCCTACAGTCGAGCCGCCGGGAGCACAAGGGCGATTTGGAGAGCCATTCAGAGATGGAGCCCCATGCATGATGGACTATGCTGCGCTGCCTCGAGAGGGAGGAGTTCTATGGCGGACGAATGCTGTTTCGCCGAGTGAAGCTGGCCAACGACCTTGGCCTAATTATACTTGATCTTTGAAGCCTTGAAGAGTCGTGCGGGACTATAAACCAGCGCTTCCGGGAGGCAACCCGATGACGTTGTATTTTTATTTGCACTTTGTACTTTTGTTTGGTTTGTTTTGGATGACATTTTATGGTTTGATTTTGAGCGCGTGAGGATGAGGGATTATATGTGATTTTAGCGCGCAGGTACTTTAGGACTTTTGTCCTTGGTATTTTTGAGAAGACGCTACGAGGAAGCATCCCAATGCCGACCGGCAATGCTCGACCAAGACCGTGAGTCAAATTTGATGCAGAAGAAAAAGAGTGAAAAAATTGAGAAAATGCATGGGAGCCGGCCGGCCGGCCGCCGGTCTGGACCGGCCCCCATGTTCTGCTGGTTTGTTTTGTTCCTTCTCGCGTGCTATGCCGAAGTACTTCATCGTTGGACTGAATTGGACGCATATACGTGGAATATTAGCCGCACTCCATGATTGACTTCGGTTTGGGGGAGCTCCAACTTTATAATGTGAGCTTCCATTACCCTTTTTTCTCGCTTTGTTTTTCTTACCCCGTATATTATTTGTCCTTATCTGCTGTGTGGTTGTGCTGTTTTCCACATTGAGGACAATGTGTGATTTGGTTTGGGGGAGGGAAGCACTTTCGCACTTATTAGTTTAGTTGCATTTTATTTCGTGTGCATTTATTATGAAAACCCAAAAAAATTAAAATTTCAAAAATCTCAAAAATACGAGTCTTTTTGGTCTGCTTTGTCACGTTTGGAGAATCGATTTAGTGCATTAATTTTGATCTTTAGTATCTCCGAGTCGAATATCTATCGTCGCAGCTTGCACTATATGTTTGTTTCCTATTAATAGATTGCGAGTCTCAAACACTAGCCCACTTGTATTTGCTTAATTCTTATCGCTTTTCGTTTGTTTACTTTCGACTTTGACATTCGAGCCTGGCAATGGTTTGTGGAATGTTTGGTTTGTTGGTTTGCGGTATGATTGGAAAGATTTATATATGTTGGAGCAATGCTTCGATGCTTTCGGAGGGGACCCATTGATTTGAGTAACCACAGTGGCCATGAATTTGGTTGCGACCGAGAGTATGAGCAATAATGTAACCCTTAAGGAAATATGTGTACCCGAGCGCGATCTTTACCGAGTGAATGTCAAGCTAAACGGTATTACATACGAGGGATGCTCCACATTTGCAAAAAAGAAAAAAAAAACAAAAGAAAAGAAAAGAGAAAGGAAAAAATGGAATGATGCGGAAAGAATTGGTTGATGGAAAGTGATACGTTCGGTTGGCCTTGCTCGAATTGAAAATGTCGTCAGTTTCACTTTTGCGAAAGCGTTAGAGGCTAGTGGTATAATGTGGTGTGAATGGTTGAGGCCTGTGCTCTATTTTCGGTGAAACAGTCTATGGTTGTATGTTTATGTGCATAGGTTGCCCACTTTGAGATACTAGCGTGATAAGTTCGTGTCACTTTGATTTTCTCCGACGCTTTTTGCTTGAGGACAAGCAAAGGTTTGGTTTGGGGGAGTTTGATACACGCTATTTATATACATTATATGCCCCCGGTTCAGTCGCATTTAGCTGCATTTACTCGTGATCATTACTAGTTTTATGAGCTATTTGTTATATTTCTCGATACTGCTGCCTTTTATTTACATTTTGCAGGTTTTGGTGGTTTAGAGCCAAAACCCGGGACAATTGGAGCATTACGAGAATCAAGACTACGAGACCAAGCTCGAGCCTACACGGGGGCTCGGGAAGGCGAACAAGGACTAAAAGATTAAAGGCTTCGAGGAGATTAGAGGCCCAAAAGAGAAGCTTGGGCCTAGGATCAAAGCAAGAGAGCTGGCCCAGAAATTGGGAGCCGGCCGGTTGGGTCAGGCCGGCAGCCGGCCGGCCGGCCCTGATGCTCACTTCGTCGAGTTTTGTTTTATTTCTTGATTAATTAATTTGGAAACTATATATATAAGCTTAGGTCGTACACTTAGTTTTTTATGCTTTATTTTAGATTAGAAGTTAGGTTTAGTTCTCTGCTTTTAGTTTTCTCTCCTTCAAAACTCTCAACTTTAGTTTAGAATCAAGATCGTTCTACTTTGTAACCGTCAGTACTCCGTAAGATTTCAGGTTTTATTCAATTGCTATTGTTTCTTTATCATGTTTATTTTATTCAATTGCTTTGCTTTAAATTCCATTATGTCTAGCTAATTTCCCAATTAGGGTTTAGGGGAATTTGTGATATTTGGTTCAGGAACATGTTTTAGGATTAAACTGGTTGAATAAATTGTGCACTTGATTTCTTTCTACGCGTTTTATGCCAATTGAATTAGGATTATTTACTTTGATCAACGATTTGGTGAGTTTAATTGAACCTGAGTAAGTTTTAATTTAAGATCGAAAGCCGAGTTAAAACTAGACTTACGCGAGATTGATAAGTTGAATTTAGTAAGTCGCGAGAGCCCGCTAAATTTGCTTAAGGCTAAAATTGACTCGAGAGAGCGTTTTCTAAACCTAGTCATTTGCATAGTTTATCGCTTCCTTCTTATGAACTTGAGTTCCTGAATCATTGTCATAATGAACTGATGCCCTAATCCTTTCCCTTATATATTTCTATTCATCTTTACTTTTGCCTTAGTTTAGTTCAAACAAACTCCTTTTCATACCTTTGAGTTAGACCTGTTTACTCCGACTTTAACTTAAAACTACACCGTTTCTCTGTGGATACGATCCTGCTTATCGCTAGCTTATGTTAGTTGTTTGATTAGGTTTATTTTGATTGAGGCGTGACGATTTAGCTTTGTCACAGGTCTTGAACTATGTTCTTCAGACGGAAGCATTGTTCGGTGTCATGTCCCTTTCCCCTGTGGAATTCGCAGTAGGCATTTTGATCCCATGATTTGGGCTTTTTGTCCTGGGGAGGCTCGCTAGTAGGTCCCAGGAGTTGAAGCACGTTTCGGCTCACAAGTCTTTGTAGTGCTTTGGAGTAAGTCATGTAGATTGGGTCAAAATTTCGTCGTGGCTTTGACGAAGTCTGACCTGCAGATGAGTATGACGCCTCTGGAGGCGGCGGGGTGTAGTTTGCTGGCGTTGTGAAGGTTAGGAATGCCGCTAGTGCTTCCAATGCGTTGATGCTGTGGACTGGTTCAGTTTTTGTGACGGCTCGTGATGAGCTACTCTGGTAACCTCGGCCTGTAACCTTAGCCAGCTTTTCTTTGTGGAGGTCATCTTCTATTTATTCACCCACAGCGCTAAGTGAAGAGAAATTGTCAAAGTTGCTATAGCGTAAGTGCTGCTGATATGCAGGGGTAAGATTGTTGATGAACTTGGTGATTAGTTATGTATCCTTAGGACGGTTGGGTATCTGGGCACTGAGTTTCTTCCAGCGTGTGAGGTATTCAGTGAAACCTTCATTGTCCTTTTGCGCTAGGACTTCTAGAGTACGCAGTGAGACTTGAATGTCGTTATTGTCATGGTATTGACGGTCAAATTCAACTGTGATTTCTTTGAAGGTAGTAACCTTGTGTGAATCCAAAGCGCAGAACCAGGCTCTAGGTTGCGCATCCAGAGAATGTGGGAACAGAGTAGCCTAAGCTGAGGGATCCACACCCATTACGGCCATTTTGGCTTTGACATCCTTGATGTGTACCAGTGGACTTTCGTGACCTTTGAAGATGGGGAGGTCACGGAGTGAGAGCTTGGCCGGCAGCATGGACTTGACGCTCTTTGGAACATGTTCATTTTCCTTATGAATGGAATATCCTTTTGAATTAGTGAGGCGTTCTTCCATTGACCGAATATCTTTGGCGTTTCGTTCAGCCTCCTCAGCGAGGTGTTTGGCATTTTTCTCGGCCTCGAGCTTCTGCATCATAGCCATTTGTTCGATCGCAGCAGTAAGGCTAAGGATTTTGCTGTTAAGCTGTTGAACATGTTCAGTGGTAACCATTGATGGGGGAGGAGTAGGGATTCCTCCGACATTTTCTTCGCTGTTAAGTTCCATGACAGTTCTTGGTTTCGATCTGTTGTAGGTACGCTTCTTTGGAGGTGGCGGAGGATTCAGATGACGGTCTTTAGTATGTTGCGTGTCCAGGACTTTTAGTGAGTGAACCTGCCAGAGTTTCAAACCTTTGTGACCCCCGAAAGAAAGTAAAAGACTCAAAGAAAAGTCGTATTGGTATCAAAAGAAAGGAAAAAGCGTGTGCAGGACTCGACTCGTGTGTTTTGGCTTAAAAGACACGGGAAGCTTTTGAGGTAAGGATGCGTTGGCGCATCCCTACTCTCGATGTAATAAAGATTTGTATGATCGCAATCTGATTAACCCGAGTTGGCAGCGTGTCGCCAGGGGTTTATCGTCTAGATTGGGATGTAAAAAGGATCAGGCCGAAATAGCGATGGGCTAGTCGACCTGAGGATGTTAAATTGGGTAAAAAGCGGTTGTTGTTCGTTTTTTATGTGTGACACAGGGTATCAAGTCAAAATGACGATAAGTCACTTGACCTGATAAGTAAATCGACGGGTTCATGTTTGAACGAGCCCGTGTTTTGCTTATTTTTGAGAGATATAGTTTGTTTAAGTCGGGGTGACTAATGAGTCACTCAGCTTAGAGCTATCTCAAAAAGTGTTTGCCTCATTTGAAATATCCGAAATGAATTGACATTTTCGGGTTTTGCTCTGCGAAATATTTTTGCGATAAATGTATTATAACGATACGTCAGTCGTATAATGCATTTATGTTTTGTAAAGGATTGGAAATGTAGTGATTATTTTCGATCGGTTTTGAACATCGTGATGTATCTTATGTCAGGTTCAGTTGACGATAGGTCAATGACCCTGACAGTATGCTTAAAAGTATGCCCTTTTTGAAAAATGTTCGAAAATGTGATTTCCAAACAGACGTCTTGTGTAATGCCTTTCAAATGTTTTAGCATGCATTTTGTTTAGAAGACGACTATAGCGAGGGTGCTATAGCTTTGCATTTGTACGTATAGACACGGGTTTTCAGCTTTCAGGGTAACGTTCCTTCCGGTCATTCCCGCAACTTTTGTGTAGGGTTATTAGCAAGATTGCACACATTTGAGTGTGAATTAAATACGGGGCCTAGAGCGTCCGAGTTTGACTGCTACGATCACTTGTACGGATGCCGTACTTGTAATCGTGGAAGGGTGAGAGATCGACGTGTCCAGAGTATACTCGCTTATGAAGCGAGTTTTTACTAGGGGTCGTCCCTCAAGGGGTGTGGTTATGAATCAGGAGGATTAGACTCAAACGTACTATTGCCCAAATATCAAAAGCAGAAATGTTTTCAAAGTTTCAAGCACTACCACAAAACAAGGCAAAAACAACGCGATAAAACCGTTTTAAATAAGAAAAAGGACCGTTATTTCCTTGGCCGTTGCAAAAAGTCAAAAACAACGCAAAAACAAATATACGAAACCGTTATAAAAAGTTATTTACAACGGTTGTAAATAACCGTGGTAAAAGGGTATTTATAACGGTTATTAGTAAATAACCGTTATAAAAAGCCCATTATTTATAACGGTTATTTGCAAATAACCATTATAAAAAGTATTATTTATAACGGTTATTTGTAAATAACCGTTATAAATAATGGGCTTTTTATAACGGTTATTTGCAAATAACCGTTATAAATAGTGGACTTTTTAAAACGGTTTTTCTAATTAACTGTTTTAAAAAGGTCTATTTTTTTTTAAAAAAAAAAATTACTAAATTAAATTACTATAATTGCGCGACAATTTTCCAAATACAATTTATATAAATTATCCAAATACAATTTTAATAAATTATCGAAATACAATTTATATAAATTATCCAAATACAATTTGTATAAATTTTCCAAATACAATTTTAATAAATTATCCAAATACAATTTATATAAATTATCAAAAACTACAAGAACTCACATACTTAGCTTGCTTCATTTCTCGACCATCATAGTTCAAGCCGTCGAAATCGTCGCTTTCGGCGGACCCACGGCCCGATCCTTGCCCCTCCCTCGGCCTCCACCTCACGACCCAACCCCAACAACAACAATAACTACAACAACAACGACAACAATTAACAACAACAAGAATAACAACAACAAGAACAAGAACAAGAACAAGAACAACAACAACAACAACAACAACAACAACAACAACAAATATTTACATAAAATCGATCAAAAAACGAAATCAAACAACAATATCAATTTAACAATATAAATTAGGGTACAAAAGTGAAAGAACATACCTTAGATTATAGTATGAAAATTAAAGGAATGAATAATATAGAAACGAAATATAGATAATGAGAGAAAAAAAAATATAGACTACGAGAGAAAATGAGTCCAAGTACGAATGAAAAATATAAAGTATGAAAAATATAGAGTATGAGAGAAAAAAAATGTTTAAACTACCCTAACTTTATATTTCAGCGCCAAATTAAAATTTTGGATAGATTAATTATAAATAACGGTTTTATTGAAAAACCGTTTTAAAAAGTATTATAAATAACGGTTATTTGTAAATAACCGTTATAAAAAGTATTATTTATAACGGTTATTTGTAAATAACCGTTTTAAAAAAGTATTTTAAATAACGGTTTTGATAATAAACCGTTATATAAAATATTTTTTTTTTTCCAATTGTTAAAATTCGTATAACAAATTTTTGAAAACTAATAAAAAATGGTTTCGTATTTAATAACCGTTATATTTGATTTCACTTATAAACAACGGTTTTACTTAATTAACCGTTGTATTTGATTTGTTTAATAAAACGGGTATTAATTGTACCAAAAAAAAAATAAAACGGGTATTAATAAAACCGTTTTTTTTTTAATTAAATAAAACGGCTTATTAGTAATAACCGTTTTATATAAAAAAACCTTTATTTATAATATTTTTGCGTTGTTTTTAATGAAGAGTTTAATTTGGCGCCCTAACTTTTTATAACACATATTTTTTTGTCGTTGTTTATAATATTATAAACAACAGAAGTTCTCAATTTGTGTTTTTTTTTTGTCGTTGTATTTGCTCATTTTTGTAGTAGTGAAGTTTCACTTCTTTTATGTTTTTGAAATAAAATTAAACGCTAGTTTTCAAAATAAATAAAAACATGCTCGTCCCCAGCGGAGTCGCCAACAGAAGGTACCGGGAGCCGTGCCACCTCTTCTCGACGCCCCGCTCGCGCCCGTCCTCGAATGTTTAGGGGCGGAATACACGACGCGGGAAATAATGTAAAAGAGCGGCGCGTAAAAGCGCGCTCATTGGTTTGCTCGATTTGCTATGGGGGATGTCATAGCGTAATTTGTTTAACGCATTTTAAAGAAATATTGAAAAATCATTAAAGAGCCGTTTTCGGAGTCGCCACCAAATTATGAGGGAATTTGGATCCGTTCAACGCGTCTTGGACTCGAAGACGCGAATCTTAGAGTTCAAGGTACGTCGATACCTATCCGTCTAAGGCAATTGTGAAACTAGAGCGGATTCGGGGTGAGGGTACTCTCCGAAAGTTTGTCAAAATGCGTTATGAAAAATTGTAATCGAGAAGCCTACGTAAAAGTAGCCATTACTAGCTTGAAAACAGTATATAATTCGATGTTTGAGCAAATACAAACCGCTACGTACAAATACGATATGTCACTCGATAAATATGCGTAAAAGCAAATGTATACGTCAAGGTTATGACGGGTTGCTATAGGAAATGTGCACAAAACGATAATTCATTGTTTGAATTATCATTTAAATGCTATTTTCCGACTCATGTGTGTGTAAAAGTTTGTTAAAAACCCTCAGTTTTGCATGCTTTAAGACTAATGAAGACAGTACAAGTTTCGTCGAAATCATGTTTAGTCGTTTAATGCGTAAATGAGAATTTGCTTAAGTGTAAAAGTAGTGTTCATTTGTTAGTGATTTGGGTCGTTGCTTATGCGATATTGGCGAGATTTAAGACGGATTAGAAATCCGAATTGCTACAACCGTATTTTGTTTTTGTTTTGCTGTTCGTTTGGCTGTGCGTAAGCGCTTACGTATGTATGTAATGAGTGTGTTTTGTGTTTGCAGGTTTTGTCGAGAATCAAGTTGGCGTAATTCGGGTTCGGTTTCGTGTTTTGTGCTTCGTGTTTCGTGCTTTGTTCGGGTCTCGGGCCGAAAAATGTTTTTATCTTGTATTGAATTGTTTTTGTGAGATGTGTTTAGACGTGAGCTCGGCTTGAGCGTATGACGTCTCGGGAGGCGTGCTCGGGTGGTTTTGTGGGCTTTTTCGGATCTCGGGCCGAAAAGTGTTTTTGCCTTGTATTGAATTGTTTTTGTGAAATGTGTTTAGACGTGTGCTCGGTTTGAGCGTCTGATGCCTCAGGAGGCGTGCTCGGGTGTTTTTGTGGGCTTTTTCGTGTGGATAAAGTTTGTTTTTGTGTTGGGCCGGCTTTAAATGAAATGACTAAATGAATACTCATTTTACACGACATGCAAATAAATCATTTATGCGATAAACGACTTAAAATATTTTCGACAAAATGTACCGTTTTGACATTACTTTATCACAGGATTTGTATTTGGGGGGTACGGATACGGGTATCTATAGAGCCCACAGTTTGACTGAGCTTGGACTATAAGCGCTAGTCAAACTTAATGATAGTATCCGGACCTTTACAGTCTCGATACCACCTGGTGGCGCTAAGCATGTGTCTCGAGGGAGAGACGAGGACTTAGTGCCGGGAAATGCGGGGCGGGACAACATGTTTTAGGACATGACGGTCCGTGCATGTTTAAAGGCGTGCCTGCCTGTTGACGTCTGGTGTCTTTGAGCCGTCTGCTGATGTCGGATGCTTCTTGATGGCGTTTTGTAGTCCAGCCGATCTTTGTGTCGTGCGTGAGATGGTTGCTGATGTTGAATGTTTCGTGGTGGCATTTTGTAGTCTAGCCGAACTTTGTGTTGTGTGAACGCTCGCTCGCGTGCTTGTGCTTATGTATGAGTGCTTGTGTTCATGTATGAGTGCTTGTGTTTTGATATTATCTCGTAAAGAGTGTAATGCTTGGATGTATGATTTGCAAAAGAGGGTGCGTGTTTACGTGTTTAACTTGTAAGGGAGTGTACGTGTGTGACTCGTAAAAGAGTGTTTATGCCTTGGTGCTCATGTGTAAGTTCTCGATGTTTGGCTCGTAAAAAGAGCGTAATTGTTTTTGACTCGTAAAAAAGTGTATGTGTTTAGATGTTTGACTCGTAAATGAGGTATGGTGTTTAGTTGTTTGACTCGTAAAGACTGTTATTGTGCTTTTGTGTTTGCCTCGTAAAAAGTGTTAATGTGCTTTTGTGTTTGACTCGTAAAAGAGGCATGTGCTTGTGTTTAACTCGTAAAAGAGGTACATGTTTAAGGTGTTTGACTCGTAAAAGAGTGTAAATGTCGGGATGTTTGACTTGTTTTCGATGAGTATGTACTCGCTTCTGACTCGTGGAGGAGTGTCGTTGTCTCTTATAAGAGTGTTTTGATTCATGAAAGCGCATTTTGTCTTGATTCGTAAAGAGGGTGTGCATGTTTTAACTCGTAAAGAGTGTAATTTGATTTGTAAAGAGCGTTTTTGTCTCGGTTTATGAAGAGTGCAGGTGATATGACTTCTAAAAAGTATTTTTGTTTTGACTCGTGAAAGAGTGTTTTTGTCTTGACTCGTAAAGAGTGTATGTGTTCTGACTTGTAAAGAGTGTTTGTGTTGACTCGTAAAGAGTGTATATATTTTGACTCGTAAAGAGTATATTTGTCTTGACTCGTAAAGAGTGTATTCGTCTTGACTCGTAAAGGGTGTATGTGATTTGACTCGTAAAGAGTGTATGTTGCTTTGACTCGTGAAGAGTATTTTTGTTTTGACTCGTGAAGAGTGTATATTTGTTTTGACTTGTGAAAGAGTGTTTGTGATTTGACTCGTAAAGAGTGTAACACCCCGACTTTTTCTAATTTATTTTATTCACTCTCTTTAATTCGTTAGGTTCTTAATAGAGTGATTTTCCACTTTTAGCTCGGGAAATCCTTTCTTAAATCGGTGAGTCGGGTCTTGGTCATGGGTGGAGGTAGGCCCGAGTACATGAGTAAGCTTAGGAGAGTCTTATAAGCGTAGGTAAGTAAGGGTTAAAGTGAGGATTGAAGAATAGAAGGGAAGAAATGAGAATACGCTCCAACATGGGTCAGAGCTAGCCGCTCCATCAGAGGAGCTAGCAGCTCCATCAGAGGAGCTAGCCGCTCCATCAGAGCGAGCCGCTCTCTGCACCAGAGCGAGCCGCTCCTCTACGCGGGTTTGAGTTTTAGGGTTTTCCCGTGTTTTCTTTTGGCTCAAGACATTATATTATCTCGTTCACTTCTAGCCCTAGCAACCTAAAGATCAGATTTACATCTCCCTCATCTCATTCCTCATCTCACACCATAATTTCTCTCTCAAAACTCTCTCAAAACTCATCCAAACTTCATTGTTATTCATCCTTACTCTCATCTCTTGAACCCTAACCTTTTCCTAGTCGATTTTCTTGGTAAATCAGCCCTTTTAGTTCTTATATTTTCTGTTTATGTATTATTTTATGTGTGTTTATGTTGTGTGCTCATTGCTTGTGTGATTTGGCTTGGATATTCAAAGGAGAAGGAGATTTAGAGGAAAGAGACACCATCCTTGTGGAGGAAGAAGAAGAATAGCAAGGAGTTGGACATTACTAAGGTAACTTGGTGTGATCTAGTTGTATTTTAGCATGTATGAGGCCTAATTGTTATGGATCTTGTTATCTACATTGTTGTTCTATTGTGTGCTTGCAAGTCTTGATGTTTTGATTATTGTTTTATCATGAATTCATGCTAGATCTAGGGCCTCATACTAGGGTTGTCATATTATCATATTTTAATGCATAATTCTCATTGTTTGTCGTTAATCATGCTTGTAAAACATTGAAAATCGATTTAGTGGTGGTTTGTGGTTTTGGCCGAGATATGTGAGTAGGGGCCGTGGCCCTTGCTCTTGTTTTTTTTATGTTTTTCTTCCTTGTTTTGGCTTAATTATGTTAGATCTAGATGTTTGAATGAATCTCCTAATGTTGTTTATGAGCTACGATGATTTTGATGAGGTCTAATAGTGTTTGAATGCATCACTAATTGAGTTAATCACATGAATTATTAATGGATCACATAAGAATCAATTGTGTTGCATGAAATCGGGTTTGTGATGTGATGGCCGTGTGTTTTGTGCACATGCCGTGAGGTATGTGTGTGTGTGTGTGTGTGTGTGTGTGTGTTCGTTTGTCACTTGTTTGAGTCTTGGCATGTCTTAGGGTGATATCTACGTTATAAAGAACCGATATATACTTTGTTTGATCACTAAATAATGATATATGAGCATGTCAATTGAATTCATGATTCGTAATGTATGTGATCATGTTGTACTCCGTATGTATGGTTGGTTATGATTTCAGTGAGGCTTGTGTACGTATGAGTATGGTTGTTGTTGTATGGTTGTGTTGGAAGTGTTAAAGACAGGTTAACAGGTTAACAGGTTATGCTTGGGTTAAGTTTGCACATGGGTACTGTTCTGGCACATGTGTGAGGAGATACAACGTCCTAGGATGGACGGATACCGCTCATGGTCCCCTCGGCTATTCTTGTTGTTTAGCTAGAGCTATCACCAGAAGGGTTAGAGACTATGGTTATTTATGTCGTCACCGTTCTTGTTGCTCGGTGGAATTTGGCCAAATTTAGACTTGTGATTGAGGAACTTCTTGTTGCTGTTCCGCCATAGGGTTTGAGTGATTCTTGTTGCTTCACTCGGGGTGATTCTTGTTGCTTCACCCAGTTCTCCGCGCTTACTCTCGCAATTGGTTGGAAGAAGGATCGTCTTGAGAGCTCAGATGGTTTGGACACAACTTGGTTATGCCGTGTTGTTTTGTTGTTTGAGTATTATTGTACTTTGGTTGTTTGTTGGTTGTTTATGTTGTTGTACATTGATAATAGGCCGTAGGCCAGGTGAGCTTGCTTGCATTGTTGTTTACGTTTTGTTATGTTAAAATATGACTGGGGAGCACCTAGTTACTCCCCACTGATGGTGGTTGTTGCCCCTCTTTTATAGGTATGCGCGAGACGGGATTGAGTGAGTGGATGCGAAGATGTGACTGTGTATTACCTTGGAAGAGATGTGTTATCGTTTAGACTCTTTTGGACTAGATTTGTTAGGATGTTCAGTCTTGTTATTGTTATTTTACTTTCATTTTGGAGTTTGATTTGTAATAAGGGGTATTTACTCCCCACTTCTAGGCCTCAAGGCCTACCTTTTTATCGTTGTTTAGTTGGTTTAGTGAGTGACGACTCGGATTACACGGTGTTTCCGCCACCGTGGTCTTCATATTTATTCATCTTCCTTTATAAACCCTTTTTAAAAGCTTATTTTATTTTGTTGGAAAATCCGGGTTGTTACAAAGAGTATATTTATCTTGACTCGTAAAGAGTGTATTCGTCTTGACTCGTAAAGAGTGTATGTGATTTGACTCGTAAAGAGTGTATGTTGCTTTGACTCGTGAAAGAGTGTATTAGTTTTGTTTCGTAAAGAGTGTATGTGATTTGACTCGTAATGAGAGTTTTTATATTGACTCGTAAAGAGTGTAAATGCATTTGTTTATTTATTTATTATGCTTTACGTTAGGATGTTTTGTGCTTGATGCTGCTTGTTGAGTGCTTGTGTTTATGTTTTGAGATGCGTGTTTTTCTCGTGTTAGAGTGTTCAGTCGTTTCTGCAATTATGCTAGCGCTTATGTTTGTGTTTGTGTGCGTACTTCTGGTGTTGAAGGTGATGCCTAACCTTTTTTTGATGAGGTGGTTTTAAGGTGTTGCTGAAACGTTTTTGCGAGAGGCAGTTTGAGGTATTGTTAAACCGTTATTGCGTGAGGTAGTTTGAGGTGTTGCTAAACTGTTTTTGCGTGAGGCAGTTTAAGGTGTTGCTAAACCGTTTTTTACGTGAGGCAGTTTGAGGTGTCGCTAAACCGTTTTTGCGTGAGGCAATTTTGGGGTGTTCTTGAGCAGTTTTTGTGTGAGGCAATTTTGAGGTGTTGGTAAACCGTTTTTGCGCGAGGCGACTTATTCGTGTTGTAGCGTGATTGTGTGGTGCGTTTGTTTATGTTATGTTGGTTTGTGCTATCAGGTGTATAGTTTGTCTTGCCTTCGGGAGAAATTTGAGTTGAAACTAGTTTTGAATTAGTTCTGCTAGTATTTTTTGCTAGATGTCTTGTCGTGGAGAGAGCTTGTTTTCTCATTTGAAACTCATGTTTGGGATTTGCCTTTTCGTGCTCGCGTTTTGTTGCTTTTTAAAGTGCATGTGCGTGTTTGTGTCTAATTGTGAAGTGTGCTTAACGAGCTTTGCTGAGATTTGTTGCTATGTTTGTCAAGGGTGTTGCAGCTCGTGTTGATACTTCGTGCTTTTGTTAGCGGTGTTATGTATGTGTGATGTTGCGTATCATCGAGCTTGGATGTATGTGCTGCTATATGTGATGTGTGGGACATGTGATTTGTTGCGGTTGCTTATTGTTTTGTAGGCGTATGTCTGCTTGGGAGGTAGTTGTTTGTGTTTTTTGTTCTTTGTATGACGTTTTGTGTTGTATATCCGCTTAGGATGTATGCTAGGACGCATCCTCATGTGAAGGGAATGCTTTTGCGTGTTGTATTTTTGGAAAGCTCGGATCTTGCTTGTACTTCGTGTGCTTGTATGTAAAAAGGTTAATGGCGGTCTGTAGGAGACGCCTGAACCGTGAATGTTTGTGCTGTGCGGAGGAAAAAGTTTGTGGTTTTGCTTTTAAAGTTAGCCCCCAGTTTGAGTTAGTTTTTGATGTAAAAGCGTTAATCAAACTTGTGATGTTTGCTTCAAAAGTTAGCCCCCAGTTTGAGTTAGTTTTTGATGTTAAAACATTAGTCAAACTTGCGATGTTTGCTTTTAAAGTTACCCCCCAATTTCAGTTAGTTTTTGATGTTAAAATGTCAGTCAAACTTGTAGTAGCTGCGTGTGTGTCTTTGCTTTTGAATGTAGCCCGTGGATTGAGTTGTATTCCTGTTTTTTGATTTTGCTTTTGTGTTTTGTTGTTGTTTGTGTATTGTTTTGCGTTGAACGTTGCTTTAAAGCTTTGGATTAACTTTTGTGTCGATTGTACCCTTCGTCTTGTGTAGGCTTTGGGCGTGTCATTTTTTGTGTTGACTATGCCTTTGACTTTTAAGTTTCAAGCATGCCATTTTTGTGTTGACTATGCCTTTGATCTTTCCTATGTTTCAGGCGTGTCGTTTTGTGTTGAACGTCGGTTGTGTTTTTGTAAAGATGTCTACGTATTTATGTTTATGGAATCAAACCGGCGTGGTTTTGGATGTATTTTAGAGGTTTGCTACCCCGCCCATGTTAAAGGACACGTCTGTCCGTCGTGTATGTTTATGGACATGTCGGTCTGTCGTACATGTTTAGGGATTTGTCGGTCCGTCGTACATGTTTAAGGACATGTCGGTCCGTCGTACATGTTTAGGGACATGTCGGTCCGTCGTACATGTTTAGGGACATGTCGGTCCGTCGTACATGTTTAGGGACATGTCGGTCCGTCGTACATGTTTAGGGACATATCGATCCGTCGTACATGTTTAAGGACACGTCGTACATTTTTAAGGACATGTCGTTCCATGGTGCAAGCTCCTGTTTGGATGATGATTGCGAGATTTTTGTTTAGAGATGTCGGGTTGCGGGCCTATTAAAATAGGGCTTTTGCTTGTGTCTTGTTATTGAAGTAGGACTTTTGTTTTTGTTGTAGTAGGGTGTTAGTAATGAAAATTTGTTTGTGGGCCTATCGAGGTAGGGCTTTTGCTTTCGTTATTGAATGGTGTTTGCGATAAATATCGGTTTGTTTGTGGGCCTACTGAAGTAGGGCTTTTGCTTTTTGTTTGTTTAGGGTGTTTGTGAGGAAAATTTGTTTTTGTTTGCCTATTGGAGTAGGGCTTTTGCTTTCGTTATTGAATGGTGTTTGCGATAAATATCGGTTTATTTGTGGGCCTACTGAAGTAGGGCTTTTGCTTTTTGTTTGTTTAGGTTGTTTGTGAGCTGAGGAAAATTTTGTTTGCCTATTGAAGTAGGGCTTTTGTTTTTGTTGTTGTATTGTGTTCGTGCGGAACATTTGCTTTTGTTTGCCTATTGAGGTAGGGCTTTTGTTTTTGTTGTTGTACGGTGTTCGTGAAGAACATTTGTTTTTGTTGTGTTTCCGTGTGATTTGTGGCGAGGTGCTAGCCCCTGTTTTGCGAGTTTGTATGTTGCATTATGTTACTTCAGTTGACTGTTGTTTTTGTAGTTAGTTATTGTGATGTGTCTTTCTGTTTAGGAAGAGGTTCTCGGCTCGGGCAAGTAGGGGTGTTAATTTAGATCTCGTGAATATCGTAGGTGTGCTTCCACTGTGATTTGTATTTTGCCTTTGTCTCGTATCTGGGAGGGGAATGGGTTAAGTGGTATCTTTGAAGCTTGAGTGACCGCGGTTGCATTGGTCGTTTGTGGTTGAATATGGTGCATCTTGTAGTGTTTTGAGTAGGGCGTTTCCAGTAGCGCTGGTTAGAGTGTGTCTTGTGCTGTTGTGTGTAGTCGTTGCACTTGACTGCGTTTTGAGCGTCATGGATGCTTACTCATGTCATGCTCTTTGTTAACTATGCCTTTTGCATTGTACCTGCATGGTTAGTGCTCAAGAAAAGACTATTTCAGAAATGTATTTTTCAAAAAGAGTCGTTCGAAAATGCAAAGTGTTTTTGAAAATGCTTTTGTTCAATATGTATTAACCTGAGTGTTGAGTTAATTTTTGAAAAATGCTTTTGAAAATGCTGACGAGCTGTTTGAAGGACGTGTTGCCTCGTGCATGTTTAAGGGCATGCCGGCCCCTGATATCGTTTTGTAAACTGAAAAGTGTTGAAAAGGGCGGTTTGAATGTCACCAAATTGTTTTTGACGCCAAAATTGCGTGTTGATTGGAAGAGAATCGACTCGATGTGTGAGTCAATGTTTATGGAATGCTTGGGATGCCGAAAACTTTGAAAGACAAAGACGAATCATATGCGTGACTCGAGACTCGACGGTTGCATGAATCTCACATTTGGGAACACGTGCGTTGTTAGAGCCCCCAGTGGTGTTTGCTTGTCTTCGTTAGGATGCTGTTGTTCCTGCAAAGCAGAGTCAGACTAAAAAGCAGAGTATTACTCCTAGGTCTAGGACTACCTTGCCTCGACGTATTCGCTTTAGACGCCTCGATAACAGAACAATTTGCTTTTTGGGTTGTGATTTTGGTGTGGACACGTCCTTAGCTTAATGAGCTTTAGATGGAAGAACGTTTTGTGGATTTTTATAAAGGATTGGTTGAGCTCGGGTGAGCGGCCTACGTATCCATGATTGTGGAATCAAACCAGCGTAGTTCGGGGTACACGTTCAAGGACATTGCATCCTAAGGGTAGGTTCTCCTTAGTTGACCTAGGCCGCTTGTTGTTTTTGTCGAGTCTTCGATTTGGAAATTCAAAGACTATGCCACTTGTTTGTGGGCTTCAATGTTTCTCGCCTTTTGCTTGCTTCGCCACTTGCTAGAGGGCTTTTTACGCTTTTTTGCTTTTCCTTTGCGTTAGAGCTTTGAGACCCCCTTTTTTATCTTTTTGCTTTGCTCTTTTTTTTTTTTTTTTGCTTTTGCTTATTTGCTTTCTCGTTTGTATTTGAGAATATGTCATGCCTTTTGTGGCCTGGGCTTGTGGTTTGTCTTTGCTAGACCCTACGGTTCGGCGGTCGCTTGTGATCGTATGTCTATCACGCCAGATGCTTTTGAGAAGTTCGTTTGCTTATTAGGCACGCGATCGAGTATACGGAGGGCGATCCAGGAATCACTGTGGAGCTCCAAATTAATGGATCCTCCTCCAAAAGCAGTGGAGTAGTAGATCACAAGTTGACTACCGGACCTTAGGTGTTTAGTCGTCGGAAGCCTTCTTTTCACTACTATAAATCTGAGCAAAAACAACGGAGCAAAAACAACACAAATTGTAAAGTTCGTTGTTTATAATATTATAAATGTGGGAATATATCTGTATACATGCCGTTTAATTATCCAAGATTATAATGAAACTTATTCTATATGATTAATGATCATAAAAGAAATTGTATAAATAAACAAAAGATTAAGAAAACAACCTTTAGTCCTTGCTTAATGGCCTAAGATTGAATATCAAGAAGCTTGATATCTCCTAATAATTGCACCCAAGATTGCTCAAGATATGCCTTGATTTTTGCTAGAAATCCTTTTAGAGAGAAAACTGATTTTCTTGAATTTGTGTATGTGAATTATATTGAATCAATTAGAGAATTAGGTTGAGCCAAAACTCTCCCATATATACTCTCAAAATTTCGGCCCCTATGTAGCTTTTGGGGAGTAATTTTACTTTCCAAAATATACTTTCCAAAAACCAATTCCTTGTTGACCAAGGAGTCAAATAGCAATAAGACTCTTTCCTCTTCGTTTCCTTTAGCTTTATAATATAATATAATATTACTAGTGTCATAATTATGATCCACTATAACATATCATTAAATATAAATATCCATATATTTATAATTTGCTAATTAATTATAACAGTTTATGTTTAATTAGCTTATATTATATTCAATAATTAAATATAACATTTTATATTCAATAATTAAATATAACATTTTATATTCAATTTACGAATTACTATTAATTCGTCTCAGCTAATATTATTTAATCCTCATTAAATGGCCGCATCATTTTCACACTTGACTAACATTTTAGTCAAAAACACCGATTAACCTTTTAGTCTAATTATTAAGGCATCAATATGATTATTTTCTCAAATAATCACATTTCTTAAACACATCCTTTAGGTGTGACTTTTAGGGACCAGTTGATCACCGCCATCTGTATGACAATAACGTCAAACTTATCTAGCAAGCCAACCGTTATTGATAAACGTTAATCAACTGATTGCAATACAAAATGTACCCTGTGAACCTGTAGAGGTTTATTTATGTTATTGCACTAACTGTGGAGGACACTAACTCCAACAATCTCCCACTTGTCCGTACAAGTGTATGTGCGATAACAGATTCTCATATCCCATAAATTTCTCCCACTCAATGTAAAACAATTTGCAAAATCCGTATTTTCAAAGGTCGTATTTTACAAGTGATCAATATCAAGAGTGGTTTCCCCGACTAGAGAGTAACTCAACTGATAAACGAATCTACATTCGAGCATGGCCATGCATTTCAGTTACAGCTCCTCGAGTGGCCCTGAGAAATAACATATCCTGATAAAGGTTTGGATATTTCCTTCAACTCGAATCTTGCAGGTATAAGCGCAGCATGAAATGACCCAGTGAAAATCTACTTAGCCTCCTGTTACGGTCGACCGTGAGAAAGAAACCAAAGTCACCCAAAATCTACCTTAATCTCAAGAGACAGTCGATAGTCAAAAGAATCGACTCTAGGAACACTACGGATGTCCTATCCACGACCGGGCACCTAATGTTCTGAAACATTTAGGACTCCATAACGTCGTCACAAAAATTGTCCTGCGAGGCAGCCTTATAACCCGCATCTGTGATCGATCAGTCAACTGTTTGACTTATGGCTCGTTGAACCCACCATCAATCAACGTCACAATATAATTGCCAGAGTTATCAGCTCATGTAGGTGATTACGGACCAAAAAAAATATAATGTAATTCAGTTCACTGTGTGGTGTTCAATATTGTCCATACAACCCACATGAAAAACAGAATATGATAACAAAACGATGATTTTATTAATAGTTTTAATGGAAAAATACAAGTGTCTAATCCATATAAAAACAACTAATACAACTCTAGAAAACGCTTAATTCCCATGGAAATAACGTGCCCTTCATGCTTATCATATCTCAACGGTTTAGTGAGAGGATCTGCGACGTTATCATCCGTAGCAATCTTGTCTATCGCTATCTCCTTTTGTTCCACGTAATCTCTGATCATGTGAGCTTTCCGATGTACACGCCTAGACTTGTTGCTGGACCTAGGCTCCTTAGCCTAGAAGATGGCACCACTATTATCACAATAGATGGTGATCGGGTCATCTGAACTAGGAACTACGGTTAGTCCCTGCAAGAACTGACGCATCCATATAGCTTCCTTAGCAGCCTCTGAAGCAGCATAGTACTCGGACTCAGTCGTAGAATCTGCTATAACATTTTGTTTGGAGCTTTTCCAGCTGACCGCAGCGCCATTAAGAGTAAATACGAATCCAGACTGAGATTTCGAGTCATCTCGTTCCATTTGGAAGCTAGCATCTGCGTAACCGATTGCGCATAGCTTAGCGTCTCCTCCATAAGTCAATACCCAGTCCTTAGTCCTCCGTAGGTACTTAAGGATATTCTTAACGGCTATCCAGTGTGCTTCACCTGGATTGCCTTGGTAACGACTTGTCATACTCAATGCATATGCCATGTCTGGACGTGTGCATATCATGGCATACATGATCGATCCTATAGCCGATGCATAAGGAATCCGACTCATGCGCTGCACTTCTTCCGATGTTTTAGGTGCTTGAGCTTTACTCAAATGCATCCCATAAATCATAGGAAGGTTTCCCTTCTTGGAGTTGGTCATGCTGAACCTCTCAAGAATCTTATCTATATATGACTCCTGACTGAGGGATAACATCCGTCGTGATCTATCTCTGTAGATTCGGATCCCCAAAATTCTTTGTGCCTCACCCAGATCTTTCATCTGGAAATGGTTCTTTCATCTCACTCGACTTGATATATAAGCATGGTTCTCTAGTAGAAAATCACCCTATAGTGTCGAGGCTATCGTGGCGGTTCTTAAAAAACGACACCAAAAGTAGGGTGGAAGATCTATAGTGGCGGTTCCAAGGTAAACTCGCCACCAAAGATGTAGGTGTAAGGGGTTTTTAGTGGCGGTTCTTCCACACAACCGCCACCAAAAGGTCTATAGTGGCGGTTTTTAGATAAAACCGCCACTAAAGGGTACATTTTTTTTTGTCTTTGTAATAAGGCTTTTAGTGGCGGTTCTTTCCAACAACCGCCACCAAAAGGTCTATAGTGGCGGTCTTTAGATAAAACCGCCACTAAAGATCTTTTTTTTTGTCTTTGAAATTAGAGGTTTTGGTGGCGGTTGTTTTCTTAAAACGCCACTAAAAGCCTTAAAATAAACCCTAAAGGACTCATCTCATATACTCCGTACTATCCCAAAATGAAACACATTCCTCAGCCCTCCTCACCTCTTTGCTCCTTCTTCTTCTCCGTCGCCCTCCTCACCTCTCTCCTCAGCCGCCCCATCCTTCTTCTCCTCAGCCGCCCCATCCTTCATCATCATCGTCCTTTGCCGCCGTCATTAACATCATCATAGTCGTCCTCCAGCCGCCGTCTCCACCACCGTCGTCACCACCACTTCGTCCTCGTCTGCTTCTTCTATTCTCTTCACGGTCACCGACAAAGACCACCACCTTATTCACCGCGCCACCACTACCTTCTTCTTCTTCCGCCGGTAGCAGCACCACTGCACTCTTCTTCTTCTTCCGCCGATTTGTCACCGCGCCACCACCAACGATTCAATTCGTCGGTTTCGTCTCGAATTCATCGTATTTGTCGAGCATTAGTGTGATTAACTAGTAATTGAAGGTAATGTCGTTCTTTTTTTTAGTCTTAATTCGATTTCTTTTTCAATCGACCTAACCCTAGAAATTGGGGCTTTTTGATTAAAGTCAGTTTCTTATAGTTTAAGATGACGATTAGTTCGTTTATGAGGGGTTAAGTAATGATAATATCGTCACATGTAGTGTGTGAATTTGTGGAAAAAGCTACCGACGGTTTTCCTCGTTTACAATGTTAAGTTCACATGTAGTAACGATTAGTTCGTTTATGACGATTTGTTTTTTTCTTCGACAGAGGAGGATGAGAAGAACTCGCCATTTCTTGTGAGGCACATAAAGTACTAATTTTAATTTCCTTTTCCTAATTTTATCATCGCAAAACCCTAGATCTATGTTTTCCTATGTTTTTCGTTGATATATGTTGCGTATTTGATGCACTGTTTTGTTACTTTGCGTATTTGATGCACTGTTTTTGGGTTGGGTTAATGTCGGGTTTCAAATTCGGGTTGGGTCTGGGTCAAGTCAAATTGATTTGGGTTTTGATGTTTTATTAAGCGATTCTTGTGACGTAAATGGACGGTTTCGAGTCTGACACAAAGGTGGTAGTCATCGCTGCGACCAACAGACCTGAAGCGCTGGATCAGGCTTGGCATACATATTAGGTTGTGTCAAGCTTGTGTTTGTATTAGCACAATCACATAAACGGGTCATGTCACCGTTGAGTATGTCTAAATTTTATTTATGTGTCCGTGGATTACGATAATGTAGTGTTGATTGAGTAAATAGGTTAGTTTTGTTAGTTTTGCGTTCTAAGAGTTCAACCCTAAGCCGACCGAGTTAAATTTCTTACACATGTGGGTCATAAAGGCTCAACCCCAACCCAAAAATAGGACTTTTTACAATGTTACCGCCTTCATATTTGCTTTCCTTTGATGACGTATAGGTGGTGAAGCGGTGTCACGAGAAGATATAATGGAAGCCATCGAAAGAGCCAAGTTCGGCATCAACAACAAGACGAGTCCAAGCATGATCAGTAAGGAGCTCGGAAAACTGTTCCCGTGGATGCCGTCGTTGATGGGTAAGTCCGACTCGAAAACGGACGGGTTTCAAAGGCCCTTGGGTTATCAATCTTTAAGCTCATGAAACATGTCTATGCTCTTTAAGTACTACCACTTTTACAAGAAGTTTGCATTTTGGCCCAATGTTTTCATTACTACTCCGTATCTTTTTTCTAAAGTAAAATCCACTTCGGTGTCTACGTTGATGATGGAATGAGTGTGCTTTGTGAAACGGTTTTACAATAATTTGTCGACAAATCATACCGTGATTTATGTTGAAAGTTTTTCTTGTACTTGTCCAATGATCTTCAAAATTGTTATAGTTAAAAATAAGACTAATCGAATAAATTTGCTTCTGAAGTTAAAAATATGTAAGTATTACATTTAGATAGTTAACATGGCTAATTCTTGAAGTTTCTACCAATAACTCTTTTACTTACATGGCTTACGGATAAGTATTACATGACTGAGTGTATGTGTGCTCATGTGTTGTTCCATTGTTTTGTTATCGCTAAGCTTGAATTAATGAAAGGAATTGAGTTGATGACATGTGTAGTGTCCATATTGTGAGTTGTGTATGTTCGCACTGTTTTGTTACTTTGCGAGTGCATTATTAATATCATATTTTGTAATTTATTGTAGTACATAACTGTAAAAAAAGATGGGGGTTGAATTGATTATGCTTATGATTTCTTTCTTTCTTTCTTAGTTAGGCTTATGCTTATGCTTATGATTTACTCCGTATTTGATTTGATTTGATTTTGATTTGCTTTTGATTTGATTTGTGGCAAGGATGGTGTAAAGCTGAGGGGTGCTCCCGTGGTACCCAATTATCGCAAAATTAGGGGTGACAGTAACAGTAGCAAAAGTAACATGAGCAAGAGTAACAGCAGCAGCAAGAGTAACTCCTTTTATCTCCTTTTTTGCCAGCTTAACTTCTCTCCCCTCTTCCTTGGGTTCCCTCACTTCTTTGCCTTCATGTTTCTAGTAATCAACTCTCCACCATTCCCATCCTAATACGTCATCTTACTCGCTTGCAGATCTTAAAACTTGACAACAATAGGTATGCTATCCCCTTCCTTCATTTCTTGCCAACATCAGTCATTCATATTCACATTATAACATGAAGTAGAGTGCCTTTGGTTGAGATATGATATGCATGGGCTTCATTTATATGTGTGAGAATGTAGATGCTGCCCGGTTTCTAAATGGTGTGTTTTGACTAGTGAAGTTTCTTGTCAAGGTTATTTTACTATTGTTATGATATGCTTGCACTTGTGAATTGTGGCGATGTTGCGAGTAAATTGTGTGTGAAGATGAAGTTGTGCTTGTAAGTGTGTATAATGATGTATGAATGGTTAAAGTATGTGGTTGTATGTGGACTGCCTGCAATAACTCAAGCAGATTAAGAAAATGAAACAACCTAGATTAGAGCACAAAGAATAGGCTGCGTAGAAGTAGTCGAATGAGAAGTTCCATTGGTTGGGCATCCTCACACAATACTTTTCAGAATTCTGTATCAACGAAGGGATAGCATACATCAATAAATGGTCGGAAAAATGCTAAAAGCTGTTAAAAATGGATCTCATGTGCTGTAGTTCATACGCTTAGACTTTGTTTAGTTGCACCATTGATAATCCTAAACGTGACCATGTTTTTGTTTTGTGTTTGTAGGTGGTTTTGTGAAGAATGACGAAAAACTGCTCTGTTTGACATTCTCACGGATTAGCTTAGAGAAAAAGTTTTGTAGTGTATGTATGTTTGCAAATTATTGTTGTTTCTTAGATATATTTGGAGTAAACTTAAAATATTGAATCGTTTTGTTGCTTACGTAATAATAATAATGTACGATGTTTTCAAAAAATTTGGTGTATTGTGGGATGTGGTGTGTTGTCGGATGTGGTACGTGCAGGAACGAATTCATATGTGTATCGTCAAATTTAGACGAGGTCATGGCGAATTTTTTTCGTATTAAAAAAATAATAATAATAACATACAGTGGCGGTGGTAGCTTAAAACCGCCACTAAAAGTCTAAAATATGACACTTTTGTACAACTTTTAGTGGCGGTTGTAGCTTAGAACCGCCACCAAAAGGTCCTTTTAGTGGCGGTTCTAAGCTACAACCTCCACTAAAAGTTGTACAAAAGTGTCATATTTTAGACTTTTAGTGGCGGTTGTAGCTTAGAACCGCCACCAAAAGGTCCTTTTAGTGCCGGTTCTAAGCAACACCCGCCACTAAAAGTTGTTCAAAAATGTCATATTTTAGACTTTTAGTGGCGGTTGTATCTTAGAACCGCCACTAGCAGTACTTTTTAGTGGCGGTTCTAAGCTACAACCGCCACTAAAAGCTCTTCAAAAGAGTCATATTCAAGACTTTTAGTGGCGGTTTTTCCAAAGAACCGCCACTAAAAGGGAGGCCTTTTGGTGGCGATTTTTTTACAACCGCCACTAAAACTATACGACCCCCACATACACGTCGCTCCAAAACCGCCACTAAAGGGTGTTTACAACCGCCACTAAAGGGTGTTTTTCTACTAGTGGTTCCTCGACCAATCGAGTGAATCCATTCTCTTTTATCACCTGGTCGAAATGATGATTCCAACTCCGAGAAGCCTGCCTAAGTCTATATATGGAACGCTTAAGTTTGCATACCTTCTTAGTATTTGTAGGATCAATGAAACCTTTGGGTTGTACCATGTACAACTCTTCCTCCAAATAACCGTTTAAGAAGGCGGTTTTAACATCCATTTGCCAAATTTCATAATCATGAAAAGCGACAATCGCTATGATTATCCGAATGGAACGCAGTATGACTACGGGTGCAAAAATTTCATCATAGTGCAACCCTTGCACTTGAGTGAAACTTTTTGCCACTAGTCGTGCCTTGTATATATCTAGTTGTCCTTCTACAGAATGCTTTATCTTAAAAAGCCATTTGCACTGAAGACGCCGAACCTTATCAGGTAAGTCAACCAGATCCCATAGATTATTCTCATACATAGAGTCCATCTCGGATTGCATGGCCTCAAGCCATAGCTTTGAGTCGGAACATGTCATGGCACCTTTATAGGTAGCGGGTTCGTTACTCTCTATGAGTAAAACGTCATCTCTTTCATTCTCCTCGACCATACCAATGTATCTGTCTGGAGGAATGGAGACTCTACCCGACCTCCTGGGTTCCAAAGGAATAGTAACCGCAGCCGATGATGAAGGAACAGGTTCCTCCATTGGTTGCTTGGTTGTTGGTTCTGGAATCTCCGACAGATCGAAGGTTCTACTACTTGTCTTATTCTCGAGAAACTATTTCTTCAAAAACTTCGCACTAGCCGCAACAAAAACTCGGTGTTCGGTAGGCGAATAAAAGTAGTGACCAAACATCCCTTTTATATAACCAATAAAGTATGTCTTGACCGATCGCGGGCCGAGCTTATACTCGTGTCTCCACTTGACATAAGCCTCGCAGCCCCAAACCCGAATAACGGACAAGTTAGGGACCGATCCCTTCCATAGTTCATATGGAGTCTTGTCTACAGCTTTAGACGGACTTCGGTTAAGTATTAGAGCAGCTGACAAAAGAGCATAACCCCACAATGAGTCAGGTACAACCATGTGACTCATCATGAACCATATGTTCGATTTCTACGTTCGGACACACCATTCAATTGTGGTGTTCCAGGTGGAGTTAACTGTAGTACTATTCCACAGTCTTTAAGGTGTTGATCAAACTCATTCGAAAGATACTCGCCACCACGATCTGAACGCAGTGCTTTATTCTTTCTATCCAGTTGGTTTTCAACCTTATTCTGGAATTCCTTGAACTTGTCAAAGGACTCACTTTTATGGTTCATTAAGTAGACATAACCATATCTACTCAAATCGTCCGTGAAAGTGATAAAATACCTATAGCCATCTCTAGCGTTGATTGACATAGGTCCACACACATCACTATGTATGAGTCCTAATAGGTCAACAGCGCGCATTCTAACACCTTTGAAGGAAATTCGAGTCATTTTGCCTATGAGACATGATTCACACGTGCCAAAAGATTCATAGTTAAATGGTGAGATACACCCATTATCAATGAGCTTTTTCACGCGTTTTTCATTTATGTGTCCCATACGGCAATGCCATAGATAGGTTTGATCTTTGTCCCCAACTTTTGCTTTCTTATTATTCACATGCAATATATCTGTGGTTTGATCTAAAACATAAATCCCATTTATAGAAACTGCTTTGCCATAAATCATATCGTTTAAAGAGAAAATACAGCTATTATCCTTTATTGTAAACGAAAATCCGTCTTTATTAAGTACGGAAACAGAAATAATGTTTTTAGATAAACTAGGTACATAGTAACAATTATTCAGAAATAACTCAAATCCACTCGGGAGTTGGATTACATATGTTCCTACTAAGACGGCAACAACTCTTGCTCCATTCCCCACCCGCAGGTCTACATCACCCTTTGCGAGAGTTTTGATGTTTCTTAGGCCCTGCAGATGATTACACAGATGAGAACCACAACCAGTATCAAGTACCCAAGTTCCGAAACTTGCATGGTTAATCTCAATCATATGAATAAAAGATGACATACCAATAGGAGAGACGCGTCCTGATTTTATGTCCTCAGCATACACGGGACAGTTTCGTCTCCAATGCCCAGTCTTGTGGCAATGGTGACACTCCACGCTATCTTTGCTCTTTTTCTTGCCTTGTGAGCTACCGCTAGACTCACCAGGCCCACTCTTGATATTTCTCGGCTTCTTGAACTTTGGCTTCCCTACAGCTAGGTCCTATATGCCTACCGACGAAGAAGGGGTTCATAGTAGTTTTCCCTATAAAGACTAATCTCAATTTTAGATTTAGAGGAAAGTCCCATCATCCTTTTTAATTCATTTTAAGTGAACGAAAACTAGCAATACGAGAATGATTTAAACTAAGGTGATGGCTTTATAAACGAGTGACATCGGTATGTCTATGATGAAAATGCAAACTATATGAGTCATTTTTCATGCAATATTAGGTGGTTTGGTTTAGGCGGAATATGATGCAATTATCTAACAAGCAAACATCGCAACGAGAATGGGAAAAGAACGCAAAATCAAAAACACCTAGTGTGGCCTATCCTACCAAAGTAAACAAAAATACAAGTTGGAATCCATCCTTGGACCCTAGAAGCTTGTCTTTGATGTTCCATCTTGGTTTGGTCCATATAGCGGGAGTGAGCCATCCGATCTCCATCTTCAATCTTGAGTCTTCTCAAATTACAATTAAAATTACAAATGCAAACCTATTTACTTTCTAATTTCAAAAATAACTCCAAAAATATTATTACAAGAGGGGAGATACGAGATCTCAATATACAACCAAGACTATGTTTCCATCATTACGAAAACATAATCTACTAAGGCCACACTAGTAAATTACAACCTTTAGTACCTTGTTTAATTACTGGGCCTCAATTTTTATTTTTCCTAAAAGTGTGTTGCATTCTGCTATTTGTAGGAACTTTTTATGGGATGGTGAGCTAGAGCAGAGGAGAATTCCTAGCATAGCGTGGGAGAGAGTTTGTAAACCAAAAAAGGAAGGAGGACTTGGTCTTAAGGATAGATGGAATAATGCAGCTGTTGGTAAACTAGTATGGTGGTTGGTCAGCAAGGCAGATAGTTTGTGGATCAAATGGGTCAATCATGTGTATATGAAGGGAAGGGATGTGATGGAGTATGAAGTTAAGGCTATGGATTGTTGGTACTGGAAGAAGGTGATGAGGGTGAGAGACTTATTGAGGCCTGGTTTTGAAGCTGGTATGTGGTCTGATGAACAGCAGGAGTACACAATCAGGAAGGGTTATGCATGGTTGTCTCCAACTGGGGACAAGGTGGACTGGTACAAGAAGCTCTGGAGCTGTAAGGGCATTCCAATGCATATGTTCTTAACCTGGATGGTTCAGCAGGATGGGTTGAAACTAAAGACCAGATTGTTCAGGTATGGTGTAATAGAAGATCAGTTTTGCTGTCTTTGTGGGTGTCAAATTGAAGATAAGGTGCATCTGTTTCAACTGTGTGTTTTTGTTATTCGAATCTGGAGGATGTTAGCAGATTGGTTAGGCTTTAGGTATGACGAAGGTGATAATCTTTGGGAGATGAGGATGTCTCGTCGATGGCCTAAATTGAAAAGAAGGTTAGTTAATTTAGCTATTATGGCTGGTTATTATTATGTTTAGGAACAAAGAAACAAAGCGTGGATAAAACTTATGGTAGAGAGACCGGATTTTGTAGTGAGGAGAATTGTATCGACTTTTATCATGTACAGGTAGAGACGTAGAGTAATTGGTCAGTTGTTGATAAGGAATGGTGGAATGGTCGGATGTAAAGAAACGATAATGTATATGATTTGATATGAATGACAAGCTTACATTTTAGCCAAAAAAAAACCTTTTGTACAAAATAATTCGAAAAATTAAACCATTCAAACAACATTCAACTAAACAAGATTAATTATTATTAATCCAAACCACCTTTTAACAAGATCAACATTATTTGAGAATTCCTCAATTGCACACATCAATTTTAATCTATCATAATCCACTTTAATCCATATTATCAAGTATAACATATTACCGGTTTAATAAAAATTTAAAAAACCAATTTCTTTTTTCAAAAAATCGAAACAAATTTTCAAAGTTTTGTTTTAGGTCAATCTTAAATTGAACAGTTTTAATTCGAACATGCTTATATTGACTAGATTGGTACAAAACAAGCAATATCTAATCTTTATTAAACATTGATGTACAAGTTAGATGATTCAAATTAACCTTTTAACATGAATATCTAAATCAATTTATACCAATAATATAAAGCAATAATTAATGTTCATTAACATTCATCTCAATGATCCATCTATGTCCTAATTCAATCAATATTGAATCATAACATTAACAAGTTCATATATTATCATCTTAACCTTTTAAATTAACAATATATGAATTAAATTGGACCAAAAATAAAGAAAAAACACACGGCACACCAAATTTAAAATCTGGCCGAAAATATTTATGTAAAAAAAACCGTTTTTTTTACTTATGTTTTTAAACTTATACAAGTTCAATTTTTATGAAAATCATATAAACAATTTCATAGCCCTAAGGCTCTGATACCACTAGTGGGAGTATATCAGTATACAGGCCCTTTAATCATCCAGGATTATAATGAAACTTATTCTATATGATTAATGGTCATAAAAGAAATTGCATAAATAAACAAAAGATTAAGAAAACAACCTTTAGTCCTTGCGTAATGGCCTAAGATTGAATATCAAGAAGCTTGATATCTCCTAATAGTTGCACCCAAGATTGCTCAAGATATGCCTTGATTTTTGCTAGAAATCCTTTTAGAGAGAAAACTGATTTTCTTGAATTTGTGTATGTGAATTATATTGAATCAATTAGAGAATTAGGTTGAGCCAAAACTCTCCCATATATAGTCTCAAAATTTCGGCCCCTATGTAGCTTTTGGGGAGTAATTTTACTTTCCAAAAACCAATTCCTTGTTGACCAAGGAGTCAAAGAGCAATAAGACTCTTTACTCTTCGTTTCCTTTAGCTTTATAATATAATATAATATTACTAGTGTCATAATTATGATCCACTATAACATATCATTAAATATAAATATCCATATATTTATAATTTGCTAATTAATTATAACAGTTTATGTTTAATTAGCTTATATTATATTCAATAATTAAATATAACATTTTATATTCAATTTACGAATTACTATTAATTCGTCTCAGCTAATATTATTTAATCCTTATTAAATGGCCGCGTCATTTTCACACTTGACTAACATTTTAGTCAAAAACACCGACTAAACTTTTAGTCTAATTATTAAGGCATCAATATGATTATTTTCTCAAATAATCACATTTCTTAAACACATCCTTTAGGTGCGACTTTTAGGGACCAGTTGATCACCGCCATCTGTATGACAATAACGTCAAACTTATCTTGCAAGCCAACCGTTATTGATAAACGTTAATCAACTGATTACAATACAAAATGTACCCTGTGAACCTATAGAGGTTTATTTATGTTATTTCACTAACTGTGGAGGACACTAACTCCAACAATAAACAACGACCTAAAAATTTCCGTTGTTAAATCTTTAGGCGCCAAATCAAACTCATCACTAAAAACATCGAAAAAACAACTATAAACAACGGGTGATTTATAAATAACGGTTTTTATAAAAAATGTGTTGTTTTTGAGCTAGACTTTAAATAACGATTTCGTAGTAAAAAACCGTTATTTTTAATTGGACATAAAAAAACGGTTTTTTGGATAAAACCGTTTTTTTACTTTGTTTTAAATAACGGGTTTTTCAATAAAAACCGTTATATTTGACCTAAGATTAAAAAAAATGGTTGTGCAAATTTTTCGTTGTTTTTAATGTGTACTTTAAATAATGTTTTACAAGTAAACTGTTACTATTAATTAAAAACCAAAAAATCAAAAGTTTTCAATACTAAACCATTTTAAAATTTTCAATATATGTATCCTAAATTTTTTATCTAAAAAGCTATGTACTTTTTACCAATATAAATAAAAGAAATATTTGTCGAATTTGGTAACAAAATTGAAATAAGGAAATTAAATGGTTTTAATTTTTAGAATTATTTATACTATTTCAGGTTATATTAAATTCTTATTCTAATTCTAATTATAATTGTAATACTAATTCTAATACTAATTATAATACTAAAAATTCTAATTAAATTAAAAGTCTATAAATTTTAGTATATAAACAATATTTAGATTTATATAATATTTACTAAGGATTTTATATACGAACTAATTTTATTGCCTTATTTATACTAAATAATTTTGTTTCTTAGCTTATATTTATTATAGTATAATTCTAATTCTCATACTTATATAATTCTAATTCTCATACTTATATTATAAACAAAATCTAAAAAAAATACAATTAAAAACAATTTAAATCGGTTATTTATGAAAAACCGTTTTTAAAAGTAAACTTTAAAAAACCATTTTTTAGTAAAAATCGTTTTTAAAAAGATACTTTTTAAAACGGTTATTTCCTAAATAACCGTTTTATTTGAGTATTTTTAAAATTTTTGAGGGGATTAAATTTTTTAATAAGAGAAGTAAACGTTTTTTTTTTACTCTCTTAATTTTCATTCTGCTCGTTTCACGAAACATATTCTCTCAAACTCCATCTTCATCAATCATTCTCATTTTTTTTCCAAGTAAATACATTATCAATTTCTCCCAAACTTCATATTCTTCATTGATTTTTTGTTTTCTCTTTTAGTACTCTATTCACAATATATTTGACGTTTGAAATATTTGAAGTTGGTTCAAACCCTAATTGATGAGTTACTAATAACAGGTTCGTTATCTCGTTTTTTTCATTAATTTCACTACTATTTTATGTAAGTACGTCATGTTGTTGTTGTTGTTGTTGTTGTTCTTTTTCTTCTTCTTGTTGTTGTTGGTTAAAACCCTAATTGATGTTGTTGTAGTTGTTGTTGTTGTTGTTGTTGTTGTTGTTGTTGTTGTTGTTGTTGTTGTTGTTGTTGTTGTTGTTGTTGTTGTTACGTTGTTGTTGTTGTTACGTTGTTGTTGTTGTTACGTTGTTGTTGTTGTTAAAAAATGTTGATTAAATTGTCATGTATTTTGACAAATTATTTTGATAAGTTGATTTTTTTTTTTTTTTTTTTCATGGTTGTTCATGGTGGTTGAAGGTGAGTTATGGTGGGGATGAGTCATGATGGGGGTGACGGTGTGGGCGCGGTGGTTGAAGCATAGTCGTGGGTCTGGGCCGAGAGGTCGTGGGTCATGGTGTGTTTGGGCTGACTGGTGGTTTGCGACAGATCTAGGCCGAGTGGAGGTGGGTCGTGTTGCTGGGTTGAGGTGGTGGGGGTGGTTAGGGTTTGAGGGGTAGGTATGGTTTTGTTATTATTATTTCTTATTTTTTATTATTATTTTATTTTATTGTTCTAAGAACGTCCAGCGGTCGGGATGGGCAGAGAGGGTCAATAAGTGGTAATTTTATGTTGGATTGCGGTGGTTGACAATACTTGTAATATTTAGTGTTTGAGTTTATAATTAGAGACGGGGACGTAGCTCGTAGCAATTCTCACCTAGGGCCGTAATCTTATATCACAATGTATAGATTTGATTAAGTCTCGAGTCTCAACAGATACATAAATGAAAATATTAGCGTCAAATTCACACCTAGGGACTTTGTTGTTGTTGTTGTTGTTGTTGTTGTTACGTTGTTGTTGTTGTTGTTGTTGTTGTTGTTGTTGTTGTTGTTGTTGTTGTTGTTGTTGTTGTTGTTGTTGTTGTTGTTGTAATATGGCTCGACTTTAAAAATTCATAGTATGTAATACGAAGGAGTAATACGGAGTAGTAATATGGAGTTATACGGAGTAATAATATGTTGTTGTTACTACATTGTTATATGGAGTAATACGGCGTTTTGAATTGGAGGTTGGTTTGTTTGCGTCGTAAAACTTTAAAAGGGCCAAAACACCCTTTTAGAGGCCTTTTTTGAAAAAGTATTCGGACGTCAAAGCCCCTTGCCCATTGCGTAGATCTCAAAAAGTTAAGCAGTTTGAAAAAAACAATTGCCCCAATCGGACACTCTAGCGCAAAGTTATGGCCGTTTGAAGTTTTGACAAACGATAACCTCCTACCAACTTTGATGGCCCATTCCTTGGTCACCGCCAATCGGAATACAAATCCGTTTTCACCTACAAAAAGATCCCGCTGCACTCTACCTTACTTACGTGTTCAAGGGACGGTGGGTCCGCCGATAGCGTTGGTTCCGATGGCTTAAACTACGATGGTTAGATTAAGCTTTCAAGTATCTATTTTACTATTACGCACTAAGATAATTATATATTTTTTCTTTTTGTAGTATATCGCTAAAAATTCACCTGGAACATCATATACGGCGCATGAAATTGACGAGGAATGAGATATGCGCGAAAAATTTGTATTTAGCTATTTAAAGAGGCAAGTATCTTAGCTTTTGTAAACGATTTGTTGTTGTTTTTATAATACTACGTAACCTATGCAAACGAATCTTAGTATTATAAAAATATATATTATTATTGTTGAATAAGTACGGATTGAGTTTTTTGCAGGAATAATCAAGGGGTATTCAATTTTCATTTTCGTTTGCATAGGTTACGTCGTTTAAGGTGGATTTTTAGCGATATACAACAAAAAGAAATTTTTTGATAATTTATATAAATTGTATCTAGAAATTGTATTTTGATAATTTATATAAATTGTATTTGGATAATTTATATAAATTGTATTTGGATAATTTATATGTAATTATAGCAATTTCGTAATTTTTTTTTTTTAAAAAAACATTAAACTTTTTATAACGGTTTTTTTAGAAAACCGTTTTTTTTAATAATTAAATATAACGGTATTTTAAAAAAACTGTTTTTTTTAATAATTATTTAAAATGGTTTTTTTAAAAAACCCTTTTTTTTAATAAAAATCGCCTAATTTTTATATCACTTTATTTTTGATATAAATAACGGTTTCGTATATTTTTTTTTGCATTGTTTTTTATTATAAACAACAGCCATGGAAACAACGGGGGTATTTACTATATAAAACGGTTTTTTTGCGCTTTTTTGCGTTTTTTTTGCTTACTTTTGTGCTAGTGTGTTTTTGTGTCTTGTATTGTTGTTGTCTTTGACCTTTGGATCCGGTCCAGGCCTCCTTCGGATGACTACTCCTAGGATGCAATGTATGTCGGTGCAAAATGAATTTTGTGTAAGAAAAAGAAGCTGAGTTGTGGGCAAACTTGTTCTTTTATCGATTTGTTAAAATGTCGTACGTCAAAGACTCGATTGTCCTAGACTGACAGAGATTGACTCGATGCTTAAGACTCGACCCGTATTGAAAACATTGCAAGCCGCTTAATGTGGTCCGCGAGACCGTCGTTGGTGCCTTGATGGATGCTTTGCTGGATGCTCGAGACGCGCATGTCTCAAATGTGGTTTATGCTTCCGTCGAGACTCGGTTCACGTATAGGTAGATTCGACTTTGATCTTGTAAAAGTTTTGTTTTCGACAAAAGCGGGATGATTTGTTAAGTGGAAATGCGTGGTCACATTTCGGCTCAATGCAAAAGATGTTTTGAGATCGAATCCGATAAGCCCGTGTTAACGGTGTGTCATTATGGGCTTGTCTTTGGATTACGATGAAAGCGTAAGTCGATTCGGAGTAGCGATAGGCTATTGAATCGAGGATGTTTGAAAATGCGATTAAGACGGTTATGCTCGTTTTCATGCATTTTGTTTGAAGAAGGGTTAGATTGAAGCGACTATGAGCCACGTGGTCTAACCGTGAAGAAACCGTGGGATGATGCTAGTTCATTCCCCGGTTGTGTTGTTTCGTGAAAGAGAGATGCTTCGATTAAAATGGTGGTAGGCCATTTGAACCGTAGATTTCGAAAAATGCTTATTTCGAAGGAGATGTTAAAAGGCCGTGAGCCGCTTGATTTGCTTTTAAGAAGAGGTCCACGAGAATGAGTTACCACTCTCGGGTTTGAAAATGCCTTATAATAAATGGGTTACAATGACCGCGAGTCAAGTGCTTCATTTACGTTTTGAAATTATCACAGGAATAAAGTGATTATTCTTGGATGCTTTGAAGAGATTGCTTGTGTGGGTTAAACCATCATGACTATGGGTCATTTGGTTCGAGAGAAGGATTTTTGAAAAATGGTATTTCAAAAATGTGATGAGGATTTTGTGAAAACAGTTTGTCGTGCTTTAACAAAATGTTTGGGAGGTGTTTGAGCTAGAGACGCGTTGACACGTTTCCGACTCAATGCTTGAAGAGTTCCGATTGAATTCGATTGGCCCGAAATAACGGTATGTCGTTGTGGGCCTATCGTAGGATTGCGATAGAATTGTTTGGAGTGAACCCGTGTTAGCGATAGGCTAGTTCAGTAGGATTTGGGCAGGTTTGTACGTCCACATTCTTTTTGCTTAAGAGGAATTGGGTCGAGATGATTATGGGCCATTCGAACTAATGAAAAATCCACAAGATTGGGCTTGGCCATTCTCGGGTTTTGCTTGCTTGTAAAAGATTATGTTTATTGAATCAGGCCGACTTTGGTTCGTTTGGCCCAATGAGATTTGCAAAGTGCTTTATTTGAAAGTTGAGAAGGCCCGGGGCCGCATAAAGTCCAACAAGAATATTGTGTAATTCTTGGGTTTGGGCTTGTGAAAGTGTTTTGCTAGAAATTGGCATTCGATGACCGCGAGTCATGTAATCCATTGACGTTTTTGTAAGGTCTCAGGAATGTAGTGATTATTTGATGTGTCGTCTATTTATATGCTTATAGCCCCCTTGTCATTAGCAATTCCTTGCGTTTCCCGTGCTTTTACTTGCATTTCGCTTCCTATTACTCTCCGTTTTGGCCCTGCTGCATTTTTGTGTCTATTTTGTAGGTAAACGCGCTAATTTGGAGTTTAGGATGCTGGTCGGGAAGTTTCGTGAAGTTTCGTTAAGTTTCGTGGTGTTTCGAGTTCGTTTCGTGCAGTTTCGGTTGCGTACGAGCCACGTTTTAGTGTTTGAAGGTGTTCCGAGACCTTGGGACGGGATTTGAAGCTCACATGATCAATATTGACCTCGTCCCTACCCCTTGGGACGACCTAGGCCTCATCCCTATGCCTTGGGACGACATAGAAGTGAAATAAAACAAAGGAAAGGAAGGTGCAAAATGAAGAACTTTTCAGAACACCACGAGATGAGCTTCCAGTGGCTCAGGGATGCTGCTACTGTAGGGATCTCATCCCATTCACTAATCAAATATTAGTGTAAATCAAATTACTCTAATTTGATGAGCAAGATCTATGTGGTTACATAGATACTTTGTTATAAGTTTGTAGAAATTTATACCTTTCTTTTAGAGGAAAAATGGGCGCAAAACTAGAACTCCTTTCTAGTTTTGTTTCTTGAGCTTAAGTTTAGGATGATCCTCCAAAACCCGAGTTACCAAAATAGGAAACCTCCTCTTAGTTGCACCCAAGAACAACTTCCAAATACTACTAGAGATTTAGACTAGAAATCACTAATAGTCACTTGATAATATGTAATATTACTATTACTAACACTTAGCAATACTTTTGTAATATTAATATTAGAATAGAGGTTTTGAGAGAGTTAGAGAGTGGAAGAGTGTGTAGAGAAATGCATACATACTTTGCTCTTTCTTATTATGCTATTATATAGACAAAATGAGAAAAGCCAAAGTGTGTATTACACTCCTAAGAGACCGGCCACCCTATTGCATGGAGGAAGGGAAAAGTTTTCTCATTGTAAAGAACAATTGCAAGCTATGTCATCATTATGTTAAAGCATGCAAAGGAGAACAAAAGCAAAAGATAAAAAGGAATCTTTTCCCCCTCCTTCTCCTTGCTTTGGACGGTTTAAGGGGCCTCATTATGGGTCCAATTTGTTTTCAATATTTGTCCCACAAATAATTATAATTTATCACTTAATCATCTAATATGATAAAGTACAAATTATCAAATTGAACTCACAACTCTTCTTTAACATATATGTACACTTACACATATTTAAGAATTGTACTTTTACTAATCTCATTAGTAAAATGTACATGATTAGTGAATTAACAGTTAATCACTAATTCTCATCTCCTCTAATAATTTTATCGATATAAAATTCAATCATCCGAGTTCACAACTCGATTTCTCTCTAAATTAATTTACTGACTAACCGTTAGTCAATTTATCAAGTTATTAATCTAATCGTATCTTATACAATTAATTAGCTTAAATATTTGGAGTATGTTCCTATAGGTGTGACTTAAAGGGATCAATTGATTACCGCCGTTCTCACGACAATAACGTCAAACTCTAGTCAGCCAACTATTATTGATTTACGTTAATCAATTGACAATAATTCAGGATTATCCCCATGTATTCCTTAATTGAGATTTATTAAGTAATCACACTATTGTGGAGGACACTTACTCCAACAATCTCCCACTTGTCCGAGACAAGTTGTGCGTTACCAATTCTCATTTCCGTTTCACATCTCCCACTCAATGCAAGGTGTCTTACAGGTCGTACTTGCTTTCATAAGATATATATCATGAGTGGTTTCCTCGATAAGGAGAGTATCTGTCTGACCGGAGAATCTACCGTAGATTCTTACCGAGCGTGGCCACGCATTTTCAGCGACTACTCCTCGAGTGGCCCAAAGATGTTTTACCCTGACGAGGGTGGACATTTCCCTTCCACTCGATTGTACTGTATAATGCAGATCACCATGACCCCAAAGATGTCCTTATAACCCCCTTTCACGGCATGGCTTAGGACAAAAATGAAAGTCACTCGGAAACTGCACCGACTCAGACAATCAGTTTCCAGTCAAAGAATCGACTCAAAGGAATACTATAGAAATTCCCACCACGACCAGGTTTCAATCTCATTGAAAAAGAATTCTATAAGCGTCACTGTCCGACAGAGTGTCTCATAGTCTGTCTATGCAAACGATCAGTCATCACTATGACTCCATGGTGTTGAACCCACCATCGATCGACTTGCAATCTAGTCTCTTCGAGACGTCACCTCATATGAGAGACTAGGGACCAAGTACTTAGTTTATGCCGTTCACTTGAATATGTTCAAAGTTGTCACACAATTATTCGGATAAACAAAGTATGCATTCAATAATGACTTAAGATAAAAACAATGAATGTTATTTTCATATATGTAATAGGATACATCATTCAATTACGTATTACGAAACTAAAGGAAATATGGCATACGCCGCAACCCCATGGAGGCGGTGTGCGCGTCATGCTTAGCCCTCGAAAGGGGCTTGGTTAAAGGATCAGCGACATTATCGTCTGTCCCAACCTTACAAAGATCAATTTCCTTCCTTTCCACATTATCTCTAATAACGTGGTATTTTCTCAAAACGTGTCTAGACTTGTTACTAGACTTGGGCTCCTTCGCTTGGAAAATAGCCCCACTATTATCACAATATATAGTGATTGGATCCACGGCACTAGGGACTACTTTTAGTCCATCCAAGAATTGCCGAATCCACACAGCTTCTTTAGCAGCTTTAGATGCCGCCAAATATTCAGCTTCCGTTGTAGAATCCGCAGTGACACTCTGTTTGAAGCTCTTCTAACAAACAGCTCCTCCATTCAACATAAAGACATAGCCGGATTGGGATTTTAAATCATCCCCATCAGTTTGAAAACTTGCATCCGTGCAACCCTTTACACGCAGCTCAAGTTCTCCTCCAAACACTAGAAACGAATCCTTAGTTCTTCTCAAGTACTTAAGGATGTTCTTTACAGCTGTCCAGTGACTCTCACCGGGATTAGCTTGATACCGGCTCGTCATGCTCAAAGCGAAAGCGACATCGGGACGAGTACACATCATAGCATACATGATTGATCCTACAGCGGAAGCATAATTGATCAATTTCATGCGTTCAATTTCCGCAGGAGTCGTAGGACATTGAGATTTCTTCAATGTTATTCCTACACTCATCGGAAGAAAGCCTCTCTTGGAGTCTTTCATATTGAACCTATCAAGAATCTTATCGATATAAGTTTCTTGACTTAATGCTAGTATCCTTTTGGATCTATCTCTATAGATCCGGATACCTAAGATGTGTTGTGCCTCTCCCAAGTCCTTCATTTGGAAATGGTTTCCCAATTCCACCTTTACCGAATTCAAACTTGGAATATCATTTCCAATCAGTAGTATGTCATCCACATACAAAACAAGGAAGGTTACTTTGCTCCCACTAAACTTCATGTATAAACAAGGTTCCTCGGTACTACGAGCGAATCCCTTTTGTTTAATAACATGATCGAGTCTATGATTCCAACTCCTTGATGCTTGCTTAAGACCATAAATGGATCTCTTAAGATTGCATACTTTTTTAGGGTTGGATGTATCTATAAAACCTTCAGGTTGTGTCATGTACACTTCCTCTTCTAGAATCTCATTCAAGAAGGCGGTTTTTACATCCATTTGCCATATCTCATAGTCATGAAATGCGGCAACTGCTAAGATTATCCTTATGGATCGAAACATTGCAACCGGTGCAAAGGTTTCATCATAATGAATACCTTGGACTTGTGAAAAGCCTTTTGCCACCAATCTAGCTTTATAAACATCTATATGTTTATCTATGCCGAGTTTGATTTTGAATATCCATTTACACTGAAGAGGTCTCACTCCTTCAGGTAAATCTACCAAGTCCCAAACTTGGTTCTCGTACATAGAATCCATTTCGGATTTCATGGCCTCAAGCCATTGTTCGGAGTTGGGGCTACTAATAGCCGCCTTGTAGGTTGAGGGTTCGTTGCTTTCGAATAACAACAAATCACCCTCCTCCTCGATGTTACCGAGGTAACGGTCAGGTTGATGACTAATTCTTCCTGACCTCCTAGGGATTACAACCGTGTCAGAAGATGAGGGAACGGTTTCCACATCTTCAGCTTCGGTTTGTGGCTCTTGAACTTCATCAAGTTCAAATTTTCTCCCACTCTGTTTTTTAGAAATATATTCATTTTCTAGAAAAACAGCATCACGAGCCACAAACACTTTGTTCTCGTGAGGGTTGTAGAAGTAATAACCACAGGTTTCCTTAGGATAACCTACAAAAAGACATTTGTCAGACCTTGGTGCGAGTTTATCGTCAGTTTTATTCTTTTCGAATGCCTCACAACCCCAAATTCTCATGAATGACAAATAGGGAACCTTTCCCATCCATATCTCATATGGTGTCTTATTGGCCGCTTTAGTTGGACTTCGATTTAGTGAGAAAACAGCAGATAATAGCGCAAAGCCCCAAAACGATCCAGGAAGCTCACTTTGACTCATCATAGACCGAACCATGTCGAGTAAGGTTCGGTTTCTCCTTTCTGCAACACCATTCAACTGTGGTGTGCCCGGAGGAGTCCATTGTGATATTATACCACAATTCTTAAGATGTGAATCAAACTCATTACTTAGATATTCGCCACCACGATCCGATCGTAGTGCTTTTATCCTTTTGTTCAATTGGTTCTCAACCTCATTTTGAAATTCTTTAAATTTCTCAAAAGCATCACTTTTATGCCTTATTAAGTAGACATAACCATATCTACTTAAGTCATCGGTAAAAGTAATGAAGTAATGATATCCTCCTCTAGCGGTGATGTTTAATGGACCACACACATCGGTATGTATGAGTCCTAAAACCTCACTTGCTCGTGTCCCTTTACCGCTAAAGGGTTGACGAGTCATCTTGCCTAAGAGGCAAGACTCGCATGTACCATATGATTCGTAATCAAATGGTTTGAGAACCTTGGTCTCAACAAGTCTCTTTATGCGTCTATCGTTTATATGACCTAAACGACAATGCCAAAGGTAGGATTTGTTTGATTCATTCGTTTTGAGCCTCTTGTTCTCGACATGATAAACATCATTAACATCATTTAAAACATAAATACCTCCAATTGAAATAGCATCACCATAAACTATTTCATTAAATGAAAAAGTACAACGGTTGTTCTTAATCACAAAAGAAAAGCCTTCCGCATCTAGTACGGAGACGGAGATAATGTTTTTCGTTAGAGTTGGTACAAAATAACAGTTATTTAAAAGCAACTCTAAACCACTAGCAAGAGAGAGTACAACAGTTGCCACGGAAACGGCCGCTACTCTACCTCCATTGCCCATGTGGAGATCTACATCACCCTTCGCTAGAACTTGCACGTTTCTCATCCCCTGCAAATGATTACAAAGGTGAGATCCACATCCGGTATCTAATACCCATGTAGAAATGCAAGCATGATTGATGTCTATCATATAGAGATTAGAAGGAAGAATACCTTTGGATGTCGCACATCCATCTTTCAAGTCCTTTTTGTACTTGGGACAATTGCGCTTCCAATGACCCACTTCATTGCAATATTTGCAAGTGTCATTGAGAGGTTTTCCCTTGTTGATCTTGGGCTTAGGCTTATGTGGAACACCTTCCACAATAGCCTTGCCCTTACCCTTGCCTTTGGTGGATGACGCTTTCTTGGCCACCTTCCCCTTCTTCACTCCTAGATTCATGTTCTTCATTTTCATGGAGAGAACATCTTTCTTCTCCATTTCATTCACTTCCATATCCCTCTCGGCTTGGACCAAGAGAGCATGAAGTTCATGGTAACTCTTATCCATGTTGTTCATGTTATAGTTTACTCTAAAGTGAGCAAACTTGTTTGGAAGAGAATGAAGAATGCGGTTAATCGCAAGAGCTTTGGATATAGCACACTCTTGACGCTCAAGAGTGTCTATTTGCTCAATCATTTTGAGCACATGAGGACCAACTTTTTGGTTCCTCTCAAGCTTTGCATCGAAAAACCGTACCGCGGCTTCATAAAGCCTAATTTGCGGTGCTTTGGAGAACATAGTTGTCACTCTAGTGAATATCGCATATGCACTTTTTTGAGTGACAAAACGGAGTTTGAGAGTGGGTGCCATGGACCAAATCAAGACGTTTTTCACGTCATAGTCCACTTTCACATACTCATCATAGGTGGCTCGTGCCGCCCCGGATCGAGAAGTGGGTTCGGCGGGTGGTTGATCGGTAAGGTGTTTGAGCACATTGTCGGATGTAGCGGCGCCCCTCATCGTCGAATCCCATTCGACAAAGTTGCTACCGTCATCCTTGAGGATACACTTATCCATCACGGTTCTCAACCATGAATCTTTGCCCAAAATGGGCGCGGGAGTTGATGGTGATGCCATTGCGATTTGAAATAAATAATTCTACAACAAATATGAGGAAATATATAAGCATTCATTGTTCATTACTTACATTTGCTAAAACTCTTTTTAAAACAAATGTTCATTTATATAACGATCTCCCACGAAATTATATAAATGATTCCAAGACTCGTTCTCATATAAAATTAGACATCTCATGTTTCCTTTTATATAAAAACGATAAGTCAACACTTGACTAATTCTACACTAGAATGCTTGGTTGATGATTTCCTTTAAAAATGCATCCATTAGCCCCAAATAACTCTTATTTGGTTGAGTTCAAACCAAATTGACATGGGACTTCCTCCCACTACTTACCCATGGTAACGAGGTTCCACGTTGCGGAGGTCCTCATGAACATGGGGTTCATAGTTGCCACATTTGGAAAGGCTTAATCTCAATTCATTTGTTAAAATGTGGGTGATCTTGTCAATTTTAGTCATAAAAATTCTTTATAAGCGAACTAATTTAAGAATGGCGACCTAAAAAGACAATCATAGTGGGATATCGTGGCATGCATGGCGATTTTGGCATGTAAGCGGAAAAATAAGCAATCAAACAAGGATAAGGCAGCATAAGCATAAACCTAGTATGGCCACCTAAAAATAATTAAAATTTCAAGGAGTTACAAATTGGAAACCAACTCCTTTGGTCCCTCTTCATATGGACTTCATCCATGCACCTCCTTGCAAGCTTTAGAACACTTCTAAGGTTCCATGTTGATCTCCATCGCCAGTTTTCGGTTTACAAATAGTTACAAGTATAAATTACAAATGAATACATAGCAATCCTATTATACATTTATAAAATGAAATAAACTATTAAAATTACAAACCGGCGATACGAGATCGCATTTAATTACAAAACCACACGATATTCCCTTTCATTACGGGCAATATCGGTAAAAATATAACAAACTATGGCCATACTAGTAAGAACAAACATTCATTCAAAAATAAACATTCATCCAAACATGCATAATGAAAAGCTTATAAATAGAAACATGCCAAAATCGCCCTAAACAATAATCGCATTAAATCGTTCAAAACCGGTCTCATTTTTAATAGATTAATCTTATATTAATCAATAATGCATAAAACACCTTTTAAACTTGAACTAAAACTTCTAAACTGATTTAGAACACCCAAAATTAGTTTTCACTAATTCATGGTCATTTTGCTAATTACTTTAACTTTAATCATAAACACTTTATGAATAAAGCATTAAAATACAATATAATATAAAATAAAACCATTTTTATTTTGGGAAAAATTTGTACATTCTGGAACACTTCCAAGATGTCAAAAAAGAAAAGCTTGCTCAAAATATTTTACGAATTATTTTTATAACAATAAACATACGATTTCATCGATTTTATCTCTTAAAATCAATAAAACCTTCAAAACAAATTTAGGACATTAAAATGCATTTTATACCGATTTTAAACAAATAAATGAATAAATATTCAAAACTCAAAATCTGACTTTGAAAATTTACATGCAGAAAGTATAAATCGCATATTTCACTGTGTAAAAATTTCGAGACCATATTCCAAATATAACTATTTATAGTTATTATGTTAGCCAAAAACTCACTTTTTGACTCGGTTTTGTATAAAAATCATTTTAATTAGCAAACAAATTTCAAAAATACGAAATTTGACCAGTAATTTCATGAGACCAGAAACTTTGCATGCTATAAAAATCTCGTGTTATAACCATTTTTAACACTATTTTCGGATTTTATCATATTTAATCTCAATAAATATATAAAACTCCAAAAACAACAAAATAAATTTGTAACCACAAGCCTAAGCTCTGATACTACTTGTAGGGATCTCATCCCATTCACTAATCAAATATTAGTGTAAATCAAATTACTCTAATTTGATGAGCAAGATCTATGTGGTTACATAGATACTTTGTTATAAGTTTGTAGAAATTTATACCTTTCTTTTAAAGAAGAAATGGGCACAAAACTAGAACTCCTTTCTAGTTTTGTTTCTTGAGCTTAAGTTTAGGATGAGCCTCCAAAACCCGAGTTACCAAAATAGGAAACCTCCTCTTAGTTGCACCCAAGAACAACTTCCAAATACTACTAGAGATTTAGACTAGAAATCACTAATAGTCACTTGATAATATGTAATATTACTATTACTAACACTTAGCAATACTTTTGTAATATTAATATTAGAAACTTTGCTCTTTTTTATTATGCTATTATATAGACAAAATGAGAAAAGCCAAAGTGTGTATTATACTCCTAAGAGACCGGCCACCCTATTGCATGGAGGAAGGGAAAAGTTTTCTCATTGTAAAGAACAATTGCAAGCTATGTCATCATTACGTATGTTAAAGCATGCAAAGGAGAACAAAAGCAAAAGACAAAAAGGAATCTTTTCTCCCTCCTTCTCCTTGCTTTGGACGGTTTAAGGGGTCTCATTTTAGGTCCAATTTATTTTCAATATTTGTCCCACAAATACTTATAATTTATCATTTAATCATCTAATATGATAAAGTACAAATTATCAAATTGAACTCACAACTCTTCTTTAACATATATGTACACTTACACATATTTAAAAATTGTACTTTTACTAATCTCATTAGTAAAATGTACATGATTAGTGAATTAACAGTTAATCACTAATTCTCATCTCCTCTTATAATTTTATCGATATAAAATTCAATCATCCGAGTTCACAACTCGATTTGTCTCTAAATTAATTTACTGACTAACCGTTAGTCAATTTATCAAGTTATTAATCTAATCGTATCTTATACAATTAATTAGCTTAAATATTTGGAGTATGTTCCTATAGGTGTGACTTAAAGGGATCAATTGATTACCGCCGTTCTCACGACGATAACGTCAAACTCTAGTCAGCCAACCGTTATTGATTTACGTTAATCAATTGACAATAATTCAGGATTATCCCCATGTATTCCTTAATTGAGATTTATTAAGTAATCACACTATTGTGGAGGACACTTACTCCAACAGCTACCACCTGGTCCCGGACGGGACAGCCTTCCCGTAGCCCTGGGACGGCTTAGACTCTTTGTGTGCTTAAAATAATTCGTTTATTTGAAGGAGTTGCAAGCGTATTTCGTACACCATATTTTGACATTGTCTTAAGCACTCTTTAAAGTTCATTCTCTAAAAATCCTAGGTTTCATACTTGATGAGGCTAAATCGTCACGCCTAATCAAAATAAACCTAAACAAACGACTAACAGAAGCTAGCGGTAAGCAGGGTCGAATCCACAGAGAAACGGTGTAGTTATTAGTAAAGTCGGAGTAAAACAGGTCTAACTCTAGGGTGTGAAAAGGGGTTTGTTTGAACTAATAAACTAAAGCAATAATAAGGAAGATGAACATAAATCAATAAGGAGAAGGATTAGGGCAATCGGGTTCATTATGACAATGATTCAGGAACTCAAGTTCATAAGAAGGAAGCATTAAACTGTACAAATTGATTAGGTTTAGAAAACGCTCTCTCGAGTCAATTTTAGCCTTAAGCAAATTTAGCGGGCTCTCGCTACGTACTAAATTCAACTTATCGATCTCGCGTAAGTCTAGTTTTAACTCGGCTTTCGATCTTAAATTAAAACTTACTCAGGTTCAATTAAACTCAGATGAATTCGTTGATCAGGCGAAGTAATCCTAATTCAATTGCATAAAACGCGTAGAAAGAAATCAATTGCACAATATAATCAACCAATTTAATCCAAAAACATGTTCCTGAACCAAGGGCACAAATTCCCCTCAAACCCTAATTGGAGAATTAGCTTGACATAATCGAAATTGAAACAAAACAATTGATAATAAAAGACATGATGAAAGAAATAACAATGAAATTAAACCTGAAATTAATCCTGAGTTGAAGTAAAGATCGATCCTTGCAAAGTAATTAAATGTAGACTAAGGAGTTTTTAGAGTTTAAAAGAGAGAAAAACTAAAACTAACTAAAGCAGTAAAAAGTAGAATGAAAGATGTGTAAAAAGATGTAGGCTTCGAGACACTAAGTCTCATATTTATACAAGTTCTCAAAATTAGGCCCAAAACACACGAGCCCACAGTCGACAGAGCTGGGCAGGATTTCTGAGAAATCCGGCCGGATTCACCAAGAATCCGACCCAGGGTATTTGGCGAGTGTCTTCGGTTCTTGGCTTATATGCCTCGTTAAGTAAACTTGTAGCTCGAATCCTCTACGTCGCCACTAGTATCCCGAGCTCCCGTGATGGCTCGAGCTTGGTATCGTAGTCTCGGTACTTGTGCTTGCTTCACATGACTCGGTATTTGGCTCAGGACCGCCAAAACCTGCAAAATATAACCAGAAAGAAGCAGTACCGCAATACATAGCAAATAGCTCGTAATAACATAGTAGATACAACTAAATGTGAGCTAAAAAGCGACTATCCGGGCGAATAAAAGCTATATAAAATGCGCATATCAAACTCCCCCAAACCAAACCTTTGCTTGTCCTCAAGCAAACTACCCAACAATGAGCACATAATCCAAGGACAAGCGAGCACAGAAAAACGCAACTCATCGTCACGAGCATCGTCGTCTCATACAAAAGTGAATTAAATCAATACCTGCTTCCTCTTCAATAAATTGAAGAGTTAGGGAGCAAACTGAACAAATAAAAGACGGCGGGACATTATAACGTAAACTCCATGCAAAGACTTTCGACCGTATGCAACCACTAAAACGCTGAGACTATAAATAATCTCACAAACATCGACACTAGGAAAACTACTAGAACTAAGCATGTCGTCACCCAAAATGTCTCAAAATCACATCGAGCGAGGTTTCCAAGGGTTGTAATGTTAGGCTTGGGTCAAGGGGTACAAAGGTGGAAAATGTATTTGGACATGTGGAGCTAAACGGCTTAACAGCTGCATCTAAAATCATAATCCACAACCAACACACTCCTCCTCAGCTCATCATTCAAAATAAACCACGACTCCCGTATAAACATGATAAAACATCGCTTCCTACTAACACTTCCGATCCTCTTATTGAAACACAACATAGCATTTACAACCAACTCTTTCTTTTCTTTTCTTCTCTTTTCTCTTTTTCTTCTTTTTCGATTTTTTTGCTCTTCTTTTTTCCTTTTTGTCTCTTTTTTTTGAATAAAATGAAATAGGATCGGGTGGAACTTTGAAACATGTAGGAAAGCGCATAATTAACGGGAATGCTCACAACAACAACCCATAACTCCAACTCATGAAATAAGCAATTCACGGACTCTTCCTTCCCAACCAAATACTCCGTGAAAACATAAGCCCCTAATGCAACTGATCAGCCCGGGTAGGATAATTCTGGAATGTAGCTCAAAATATATATATAATGTGGCTCAAAAACAGGCTACAAAGGCTAAGACGGGTTACAAATGAGGGACCTAAGTCTAAAGGGACAGAAAAGTAGGCCATTTGGCTATGTGGAGTTAAAATAATAACGTAACCAAAACAAGTACCTCTTTATGCAATGCTCGATCAATTAAGAACAAATAGGCTCAAACAATGACATAGAATCAAGTTTTCATTTCACTAGTACGAGTATATACAATGTCAAGTGGATGGGTAGTCTAAGAAACGCGCCCCGTCTACGTCACATGTCCCTATGTCAAATATAAGCTAGTCTACTCAAATCACCTCGAGGATGAAAGGAAAGGGTAAGCAAGGTAAATCAAATCAACACAATCAAGAGACTCAACATAGCGACTAAGAGCGTATCTCAAAAGACACTAAAGCTAATCCTGCACAAAAGGTTTCTAAGACGACAAAAGACTCAAAAAGACTCGTATTTTGGGATTTTGAATTTTTTTAATTTTTTGGATTTTTTTTAATAAATGCACACAAAATGAAAAATGCAAATGAATAAGCGCGAAAGTGTTTTCCTCCCCCAAACCAGAATTACACAATGTCCTCAATGTGACCGAAATGCCTGCAGATAAGCAAGCAAACCAGAGGACACAAAGCAAATGGGGTGGAGATAAAAGCAAGAAAGTAAGAGGGTAGAGGGTAAAGAGGACTCACATGCTCGTGAAGGAGCTCCCCCAAACCGAATCAAAGCAAGGGTCGTGGCTAAACATCCACAAATACGCATCCAAAAGACTCGTGCATAAGCGCTCATGAAGTGAAGCGGCGAAAATGGAGCTGCGTTCAACAGCCCCGAAGAGCCGGCCACCTGTATTAGGGACAATGGGGGTTGGCTCGTCCGTTTTTCGCGTGATTCGTTCGTGACGAATTAGTAAAACCTGTTCAAACTCAACGGAAATCATAAAATCCCTCATCCTCGCGCGCTCACAAGCAAACTAATAATGTTAAAGTAAAAAACAAACCAAAATAAAGTACAACTGATTACAAAATGTCATCGGGTTGCCTCCCGGAAAGCGCTGGTTTATAGTCCCGCACGACTCTTCAATGATCCAATCAAAACATATAATCTCGCCAAGGTCTTTGGCCATTCGCGACACCCTCACTCAATGTGACACCATCGGAGTGTCGTAGTGAATCGCCTCCCCGAGGTAGCCCAGCAAAGCTCGCCAAAAGTGGGTCTCCATCTCTAAACGGCTCACCATATCTCCCGCGTGCTCCAGGCGGCTCGACCGTGGGTCCTCCATCTCCATTGCTCGCACCATAGACGTCGGCTTTAAGCAGCTTTCTCTCCCCCAAACCATCCTTGCAGCTATTCTTTGACAAACCTGCACAAGGAGAAGAGACATGCAAAACCTCCAAAGTGTCTCCAGTAGAGTGAGACGGAGGTATAACAGTAATAGCATTAACCGACTCTAGACGCATAGGTGACCGTGGGGTACTAGACTGCGTAAAAGTAAGCTGCTCACCCCCCACCGAGAATGTTAAGGTTTTCTTACCCACATCAATAAGTGCACCAGCAGTGTGCAAAAAGGGTCTCCCCAAAATAATCGGGATGTGGACATCCTCAGGCATGTCTAAAACTACAAAGTCGACAGGGATAAAGAACTTGCCAACCTGTACGGGGACATCTTGTAGGATACCTAAGGGACGCTTAACGGAACGGTCGGCCATTTGCAAGGCAATGCTAGTGGGTCCCAAATTGGTCATGCTTATCTTTTGACACATCGAAAAGGGAATGACACTAACACTCGCTCCTAGGTCACATAAAGCATTTTTGACCTCAAACTTACCTATGGAGCAAGGGATGGAAAAGGTCCCGGGGTCACTAAGTTTAGGGGGTTTACTACCCTGCAACCTAGTACTAGCTTCCCCCACAAAAGCCACGGTCGAAACATCGTCTAACGTACGCTTCCTAGCTAAGACTTCCTTTAAAAACTTAGCGTACGCGGGAATTTGAGTCACAAGGTCAATGAATGGAACATTTACCTGTAGAGCTTTGATGACGTCCACGAACTTCTTAAACTTAGCCTCGGGCCCTGCATCTCGTAGTCGACCCGGAAATGGGAGCTTGACTTGGTACGTTGGTGGAGTAGTTACCTTAGAATCCTTTTTAGAAGCATTAGCATTATCAGAGTCAAGAACCATAGGATTTGAATCTAGAGAAGCAACCAAAGGCTCCGTAGTAAAAATTTTTGACCTGGGTCGGATTTCAGATGAATCCGGCCGGATTCTCTGAGAATCCTGCCCAGGTGTTTCAGCCGCATTTTCTTTCCCCTCCTCAGTTTCAAGTTCGTTTAGGTGCTTTGGGCCATCGTAATGCGTACCACTTCGCAGCGTGATCGCACATGCAGTGTCGGGAGGAGGATTACCTTGGGACGGGAGTGTTCCAGGTTGTCGGGACGCTCGCGAAGTAGCTAATTGGGCGACTTGATTTTCTAATAGCTTGATCGCCGCATCCTTAGCTTGCCCATCCTTTTGCATCTGCGGCAGCATCATTTCTTGCGACTTCTGCATACCCACCATCATTTGTCCCATTTGCAACATCATGGCCTTAGTCTCGGCCAGAGGATCGGGTCCCGGGGTAGAAGGTGGTGGAGTATAAGCTGGTTTTTGGTAGTTGGGTGGGGGCGTTTGGAAGTTCTTGTGAGGAGGGATGTAGGGAGCATTTTGGGGTGGTTGGGTGGTCGGGTTAAGGATGTTTTGGCTACGATAAGATAGGAGTGATCGGTCGTAACCAGGTTGGTTTTGGTAGAGGCGGGTTTTGATTATAAGATTGGTAGCGTAAACTGCTCCTGGGTGCAAAGATACCAGAAGAATAACCCTGATCGTGCCCCGTAATAGCATGCACATGAGCACTAGAAGAACCACCACCATTCATCATACTAATCTGCGCAGTCAGCGCAGCAACCTGAGTAGTGAGCGCGCTAATGCTCTCCTTATCGCGGTCGTGATGAAGCGGCGTGAATTTCCTCGGCTTCCCAAACTGTGACGAATGTATCGCCATATCCTCAATTAATCCCCAGGCCTTATCATCGTCGACGTTATTAGCAAAACGTCCCTCTGCAGCAGAATCCAAGATAGCACGGCTTTCAGCATCTAAGCCGTTATAAAAGGTCATAATCACGAGCCAATTGTTCAGCCCATGATGAGGACAATCCCGAATCAGCTTTTTATACCTCTCCCATGCTTCAGCTAAAGACTCATCGTATGTTTGCTGGAAGCCCTGAATCTGACTGCGCATTTGATTTGTGCGCTCCGGAGGATAGAACTTAGAGTAGAACGCGAGCTAACCCTCCAATCCGTAATACCAGCTGCCACCTTGTCGAGGTCCGTGATCCACTCACGAGCTCGACCTTTCAACGAAAGGGAACGAAGATTTCCTTATCGATTACGAGTAATCGGCTGCTTTATTGTCGAACGATGGTCGTAAAAACTCGCATGTGTCGACCGGGATCCTCGGTGGGATAACCACCAAACTGATTGCGCTCCACCAAATTTAAGAAGGCAGGGCGAATCTCAAAGTTACCCGTCAAAGTAGCGGGCATCGTGAATCCATCAGGAATGGATTCTGGTTTAGGTACCGAGTGACTATATAGTTTAGGCATAGTCACTAGCTGATGAAAAACCGGAGTAATTGAAGGGGTGTCCTCTTCGTCGCACCATTGCGTTATTTGGACTCCGCTTGCGACGCTTCCTCGATGTCAAGATCAATTAATTTGATCGCTTCCTTACGTAGTCTATGAAATGCTCGCTCAGGTTCAGGCTCATAAGGAACGAGACCTGTAGGTGACCTGTGCATAAACAAACTACAAGAAAACGATGAGAAACGGCCTCAAGGAACTAGGTTCCTTGAGACAAAAGAGAAAAACCTGCAACAACGAACAATAACTAAAACTAACAAAGCCGTTTCCCCGGCAACGGCGCCAAAATTGATGAGGCTAAATCGTCACGCCTAATCAAAATAAACCTAAACAAACGACTAACAGAAGCTAGCGGTAAGCAGGGTCGAATCCACAGAGAAACGGTGTAGTTATTAGTAAAGTCGGAGTAAAACAGGTCTAACTCTAGGGTGTGAAAAGGGGTTTGTTTGAACTAATAAACTAAAGCAATAATAAGGAAGATGAACAGAAATCAATAAGGAGAAGGATTAGGGCAATCGGGTTCATTATGACAATGATTCAGGAACTCAAGTTCATAAGAAGGAAGCATTAAACTGTGCAAATTGATTAGGTTTAGAAAACGCTCTCTCGAGTCAATTTTAGCCTTAAGCAAATTTAGCGGGCTCTCGCTACGTACTAAATTCAACTTATCGATCTCGCGTAAGTCTAGTTTTAACTCGGCTTTCGATCTTAAATTAAAACTTACTCAGGTTCAATTAAACTCAGATGAATTCGTTGATCAGGCGAAGTAATCCTAATTCAATTGCATAAAACGCGTAGAAAGAAATCAATTGCACAATATAATCAACCAATTTAATCCAAAAACATGTTCCTGAACCAAGGGCACAAATTCCCCTCAAACCCTAATTGGAGAATTAGCTTGACATAATCGAAATTGAAACAAAACAATTGATAATAAAAGACATGATGAAAGAAATAACAATGAAATTAAACCTGAAATTAATCCTGAGTTGAAGTAAAGATCGATCCTTGCAAAGTAATTAAATGTAGACTAAGGAGTTTTTAGAGTTTAAAAGAGAGAAAAACTAAAACTAACTAAAGCAGTAAAAAGTAGAATGAAAGATGTGTAAAAAGATGTAGGCTTCGAGACACTAAGTCTCATATTTATACAAGTTCTCAAAATTAGGCCCAAAACACACGAGCCCACAATGACAGAGTCAAGCGGGATTTGGAGAAACCCGGCCGGATTCACCAAGAATCCGACCCAGGCTATTTTGCGAGTTTCTTCGTTTCTTGGCTTATATGCTTCGTTCGTCGCTTGTAGCTCGAATCCTCTACGTCGCCACTAGTATCCCGAGCTCCCGTGATGGCTCGAGCTTGGTATCGTAGTCTCGGTACTTGTGCTTGCTTCACATGACTCGGTATTTGGCTCAGGACCGCCAAAACCTGCAAAATATAACCAGAAAGAAGCAGTACCGCAATACATAGCAAATAGCTCGTAGTAACATAGTAGATACAACTAAATGTGAGCTAAAAAGCGACTATCCGGGCGAATAAAAGCTATATAAAATGCGCATATCAATACTTTTCATATTTTGTAATTTCAATTTCTGACTCGGATTGCTCTAGTTTGATCGTCTATTTGGTTTTGTTGCTTGGATTCTTCTATTTCTCCTTGGATTTTTCTGATTGGTATTGTAATTTTCTTCTCTCTTTTGATTATCATTTCATTATATATCATTGTTGATCATGTCTTTCGTTATTTCCCTTGATTTTGTTATCATTTTCGCTATGTGTGAGTAGTCCTTTATCTAGGGAGAGAGGGTGATCATGGGTGAGTAGTCTAGGATGATTTTTGGTGATGTTTGATTAGGGTTTTGCATGTGGTTTTGGTTGTCTTGTTTTGATTGTGTTTGTTGATCCTTTGGCAAAGGATTAGCGAGCGTTTTCCACCCTTAAACTTAAGAACGAAAGCCTAGTTTAAGGTAGGGCACGAGACTAACCATTAGGATCCTCGGTAGTAAGTAGCGAGAGCCCGTTACCGAGACCTAGAGGACGCTTAGGACCGAGAGGCCGTGCCTATTCCTTAGCACGTGTGATTCCCGACTCTTTTCTATCACCATACCCTTGTCCTAGCTTTACCTATGCTATCACCGACTCCCTAGACCTTTCTCTTATAAGTTAAACCTTTATCCTTTCGCTCTAGTTTTAGTTAAAGAACAAACACTCGAACCGAGACTAGAATCACTCAAAGTAACCAACATTGCGACCATCTCCCTGTGGATACGATCCCGACTTGCCCTAGCTACCCTAGTGTTTTTCCGGTATTATTTTTGATTAGGTGACGCGACTAAGCCTATCATTATTCCCGGACGGTTGCAGAGATTTGCGATTGGGTCGAATCGATCTAGGTACAAACTAGTTGACTTGACACGGAAATTTTGAAAAATTTTATTTTAAAATGTGAAGGGCCGCGAGCCGCTTAGAATGAAAAGTCTCCAAGAATACGACGAGATTCTTGGGTTTTGCTTTATGAAAGTGGTTTGAGATAAATAGGTTACGATAGCCAAGGGCCATGTAGTCCATTTGTGCTTTGAAAATATTCGGGAATGTAATGATTATTCCCGAATGATTTGTAAAGGATGCTTAGTCGGTCAAATCGAAATGGTGAAGGACTATTTGGTTTGACCCGGACTTTCGAAAAGTGTTTATTTCGAAGTTGAGGGAATTTTGAAACGCGATTATTTCAAAAATGCAAGAGTTTTGCTTGTTCGTAAAAACACGGAGGTTCTTGAAAAGAGCTTATTTCAAAAATGAGAGTGTTTTGCTTGTTTTGTAAGAGTGGGAAGATTTTTGAAAAGAGCTTATTTCAAAAATGAGAGCGTGTTGCTTCAGGAACGGTGTTGTGCCTAGGAAGCCTTTTTGAGGCGAGAATGTGTGCGCGCATCTCGTCTCGATGTTAAGACGTGTTTGCTTTGTATCCGTCGAGCCCATATTAACGGTTCATCGTTGAGGGCTCGAGCCTAGATGCATGAAAAATGATTTGACTTGAGAGCGTTTAGCTAGTTAAGTTGGAGATGCGTGAAATGCGATGAGAACGCTCCTGCACGTTCTGTCGTTTTTGATTTTGAAAAAGCGTAGTCGGCACGATTATGGGTCGTTCAACTGAAATGCAAAAGTCCGCGGGCCTGCGCTTAGGCATTCCCGGGTTTGATTGGTTGTAAAAGTGAGGCATTGGTCGAGATGACCGAAGAAAAAGTCCGTGGGAGCGCGTTTGGGCATTCCCGGGTCTTGCTTGGTTGTAAAAGTGGTGCTTTGGTCGAGATGACCGCGGAAAAAGTCCGTGGGAGTGCTTTTGGGCATTCCCGGGCTTTGCTTGATTGTAAAAATGATGTTTGGGCCGAAATGACCGTGGAAAAAGTCCGAGGGAGTGCTTTTGGGCATTCCCGGGCTTTACTTGATTGTAAAAAATGATGCTTGGGCCGAAATGACCGTGGGCCGATTGGTTTGAATATTTTGAAAAATGTTATTTCAAAAGTGCTTAAGACGGGCGTGTGCAGCTATGTTGTGAAAAATCATCGAGGACATGTTGTTATCCTCGAGTTTGCTTTGTAGAAAAAGATTTGTATTAAATGGGCTACGACTACGGCGAGTCATGCAGTCCGTTTATGCTTTTGAAATGTCGACGCGAATTTTCTGATTATTCCCGGGTTCTGTTTTGCAAAGATAGCTTGTTTTGGTTAAAAGCAAAACAGCTATTGGTTAGTCGGTTTGCAAAAAATTTGAAAAATGTTTATTTCAAAAATATGTTGTGAGTATTGTTAAAACAGCTCGTCGTGTTTTGACGAAATGTTTGGAAAGCTTTTGAGTTAAAGACATGTTTCCAATCTTGATGTAAAAGATGTTTTGTACTTAAATCCTATGGGCCTGTATTAACAGTATGTCGTCGTGGGCTCGTCGTTGGATTGCAGTGAAAAGTTTTGGATCCGACTCGAGATAGCTATAGGCTAGTCGAGTCGGGGATGTTAAAGTGTGTAAGAACGGTATTGATCGTTTTCACGTGTTTTGTGTAAAATGAACTGAGTCAAATGACTATAGGTCAGTCGATTCAGCGTAAATGACGGGATTGGGTATGACCATTGCCGAGTTTTGTTTGTTTGTAAGGGATGTTTGTCAAGTCGAAGTGACTAGAAAGTCGTTCGGCTCGACGTGAGTTTTGCAAAAATGTTTGTAAAAGGCCGAGGCCGTTTGTTTTGAGTAAATGCTGCCGGAATATGTTGATATTCTCGGGTTTTGCTTTGTGAAAGTGCTTTGCTATAAATGAATTACATTGAACGTGAGTCGCGTAATCCGTTTATATTTTTGAAAGGCCTTGCGAATGTAGTGATTATTCACGGGCGTTTTTGAAAGACTGTGGTGTCGTGCTAAACAGAAATGACTATAGGTCAATTAGTTCATGCGGAAGAGTTTTGAAAAATGTTATTTCAAAAGTCGCAAAAAGAACTCGTTTGTTCGTCCTTTGGAAAACAAATGTAATGTTGTAAAGTGCCTATGTATGATTCATTTTGAAAGACGACTATAGTGAGGGTACTATAGCCTCGCGTTTGTACGTATATGACACGGGTTTTTGGCTTTCCGGGTAAGGTTCCTTTCGGTTATTCCCGCAACGTTTGTGTAGGGTTATCCGCAAGATTGCACACGTATGCGTGTGAATTCAATACGGAGCCTAGAACGTCCGAGTTTGACTGTTAGATCGTTTGTACGGATGCCTTACTTGTAATCGCGGAAGGGTGAGAGATCGACGTGTCCAGAGTAATGTCGCTTAAGAAGCGAGTGTTTCTTGGGGCCGTCCCTCGAGGGGTGTGGTTATGAATCAGGAGGATTCGACTCAAACGGTTGCATGTGCTCAAACATCGAAAATGTAACTGTTTTCAAGTTTCACCTCTTGTGTTTTTAAAATTAGGAGAAAAAGCTAATTTTCTTTAAAAATAAAAACGTGCTCGTCCCCAGCGGAGTCGCCAACTGAAGGTACGGGGAATCGTGCTACCTCTCGACGCCCCGCGCGCACCCGCCGTCGAATGTTTAGGGGCGGAATGCACGACGCGGGAAATAATGTAAAAGAGCGGCGCTGATGTGTCGTATTTATATGCCTATAGCCCCCTTGTTCGTTAGCAATTCTTTGCGTTTCCCGTGCTTTTATTTGCATTTCGCTTCCTATCTCTCTCCGTTTTGGCTCTGCTGCGTTTTTGTGTCTATTTTGTAGGTAAACGCGCTAATTTGGAGTTTAGGATGCTGGTCGGGAAGTTTCGGAAAGTTTCGTGAAGTTTTGAAGTCTTTCGAGTTGGTTTCGTGCCGTTTCGGTTGCGCACGAGCCACGTTTTAGTGTTTGAAGGTGTCCCGGGACCTTGGGACGGAGTTTGCAGCTCTTATACTCATTATTGATCTCATCCCTACCCCTTTGGGACGACCTATGCCTCGCCCCTATGCCTTGGGACGACATAGAAGCGAAATAAAACTAAGGAAAGGAAGGTGCAAAAAGCATGAATTTTCTGAACTCCACGGGATGAGCTTCCCGTAGGCCTGGGAGCTGCCAGCCTAGTCATCCCGGACGGGATAGGTGTCCCGGAGGTCAGGGACGACCCCCGACTCCTCGTGTGCTTAAATTATTTCGTCTATTTGAAGGAGTTTTAGAACATATTTTCGTGCCAACTTTTTACAGCATTTTTATAACATCTTAAAGTTCATTCTCAAGAAATCCTAGGTTTCATACTTTTCAACATTTGTAATTTCAATTCCCGACTCGGTGTATGCTAGTTTGATCATCTATTTCGGTTTTGTTGCTTGAATTCTTCTATTTCTCCTTGGAATTTCTGATTGGTAATTGTTTTATTCTTCTCTCTTTTGATTATCATTTCATTATATATCATTGTTGATCATGTCTTTCGTTATTTCCTTTGCTTTTGTTTCCGTTTTCGCTATGTGTGAGTAGTTCCTTATCAAGGGAGGAAGGGTGATCATGGGTGAGTAGTCTAGGATGATTTTTGGTGATCTTTTGATTAGGGTTTTACCTGTGGCTTTGGTTGTCTTGTTTTGGTTGTGTTTGTTGATCCTTTGGGCAAGGATTAGTGAGCGTTTTCCACCCTTGAACTTAAGAACGAAATCCTAGTTTAAGGTAGGGCACGAGACTATCCATTAGGACCCTCGGTAGTAAGTAGAGAGAGCCCGTAGAGGACGCTTAGGACCGAGAGGCCGAGCCTATTCCTTAGCACATGTGATTCCCGACTCTTAGCGATCACCATCCTTAGTCCTAGCTTTACCTATGCTACCCCGACTCCCTAGACCTTTCTCTTATCGTTTTAATCCTTATCTTGCACTCTAGTTTTAGCTAAACAACAAACACTCGAACCGAGACTAGAATCACTCAAAATAACCAACATTGCGACCTTCTCCCTGTGGATTTCGACCCCGACTTACCCTAGCTATCCCTTAGGTTTGTCAGGTTTATCTTTGACTAGGCGAGTGCGACTGAGCCTATCAAATTTTGGCGCCGTTGCCCGGGAGACGGCTTTGTTTATTGTTTGTTATTCGATTCTAGATTTTGTTTTTTGTCTCAGGGAGCCTTAGTTCCTTGAGGCCGCTTCTCACGTTCTACCTTAGTGTTGTTTATGCCCAGGAAGTCTCGCACGTCTCAAGCGAATAAGGATATTTCTTTCGACCCTGAACAGGAGCGTACTTTCCATAGGATTAGGAACTTACTAAAGGAACTAGAGGCTCAATCCACCGAGGAAGCTCACGTTGATCTTGAACCCGAAGTACACACAATGGTGAAGCTTAGCTTTCCGATCATTCGAAACTGACCGCGGCTCAAATTCCAACGGGCAATGCTATGCCAAACATAGCGGCCAACAACTTTGCGGTTAAGCCCGCATTCATCAACCTCATTGAGCGTAGTCAATTTGGAGGGAGCCCGGTGAGGACCCTAACCTACACATACAAAACTTTTGTGACTATTGCTCCACGATAAAACAAACCGGAGTGACCCAAGATCAAATACGAGAGATGCTTTTCCCATTCTCACTTTGGGACAAAGCAAAGCTATGGTTAAACTCCTTGAATCGGGTTGCGCTTACGATTGTCGATTGGAACTCCCTTGTGCTGGCATTCTACCAAAAGTACTTCCCTCCCGAGAAGACCGCAATGCTAAGGAGTCAAATCACTAGCTTCCGCCAAAGGGGAGACGAGTCCTTGTTCGATGCGTGGGAGAGATACAAAGACTTGCAACGTCAATGCCCACATCATGGCATGGACAAGTGGTTTATAGTCATGCAATTTTACAACGGTTTCTACAATGAGTCACGCCAAGTGCTTGACTCCGCGGCGAATGGTCTGTTTGACAACATTGACGTGGATGAGGCCATTGATACGATCGAGGCCTTGGCGATTCACAATGCGCAATATGGTAGTTCTAGAAATATTCCTAGGAGCGGAGGTAAGCACGATGGTGATGCAGTGGCCATGCTTACGGCCAAGATGGATGCTATGACCGCCATGATAAGTGAGATGAGAGCGGGTGGTAGTTCGTCAAATGCTAGTGGTCAAACGGTAGCGGTGATGCACACTTCCCATGATCCGACTTGTGGTTCATGTGGCGTTTCCGGTCATTCTTCCTTAGAGTACCGAGGTATGTATCCCGTCCATGCTTTTCAATCTCAAAACAATCCTTACTCCAACTACTACAATGAGGGTTACAAGAATCACCCTAACTTGAGCTACAAAAGTAACAACGTCTTGAACCCTCCACCACAACAACCACAACAAAATCCCCCACAAAATTTCAGCCAATACAATGCTCCACGACCCTACAACCCTCCGAGCTTTAATCGCCCCAATTTTCAATCTCAAAATGCTTCGCCACCAATGCAAGCCGCTCTGGTCCCCGATCCCATGAGTGAAATGAGAGCCATGATGATGCAAATGGCTAAGACTCAAGAAACTATGATGGCTCAAATGCAAAAGAGCGATCAAGCAAAGGACGCGGCCATCAAAATGCTTGAAACGCAAATGGCTCAACTTGCTTCCTCTAATCCTCAAAGGAAGGCGGGCTCTCTTCCGTCTCAAGGAACACAACCGCAACAACATGAGTCGATCAATGCCATTTCCTTGCGAAGTGGGACGAGCTACGATGGTCCACCCATGCCTACTTTCGATGCTCCACCCGCTACGGTGGTAGGTGAGGTAGACCCTTCTCTTGTCCCTAATGATATGCATGCTACACGTAATGGTTTTGCAGGAGCAGGTACGAATGGAGCTGGAAAAGATGGAGTGGTCGTGGGCCATAGTGGACCTAATGGTGGTGGTGTGGCCGTGGGGCTTGATGGTGCCCAAGGAGGTGGGGCCGAGCTCAGAGGAGCCGTGAGAGTGGAGCCCAAAGAGGCCGAGACGAGCAAGCCGGTTGAGCCGCCGATTCAAATCAAATTACCATTCCCGAGCCGAGTGGTAAAGTCTAAGCTTGACTCACAGTTTGGTATGTTTATGGAGGTTGTCAAGGACCTCAAGGTAACGGTTCCCTTCACCGAGCTTGTCACGCAAGTTTCTGCTTATGCAAAGTTTTTAAAAGGCATCCTTACTCGTAAACGATCTTCAAATGAGGTCGAGACTGTCGTTTTTACTGCTGAATGCAGCGCACTTTTACAAAACCAGTCTCCTCCTAAATTGAAAGATCCGGGTAGCTTCTCTATCCCTTGCACCATTGGTACTACTTATATTTGATAACGCTCTTTGTGATCTAGGTGCAAGTGTGAGCGTCATGCCGTACTCGGTGTGCGAGAAGCTTAACATGGGGCCTTTAAAAGTTACAAATATCACGCTCCAAATGGCGGATCATTCTGTCAAACGCCCTCTAGGTGTTTTGGAGGACGTTCCTGTCAAGGTTGGTAAATTTTTCATCCTTGTCGACTTTGTCGTTCTTGACATGGCCGAGGACTCCCAAATTCCTATTATTTTGGGTCAGCCTTTCTTGCACACTGCTGGTGCAATTATTGACGTCAAGAACGGGAAGTTGACATTGGATGTTGGAGGTGATAAAATTACTTTCAATCTGTCGACCGCTTTAAAGCGTCCCATGTTAGAGGAGTCTGTCTATTCCATTGATGTTATCGACGAGTGTATTGCGGAGAACTTACCTAGAGTCCTCGAGAGGGATCCTCTTGAGGTCGTGCTTTGCTGTGATTTTGTTGCAGGTACTTTAGGGAGGTCAGAAGCGGGTAAAGATGCGCTGGAGGACGCATTGAGCGCGGACGGAGTTGGCTTTGCTCCTAGCCAACCAATTGGCCGAGTTGTGGATGATGGGGACAGCCGAGACAATGATGATGACGGACTTGCCGTTGAAGAGGCCGGACGACGATGGTAGCGGGTTCGTGTTCGACGCGACCCACGGATGGTGGCACTTCTAGTACCGTGCTGAGCCCCCCGTTTGAAGCTGGTTTGGGGGGACGTTTTCTCATGTATATATCTTCTATGTACTTTGTTTCTTTTGAGACTTTACTCGTTTTTTTCCCCTTATTTTAAGGTTTCCGTGTTGATGTGCTTTAGGACACATTGGGGACAATGTGTTGTCTGGTTTGGGGTGAGAAACGCTTTGCTATCCGCCTTGCTTTATTTTTGCGCTTTCTTTTTCGTTTTTCATTTTCCAAAAAATCACAAAATCCAAAAAATATGAAAATTTCAAAAATCACAAAAAAAATCAGAAAATTTCTCAAAAAATACCAAAAGTACGTATCCCGATCGTTGTTTGCGAGCTTGTTTTTACCTTATTCTTTCCCGACATCCTTTCCCTTGTTTGCTTTGAGCTTTGGCATGATTTATATTGATGGATTAGCGCTACGGGGATGTTTTGACATAGTAGATGATGGCATGCTTTTACTTGTTGGCTTTATCACTTTGCGGACTATAGCTACTCTTTTTGTGAGGTTTTGAGCCTCCTGAGGCCGGTACATCTATCCCGGTGCCCGTGCTTTGATTGTGAGTAGTTCTCCTCGTGGGGTACGTAATATTAACGTGCATAAGTGTGGCCCTTATCCCGTTTTTCCCCGCGATTTTGTCACATGTTTTGCATATGAGGCTTTAGTTGATTTCCATATTATTCACCATGTTCTTGCATTGTCTTTATCCTCCCATATATGATCCCTTTTACCCATTTTCACATGAGTTTGCTAGCTACATTGTCATATAGCCTACCTAGCCTTGCTAGTTACCGCTTTTGCTTACTCTTGTGCTCGTTCTTTGGGTTGTGATCATTGATACGACTTGCTGATGTCGTTGGCTTGGAGAGTGTTGGTGAATATGAGTCGGGATTGCTGTTTCCCCGACCCTTTATAAGGTATTTCCGCAACTATGTGAGTGTGCTCTTTGCTCTAGAAAAAAAAAACAAAAATATGGAAAAAAAACAAACACAACACAAAATACAAAAGAAAAGAAGAATGTGTGCAAAAAAAATGAAAAAGTTGTTGTTGTTGTTACATGAGTGAGCACTTGTAATCGTATTCTATGTTGCGATGATGATGTGTAGAGGAGATCGATATGCTGCTTTCGGTCCTTTTTTCATGAGGGTTGGGTTCCGTTTTCTGTTGGACGAGCACTTGAGTAGTACTAGTGGTTTCTAGTGGCTTAGCTCCACGATTCCATAATCTATTAGTCCACCTTCTTACCCTTATCCTCTATTTGGCCTTTACACACCTCATTTCCTATGTAAGCCCTCATGTTTAATTCGTTTTTGTGACATTATTTGTGTACGGGAATGCGATATTCGGTCCACATTAGATTGCGGGAGTGCTTTGATGTGTCATATATTTACGTGTATATAGCCCCTTGTTCACGAGCTTTACTTTGCGTTTCCCGTGCTTTTACATGCGTTTCGCTTCCTATTTCGCTCCGTTTTGGCTCTGCTGCGTTTTTGTGTCCATTTTGCAGGTACAAGCGCATATTTGGAGTTTAGGATGCTTGTCGAGAGGTTTCGTGAAGTTTCGTAAAGTTTCGTGAAGTTTGGAGGTGATTCGAGTTGGTTTCGTTGCGTTTTGCTTGCGTACGAGCCTCGTTTCACTAAATGAAGGTGCGTCGGGACCTTGGCTCCGGATTTGAAGCTCCCATTATCATCCTAAGACTCGTCCCTACTCATGAGCCTCATCCCTTAGCCTTGGGACGACAAAGAAGTACAAACAATGCAAAATAAACTAAGTACAAAAGGGAGCAAAAACAAGAAAACAACTGAAAGCTCCGGGACCATGCTATCCTGTCCGGGCTCACCTTGTCCCGTCCGGGATCACCTTGGGACGAGGGTGACTTTTCGTTGGCTCAAAATAATTCGTCTATTTGAAGGCTTTGCACATCATATTTCGTTCCACACTTTTGACAGCACTTTTTAAACACTTCAAAGTTGTTTCTCAAGAAAACTTAGGGTTTATACTTTTCATCTTTTGTAATTTCAATTCCCGACTCGGATTGCGTTAGTTTGATCGTCTATTTGGTTTTTGTTGCTTGAATTCATCTACTTTGCCTTGGATTTTATGATTGGTATTGTATTCAATTTCTCCCTTTTCATTATCATTTCATTATATATTGCTCTTGATCATGTTTCTCTCTTTCTCCTTTGTTTTCGTTGTTGTATTCGCCATGAGTGAGTAGTCTCTTATCTAGGGAAGAAGGGTGAATCATGGGTGCTTGCTTAGGTTGTTTTTGATGATGTTTTGAGTTAGGTTTTCGCGCTCGTTTTGATTGTCTTGTGTTTGATTGTGTTTGTTGATCCTCTGGCCAAGGTTTAGCAAGCGTTTTCCACCCTTAAACTTATGAACGAAAGCCTAGTTTAAGGTAGGGTGCGAGACCAATCATTAGGACCCTCACTTGTAAGTTGCGAGAGCCCGCACTTGAGACCTAAAGGAAGCTTAAGACCGAGAGGCCTAGCTTTACCCTTAGCGAGAGCGAATTCCTACTCATTCCGATCACCATCCTTTGACCTAGCTTACCCCGTGCCTAACCCGATTCCCTAGACCTTTCTCTTCTAGTTAAACCCTCTTCTTGCGCTCTAGCTTGAGTTTACCAAACCATACTCGAACCGAGACTAGAATCGTTAAAAATAACCAACATAAGCGACCATCTCCCTGTGGATTCGACCCCGACTTACCCTTGCTACTAGTTAGTGTTTGTCCGGTCTATTTTTGATTAGGAGAGTGCGACCAATCCTATCAAATTTTGGCGCCGTTGCCGGGGAGACAGCTTTTGTTTTTTGTTGTTTATTTGGTTCTTTTCTTATTGTTACTCTTGTCTCAAGGAACCTCAATTCCTTGAGGCCGTTACTTACGTCTACTCGAGTGTTGTGCATGCCCAGGAACACTCGTACGTCTCAAAAAGGCTTGGCAATTCCATTTGACCCGGAGCCGGAGCGTACATTGCATAGGCGCAAGAACTTGCTTAAAGACTTGGAAGCTGTTTCTCCTTCTACTTCATCTACTCACATTGAACCCATACCGGAAGCAAAGAAAATGGTGAAGCTTTCGGATCACTCGAGGCCTACCGCCGCTCAAGTTCCGAGGGGCAATGCTATGCCTACCATAGCGGCGAACAACTTCGAGGTGAAACCCGCTTTTATAAACTTGATCGAGCGTAGTCAATTCGGAGGGAGTCCCGGTGAGGACCCTAACCTTCACATTCAGAATTTTTGTGACTATTGCTCGACGATCAAACAAACGGGGGTCACTCAAGATCAAATTCGGGAGATGCTCTTCCCGTTTTCACTCCGAGACAAAGCCAAGCTGTGGCTTAACTCCATGAATCGCGTTGCTCTTGCGATCACCGATTGGAATTCTCTCGTCTTGGCGTTCTATCAAAAGTACTTTCCTCCGGAGAAGACCAAATTACTAGTTTTCGACAACGAGGAGATGAATCCTTGTTTGATGCGTGGGAGCGTTACAAAGACTTGCAACGTCAATGCCCTCATCATGGCATGGACAAGTGGTTTATTGTCATGCAGTTTTATAACGGTTTGTACAACGAGTCACGCCAAGTGCTCGATTCAGCGGCGAATGGTAGGTTTGACAACATTGATGTGGAAGAGGCCATTGAAACGATCGAGGCCATGGCTATCCACAATGCGCAATACGGAAGTTCTAGAAATGTGCCTCGAGTTGGAGGTAAGACCGATGGTGACGCGGTGGCCATGCTTTCCGCAAAAATGGATGCTATGACCGCTATGATGATGAGTCACATGCAAGCGGCTTCTTCAAACGCGGGGAGACAAACGGTAGCGGCTATGCATACTTCTAGTGATCCTACTTGTGGGTCATGTAGCGTTTCCGGTCATTCTTCCTTAGAATGCCGAGGTATGTACCCTGTTCACGCGTTTCAATCTTATCAAAACAGCCCGTACTCTAACTACTACAATGAAGGCTACAAAAATCATCCAAACTTGAGCTACAAGAGCCAAAATGTCTTGAATCCTCCACCACAACAACCACAACACACCTCCCAACAAAATTTCAGCCCACAATACAACAACCAAAGACCTTATAACCCTCCGGGCTTTAATCGCCCCAATTTTCAACCACCAAATGCTCCGCCACCCGTGCAAGCCGCTCCGGTTCCTGATCCTATGAGTGCAATGCAAGCCATGATGATGCAAATGGCCAAAACTCAAGAAACAATGATGGCTCAAATGCAAAAGAGCGATCAAGCGAAGGACGCCGCCATCAAGATGCTTGAAACGCAAATGGCTCAACTTGCTTCCTCTAGTTCTCAAAGGAAGCCGGGTAACCTTCCATCGCAAAGCACTCAACCTCAACATGAGTCGATCAACGCCATTTCCTTGCGAAGTGGCACGAGCTACGACGGTCCACCTATGCCTACATTTGCTGCTCCACCCGCTAAGGTGGTAAGTGAGGTAGACCCTTCCCTTTTTCCTAACGGTTTAAGTGCTTTTAGTGATAATGGTGCAGGTACAAGCCAAGGAGCGAGCACGAGTGGAGCCGGGAAAGGGAGTGTGGCCGTGGGGCCTCAGGTGGAGCAGGCCGTGGGTGGTGGTGATGGAGGGGCAGCCGACAAGGGTCAAGGGGGTCCTCAAGGAAGCAAGGGGGCCGAGAATGACAAGCAGAGCAAGCCGGTAGAGCCTCCAATTCAAATCAAATTGCCATTCCCTAGTCGAGTGGTAAAGTCAAAGCTTGACTCACAGTTCGGTAAGTTTATGGAGGTGGTCAAGGACTTGAAGGTAACGGTTCCTTTTACTGAACTTGTCACACAAGTTCCCGCATATGCTAAATTTCTCAAAGACATACTCACCCGTAAACGATCTTTCAATGAGGTTGAGACTGTTGCTTTTACTGCTGAATGCAGCGCACTTTTACTAAACCAGTCTCCTCCTAAATTGAAAGATCCGGGTAGCTTCTCGATCCCTTGCACTATTGGTACTACTTTCATTGATAAAGCTTTGTGTGATCTAGGTGCAAGCGTGAGTGTCATACCTTACTCGGTATGCGAGAAGCTCAACATGGGACCCTTGAAAGTAACAAATATCACGCTCCAAATGGCGGATCGTTCTGTCAAACGCCCACTCGGTGTTTTGGAGGACGTTCCCGTCAAAGTGGGTAAGTTTTTCATCCCCGTTGACTTTATCGTTCTTGACATGGCCGAGGACTCCCAAATTCCTATTATATTGGGTCGGCCATTCTTGCACACTGCTGGTGCAATCATCGACGTCAAGAACGGGAAGTTGACTTTGGATGTCGGCGGTGATAAAATTACTTTTAACTTGTCTAACGCTTTGAAGCGTCCCATGTTGGAGGAGCATGTCTTTGCGGTTGATGTCCTTGATGATTGTGTAGACGAGTACTTACCTCAAGTCCTCGAGAGGGACCCTCTTGGGGCCGTGCTTTGCTGTCGTGATTATGTCGCAGGTACTTTAGGGAGGACGGATGCGGGTCAAGCTGTGATCAAAGACGACGTGCATGCTGTTGCGAGTATTGGTGGCGGAGCTGCTGTTGACAAGGATGGCCGAGCTGTTGATGATGATGGATATGACGACGATGAGGACGACGGTAGCAGGATCGTTTATGGCGAGACCCACGGTTGGTGGTACTTCCCGTACCGTGCTGCGCCCCCCGTTTGAAGCTGGTTTGGGGGGAACGTTTTGCTTGTAAATATATTGTATGTACTTTGCTTTCTTTTGAGACTTTCTTTGCTCGTTTTTCTCCCCCTTATTTTACGGTACCTGGTTGATGTGCTTTAGGACACATTGGGGACAATGTGTTGTTTGGTTTGGGGGGAGGAAACGCTTTGCTTTTCGTTTTCATTTTCCAAAAATCACAGAAATCCAAAAAAAATCTGAAAATTTCAGAAAATCACAAAAAAAATCAGAAAATTCTCAAAAAAATCCAAAAATACGTATCCCGAGCGTTGTTTGCGAGCTTGTTTTTACCTTATTCTTCCCCGACATCCCTTCCGTTGTTTGCTTTGAGCTATGGCATGTTTTATATTGTTGGGTTAGCGCTTTCGGGGATGTTTAGACGCGCTTGCAGATGATGGCGTGCTTGACTTGTTTGGCTTTATCATTCACGGACTATAGCTACTTATATTGTGAGGTTTTAGCCTCCTGAGGCCGGTTCATCTATCCCGGTCCCCGTGCTTATATTGTGAGTAGTTCTCCTCGTGGGGTGCGTAATATCAACACGCATAAGTGTGGCCCCTATCCCGTGTTTCCTACGATTTTGTCACTTGTTTTTGCATATGAGTCTTTAGTTGATTTCTTATGATTCACCTTGTCTTACTTTGATTTATCCTCTCATTTTTGATCCTATTACCCTTAACCATATGAGTTTGCTAGCTCCATTGCCATATAGCCTACCCTAGCCATGCTAGCTACCGCTTTTGCTTACTCTTGTGCTTGTCCTATGGGTTGTGATCGTTGCTGCGACTTGCTGATGTCGTTTGCTTGGAAAGTGTAGGTGAATATGAGTCGGGGTTGCTGTTTTCCCCGACCTTTGATGAGGTATTTCCGCAACTTGTGAGTGTGCTCTTTTGCTTAAGAAAAATCAAACAAAAATCTGAAAAATCAAACACAACGCACAAAATACAAAAAGAAAAGAAAATGTGTGCAAAGTGATAAGTTGTTGTTGTTGTTACATGAGTGAGCACTCGTATTTGATTGTTATGTTGCGTTGACGTGTAAAGGAGACCGATATGCTGTTTTCGGTCCGTTTATATTGAGAGTAGGGTTCCGTTTTGGTTGGATGAGCACTTGAGTAGTATTTGTGGTTTCTAGCAGCTTAGCTCCACGAATCCATAACTATTTGATCCACCTTATCACCCTTATCCTCTCTTTGGCCTTTACACCCTCATTTCCTATGTAAGCCCTCATGTTTGCTTCGTTTTTGTGACATTATTGTGTACGGGAATGCGAGATTTGGTCCACATTAGATTGCGGGCGTGCTTGCACTAGTCGAGTAGGTGAGTGTCATCACATATGTCACCTTGTTCATCATTTGTGCTAGAGTGAAAACCGCGAGAGGTCCGTGATTTGATTGCTAGAGAGCCTATGTTTAAGCCATGCCATTCATTCTGCGCCGTCTTGTAATTCTCATCCATTAGCTTGCTAATTCCACGCGTCCCATGCTGCTTCGGGATTGATTGCCATTTGCTTGAGCTGCTTGCGGTTTGGTGATTGTTGGGGAAGTTTCCTTTTGCTTGCTTTGTCCTCTATTTTCTGTCATGCTTGGTTGCTTGAGGACAAGCAACGGTTCGGTTTGGGGGAGTTTGATGTGTCATATATTTACGTGTATATAGCCCCTTGTTCACGAGCTTTACTTTGCGTTTCCCGTGCTTTTACATGCGTTTCGCTTCCTATTTCGCTCCGTTTTGGCTCTGCTGCGTTTTTGTGTCCATTTTGCAGGTACAAGCGCATATTTGGAGTTTAGGATGCTTGTCGAGAGGTTTCGTGAAGTTTCGTAAAGTTTCGTGAAGTTTGGAGGTGATTCGAGTTGGTTTCGTTGCGTTTCGCTTGCGTACGAGCCTCGTTTAACTAAATGAAGGTGCCTCGGGACCTTGGCTCGGGATTTGAAGCTCCCATTATCATCCTAAGACTCGTCCCTACTCATGAGCCTCATCCCTTAGCCTTGGGACGACAAAGAAGTACAAACAATGGAAAATAAACTAAGTACAAAAGGGAGCAAAAACAAGAAAACAGCTGAAAGCTCCGGGACCATGCTATCCCGTCCGGGCTCACCTTGTCCCGTCCGGGACCATACTCATCCCGTCCGGGATCACCTTGGGACGAGGGTGACTTTTCGTTGGCTCAAAATAATTCGTCTATTTGAAGGCTTTGCACATCATATTTCGTTCCACACTTTTGACAGCACTTTTTAAACACTTCAAAGTTGTTTCTCAAGAAAACTTAGGGTTTATACTTTTCATCTTTTCTAATTTCAATTCCCGACTCGGATTGCGTTAGTTTGATCGTCTATTTGGTTTTTGTTGCTTGAATTCATCTACTTTGCCTTGGATTTTCTGATTGGTATTGTATTCAATTTCTCCCTTTTCATTATCATTTCATTATATATTGCTCTTGATCATGTTTCTCTCTTTCTCCTTTGTTTTCGTTGTTGTATTCGCCATGAGTGAGTAGTCTCTTATCTAGGGAAGAAGGGTGAATCATGGGTGCTTGCTTAGGTTGTTTTTGATGATGTTGTGAGTTAGGTTTTCGCGCTCGTTTTGATTGTCTTGTGTTTGATTGTGTTTGTTGATCCTCTGGCCAAGGTTTAGCAAGCGTTTTCCACCCTTAAACTTAAGAACGAAAGCCTAGTTTAAGGTAGGGTGCGAGACCAATCATTAGGACCCTCACTTGTAAGTTGCGAGAGCCCGCACTTGAGACCTAAAGGAAGCTTAAGACCGAGAGGCCTAGATTTACCCTTAGCGAGAGCGAATTCCTACTCATTCCGATCACCATCCTTTGAACTAGCTTACCCCGTGCCTAACCCGATTCCCTAGACCTTTCTCTTCTAGTTTAAACCCTCTTCTTGCGCTCTAGCTTTAGTTTACCAAACCATACTCGAATCGAGACTAGAATCGTTAAAAATAACCAACATAAGCGACCATCTCCCTGTGGATTCGACCCCGACTTACCCTTGCTACTAGTTAGTGTTTGTCCGGTCTATTTTTGATTAGGAGAGTGCGACCAATCCTATCAAATTTTGGCGCCGTTGCCGGGGAGACGGCTTTTGTTTTTGTTGTTTATTTGGTTCATTTCTTATTGTTACTCTTGTCTCAAGGAACCTCAATTCCTTGAGGCCGTTACTTACGTCTACTCGAGTGTTGTGCATGCCCAGGAACACTCGTACGTCTCAAAAAGGCTTGGCAATTCCATTTGAGCCGGAGCCGGAGCGTACATTGCATAGGCGCAAGAACTTGCTTAAAGACTTGGAAGCTGTTTCTCCTTCTACTTCATCTACTCACGTTGAACCCATACCGGAAGCAAAGAAAATGGTGAAGCTTTCGGATCACTCGAGGCCTACCGCCGCTCAAGTTCCGAGGGGCAATGCTATGCCTACCATAGCGGCGAACAACTTCGAGGTGAAACCCGCTTTTATAAACTTGATCGAGCGTAGTCAATTCCGAGGAGTCGGTGAGACCCTAACCTTCACATTCAGAATTTTTGTGACTATTGCTCGACGATCAAACAAACGGGGGTCACTCAAGATCAAATTCGGGAGATGCTCTTCCCGTTTTCACTCCGAGACAAAGCCAAGCTGTGGCTTAACTCCTTGAATCGCGTTGCTCTTGCGATCACCGATTGGAATTCTCTCGTCTTGGCGTTCTATCAAAAGTACTTTCCTCCGAAGAAGACCGCAATGTTGAGGAGCCAAATTACTAGTTTCCGACAACGAGGAGATGAATCCTTGTTTGATGCGTGGGAGCGTTATAAACACTTGCAACGTCAATGCCCTCATCATGGCATGGACAAGTGGTTTATTGTCATGCAGTTTTATAACGGTTTGTACAACGAGTCACGCCAAGTGCTCGATTCAGCGGCGAATGGTAGGTTTGACAACATTGATGTGGAGGAGGCCATTGAAACGATCGAGGCCATGGCTATCCACAATGCGCAATACGGAAGTTCTAGAAATGTGCCTCGAGTTGGAGGTAAGACCGATGGTGACGCGGTGGCCATGCTTTCCGCAAAAATGGATGCTATGACCGCTATGATGATGAGTCACATGCAAGCGGGTTCTTCAAACGCGGGGGGACAAACGGTAGCGGCTATGCATACTTCTAGTGATCCTACTTGTGGGTCATGTGGCGTTTCCGGTCATTCTTCCTTAGAATGCCGAGGTATGTACCCTCTTCACGCGTTTCAATCTTATCAAAACAGCCCGTACTCTAACTACTACAATGAAGGCTACAAAAATCATCCAAACTTGAGCTACAAGAGCCAAAATGTCTTGAATCCTCCACCACAACAACCACAACACACCTCCCAACAAAATTTTAGCCCACAATACAGCAACCAAAGACCTTATAACCCTCCGGGCTTTAATCGCCCCAATTTTCAACCACCAAATGCTCCGCCACCCGTGCAAGCCGCTCCGGTTCCTGATCCTATGAGTGCAATGCAAGCCATGATGATGCAAATGGCCAAAACTCAAGAAACAATGATGGCTCAAATGCAAAAGAGCGATCAAGCGAAGGACGCCGCCATCAAGATGCTTGAAACGCAAATGGCTCAACTTGCTTCCTCTAGTTCTCAAAGGAAGCCGGGTAACCTTCCCTCGCAAGGCACTCAACCTTAACATGAGTCGATCAACGCCATTTCCTTGCGAAGTGGCACGAACTACGACGGTCCACCTATGCCTACATTTGATGCTCCACCCGCTAAGGTGGTAAGTGAGGTAGACCCTTCCCTTTTTCCTAACGGTTTTAGTGGTTTTAGTGATAATGGTGCAGGTACAAGCCAAGGAGCGAGCACGAGTGGAGCCGGGAAAGGGAGTGTGGCCGTGGGGCCTCAGGTGGAGCAGGCCATGGGTGGTGGTGATGGAGGGGCAGCCGACAAGGGTCAAGGGGGTCCTCAAGGAAGCAAGGGGGCCGAGAATGACAAGCAGAGCAAGCCGGTAGAGCCTCCAATTCAAATCAAATTGCCATTCCCTAGTCGAGTGGTAAAGTCAAAGCTTGACTCACAGTTCGGTAAGTTTATGGAGGTGGTCAAGGACTTGAAGGTAACGGTTCCTTTTACTGAACTTGTCACACAAGTTCCCGCATATGCTAAATTTCTCAAAGACATACTCACCCGTAAACGATCTTTCAATGAGGTTGAGACTGTTGCTTTTACTGCTGAATGCAGCGCACTTTTACTAAACCAGTCTCCTCCTAAATTGAAAGATCCGGGTAGCTTCTCGATCCCTTGCACTATTGGTACTACTTTCATTGATAAAGCTTTGTGTGATCTAGGTGCAAGCGTGAGTGTCATACCTTACTCGGTATGCGAGAAGCTCAACATGGGACCCTTGAAAGTAACAAATATCACGCTCCAAATGGCGGATCGTTCTGTCAAACGCCCACTCGGTGTTTTGGAGGACGTTCCCGTCAAAGTGGGTAAGTTTTTCATCCCCGTTGACTTTATCGTTCTTGACATGGCCGAGGACTCCCAAATTCCTATTATATTGGGTCGGCCATTCTTGCACACTGCTGGTGCAATCATCGACGTCAAGAACGGGAAGTTGACTTTGGATGTGGGCGGTGATAAAATTACTTTTAACTTGTCTAACGCTTTGAAGCGTCCCATGTTGGAGGAGCATGTCTTTGCGGTTGATGTCCTTGATGATTGTGTAGACGAGTACTTACCTCAAGTCCTCGAGAGGGACCCTCTTGGGGCCGTGCTTTGCTGTCGTGATTATGTCGCAGGTACTTTAGGGAGGACGGATGCGGGTCAAGCTGTGATCAAAGACGACGTGCATGCTGTTGCGAGTATTGGTGGCGGAGCTGCTGTTGACAAGGATGGCCGAGCTGTTGATGATGATGGATATGACGACGATGAGGACGACGGTAGCAGGATCGTTTATGGCGAGACCCACGGTTGGTGGTACTTCCCGTACCGTGCTGCGCCCCCCGTTTGAAGCTGGTTTGGGGGGAACGTTTTGCTTGTAAATATATTGTATGTACTTTGCTTTCTTTTGAGACTTTCTTTGCTCGTTTTTCTCCCCCTTATTTTACGGTACCTGGTTGATGTGCTTTAGGACACATTGGGGACAATGTGTTGTTTGGTTTGGGGGGAGGAAACGCTTTGCTTTTCGTTTTCATTTTCCAAAAATCACAAAAATCCAAAAAAAATCTGAAAATTTCAGAAAATCACAAAAAAAATCAGAAAATTCTCAAAAAAATCCAAAAATACGTATCCCGAGCGTTGTTTGCGAGCTTGTTTTTACCTTATTCTTCCCCGACATCCCTTCCCTTGTTTGCTTTGAGCTATGGCATGTTTTATATTGTTGGTTTAGCGCTTTCGGGGATGTTTAGACGCGCTTGCAGATGATGGTGTGCTTGACTTGTTTGGCTTTATCATTCACGGACTATAGCTACTTATATTGTGAGGTTTTAGCCTCCTGAGGCCGGTTCATCTATCCCGGTCCCCGTGCTTATATTGTGAGTAGTTCTCCTCGTGGGGTGCGTAATATCAATACGCATAAGTGTCGCCCCTATCCCGTGTTTCCCACGATTTTGTCACTTGTTTATGCATATGAGGCTTTAGTTGATTTCTTATGATTCACCTTGTCTTACTTTGATTTATCCTCTCATTTTTGATCCTATTACCCTTAACCATATGAGTTTGCTAGCTACATTGCCATATAGCCTACCCTAGCCATGCTAGCTACCGCTTTTGCTTACTCTTGTGCTTGTCCTATGGGTTGTGATCGTTGCTGCGACTTGCTGATGTCGTTTGCTTGGAGAGTATTGGTGAATATGAGTCGGGGTTGCTGTTTTCCCCGACCTTTGATGAGGTATTTCCGCAACTTGTGAGTGTGCTCTTTTGCTCAAGAAAAATCAAACAAAAATCTGAAAAATCAAACACAACGCACAAAATACAAAAAGAAAAGAAAATGTGTGCAAAGTGATAAGTTGTTGTTGTTGTTACATGAGTGAGCACTCGTATTTGAGTGTTATGTTGCGTTGACGTGTAAAGGAGACCGATATGCTGTTTTCGGTCCGTTTATATTGAGAGTTGGGTTCCGTTTTGGTTGGATGAGCACTTGAGTAGTATTTGTGGTTTCTAGCGGCTTAGCTCCACGAATCCATAACTATTTGATCCACCTTATCACCCTTATCCTCTCTTTGGCCTTTACACTCTCATTTCCTATGTAAGCCCTCATGTTTTCTTCGTTTTTGTGACATTATTGTGTACGGGAATGCGAGATTTGGTCCACATTAGATTGCGGGCGTGCTTCCACTAGTCGAGTAGGTGAGTGTCATCACATATGTCACCTTGTTCATCATTTGTGCTAGAGTGAAAACCGCGAGAGGTCCGTGATTTGATTGCTAGAGAGCCTATGTTTAAGCCATGCCATTCATTCTGCGCCGTCTTGTAATTCTCATCCGTTAGCTTGCTAATTCCACGCGTCCCATGCTGCTTCGGGATTGATTGCCATTTGCTTGAGATGCTTGCGGTTTGGTGATTGTTGGGGAAGTTTCCTTTTGCTTGCTTTGTCCTCTATTTTCTGTCATGCTTGGTTGCTTGAGGACAAGCAACGGTTCGGTTTGGGGGAGTTTGATGTGTCATATATTTACGTGTATATAGCCCCTTGTTCACGAGCTTTACTTTGCGTTTCCCGTGCTTTTACATGCGTTTCGCTTCCTATTTCGCTCCGTTTTGGCTCTGCTGCGTTTTTGTGTCCATTTTGCAGATACAAGCGCATATTTGGAGTTTAGGATGCTTGTCGAGAGGTTTCGTGAAGTTTCGTAAAGTTTCGTGAAGTTTGGAGGTGATTCGAGTTGGTTTCGTTGCGTTTTGCTTGCGTACGAGCCTCGTTTCACTAAATGAAGGTGCCTCGGGACCTTGGCTCGGGATTTGAAGCTCCCATTATCATCCTAAGACTCATCCCTACTCATGAGCCTCATCCCTTAGCCTTGGGACGACAAAGAAGTACAAACAATGCAAAATAAACTAAGTACAAAAGGGAGCAAAAACAAGAAAACAGCTGAAAGCTCCGGGACCATGCTATCCCGTCCGGGCTCACCTTGTCCCGTCCGGGACCATACTCATCCCGTCCGGGATCACCTTGGGACGAGGGTGACTTTTCGTTGGCTCAAAATAATTCGTCTATTTGAAGGCTTTGCACATCATATTTCGTTCCACACTTTTGACAGCACTTTTTAAACACTTCAAAGTTGTTTCTCAAGAAAACTTAGGGTTTATACTTTTCATCTTTTGTAATTTCAATTCCCGACTCGGATTGCGTTAGTTTGATCGTCTATTTGGTTTTTGTTGCTTGAATTCATCTACTTTGCCTTGGATTTTCTGATTGGTATTGTATTCAATTTCTCCCTTTTCATTATCATTTCATTATATATTGCTCTTGATCATGTTTCTCTCTTTCTCCTTTGTTTTCGTTGTTGTATTCGCCATGAGTGAGTAGTCTCTTATCTAGGGAAGAAGGGTGAATCATGGGTGCTTGCTTAGGTTGTTTTTGATGATGTTTTGAGTTAGGTTTTCGCGCTCATTTTGATTGTCTGGTGTTTGATTATGTTTGTTGATCCTCTGGCCAAGGTTTAGCAAGCGTTTTCCACCCTTAAACTTAAGAACGAAAGCCTAGTTTAAGGTAGGGTGCGAGACCAATCATTAGGACCCTCACTTGTAAGTTGCGAGAGCCCGCACTTGAGACCTAAAGGAAGCTTAAGACCGAGAGGCCTAGCTTTACCCTTAGCGAGAGCGAATTCCTACTCATTCCGATCACCATCCTTTGACCTAGCTTACCCCGTGCCTAACCCGATTCCCTAGACCTTTCTCTTCTAGTTTAAACCCTCTTCTTGCGCTCTAGCTTTAGTTTACCAAACCATACTCGACGCGAGGCTTGAATCGTTAAAAATAACCAACATAAGCGACCATCTCCCTGTGGATTCGACCCCGACTTACCCTTGCTACTAGTTAGTGTTTGTCCGGTCTATTTTTGATTAGGAGAGTGTGACCAATCCTATCATGCTTCCACAAGTCGAGTAGGTGAGTGTCATCACATATATCACCTTGTTCATCATTTGTGCTAGAGTGGAAACCGCGAGAGGTCCGTGATTTGGTTGGTAGAGAGCCTAAGTTTAAGCCATGCTATTCATTCTGCGCCGTCTTGTAATTCTCATCCGTTAGCTTGCTATTTCCATACGTCCCATGCTGCTTCGGGATCGATTGCCAATTGCTAGAGCTACTTGCGGTTTGGTGATTGTTTGGGGAAGTTTTCTTTTTCTCGCTTTGTCCTCTTTTTTCTGTCATGCTTTGTTGCTTGAGGACAAGCAACAGTTCGGTTTGGGGGAGGTGGATGGGTCGTATTTATATGCTTATAGCCCCCTTGTTCGTTAGCAATTCTTTGCGTTTCCCATGCTTTTATTTGCATTTTGCTTCCTATTTCTCTCCGTTTTGGCTCTGCTGCGTTTCTGTGTCTATTTTGTAGGTAAACGCGCTAATTTGGAGTTTAGGATGCTGGTCGGGAAGTTTCGGAAAGTTTCGTGAAGTTTTGAAGTGTTTCGAGTTGGTTTCGTGCCGTTTCGGTTGCGCACGAGCCACGTTTTAGTGTTTGAAGGTGTCCAGGGACCTTGGGACGAAGTTTGAAGCTCTTATACTCATTATTGATCTCGTCCCTACCTCTTGGGACGACCTAGGCCTCGTCCCTATGCCTTGGGACGACATAGAAGCGAAATAAAACTAAGGAAATGAAGGTGCAAAAAGCAAGAATTTTCTGAACTCCACGGGATGAGCTTCCCGTAGGCCTGGGAGCTGCCAGCCTAGTCATCCCGGAGGGGATAGGTGTCCCGGAGGTCAGGGACGACCCCCGACTCCTCGTGTGCTTAAATTATTTCGTCTATTTAAAGGAGTTTTACATCATATTTTCGTGCCAACTTTTTACAGCATTTTTATAACATCTTGATGTTCATTCTCAAGAAATCCTAGGTCTCATACTTTTCAACATTTGTAATTTCAATTCCCGACTCGGTGTACGCTAGTTTGATCATCTATTTCGGTTTTGTTGCTTGAATTCTTCTATTTCTCCTTGGAATTTCTTGTTGGAGTGAGTGTCCTCCACCAATAGTGCGATTACTTAATAAATCTCGATTAAGGAATACATGGGGATAATCCTGTATTATTGTCAATTGATTAACGTAAATCAATAACGGTTGGCTGACTAGAGTTTGACGTTATTGTCGTGAGACGGTGGTAATCAATTGATCCCTTTAAGTCACACCTATAGGAACGTGCTCCAAATATAAAGCTAATTAATTGTATGAGATACGATTAAATTAGTAACTTGATAAATCGACTAACGGTTAGTCAGTGAATTAATTTAGAGAGAAATCGAGTTGTGAACTCGAATGATTAATTTTATATCGATAAAATTATTAGAGGAGATGAAAATTAGTGATTAACCGTTAATTCACTAATCATGTATATTTTACTAATGAGATTAGTAAAATTACAATTTTAATATATGTGTAAGTGTACATGTATACTCCCTACGATTCATTAGATTCTTAACGTTTCAATATGGCACAATAATTAAGAAATGCCAAAAAAGTGTGTAAACAAGTGGGTAAACAAGTAGGGTAATATTTAATTGTGAGATAAAAAACTTTCCAAAAAGGGAAATGTTAAGAAATGAAAAATCACCCCAAAAAGGAAAACGTTAAGAATCTAATGAATCGGAGGAAGTATTAAGGAAGAGTTTAATTAATTTACACTTTATTATATTAGATAATTAAGTGATCAATTGTAAGTATTTGTGGGACAAATATTGAAAACAAATAAGACCCATAATAGGGCCCCTTGGACCGTCCAAATTAGGGGAGGAGGAATAAGATTCCTTATTGTCTTATTCATTTGGTTTTCTTGTTAATTGTAATGCATGCCAAAACATAATCATTCACATGCATGCAATTACTCTAATCAAGAAACTCTTCTCTCCTCTCTTACTCAAAGGGGCCGGCCACTTTTAGTATGTTGAACACACTTGGTTTCCATTATCTTTTGCTTATAAAAGGCCAAGGAGAGTATTCATTTGTGATGCATGAAATCTCCTCCTAATCTCTAGACTCTCTCCTAAAACTCTCTAAATATTACTACTAATATTACTAAGTGTTAGTAAGTGATTAGTAATAATAATATACATATTATCAAGTAACTATTAGTGATTTCTAGTCTAAATCACCAGTAGTTTTTGGAGTACTTCTTGGGTGCAACAAGAAGGAGGTTTCCTTGTTTGGAAACTAGGGTTTGGAGGATCATCCCTTTTCATAGCTCAAGAAATAAAACAAGAAAGGAGTTCTTGTTTTGTGCCCATTTTCTTTTATTAGAAAGGTATAAATTTCTATGAACTTGTTTAACAAAGTATGTTTGTAACTACATAGATCTTGCTCATCAAATTAGAGTAATTTGATTTACACTAATATTGAATTAGTGGAGGGTATGAGAACCCTACATTTCTGATTGGTAATTGTTTCATTCTTCTCTTTTTGGATTATCATTTCATTATATATCATTGTTGATCATGTCTTTCGTTATTTCCTTTGCTTTTGTTTCCGTTTTCGCTATGTGTGAATAGTTCTTTATCTAGGGAGGAAGGCTGATCATGGGTGAGTTGTCTAGGATGATTTTTGGTGATGTTTTGATTAGGGTTTTACATGTGGCTTTGGTTGTCTTGTTTTGGTTGTGTTTGTTGATCCTTTGGCCAAGGATTAGTGAGTGTTCCACCCTTAAACTTAAGAACGAAAGCCTAGTTTAAGGTACGGCACGAGACTAACCATTAGGACCCTCGGTAGTAAGTAGCGAGAGCCTGTTACCGAGACCTAGAGGACGCTTAGGACCGAGACGCCCAGCCTATTCCTTAGCACATGTGATTCCCGACTCTTAGCGATCACCATCCTTAGTCATAGCTTTACCTATGCTATCCCCGACTCCCTAGACCTTTCTCTTATCGTTTTAATCCTTATCTTGCACTCTAGTTTTAGCTAAACAACAAACACTCGAACCGAGACTAGAATCACTCAAAATAACCAACATTGCGACCATCTCCCTATGGATTTCGACCCCGACTTACCCTAGCTATCCCTTAGGTTTGTCAGGTTTATCTTTGACTAGGCGAGTGCGACTGAGCCTATCAAATTTTAAAAGCGCGCTCTGTGGTTAGCTCGATTTGCTATGGGAGATGTCATTGCGTAATTTGTTTAACGCATTTTAAAGAAATATTGAAAAATCATTTAAGAACCGTTTTCGGAGTCGCCACCAAATTATGAGGGAATTTGGTCCCGTTCAGCGCGTCTTGGAGTCGAAGACGCGAATCTTAGAGTTAAAGGTGCGTCCATACCTATCCGTCTAAGGCAATTGTGAAACCAGAGCGGATTCGGAGTGAGGGTACTCTCTGAAAGTTTGTCAAAATGCGTTATGAGAAACTGTAATCGAGAAGCCTACGTAAAAGTAGCCATTACTAGCTTGAAAACAGTGTATAATTCGATATTTGAGCAAATGAAAACCGCTACGTACAAATGCAATATGTGACTCGATAAATATGCGTAAAATCAAATGTATACGTCAAGGTTATGACGGGTTGCCCATAGGAAATGTGCACAAAACGATAATTCATTGTTTGAATTATCATTTAAATGTTATTTTCCGACTCATGTGTGTGTAAAAGTTTGTTAAAAACCCTCAGTTTTGCATGCTTTAAAACTAATGAAGACGGTACAAGTTTCGTCGAAATCATGTTTAGTCGTTTAATGCGTAAATGAGAATTTGCTTAAGTGTAAAAGAAGTGTTCATTTGTTAGCTAGTGATTTGGGTCGTTGCCCCTTGGACCGTCCAAATAAGGGGAGGAGGAATAAGATTCCTTCTTGTCTTATTCATTTGGTTTTCTTGTTAATTGTAATGCATGCCAAAACATAATCATTCACATGCATGCAATTACTCTAATCAAGAAACTCTTCTCTCCTCTCCTACTCAAAGGGGCCGGCCACTTTTTTTTTTTTTTTTTTTTTTTTTTTTTTTGATAAGGTAAAGAAACTAGGTCGATCCTCTAAGGTAGAACCAACCTATCTCATCCTTTCGGATGAAGGAGGTAAGTTGAAGCCACCGGCTTTCAAACCACCTCGAAAGAGTTGGACAAGAATGTCCAATAGAAGCCATAAAGTCCGCAACTTTATTGGCTTCGCGGAAGCAATGTTTAATTATCACTTCATCAAAGAAATGAAGGTCTAATTTAACATCCTTGATAATACTAGAAATTTCCCACGGAATTTGCCAAGTACTACGAAGTGAGTTGATAACACATAAGTTATCACCTTCTACAATAAGTTTTGAAATTCCTAAGTATTTAGCCGCTAAAATACCTTCTTTTAAAGCTAAAGCTTCCGCAACAAGAATTGTACTAGAACCACACTGTTTCGCTCCCAACAAAATAACTTTGCCATTATGGTCTCTTATAGAATAACCCAAAGCGGCTTTACTTCCATGTATTTTCGATCCATCGAAATTAAGTTTTAGAAAACTATTTTTAGGTTTCTCCCACCAAATTTCTTCCCTGTTAACGTTTCTAACTGATGTATCTGTATCGGGATTATTGATATCCTTATGTCTAGTTTCATACCAAATTTTAATGCTACTATTACATAAAATAATAAGTTTATTGCTATTGATATGATCATTATTAAAAATAATGTCATTTCTATGGAACCATGATCCTTATGGGGCCGGCCACTTGTAGTGTGTTGAACACACTTGGTTTGCTTTATCTTTTGCTTATAAAAGGCCAAGGAGAGTATTCATTTGTGATGTATGAAATCTCCTCCTAATCTCTCTAAACTCTCTCCTAAAACTCTCTAAATATTACTACTAATATTACTAAGTGTTAGTAAGTGATTAGTAATAATAATATACATATTATCAAGTAACTATTAGTGATTTCTAGTCTAAATCACTAGTAGTTTTTGGAGTACTTCTTGGGTGCAACAAGAAGGAGGTTTCCTTGTTTGGAAACTAGGGTTTGGAGGATCATCCCTTTTCATAGCTCAAGAAACAAAACAAGAAAGGAGTTCTTGTTTTGTGCCCATTTTTCTTTATTAGAAAGGTATAAATTTCTATGAACTTGTTTAACAAAGTATGTTTGTAACTACATAGATCTTGCTCATCAAATTAGAGTAATTTGATTTACACTAATATTGGATTAGTGGAAGGTATGAGAACCCTACAAGTGGTATCAGAGCTTAGGCTTGTAGTTACAAATTTATTTTGTTGTTCTTGGAGTTTTATATATTTATTCAGAATAAATATGATAAAATCCGAAAATAGTGTTAAAAATGGTTTTAACACGATATTTTTATAGCATGCAAAGTGCCTGGTCTCATTTAGCTTCTGGTCAAATTTCGTAATTTTTGGAATTTGTTTGCTAATTAAAATGATTTTTATACAAAACTGAGTCAAAAAGTGTGTTTTTGGCTAAAATATTAACTATAAATAGTTATATTTGGAATCTGGTCACGACATTTTTACACAGTGAAATTTCATTTTTATACTCTCTGCATGCAAATTTTCAAAATCAGATTTTGAGTTTTGAATATTTATTCATTTATTTGTTTAAAATCGGCATATTATGCATGTTAATGTCCAAAATATAGTAAACGTTGTTTTCTGGACATGAAATTTACACTAATATTTTTAAACATTAAGAGGATGCTAACGTATAAATTTGGGATTTTTCCTCACTGTTTTGGACGATTTGTTGATTTTATGAAATAAAATCAATGAAATCGTATGTTATTTGTTCCAAATTTCATTTGTAAATATTTTTGACCAAAATTTTCTTTTGATATTCTGGAAGTGTTCCAGAATATACAAAATTTTTCCAAAATAAAAATGGTTTTATTTTATTTTATAATGATTTTATAAAGCTTTATTCATAAATAGTTATGATTAAAGTTAAAGTAATTAGCAAAATGACCACAATAATAAACTAAAATCACCATGAATTAGTGAAGACTAATTTTGGGTGTTCTAAATCAGTTTAGAAGTTTTAGTTCATGCTTAAAAGGTGTTTTAAGCATTATTGATTAATATAAGATTAATCGATAAAATATGAGATCGTATTTTAACAATTTAATGCGATTATTGTTTAGGGCGATTTTGGCATGTTTTTTATTTATAAGCTTTTCATTATGCTTGTTTGGATGTGTAACACCCCGTGTTAATTTAAATCAATAATTAGCCATCAAATTCTAATTTCAAATCTTAAATCAAATCCTAACCTTTTAACCTTCCAAAATCTCTATTTTTGCAAAACTTTCGTTTTGTAAAATTTATCGACTTCTTTAAGACTTTTAAAAATTTTTGAATAATGAAATGAATATTTTAGTCTTAGAATTTAAAAGTAGAAATATTTCGAAAAATCGTTAAACGCGCACACATTAACTTTTATCGCTTTTGACGCCCGACTTTTTAAAACTGACCAATTTCGTGAAAAACATTTTAAAACACAAAATAAACATTTTCTTACCTAAATAGTGTTTTATGACACTAGTATACTAGTTGATTAATTTGGTTCCCTAATTTCTTTAATTAAAACATTATATTTCATTAAAAATCAAAACTTATCTAACACATTACTTAACCTAAATTACTACAACTTGTTTCCACATTTCGCAAGTGAAAAACACAACCCTAAAGCCCTCCAAAACAGCCGACAATATACTCCCTTGCTCCCTTTGTTTTTCTTCCATTTTTATTACAAAAACCACTAAATAAAAACCTTAATAATACTCTAATAATTTACTAGTGTTCTTAGTATTCTTTGGGTATTTTGAAGCTTACTTGTTACGGGTTTTTGAAGGTGAAGAAGGGTACTTGGGTGAAGCTTTAGACTTAGATAATATTGTCGATCCGGACAACCAATAAACTTGCCGATTAAGGTGACTAACTATGTCTCATTTTAACCTCTTTGTAAATTAATTTGATTTTTATTATATGTTTTATGAGTATGATTTCTATCCTAAAATAGGTTAAACATCATGATTATGTTCTTGTATGTTATGTGTAGCATAATAAAAGGATAATAAATAAGTAATATCGATAATAGTTAAGTTGTAGTAATATTCTAATATGTTTAGTTAAATTTGTTTTAAGCATTTTAATTATGATTCATATGATTTTTATGTTTAGTTTTATTTTAGTTATGTTATAATCATATATAAAAATTATGTGAAATATTAACAATGAGTTTAAAGTGATTAAAAATCGAAAATGAAAATTTATACATATATACTACTCCTCACGGTTTTCATTAATTTTTTAAATAAATTTTCACTTTTAATTTTTGTAAATAATATGTTAGATTAAGTTAGTTGAAATGGATGTTATCATGTGAAAAAAATTAAATTAGGAAAATAATTTATAAGTTGTTAAAATTGAAAATGGTGTTTTTGAGCTTTATTTTGATCTTCATGTGTGTTCATATGTTCTTCATGTTGATGTTCATCTTTATTGTTCATTTTGATTTTGTTTTATTTTATGTTTGTTAATATTTTGTGTTGATGTTTAGTTATTGTTTTTTGTTATTACTATTACATAAATCAAACTTAAACTTTTAGAAAATCATTTAGAAAATTTAACTTTATATTTTAGCTTAAATTTTAGTCTAATGAAATTTCTAGTTAAGTTTCATTTTAGTTAAAATCATTTTAGTATAATTAGAATAATTAAAGTATAAAGACTTTAAGCTAAAAACCGATAAAAATTGAAAAACGAATTTTTGGACAAATACATACATGCTCACGGCATTAGGCCAAATTTTAGGCTAAAATTTTTTTTATCACTTTTTAATTTACTGTTAAAATAATTTAATTAATAGTTAATAAGTTAGAATTAAGAAATTAAAAGAAATAAATCAATTTTGACATATACTTAAAACCACACGGCATTTGTATATGAAATGGACTAAATTTGATCAACATGAAAATATCACTAAGTCACTAAAGTTTAGTAGTTATTAGAATTGAAATTTTGTGTAAATCGTTTTAGTTATAAATGAAATATAATAAACCGATAAAAATGTTAACCGTTATAAAAATGAACTAAATCGTGTGCTACGGCCTTTGCATTTGGACTGTTGGATTTGGGCATACGGATTAAAATGAATTATCCACGATACTATTTTCTTTAAAACGAAAATTACTAACTTTAGTAAGTAGACGACTAAATTTAACTGAGTCTCGTTTTAAAATAAATATCATTGATCACTTTTTACAAACCGAACTTAACGTTTTTAAAACTAGACTTTTAAAATATTTTCACAAAATCACTAAGTACAAAACGAACTTGACAACTTTGAAACTAGAAATTTATACTTAGCAAATAAAATGGTTTAGTTTTATACCTAAAATATCTTAAGTATAAAAATATGTACAAGTATAAAAATACGTATAAGTATAAAAATACGTATAAGTATAAAAATACGTATAAAATATGGAGTATAAAAATACGAATACATATAAGAATACGTATAAAATACGAAGTATAAAAATACGAATACGTATAAAAATACGTATAAAATACGATGAATAGTGATCGATGAATAGTGAAAAGTGAATACTGTTTGATGAATAGTGAAAAATTTACGAAACTTGTAAAACAAGTTACGTCTTAAAATTCAAAGATATTTCAAAACTCAAAAATTGAAATATTGAAAATAATTGAAAATTTTACTAAGTATCGAAAAATTTAAAATGAATAAGTAAATAACTTAAAGTGTTTTGAAAAAAAAACACTTAAATAAAATTGGACATACTAATAAACGTTTCAATATAGAAACTTAAAAACGTTAATAATTAACAACACTTCAAATAATAAACGAACGTGTTATGTGATTATATGAAACCTACAATTCAAATAAAACGTTTGACGTTAAGACTAGGGGAGTCTAGTAACAAGTGATATAAAATATCAAATAAATAATAAACATTGAGTAAGTTAAATAAAAGGTCAAATGCTTGAGCCTCCGATATGAAAACGTCAATCGTAAGTGAAGTGGGGTTAAGATAGTCTTGTAGCGGACGCCACTATCTCGGCCTTATTGCGATTGTCATCCCGAATAGTGTGGTTTAGCCGACAGCATTATATGCTTTGTGCATCCTGCCCATGCCGTTACGCCTTAAGTCGTACAGCCTGCTCCGTACAAGATAAGGAATATGCCAACTCTTTTGGGTCAGGCATTAGGAAATAGTCGTTTTTATTCAGAGTTAAGGTGCTCTATGAATAGCATAGCCCATTCTTAAAGTGAATATTAGTGTATGCATACTAGACTAGGGTTTTATTGTAACACCCCGTGTTAATTTAAGCTAATTATAATTAGGAAATCAATAATTAATCACCCTCGCTCATTAAATTCCTAATACAATACACTACAAGTCATTTTCATACCTAAACTAAAACCATTTTGAATTACTTTGAATTTGAACTTTATTCTTTCATATTCAAACTCGATAAATCAAATAGAGACTATACGACAAATTTTCTCAACGACAAATTTTGGCACGCAAATCGAGGTCAATCTTGACCAAAGTGGCCGAGCCACTTAGAGGATTAAATCATCTAATCCTTTTTCAATTACACTTACTCCTAATCCTAATCTAACAAAAATGGTTAAGGCTTAATCAATTTAGGTTATACTAACAAAACATATTATAATAATATAAGATTACTATTCCTTTTGATTTAACTAGCACTTTCACTAAAACTCGATATAATGAGCCACACTTATTCAAAGCTGATAAACTTTTTGACGTTTGATCATAATGATTTAATTCGATAACATTCAATGAAAAAAATATGTATTTCGGTCAAGTAAGATTTTATTTCAAAGTTTCGAGGATTCTAGACCCAATTTTTGTTTTGGATTCCTTCCTACGTTTTTCTTCATTTTAATTTTTGATCTTACTTCTAAACATTATTTTAAGACTATATATTTCATTTCGAGACTTTTCACAGACGCCAGAAATCGAAAATTGCAAAACGAAAAACCGAGCCCACTTGTGATCAAAGTGGCCGGCCCTCTTGGACTCCAAGGTCCTTGATTATCCTCTTCCACTCCTTACAACTTTTGCACCATGTCTAATCTCTTACACACTACCAACACTTACCATCCTACAATATTACATCATCACAACCTATTTTAATTAAACATTAAACATTATATTACATTACAAAAACAAAACAACAAAACTACTACTACTACTACATACATACGGTTCACTACACACACACACACCAAAATTCTCTAAGTCATTTTCTCTCTAAATAAAATCTTACTCAAGAACAAGTAAGCTTGTTCTTCATGCAAGCTCAAGAACACATCTATTTTTCCATCCTCTTTAATCCTTTTCATTCTTTAATCTTTCATTTTCTTTGCTTGAATTAATTAGCACACTTAAATAAGCTCTTCATCATCTATATTTAGTACTCACTTGCTCTATATACATACAATTAAAATATGAACATAAATCGAAATCTTTTAAAATGAAAACAACAACTAAACTAAAAACAATACTACACATAAATTTTATTAGTAATGTTTAGCTAGCTTAGTAAAATAAATTACTAACTTTCTTATATTTCATTTTTATGTACTCTCCTAATCAAAGACGAGGAGCAAGGTGGTGAAGACGACTTGAGCCAGTTTGATCATATTGTCGATCCCGACAACTGCTAAACAAATTTGCTACTAACCTAATTAAGGTGCCCCCGCACACTAGGTTTTAATTTTGTTAATCGTATGCTAGAAATGTTTATGTGTTATATTTATTGTGCTTATGATCACCTAGCATTCATATGTTAAATTAGGAGACAAAAATCGAAAAAATAGAACTTGTTACTCACTAACAAAACCCACGGCCAAACCCTTAATTTTTGTTCAATTTTTCGTTTTAATTTTTGTAAATTGCATGCTTAAAATACTAAGACTAATATGTACATGAATATATAATTAGTTTTTGTTTAGGACTTAAAATGAATTTGTTATGAATTTAAATGTGTTAAAATGTTTTATTGTGTTCTTGAAGTATTATTGTTATCCTTATGTTATAATGATTTTTCTTTTGTGTGTTAATGTTTATAGATGTTTTTCACTCATGATTAAATGTATACATGATATAGAATAAATTAGTTGATGAATTAGAAGTATAAAAATCAAAAATCAAAATTTAGGAACATATATATATATACACGGCTTACATGAATTATTTGGACCAATTTTTAGTTTTAATTTTTCTAAATAACATATTAGGTTTAGTCTAGTTAAATTAGACTTGTATGAAATATTTGAGAAAATTATATAAACATATAAAAATTTGACTAAATAATGTTCTTATGAAAAGTATTAAAGTTCTTCACATCTTCATTGTGTTCTTCATTTTATATCTAAGATTGATTTATAAATTTTAATAAGTTTTAGTATTTATCGTTTTTGTTTACTAGTTTAAGTCACTTTAGCATAAACTAAATAATTAGTAAATAAAAACTTTAAGTCAAAAACCGATAAAATTAGAAAACGAAAATAAATTGTCATGTATAAAGGGCCACGGCATTTAGGTCCATTTTTGACTAAAAATGAATTCGTCACTTTTTATTTTTATCACTTAGGTAATTTAAATTAGTTAAAGTATTGATTTATTAATAAAAACAACAAAAGAAATAAATAACAAAAATAAATAAAGGCACACGGCATCTATGATTCTTTTGGGTCAATTTTGGCCAAAATGAATTTATCACTTAATCACTATAATTGATTAGTAATTAGTTTTATATTTTTATTGTAAAAAGAATCGTTAATAAAAAGAATCAACGAAACCGATAAAAATAAACGTTACATATATTAAAATGAATCATATCGTGTGTTACTACCTATGCTTAATTGTGGATATGGAGATATGGACTATTTAAAATAAACTACGACAACCTCGCTAAAATTTGGAACCGCTTAAATTTTAGCTAAGTATACGACTAAAGCTAAACCGAGTTTTACTTTTGAAGTATCATTTAAATCACCAAGTATAAAAATGAACTTAACCACTTTGATTTAAATATGTTTCAAAATCACTAAATACAAAATGAACTTAACGAGTTCGATTAAAATATATTTCAAAACCGCAAAATGCAAAATGAACTTAACAACTTTAAAACTAGACTCCTAAAATATTTCCAAAAATCACTAAGTACAAAACGAACTCAACGACTTTAAAACTAGAATTTTACACTTAGTAAATAAAAAGCCTAGTTTTATTTTCTAAAGTATCCTTAGTATAGAAAATGTATAAAAGTATAAAAATACTAAGTATAAATAAAGTCAAATAATAAATACTAAGTATAAAGAAAATAAAATAATAAATACTAAGTATAAGAATACATATACGTATAAAATACGAATAAAATACGAAGTATAAAAATACGTACAAATACGGAATACGAAAATACGAATGCGTATAAATACGAGGAATAGTAAATACGATGAATAGTAAATACGATGAATAGTAAATACGATGAATAGTAAATACGATGAATAGTAAATACGTGAATAGTAAAAATATTTAAAATTTACGATTAAACTCAAAATAAATATTTAAGTTTTTCTATGTGCTTCCGTTTACCTGAAGAGCTGCTAGAACTAAATTTTCATTATACAAGTTCGACGTTATGGTTTATTATGAACTGTCACTGGAGAAAGAAAGGAACGAGAAAATGATAAAGAAAGTACTTGTTAAATACTCGGGTGTCTGTCATGTTGCGAATCTATTGTGCCATCGTTAGAAAGGTAGCCGCGTATGGGGACTCTTTCACTCTCAGTGCTGACTGAGGCGTTCTAATGACTCTCATAGTCTTTAGGCAAGCAGGCGTATACATCCCTTGAATGGGCATAAATGTTACGTTTTGCGGTCCATACGAGGTAACGGAAGATGACCATCCCATCCGGGGACCTTGTCATTAGGTATTAATCGTTTTGGTTAGGAAAAGCATACTCTCTCGAATAGCGAGGACTGTGTCGTTTCTAAGTGAAAGTGTGTGCACACATTAGATAAGGGATTGAATCGTCCTTCTTACCTAGTGGTATCCTTGGCAGTAAAGTCCGTTGATGTACCCGGCAGCCATTGCGCAGGCCTTGCTTTTGTAGGGTTTTGCATGCTTCCATCCTGACTTGTTGTGGTTCATAGGACAACGTATGATAGATTATCCATGTTGTATTGGATATTAGGTAGTTATCACGTACGCTACTTAGTGTTTGATCTGATGTACGAGTCTGAGCAGCTAGTGCACTTTGATATTTATCTATGAGAGTACACAAGTCGCTCTGTAGTCAAGACTCGCGAGTTATGTTACTATATGTATAATTGAAAAGGGTCGACTACCCCGAATATGATTGAGATGGTAATGAATTGTTGAGTATGATTGGTTATGAGTGTGGTGTGATATATGATTTGATCTATACTCATGTTGAATTATTCTGATATCCTTATGTGTTTTTGCTTGCCTGCTTACCATCTATTTTATTTAATTGTCATGTATATCGCACATGTCTATAATTGCTATACTACGTGATTTACTTGATGTGTTTAGATTGTGTTGGGGGAGAAAACACTAATACGAGATGAACTGCAGGTACCCCGAGGACTTATGTTTATCAAATGCTGGGGATGGTTTACCTTATTTTGTACTTCGTTGTTTTGGAGAGATTTGTAATCAAACATATACTCTGTTTCATCATAAGACTCGTATTATGTATATAGAGTTTTAATACGATAACAGCTGGTTTGTAATAAATAGACTTAATTAATTTTCCGCCTTAGTTTAATTAAGGTCACGAAAAACCAGGTTGTTACATTTATTCCCCTATTTCGCTAATGTTACCAGGGCCACCGCGACCTTATTGCGATTGTCATCTCGCGGTTCTGTCTCCTTGCCGTGTTTCGTTCTTAGTGGGCGCGACACTTGCATTCGTTCTTACCCTGCGTAAAGATTACTCGACGAGATTGTATCTGAAGTTCGAATCATTTCGAACACTAGAAGATGAGATGCAAGTACTATAGTATTCGGCGTGGTTTACGAGTCGAGTAAGCCGCTGCACTATGGTAGTGAGATGCAAGCGACTAGAGTACATTGCATGTACATTGCATATTGTTTTAGAATTGCTAATTGTTTATTATGTACATTGCATATTGTTTTAGAATTGCATGTGTCGAAAGAGTGTGCGAGAAAATGATGAGAGTTTAATGCAGGTACCCTGAGACTACAGCTATTGAATGCCGGGGATGGTTTACCTTTATTTTGTACTCCTTTTTGAGAGAATGTAATCGAATAACTCTGGTTATCTTAAACTCATACTATGTATATGGAGTTTGTAATACTATAACAGCTGGTTTTGTAATATATAGACTTAATTAATTTTCCGCCTTAGTTTAATTAAAGTCACGAAAAACCAGGTTGTTACAGTTGGTATCAAAGTCGTCTTTAGTAGTGAATGACTTAAAGTTATCTCACATAGCGAGACGACACCTGGGCCAGACATTCATATCGTATGTCAGGCATAGACTTATAAGATCAAATAATAAACTAGGAATCTCTAGATCGCTAAAATAATAACTTAGATCATTTTAAAATGTGAAAAAGGGTAGAATCTTAAGGACCGACCAAATAATAATAAACTAGTTAGATGAGCGTTAGAATCTTAAATTTTACCATGCTTGTACTTGCTATTTGCTCTATGGCTAACTTAGTCTGACAAAGGCCATTAGGATGACATCTTTCCGCTCTTTCCGTTACTATGCACCACGACGCCCACCGATGATGCAACTAGGAGAGTATATACGTAGCCATTCCATCCACATAGAGCGATATGTGGAAGCTCATGGAATCATGACGGGCAGGATTTACCACACGAGGGGCATTGGCATCAGTTTGACCATGATTGAGAGCTTTCATCCATACGATGAATTTTGGGCACCTCTTGGTTGGCGACTTCTCTGCGATTACGAGCTGTACATGGACCGCATGTACCACCCAGACCCACTTCAGAGGGTGATAGGACCACCTGCGTGGATGGAGTACGATGTGCTCCTCGACGACTTGATGGATCAAGAATATAGACGCGACTATCCCCCAATGCCAGACGACGCCATTATACCCCCAATCATATGGGAGAGGGATCTCACCTCTGGGAGACACTTAAGGGTCGCAAATCATATTTAGGGTCATTCGACTCCAACTTGTAAAATATTTGTAACCGTCTTTTAACTATCCTAAGAACGATCTTTATGTCGTCACTTTTTCCTAACGGCTATGGGTTTTATTTTCGAACATGACGTTGTGTGGACTTATGTATTATATTTTCTGAATGTAATATTTTACCCATATATATTTATATATATGGAGACGTTATGTTACAACCTTGTCGTATACTTTTCGCAGCGCATCATTTTAAAATGTTACGTACATATCTGAAAATTTCAATTCTCATTTAAATTATCACCCACTTATTTCAGATATGACTACCTCGCAACAGGAGAAACGGGGAGTGAACCTGGAGGAGAAGGCTCGTAAGAGAGCTGTCCAGGCATATGCACGTCGTCAACAGAGGAAAGCGTGGAAGAAGATGCACAACTTGAAGAATTCAAGAATTGACTGGAAGACCAGGGCACTCAAAACTCCATACGTTGAACATCGAGTTCCTGAACACCTCCGCCGATCTTCGGGTAAGACCAACGCGATCGAGGCATTCATGAGAAGCGAACCTGACGAATTTGAAGGAGTTGGAGATACCTTGTACACTTGGACCAGGCACATGGGTGCAAAGTTCCAAGAACACTCGGTTCCGGAGGAGTGGAAAACCTCCTTTGCCGCTGTCTGCCTTGATGGAGAAGCCAAAGCCTGGTGGTTACGATTTCGATCCCCAGCTGTACGCGAGGGTGAATACTACCTCAGTTGGGAAGACTTCAAGCTCGGCTTGAGTGATGCAACTTATGCTATTAAGTATAAGTGTAACTTCTCAGAAAAGGAGCACTGCTATTCGTACTTTGCATAAGTACCGACGAACAACTTTCTTTTTGTCATTCTCGATCAAATTCCTTATCACATGAGGATGTAACTGAACTTCTACGTTAACCTTGCTGAACCTTGTATCTAAGTTTTCTATCTTAGCTCATTCCATGAAAAATGTATTAGAGAGCGTGTTAACGTTTTGGATGTAACCCTTTTACATTATCAATGAAATGTCTTTTACCTTGTAATCTATAATATGTCTCATTTGGAACTACTCAAAAATTCATAAGGTTTAATATTTTTCAGAATGGATGCAAACAATATGGCTGACCCTAATTTCGCTCAACATTTTGCCGAGGAAGAGGCAAGGAGGAAAGGTTTTGAGGATGCCATAATGAAAATCGCCCAGAATGCACACCAACATCAGGGTGGTGGGAATAATCAATCTGCGTTCGAGAGGTTCTCGAAACACAGACCTCAGACATACTCCGGATCTGTCAACCCCACCGTCTTGACCGAGTGGATCGAGGAGATGGAGAAACTTTTGGAACTAAGTAAGACACCGCCGAATGAGAAAGTGAATGTGGTGGCGTACTACTTGAAAGGGGAGGCAAATAGCTGGTGGCGCCTAATCAGATCCACCTTTCCTCTAAGGATCTACAACTGGACTGAGTTCAAGACCCTATTGGAAAACAAGTACTTTGGGGAGGAATTAAGGTGGGAAAAGGAAGAAGAGTTCCGTAACCTGAATCAGGGTGATATGTCGCTTCAGGCATACACCGAGAAATATCAAGAACTGTCTAAGTTTGCCCCCAGGATTATAACCAACGAAGAAGAACTGGCGACTCGTTACGTAAGAGGAATGGCAAATAGCCTGAGAATAAACATGAGCGGGTTCAACTGCAAGAACTTTGCCGAGGCCTACGAAAAGGCAACAAGCATCTGGGCTTCTATCCAGAAAGGAGAAGCGGAAGAGAAAAAAATAAAGAAAATCTTTACGCCTCCTGTGGCGAGTGCTAGCTTCATCAACAAGGCAATGTTCGGTCGCCCGGGTTTCCAAAATCAAGACAACCGTAACAGGAACCAGGGCAGGAACCAATACTCCAATCGAAGCCCCACCGCATTCGTCGCAAGGAATAACCAACCACTTCCCAAAGCTCCGGCCGTCCAAGCAGGTCATTGTCATTTCTGTCGACAACCGAACCACCCAGGGAAGCGTTGCAACGGAGAGCCAGTGGTGTGCTACTTCTGTAAAGTAGTGGGGCACAAGTCGAATGAATGCCCAAAGAGGGGTATTACTGCTAAGGCAAATGCGGGACCACCGCCAGCTGTTAGGGTTCAAGGACGTGTTTACGTCTTGACAGAATCCGAAGAAGGGACGGACGATATTATCGATGTCGACGTCGTCACGGGTAAATTTCTTGTTAACTCAGTACCTGCGTTTATTTTATTCGATACAGGAGCTTCCCTGTCTTTCATATCCTCAAAATTCATTCAACAATCCAAACTCACAAACCCTGAACGAATCAGAACTAACATATCACTACCGGATGGTAAAAACATTCCTTGTTCTTCAAAATACAATAATGTAAAAATCTCAATTCACAACACAGACTTCCTGTCAGATCTCGTATTGTTTGATCTTCCCGAGTTTGACGTAATTCTGGGGATGAACTGGCTAGCTCGTCATAATGCAACGTTCAAATGCCACGACCAGAAGATCACTTTGAAAACTAACCAAGGGAAGGAGGTATCATATCAGAGTTTGAAGAGGAAAGGAGTAAAATTAGTGTCAGTACTGAAGGTTCAAAGCTTAGAGAGAAAGGGACATCAAGTATATTTCTGCAGCATTAACAAGGTCGAGGACGCCTTGCGCATCGAGGACATTCCAATCGTTAATGAATACCCGGATGTATTCCCTGATGAACTGCCAGGCATGCCGCCGGCACGCGATGTAGAATTCTCAATCGATTTGCTGCCAGGCACGGCACCTATCTCAAAAGCACCCTATCGAATGGCACCAGTAGAACTTCAAGAGCTCGTACCTATTGGTTGAGTCAGCCCCCTTCTCCTTAGAATCTCAGTGAAACAATTAGAGGAATTAATTGAGCTAGGCTTCATCAGACCGAGTGTTTCGCCTTGGGGCGCTCCGATACTCTTTGTGAAGAAAAAGGATGGAAGTATGCGACTGTGCATAGACTACAGAGAACTTAACAAGGTTACGATCAAGAACCGTTATCCTTTGCCGAGGATAGACGACCTTTTCGACCAACTCAAGGGAGCAGGTGTTTTCTCCAAAATTGATTTAAGGTCGGGTTACCATCAGATAGGCGTTCGAAAGGAGGACATACAGAAAACCGCGTTTCGATCGAGATATGGTCACTATGAGTTCAAAGTGATGCCTTTTGGCCTCACCAACGCACCTGCGGTATTCATGGACCAAATGAACAGAACTTTCCACGAGTATCTTGATGTTTGTGTGGTCGTTTTCATAGACGACATCCTAATCTACTGAAAGACCGAGAGAGAACACGAAGAACATCTGCGCACCATTTTGGAAATTTTGAGGAGAGATAGATGGTATGCCAAATTCTCAAAGTGTGAATTTTGGCTAAACCAAGTAGCGTTCCTAGGCCACGTAATCTCCAAGGAGGGCATAATGGTAGACCCAGCAAAGATCGAAGCTGTCAAGGAATGGGTAGCACCAAAAACAGTCACGGAAGTCAGAAGCTTCCTAGGATTGGCTGGCTATTATAGGAGATTTGTTCCTGACTTTTCAAAGGTAGCACGCCCAATGACTAAGCTACTGCAGAAGGACTCCAAGTTCTTGTGGAACGAGGACTGTGAAAAGGCGTTCCAAGAACTCAAGACAAGACTGACTACTGCGCCAGTACTGGCTCTACCGACTGACGGAGATGAATACGAAGTATATAGCGACGCGTCCTTGAATGGACTAGGGTGTGTCCTAATGCAACAGGGCAAAGTAATCGCTTACGGATCCAGACAGCTCAAAGTACATGAGAGGAATTACCCGACCCATGACCTTGAACTCGCAGCAGTTGTGTTCGCATTAAAGATTTGGCGACACTACCTCTACGGTGTCAGCATAAAGTTCTACACTGACCACAAGAGTTTAAAATACATATTCACACAGAAAGAGCTGAATATGAGACAACGGCGGTGGTTAGAACTGATTAAAGATTACAAAATAGAACTGCTTTATCATGAGGGCAAAGCAAATGTCGTTGCCGACGCTTTAAGTCGTAAGACTTCACACTCACTGAACAATATTTGGGAGGTTCCATCGGACATCGTTCAGGACTTAAGGAGATTGGACTTGGATTTGGTACAGTCCGACGATGTTGAGTTAAATGCAATGGTGGTCGAACCAGAGTTATATCATGACATTCGGGCATTGCAATGGGAAGACCCGGCCCTGTTAGAAATTAGAGAAAGGATTCCATCGGAGGGAACAGAAGGGTTCGAAATTTACACTGACGGGAGTCTACGCTTTAATGGTAGGTGGTGTATACCTAATGATGAAGCATTGAAACGCAAAATTCTTGATGAAGCACATAGCACCCGCTACTCAGTACATCCTGGCTCAGATAAGATGTACAAAGATCTGAAATTATGCTTCTGGTGGATCAGGATGAAGGCGGAGATCGCCGAGTACGTAGCTAGGTGTATGATCTGCCAGAAGGTAAAATTTGAGCACCAGAGACCAGGAGGACTACTCCAACCGTTGGAAATTCCCCAAGGAAAGTGGGATTCCATATCGATGGATTTTATCATGGGGTTACCAAGGACATCAGGCGGCAAGGATACGATATGGGTTATTGTGGATCGTCTAACTAAAGCGGCTCATTTTGTTCCAATCAAGGAGACATGGGGATTAGAGGAACTAGCCAAAGCCTACGAGAAGGAGATAATACGACTTCATGGCGTCCCCCTCGACATTATATCGGACAGGGACGCAAGATTTACATCGCATTTTTGGAAGAAATTTCAAGAGGCTTTGGGTAGTAAATTGAAGATGAGTACAGCTTTTCATCCAGCAACTGACGGTCAGACAGAGCGAACTATCCACACACTGGAAGACATGTTAAGAGCGTGCACGATGGAATTCAACGCGAACTGGGAAAAGAGCCTACCTCTCGTTGAATTCTCATACAACAATAGTCATCACGCTAGTTTGGGGTGTGCTCCTTTTGAAGCACTCTATGGGAGAAAATGTCGCAGTCCTGTGTGTTGGGACGACGCTAGTGACAACGTGGGTACTGGACCCCAGGTCATACAAGATCAGATTGAGCACATCAAGATCATCCGAGAACGACTACAAGCAGCTCAAGACCGGCAGAAGAAGTATGCGAACGAGCATCGTCGACCTATTGAATTCAACAGTGGAGATAAGGTCTTTTTGAAAGTGTCACCCATGAAAGGGGTAAGACGCTTCGGGCTAAAGGGAAAGCTTAGCCCAAAATACATCGGACCCTACGAAATACTTGAACGAATTGGCGAAGTGCATACCGACTCGCCTTACCGCCAAACCTATCCAAAGTGCACGATGTATTTCATGTGTCACAACTCAGGAGATACAGAAGCGACCCGAGTCACTTTGTGACGCCCGATGTGATCGCCATCGAGCCTAACATGCTTTACTCTGAGAGACCAGTGGAAATTCTCGCTAGAGAGACTAAATTCTTACGACGCAAGTCGATACCCTTAGTCAAGGTTCTCTGGAGGGGACAGAAGACTGAACAAGCAACGTGGGAGACCGAGGCGTCGATGAAGGAAAAATACCCGGAGCTGTTCAACGCAGGTAACCTTAACCACCTAGATTACTTTAAGTTTCGGGGACGAAACTTCTTTAAGGGGGGAGGATTGTAACACCCCGTGTTAATTTAAGCTAATTATAATTAGGAAATCAATAATTAATCATCCTCGCTCACTTATTTTTCCTAAAACAACACTACAAATTATTTTGCACCTAAACTAAAACCATTTTGAATTACTTGGAATTTGAACTTTATTTTTACATTTTCGAACTCGATAAATCGAACGGAGAATCTACGACAAATTTCTCAACGACAAATTTCGGCACGCAAAACGAGGTCAATGTTGACCCAAAATGGCCGAGCCACTTAGGTGGTCAAACCACCAAATTCTTTCTCAAATATATGATTACTCATAATCCAAATCTAACTAAGTTAGTTAAAAGTTAATTATTTTGATTATTACTAACAAACATATTATATTATTATCAAATCACTATTTCAAATTGATTTAACTAACACATTCACTAAAAATCGAAATAATGAGTTACACTAAGCCTAATCTGGTAAACTTTTTGACATTTGAGTATAATGATTTAATTCGATAACATTCAACGAAAAAAATATATATTTCGATCGAATAAAATTTTAATTCAAAGTTGCGAGGAAACTAGTACCCAATTTTTCTTTTGATTTCGTTTTGAGTTTTATTTTCATTTTTATTTCCGATCTTACTTCTAAACATTTTTTTTAGACTATATATTTCATTTCGAGACTTTTCGCGTGCACGTAAATCGAAAAATTCAAAAACGTAAAAATCGGGACTTGGGTGGTGATGTTGGCCGAGATTTTGGACTTGGTCCAACTTATCTTCTTCCATTTTTCTTCCCTTCTCTTACACCACCATACCTCATTTACTTAAACATCTAAATCACTTACACTCCTACTAATTTCATCATCACATTTCCTAGCTTAATTAAATTAAATGTTTATATATTTACATTAAACAAACACATATTACATTACTAGTATACATACATACTACTACTACATAATATACAAGGCATACAACTACTACTACTAACTACTACTACACGTTTTTTTTTTTATTATTACACAACACACAAACACAACTCAAACACTTAACTCTTTTCTCTCATATTAAAACTCATACTCAAGAACTTTTGTAAGCAATCTTCATCCTCACCAAGAACATGAAGAACACATCTCTTCCATTTCTTTCCTCCTTTAAATTATTTATTTCTTCTCTTTAAATCTTTTAAACATATAAATAAATCCTTCTCTAAATATTTTAGTAATCACATCCTCTTGTACATATTTGTATTTAAGAATATAAATCAAATCATTTAAAGTATAAACATCACCTAAACCTAAATACTACTACACTTTAAAATTTTAGTATAGTTAGTTTAGTTTTAAAATAAATTACTAACTTGTCTTTTTACATTTTTATGTACCATCTTAACCAAAGACGAGGAGCAAGGTGGAGGTATCGACTTGAGCCAGTTCGATCATATCGTAGACCCCGACAACTGTTGATCTTTTGCTCTTAAACCTAACCTAAGGTGCTTCTCGCACACTTATGTGATAAGCGCCTCGTAACTGATTTTATGTTATTTCCCTAAGTGATGTTATAATTATATATATGATGTTGTATGTCACATAATTATCATATGTTAAATTAGAGGATAAAAATCGAAAAATAACATTTGTGTAACACCTAAACATCACACGGCATCACCCTTATTTTTCACTAAATATTTCGTTTTAATTTTTGTAAATTGCATGTTTAAAATACTTGTAATGAGATGAACATGAAAATATAATTAGTTTATGTTTTAGACTAAAAATGAATTTGTTATGAAATTTATATGTTTTAAAGTGTATATGTGTGTGCTTGAAATATTGTTATATCTTTGTATGAAATGATTTATTTTTGTTTGTTAATGTTTGTATATGATTTTCACTTTAGTTAAATACATAAATGATATATGGTAAATTAGTTGTTGAATTAGAAGTATAAAAATCAAAAAAATTAAAAACTATGAACATATATAAGTCCACACGGTTTTCTTGAATTAAATGGACCAATTTTTGATTTTAATTTTTCTAAATAACATATTATGATTAGTTTAGTTAAATTAGACTTGTAGGAAAAATTTGAGAAAATTATATAAACATATAAAAATTTGAGTTAAAAATGTTCATATGAAAAATAATTAGGGTTCCTCACATATTCAAGTGTTCTTCATGTAGATGACTAGTTTGATCCAAAATATTTATAAGTTTTATTTTATTGTTGTTTAAATACTTTAGTGAATAATCACAATAATAAACATATAGGTTAAATAAACTAAATCATTAAAATATAAAAGTTAGAATTATAGAGTGTCACAAAATCACTATTCATAAATGAAATAAAATAATTAGTGAAAATCGTAAACTAGATAAATCACTTCAGTATAATTTAAATAATCAATACATAAAAAACTTTAAGTGAAAATCGATAAAATTAGAATACGAAAATAAATTACTAAGTAAATAGAGGGCCACGGTTTAGGGTCAATTTTTAGACCTAAAATGAATTTGTCACTTTTTATTTTTATCACATAAGTATTTTAATTAGTTAAAGTAATGAATTATTAATAAAAACAAAAAAAGAAATAAATAGAGTAGTGTATAAGGAGGCCACGGCATCCACCTTATTTTTGGCCAATTTTGGTCAAAATGAATTTATCACTTAGTCGCTAAAATTGATTAATAATTAGGATTATATTAGATTGTATAATGGATTGTTAATGAAAAGAATCAACTAAACCGATAAAAATAAGCGTTACATGTATTAAAATGAATAAATTCGAGTGTTACTACCTTTGCTTAAATTTGGATGTGGACATACGGACTATTTAAAATGAACTACGACAACCTCGCTAAAAATGGAAACCGCTAAAATGTTAGTTAAGTATATGACTAAATTTAACCGAGTTTTATTTTTGAAATATTATTTAAAATCACTAAGTACAAAATGAACTTAACAACTTTGAAACTAGGATTTTGCACTTAAGTTTAAAACGAGTTTTACTTCCGAAATGATTTTTCAAATCACTAAATACAAAACGAACTTAACGACTTTAAAACTAGAATTTTATACTTAGTAAATAAAAAGGTTGTTTTGTAAAGGTATCCTAAGTATAAAGAAATGTATAAGGTATAAAAAAAATACTAAGTATAAAAATATAATAATAAAATACTAAGTATAAGAATACGCATACGTATAAAAATACGTATAAATACGAAGTATAAAAATACGTACAAATACGAAATACGAAAATACGAATACGTATACAAATACGGTGAATAGTAAATACGATGAATAGTAAATACGATGAATAGTAAAATACGGTGAATAGTGAAAATATTTAAAATTTACGAACGGACTCAAAATAAATATTTAAGTGTTTCTATGTGTTCTGTTTATCTGAAGAATTGCTAGAATTACAATTTCATTATACAAAGTTCGACGATATAATTAAGTTACAGAATTGTCATTTTGTTACATTTGAACGAGAAGATAGGAATTTGAGAAAACAAGCTACTTGAATAAAATACTAGGATTGTTCGCCATGTTGCGACTTTTGAAATTCGAAGTTAACGAGGTAGCTGTCTATGGGGACTTGGGCTCCCTCCCTGAGTTGCCCAAGGCTATTCAACGATCTTAAGATTGCTGTTAGACACGTGGTATCAACCTCAGGGATGAGGCATACTTGATACTTCCGTGGGCCCATAGAATAGTAATTGGAAACGCCAGCCCCATCCGGGGGTACCCGTCTCTGGTGATAGTCGAACTTTTTCGTCGGTGATACCATTTGAATAGCGAATACGTATGATCCTCGATAGGTAGTGTATGCATACATTAGACAAGGGATTAGGCCGTCCTTATTACCTTAGATATCTTTAGCATATTCAGTTACGTCCGATTTCGTTCGGCCCTGACTGCTACTGCGCGGATTATGTCTGCATGCTTCCGCCTTACTAACGAAGACTCATCAGTTATCACATGTTGAATGCATTTCCTTGTCTTGTTTGATTGACTATTGTCTGAATGGCATGTTTTTCCTGAGCCTTGAGATGCGACTTGGCTACTTGCTAATTGTTTTTACTTATTTATTATGTACATTGCACATTGTTTTAGAATTGCATGTGTCGAAACAGTGTGCGAGAAAATGATGAGAGTTTAATGCAGGTACCCTGAGACTACAGCTATTGAATGCCGGGGATGGTTTACCTTTATTTTGTACTCCTTTTTGAGAGAATGTAATCGAATAACTCTGGTTATCTTAAACTCATACTATGTATATGGAGTTTGTAATACTATAACTGTAACACCCCGGCCCCAACTAAAGGCCGAAATGTCATTCACGGTAGCTCGCCAGGCTGCGTACATCGCCCACGGACCAACTGAAGAGTTACAACCCGGTTTTGTTACAATAACAGCTGGTTTTGTAATATATAGACTTAATTAATTTTCCGCCTTAGTTTAATTAAAGTCACGAAAAACCAGGTTGTTACAGATCATGAGGGAGATTCCCTCAGGAAACCGATAAGGGTTTGTGGTAAAGCCTGACGGAAGCTTAAAATTCAAAGGGAGGTGGTGTGTGCCCGACTTACCAGTGCTAAAGAGAAGGATCCTCGACGAGGCACATAGTACACGATACTCCATACATCCAGGATCTGATAAAATGTACCAAGACTTAAAACTGATGTTTTGGTGGGTTCGAATGAAAGTGGAGATTGCAGAGTATGTTGCAAAGTGTCTAATCTGCCAGAAAGTGAAGTTTGAACATCAACGACCCGGAGGACTACTACAACCTTTGGACATTCCATTGGAGAAATGAGACTCCATTTCCATGGATTTCATAACGAGGTTGCCAAGGACCCACCGAGGAAATAATGCTATCTGGGTGATAGTGGACCGCTTAACCAAGTCGGCCCACTTTCTACCAATCAAGGACACCTGGAGCCTTGAAGAGTTAGCTAGCTAAGGCTTATGAGAAGGAGGTGATCTGACTACATGGCGTACCGCTAGACATTATCTTGGACAGGGATCCGAGATTCACCTCTCATTTCTGGGAAAAACTCCAAGCAGCTTTAGGGAGCCAACTGAAGATGAGCACCGCTTTCCATTCTGCGACCGATGGTCAAACTGAACGAACTATTCAAACGGTCGAAGATATGCTCAGGGCATGTACTTTAGAATTCAACGAGAATTGGGAGAAAAGTCTACCTTTGATTGAATTCTCCTACAACAATAGCTTTCATGCAAGTTTGGGTTGTGCTCCATTCGAGGCACTATACGGAAGAAAGTGTCGTAGCCCAGTCTGTTGGGACGATGCTAGTGACAACGTGGGAACCGGACCACAGGTTATTCAAGATCAGATCGAGCACATAAAAATCATTCGTGAACGGCTACAAGCGGCCCAAGACCGCCAGAAAATGTATGCCAACAAACATCGCCGACCTATTGAGTTCGAAGTCGGTGATCATGTGTTTTTAAAAGTATCACCCATGAAGGGGGTTCGACACTTCGGTTTGAAAGGAAAGTTGAGTCCTAAATACGTCGGACCATATGAGATAACCGACAGAATTGGTGAGGTAGCCTATCGCCTAGCACTACCACCCAACTTATCCAAGGTTCACAATGTCTTTCACGTTTCGCAACTAAGGCGATACAGGAGTGACCCAAGTCATATTATCACTCCTGACGTAATCGCAGTTGAGCCTAATCTGCTTTACTCCGAGAGACCTGTAAAGATTCTAGCGCGAGAAATCAAAGTGTTGAGGCGGAAGACGGTCCCCTTAGTGAAGGTGCTATGGAAGGGCCAACTGACCGAACAAGCAACTTGGGAGACCGAGGCCTCTATGAAGGAGAAATACCCCGAGCTGTTTATCTCAGGTGAAAATCCTATCCTACATTCAAGTTTCGGGATGAAACTTTCCTAAGGGGGGAGGTTTGTAACACCCCGTGTTAATTTAAATCAATAATTAGCCATCAAATTCTAATTTCAAATCTTAAATCAAATCCTAACCTTTTAACCTTCCAAAATCTCTATTTTTGCAAATCTTTCGTTTTGTAAAATTTATCGACTTCTTTAAGACTTTTAAAAATTTTTGAATAATGAAATGAATATTTTAGTCTTAGAATTTAAAAGTAGAAATATTTCGAAAAATCGTTAAACGCGCACACATTAACTTTTATCGCTTTTGACGCCCGACTTTTTAAAACTGACCAATTTCGTGAAAAACATTTTAAAACACAAAATAAACATTTTCTTACCTAAATAGTGTTTTATGACACTAGTATACTAGTTGATTAATTTGGTTCCCTAATTTCTTTAATTAAAACATTATATTTCATTAAAAAATCAAAACTTATCTAACACATTACTTAACCTAAATTACTACAACTTGTTTCCACATTTCACAAGTGAAAAGCACAACCCTAAAGCCCTCCAAAACAGCCGAAAATATACTCCCTTGCTCCCTTTGTTTTTCTTCCATTTTTATTACAAAAACCACTAAATAAAAACCTTAATAATACTCTAATAATTTACTAGTGTTCTTAGTATTCTTTGGGTATTTTGAAGCTTACTTGTTACGGGTTTTTGAAGGTGAAGACGGGTACTTGGGTGAAGCTTTAGACTTAGATAATATTGTCGATCCGGACAACCAATAAACTTGCCGATTAAGGTGACTAACTATGTCTCATTTTAACCTCTTTGTAAATTAATTTGATTTTTATTATAAGTTTTATGAGTATGATTTCTATGCTAAAATATGTTAAACATCATGATTATGTGCTTGTATGTTATGTGTAGCATAATAAAATGATAATAAATAAGTAATATCGATAATAGTTAAGTTGTAGTAATATTCTAATATGTTTAGTTAAATTTGTTTTAAGCATTTTAATTATGATTCATATGATTTTTATGTTTAGTTGTATTTTAGTTATGTTATAATCATATATAAAAATTATCTGAAATATTAACAATGAGTTTAAAGTGATTACAAATCGAAAATGAAAATTTATACATATATACTACTCCTCACGGTTTTCATTAATTTTTTAAATAAATTTTCACTTTTAATTTTTGTAAATAATATGTTAAATTAAGTTAGTTAAAATGGATGTTATCATGTGAAAAAAATTAAATTAGGAAAATAATTTATAAGTTGTTAAAATTGAAAATGGTGTTCTTGAGCTTTATTTTGATCTTCATGTGTGTTCATATGTTCTTCATGTTGATGTTCATCTTTATTGTTCATTTTGATTTTGTTTTATTTTATGTTTGTTAATATTTTGTGTTGATGTTTAGTTATTGTATTATGTTATGTTATTACTATTACATAAATCAAACTTAAACTTTTAGAAAATCATTTAGAAAATTTAACTTTATATTTTAGCTTAAATTTTAGTCTAATGAAATTTCTAGTTAAGTTTCATTTTAGTTAAAATCATTTTAGTATAATTAGAATAATTAAAGTATAAAGACTTTAAGCTAAAAACCGATAAAAATTGAAAAACGAATTTTTGGACAAATACATACATGCTCACGGCATTAGGCCAAATTTTAGGCTAAAAATTGTTTTATCACTTTTTAGTTTATTGTTAAAATAATTTAATTAATAGTTAATAAGTTAGAATTAAGAAATTAAAAGAAATAAATCAATTTTGACATATACTTAAAACCACACGGCATTTGTATATGAAATGGACTAAATTTGATCAACATGAAAATATCACTAAGTCACTAAAGTTTAGTATGTAACAACCTGGTTTTTCGTGACTTTAATTAAACTAAGGCGGAAAATTAATTAAGTCCATATATTACAAACCAGCTGTTATCGTCTTACAAACTCAATATACATTATACGAGTTTAAGGATAAACAGAGTATATGTTTGATTACATCTTCTCAAAAGCGTACAAAATAAATAAGGTAAATTCTCCCCAGCAATCAAAAGCGTTGGTCTCGGGGTACCTGCGTTAAATTCTCATCATTTTCTCGCACACTCTTTCGACACATGCAATTCTAAAACAATATGCAATATAAATAATAAATAAGTAAAACAAAGAGCAAGTAGGCAAGTAAGGCATATAAGGAATTCAGGATGATTCGAGCATGAGTATAAATCAAATAATATATCGTACAACACTTATAAACAATTATCCTCAACAAGTCGTACTTCAATACTCAAGAAATCAAGTCACTCAGACAATAATCAATCAAAACAAGGAAATACATTCAACATGTGATAACAAAAGAGTCTTCGTTAGTAAGGCGGAAGCATGCAGACGTAAAACGCGCTATAGTAGACAGGGCCAACATAACTTGGACATGGCTGACATACTAGACGTCCGCGCAATAGCCAAGCGAGGCCAACATAACTTGGACATGGCTGACAGGCTAAGGATACCTAAGGTAATAAGGACAGCTAAATCCCTTGTCTAATGTATGCATACACCATCTAATCGAGGATCATACGTATTCGCTATTCAAAAGGTATCACCGACGAAAAATACGACTATCACCTTAGACGGGTACCCCCGGGTGGGGCTGGTTTTTCCAATTACCATCTATGGGCCCACGGAAATATCAATGTTGCCCCATCCCTGAGGTTGTATATACCGTGCCGAATAGCAATCTTAAGATCGTTATAAGCCTTGGGCAACTCTGGGAGGGAGCCCAAGTCCCCATAGACAGCTACCTCATTAACATCGAATTTCAAGAGTCGCAACATGGCGAACAATCCAAGTATTTTATTCAAGTAGTTCATTCTTTCAAATTCTTATTTCCTCGTTCATTCATAACTTATAATAATGCTGAGATTTCATAATATCGTCGAACTTTGTATAATGAAATTTTAGTTCTAGCAGTTCTTCAGGTAAGCAGAACACATAGAAAAACTTAATTATTTATTTTGGGTCCGTTCGTAAATTTTAAATATTTTCACTATTCATTATTTTACTATTCACCGTATTTTTCTATTCATCGTATTTACTATTCCTCGTATTTTTATACGTATTCGTATTTTCGTATTTCGTATTTGTACGTATTTTTATAATTCGTATTTATACGTATTTTTATACGTTGCGTATTGTAGATACCCGTATCCGTACCCCCCAAAAACAAACCCGATGATGAAAAGGACTTTCATACATGCTTTTAAAAGAGTCGAAACGGTACAAAAGTGTCTAAAACGTATTAGTCATTTTTAGCGTATTAATTTGGACTTGCATAATCATGAAAGTAAATGTCAATTTTAGTCATCATGAGCGTAACACGAGCACAATATAGGAACGTCTTATTAAGCCAAGCCACAAAAACAGCCCAACTAGCTACAAAACGGCCCAAACTTACAAAGACGACCCAAAAACGCACACTAACACAACACTCAAAACGGGCCAAAGTGCGTCCCGTGTCACATTTTCACAAAGTTAGGTTTTTATGAAACCATAAAATAATATAACCTAATATTATTTTATTTCAAGCCAAAACCGAAAAACACGACAAAAACCGAAACACGAAAACCGAAATTCGGACCAAAACTGAACAAAGACTTAGCTCATAAGTAAACAACAAAACATAATCATTACTTAATCAAACCGTCCAAAACCAAAAGGCGGCATAAGCAGCCCAGCAAAACAAAAATGAAATCGCCAGTTGGCAGGCGATTAAAAAACAAATCGCTTTGTCAGCGAGCGATTTACTTTATTTGTACGGTATGCCTTTTAATTTTTCTTTAAAAATATCTAACTGGAGCAAGCTTAGACGCCTGTACACAGGCGATTAAGTTTTGCTATCCCACAGAAAGCACCAAACTCTATAAATACCAACCCAGTTGATTCATTTGCAATACTTGCTTTTAGCACTCATACACTATTCACAAAATCCACTCAAAAATACCGTCTTTACATTTTCGAAAGGTAAACATTTTACCTACGGGCAGACGCGTTTGAGACTCGGACAATGGGGTTACATTAACCCCAAACCCGATATTGGCACTAAGCGGCCGTATTCGTAATACGGTTGTAGCAATTCGGATTCATAATCCGTCTAAACCCCGCCAATATCGCATAAATAAACGACTCATTATCACTAAAGCAAACCGACGTCACTTTTATAATTATGCAAGTCCTCATTCATGCATTAAATAACGACTATAATCACGGATCCAACACTAAATTGTACCGTTTCATAGAGTCTTTTAGCATGTCAAAACTGAGGGTTTTTCACAAATTCTAATACGAGGTCGGAAAATAACGTCTATAGTAATTATTTAGCCAATATTTTGTTATTTAACGTTCATTTCCTATAGCAATATGTCATTATTTTGACAATTTACATTATTTATGCATTTTAATCGAGTCATACTTATTCGCACTTGTACGTAGCGTGACTTTTTAGCGCAAATATCGAAATTAAGCAAATGTTTTCAAATTAGTAGAGACTACTCTTATGTAGGCTTTTGATTACTGTTTTCAAAACTCATTTTGTCAAAACTTTCGAAAAGTAACCTCACTCAGAATCCCTTCTGGTTTCAAACCTCGATTGATAGGTATCGACGCACCTTGAAATCCGAGACACTCGTGTCTTGTATTTCAAGACGCGTTGAATAGGTTCCAAATTCCTTTAACATTTGGTGGCGACTCGAAAATACACTTTCAAAAAGGATTTTCTACTTTTCTTTTTGGTCACAAATTCATGCAATGATCTCCCCCATTTTTCTCAAAACTTCGCACTTTTTCCTGCGAGGCGCATTCCGCCGGTGCCTCAAGACGGCGAGGGCGGGCGCGCAGTGGCGCCGATAGGACTAGCGATTTCTCACTTTCCGGTACCTTCATTGGCGACTCATTTGGGACGAGCATGATTTTTATTATTTTTGAAAAACTAGTTTTCTTTTATTTTAAAATCATAAAGAAGTGAAGCTTGAAACTTTGAAAACATTTACGCTTTCGATATTTGGGCAAAAATCGTTGAGTCGAATCCACTGATTCAAACCACACCCTTTGAGGAACGGCCCAGAACTCTCGCTTCATAAGCGAGGTAACTCGGACACACTGTTCTCTCACCCCTCCACGATTACAAGTACGGCATCCGTACAAACGATCGTAACCCGTCAAACTCGAACGCTCTAGGGCCCGTCTTGAATTCACACCTAAGACGTGTGTAGTCTTGCGGGTGCCCCTACCTAAACGTCGCGGGAATGACCGGAGGGAACCTTACCCTATAAACCAAAAACCTGTGTTTATATGTACAAGTGCGAAGCTATAGTACCCTCACTATAGTAGTCTTTCAAAAACTTTCTGCATGCAAAAACTCTTCCTAGGCATTATACTTTTAAAATACGTCCATCTTTGAAATTGCTTTTTCAAACTTTTTTCAAAAAAGGTCATACTTTTAAAAACACGCCGTTAGGCTCTTTGACCTATAGTCATTTGAGTTTAATAAATAAAATGCCGCTACATTTAAAACCGACCTAGGATAACCACTATATCCCAGGTCTTTTTCAAAACGTAAATGAATTATGCGACTGACGTATCGTCATAATACATTTATTGCTAAAAGGTCTTTCATAAAGCAAAAACCCGAATATGTCAATTCATTTCGGAGATTTTAAATGAAATTAACTTTTAGAACATTAGATTTAGCTTTAAGTCGAGCGACTCTTTAGTCGCCCCGATTTAATCTTTTTCTCTCAAAAACAAAAAACGCGGGCTCGTTCAGATGCGGACCCGTCGATTTACTCTTTGAATCAAGTGACTTATCGTCATTTTTGATTTAAATCCCTGAGTCACACGTAAAAGGCGAACAATTGATCGCCTTTTACCCAATTTTAACATCCTCAGATCGATTAGCCTATCGCTACTTCGGTTTGATCCTTTTTATCGTGATGATAAACCCCTAGCAACGTACCGCTAAACTGGGTTAATCAGATCATGATCATGCAAATTTTTCCTACCTCGAGAACAGGGGGCGTGTTAACGCGCCTATCTCAAAAAGCTTCCGTGTCCTTTTAAAAGCTAAAACACGAGTCAAGTCGAGTCACCCACTTTTTACGCTTTTGTGTCTTCCTTTGGTCGTGGAATGTGATTTTTCATTCGAGTCTTTTCCTTCTATTTTAGAATCACTAAAGATTTGAAAACTTTGTCGTCCGCTCATTGAAAAACCACGGATACGCGACGAACTAAGAACCGTCACTTAAACCCACCTCCGCCTCCAAAGAAGCGCTCCTACAACAGATCAAAACCAAAACCTGTCATGGCCTTTCAACACGACGAAGGTTTCGGAGGACCACCACCACCCCCCCCAGAGGTAACTGCCGAACAAGTCCGACAGCTCAATGATAGGATAGCTAGCCTCACCACGACGATCGAGCAAATGGCTATCATGCAAAAGTTTGAAGCAGAGAAAAACGCCGTGCGCCTGGCCGAGGAATCTGAACGGAATGCAAAAAGGATTCGAACCATGGAAGAGCGTCTCACGAACTCAAGGGGTTACTCCATACACCAAGAGAACGAGCACATCCCAAAGAACGTCAGATCCATGCTACCAGACAAGTTAGCACTTAGCGATCTTCCCGTCTTCAAAGGTCACGAAAGCCCGCCGGCTCACGTCAAGGCTTTCAAAGCTAAAATGGCCATCATGGGTGACGAACCCCCTGCATGGGCTACCTTATTTCCTCACTCTTTAGACGCGCAACCCAGGGCATGGTTCTATGCTCTAGAACCACACAAACGGCGCTGAGGACATAACTGGTCGCGTTCGATCTACAATACCGGGACAACAATGATATCCAAGTCTCACTACGCACATTGGAGGTCCCGACCCGCAGGGACAATGAAGGGTTTACTGAGTACCGACACTTTGGAAGAAGTCGTGGTGCTCAAATACCTAACCGCCCAAGGGACACCGATCCGATTACTAAGTTCATCAACAACCTTACCCCGCATACCAACAACACCTACGATATGGGAATTTCGACAACTTCTCAACCCTCGCCGTCGTCGGCGAGCTCATCGAGGACGACCTTCGTAGAAAATAGGAATAAGAGTGCGGTCGCGGATATCAAGGAGCTCATCTCGAGCCACCGCCAAAGTCGAGCCCATCCATGCCATCAACGCCGACGCGTTAGAGGCACCACCGGTTTTTACGACACCACCAAGACCTGCCATGCCTCCGCCAAAGGCATCATACTCACCTCCTGGTCCCAGTTCAATGAAAGCACGACGAAACTTTGACCCAATATACATGACTTACTCAAAGGCACTACAGAAGCTTGTGAGCCGAAATGTACTTCAACTCATAGGACCTACTAGCGAGCCTCCCCTGGACAAGAAGCCGAAGTCGTGGGATCAGAACGCATACTGCGAGTTCCACAGAGGAAAGGGGCATGACACCGAGTAATGCTTCCGCCTGAAGAACATAGTTCAGGACTTGATCGACGACAATACCATCGTAAAGCCCAGCCCAAGTCCTAAGCCTTCAAACCAGCTGAACCCTCTACATAACCATGCTATATTTACAGAAGCACACCCTATCATCGACTGCTCTAAAATGATAGTCTCAGATGATCACGAAGTCAACGGCATCTGGAATACTTCTGAGGATGAAGCCGACAATGATGACACCCGCATATGTCTCCAGGATGAGCCCTACGAAGAGGAAACTCAACCCCGTCGGCCGCCAGGCAAGTATGGGGAGCTATGTCACAAGTACCCATTTAGGCTATCGGACAGTGATGACGAAGTAGCCTACTTAACACGTTCTGGACGTCCATACCAAGCTTCTCTAAAGTTACTTGAACCTCAAAGCCACCCACCAAGGTTGACTGCTCAAGAGAAGAACAAGGGAATAATCATAGACGAGGATACGCCGCCTACTTCACCTACCTCCACAACCCCACCTACAAGCATTGCTCCCACGCCGTCAGCCAGCAAAGTGTCATTACCTGACACCAATCTCGCACTGTCTTGCTACCAACAAGGTAGCATCATCAAGTGCAACCCCAACACCCTTACCCCCACCTAAAATCGGAGACACGCTCCATCAACAGCTCAACAAGACGTAAGCAGACATTTCAACTGGCGGCTCTTAAGGGACTCAATGGGACATCGTGAAGCCTCTACCAAGCATTACAGTCACCCCAATGACATCGGAAATGTCTCCGCAGAAGCTTATCAAGAACATTACACGCGAATGGCAAGCCAACGCCGTCACCTTCTCGTGATAAAGACCTCCCTCCATTCGGTGGCACGCATAACCCGGCTCTCTACATCAACGTGGAATGCCACGGCATGACATTACCAGTCGTCCTCATCGACAATGGATCCGCAGTCAATGTCTTGCCCCTTGAGACAGCCAGAAAACTGGGGATTAAGGAAAACGACTTCATCCCGTGTACGGACGGCGTCAGGGCCTACGATGGAACACGTCGCAGCATAAAGGGAACCATCTCCTTCCCCATTATGACAGGACCAGTCATGAGAGAAACCGAATTTCAAATCATCGACATACCCCCTACCTACAACATGCTACTAGGTAGACCCTGGATCCACGCTACCAAGGCCGTCACCTCAACCGTCCATCAAAAGGTCAGGATACCTCTGGATGACGAGATCGCCACCATCGACGCCTCGAACTTTCGAGCTACCCTCAAGCAGCAAAAAGCCAATGATAGTACTGCAGAGATAAATGCCGATCCAGCCGACGACATATGTGGGTTCGACTTCGACTTCAACATCTGTACTCGACCAGAGAAGAAATCGCTACACTCTACGCCAAGGACGACGATAACAAATGGCCCACCATGGGTCTATCTTACGTACCATGGTCATACGAAGTCTCTCAAGTTTGGGAATCATACAATGATCGCAAGAAATATCATGACTTCCACATACAACCATACCACATCCTCCCCAGCCACTACTTCGTCAAAGAGGGCACCAGCAAGATTTCTAAGAACACAACCACGTACACCATTGCCGGGATTGATCTCATTTCCGACATCGTGCGCAACAACAACTTTAACCCTACCAACCTGATCATCCCTTACGAAGAAAAAACACACGACGGATGGTCAAAAACCCTCGAATGGACCGACGAACAAGGCCGCACTTTCAAGATAACTACGGGTCAAGGCTACGCCTTCGAAGATTCCGACTCCGACGAAGATGAAGACAACACCCCCAACAAAAAGACTGTCTTGAAGTTTAAACTCCCTCGTCGTCATTTCAAGTCTCTTACCCCAACTAAGCCCCCGGGCTACTTCCCTGACATAGTTAATTTAGCTAAAGAACTAGAGTCATTAAGGTTGTCCAAAGCTCCCTCGTCTGAGCTATCTTCAAATGTAACCGCTTTTGATAACATTAATAACATGAAAGTTTTTGGTTACTCTTTGCCTCATTTAAACTCTACTTTTCCTAATAATCGCGATAAATTTAAGCTAAATAACATTGCATTATATAGATACATTGCAAGTATTGTCTCAAAACCCGAACAGGACCCCATTATTGAAGACACAACAACCATCAACATAGGCACGCCCGAAGAGCCTCAAGAATCGCGGTGGGAGCTTCCCTAAGCACAGAAGAAGGGGCCACATATACCAAGCTCCTCGCAGAGTTTAAGGACGTCTTTGCCTGGTCATATAAGGACATGCCCGGCATAGACCGCGAGATAGCTGAACACCGCATCCCGATCAAGCAAGGTAGCAGACCGGTCAAGCAGAAGCTCCGACGCATCAAGCCAGAATGGTCTCTCATGGTCAAGGAAGAGATCGGCGCCTACAAGTCGGGTTCATCCAAGTCATCGAATACCGAGACTGGGTCACCATTATGGTGCCGGTTATGAAGAAAACCGGCAAAATACGAGTATGTGCCGACTTCCGGGACCTGAACAAAGCCTGCCCAAAAGATGATTTCCCACTACCCCACATGGACATCCTAATCGACAACACAGCAGACCACGCCATCGTCATTCATGGATGGATACGGGATACAACCAAATCAAAATGGCGGCAGAAGACATGCCAAAACCACCTTCAGAACCCCTGGGAACATATCGCTACGCCATGCCATTTGGGCTCATAAATGCCGGCGCTACTTACCAACGCACTGCTACCACCTTGCTCCACGACATGATGCATAAGGAGGTCGAGGTATACGTTGACGACATGATTGTAAAGTCAAAAGGAAGGGACGACCACGTCACCAACCTCCGCAAGTTCTTCACCAGAATCAGGCAGTACAAGATGCGATTAAACCCACAGAAATGCACCTTTGGGGTCACGTCAGGCAAATTGTTAGGCCACATAGTGAGCCAGCGCGGGATCGAAATAGACCCGACCAAAATCAAAGCAATAATGGACATGAAGACACCGTGCAACATCGACGAAATAAGGAGTTTCTTGGGACAAGTCCAATATATCTCCAGGTTCATCAGCAAGCTCACCATGATCTGTGAACCAATCTTCAAAAAGTTGAAGAAGGAAGAGCATACGAAATGGGACGATGACTGCCAGCAAGCATTCGACAAAGTCAAAAGCCTGCTCACAATCCCTTCTGTTCTTGTACGCCCACAAAAAGACACGCCATTGTCACTATACTTAACGACTACGCCAAACGCCATGGGTGCCATGCTCGCCCAAGAAGTCAACAACGAAGAACGGGCCATCTACTACATCAGCAAAAAGTTTCACGACTACGAAACCCGGTATGAACCAGTCGAGAAAAGCTGCCTCTCACTGGTCTGGGCAACCAAAAAGCTCAGGCACTACCTCCTCACTAGCACAACAAGAGTCTATTCCCTAATGGACCCCCTCAAATACCTATTTGAAAAACCAGTCCTGAACGGACGCATGGCCAGGTGGACTCTGCTTCTCGCCGAGTACGAACTCAAGTACCTCCCTCTGAAAGTAATCAAAGGAAGAGCGGTTTCAGACTTCCTCGCAGAAAATGCTATCATCGAACAGCCCATGATCGATACAATGTCATTTCCGGACGATGGGATCTTCGCCATAGAAAAGGAGTACTGGCAATTATACTTCGACGGAGCGTCAAACTACCGGGGCTATGGAGTCGGAATACTCCTAATATCCCCAAACGGCGATCATACTCCACTCTCAATCAAGCTCGACTTCAGTGTCACGAACAACGCCGCGGAGTACGAGGCCTGCATTTATGGCCTGCAGGCAGCCATCACTCTCAAGATAAAGAACCTACGGGTACACGGAGATTCATTCCTCATCATAAATCAAGTGACAGGGGCATGGAAGATCATGAGCGAAACCCTCACCAAATACCAAGCAAAAGTACAAAAACTCCTAACCAACTTCGACTGCATTGAGTTCTATCACCTCCCAAGGGAAGAAAACCCGGTTCTTGCCGACCGTCAAAACTCTCATCCCTCCCGAACATGCCACGGACATGAAGTTACTACCCATCATCGTCGAAAGACGTGACGAACCAGCATACATCCATACCATTGACCTAGACGAAGCCGAGCAGACAGAGCCGTGGTATCAAGCCATAATCAACTACAAGACAGACGACACTTACCCACCCGACACCGATAAACGCGGACAGAGGGCTATCAGACTCCTAGCTTCCCAATTTGTGCTAGAGATGGGACAACTACTCAAGAAAACACCACAAGGGACACTGCTCATTTGTGTCGAATACAAAAAGGGGTAGAAAATCATCACGCAAGTCCATGATGGCGAATGCGGACCCCACATGAACGCTCGAGCACTCTGCAAACAGATTCTACGGCTAGGATGGTATTGGACGACCATGGAAGCAGATCAGATCCAAGACGCCAGGCAATCGCCACAACCGCCAAATTTTCAAAGAACGCCCAACATGTACCACCTTCACCACTATACCTAACCTCACCTCGCCCTTTTCAACCTGGGGCATCGACGTGATAGGAAAAGTCCACCCCATCTGAGCAGGAGGTCACCGCTTGCGGCCGGTGGCCATCGACTACTTCACTAAATGGGTAGAAGCAAAGATCTTTTTGACCCTTGGCTCCAAGGAAGTCGCCAAGTTCATCCAGACGAACATCATATGCCGATATGGCATACCCCACGAGTTCATCACCGATCAAGGTTCGTGACTTTCAACGCGAGACCGAAGCCATACTCACAAAATACAACATCCAAAGCATCACAAATCCTCACCCTATCGACCCCAAACCAATGGAGCCGTTGAAAGAAACAAGACGGCCGTCACCATACTTGAGAAGATGATCGACGGTGCAAAGATTGGCCTAACAAAATACCATATGCACTGGGATACCGCATTACCATCCGAACCCCTACGGGCATGACCCCTATTTTTCTCACCTACGGCATGGAAGCCGCCCAACCATGGAAATAGAAATACAATCTCACAAGATACTAATGGAAAGTAGCATCCCGTAAGTAATGGGCCCGTGAACTGCATTTAACAACTCATGCTCCTGGATGAACGCCGATCGCATTCCCCGAGCACCGCATTTAATGTACCAAGCCCGACTACAACGAGCATTCAACAAACGAGTTAAGCCACGACACATAAAAGTAGGTGATCTCGTGCTAAAATCAGTCCGGGCACCACTTCCAGTCGACCCACGAGGAAAATTCAAGCCTAACTGGGCTGGACCCTACCTCGTCAAGGAAATCTTCACGGGCGGAGCAGTCAAACTAACCGACCTCGACGGCCAAGAGTTCAACCTCGCCACAAACCTCGATCAGCTCAAGAAATACTACCCCTAAAAACCCCTTGCAATGTATCTGTAAAATACAATTTTATCAAAAACAATTCATGGACCGGCAGGTCCTTAAACATGCTCATGGACCGGCAGGTCCTTAAACATGCTCATGGGCCGGCATGCCCCTAAACCTGCTCTTTCTCTCCACAAAAATCAAACACAATTCATGGACCGGCAGGTCCTTAAACATGCTCATGGGCCGGCATGCCCTTAAACGTGCACATTCCATAAGCAAACACAATTCATGGGCCGGCATGCCCCTAAACATGCATCCACCAAACACAATTCGTGGACCGGCAGGTCCTTAAACATGCTCATGGGCCGGCATGCCCTTAAACGTGCACATTCACCACAAAAAGCAAACACAACTCATGGGCCGGTATGCCCTTAAACATACGTTCTCGAACTACGCCGGTTTGATTCCACTTTTCGTGGATACGTAGGCAGCTTTGCAAAAAGCGCAACCGATATTCAACACAAAAATGACGCGTCCAAAGCTTAAAAAGGCTGAGGATATAGTCAACACAAAAATTCGTTTTTTAACCTAAGGGTAAAAAGAACGACATTCAACACAAAACGACAAACCCAAAGCTTAAAAAAGTCGAGGGAATAGTCAACAAAAAAAAATGCTTGCATTCTAAACCTTTGAAAAAAGATTAGAGCCAAGGAATTTCACACAAAATAACAAGCAAAATGAGGCAGAGTCGTAAATAAAAACCTGATTTTTATTAATCTTAAAAAGAACGGTTACATTTTGGATTTTTCAAACATAGGAGCATAACTACGACCTTAGAAATACACTAACAAACACTATATATTACAAATACGAGTCCCGGCATGTACATCGGGTTTAGGATAGGTAATATATTACATAATACAACATAATATGAACATAATACTAACAAAGCACACATAAACTAAAACCAGGTTACTCTCGGCCGACTCAAAACCTTCCAAATTGAATAGGGAGCCCCAACCCCCACCCCCTACGAAGACCCCCAACGTTACCATGACGATCCGGAGCACCTGGCCCTGGAATACGGCGACGACCGAACACGCATTCAGCCGCCGAGAGAGGCACCGAGCTCGAAGCGCCACCCCTACCACTATTGCGTCCAAAGCGGATCGGGTCGGAGGCGGACGCTTACGGAGGCTCGTTAAGCTCTATGGCACGAGACGAGCCTCTCCACAAAGACTTTCACCAACGGTCCATTTGGAGTAAGCCCTCGACACCCGGATCGTCCCAGGAGTACCAGCCACAAGCCACTTAGGACGCATGATCCAACCACTGACCCACTCGTCGGTCACCTGGTTATTTAACGCAACCATGTCCTGTACCTTCGTGTCCTGGCCAGGAATGAACTGTGCATACCCTATCTGTCGCCTCACCCGCAGGGGATGGATGTAAACCCCCATCTCGAACCCACACAATAGGACCCCAGAGGGGCCATCACCTACTGCGCTCGCCGTCACACTGACCACTCCCCACCAGGATACCGACCAACGGATGGCACATGACCTCACAAACTCGGGAAAATAGTCATTAGGGCGCTGTTCGACCCGACCATCGCATGTAACGATTGGTAACGCCTCGCGACATATTCGCCATCGGCCAAGGTCGTCCAACACCCTTAGACGCTCCATCAGCCACATCAGGAGGACCACTGGACACCCTCGGTACGCATGCTCCCTATTACATGCCCGGCCGTCCAATCCAAGGATCGTCTCAGCCAGAATTAAAGCAGAAGGATTGCAACCTATTTCCATCTGCTCCACAACAGCAATTAAACGCGGATCTCCCAACGACCCCTCGGACACGAGTCCGGAACATATAGCAATGAACCAAGCAAAAAGCCAAAGCCCTTCTCCTAGCCACAGCAGAGATATGCCCGCTTGCATTATTCTGAACCATTGACACAAACGATAGAGGTTGATCTGATTCCCAACAAATAACTCTTCCACCTCATCACGGGTCATCGGAGATAATCGAACTCGCCTCTTGTAGCCAAGTTCTGCGACACATACAGCAGGCCAATCAAGGCCCACCCGCCAATGGCCCCAAACTCCTCGACTAAGTGGACAAACCTCTCCGCAAGGAAAGCGGAACACGTGAAGGCTTGGATCCCAATACTCAAGACAAGCGTCCAGGAACTCGTACTCCATTCGAACCTGCCTTAGCCCACGAAATACGCCAACTCCGCAATCTTTCAAGAGCTTCTTCTCGACACCCGATAAGGACGCACACCAACGACGCAAGTTTCCTTCAAAACTCTCCATAACTCGACGAATGTTCCGTAAATATTCTGAATATTTTTGGAAAATCGAGAATAGAAGACGAGAGGATGAGTGAAATGAACTAACTTAGCCCTCCTTTTATAGCCGAGATTTGCAAGACGAAATACAACACAAAAACTTAAACGCTGGTGAACAAGCGATTAAAATAAATCAAACAAAAACCACAAAACAAAATTCTAATCGCCTGTAAACAGGCGATTAAAAATCAAATCGCCTGTTTACAGGCGATTTTCTTTTTCTTTTCTGACAAAATTATTCGATTTCTTACACTTCTTACACACCTACACCCAAAAATTTTTAACTTATTACCCCTACACTATTTTTACCGACCTCCTAATCTGACGTTTACGATCCCGTCGCGTCATCTCGATTTGCGTAATTGACTCCCGTCTTTCGTATTTTTCAAAACACAATAATCACACAAAAATTTAACCCAACACAAAATAGGATTTTCACATTCACAATTTTCGTCTCAAAACGTCGTTTTAGCTCGCATTTTTACTATGTCAAAAACGTCTTTTTACGAGTCTAAAATATGTCCTAACCAGCATTTTTCAAAAACTCTTCATTTCGCATTTAAATCGGTCATTAGCGAGTCAGTCTCAATCGAGACGTATATATATGCTTTTACGACTAACAATGTTTTGCAGGTACGCTCGGCAAGCAAATACGCAAGGATTTCAGACCCGGCTACGACGCAGGAATGCATTTTTCGCAACAAGACAAAATAACCAAATTATACCCATAAACACCCACGAGTCCAAAAAAAAAAAAAAAAAAAAAAAATCAACCAACCACACACAAGTCCTAATACATAAACCAATACAAACAAATACTAATATTCATAATACAAAGTCCAAAATATACAAAGTCCAAGCCTACTACGACTGGTCACGACGCTGCAAGACAGCACGCAGGGAATCAATCTCAGCACGTGCCCTATCCAGCTTCCCAGATATCGACCCTCCTCTGCCGGGACCTCGCCACTCCTAAGATGCGCAGCCTCCAGCTCGGCCCGCGATCTCGCCCCCTCCTCAGCCCTGACCCTGGCTAACTCAAGACGCGCCTCGGCCGTCTCCTTCTGCGCCCTACAAGCGTCAACAACTTTCTCGTTCACGACCGCCACACCGGCCACGCCCGCCAGAGCCTCCTGTGGACCTCAGCTGTCACCTGCAACAATGCGAGAAATCAATTTAGCTTTCTGGGGGCTATAATCAAAAACCTGCTTCAACAGAGTTTGACTAATGATTTTACACTAAAATCTTACTCAAACTGGGGGCTATAATGAAAAACACCTTAACAGAGTTTGACTAATGATTTTACACTAAAATCTTACTCAAACTGGGGGCTATAATGAAAAACCTGCTTCAACAGAGTTTGACTAATGATTTTACACTAAAATCTTACTCAAACTGGGGGCTATAATCAAAAACCTGCTTCAACAGAGTTTGACTAATGATTTTACACTAAAATCTTACTCAAACTGGGGGCTATAATCAAAAACCTACTTCAACAGAGTTTGAATAATGATTTTACAATAAAATCTTATTCAAACTGGGGGCTATATACTACATAATACTCATGCTGTACAAAGAAGAAAGTGAATACCTTTCTCACGCGCGGATCCCACCTCTCAAGACCCGCATCAGCGACCACAGACAGGGAAGGCTGCAGCACGATCGAATGAGAGCAGCCCTCGTGAACAACCAGCAGGTCCTCAACGAACGGAGGAGGCTGGAACTCAAGGTCAGGGTCACGTCGCTACAAAACAAAAATAGGATAAATTTTTGCTTCCTAAAAACCAAAACACATACAAGCAAAAGGGATAAACAAGCATACCTCGATCACAGCGTCAGCAAGGGCATGCTGTGCCCAAGTCACGTAATCCTCATCCCGCGTCACGACGCTCATTAGCGTCGGGCGTCTCCACGAACAAAACCGAAGGCGGAGGAGCAGGTACGATGAAGCCGCCGCGACCCGTCTGCGCAGACAGACGCTCACCCAAGTACCAGTACGATCCGTACTGGGTCTCAATGTACAGCCGCCGCCTGTCAAGGGGACCAAAGCGAGCTGCAATCGTCGGAGGAACGCCGGTAAAATTCCTCCAAGGGTCACGAACAAACTACAAAACAAAACCAAATTATAAACCACAAAAAACAAACCCAAAAACAAGCTACAAAAAGACCAAAGTACGAAACACGACCACCCTTACCTTATCCATCGTCATCCCGTTGAAGCGTACACGAGCCGCGTCATAGTTCAGGCCAATACCCCTCCGATCCGCTGTCGCATAGGCATGGAAGGCCGGATACTGCGCCTCAACCTTGAACGTATCCGGGAGCAGAGAGGGGAAGTGAGCATAGCACCAAGCCTGCAAGCAAACAAAACACACGTTACAGAAGAAAAGCAAAAACAAAACAACAAAAAACTACAAAAGTCGAACCCTACCTCCATCAAGACCAGGGGCCCTGGCGACACATCCGAATCCTCGTCAATCCGATCAGGGCGCACTGCGTCCCTCAGGTAACGGATCAACAGACCCAGAGCAGGAGTCACCCAGTCAAAGTCACCTATCCGTGACATGTCTGACAGCGCCATCAACACAGCCGTCGACGCTCGCTCCCCCTTGTCGCCAAAGTGGGTGGCCGTCAGGAACCACCACAACCACAGCCGCCCTCGCTTCGGGCCGCCGAGTAGACCCTTTCTTCTTCCTCCTCCCCTCGAAGAAGTCAGCAAACCATATCGTACGAGGCTGAAACGTGTGCTCCTCGTCCTTCCCGCACTTAACCCCGTCGCCAATCAGACGCACGACTCGTGGGCTATCAATAGGAGGTCGCTCACGCCCCCAGTCAAGTACACCCTCGCCATGAGGCGACCATGCTGTTGCCCACGAAGAAAGAGTCACGCCAACCTCGTAACCAGGCATGTGGAAGGTGTTGGTCGTATCCCAAAACCTATCCAACAACGCCTAGCACAGCTGAGGCGCTGCTCACCCGCTTGCCCCGCACCTCCCTCCACTTCTGCACCAAGGGACCGAAAGCTGTCCCAAGCACTATGTCCCGCTCCTCCTGGGTGAGCCTACCCTCAAAGACGTCAAACACCGTCCGAAACCCAGAGAAGGTCCTCATCGAGCCTAACGGAAAGCCGACCTTCACCCGGATCGACAAGTGCTCCAAGGGACTCCAAACCAGAGTCACGCCGTCCCAGTCCAGGGCCACCTGCGACCACAAACGCGGACCGTGAGGATAGTCAGGCCTCGCGCCCAACTCGTCAACCATCCCCATGAAAACCTCGGTCGCGGCCTCAAAACTTGCCGCACCTGCATCCTGGGCCGCGCCCTCAGCCTCGCCCTCAGCCTCACCCTCAGCCTCTGCCTCAGCCTCAGGCTCATCCTGAACCTGCTCCTGAGCATGGCCCTGAACCTGACCCCCGGCCACAAAGGCAGCCTGAGCAGCAGCAGCCGCGGCAGCCTCAGCAGTCTCAACCTCGACAGCCACCTCAGCCACAGTCTCGTCAGGAACCCCCTCCTCCTCACTCGAAGACTCCTCCGACTCGGAAGTGTCCTCGTAACGGCTCCCCGGACCCCGAGCACGACCACGCCTCCGCGGAACCTCCACTGAGCTCCCCTACTCCAACCTCTCAACAACACCGGCGACCTCGGCCTCGGCCACCACCCTGGCAAAGAACACGAGCTCGACGCCTCGGCCCGCTGCCGCCTCACCGTGGCCACATCCACCTTACGCCGGCCTCGGGTTCCTCCGACCGCGACCACGGCCTCTAACTCGACTCTCCAGAGCCGCAGTTCTGGCAACGCCAGGGCTACGCCCGGCTGAAGCCTCGCAGAAGACCACGACCTCGCCTCGGCCCTCTCGAGCCACAGGCGCCCTCCAAAGACAGCCCACGGCCACGCCTGCAGAGACCCCGCAGCCTACGCCCCGACCTCCGCCACGGCCTCCCCCAGGAGCCTCAGACGTCTCCACAGCAGCGCCACGTCCGCGCCCCTGCAAAGACTCTGGGACGACACCCTGGGTCTGACCTCGGCCACCAACAGGAGACCTCGACGACCTGGCAGCAGCTCCACTACCGCTAGCGTCACCAGAAGACCGCGTCCGCTCAACGACGATCTCCTCACGTACCACATTACCAAAAGCGGCGACTAAGAAGAACGCCACGACCCACACCACTAATCAAGGCCAGACCACCGGAACAAAGACCACGCCCCAGGCCACTAGAAAGCCCAGCGACGCACCAACAAAGACTAGCACCACTAGCGTAAAAGGCCGGAGACTCGCAATGGCGCTCAAACTCACTCCCTGGCGCCGTAGAAGCTCCAGCGCCTCGAGGAAAGCTCAAGAAGTCCGACTGAGACGGACCGTCGGAAACCTCCAAGGGCGCAGGCATCCCCGAAGTAGGAGTGTGCTCGCCCCCCGGAACAGTAAAGTCAACGCCGGCCAAAACCCGATCCATGTCACTGGAAGTAGGCGCTGGAAGCCTAGGATCACCTGCACAAGATTCAAAGACATACTCAGAAAACGGCAACAGCAAATCATTCTAGAAAGATCAAGACAAAGCAGCAAAAAGCAAGCCATAAGCCCAATTTTGACAGATAAGGCCAAAACGGAGCAGAAGCACAGGAAACCGAAATCCATGAGACGTATATGATATATACGTCATACTCGGTCAAGTTAAGAGCAAGCACGCACAAAAGCAGCAGAGAATTGGCCAAAACAGCAGAAAGCAGGCCTTTTTAAACCAAAAATAGCAGAAGAGGGAAAAACGCTACAGAAAGCCAGAAACCCGTATTTGCTGACACAAACCCAACCCATAAATCACAATAAGCTCATGCAAAAAAAAAATTTTATGCGAAAACGATGTCCCGAACACCTCGACTGAATAGCTTTTACAAAACACCTCCAAACTACAAAAACGACCTTTACTTGACCATAACTCAACCCAAAAAGCCCCCACTTCTCACAAAACAACCCCCTAGCCAACGCAGACAACATACATTACCATACATTCCATTAACGGGGCACGAAAAGCGAGGAAAAGCGACTTTTTGAAACCTAGCCTAAACTACAAAAAACGCTCCAAAACACCTCCAAACAACACATTTCCTACAAAACAAGACCAAAAGTGTACCATACTAGCCATGAAAACACAATACAGAGAATTCGGGCAAGTTTCGGAACCGAAAAATTTCGACCAAAATCGGCCCTTATACCAAAACACACGAAAATTACGGTTTTTCAGGCCGTTTTTCGCACACAAGCCACCCAAACCTATACCCTAGCATACTACAACACTTCCAAAACAACCAAGCCAATCGGGATCGCCTTACGCTACAAAAACAGAGCACAAGCCCCGACTTAACCCCCTTTCATACGGTTTCACCCCAAACGAACCGTTTTTCGCATGAATTTCAACGAACCGAGCTCACCAACGCGTTATACTGCTAATGGGTAAGCTACACTGAAGTTTTGAGCCATTTTCGAGACGTTTTCAAAAATGACCAAAATGCCCTCCGAGTCGAAACGCACGAAAATCGAGGCCACAAGTCGGATTTTCACGCAACGACAGCAAGACAAGCGAGGCAAGCACTATAAAAACCATGGCTAACGTTTTCAAGCAAGGGCGAGAGCTAAACTCGAATCAAACCGACATTTTCGACCCAAACCCTAGAAAACGGTATTTCGAGTTAAAACCGACTCAAACAAACTTCAAAACCCGAAAAACCAAGTGAGTTGAATACGTACCTTGGTCCATGATGAATTGTAGGAGTCGGAAAATCAAATTTTGGTCTAGAAAATCGCCGGATTGATTTTTAAGGTTATCGATTTAGTTTTTATTTTTAGAAACGAAATAAACCTTCCTCCTTTCTCTTCCCCGACTTTTATACAGATTCACAAAACAAAAACGAAATCGCCAGTTTACTGGCGATTTTATTTTTGTTTCATGGGTTTCTGTTTGGTTTTGGGCCATTTCCTCGGCCCAATACACCTTTCAACCCATTTTAAACACGATTTCAACCCAACCAACAAAAACACGTAGCCTCCTCACGAGACGTTCATAAAAACCTAACCTTTTATGAAAAATACAAAAACACGTAGCCTCCTCACGAGACGTTCATAAAAACCTAACCTTTTATGAGAAATACAAAAACGCGTAGCCTCCTTAAGAGACGTTCATAAAAACCTAGCCCTTTTTATGAGATACAAAAACGCGTAGCCTCCTCACGAGACGTTCATAAAAACCTAACCTTTTATGAGAAATACAAAAACGCGTAACCTCCTCACGAGACGTTCATAAAAACCTAACTTTTTATGAGAAAAACACGTAACCTCCTCACGAGACGTTAAAACCCAAAAACACGTAGCCTCCTCACGAGACGTTCATAAAAACCTAACCTTTTATGAGAAAAACACGTAACCTCCTCACGAGACGTTAAACCACAAAAACACGTAGCCTCCTCACGAGACGTTCATAAAAACCTAGCCCTTTTTATGAGAAACCAAAACACGTAGCCTCCTCACGAGACGTTCATAAAAACCTAGCCCTTTTTATGAGAAACCAAAACGCGTAACCTCCTCACGAGACGTTAAAATACAAAACACGTAACCTCCTCACGAGACGTTCATAAAAACCTAGCCCTTTTTATGAGAAACCAAAACGCTTAACCTCTCCTACGAGACGTCCAGCAAGGAAAGCAAAGCAAGGAGCACAAGCCAGAAGCGCGAGCAAAGCAAAGGAGCGCAAGCCAGAAGCGCAAGCAAAGCGAAGGAGCGCAAGCCAGAAGCGCAAGCAAAGCAAGGAGCACAATCGGAAACACAAGCAAGGCGCCAGCTGGGAGTACTCAGGCCACATGCAGGCTGACATGCCCTTAAACATGTAGGACCGTCATGTCCTTAAAAACATGTCGTCCCTCCCCGCATTTCCCGACGCTAAGTCCTCGTCTCTCCCATAAGACACATGCTTAGCGCCGCCAGGTAGTATCGAGACTATAATGGTCCGGATACTATCTTTAAGTTTGATTAACGCTTTGTCCAAGCTCAGTCAAACTGGGGGCTCTGTAGATACCCGTATCCGTACCCCCCAAAAACAAACCCGATGATGAAAAGGACTTTCATACATGCTTTTAAAAGAGTCGAAACGGTACAAAAGTGTCTAAAACGTATTAGTCATTTTTAGCGTATTAATTTGGACTTGCATAATCATGAAAGTAAATGTCAATTTTAGTCATCATGAGCGTAACACGAGCACAATATAGGAACGTCTTATTAAGCCAAGCCACAAAAACAGCCCAACTAGCTACAAAACGGCCCAAACTTACAAAAACGACCCAAAAACGCACACTAACACAACACTCAAAACGGGCCAAAGTGCGTCCCGTGTCACATTTTCACAAAGTTAGGTTTTTATGAAACCATAAAATAATATAACCTAATATTATTTTATTTCAAGCCAAAACCGAAAAACACGACAAAAACCGAAACACGAAAACCGAAATTCGGACCAAAACTGAACAAAGACTTAGCTCATAAGTAAACAACAAAACATAATCATTACTTAATCAAACCGTCCAAAACCAAATGGCGGCATAAGCAGCCCACCAAAACAAAAATGAAATCGCCAGTTGACAGGCGATTAAAAATCAAATCTTTGTCAACGAGCGATTTACTTTTGTTTTGTACCAAATCACTTTTTAATTTTTCTTTAAAAATATCTAACTCAAGCAAACTTACACGCCTGTACACAGGCGATTAAGTTTTGCTATCCCACAGAAACCACCAAACTCTATAAATACCAACCCACTTCATTCATTTTCAATACCCGGTTTTTAGCACTCATACACTATTCACAAAATCCACTCAAAAATACCGTCTTTACATTTTCGAAAGGTAAACATTTTACCTACGGGCTAGACGTTTGAGACTCGGACAATGGGGTTACATTAACCCCAAACCCGATATTGGCACTAGCGAAGCCGTATTCGTAATGTCTGATTTGTAGCAATTGATTCATAATCCGCCTAAACCCCGCCAATATCGCATAAATAAACGACTCATTATCACTAAAGCAAACCGACGTCACTTTTATAATTATGCAAGTCCTCATTCATGCATTAAATAACGACTAGAATCACGGATCCAACACTAAATTGTACCGTTTCATAGAGTCTTTTAGCATGTCAAAACTGAGGGTTTTTCACAAATTCTAATACGAGGTCGGAAAATAACGTCTATAGTAATAATTTAGTCAATAAATTATTATTTAACGTACATTTCCTATAGCAATATGTCATTATTTTGACAATTTACATTATTTATGCATTTTAATCGAGTCATACTTATTCGCACTTGTACGTAGCGTGACTTTTAGCCCAAATATCGAAATTAAGCAAATGTTTTCAAATTAGTAGAGACTACTCTTATGTAGGCTTTTTGATTACTGTTTTCAAAACTCATTTTGTCAAAACTTTCGAAAAGTAACCTCACTCCGAATCCCTTCTCTGGTTTCAAACCTCAGATTGATAGGTATCGACGCACCTTGAAATCCGAGACACTCGTGTCTTGTATTTCAAGACGCGTTGAATAGGTTCCAAATTCCTTTAACATTTGGTGGCGACTCCGAAAATACACTTTCAAAAAGGATTTTCTACTTTTCTTTTTGGTCACAAATTCATGCAATGATCTCCCCCATTTTTCTCAAAACTTCGCACTTTTTCCTGCGAGGCGCATTCCGCCCCGGTGCCCCCGCACGGGCTAGGCAGCGCTTGTGGCGTCGATAGGGACTAGCGATTTCTCACTTTCCCGGTACCTTCAGTTGGCGACTCCGCTGGGGACGAGCATGATTTTTATTATTTTTGAAAAACTAGTTTTTCTTTTATTTTAAAATCATAAAGAAGTGAAGCTTGAAACTTTGAAAACATTTACGCTTTCGATATTTGGGCAAAAATACGTTGAGTCGAATCCTCCTGATTCAAACCACACCCTTTGAGGAACGGCCCCCAGTAACTCTCGCTTCATAAGCGAGGTAACTCCGGACACACTGTTCTCTCACCCCTCCACGATTACAAGTACGGCATCCGTACAAACGATCGTAACCAGTCAAACTCGAACGCTCTAGGGCCCGTCTTGAATTCACACCTAAGACGTGTGTAGTCTTGCGGGTGCCCCTACCTAAACGTCGCGGGAATGACCGGAGGGAACCTTACCCTATAAACCAAAAACCTGTGTTTATATGTACAAGTGCGAAGCTATAGTACCCTCACTATAGTAGTCTTTCAAAAACTTTCTGCATGCAAAAACTCTTCCTAGGCATTATACTTTTAAAATACGTCCATCTTTGAAATTGCTTTTTCAAACTTTTTTCAAAAAAGGTCATACTTTTAAAAACACGCCGTTAGGCTCTTTGACCTATAGTCATTTGAGTTTAATAAATAAAATGCCGCTACATTTAAAACCGACCTAGGATAACCACTATATCCCAGGTCTTTTTCAAAACGTAAATGAATTATGCGACTGACGTATCGTCATAATACATTTATTGCTAAAAGGTCTTTCATAAAGCAAAAACCCGAATATGTCAATTCATTTCGGAGATTTTAAATGAAATTAACTTTTAGAACATTAGATTTAGCTTTAAGTCGAGCGACTCTTTAGTCGCCCCGATTTAATCTTTTTCTCTCAAAAACAAAAAACGCGGGCTCGTTCAGATGCGGACCCGTCGATTTACTCTTTGAATCAAGTGACTTATCGTCATTTTTGATTTAAATCCCTGAGTCACACGTAAAAGGCGAACAATTGATCGCCTTTACCCAATTTTAACATCCTCAGATCGATTAGCCTATCGCTACTTCGGTTTGATCCTTTTTATCGTGATGATAAACCCCTAGCAACGTACCGCTAAACTGGGTTAATCAGATCATGATCATGCAAATTTTTCCTACCTCGAGAACAGGGACGTGTTAACGCGCCTCTATCTCAAAAGCTTCCCGTGTCCTTTTAAAAGCTAAAAACACGAGTCAAGTCGAGTCACCCACTTTTTACGCTTTTGTGTCTTCCTTTGGTCGTGAATGTGATTTTTCATTCGAGTCTTTTCCTTCTATTTTAGAATCACTAAAGATTTAAAAACTTTGTCAGGTCCGCTCATTGAAAAACCCTGGATACGCGACGAACTAAGAACCGTCACTTAAACCCACCTCCGCCTCCAAAGAAGCGCTCCTACAACAGATCAAAACCAAAACCTGTCATGGCCTTTCAACACGACGAAGGTTTCGGAGGACCACCACCACCCCCCCCGGAGGTAACTGCCGAACAAGTCCGACAGCTCAATGATAGGATAGCTAGCCTCACCACGACGATCGAGCAAATGGCTATCATGCAAAAGTTTGAAGGAGAAAACGCCGCGGCGCTGGCCGAGAATGCGAGCGGAATGCAAAAGGATTCGAACCATGGAAGAGCGTCTCACGAACTCAAGGGGTTACTCCATACACCAAGAGAACGAGCACATCCCAAAGAACGTCAGATCCATGCTACCAGACAAGTTAGCACTTAGCGATCTTCCCGTCTTCAAAGGTCACGAAAGCCCGCTCGTTCACGTCAAGGCTTTCAAAGCTAAAATGGCCATCATGGGTGTCGAACCCCCTGCATGGGCTACCTTATTTCCTCACTCTTTAGACGCGCAACCCAGGGCATGGTTCTATGCTCTAGAACCACACAAAACGGGCAGTTTCGAGGACATAACGGTCGCGTTCGATCTACAATACCGGGACAACAATGATATCCAAGTCTCACTACGTACATTGGAGGTCCTGACCCAGAGGGACAATGAAGGGTTTACCGAGTACCTGACGCGCTGGAAGAAGCTGTGTGCTCAAATACCTAACCGTCCAAGGGACACCGATCTGATTACTAAGTTCATCAACAACCTTACCCCCGCATACCAACAACACCTACGATATGGGAATTTCGACAACTTCTCAACCCTCAGCGTCGTCGGCGAGCTCATCGAGGACGACCTTCGTAAGGAAAATAGGAATAAGAGTACGGGTCGCGGATATCAAGGGAGCTCATCTCGAGCCACTGCCAAAGTCGAGCCCATCCATGCCATCAACGCACTGGACGCGTTAGAGGCACCACCGGTTTTTACGACACCACCAAGACCTGCCATGCCTCCGCCAAAGGCATCATACTCACCTCCTGGTCCCAGTTCAATGAAAGCACGACGAAACTTTGACCCAATATACATGACTTACTCAAAGGCACTACAGAAGCTTGTGAGCCGAAATGTACTTCAACTCATAGGACCTACTAGCGAGCCTCCCCTGGACAAGAAGCCGAAGTCGTGGGATCAGAACGCATACTGCGAGTTCCACAGAGGAAAGGGGCATGACACCGAGCAATGCTTCCGCCTGAAGAACATAGTTCAGGACTTGATCGACGACAATACCATCGTAAAGCCCAGCCCAAGTCCTAAGCCTTCAAACCGGTGAACCTCTACATAACCATGCTATATTTACTGAAGCACACCCTATCATCGATCGCTTCTAAAATGATAGTCTCGGATGATCACGAAGTCAACGGCATCCGGAATACTTCGAGGATGAAGCCGACAATGATGACACCCGCATATGTCTCCGGGATGAGCCCTACGAAGAGGAAACTCAACCAGTCGGCCGCCAGGCAAGTATGGGGAGCTATGTCACAAGTACCCATTTAGGCTATCGGACAGTGATGACGAAGTAGCCTACTTAACACGTTCTGGACGTCCATACCAAGCTTCTCTAAAGTTACTTGAACCTCAAAGCCACCCACCAAGGTTGACTGCTCAAGAGAAGAACAAGGGAATAATCATAGACGAGGATACGCCGCCTACTTCACCTACCTCCACAACCCCACCTACAAGCATTGCTCCCACGCCGTCAGCCAGCAAAGTGTCATTACCTGACACCAATCCTGTACCTGTCTTGCCAGTCAACAAGGTAGCATCATCAAGTGCTACCCCAACACCCTTACCCCCACCTGAAATCGGAGACACGCTCCATAAACAGCTCAACAAGACGAAAGCAGACATTTCAATCTGGCAGCTCTTAAGGGACTCAATGGGACATCGTGAAGCCCTCTACCAAGCATTACAGGTCACCCCAATGACATCGGAAATGTCTCCAGAGAAGCTTATCAGTAACATTACACGCGAATGGCAAGCCAACGCCGTCACCTTCTCAGATAAAGACCTCCCTCCATTCGGTGGCACGCATAACCTGCCTCTCTACATTAACGTGGAATGCCACGGCATGACATTACCAGTCGTCCTCATCGACAATGGATCCGCAGTCAATGTCTTGCCCCTTGAGACAGCCAGAAAACTGGGGATTAAGGAAAACGACTTCATCCCGTGTACGGACGGCGTCAGGGCCTACGATGGAACACGTCGCAGCATAAAGGGAACCATCTCCTTCCCCATTATGACAGGACCAGTCATGAGAGAAACCGAATTTCAAATCATCGACATACCCCCTACCTACAACATGCTACTAGGTAGACCTTGGATCCACGCTACCAAGGCCGTCACCTCAACCCTGCATCAAAAGGTCAGGATACCTCTGGATGACGAGATCGTCACCATCGACGCCTCGAACTTTCGAGCTACCCTCAAGCAGCAAAAAGCCAATGATAGTACTGCAGAGATAAATGCCGATCCAGCCGACGACATATGTGGGTTCGACTTCGACTTCAACATCTGTACTCTGACCCGTAGAGAAGAAATCGCTACACTCTACGCCAAGGACGACGATAACAAATGGCCCACCATGGGTCTATCTTACGTACCATGGTCATACGAAGTCTCTCAAGGTTGGGAATCATACAATGATCGCAAGAAATATCATGACTTCCACATACAACCATACCACATCCTCCCGGCCACTACTTCACAAAGAGGGCACCAAAGAAGATTCCTAAGAACACAACCACGCACACCATTGCGGGATTGATCTCATTTCCGACATCGTGGCGCAACAACAACTTTAACCCTACCAACCTGATCATCCCTTACGAAGAAAAAACACGACGGATGGTCAAAAACCCTCGAATGGACCGACGAACAAGGCCGCACTTTCAAGATAACTACGGGTCAAGGCTACGCCTTCAAGATTCCGACTCGACGAAGATGAAGACAACACCCCAACAAAAAGACTGTCTTGAAGTTTAAACTCCTCGTCGTCATTTCAAGTCTCTTACTCCCAACTAAGCCCCGCTACTTCACGACATAGTTAATTTAGCTAAAGAACTAGAGTCATTAAGGTTGTCCAAAGCTCCCTCGTCTGAGCTATCTTCAAATGTAACCGCTTTTGATAACATTAATAACATGAAAGTTTTTGGTTACTCTTTGCCTCATTTAAACTCTACGTTTCCTAATAATCGCGATAAATTTAAGCTAAATAACATTGCATTATATAGATACATTGCAAGTATTGTCTCAAAACCCGAACAGGACCCCATTATTGAAGACACAACAACCATCAACATAGGCACGCCCGAAGAGCCTCAAGAACTGCAGCTGGGAGCTTCCCTAAGCACAGAAGAAAGGGCCACATATACCAAGCTCCTCGCAGAGTTTAAGGACGTCTTTGCCTGGTCATATAAGGACATGCCCGGCATAGACCGCGAGATAGCTGAACACCGCATCCCGATCAAGCAAGGTAGCAGACCGGTCAAGCAGAAGCTCCGACGCATCAAGCCAGAATGGTCTCTCATGGTCAAGGAAGAGATCGAAAAGCAGCTACAAGCTGGGTTCATCCAAGTCATCGAATACTCAGACTAGGTCTCCAATATGGTGCCGGTTATGAAGAAAAACGGCAAAATACGAGTATGTGCCGACTTCCGGGACCTGAACAAAGCCTGCCCAAAAGATGATTTCCCACTACCCCACATGGACATCCTAATCGACAACACAAAGCAGACCACGCCATCACATTCATGGATGGATACGCGGGATACAACCAAATCAAAATGGCAGCAGAAGACATGCCAAAAACCACCTTCGTAACCCCCTGGGGAACATACTGCTACACAGTCATGCCATTTGGGCTCATAAATGCCGGCGCTACTTACCAACGCACTGCTACCACCTTGCTCCACGACATGATGCGTAAGGAGGTCGAGGTATACGTTGACGACATGATTGTAAAGTCAAAAGGAAGGGACGACCACGTCACCAACCTCCGCAAGTTCTTCACCAGAATCAGGCAGTACAAGATGCGATTAAACCCACAGAAATGCACCTTTGGGGTCACGTCAGGCAAATTGTTAGGCCACATAGTGAGCCAGCGCGGGATCGAAATAGACCCGACCAAAATCAAAGCAATAATGGACATGAAGACACCGTGCAACATCGACGAAATAAGGAGTTTCTTGGGACAAGTCCAATATATCTCCAGGTTCATCAGCAAGCTCACCATGATCTGTGAACCAATCTTCAAAAAGTTGAAGAAGGAAGAGCATACGAAATGGGACGATGACTGCCAAAGAAGCATTCGACAAAGTCAAAAGCACGCCACAAACCCACCTGTTCTTGTACCCCCACAAAAGACACGCCATTGTCACTATACTTAACGACCACGCCAAACGCCATGGGTCCCATGCTCGCCCAAGAAGTAAACAACGAAGATCGGGCCATCTACTACATCAGCAAAAAGTTTCACGACTACGAAACCCGGTATGAACCAGGCGAGAAAAGCTGCCTCTCACTGGTCTGGGCAACCAAAAAGCTCAGGCACTACCTCCTCACTAGCACAACAAGAGTCTATTCCCTAATGGACCCCCTCAAATACCTATTTGAAAAACCAGTCCTGAACGGACGCATGGCCAGGTGGACTCTGCTTCTCGCCGAGTACGAACTCAAGTACCTCCCTCTGAAAGTAATCAAAGGAAGAGCGGTTTCAGACTTCCTCGCAGAAAATGCTATCATCGAAAAGCCCATGATCGATACAATGTCATTTCCGGACGATGGGATCTTCGCCATAGAAAAGGAGTACTGGCAATTATACTTCGACGGAGCGTCAAACTACCGGGGCTATGGAGTCGGAATACTCCTAATATCCCCAAACGGCGATCATACTCCACTCTCAATCAAGCTCGATTTCAGTGTCACGAACAACGCCGCGGAGTACGAGGCCTGCATTTATGGCCTGCAGGCAGCCATCACTCTCAAGATAAAGAACCTACGGGTACACGGAGATTCATTCCTCATCATAAATCAAGTGACAGGGGCATGGAAGATCATGAGCGAAACCCTCACCAAATACCAAGCAAAAGTACAAAAACTCCTAACCAACTTCGACTGCATTGAGTTCTATCACCTCCCAAGGGAAGAAAACCAGTTTGCCGACGCACTGTCAAAACTCTCATCCCTCCTGAACATGCCACCAGACATGAAGTTACTACCCATCATCGTCGAAAGACGTGACGAACCAGCATACATCCATACCATTGACCTAGACGAAGCCGAGCAGACAGAGCCGTGGTATCAAGCCATAATCAACTACAAGACAGACGACACTTACCCACCCGACACCGATAAACGCGGACAGAGGGCTATCAGACTCCTAGCTTCCCAATTTGTGCTAGAGATGGGACAACTACTCAAGAAAACACCATAAGGGACACTGCTCATATGTGTCGAATACAAGAAGGGGCAGGAAATCATCACGCAAGTCCATGATGGCGAATGCGGACCCCACATGAACGCTCGAGCACTCTGCAAACAGATTCTGCGGCTAGGATGGTATTGGACGACCATGGAAGCAGACTGTATCCAGTACGTCAGGCACTGCCACAACTGCCAAATTTTCAGCAACGTCCAACATGTACCACCTTCACCACTATACAGCCTAACCTCACCCTGGCCCTTTTCAACCTGGGGCATCGACGTGATAGGAAAAGTCCACCCCATCGGAGCAGGAGGTCACTGTTTCGTGCTGGTGGCCATCGACTACTTCACTAAATGGGTAGAAGCAGCGTCTTTTCGGACCCTTGGCTCCAAGGAAGTCGCCAAGTTCATCCAGACGAACATCATATGCCGATATGGCATACCCCACGAGTTCATCAGCGATCAAGGTTCGCACTTTCAACGCGAGACCGAAGCCATACTCACAAAATACAACATCCAGCATCACAAATCCTCACCCTATCGACCCCAAACCAATGGAGCCGTTGAAGCAGCAAACAAGACGGTCGTCACCATACTTGAGAAGATGATCGACAGCTGCAAAGATTGGCCTAACAAAATACCATATGCACTCTGGGGATACCGTACTACCATCCGAACCCCTACGGGCATGACCCCCTATTTTATCACCTACGGCATGGAAGCCGTCCAACCAGTGGAAATAGAAATACAATCTCTGCGCATACTAATGGAAAGTAGCATCCCAGAAGCAGAATGGGCCCGTGAACGGTACGAACAACTCATGCTCCTGGATGAACGCCGACTGCATTCCCTGAGCACCGTACGAATGTACCAAGCCCGACTACAACGAGCATTCAACAAACGAGTTAAGCCACGACACATAAAAGTAGGTGATCTCGTGCTAAAATCAGTCCGGGCACCACTTCCAGTCGACCCATGAGGAAAATTCAAGCCTAACTGGGCTGGACCCTACCTCGTCAAGGAAATCTTCACGCAGGCGGGCGATCAAACTAACCGACCTCGGCGGCCAAGAGTTCAACCGCCACAAACCTCGATCGGCTCAAGAAATACTACCCTAAAAACCCCTTGCAATGTATCTCAGAAATACAATTTTATCAAAAACAATTCATGGACCCAGGTCCTTAAACATGCTCATGGACCTAAGGTCCTTAAACATGCTCATGGGCGGCATGCCCCTAAACCTGCTCTTTCTCTCCACAAAAATCAAACACAATTCATGGACCGGCAGGTCCTTAAACATGCTCATGGGCCGGCATGCCCTTAAACGTGCACATTCCATAAGCAAACACAATTCATGGGCCGGCATGCCCCTAAACATGCATCCACCAAACACAATTCATGGACCGGCAGGTCCTTAAACATGCTCATGGGCCGGCATGCCCTTAAACGTGCACATTCACCACAAAAAGCAAACACAACTCATGGGCCGGTATGCCCTTAAACATACGTTCTCGAACTACGCCGGTTTGATTCCACTTTTCGTGGATACGTAGGCAGCTTTGCAAAAAGCGCAACCGATATTCAACACAAAAATGACGCGTCCAAAGCTTAAGGCTGAGGATATAGTCAACACAAAAATTCGTTTTTTAACCTAAGGGTAAAAAGAACGACATTCAACACAAAACGACAAACCCAAAGCTTAAAAAAGTCGAGGGAATAGTCAAAAAAAAAAAATGCTTGCATTCTAAACCTTTGAAAAAAGATTAGAGCCAAGGAATTTCACACAAAATAACAAGCAAAATGAGGCAGAGTCGTAAATAAAAACCTGATTTTTATTAATCTTAAAAAGAACGGTTACATTTTGGATTTTTCAAACATAGGAGCATAACTACGACCTTAGAAATACACTAACAAACACTATATATTACAAATACGAGTCCCGGCATGTACATCGGGTTTAGGATAGGTAATATATTACATAATACAACATAATATGAACATAATACTAACAAAGCACACATAAACTAAAACCAGGTTACTCTCCGAAGCCGACTCAAAACCTTCCAGCTGAATAGGGGAGCACCAACCCTCAACCCCTACGAAGACCCCCAACGTTACCATGACGATCCGGAGCACCTGGCCCTGGAATACGGCGACGACCGAACACGCATTCAGCCGCCGAGAGAGGCACCGAGCTCGAAGCGCCACCCCTACCACTATTGCGTCCAAAGCGGATCGGGTCGTAGGCGGACGTCGGCGGAGGCTCGTTAAGCTCTATGGCACGGAGACGAGCCCTCTCCACAGCACTTTCAGCAACGGTCCATTTGGAGTAAGCCCTCGACACCCGGATCGTCCCAGGAGTACCAGCCACAAGCCACTTAGGACGCATGATCCAACCACTGACCCACTCGTCGGTCACCTGGTTATTTAACGCAACCATGTCCTGTACCTTCGTGTCCTGGCCAGGAATGAACTGTGCATACCCTATCTGTCGCCTCACCCGCAGGGGATGGATGTAAACCCCCATCTCGAACCCACACAATAGGACCCCAGAGGGGCCATCACCTACTGCGCTCGCCGTCACACTGACCACTCCCCACCAGGATACCGACCAACGGATGGCACATGACCTCACAAACTCGGGGAAATAGTCATTAGGGCGCTCGTCTGGACCCGACCATCGCATGTAACGATTGGTAACGCCTCCTGCGACATATTCGCCATCGAAGCCAAGGTCGTTCAACACACTTAGACGCTCCATCAGCCACACCTGGAGGATCAATGGACACCCTCGGTACGCATGTTCCCTATTACATGCCCGGTCGTCCAATCCAAGGATCGTCTCAGCCAGAATTAAAGCAGAAGGATTGCAACCTATTTCCATCTGCTCCACAACAGCAATTAAACGCGGATCTCCCAACAACCCCTCGGACACAGAGTCCGGGAACATATAGCAATGAACCAAGCAAAAAGCCAAAGCCCTTCTCCTAGCCACAGCAGAGATATGCCCGTTTGCATTATTCCTGAACCATTGACACAAACGATAGAGGTTGATATGATTCCCAACAAATAACTCTTCCACCTCATCACGGGTCATCCGGAGATAATGCGAACACGCCTCTTGTAGCCAAGTTCTGCACGACACATACTGAGCAGCCAATCCGCGTCCACCCGTCAATGGCCCCAACCTCCACGACTAAGGGACAAACCTCTCCGCAAGGAAAGCGGAACTCGTGAAGGCTTGGATCCCAATACTCAAGACAAGCGTCCAGGAACTCGTACTCCATTCGAACCTGCCTTAGCCCACGAAATACGCCAACTCATGATCTTTCAAGAGCTTCTTCTCGACACCCGATAAGGACGCACACCAACGACGCATAAGTTTCCTTCAAAACTCTCCATAACTCGACGAATGTTAGTAAATATTACGAATATTTTGGAAAATCGAGAATAGAAAACGAGAGGATGAGTGAAATGAACTAACTTAGCCCTCCTTTTATAGCCGAGATTTGCAAGGCGAAATACAACACAAAAACTTAAACTTATTTGGTGAACAAGCGATTAAAATAAATCAAACAAAAACCACAAAACAAAATTCTAATCGCCTGTAAACAGGCGATTAAAAATCAAATCGCCTGTTTACAGGCGATTTTCTTTTTCTTTTCTGACAAAATTATTCGATTTCTTACACTTCTTACACACCTACACCCAAAAATTTTTAACTTATTACCCCTACACTATTTTTACCGACCTCCTAATCTGACGTTTACGATCCCGTCGCGTCATCTCGATTTGCGTAATTGACTCCCGTCTTTCGTATTTTTCAAAACACAATAATCACACAAAAATTTAACCCAACACAAAATAGGATTTTCACATTCACAATTTTCGTCTCAAAACGTCGTTTTAGCTCGCATTTTTACTATGTCAAAAACGTCTTTTTACGAGTCTAAAATATGTCCTAACCAGCATTTTTCAAAAACTCTTCATTTCGCATTTAAATCGGTCATTAGCGAGTCAGTCTCAATCGAGACGTATATATATGCTTTTACGACTAACAATGTTTTGCAGGTACGCTCGGCAAGCAAATACGCAAGGATTTCAGACCCGGCTACGACGCAGGAATGCATTTTTCGCAACAAGACAAAATAACCAAATTATACCCATAAACACCCACGAGTCCAAAAAAAAAAAAAAAAAAAAAAATCAACCAACCACACACAAGTCCTAATACATAAACCAATACAAACAAATACTAATATTCATAATACAAAGTCCAAAATATACAAAGTCCCAGGCTACTACGGTGGTCACGGCCGCAAGACAAAGACGCAGGGAATCAATCTCGACGCGTGCCTATCCGGCTCCCTGCATCGACCCTCGGCTCTGCGGGACCTCGCCAGCTCCTCGGCATGCGCGACCTCCATTTCGACGCGATCTCGCCTCCTCACCACGACCTGGCTAACTCAAGACGGCGCCTCGGCCGTCTCGCCTGCGCCTCTGGCGTCCAACAACTTTCGTTCACGGCCAGCCGCCGGTTTGCGCGCCAGAGCCTCCTGTGGACCTCGGTGCCACTGCAACAATGCGAGAAATCAATTTAGCTTTCTGGGGGCTATAATCAAAAACCTGCTTCAACAGAGTTTGACTAATGATTTTACACTAAAATCTTACTCAAACTGGGGGCTATAATGAAAAACCTGCTTCAACAGAGTTTGACTAATGATTTTACACTAAAATCTTACTCAAACTGGGGGCTATAATCAAAAACACCTTAACAGAGTTTGACTAATGATTTTACACTAAAATCTTACTCAAACTGGGGCTATAATCAAAAACACGCTTGTGAGTTTGACTAATGATTTTACACTAAAATCTTACTCAAACGGGGGCTATAATCAAAAACCTACTTGTGAGTTTGAATAATGTTTTTAGAATAAAATCTTATTCAAGCTGGGGGCTATATACTACATAATACTCATGCTGTACAAAGAAGAAAGTGAATACCTTTCTCACGCGCGGATCCCACCTCTCAAGACCCGCATCAGCGACCACAGACAGGGAAGGCTGCAGCACGATCGAATGAGGCGACCCTGCGTGAACAACCGGCCAGGTCCTCAGCGAGCGGAGGAGGCCGGAACTCAAGGTCGTGGTCACGTCGCTACAAAACAAAAATAGGATAAATTTTTGCTTCCTAAAACCAAAACACATACAAGCAAAGGGATAAACAAGCATACCTCGATCACGCAGCGTCGGCGAGGCATCTTGTGCCCAAGTCACGTAATCCTCATCCCGCCGCGGCAAGGAGTCGGACTCACCCTCGTGATACCGCGTCCACGGCGCTCATTAGCGTCGGGCGTCTCCTGAACAAAGCGGCGGAGGAAGCAGGTGCGATGAAGCCGCGCGACCGTCTGCTGACAGACGCTCACCCAAGTACCAAGACGATCCGCATCGGGTCTCAATATCTGACCGCCGCCTGTCACGGGGACCAAAGCGAGCTGCAATCGTCGGAGGAACGCCGGTAAAATTCCTCCAAGGGTCACGAACAAACTACAAAACAAAACCAAATTATAAACCACAAAAAACAAACCCAAAAACAAGCTACAAAAAGACCAAAGTACGAAACACGACCACCCTTACCTTATCCATCGTCATCCGGTTAGGCGTACGAGCCGCGTCATAGTTCAGGCCAATACCCCTCCGATCCGCTGTCGCATAGGCATGGAAAGCCGGATACTGCGCCTCAACCTTGAACGTATCCGGGAGCAGAGAGGGGAAGTGAGCATAGCACCAAGCCTGCAAGCAAACAAAACACACGTTACAGAAGAAAAGCAGAAACAAAACAACAAAAACTACAAAAGTCGAACCCTACCTCCATCAGAAGACCAGGGCCCACAAGCGACACATCCGAATCCTCGTCAATCCGATCAGGGCGCACTGCGTCCCTCAGGTAACGGATCAACAGACCCAGAGCAGGAGTCACCCAGTCAAAGTCACCTATCCGTGACATGTCTGACAGCGCCATCAACACAGCCGTCGACGCTCGCTCCCCCTTGTCGCCAAAGTGGGTGGCCGTCAGGAACCACCACAACGGTAGAGACCTACGCTCGGCCTTCGCTCGAGTAGACCCTTTCTTCTTCCTCCTCCCCTCGAAGAAGTCAGCAAACCATATCGTACGAGGCTGAAACGTGTGCTCCTCGTCCTTCCCGCACTTAACCCCGTCGCCAATCAGACGCACGACTCGTGGGCTATCAATAGGAGGTCGCTCACGCCCCCAGTCAAGTACACCCTCGCCATGAGGCAGCCCCGTAACAGCTGCCCACGAAGAAAGAGTCACGCCAACCTCGTAACCAGGCATGTGGAAGGTGTTGGTCGTATCCCAAAACCTATCCAACAACGCCCTAAGCACAGTGAGGCGCGCGTTCACCCGCTTGCCCCGCACCTCCCTCCACTTCTGCACCAAGGGACCGAAAGCTGTCCCAAGCACTATGTCCCGCTCCTCCTGGGTGAGCCTACCCTCAAAGACGTCAAACACCGTCCGAAACCCAGAGAAGGTCCTCATCGAGCCTAACGGAAAGCCGACCTTCACCCGGATCGACAAGTGCTCCAAGGGACTCCAAACCAGAGTCACGCCGTCCCAGTCCAGGGCCACCTGCGACCACAAACGCGGACCGTGAGGATAGTCAGGCCTCGCGCCCAACTCGTCAACCATCCCCATGAAAACCTCGGTCGCGGCCTCAAAACTTGCGCTGCATCTGGGCGCGCCTCGGCCCGCCCTCGGCCTACGCCCTTTCGGCCTGCACCGGCCTCGGGCTCATCCCGAACACGCTCCCGAGCATGGCCTGAACTGAACGACCCCGACCCTGGCGGCCGCGATAGCGGCAATAAGCCCGAGCATCGTCGGCGGCTGGCGGCGGCCAGCGGCGGCCTCGGCAGCGATCTCAACCTCGGCGACCACCTCACGGTCTCGTCGGGGAACCCCTCCTCCTCACCGAAGACTCCTCAGGCTTCGGAAGTGTCCTCATGCGGCTCCGGACCGAGCACGACCACGCCTCGCGGAACCTCGCGGCGCTCCCACCTCCGACCTCCTCAACAACACCGGCGACCTCGGCCTGCGTCCGGTCCACCACCCTCAGCGAAGAACACGAGCTCGGCGCCTCGGCCGCTGCTCACCGTGGCCACATCCACCTTACGCTTCGCCGGCCTCGGGTTCCTCCGGCCGCGACCACGACCTCTAACGACCCTCCAGAGCGCGCAGCTCTGAAGCTGCCGTATGCGTCCGTGAAGCCCTGCGGCGGCACCACGACCTGCCTCGGCCCCTGCCGAGCCACAGGCGTCCTCGGCGCGACCACGGCCCACGCCCTGCAGAGACCTGCGGCTACGCCCGACCTCCGCCACGGCCTCCCGGGAGCCTCGGGCGTCTCCACAGCGGCCACGCGTCGCGCCTCGCAAAGACTGCGGGGCGACACTGGGTGCGACCTCGGCCACCAGCGGAGACCTCGGCGACCTGGCGGCTCCACTACCGCTTAGCGTCACCGTAAGACCGCGTCCGCTCAACGGCGATCTCTCACGCATCACATTACCGAAGCAGGCGACTCGGCAGCAACGTCACGACCCACACCACTAACTGGCGGCTCAGGACCACCGGAAACAGCACCACGTCCCAGGCCACTAGCAGAAAGCCCAGGCGACGCACCAACAGCACTAGCACCACTAGCAGAAAAGGCCGGAGACTCCGCAGCGGCGCCCTGAAACTCACTCCCTGGCGTCGTAGAAGCTCCAGGCGTCTGAGGAAAAGCTCTCAGCAAGTCCGACTGAGACGGACCGTCGGAAACCTCCAAGGGCGCAGGCATCCCCGAAGTAGGAGTGTGCTCGCCCCCCGGAACAGTAAAGTCAACGCCGGCCAAAACCCGATCCATGTCACTGGAAGTAGGCGCTGGAGGCCTAGGATCACCTGCACAAGATTCAAAGACATACTCAGAAAACGGCAACAGCAAATCATTCTAGAAAGATCAAGACAAAGCAGCAAAAAGCAAGCCATAAGCCCAATTTTGACAGATAAGGCCAAAACGGAGCAGAAGCACGAGAAAAGAAATCCATGAGGCATTATCGATATATCGTCCTACTTGGTCAAGTTAAGAGCAAGCACGCACAAAAGCAGAGAATTGGCCAAAACAGCAGAAGCGAGCCTTTTAAACCAAAAATAGCGTAAGAGGAAAACGCTACGTAAAGCGAAACCCGTGTTCTTGACACAAACCCAACCCATAAATCACAATAAGCTCATGCAAAAAAATTTTATGCGAAAACGATGTCCCGAACACCTCGACTGAATAGCTTTTACAAAACACCTCCAAACTACAAAAACGACCTTTACTTGACCATAACTCAACCCAAAAAGCCCCCACTTCTCACAAAACAACCCCTAGCCAACGCGGACAACATACATTACCATACATTCCATTAATCTGGCACGAAGCGAGGAAAAGCGACTTTTTGAAACCTAGCCTAAACTACAAAAAACGCTCCAAAACACCTCCAAACAACACATTTCCTACAAAACAAGACCAAAAGTGTACCATACTAGCCATGAAAACACAATACAGAGAATTCGGGCAAGTTTGGGCAGAAAAATTTCGACCAAAATCGGCCCTTATACCAAAACACCACGAAAATTACGGTTTTGCCAGCCGTTTTTAGCACACAAGCCACCCAAACCTATACCCTAGCATACTACAACACTTCCAAAACAACCAAGCCAATCGGGATCGCCTTACGCTACAAAAGCGAGCACAAGCCCCGAGCTTAACCCCTTTCATACGGTTTCACCCCAAACGAACGGTTTTTCGCATGAATTTCAGCGAACCGAGCTCACCAACGCGTTATACGGCTAATGGGTAAGCTACACTGAAGTTTTGAGCCATTTTCGAGACGTTTTCAAAAATGACCAAAATACCCCGCGAGTCAAACGCACGAAAATCGAGGCCACAAGTCGGATTTTCACGCAACGACAAAGAAGACAAGCGAGGCAAGCACTATAAAAACCATGGCTAACGTTTTCAAGCAAGGGCGAGAGCTAAACTCGAATCAAACCGAGCATTTTCGACCCAAACCCTAGAAAGCGGTATTTCGAGTTAAAGCGACTCAAACAAACTTCAAAACCGAAAAACCAAGTGAGTTGAATCGTACCTTGGTCCATGATGAATTGTAGGAGTCGGAAAATCAAATTTTGGTCTAGAAAATCGCGGATTGATTTTTAAGGTTATCGATTTAGTTTTTATTTTTAGAAAGCGAAATAAACCTTCCTCCTTTCTCTTCCCGACTTTTATCTGATTCACAAAACAAAGCGAAATCGCCAGTTCTTTGGCGATTTTATTTTGTTTCATGGGTTCTGTTTGGTTTTGGGCCATTTCCTCGGCCCAATACACCTTTCAACCCATTTTAAACACGATTTCAACCCAACCAACAAAAACACGTAGCCTCCTCACGAGACGTTCATAAAAACCTAACTTTTTATGAAAAATACAAAAACACGTAGCCTCCTCACGAGACGTTCATAAAAACCTAACCTTTTATGAGAAATACAAAACGCAGCGTAGCCTCCTTAGAGAGCGTTCATAAAAACCTAGCCCTTTTTATGAGATACAAAAACGCGTAGCCCTCCTCACGAGACGTTCATAAAAACCTAACCTTTTATGAGAAATACAAAAACGCGTAACCTCCTCACGAGACGTTCATAAAAACCTAACTTTTTATGAGAAAAACACGTAACCTCCTCACGAGACGTTAAAACCCAAAAACACGTAGCCTCCTCACGAGACGTTCATAAAAACCTAACCTTTTATGAGAAAAACACGTAACCTCCTCACGAGACGTTAAACCACAAAAACACGTAGCCTCCTCACGAGACGTTCATAAAAACCTAGCCCTTTTTATGAGAAACCAAAACACGTAGCCTCCTCACGAGACGTTCATAAAAACCTAGCCCTTTTTATGAGAAACCAAAACGCGTAACCTCCTCACGAGACGTTAAAATACAAAACACGTAACCTCCTCACGAGACGTTCATAAAAACCTAGCCCTTTTTATGAGAAACCAAAACGCGTAACCTCTCCTACGAGACGTCCAGCAAGGAAAGCAAAGCAAGGAGCACAAGCCAGAAGCGCGAGCAAAGCAAAGGAGCGCAAGCCAGAAGCACGAGCAAAGCAAAGGAGCGCAAGCCAGAAGCGCGAGCAAAGCAAAGGAGCGCAAGCCAGAAGCGCAAGCAAAGCGAAGGAGCGCAAGCCAGAAGCGCAAGCAAAGCAAGGAGCACAAACGGAAACACAAGCAAGGCGCCAGCTGGGAGTACTCAGGCCACATGCAGGCTGACATGCCCTTAAACATGTAGGACCGTCATGTCCTTAAAAACATGTCGTCCCTCCCCGCATTTCCCGACGCTAAGTCCTCGTCTCTCCCATAAGACACATGCTTAGCGCCGCCAGGTAGTATCGAGACTATAATGGTCCGGATACTATCTTTAAGTTTGATTAACGCTTTGTCCAAGCTCGGTCAAGCGGGGCTCTGTAGATACCCGTATCCGTACCCCCCCAAAACAAACCCGATGATGAAAAGGACATTCATACATGCTTTTAAAAGAGTCGAAACGGTACAAAAGTGTCTAAATCGTATTAGTCATTTTTAGCGTATTAATTTGGACTTGCATAATCATGAAAGTAAATGTCAATTTTAGTCATCATGAGCGTAACACGAGCACAATATAGGAATGTCTTATTAAGCCAAGCCACAAAAACAGCCCAACTAGCTACAAAACGGCCCAAACTTACTAAAACGACCCAAACACGCACCCCAACACATCACAAAAAACGGGCCAAACTGAGTCCCGTGTCACATTTGCACAAAGTTAGGTTTTTATGAAACCATAAAATAATATAGCCTAGTATTATATTATTGCAAGCCAAAACCGGAAAACACGACAAAAACGGAACGCCGAGACCCGAAATTCGGACCAAAACTGAACAAAGACTTAGCACATAAGTAAACAACAAAACATAATCATTACTTAATCAAACCGTCCAAAACCAAATGGCGGCATAAGCGACCCACAAAACAAAAATGAAATCGCAGTTAATGACGATTAAAAATCAAATCGCTGTCAGCGAGCGATTTACTTTGTTTTGTACCACGCCTTTTAATTTTTCTTTAAAAATATCTAACTCAAGCAAACTTAAGCGCTTTGTACGAGCGATTAAGTTTTGCTATCCCACAGAAACCACCAAACTCTATAAATACCAACCCACTTCATTCATTTTCAATACCCGGGTTTTAGCACTCACACACTATTCACAAAATCCACTCAAAAATACCCTCTTGACATATTGAAAGGTAAACATTTTACCTACGGGCTAGGCGTTTGAGACTCGGACAATGGGGTTACATTAACCCCAAACCCGATATTGGCACTAAGCGGCCGTATTAAATAATACGGTTGTAGCGGTCGGATTCATAATCCGTCTAAACCCCGCCAATATCGCATAAATAACGACTCATTATCACTAAAGCAAACCAACGTCACTTTTATAATTATGCAAGTCCTCATTCATGCATTAAATAACGACTAGAATCACGGATCCAACACTAAATTGTACCGTTTCATAGAGTCTTTTAGCATGTCCAAACTGAGGGTTTTTCACAAATTTAAATACAAGGTCGGAAAATAACGTCTATAGTAATAATTTAGTCAATAAATTATTATATAACGTACATTTCCTATAGCAATATGTCATTATTTTGACAATTTACATTATTTATGCATTTTAATCGAGTCATACTTATTCGCACTTGCGTGGCGTGACTTTTAGCCCAAATATCAAAATTAAGCAAATGTTTTCAAATTAGTAGAGACTACTCTTATGTAGGCTTTTTGATTCTTGTTTTCAAAACTCATTTTGTCAAAACTTTGAAAAAGTAACCTCGCTCAGAATCCCTTCTGCGGTTTCAAACCTCAGATTGATAGGTATCGGCGCACCTTGAAATCAGAGACACTCGTGTCTTGTATTTCAAGGCAGCGTTGAATAGGTTCCAAATTCCTTTAACATTTGGTGGCGACTCAGAAAATACACTTTCAAAAAGGATTTTCTACTTTTCTTTTGGTCACAAATTCATGCAATGATCTCCCCATTTTCTCAAAACTCGCACTTTTTCTGCGGCGCATTCCGGCGCCCGCCCAGTGAGGCGAGCTTGTGAGCGTCGATAGGGACTAGCGATTTCTCACTTTCCCGGTACCTTCACGTATTCTTATACTTCGTATTTATACGTATTTTTATACGTATGCCTATTCTTATACTTAGTATCTTTTTCTATACTTAGTATTCATTATTATATTTTTATACTTAGTATTTTCTTTATACTTAGTATTTTTATACTTAGGATATTTTTAGGATATAAAACTAACTTTTATTTTCTAAGTACAAAATTCTAATTTTAAAGTCGTTAAGTTCGTTTTGTATTTAGTGATTTTGAAAAATTATTTCGGAAGTAAAACTCGGTTTAAATTTAAGTACAAAATTCTAGTTTCAAAGTTGTTAAGTTCATTTCGTACTTAGTGATTTTAAATAATATTTCAGAGGTAAAACTCGGTTAAATTTAGTCATATACTTAACTAACGTTTAGCGGTTCCCATTTTTAGCGAGGTTGTCGTAGTTCATTTTAAATAGTCCGTATGTCCAATCCAAATTTAAGCAAAGGCAGTAACACTCGACATTATTCATTTTAATACGTGTAACATTTATTTTTATCGGTTTCGTTGATTCTTTTTATTAACGATTTATTATACAATCTAATATATTCCTAATTACTGTTCAACTTTAGTGACTAAGTGATAAATTCATTTTGCCCAAAATTGGCCCATTTTAAGGGTAAATACCGTAGCCCTTTTATTTATTTAGTTATTTATTTCTTTTTTTGTTTTTATTAATAATTCACTATTTTAACTAATTAATTTATCTAAGTGATAAAAATAAAAAGTGACAAAATCAATTTTGGACCAAAAAGAAGCCTAAGGCCGTGGCCCTTCTATACTCACCCATTTTTATTTTCGTTTTCTAATTTATCGGTTTTGACTTAAAGTTTTTATATACTAATTATCTAAATTATATTAAAGTGATTTAACTAGTTTACGATTTTCACTAAATATTTTATTTCATTTATGAATAGTGTTTTTTACTCACTTTAAATTTCTAACTTTTTCATTATAAAGATTTTAGCTTATTTAACTTATATAATTAGTAGGCCATTTATTCACTAGTGGATTAAAACAACATTTAAGTAAAACTTTACAAAATTATGAATCAAACTAGTTACAAAAATGAAGAACACTTGAAGAAATGAAGAACTCTAATATTTTTCATATGAACATCAATTAGTTAGATTTTTATATGTTTATATAATTTTCTCAAATTTTTCATACAAGTCTAATTTACCTAAACTAATCATAATAAGTTATTTAGAAAAATTAAAACTAAAATTTGGTCCATTTTATTTAGGGAAACCGTGTATATATATATATATATATATATGTTCAAATTTTTTTATTTTTGATTATTATACTTCTAATTCAATAACTAATTTCTTTTATATTATTTATGTATTTATCATAAGTGAAATCATATACAAATATTAATTCATGAAATTAAATCATTTCACACAATTATAACAACAATACTTCAAGAACATATAAACACTTTAGAAACATTTAAATTTCATAACAAATTCATTTTTAGTCCAAAACATAAACTAATTATATTTTCATGTTCATCTTATCACAAGTATTTTAAGCATGCAATTTACAAAAATTAAAACGAAAAATTTAGTGAAAAATAAGGGTGATGCCGTGGGTTTATATAGTGAGCAACAAATTCTATTTTTCGATTTTTGTGTTCTAATTTAACATGTGATACTTGGGTGACATAAAATCATACATACAAATCAAAACATCACTTAGGAAAAATAACATATAATCAATTACTAGGCGCTTATCATTTAAAGTGTGCGAGAAGCACCTTAGGTTAGCTCGGTACGAATTTCCTTAGCTCGTCTGGATCCATGATTTTGTCAACTCAAGACCCAAAACTGACTCGTTTCCTCGTAGACCCAAATAGCAGTGAAACCCAATCAGAAAAGCAGCACCTCAGTTCGACAAATAGCGACATCGTAAACGTTGAACGCACCCGCAAACTACTAAAAACAAAATACACACAACACACACTTGAAGTGTGTCGTGTGATGTGTATGTATGTAGGTTGTTTTTAGTTTGTTTATTTTGTTGTGATGGGTAGTTAACACATTAACTCATGTAACTTCACAACCTCTCCCCACTAACTCATATAACTTCTCCACTAAACACATTTGATACTAACTTCTCTACTCATTATAAGATGAGTAGAAAATTGTATGGTATGTATGTGTGTGTCGAGTAAAAGGAGAGGAAAAAGAGAGAGTTTTCTCACATTTTTCACACATCATATTTCCTAAAATTTGGATGCCGAGGTATGAACACACAATTTCATCATGTGCATGCTTTACATACTCAAAACAGCCCATACTCTAACTACTACAATGAAGGGTACAAGAATCATCCAAATTTGAGCTACAAAAGCCAAAATGTCTTGAATCCTTCACCACAACAAACACAATACCAAAACAGCCCACAAAATTTCAGCTACAATAATCCACGACCTTACACCCCTCCGGGCTTCAATCGCCCTAATTTTCAACAACCAAGTGCTCCACCACCCGTGCAAGCCGCTCCGGTCCCCGACCCGATGAGCGAAATGAGAGCCATGATGATGCAAATGGCTAAAACTCAAGAAACAATGATGGCTCACATTCAAAAGAGCGACCAAGCAAAAGACGCGGCCATCAAAATGCTTGAAACTCAAATGGCTCAACTCGCTTCTTCTAGTTCTCAAAGGAAGCCGGGTGTTCTACCATCGCAAGGCACTCAACCGCAACAACATGAGTCGATCAATGCAATCTCCTTGCGAAGTGGGACGAGTTACGACGGTCCACCCATGCCTACATTTGATGCTCCACCCGCTAAGGTGGTAAGTGAGGTAGACCCTTCTCTCTTTGCTAATGATTTTAGTGTGCCTAGTAATGATGTTGCAGGTAAAAGCCATGGAGCAAGCGTGAGTGGAGCTAGGAGAGGTGGGCAGGCCGAGAATGATGGTGGCCAAGGTGGATCAGCCGTGCATGGAGGGGCACACGTGGGGCAGGCCGTGGAGGGTCATGGGGGAGCCAACGATGGAGCCAAGCTAGGAAATTCACACGTGGAGAAGCCCAAGGAAGCGCAGAGCAAGCCTGTCGAGCCACCCATTCAAATCAAACTACCATTCCCGAGTCGAGTGGTAAAATCAAAGCTCGATAGTCAATTTGGTAAGTTCATGGAGGTAGTCAAGGACTTGAAGGTAACCGTTCCCTTTACTGAACTTGTCACTCAAGTCCCTGCTTACGCGAAATTTTTGAAAGACATACTCACTCGAAAGAGATCGTTTAGCGAGGTCGAGACTGTCGCTTTTACTGCTGAATGCAGCGCTCTATTGCAAAACCAGTCTCCTCCTAAGCTAAAGGATCCAGGTAGTTTCTCCATACCTTGCACGATTGGTACCGTTTCTATTTCTAACGCTTTATGTGATTTAGGTGCAAGTGTAAGCGTCCTGCCTTACTCCGTATGCGAGAAACTCAACATGGGGCCTTTGAAAGTAACGAATATCACACTCCAAATGGCGGATCGTTCTGTCAAACGCCCTTTGGGTGTTTTGGAGGACGTTCCCGTCAAGGTCAGTAAGTTTTTCATCCCCGTCGACTTTGTTGTTCTTGACATGGTCGAAAACTCCCAAATTCCTATTATTTTGGGTCGGCCTTTCTTGCACACTGCTGGTGCAATCATACACGTCAAGAACGGGAAGTTGACGTTGGACGTAGGAGGTGATAAAATAACTTTTAACCTTTCAAATGCTTTGAAACGTCCCATGTTAGAGGAGCATGTCTTTGCTTTAGACATTATTGATGATTGCGTGGATGAGTACTTACCTCAAGTCCTCGAGAGGGACCCTCTTGAGGCCGTGCTCTGTTGTGATATGATTGCAGGTACCTTAGGGAGGAAGGACGCGGGCAAGGATGTGATCAAAGACGACGTGCGTGGCGTTGCTTGTGTTGATGGCCGTAATGATGATGTTGGAGATGGATATGTCGAGTATGAGGATGATGGTAGTGGGTTCGTCTACGACGAGACCCATGGATGGTGGTACTTCTAGTACCCGTGCTGAGCTCCCCGTTTGAAGCTGGTTTGGGGGGAGCGTTTTCATTGTAAATAAATTGTATGTACTTTATTTTCTTTTGAGACTTCTTTGCTCGTTTTATCCCCCTTATTTTATGGTCCCTGGTTGATGTGCTTTACGACACATTGGGGACAATGTGTCGTCTGGTTTGGGGGGAGAAACGCTTTGCTTCCGCTTTGCTTTATTTTTGCATTTTCTTTTTCGTTTTTCATTTTTCAAAAAAATCACAAAATCCAAAAAATCTGAAAATTCACAAAAATTACAAAAAAAATCAGAAAATTCTCAAAAAATACCAAAAATATGTATCCCGTTCTGTTGTTTGCGAGCTTGTTTTTATCTTGTTCTTTCCCGACATCCCTTCCCTTGTTTGCTTTGAGCTTTGGCATGATTTATATTGTTTGGATTAGCGCTACGGGGATGTTGAGACGCTTGCAGATGATGGCATGTGCTTTTACTTTGTTGGCTTTATCATTCGCGGACTATAGCTACTTATATTGTGAGGTTTTTAGCCTCCAGAGGCCGGTTCATCTATCCCGGTCCCCGTGCTTTATTGTGAGTAGTTCTCCTCGTGGGGTGCGTAATATCAACACGCATAAGTGTGGCCCCTATCCCGTGTTTCCCACGATTTTGTCACTTGTATTGCATATGAGGCTTTAGTTGATTTTCATTTCATTCACCTTGTTCTTGCATGATTTTTTACCCTCTCATATATGATCCTTTTACCCTTATACACATGAGTTTGCTAGCTACATTGTCATATAGCCTACCCTAGCCATGCTAGTTACCGCTTTGCTTACTCTTGTGCTTGTTCGTTGGGTTTTGATCGTTGCTTCGACTTGCTGATGTCGTATGCTTGGAGAGTTGGTGAATGTGAGTCGGGATTGCTGTTTTCCCGACCTTTTATGAGGTATTTCCGCAACTATACTTGTGAGTGTGCTCTTGTGCTCAAGAAAAAAGAAACAAAAATCTGAAAAACAAACACAACACAAAATACAAAACATAGAAAATGTGTGCACAAAAGTAAGAAGAGTTGTAGTTGTTACATGAATGAGCACTTGAAATTTGTTGTCATGTTGCGTGGATGTGTAAAGGAGACCGATATGCTATTTTCGGTCCGTTTTCCATGAGAGTTGGGTTTCGTTTTGGTTGGACAAGCACTTGAGTAGTACTAGTGGTTTCTAGTGGCTTAGCTCCACGATTCCATAATCATTTGTTCCACCTTATCACCCTTATCCTCTCTTTGGCCTTTACACCCTTATATCCTATGTAAGCCCTCATGTTCGCTTCGTTTTGTGACATTATTGTGTACGGGAATGCGAGATTTGGTCTACATTAGATTGCGGCACGACTAGTCGAGTAGGTGAGTGTCATCACATATATCACCTTGTTCATCATTTGTGTTAGAGTGGAAACCGCGAGAGGTCCGTGATTTGATTGCTAGGGAGCCTTTGTTTAAGCCATGCTATTCATTCTGCGCCGTCTTGTAATTCTCATCCGTTAGCTAGCTATTTCCATACGTCCCATGTTGCTTCGGGATTGATTGCCATTTGCTCATGCTACTTGCGGAAAGGTGATTGTTTGGGGAGGTCTTCTTTTGCTCGCTTTGTCCTCTATTTTATGTCATGCTTTGTTGCTTGAGGACAAGCAACGGTTCGGTTTGGGGGAGTTTGATGTGTCATATGTTTACGTATATTTAGCCCCTGCGTCACGAGCTTTACTTTGCGTTTCCCATGCTTTTACATGCGTTTCGCTTCCTTTTTCTCTCCGTTTTGGCTCTGCTGTGTTTTTGTGTCCATTTTGTAGGTTAAAGCAGCTATTTGGAGTTTAGGATGCTACTCGGGAGGTTTCGTGAAGTTTCATAAAGTTTCGTGAAGTTTCGAGGTGATTCGAGTTGGTTTCGTTGCGTTTCGCTTACGTACGAGCCTCGTTTCAATGAATGAAGGTGTCCCGGGACCTTGGCACGGGATTTGAAGCTCTCATAATCATCCAAAGACTCGTCCCTACTACTAGGCCTCGTCCCTATGCCTTGGGACGACAAAAATTGCAAAAGGAACTAAGTAAAAGAAGTTCCAAAATGAGGAGCTAAACTGAACCATCCGGGATGAGTGTCCCTAAATGTGGTCCCGGTCGGGATAAAGGTGGTCCCGGATGGGACAATGGTCCTGACCCCCAGGGACGCCCTCCGACTCCTCGTGTGCTTTAAGTACTTCATCTATTTGAAAGCCAAATACATTATATTTTCGTCTGATTTTTTCTGAGCATTCTTAGGACACTTCAAAGTACTTCTCATAAAAAACTTAGGGTTTGATCATTTTTCCTTCTTGTAATTTCAATTCCCGTCTCGGATTACTTTGGTTTCGATCATCTATATGGTATTGTTGTCTTTGTTCTTTGATTTCTCTTGCTAATTCTGATTTGGTATTGTATTCTTCTCTTCTCTTTTGTTTATCATTTCAATATATTGTCCTTGATCATGTTTTCATTCTTCTCCTTTGCTTTTGTTGTTAAATTTATCATGTGTGAGTAGTCCTTTATCTAGGGGTGAAGGGTGATCATGGGTGAGTAGTCTAGGATGATTTGGTGATGTTTGATGAGGGTTTTACATGTGACTTTGGTTGTCTTGTGTTTGATTGTGTTTGTTGATCCCTTGGCCAAGGTTTAGCAAGCGTTTTCCACCCTTAAACTTAAGACCGAAAGCCTAGTTTAAGGTAGGGTAGGAGACCAACCATTAGGACCCTCACTTGTAAGTTGCGAGAGCCCGCATTTGAGACCTAGAGGAAGCTTAAGACCGAGAGGCCTAGCTTTACCCTTAGCACATGCGATTCCCGACTCATTTCTGTCACCATCTGTAACAACCTGGTTTTTCGTGACTTTAATTAAACTAAGGCGGAAAATTAATTAAGTCTAAATATTACAAACCAGCTGTTATCGTCTTACAAACTCAGTATACAAAATACGAGTTTAGAGATAAAACAGAGTATTTAGATTACAAGTCCTCTCAAAATAGATTACAAAATAAGGCCTTCAATCCCCTGATAGATCAACGGTCAAGACTAAGAATTTTTGCATTAAACTCTCATCATTTTCCCGCATACTCTTTCGATACATGCGATTCTAAAACAATATGCAATATGAATATTAAATAAACAAGGAAAACAAATAGCAAGCATGCAAGTAAAACACATAAGGAGATCACGATGATTCAATACGAGTATATACCAATCAAATAACATACCACGCTCACAAATACTCATACTCAACAAATCACATTCCAATACTCAACCAAGTCATTCCGATAATCATCAAACAAACAAGGAAATACATTCAACATGTGATAACAAATGAGTCTTCGTTAGTAAGGCGGAAGCATGCAGACATAATCCGCGCAGTAGCCGGTAGGGCCAACATAACTTGGACGTGACTACCAGGCTTAAAGATATCTAAGGTAATAAGGATGATTCAATCCCTTGTCTAGTGTATGCATACACTACCTATCGAGGATCATACTTATTCGCTATTCAAAAGGTATCACCGACGAAAAAGTTCGACTATCACCAGGGCGGGTACCGGGATGGGGTTGGCGTTCCAATTACTATTCTATGGGCCCGCGGAAGTATCAAGTATGCCCCATCCACGAGGTTGATACCACACGCGTCAAGCAAAGAATCTTAAGATCGTTGAATAGCCTTGGGCAACTCGGGTAGGAGCCCAAGTCCCCATAAACGACTACCTCGTTAACTTTGAATTTCAAGAGTCGCAACATGGCGAACAATCCTAGTATTTTATTCAAGTACTCGTTTTCTCAACCTCTCATTCACTCGTTCACAATATTAATAATGACAATCTTGTAACATAAATATAACGTCGAACTTGTATAATGAAATTTTAGTAATGTAGCTTTTTCGGTAAAACAGAACACATAGAAAAACTTAATTATTTATTTTGAGTCAGTTCGTAACTTTTAAATATTTTTCACTATTCATTATTTTACTATTCACCGTATTTACTATTCACCGTATTTACTATTCATCGTATTTACTATTCCTCGTATTTATACGTATTCGTATTTTCGTATTTCGTATTTGTACGTATTTTTATACTTCGTATTTTATACGTATTTTTATACGTATTTGTATTCTTATACTTAGCATTTATTATTATATTTTCTTTATACTTAGTATTTTTATTATATTTCATTTATACTTAGTATTTTTATTATTCTTATACACATTATTATACTTAGGAGTTTTCTTTGATATAAGACCAAATTTTATCTTCTAAGTACAAAAATCTAGTTTTAAAGTCGTTAGGTTCGTTTTGTATTTAGTGATTTGAAAAATTATTTCGGAAGTAAAACTCAACATAATCTAAGTACAAAATTCTAGTTTTAAAGTCGTTAGGTTCGTTTTGTATTTAGCGATTTGAGAATTTATTTTAAATGTGAAACTCGATTTTAACTTAAGTATAAAATCTAATTTCAAAGTTGTTAAGTTCATTTTGTACTTGGTCAATTTTAATAACATTTCAAAAGTAAAACTCGGTTAAATTTAGTCGTATACTTAACTAAGATTTTAGCGGTTTCCATTTTTAGTGAGGTTGTCGTAGTTCATTTTAAATAGTCAAATGCGTCCACATCCAAATTTAAGCATAGGTAGTAACACTCGATTTCATTCATTTTAATACGTGTAACGTTTATTTTTATCGGTTTTGTCAATTCTTTTTATTAACGATTTAATACATAAACAAATATAAATCTAATTACTATTCAATTTTAGTGACTAAGTGATAAATTCATTTTGACCAAAATTGACCCAAAAATAACATAGATGCCGTGAGCCTTTATTTATTTTAGCTATTTATTTCTTTTGTTGTTTTTATTAATAAATCATTACTTTAACTAATTTAAATTACTTAAGTGATAAAAATAAAAAGTGACAAATTTATTTTAGGTCAAAAATGGACCCTAAACCGTGGCACTTAACTACTTAGCAATTTATTTTCGTTTTCTAATTTTATCGGTTTTCGACTTAAAGTTTTTATATACTAATTATTTAGTTTATACTAAAATGACATAAACTAGTAAACAAAAACGATAAATACTAAAAAGTTATAAAATTTATAAATCGAAACTTAGTCATAGGATGAAGAACACAATGAAGATGTGATGAACACTAATACTTTTAATATGAACATTATTTAGTCAAATTTTCATATGTTTATATAATTTTCTCAAATTTTTCATACAAGTCTAATTTAACTAGACTAATCATAATATGTTATTTAGAAAAATTAAAACTAAAAATTGGTCCATTAAATTTATAATAGCCGTGTATATATATATATGTTCATAAATTTTGATTTTTGATTTTTTTATACCTCTAATTCAACAACTAATTTATCTTATATCATTTATGTATTTAATCATGAGTGGAAAACATATCAAAACATTAACACAAATAAATAAACATCATTTAGACATAAGATTAACACAAAAATTCAAGAACACACATAACACCTTAAAACACTTAAAAATTCATAACAAATTCATTTTAAATCCTAAACAAAAACTAATTATATTTTCATGTTCATTTCATTACAAGTATTTTAAGCATGCAATTTACAAAAATTAAAACGAAAAATTAAGCCAAAAATAAAAGGGATGCCGTGTGATATACTAAGGTTACACAAATGTTATTTTTCGATTTTTGTCTCCTAATTTAACATATGAATACTAGGTGATAAAATAAACTAAGCATGCATCAAAAACATCATCTAGGAAAACATAAATCATTTACGAGGCGCTTATCACATAAGTGTGCGGGAAGCACCTTAGTTAGGTTTATGAAAATGAGCTTAGCAGTTGTCGGGATCAATGATATGATCAAACTGGCTCAAGTCTACGCCCCCTCCTTGCTCCTCGTCTTTGGTTAGGAGTAGTACATAAAAATGAAATACACAAGTTAGTAATTTATTTTAAAACTAAACTAGCTAAATTAAAATTTAAAGTTGTAGTAGTATTTAGGTTTAGGTGATGTTTTAATTCTTTTTATGTTTTCGATTCATGTTCATATTTTAATTGTATTGTAAAAAGAGTAAGTGAGTACTAAATATAAATGGTGAGGATTTATTTAAGTATGCTAATAATTTAAGCAAATGAAATGAAAGTTTTAAGGAAGAAATGAATTAAAGAGGATGAAGATTCATATGGTGTTCTTGAGTTGTATAAGAACATGGCTTACTTTGTTCTTGAGTTAGGTTTTTATTAGAGAGAAAATAAGTTGAAGTGTTTATTGTGTGTGTATGTAAGTATGTCGTGTGGTATGTAGTAGTAGTAGTAGTAGTTGTTGTGTTTTGTTTTTGTAATGAATTGTAATGTGTGAATGCATTAGTAATTTAGTTGTACTAATAATATATAATCTTTAATTAAAAACAAGCTATAAGTGATGATGAATTAGTATAGGTGAGTAAGGTGGATTAGACATATTACTAAAGGAGACATGGTGTGTAAGAGTAAGGAAGAAAATGGAAGAAGCAAAGTTGGACCAAAGGTCCCAAATATCTCGGCCACCTTGACAAGCCAAGACCCGATTTTTACGTTTTTGAAATTTTCGATTTACGCGTACGTGAAAAGTCTCGAAATGAAATATATAGCCTTAAAATAATGTTTAGAAGTAAGATCGAAAATAAAAATGAAAATAGACTCCAAAACGAATTCAAACAAAAATTGGGTACTAGTTTTCCTCGCAACTTTGAAATAAAATTTCATTCGATCGAAATATATTTTTTTCGTTGAATGTTATCGAATTAAATCATTAAGCTCAGACGTCAAAAAGTTTACCAGTTTAGGCTTAGTGTAACTCATTATATCGAGTTTTAGTGAATGTGTTAACTAAATCAAAATGAAATAGTAATTTGATATTATTATTATATGTTTTGTTAGTAATAATCAAAATGATTAAGCTTAAACTACTTTAATTAGATTTGGATTATGATTAAGTATATTTAAGAAAAGATTAGGTGACTTAATCACAATTAGGTGGTTTTGACATTTAGTCAATGTTTGGCCTCGATTTGCGTGCCAAAATTTGCCGTTGAGAAATTTGTCGTAGGTGCTCCATTTGATTTATCGAGTTTGAAAATGTAAGAATAAAGCTCAAATTTAAAGTAATCCAAAATGGTTTTAGTTTAGGTACGAGAATAGCTTGAAGGGTATTGTTTTAGAAATTAAGTGAGCGAGGATGACTAATTATTGATTTCCTAATTATAGTTAGCTTAAATTAACACGGGGTGTTACACCATCCTTTGTCCTAGCTTCTCCCTTGCTATCCCCGATTCCCTAGACTTTTCCCTTATCGTTTAAACCCCTTTCCTTACGCTCTAGCTTTAGTTTACCAACCTACACTCGAACCGAGATTAGAATCATTCAAAATAACCAACATTACGACCATCTCCCTGTGGATACGATCCCGACTTACCCTAGCTACCTACTGTTGAGTTTGGTTTTACTTTTGATTAGGAGAGTGCGACGAATCCTATCACTTACACCATTACATTTGCAGACTCTTGACTGTATCTCGAGTTTGGGGCACATAATTTCCACTTCTGGGGATCGTGTGACTGCGCTGGAGGACCAGGTTGCTCTGAAAGAGCAAGCCTGTCTGGAACTTGGAGAAAGCTACGGGCCGGTATGAAGGCGTAATTTGAAAAAGCCAAAATTCTTTGCCCAGTTCGAGGAGCCGGCCTCATTGAGGTCGAAACGAAACCTCCAGCGCGTGTTCAAGAGCTTGAGGACGGCTCGAACCAAGAGGCGATCTGGCGATGTTTTACACAAATGAGACCGGAGGGATGATGCGTGCCTCGAGTCCGGCGTGAGGAGTGGGATATTGATCTTCTTTGTGGAGAAATTTAAGCTGACTCTTCCCAGGCGTGCAGTTCGGGAGAGGAAATAGGCGGCGATCGGGAAGAGAGCTCTGCGGTGGTGACGGTGGTCTTTGGCGAAGATGCCCAGGCTGATGACAATCCTTCTGAAGAAGAAGAAGAATGAAAAACAATTACTCTTGTGAACATTTTGTGTAAATTCAAACAATTTGCTATCTGTGGTCTGGCCTGGACTTGTATGTCCAGGTCTGTAAATATTCTGTGAACTTCTGTCTGTCGCTACTGTGGAACTTTTGCTTAGTCTGCAGAGCAAGACATTTTTCTAGTCTGCTCTGACAGATTTGGTTGCTTAGTATTTAGTCAGCCTTGGTGGTCCAAGGACTTAACTACTATCGTTTCTGTTGCTTCTATTGCTTCTATTGTTCTGTGAATGTACTAACGTCGCAGGTGTACACCCCAGACTTATGTACGCATGATCATGGCTTACCTTAAGGGATCTTATAGGACATCTCTTAACGGCGGCTAAGCCCTGGTCCGTCAATCCGAGGACGCATCCTCTACAAAGCAGATCTGCCGCTCTGCAGATTTGCTGTGGACTGGAGGAAGATCTCCACTGCCGAACTGGCTGCATAAGGCTGAGGACTAAGCTCAAGTCTGGAAGACAAGTTCCTAAGGTCTGGGGACTAGGCCCAGAACTGGAGGTTGAACTCCCTGAGTAGAGCTGGAGGATCGACTCCTTAACAAGTCTGGAGGATAAACTCCTTTATTTGTAATATGTAGCATACTATATTTACTTTGTTTTTATTTGTGATAGAAAATATTTACTTTTGAACCAAAGATGTAATCTGCAAAACTAGAAATAAAGTTAAACTACACCATTGGAGTTCAATGATTTTTATTGAATGGAAAAGAAATATTTACAAAAAACAATTAAGGAGTGCAGAATTGAAATTACAGAATTGAAAGTTCAGAATTGAAAATACCGTATTAACAAAGATAAAGTTTGAGGTTGGTTGCATTCCATGCTCTAGGAATCAACTCCCCCTCTAGAGTTACCAATCTATAGGCTCCTTGGCCTACAACAGAATCAATCAAGTATGGTCCTTCCCATCAGGGCTAGCTTTCCTGCAGACTTTTCCTTTGTGTTTTCAAATACTTTCCTCAGAACTAAATCCCCTTCTCTGAAAACTCTGGCCTTGACATGCTTGTTGAAAGTCCTGGCCACATTCTGCTGGTAAGCTGCTAACCTTATCCTGGCTGCATCTCTTAGTTCCTCTGCAAAATCAAGACTGGAAGACAACAACTCTGGGTTAGCTTCTAAACTGTTCAGACCATACCTTCTTTGTTGGAGCAGGACGCCTGCTGGAATCACCGCTTCACAACCATACACCAAAGAGAGCAGTGCATCTGTAGAAGTCTTTGGTGTAGTTCTGTCAGCCCACAGAACTAATGGTAGCTCTTCTGCCCATCTCCCTCGCCTCTTTTTCAGCTTCTTCTTTAGGACCTTTATGACAATCTTGTTGCTAGATTCTGCCTGGCCATTACACTGAGGATACCTTGGTGCAGAAGTGAGCAGTTCTATACCCCAAGTTGCACAGAATTCTCTAGTCTTGTTCCCTACGAACTGTGTACCATTGTCACATACGATCTGGCTTGGAATTCCAAATCTGCAAATGATGTTCCTCTTGATAAAAGAAATGACTTCCTTTTCTGTTACACTTCTGAACGCTTCTGCCTCAATCCACTTCGAGAAGTAGTCTGTCATTGCCAACATAAACACTTTCTGTCCTGGAGCCATTGGAAGCTTTCCAACTATGTCCATGCCCCACTTCATGAAAGGCCATGGTGCAGAAATAGGGTGTAGGACTTCAGCTGGTTGGTGAATCATTGGAGAATGCTTTTGACATGCTTCACATTTGCATGCGTACTCCACAGCCTCCTTTCTCATAGTTGGCCAGAAGTAACCAAATCTGAGAGATTTCTTTGGCGGACTTCTTCCAAAGACCGTGGTTGCCACAATCTCCTTCGTGTAATTCTTCGAGCGATGGTAAGCCTGGCTTTGGTTCTAGGCAGCGCAAATATGGACTGACATAGACTTCTTATCTGAGAACATCATTAATCAAGACATACCTCGAGGCTTTAAAGTAGAAAAGCTCTAGCCTCAAGTGCATGCAGGGGTAAAACACCATCTCTAAGAAAAGCATAAAAAGGTGCAGTCCAAGAGCTAAGAGTGGGGGTAGACAGGTTCAGAACAGGATCAGACTTCTCTATAGAAGGTCTGAGGAGGTGTACTATGGGAATCCTGTCCAGGTCTGCAGGTTTGAAACTAGAGCCAAGACTAGCTAGAGAGTCTGCCTGTGAGTTCTGGTCTCTGGGGATCTGGTCAATCCTAAACTGGTCAAACTTCAAAACCAAGGTCCTAACCTTCTCAAGGTAGAGCAACATCTTAGAATCTTTGGCCGCAAAAGAACCATTAATCTGATTAACAATAAGTAAAGAGTCGCTTTTTACCTCCAGATTCTTGACACCAAGACCAATACAGACCATCAAACCTGCGATTAATGCTTCGTATTCTGCCTCATTGTTGGTGGTACGAAATTCACAACTGACAGCCTGGGCTAGTATGTCCCCTTGTGGCGATTTCAGGACAATGCCAGGACGGAACCTCGACATTAGTTGCTCCATCGATTATCTGACACCAGGTTTCTCCTTTTCTGCCCTGTGTGAGCTTCAACACTTCCATAGCGCCACTTTCCATTCTTCTTCTTCACAACAACCACATTAGCTAACCAGTCAGGATACATTACCTCTCTTACCATATTCATGTCCAGCAACTTCTGGACTTCTTCATTGATGATAACATTTCTCTCTGGCACAAACTTCCTGCGTTTCTGGTGCACTGTTCTGTACTTTGGATCAATGTTGAGCTTGTGCGTGATAACGTCAGGACTGATTCCAGTCATGTCAAAGTGGCTCCATGTAAAACTTGATTTCTTAGACTTCAGGAAATTGATCAGATCAGACCTGATACTCGATGGTACATCACTGCCTACTAACACTTTCTTTTCTGGGCAGGTCTGGTCTACACTGATCTGGTCCATCTCCAATCCTGACTTCTCTGGCTCCACAACTGACTTGACTGGTTTCTGTAATTGCTATGCGAGCGATTTGTTGGTATTTGGGGCTTCAAGGTCGCTCTGTAGCACTCTGTGCGATCATCTTTCACTCTTGATCACCGAACTCCCCATTGAGTTGGGACCTTCACACATTGATGGTAAGTAGACGCGATGACCTTAAGATTGTGGATCCAAGGCCCGCTTAACAAAACATTATCTGAAGTCATAGAATCAATAACATTAAACTTCTCAAAAGAAAAAACTCCTGGGCATAGGTGGGAAGTGAGATCTCTCCCAAGGTGTGCTTGGTCTCGCCATCAATCCTACGAGAACATTGGAGTTCTTGGTCGCCTTGTCCTGGCCTATACCCATCTCCTTTAACGCATCCATCATGATCAGGTTCACAGAACTACCCCCATCAATCAAAACTCGGCGTACAAGGGTGCTTCCCATCTGCAACTTCATCACTAAATTTGTCATGATGCGATCTTGGGATGCCTTCACAATCTTCATGATCAAAAGTGACAACTTCCCAATTCTTCTCTACTCTGGTTGGAGGCTGCATCTTCTCTTGCTTTGCTATCCTCTTGGCTGCAGAATAGGTCAAACCACAGATATCAGAACCACCATTAATAAATTTTACCTCGTGTGTGTAGGGTGGAGGATTTGGCGGCTTTTCTGACTCTTGTCCCCTGGAACCCTGGGACTTGGCGCTTTCAGCTCTGGCCGGATTCCTCTGGACTGGTCTGATGATGTCCTTCAGACGTCCAGTTCTGAGCTGGTAAGATATCTCCTTCTTGAAGGCATAGCAGTCTTCTGTGCTGTGGCCGATGTCTCCATGGTACTCACAATACTTGTTTGGATTTCTGTTTGGATTTGGATTATCATTCCTCTTGGGCCATCTTGCACCATTCCCAAAGCTCTCTAACTTTGCTATCAACTGTGGAACCTCCACACCGAGGCTAGCGATATCAAGGAGTCATCGAGTTGACTGTCTCGAAGCGACGGCATGCACTTGAGTTACGGGTGGCTCTTTGTATGGTGCTTGGCTTTGCTCTGGGTGCGTCCACTATCGGACTTCTGTTCATCTTCTCATACCCGAAGCATCTGTAGGCTAAAAGCATCCTCTTCAAGTCTAATCTGGGCCAAGGTCTTTGCTGCACATCTTCAAAAGTAACACAAGGATACTTGGTTAGTTCACGATAAAGCTCAGAATTGACCACCAAACCTTGCCTATAAGCCTGGATAGCGGTTGCAACATCACAGTTGGGGATAGAAATCTTCTCCTTGTTGAATCTTTGGAGATAATCTCGTAGGGACTCATCTTTCTTACGTACAGTGCATGCAGATCACTTGTTCGCTTTTCTAACTTCCTGCCGCTAGCAACCGGGCAACAAAGACATTCACAAGATTAGCAAACGATTTAATAGTACCATTAGGAATATTGACAAACCATTGCGCAGAGCCGGGTCCAAACAGTAGGTAACCAAAGCCTTTGAACATGCAAAGCCTACGTATTCTTTGGAACTGGGACCGTGTACGTCCTTTGCTTGTACTGGGCAACGTGGTCCTGTGGATCTCCTGTACCATCATACAGTTTCATCCCTGGAACACTGAACTTCTTTGGGATGTCCTGCATAGTTATAGCCTCACTGAATGGTGAATCTGCATAACACTCCTGGGAAGCCTCCTCAATTGGTGCTGGAACTCCTGGGATCTTTGCAACCTTGGCATGTAACTTCTGGAGTTCTTGCATCATCATGAGGGTGAAGTTGAACTTCTTCTTGCCCTTCCTTCTCAGACGCCAGGGGCTCCCCCGACACCAGGGAGTGAGTTTCGGCTTTGTGGAGTCTCTGCGCCTCGCTAGTGGTGCGGTATTTGTTAGTGCGTCGTCAGGAGCCTTCTTTGGTGCTAGTCGTGCGTAATCGAGAGTAGAGTCTCTTGTCCCCAGTCAGGTCCTGCGAGAGAGTGACACCATCTTTGCCACTGCTGGCGGAGGTGGGGTCAGTGAGTCGTCTGGCCCTTCTGTTAGTGGAGTTGGACGCGATTCTGCTACGGGGTCCCCCGCCTTTTCAGCTAGTGGTGCGCGGCGTGGGATCTTGGCGACCGAGGGTCTGGTGGTGCTAGTGGTAGTGGAGCTGCTGCTGAGTCGTCGAGGTCTCCTGCTGGTGGCCGAGGTCAGGCTCAAGGTGTCGACTTAAAGTCCTTGCAGGGGCGCGGACGTGGCGCTGCTGTGGAGACGTCTGGGACTCCTGGGGGAGGCCGTGGTAGTGGCCGAGGTGTAGCTGCAGGATCTTTGCAGGGGCGTGGTCGTGGCGCTGCAGGGACGCCTGTGGCTCCGGGAGGGGGCCACGGCAGAGGTCGTGGTGTTGCTGCGGGGTCTTCGCGGGGACGTGGCCACGGCGTTGCTTCAGGGGCGTCTGCGGCTCCTGGAGGGGACCAAGGTAGAGGTCGTGGTGAGACTCGGAGGAACCCGAGGCAGAAGCGTAAGGTTGGCGAGGCTTCTAGTAGTGCTGAGGGTAGCGGCAGGCCACGACGTCGAGCTCGTGCTGCAGAGGGTGGTGTCCGGGACCAGGCTGAGGTGGCCGGTGTTTTTGAGGAGGTTGGGCAGGGGAGACTAGGGAGGTTACAGCGGGCGTGGTCGTCCTCGGGTCAGGAGCCGTTGCGAGGATCCCTCCGAGTCAGAGGAGTTTCAGTGGCGAGGAAGCGAGGCTCTGACGAGGCGTGGCAGGCTGCTGTCGAGGTTGAGATTGCTAAGGCTGCGGCTGCTGCTGCTGCTACGGCTGCTGCTACTACTGCTGGTTTCGAGGCCGAGGGACAGGTTCAGGGCCAGGTTCAGGATGAGGATGAGGCTGAGGATGAGGCAGAGGCTGAGGTAGAGGTCGGGGGTCAGGCCCAGGACGGAAGTGCGGCAGCTCTCGAGGCTGCAACGGAGGTTTTCATGGGGATGGTTGACGAGCTGGGCGTGAGGCCTAACTATCCCCAGGGTCCGCGCTTATGGTCGCAGGTGGCCAAGGACTGGGACGGCGTGAGCTTGGTCTGGAGCCAGTTGGAGGACCTGTCTATCCGGGTGAAGGTTGGCTTCCCGTTAGGAGCGATGAGGACCTTCTCTGGGTTTCGGACGGCGTTCGATGTCTTTGAGAAGAGGCTCACAGAGGAGGAGCAGCAAATATTGCTTGGGACGGCTTTTGGTCCGTTGGTGCAGAAATGGAGGGAGGTGCGGGCTAAGCGCGTGAACGCGCGCCTTGCTGTGCTCCGGGCGTTGCTGGATAGGTTTTGGGATACGACCAACACCTTCCACATGCCTGGGTACGAGGTTGGCGTGACCCATTCTTCGCTGGCGGTTGTCTCGGGGCTGCCTCATGGCGAGGGTGTCCTTGACTTGGGGCGTGAGCGTCCTCCTATCGACAGTCCACGCGTCGTGCGACTAATTGGTGACGGGGTTAGGTGTGGGACGGGCGAGGAGCATACGTTTCAGCCCCGGACCGTGTGGTTTGCCGACTTCTTCTACGGGAAGAAGAAAAAGGGGTCTACTCGAGCGAGCGCTGAGCAGAGGGCCCGGCTGTGGTTGTGGTGGTTTCTGACAGCCACCCACTTTGGTGATAAGGGGGAGTGAGCCTCGACGGCTGTGCTGATGGCGCTGTCGGACATGACACGTCTAGGCGAGTTCGATTGGGTCACCCCGGCTCTGGGGTTGTTGATCCGATACTTGAGGGACGTGTTGGAGTATGTGTCCTCCACAATAGTGCGATTACTTAATAAATCTCAATTAAGGAATACATGGGGATAATCCTAGATTATTGTCAATTGATTAACGTAAATCAATAACGGTTGGCTGACTAGAGTTTGACGTTATTGTCGTGAGAACGGCGGTAATCAATTGATCCCTTTAAGTCACACCTATAGGAACGTACTCCAAATATTTAAGCTAATTAATTGTAGGTGATACGATTATATTAGTAACTTGATAAATCGACTAACGGTTAATCAATGTATTAATTTAGAGAGAAATCGAGTTGTGAACTCGAATGATTTAATTTTATATCGATAAAATTATTAGAGGAGATGGGAATTAGTGATTAAGCGTTAATTCACTAATGATATATATTTTACTAATGAGATTAGTAAAAGTACATTTTAATATATGTGTAAGTGTACATGTATATTAAGGAAGAGTTTAATTAATTTACACTTTATTATATTAGATAATTAAGTGATAAATTATATCAATTTGTGAGATAAATTTTGATGAACAAAATGGACCCATAAGGAGGTCTTTGGACCGTCCAAAAGGGGAGCACAAGAGGAGAGATTCCTCTTTTGTTTTATTCATTTTGTTTTTGCTTTTGCATGTGACAAACACCATCATTAGCATGCACAAGTTTTATCTAAACAAGAAAAGAACTCTTCCCTCTCCCTTGGCTTGTGTTGGCCGAAAAAATGGTGTGTTCTACACACTATTGTTTTCCCAATTTTCTTCTTAAAAGGAGGATGCTTTGAGTGCTAAATTCATTCATGCATTTTTCCTATCTATCTCTCCATTCTCTCTAAACATAATACTCTCTATATTCTATTCTTACTAAGAGTTAGTAATAATATTATAACACATTATCAAGTTAATACTAAGTTATTTCTAGATCAAAATACTTAGTATATTTTTGGAGTGTTCTTGGGTGCATCTTTTAGGAAGTTTTCTACTTTGAAAACTAGGGTTTTTGGAGGATCATCCTAAGCTAAAACTCAAGAAACAAAACTAGAAAGGAGTTCTAGTTTTGTGCCCTAAATCCCTTTAAAAGAAAGGTATAAATTTCTAATCTTGTTTACAATGTAAATTTGTACTACATAGATCTTGCTAAATCAAATTAGAGTAATTTAATTTACACTAATATTTGATTAGTGAATGGGATCCGATCCCTACAAGTGGTATCAGAGCCAAGGCTTGTAGTTACAAATTTATTTTGTTATTTTTGGAGTTTTATATATTTATTGAGAATAAATATGATAAAATCCGAAAATAGTGTTAAAAATGGTTTTAACACGAGATTTTTATTGCATGCAAATTTTTCGGTCTCATGAAGTTACTGGTCAAATTTCGTAATTTTTGAAATTTTTTTGCTAATTTAAATGATTTTTATACAAAACCAAGTCAAAAAGTGTGTTTTTGGCTAAAATAATTACTATAAATAGTTATAGTTCGAATCTGGTCACTACATTTTTACACAGTGATATTTCATATTTATACATTCTTCATGTAAATTTTCAAAGTCAGATTTTGAGTTTTGAATATTTATTCATATTTTTGTTTAAAATCGGTATTGTTTGCATTTTATGTCCAAAAATATAGTAAACGTTGTTTTCTGGACATTAAATTTATACCAATATTTGTACACATTATAAGGATGCTCTCGTATAAATTTGGGATTTTTACTCACTGTTTTAGACGGTTTCTTGATTTTATGAGATAAAATCGATAAAATCGTATGTTATTTTATATAAAATAATTCGTAAATATTTTCTAACCAAACTTTTCGTTTATGATATTTTGGAAGTGTTCCAGAATATACAAAATTTTTTCAAAATAAAAATGGTTTTATTTTATTTTATTTTGATTTTATAAAGCTTTATTCATAAAAGGGTTATGATTAAAGTACATCTAATTAGCAAATGACCAAGTTTATGAACTAAAATCACCATAAGTTAGTATGAACTAATTTTGGGTGTTCTAAATCAGTTTAGAAGTTTTGGTTCAAGCTTAAAAGGTGTTTTAAGCATTATTGATTAATATGAGATTAATCGATTAAAAATGAGATCGGTTTTAAACGAATTAATGCGATTATTGTTTAGGGCGATTTTGGCATGTTTTTATTTATAAGCTTTACATTATGCATGTTTGGATGAATGTTTATTGTTGAATGAATGTTTATTCTTACTAGTATGGCCATAGTTGTTATATTTTTACCGATATTGCCAGTAATGAAAGGGAATATCGTGTGGGTTTGTAATTAAATGCGATCTCGTATCGCCGGTTTGTAATTTAATAGTTTATTTCATTTATAAATGTATAATAGGATTGCTATGTATTCATTTGTAAATCATACTTGTAACTATTTATAAATCGAAGACCGGTGATGAAGATCGACATGGAGCCTTAGAAGTGTTCTAAAGCTAGCAAGGAGGAGCCTTGGATGAAGTCCATATGAAGAGGGACCAAAGGAGTTGGTTTCCAATTTGTAACTCCTTGTATTTTAATTACTTTTAGGTGGCCATACTAGGTTTATGCTTGCTTGCTTGGTTTTGCTTGTTTGTTTGCTTATATATTCCGCTCACATGCCAAAATCGCCATGCATGCCACAATATCCCTCTATGATTGTCGTTTTTAGGTCGCCATTCTTAAAATTAGTTCACTTATAAAGAATTGAAATGACTAAAAATTGACAAGATCACCCACATTTTAACAAATGAATTGAGATTAAGCCTTTCCAAATGTAGCGACTATGAACCCCATGTTTGTGAGGACCTCCGCAACGTGGAACCTTGTTACCATGGGTAAGTAGTGGGAGGAAGTCCCGTGCTAATTTGGTTTGGACTCAACCGAATAAGAGTTATTTGGGGCTAATCGATGCATTTTATAGAAAATCATCAACCAAGCATTCTAGTGTAGAATTAGTCAAGTGTTGACTTATCGTTTTTATATAAAAGGAAACATGAGATGTCTAATTTTATATGAAAAACGAGTCTTGGAATCATTTATATAATTTCGTGGGAGATCATTATATAAATGGACATTTGTTTTAAAAGGTGTTTTAGCAAATGTTATAAATGAACAATGAATGCTTATATATTTCCTCATATTTATTGTAGAATCGTTTATCGCAATGGCATCATCATCATCAACTTCCGCGCCCATTTTGGGCAAAGATTCATGGTTGCGAACCGTGATGGATAAGTGTATCCTCAAGGATGACGGTAGCAACTTCGTCGAATGGGATTCGACAATGAAGGGCGCCGCGACATCCGACAATGTGCTCAAGCACCTTACCGATCAACCACCGCCGAACCCACTTCGATCCGTGGCGCACGAGCCGCCTATGATGAGTTTATGAAAGTGGACAATGACTTGAAAAACGTCTTAATTTGGTCCATGGCAACCGCTCTCAAACTCCGATTTGTCACTCAAAAAGTGCATATCGATATTCACTGAGTGACAACTATGTTCTCCAAAGCACCGCAAATTAGGCTTTATGAAGCCGCGGTGCGGTTTTTCGATGCAAAGCTTGAGAGGAACCAAAAAGTTGGTCCTCATGTGCTCAAAATGATTGAGCAAATAGACACTCTTGAGCGTCAAGAGTGTGCTATACCGAAAGCTCTTGCGATTAACCGCATCCTTCACTCTCTTCCTAATAAGTTTGCTCACTTTCGAGTAAACTACAACATGAATAACATGGATAAGAGTTACCATGAACTTCATGCACTCTTGGTTCAAGCCGAGAGGGATATGGAAGTGAATGAGGTGGAGAAGAAAGATGTTCTCTCCATGAAAATGAAGAACATGAATCTTGGAGTCAAGAAGGGGAAGGTGGCCAAGAAGGCGCCATCTTACATTGGCAAGGGTAAGGGAAAGGCTATTGTGGAAGGTGTTCCACATAAGCCTAAGCCCAAGATCAACAAGGGAAGACCCCTCAAAGACACTTGCAAATATTGCAATGAAGTGGGTCATTGGATGCGCAATTGTCCCAAGTATAAGAAGCAGCTCACAAATGGATGTGCGACATCCAAAGGTATTCCTTCTAATCTCTATATGATTGACATCAATCATGCTTGCATTTCTACATGGGTATTGGATACCGGATGTGGATCTCACCTTTGTAATCATTTGCAAGGGATGAGAAACGTGCGAGCTCTAGCCAAGGGTGATGTAGATCTCCGCATGGGCAATGGAGCTAGAGTAGCGGCCGTTTCCGTGGGAACTTTTGTACTCGCTCTTGCTAGTGGATTAGAGTTGCTTTTGAATAACTGTTATTTTGTACCAACTCTAACGAAAAACATTATCTCCGTCTCCGTTTTAGATGCGGAAGGCTTTTCTTTTGTGATTAAGAACAACCGTTGTACTTTTTCATTTAATGAAATGGTTTATGGTGATGCTATTTCAATTGGAGGTATTTATGTTTTAAATGATGTTAATGATGTTTATCATGTCGAGAACAAGAGGCTCAAAACGAATGAATCAAACAAATCATACCTTTGGCATTGTCGTTTAGGTCACATAAATGACAAACGCATAAAGAGACTTGTTGCGACCAAGGTTCTCAAACCATTTGATTACAAATCATATGGTACATGCGAATCTTGCCTCTTAGGCAAGATGACTCGTCAACCCTTTAGTGGTAAAGGGGCACGAGCGAGTGAGGTTTTAGGACTCATACATACCGATGTGTGTGGTCCATTAAACATCACCGCTAGAGGAGGATATCATTACTTCATTACTTTTACCGATGACTTAAGTAGATATGGTTATGTCTACTTAATAAGGCATAAAAGTGATGCTTTTGAGAAATTTAAAGAATTTCAAAATGAGGTTGAGAACCAATTAAACAAAAGGATAAAAGCACTGCGATCGGATCGTGGTGGCGAATATCTAAGTAATGAGTTTGATTCACATCTTAAGAATTGTGGTATAATATCACAATGGACTCCTCCGGGCACACCACAATTGAATGGTGTTGCAGAAAGGAGAAACCGAACCTTGCTTGACATGGTTCGGTCTATGATGAGTCAAACTGAGCTTCCTAGATCATTTTGGGGCTTTGCACTGTTATCAGCTATTTTCTCACTAAATCGAAGTCCGACTAAAGCGGCCAATAAGACTCCATATGAGATATGGACGGGAACGGTTCCCTATTTGTCATTCATGAGAATTTGGGGATGTGAGGCATTCGTCAAGAATAAAACTGACGATAAACTCGCTCCGAGGTCTGACAAATGTCTATTTGTAGGTTATCCTAAGGAAACCTGTGGCTATTACTTCTACAACCCTCACGAGAACAAAGTGTTTGTGGCTCGTGATGCTGTTTTTCTAGAAAATGAATTTATTTCTAAAGAACAGAGTGGGAGAAAATTTGAACTTGATGAAGTTCAAGAGCCTGGCAAACCGAGATGTAAAATGAGGAAACTGTTCCCTCGTCCCGACACGGTTATAATCCCTAGGAGGTCGGGAAGAATTAGTAATCAACTTTGACCGCTACCTCGGTAACATCGAGGAAGAGGGTGATTTGTTGTTATTCGAAAGCAACGAACCCTCAACCTACAAGGCGACTATAAGTAGCTGACTCCGAACAATGGCTTGAGGCCATGAAATCCGAAATGGATTCTATGTACGAGAACCAAGTTTGGGACTTGGTAGATTTACCTGAAGGAGTGCGACCCCTTCAGTGTAAATGGATATTCAAAATCAAACTCGGCATAGATAAACATATTGATGTTTACAAAGCTAGATTAGTGGCAAAGGGCTTTTCACAAGTCCAAGGCATTCATTATGATGAAACCTTTGCACCGGTTGCTATGCTTCGATCCATAAGGATAATCTTAGCGGTTGCCGCATTTCATGACTATGAGATATGGCAAATGGATGTAAAAACCGCCTTCTTGAATGAGATTCTAGAATAGGAAGTGTTTATGACACAACCTGAAGGTTTTGTAGATACATCCAACCCCAAGAAAGTATGCAAGCTTAAGAGATCCATTTATGGTCTCAAGCAAGCATCGAGGAGTTGGAATCACAGATTCGATCATGTTATCAAACAACATGGATTCGCTCGAAGTGCCGAGGAACCTTGTTTGTACATGAAGTTTAGTGGGAGCAAGGTGACTTTCCTTGTTTTGTATGTGGATGACATACTATTGATTGGAAATGATATTCCAAGCCTGAACTCGGTAAAGGTGGAATTGGGAAACCATTTCCAAATGAAGGACTTGGGAGAGGCACAACGCATCTTGGGTATCCGGATCTATAGAGATAGATCCAAAAGGATACTAGCATTAAGTCAAGAAACTTATATTGATAAGATTCTTGATAGGTTCAATATGAAAGACTCCAAGAGAGGCTTTCTTAGATGAGTGTAGGAATAACATTGAAGAAGTCTCAATGTCCTACGACTCCTGCGGAAATTGAGCATGAAATTGATCCCTTATGCTTCATTTGTAGGATCAATCATGTATGCTATGATGTGTACTCGTCCCGATGTCGCTTTTGCTTTGAGCATGACGAGCCGGTATCAAGCTAATCCCGGTGAGAATCACTGGATAGCTGTGAAGAACATCCTTAAGTACTTAAGAAGAACTAAGGATTCGTTTCTTGTGTTTGGAGGAGAACTTGAGCTACGTGTAAAGGGTTACACAGATGCAAGTTTCCAAACCGATGGGGATGATCTGAAATCCCAATCCGGCTATGTCTTTATGTTGAATGGAGGAGCTGTTTGTTGGAAGAGCTTCAAACAGAGTGTCACTGCGGATTCTACGACGGAAGCTGAGTACTTGGCAGCATCTGAAGCTGCTAAAGAAGCTGTGTGGATTCGGCAATTCTTGGATGGACTAAGAGTAGTCCCTAGTGCCGCGGATCACATCCTTTGTTTATTGTGATAACAGTGGGGCTATTTTCCAAGCAAAGGAGCCCAAGTCTAGTAACAAGTCTAGACACGTTTTGAGGAAATACCATGTTATTAGAGATAATGTGGAGAGGAAGGAAATAGATATTTGTAAGGTTGGGACAGACGATAACATCGCTGATCCTTTAACCAAGCCTCTTTCGAGGGCTAAGCATGACGCGCACACCGCCTCCATGGGGTTGCGGCGTATGCCAGATTTCCTTTAGTTTCGTAATATGTAATTGAACGATGTATCTTATTACATATATGAAAATAACATTCATTGTTTTTATCTTAAGTCATTATGAATGCATACTTTGTTTATCCGAATATTTGTGTGACAACTTTGAACGTATTCAAGTGAACGGTATAAACTAAGTATTTGGTCCCTAGTCTCTCACATGAGGTGACGTCTCGGAGAGACTAGATTGCAAGTCGATCGATGGTGGGTTCAACACCATAGGGTCATATGTGATGACTGATCGTTTGCATAGACAGACTGTGAAAACACTCTGTCGGGCAGTGACGCTTGTAGAATTCCTTTTCAATGAGATTGAAACCTGGTCGTGGTGGGAATTCTATAGTATTCCTTTGAGTCGATTCTTTGACTGGAACTGATTATGCAGTCGGTGCGGTTCCGAGTGACTTTCATTTTGTCCTAAACCATGCCGTGAAAGGGGTTATAAGGGCATCTTTGGGGTCATGGTGATCTGCATTATCTGACAATCGAGTGGAAGGGAAATGTCCACCCTCGTCAGGGTAAAACATCTTTGGGCCACTCGAGGAGTAGTCGCTGAAAATGCGTGGCCACGCTCGGTAAGAATCTACGGTAGATTCCCCGGTCAGACAGCTACTCTCCATATCGAGGAAACCACTCACGATATATATATCTCAGGATGCAAGTACGACCTGTAAGACACCTTGCATCGAGTGGGAGATGTGAAACGGACATGAGAATTGGTAATGCACAACTTGTCTCGGACAAGTGGGAGATTGTTGGAGTATGTGTCCTCCACAATAGTGCGATTACTTAATAAATCTCAATTAAGGAATACATGGGGATAATCCTAGATTATTGTCAATTGATTAACGTAAATCAATAACGGTTGGCTGACTTGAGTTTGACGTTATTGTCGTGAGAACGGCGGTAATCAATTGATCCCTTTAAGTCACACCTATAGGAACGTACTCCAAATATTTAAGCTAATTAATTGTAGGTGATACGATTATATTAGTAACTTGATAAATCGACTAACGTTTAATCAATGTATTAATTTAGAGAGAAATCGAGTTGTGAACTCGAATGATTTAATTTTATATCGATAAAATTATTAGAGGAGATGGGAATTAGTGATTAAGCGTTAATTCACTAATGATATATATTTTACTAATGAGATTAGTAAAAGTACATTTTAATATATGTGTAAGTGTACATGTATATTAAGGAAGAGTTTAATTAATTTACACTTTATTATATTAGATAATTAAGTGATAAATTATATCAATTTGTGAGATAAATTTTGATGAACAAAATGGACCCATAAGGAGGTCTTTGGACCGTCCAAAAGGGGAGCACAAGAGGAGAGATTCCTCTTTTGTTTTATTCATTTTGTTTTTGCTTTTGCATGTGACAAACACCATCATTAGCATGCACAAGTTTTATCTAAACAAGAAAAGAACTCTTCCCTCTCCCTTGGCTTGTGTTGGCCGAAAAAATGGTGTGTTCTACACACTATTGTTTTCCCAATTTTCTTCTTAAAAGGAGGATGCTTTGAGTGCTAAATTCATTCATGCATTTTTCCTATCTATCTCTCCATTCTCTCTAAACATAATACTCTCTATATTCTATTCTTACTAAGAGTTAGTAATAATATTATAACACATTATCAAGTTAATACTAAGTTATTTCTAGATCAAAATACTTAGTATATTTTTGGAGTGTTCTTGGGTGCATCTTTTAGGAGGTTTTCTACTTTGAAAACTAGGGTTTTTGGAGGATCATCCTAAGCTAAAACTCAAGAAACAAAACTAGAAAGGAGTTCTAGTTTTGTGCCCTAAATCCCTTTAAAAGAAAGGTATAAATTTCTAATCTTGTTTACAATGTAAATTTGTACTACATAGATCTTGCTAAATCAAATTAGAGTAATTTGATTTACACTAATATTTGATTAGTGAATGGGATCCGATCCCTACAGGACGCGGTGAGTCCTGACCGGATTGACGAGGATTCGGATGTGTCGCTCGTGGGCCCTGGTCTTTTGATGGAGGTAGGGTTTGATTTCGTAGTGTCTTGTTGTCTCGTTTCTGCTTTTCTTTTGTAACGCGTATTCTGATTGCTTGCAGTCTTGGTGCTATGCTCAGTTCCCCTCTCTGCTCCCAAACACGTTCCAGGTGGCTGACGCACGTGCCCGACTTTCCATGCGTTGACGGACAGGGGATCGGAGGGGTATTGGCCTGAACTATGACAGGGCTCGTGTGCTCTTCAACGGGATGACCATGGATAAGGTAAGGGTGGTTGTGTTTTGTACTTTGTTTTTTTTTTTTTTTCTTTTTTTTTTTTTTTTTTTTTTTTTGTAGCTTGCGTTTGGGGTTTGTGTTTGTTTTTGTAGTTCATGACTTGGTTTAGTTTTGCAGTTCGTTCGTGACCCTTGGAGGAGTTTTACTGGTGTTCCTCCGTCATTTGCAGCCCGCTTTGGTCCCCTTGACGGACGGTTTGTATGTGCGACTTCGACGGCTCGTCTTGGCGCAGGTGGCGTCTGAGTCTTGAGCGCCAGTCGGCGGCTTCATCGCACTGCGCCTCGCCCTCGGTTTTGTTCGTGGAGGCGCGACGCTAACGGCGTCGTGGCGTGTATCACGGTCGGTCCGACTCCTGCTACGGTGGTGAGGACTACGTGACTTGGGCACAGCATGCCCTTGCTGATGCTGTGATCGAGGTATGTTTTATTATATTTTTTGCTTATGTGTTTTGGTTTTACAAAGCAAAAATTTACCCTGTTTTTGTTTTGCAGCAACGTGACCCTGACCTCGAGTTTCAGCCTCCTCCGTTCGTCGAGGATCTGCTTGTTGTGCATGAGGGCTGCCAGCATTCGATCGTGTTGCCTGCGTGTATGTCCGTGGTGGCCGAACTGGAAAGTGGGATCCAGCGTGAAGAAGGTACTTTCTGTCTTAGTTTATCGTGGAGTATTATGTAGTATAGCCCCCAGTTTGAATTAGATTTTTATGGTAAAATCATAATTCAAACTCTGCTTGAAGTCGCTTTTGATTATAGCCCCCAGTTTGAGTTAGATTTTAGTGTAAAATCATAATTCAAACTTTGTTGAAGTAGCTTTTGATTGTAGCCCCCAGGTTTGAAAGCTAAGTGTATGTCCTTTATTGTGTGCAGGTGGTGGTGATGCGCCTGAGGAGACATGTGGCGGCGAACCGGTGGAAGGCGGTCGTGGCGAGAAGGTAGTAGAGGCTGAGGCGAAAAAAGAAGCGACCGACGCTCGGCGAGTTAGCTAAGTCGGTGAGGAGGTCGCGAGATCGCGGTAGTTGGAGGCTGCATCTTAGGAGTTAGCGAGTCCGGGCGGAGCTAGAGGGTCGGCACGCAGAGGAGCTGGCTAGGGCGCGTGCTGAGATTGATTCTTTGCGTGCTGTCTTAGAGCGTCGTGATCGGTCGCAGTAGGCTTGAACTTGTTGGTTTTGTATTTTGGACTTGTATTATGAATATTAGTATTTGTTTGTAATGGTTTATGTATTAGGACTTGTGTATGGTTGATTTTTGGACTTGTGTTTGTGGTTTTGGTGTTTTGTAGGTGTTTATAAGTGGTTGTTTGGGCTTTGCTTATGGCTAAAGGCTCTACGTACGGCGTCCTAAACTTAGGTTATTACGTCTTGTCGCGAAAAATGCGTGCTCAGGTTGTGGCTGGGCCTGAAATCCTTGCATATTTACTTCCCGAGCGTACGTGCAAAACATTGTTAGTCGTAAACTTACGCATGCGTCTCGATTGAGACCGACTCGTTTTAAACTAAAATCAAATGCAGAGTTTTGAAAAACGCTGTTTAGAAAATATTTTAGACTCGTAAAAAGACGTTTTTAACATTGTAAAAATGTGAGCTAAAACGATGTTTTGAGACGAAAATTGTGAACGCGAAAAGTCGTGTATTGTGTAGTGTTTAGTTTTTGTGCGATTATCGTGTTTTGTGAATACGAAAATTACGAAAGACGGGAGTCAATTACGCAAGTCGAGACGACGCGACGGGACCGTAAATACGTGTCTAAGGTCGGTAGAAATAATGTGGAGTAATAAAAGTTAAAAATATAGGGTATAGGTGTGTAAGAGTTGTAAGAAATCGAATAATTTTGTCAGGAAAGAAAAAGAAAATTGCCTGTAAACAGGCGAATAAAATTTTAATCGCCTGTTTACAGGCGATTAAGTTTTTGTTTTGTGGTTTTTCTTTGATTTCTTTTAATCGCTTGGTCACTAGCGCTTATGTTTTGTGCTGTATTTTATTTTGCAAATCTCGGCTATAAAAGGAGAGGTAGGTTAGTTCAAAATACTCATCCTTTCATCTTCTCATTCTCGGCGTTCCAAATATATTCAAAATATTTACGGAACGTTTGTCGGAAAATGGAGAACTTTGAAGGAAACTTGCGTCGCTGGTGTGCTTCTTTGTCGGGTATAGAGAAGAAAAACTTGAAGGAATGCGGCGTTGGCGTGTTTCGTGGGCTAAGGCAGGTTCGAATGGAGTACGAGTTCCTGGATGCTTGTCTTGAGTATTGGGATCCGAGTCTGCATGTGTTCCGCTTTCCTTGCGGAGAGATTTGCCCTTATGTTGAGGTGTTCGGGGCTATCGGTGGGTGGGTGCGTATTAGCCTGCCCGTATGCGTTAGGCAGGAGCTTGGCTATAAGAGGCAAGTACAGAATTATCTTCAGATGACCCGTGACGAGGTGGAAGAGTTATTTATTGGGAGTCGTATCAACCTCTATCGCTTGTGTCAGTGGTTTAGGAACCATGAGAATGGGAATATCTCTGCCGTAGCCAGGAAGAGGGCATTGGCATTTTGCTTGGTACATCGCTACATGTTCCCAGACTCAATGCAGGAGGGAGCGTAAGGTGATCCACGTTTAATCGCCGTTGTTCAGCAAATGGAGCTGGGTTGCAATCCTTCTGCCTTAATCCTGGCAGAGACGATCCTTGGCTTGGATGACCGGGCATGTAACAGGGAGCATGCGTATAGGGGATGTCCCCTGATTCTCCAGGTGTGGTTAATGGAGAGGCTGAATGTGTTGAACGACTTTGGCTTTGATGGTGAGTACATTGCAGGAGGTATAACCAACCGTTATATGCGGTGGTTGGGTCCAGATGACCGTCCTAACGACTATTTCCCTGAGTTTGTGAGGTCAGCTGCTATCCGCTGGTCGGTACCATGGTGGGAGTAATTGACGTGACGGCGAGCGCAGTAGGCGATGGCCCCTCTGGAGTTTTCTTGTGCGGGTTTGAGATGGGAGTTTACATTCATCCCCTGCAGAGTATGCGCAGTTCATTCCGTGCCAGGACGCCAAGGTGCAGGACATGGTTATTTTAAATAACCAGGTGACCGACGAGTGGGCAGGTGGCTGGGTCTTACGCCCTAAGTGGCTTGTGGCTGGCACTCCTGGGACGATCTGGGTATCGAGGGCCTATGTCAAATGGACCGTTGCTCAAAGTGCTCATGAATGGGCTCGTCTCCGTGCCCTTGAACTTAACGATCCTCCGCCGACGTCTGCTTATGACCCGATCCGCTTCGGGCGCAACAGTGGTGGGGGTGATGCTTCGAGCTCGGCGCCTCTCTCCGCGGCGGAGTGTGTGTTCGGCCGTCGGTGCATACCAGGGCCGGGTGCTCCAGGTCGTCATGGTAATGTTGGGGATCGCCGTAGGGGTTGAGAGTTGGTGCTCCCCTATTCAGCCGAAAGTTTTCAAATCCGCCTGATAATGAAGGGAACCTGATGTAGTTTTTGTGTGTTGTTTGTTAGTATTATGTTCATACTATGTTGTATTATGTGGTATTATGTTCTGTTTGTATTATATTGTCTATCCTAAACCCGATGTACATGCCGGGATCTGTATAAGTATTGTAATATATATTGTAGTGTTGTTAGTGTATTTCTAATGTTTGTAATTCATGCTCCTACGTCGAAAAATCCAAAATGTGACCGTCCTTTTTAATATTAATAAAAATTAGGTTTTTATTTACGACTTTGCCTCATTTTGCTTATTATTCTGTGTAAAATTCCTTGGCTCTAATCTCTTTTTCAAAGTTTAGAATGCAAGCATGTTTTTTTTTTTGTTTTTAGGAAATTTTTAAGCTTTGGGTTTGTCATGTTTTGTTGAATGTTGTTCCTCTTACCCTTTTGGTAATGGAACATTTTTGTGATGACTATATCCTTAGCTTTTTTAAGCTTTAGACGTGTCAGTTTGTGTTGAATGCCGCCTTATTTTAATCTTTTAGGTAATGAGGCGAGTTTTGTGGTGACTATGTCCTTGACCTTTTTAAGCTTTGGACGCGTCATTTTTGTGTTGAATATCGCCCTTTTTAACCCTTTTAGGTTATGAGGCGAGTTTTGTGGTGACTATGTCCTTAACCTTTTTAAGCTTTGGACGCGTCATTTTTGTGTTGAATATCGGTTGTGCTTTTTGCGAAGCTGCCTACGTATCCATGGAAAATGAAATCAAACCGGCGTAGTTTGGGAAATGTACGTTTAGGGGCATACCAGCCCATGAGTTGTGTTTGCTTTTTTGTGGTGAATGTGCACGTTTAAGGGCATGCCGGCCCATGAGTTTGTTTATGGAATGTGCACGTTTAAGGGCATACCGGCCCATGGTGCATGTTTAAGGACATGCCGGTCCATTGAATTGATTTTTAGAAAATTGTATTTTATAGATGCATTGCAAGGGTTTTTAAGGATAGTATTTCTTGAGTTGGTCGAGGTTTGTTGCAAGGTTAAACTCTTGGCCGTCCAAGTCGGTTAGTTTTACTGCTCCGCCTGTGTAGATTTCCTTGACGAGGTAGGGCCCAGCCCAGTTAGGCTTGAACTTCCCACGTGGGTCGGCCGAAAGTGGTGCTCGGACTGACTTTAGTACGAGATCACCTACTTTTATGTTTCGCGGCTTGACTCATTTGTTGAATGCTCGTTGTAATCGTGCTTGGTACATTCGTACGGTGCTCAGGGAGTGAAGTCGGCGTTCGTCCAAGAGCATGAGTTGTTCGTAGCGTTCACGGGCCCATTCTGCTTCCGGGATGCTACTTTCCATTAGTATGCGTAGTGATTGTATTTCTATTTCCACTGGTTGTACGGCTTCCATGCCGTAGGTGAGGAAATAGGGTGTCATGCCTGTGGGTGTGCGAATGGTTGTGTGGTATCCCCATAATGCATATGGTATCTTGTTGGGCCAGTCTTTGCAGCTGTCGATCATCTTCTAGAGTATGGTGACGACTGTCTTGTTTGCTGCTTCAACGACTCCATTGGTTTGGGGTCGATAGGGTGAGGATTTGTGATGTTGTATATTGTATTTTGTGAGTATAGCTTCTGTCTCGCGCTGAAAGTGCGAGCCTTGATCGCTGATGAACTCATGAGGTATGCCATATCGGCATATGATGTTTGTCTGGATAAACATGGCGACCTCCTTGGAGCCAAGGGTTCGAAAGGATGCTGCTTCTACCCATTTTATAAAGTAGTCGATTGCCACTAGCACGAAACATTGACCTTCTGCTCCGATGGGGTGGACTTTTCCTATTACGTCGATGCCCCAAGTTGAAAAGGGCCAGGGCGAGGTTAGGCTGTATAGTGGTGAAGGGGGTATATGTTGTACATTGCTGAAAATTTGGCAGTTGTGGCAGTGCTTGACGTATTGGATGCAGTCTGCTTCCATGGTTGTCCAATACCATCCTAGCCGTAGAATCTGTTTGCAGAGTGCCCGAGCGTTCATGTGGGGACCGCATTCGCCGTCATGGACTTGCGCGATGATTTCTTGTCCTTTCTTGTAGTCGACACATATGAGGAGCGTGCCTTGTGGGGTCTTCTTGAGTAATTGTCCCATTTCTAGGACAAATTGGGATGCTAGGAGTCTAATGGCTCTCTGGCCACGTTTATCAGTGTCGGGTGGGTAAGCGCTGTTTGTTTTGTAGTTGATTATGGCTTGATACCAAGGCTCTATTTGCTCGGCTTCGTCTAGGTCAATGGTGTGGATGTATGCTGGTTCGTCTCGTCTTTCGACGATGATGGGTAGTAATTTCATGTTTGGTGGCATGTTTAGGAGGGATGAGAGTTTTGACAGTGCGTCGGCAAATTGGTTTTCTTCCCTTGGGAGGTGATAAAATTCGATGCAGTCGAAGTTGGTTAGGAGCTTTTGGATTTTTGCTTCGTATTTGGTGAGGGTTTCGCTCATGATCCTCCATGCCCCGGTCACTTGATTTATGATGAGGAATGAATCTCCATGCACGCGGAGGTTCCTTATTTTGAGAGCGATCGCAGCTTGTAGGCCGTAAATGCAGGCTTCGTATTCTGCGGCGTTGTTCGTGACGCTAAAGTCGAGCTTGATTGAGAGCGGTGTATGGTCACCATTTGGGGATATTAAGAGTATTCCTACTCCGTAGCCGCGGTAGTTTGATGCTCCGTCGAAGTATAATTGCCAGTATTCCTTTCCTACGGCAAAGATCCCATCGTCAGGAAATGACATTGTGTCGATCATAGGTTGTTCGATAATAGCATTTTCTGCGAGGAAGTCAGAAACTGCTCTTCCCTTGATTACTTTCAGAGGGAGGTACTTGAGTTCATACTCGGCGAGAAGCAGAGTCCACCTGGCCATGCGTCCGTTTAGGACCGGTTTTTCAAATAGGTATTTGAGGGGGTCCATTAAGGAGTATACTCTTGTCGTGCTAGTGAGTAAGTAGTGTCTGAGCTTTTTGGTTGCCCAGACCAGCGAGATGCAGCTTTTCTCGACTGGTTCATACCGAGTTTCGTAGTCGTGGAACTTTTTGCTAATGTAGTAAATGGCTCGCTCTTCGTTGTCGACCTCATGGGCGAGCATGGCACCCATAGCGTTTGGTGTGGTCGTTAAGTATAGTGATAGTGGCAAGTCCTTTTGTGGAGGTACCAGAACGGGTGGATTTGTAAGCAGGCTCTTGACTTGGTCGAATGCTTGTTGACAGTCGTCGTCCCATTTCGTATGCTCTTCTTTCTTCAACTTTTTGAAGATTGGTTCGCAAATGATGGTGAGTTTGCTGATAAATCGGGAGATATATTGGACTTGTCCCAAAAAGCTCCTTATCTCGTCGATGTTGCTTGGCGGCTTCATGCCCATTATTGCTTTGATTTTGGTCGGGTCTATTTCGATCCCGCGCTGGCTTACTATGTGGCCTACCAACTTGCCTGATGTGACCCCAAAGGTGCATTTCTGTGGGTTTAATCGCATTTTATACTGCGTGATTCGGGTAAAGAATTTCCGGAGGTTTGTGACGTGGTCATCCCTTTCTTTTGACTTTACGATCATGTCGTCGACGTATACCTCAACCTCCTTATGCATCATGTCGTGGAGCAAGGTGGTAGCAGTGCGTTGGTAGGTAGCGCCGGCATTGATGAGCCCAAATGGCATGACTGTGTAGCAGTATGTTCCCCAAGGGGGTTACGAAAGTAGTTTTTGGCATGTCTTCTGTCGCCATTTTGATTTGGTTGTATCCTGCATATCCATCCATGAACGAGAGTAGGGCGTGATCCGTTGTGTTGTCGACTAGAATATCCATGTGAGGTAGTGGGAAATCGTCTTTTGGGCAGGCTTTGTTCAGGTCTCGAAAGTCGGCACATACCCGTATTTTGCCGTTTTTCTTCATAACCGGAACCATGTTGGAGACCCAGTCGGAGTATTCGATGACTAGGATGAACCCGGCTTGTAGTTGCTTTTCGATCTCTTCTTTGACCATGAGAGACCATTCTGGCTTGATGCGTCGGAGCTTCTGCTTGATCGGTCTGCTACCTTGCTTGATCGGGATGCGGTGTTCAGCTATCTCGTGGTCGATGCCGGGCATGTCTTTGTACGACCATGCGAAGACGTCCTTGAATTCTGCGAGGAGCTTGGTATATGTGGTCCTTTCTTCTGTGCTTAAGGAAGCCCCCAGCTGTAGTTCTCGAGGCTCTTCAGGCGTGCCTATGTTGATGGTTGTTGTGTCTTCAATAATGGGGTTCTGTTCGGGTTTTGAGACAATGCTTGCAATGTATCTATATAATGCAATGTTATTTTGTTTAAAATTATGACATTCATTAGGACACGTAGATTTTAAATGAGGCAAAGAGTAACCAAAAACTTTCATGTTATTAATGTTATCAAAAGCGGTTACATTTGAAGATAGCTCAGACGAGGGAGCTTTGGATAACCTTAATGACTCTAGTTCCTTACTGAGACTTACTACATTAGGAATGTAATTGAGTGACCTAGCCGTTTTTAGAAAATTGGCGTCATGATGACGCAGGACCCTAGACTCTAGGTGTAGATGCTTGAATTGGGACTTCCCGGGTCGTCGGTAGATTGGGTGGCGTCTTCTTCGAGCTTTAGTTGATGGAGAGCGGCTCGAAAGTCTGAGGCCTCTATGGTAATGATTTCATTGAAAAAGGGCAGCTTCACTTTTTGGTGCAGAGTTGATGTGATAGCTCCGCTAGCGTGAATCCAGGTCCTACCTAGCAACATGTTGTATGCCGGGGGGATATTCAAGAGGTGGAACTCGGTTTGTGTTTCGACAAACCCTGTCATGACGGGTAGTGATATGATACCTTCTATGCTGCGGGATGTACCGTCGTATGCTCTTATGCTGTTGGAGCAAGGGGTGACATCACTGTCCTTTATTCCTAGCTTGATGGCAGTTGTTAGGGGCAGGATGTTGATTGCAGAGCCATTGTCGATGAGGGTAACGGGTAATACCATGTTACGACATTCTACGGTTATGTAGAGTGCTGGATTGTGTGGATCTCGAAAGGGTGGTAGGTCGGCGTGGGAGAAAGTTATGGCGCCTGGTAGCCAATCCCGGATGATGTGGTCAAAGAGTTGTGCTGGGAGGATATCTTCGGTGTTACGCCATGTTGTGTTAAAGGAAGGGTCGTTCGTTATGGGTAGGATAGTCATACCTTTGACTATGCCCTTGTCTCTGCTTTTGCTTGTGCGTTTGGGAGGGAATCTGGGCGGTATTAGTAGTTCTGTTGGATCTCGAAACAGGCGTTGGAGGTGAGAATTCTCATCGTGGCCATCGGACTGTCTGAGGGGGCGCTGATAAGGGATCTGGGTGAAGACTCATTCCTTGTCTTCATGCCTTGGTTTTGTTTTCGATGTAGCCTGGTGGATGTCATCGATGTTGTTACCGTTGTTGTTGATGCTGTCGCAAAGGACGTTGACTTCGTGATCGCCCGCGGGAGCCAGGAGGGGATGATTGAGGATGGGATGAGTTCCTACGAAAATGGGGCGAGAATGGGAGGTATTATGCTGGTCTGTTGGTTTAGGAGCTATGTTTGGCTTGTCGATCGTTTCGTTGTCAATCATGTCTTGGATTACATTCTTCAAACGGAAACAGCTCTCAGTGTCATGCCCCTTCCCCCTGTGGAATTCACAGTACGAGTCTTCGTGCCATGATAGCGGTTTCTTATCCTCAGGTGGTTCACTGGTGGGTTTGGGAAGATGCAAAATGTTCTTCTTTACGAGCTTTCCCAATGCCTTTGAGTAGGACATGAAGAGGGGGTCGAACCTTCGTCGCTGTTGTGACGAGAATCGCCCAACTGGTGATGACCTGGGTGCAGCAGGAGTGGGTTGCGCTATGAATACTGGTTGCGCCGCTAGTGCCTTTGAGTTTACAGTGTTAAATGGTTCAGTCGTTGTTGTGGTTCGAGAAGTATTGCCCTGGCGACCATGATCTGTAGTTTTGGCCAATTTGTATTTGTGAATTTCATCTTCCAGGGATCGAATTCTCTTGATGTGTCGAGCAGACTCTTCGGCGAATAGTCTAGCGTTTTTCTCGGTTTCGATCTTTTGCATGGCGGCCAGATGTTCGAACGAAGCGGTGAGGTTGGCTATCTTGTGGTCGAGCAGCCTTACGTGTTCGGTGATTGTCATTAGTGGAGGAGGTGGTGGAAGGGCAGCTTCGTCACTTGCGAGGTTGAAACGGAAATTCATTTTGTGTTTGCGAGCCGTGGGTTCAGGGTTTTTGAATGAGCAAACCTGACAAAGTTTCAAGCTTTTAGTGACTTTTGAAGAAAAGACTCAACGAAAAATCGCATTCACAACCAAAGAAAAACAAAAAATGTAAAAAGTGGGTGCAAGACTCGACTCGTGTTTTTAGCTTTTAAAAAGACACGGGAAGCTTTTGAGGTAGGGGCATATTGATACGTCCCTAATCTCGAGGTAGGAAAAAAAAATTTGTATGATCATAACCAGATTAACCCAGTTTAGCGGTATGTTGCTAGGGGTTTAATATTTAGATTATGATAAAAAGGATCAAACCGAAGTAGCGATAGGCTTGTCGATCTGAGGATGTTAAAATTGGGTAAAAGGCGATTACTTGTTCGCCTTTTATGTGTGACTCAGGAAATCAAATCAAAAATGACGATAAGTCACTTGATTCAAAATTTAAATCAACGGGTTCGCATCTGAACGAGCCCGCGTATTTGTTTTTGAGGGAAAAGTTTAAGGTAAAAATCGGGATGACTAGTGAGTCACTCGACTTAGAGCTAATTCTAAAGTACAAAAGGCTAATTTTGTTTTTTAAAATATCCGAAATGAATTGACATTCTCGGGTTTTTGCTCTGTGAAATGTTTTCGACAATAAATGTATTATGACGATACGTCAGTAGCATAATTCATTTACGTTTTGAAAAAGATTGGAAATATAGTGGTTATTTCCGACCGGTTTTAAATGTCGTGGCATGTTATTTATCAGGTTCAAATGACTATAGGCCAATGACCCCGACTGTATTATCTTAAAAGTATGACCTTTTGAAAAAAAGTTTTAAAAAAGTATTTTCAATAAGGACGTATTTTAAATCTATAATGCCTAGGAAATGTTTTTGCATGCAATTGTTTTGAAAGACGACTATAGTGAGGGTACTATAGCTTCACACTTGTACATATAAACACAGGTTTTTGGTTTATAGGGTGAGGTTCCCTCCGGCCATTCCCACAACGTTTAGGTAGGGTTATCTGCGATATTGTACACGTTTTAGGCGTGTATTCAATACGGGCCCTAGAGCGTTCGAGTTTGACTGGTTACGATCGTTTGTACGGATGCCGTACTTGTAATCGTGGAGGGGTGAGAGATCGACGTGTCCAGAGTTATCTCGCTTATGAAGCGAGCGTTACTAGGGGCCGTCCCTCAAAGGGTGTGGTTAGGAATCAGGAGGATTCGACTGAACGTATTTTTGCCCAAATATCGAAAGCGTAAATGTTTTCAAAGTTTCAAGCTTCACTTCTTTTTGTTTTTAAAATAAAAGAAAAACTAGTTTTTCAAAAATAATAAAAATCATGCTTGTAACACCCCAACTTTTCCTAATATTTATTATTTGTCTCATTTATATTCGTAAATTATTTCTCTTGATTCTCTCATTTCTTTTAGCTCGAGAAAATCAGTTCTCTTGTCGCGTGGATAAGCTACTCTGTAGTCGGAACTTAAATACGGAGTAATTTAGCTAAAAACGGTGTGAATTCCTCATACGAACTCCGATTCAGGTGATTCAAAAGGCTAAACTGCGTATTTTTTCGACGCCGTCGCAACTGCCAAATTTTCAGAAGCTAGTTTGGACCGGCCCACCTTGGACCGAACCGAAACCTCCATTGCACGGGTTGGGTTTAGGGTTTTTGAGTAGCTTTTTGATCAAGCATTCTATATCCTATTATCTCCTAATCTTAGCAACCTAATATTCTGAATTCACACCCTACTCTCTCGTTCCTCACATCTCATCCACATTCATCCTTCATTCATCTCTCAAACTCTCTCCAAATTCTCATTCAAACTCCATTGTTTCTCAACTAAGCTTTCATCTCTTTTGCCCTAACTCTTTCCTAGCCTTTTCCTTAGTGTATGATTGGAACGAAACGGCTTGACGATTTGGTCCCGATTTTTGGCCTACGATCGAACCATGGTACTTGGACCCATGGTCACGAAATTTCAGCCAAAATAGGCCTAAAACTCGGCTGAATTCAAGTCCAAGATGATACAACAAATTCAAACACAAGTCCCTTTCAATAAAGTTTGCTTTAGTGCTTTATGTCTTTGTCACCTTTTGGTCTTTTGTATTCAAACAACAAAAATCAGTTTTGGGACCAAGTGGGACGTGTAACTTAAAGCTCCAAGGAGATGATCTAGGCCCTTGATTCAACAACACAAGTGAAGGGAGAGGATGCTACAACAAGTCGCTTTCTACTTTAGTTGTTAGTTGTTTTATTTTCAGATTTTGTAAGGCTCATGTGAGCTGATTTTTGTTGTATTTTGAAGGCCCCTCATGGCCCTTAGATCTTTAGGAAGATGTATGGCTAGGATGAAAGCCTTGGTCTTATATAAACCAAGCTTTCCCTCATGTAATTTTTCAGATTTGAAGTTTATAAAAAAATTGAGTTTAAAGTGAGTTTTCTCTTGCTTTGTGCTTGAGGTTAACTAGGGTGGCTCATTAGCTATGTGCTTTGAGTAGCTCGAACCCTTAATAGTGGCTATGTGCTTGTTAAGGTTCTATCCTAGGCTTAAACTTGTTTAAGTCATATCCTTTATTTTTTCGTTTTATGTTTTTACAAATAAATTTCAGAAACTTAACCACCCATTTTCAGCCCTAAAACCGTGAGATATGAGTGACTTTCATGAGTGAATCGAGTTTAGGGTGAGTGTGGTTACAAGGTTCAAAGAGGCCCGCTTCGAATCGCTCCAATTGGTATCAAAGCTTCGGCTCTTGAGTTTTCTTAAACCAAGACGATCTTGGGATGAGTTGGGTCTTGGTGTTTTCGGGTGTCTCCTTACAAATCTGTGCGCGTCTTGATTTGTGAGTGGCGTCTTGATTCGAGCACACTTTGTGGGTGTTTGGGTCGAGTTGGCTAACAAGGGGATTCGATGAATTTGCTATGTGCTTTTCATAGGATTTGCTCTTGTTGTTTCCCTCGTTTTTATCAAAACTTTATTCTTCAAAAATCGTTTTTTTTTCTTCTGAAAATTCATCTTTTTGGATACCATTTTATTTGGCCAAAGTTTGAGGACAAACTTTTTTTGAAGAAGGGGAGAGTTGGAACGAAACGGCTTGACGATTTGGTCCCGATTTTTGGCCTACGATCGAACCATGATTCTTGGACCCATGGTCACAAAATTTCAGCCAAAATAGGCCTAAAACTCGGCTGAATTCAAGTCCAAGATGATACAACAAATTCAAACACAAGTCCCTTTCAATAAAGTTTGCTTTAATGCTTTATGTCTTTGTCACCTTTTGGTCTTTTGTATTCAAACAACAAAAATCAGTTTTGGGACCAAGTGGGACGTGTAACTTGAAGCTCCAAGGAGATGATCTAGGCCCTTGATTCAACAACACAAGTGAAGGGAGAGGATGCTACAACAAGTCGCTTTCTACTTTAGTTGTTAGTTGTTTTATTTTCAGATTTTGTAAGGCTCATGTGAGCTGATTTTTGTTGTATTTTGAAGGCCCCTCATGGCCCTTAGATCTTTAGGAAGATGTATGGCTAGGATGAAAGCTTTGGTCTTATATAAACCAAGCTTTCCCTCATGTAATTTTTCAGATTTGAAGTTTATAAAAAAGTTGAGTTTAAAGTGAGTTTTCTCTTGCTTTGTGCTTGAGGTTAACTAGGGTGGCTCATTAGCTATGTGCTTTGAGTAGCTCGAACCCTTAATAGTGGCTATGTGCTTGTTAAGGTTCTATCCTAGGCTTAAACTTGTTTAAGTCATATCCGTTATTTTTTCGTTTTATGTTTTTACAAATAAATTTCAGAAACTTAACCACCCATTTTCAGCCCTAAAATCGTGAGATATGAGTGACTTTCATGAGTGAATCGAGTTTAGGGTGAGTGTGGTTACAAGGTTCAAAGAGGCCCGCTTCGAATCGCTCCAATGATCTTCTTTTTCTCTCTTTTATTTTCTGGTTTTATATTATTTTATGTGTTATATTGTTGTGTACTCATTTTGTGTATGTTTTGGCTTGGATCATCAAAGGAGAAGGAGACTTTGAAGAGGGAGACACCATATTGGTTGAAGAGGAAGAAGATTAGCAAGAAGTTGATCTTGATATAGGTAACTAGGTGTGATCTAGTTGTATTTTAACATGTATGAGGCCTTTGAGTTGTTGATCTTGTGTTCTACTTGTTGATCAATTGTATGAGTGCAAGAATTCATGTTGTTCATTGTTGTTTTTGTGTCTTAAAATCATGCTAGGGTCATGGCCTCATACTAGGGTGTCTTATTATCATGTTTTATTGCATAATTCTCATGTATTATCGTTGCTCATGCTTGTTAAACTCGGAAAAACGAATGGGTGTTGTTGTTGTGATGTTGGCCGAATGGTTTGGGTGGGGGCCGAAACCCTTGCCCTTGTTTCTCTTGCTTTTCTTCCTTGCTTTGGCTTAAGTATGTTGATTTATGATGTTTGTATGAATCACCTAATGATGAGTTATGGGTTAAGTTGATTATAAGATGTTAAATGATGTTTATATGCATGTTTAAGTGAATAAATCATATGAATCGTTATTGTGTCATTTGAGAATCGAGTTTGTTGCATGGATTTGGGTTTGTTGGTGTGTTGGCCGTATGTATGCCCACAGGCCGTGAGGTGTGTGGGTGTGTGTTGGTTCGTTTGTCTCACGTTTGAGTCTTGGCTTGTCATAGGATGTTAACTATGCTTTGTTGAATCGAGTTATACTTTGTTTGATCACTAAATAATGAGTTATGAGCATGTTAATTGAATATATGACTTGTAAAGCATGTTGAACATATTGTACTCCGTATGTATGGTTTGTTGTGTTGGTAATGAGGCTTATGTATGTATGAGTATGGTGGTTGTGGTTGTATGGTTGTGTTGGAAGTGTTGGAGACAGGTTAACAGGTTATGCTTGGGTTAAGTTTGCACATGGGTACTGTTCTGGCACATGTGTGAGGAGATACAACGTCCTAGGATGGACGGATACCGCTCATGGTCCCCTCGGCTATTCTTGTTGTTTAGCTAGAGCTATCATGGGTTCTCAACCAGAAGGGTTAGAGACTATGGTTATTTATGTCGTCACCGTTCTTGTTGCTCGGTGGAATTTGGCCAAATTTAGACTTGTGATTATTGAGGAACTTCTTGTTGCTGTTCCGCCATAGGGTTTGGGTGATTCTTGTTGCTTCACCCGGGGTGATTCTTGTTGCTTCACCCAGTTCTCCGCGCTTACTCTCGCAATTGGTTGGAAGAAGGATCATCTTGAGTGCTCGGTTGGTTTGGGCATGACTTGGTTGTGCCGTGTGATTGGTTGCTTGTGTATTATTGTCCGTTATTGTACGTTGTTATTCATGTTTTGTACTTTGGTAATAGGCCGTAGGCCAGGTGAGCTTGTTTGCATGGTTGTTTATGTTCGTTATGCTAAAATATGACTGGGGAGCACCTAGTTACTCCCCACTGATTGTGGTTGTTGCTTCCTTTTTTTTATAGGTATGCGCGTGACGAGAATCGAGTGAGGAAATGCGAGAATATGACCGTCTGTTACCTTAGAAGAGAAGTGTTTTAGTTTAGACTCTTGTGGTCTTGTAGCTTGGTTTTGTTTTAGACTTTCTTTCGATCTTTAGACATTTGTTTGGGTTTGGTTTGTACGGGGTATTTACTCCCCATTATGTTAGGCCTCAAGGCCTACTCTTTGCTTTCGTTTTTCGTTAGTAGTTTGTTTGAGTAATAATCCGGGCTACACGGTGTTTCCGCCACCGTGATTTCAGTTTTAAAACCTTTATCTTTCCTAAAACCTTTTTAAATCGTATTTTATTTCCTTTGAAAAAGCCGGGTTGTTACAATGCTCGTCCCCAGCGGAGTCGCCAGCTGAAGGTACCGGGAAGGAGAAACCTATTGACGCTCAAGGCTTGAGCCTCGCCAGTCTTGGGCGTAGGAGTCTTGAATGCGCCTCGCTGGAAAAAGTGCGAAGTTTGTAAAAATGGAGGAGATCATTGCATGAATTTGTGACCAAAAAAAAAGTAGAAAATCCTTTTTGAAAATGTATTTTCGGAGTCGCCACCAAATATTTAAGGAATTTGGAACCTATTCAACGCGTCTTGAAATACAAGACACGAGTGTCTCAGATTTCAAGGTACATCGATACCTATCTATCTGAGGTTTGAAACCAGAGAAGGGGTTCGGAGTGAGGTTACTTTTCGAAAGTTTTGACAAAATGTATTTTGAAAACAGTAATCAAAAAGCCTACGTAAAAGTAGTCTCTACTAATTTGAAAACATTTGCTTAATTTCGATATTTGGGCTAAAAGTCACGCTACGTACAAGTGCGAATAAGTATGACTCGATTAAAAATGCATAAATAATGTAAATCGTCAAAATAATGACTTTTGCTATAGGAAATGTACGTTTAAATAATAATTTATTGACTAAATTATTACCATAAACGTTATTTTCCGACCTCGTATTTTGACTCTTAAGATTTTGTGAAAAACCCTCAGTTTGACATGCTAAAAGACAAAATGAAACGGTACAATTTAGCGTCGGAACCGTGATTCTAGTCGTAATTTAATGCATGAATGAGGACTTGCATAATTATAAAAGTAACGTCGGTTTGCTTTAGTGATATTGAGTCGTTATTTATGCGATATTGGCGAGGTTTAGAGGGATTATGAATCCGAATTGCTACAACCGTATTACGAATACGGCTTCGCTAATGCCAATATCGGGTTGGGGTTAATGTAACCCCTTTGTCCGAGTCTCAAACGTCCAAAACGTAGGTAAAATGTTTATCTTTCGAAAATGCAAAGACGGTATTTTTGAGTGGATTTTAAGTGTATTTTTGTGAATAGTGTATGTGTTTTGAAAAACCGACCCTTAAGAATGAACATAAGGGGTATTATTTATAGAGGTTGGCTGGTTTGAAGGTGAACAAAATATAAATCGCTTTGTGTCAAAGCGTTTTTATTTTGTTTGAAATTTGGATTTTGTAGGAAAAACAAAAGTAATTTGGAAGGAAACAAAATAATAATCGCCTGTTGACAGGCGTTTAAAATTTTAATCGCCTGTCAACAGGCGATTTTATTTTTGTTTTGGTGGGCTGTTATGCCGCCTTTGGTTAAGAAACGTATGATTAGGGTAATGATTATGTTTTGTTTGGATATTTTGGGCCAAATTGGTTTTTGGTTCAATTTCGATTTTCGTGTTTCGGTTTTTGTCGTGTTTTTCGGTTTTGGCTCGAAATAAAATAATATTGAAGTATATTATTTTACGGTATTGTAGATTCTAGTTTCGTGAAAATGTGACACGGGACGCACTTTGGCCCGTTTTGTGTGTTGCGTTAGTGTGCGTTTTGGGTCGTTTTTGTAAGTTTGGGCCGTTTTGTAGCTTGTTGGGCTGTTTTTGTGGCTTGGCTTAATAGAACGTTCCTGTATTGTGCTCGTGTTATGGTTATAATGACTAAGAGTGACATTCTTTTTTATGATTATGCAATTCCAAATTAATACGCTAAAAATGACTAAATACGTTTTAGAAACTTTTGTACCGTTTCGACTTATTTAAAAGCATGCATGAAAGTCCTTTTCGTCATCGGGTTTGTTTTTGGGGGGTACGGATACGGGTATCTACACCATCGAGGACATGTTGTTATCCTCGAGTTTGCTTTGTAGAAAAAGATTCGAATTAAATGGGCTACGACGACGGCATGTCAAGTAGACCGTTCATGCTTTTGAAATGTCGACGGGAATTTTGCGATTATTCCCGGGTTTTGTTTTGAAAAGATTGCTTGTTTTGGTTAAAACAAAAAAAAAGGCTATTGGTTAGTTAGTTTGCAAGATTTCTGAAAAACGTTTATTTCAAAAAATGTGTTCTGAGTATTGTTAAAACAGCTCGTCGTGTTTTGACAAAATGTTTGGAAAGCTTTTGAGTTAGAAACGCGTTGACGCGTTTCCAATATCGATGTAAAAGATGTTTTGTGCTTGAATCCTGTGGGCCCGTATTAACAGTATGTCGTCGTGGGCTCATCGTTGGATTGCAGTAAAAGGTTTTGGATCCGACTTGAGATAGCTATAGGCTAGTCGAGTCGGGGATGTTAAAGTGTGTAAAAACGGCATTGATCGTTTTCACGTGTTTTGTGTAAAATGAACTGAGTCAAATGACTATAGGTCAGTCGATTCAGCGTACATGACGGGATTGGGTATGACCATTCCCGAGTCTTATTTGTAAGGGATGTTTGTCAAGTCGAAGTGACTAGAGAGCCGTTAGGCTCGACGTGAGTTTTGTGAAAAAGTTTGTAAAAGGCCGAGGCTGTTTGTTTTGAGTAAGTTCCGCAGGAATATGTTGATATTCTCGGGTTTTGCAATGTGAAAATCTTTTGCTATAAATGAATTACAGTGACCGTGAGTCGCGTAATCCGTTTACGTTTTTGAAAGGCCCTGCAAATGTAGTGATTATTCGCGGGCGTTTTGAAAGATTGTGTTGTCGTGCTAAACCGAAATGACTATAGGTCAGCCGGTTTATACGGAAGGTGTTTGAAAAATGTTATTTCAAAATTTGCAAAAAGAACTGTTCGTTGGTTTGTTTTTTTTTTTTTTGAAAATGTAAATGCAATGTTGTAAAGTGCCTATGTATGATGTATTTTGAAAGACAACTATAGTGAGGGTACTATAGCCTCGCATTTGAACGTATATGACACGGGTTTTTGGCTTTTGGGTAAGGTTCTCTCCGGTCATTCCCGCAACGTTTGTGTAGGGTTATCCGCAAGATTGCACACGTTTGAGTGTGAATTCAATACGGGGCTTAGAGCGTCCGAGTTTGACTGTTACGATCGTTTGTACGGATGTCGTACTTGTAATCGTGGAGGGGTGAGAGATCGACGTGTCCAGAGTAATCTTTCTTAAGAAGCAAGCGTTTACTAGGGGCCGTCCTTCGAGGGGTGTGGTAATGAATCAGGAGGATTCGACTCAAATGGTTGCATGTGCTCAAAAATCGAATTTAAAGCAGTTTTCAAGTTTTCAAGTTTCACCTCTTTATGTTTTTAAAATTAGAAGAAAAAGCTAATTTTCTTTAAAAAAAAAATTAAATAAAGAAAATAAAAAATATTAAATAAAAAAACGTGCTCGCCCTCGCAAGTTTGGGGCCGAATGCACGACGCGGGAAATAATGTAAAAGAGCGGCGCGTAAATAGCGCGCTCTGTGGTTGCTCGATTTGCTATTGGGCATGTCATTGCGTAATTTGTTTAAAGCATTTTGAAGAAATATTGAAAAATCATTTAAAAACCGTTTTCGGAGTCGCCACCAAATTATGAGGGAATTTGGACCCGTTCAGCGCGTCTTGGACTCGAAGACGCGAATCTTAGAGTTCAAGGTGCGTCGATACCTATCCGTCTGAGGCAATTGTGAAACAAGAGCGGATTCGGGATGAGGGTACTCTCCGAAAGTTTGTCAAAATGCGTTATGAAAAACTGTAATCGAAAAGCCTACGTAAAAGTAGCCATTACTAGCTTGAAAACAGTGTATAATTCGATGTTTGAGCAAATGCAAACCGCTACGTACAAGTGCGATATGTGACTCGATAAATATGCGTAAAAGCAAATGCATACGTCAAATTTATGACGGGTTGCTATAGGAAATGTGAACAAAACGATAATTCATTGTTTGAATTATCATTAAATGCTATTTTTCGACTCATGTGTGTGTAAAAATTTGTTAAAAACCCTCAGTTTTGCATGCTTTAAGACTAATGAAGACGGTACATGTTTCGTCGAAATCATGTTTAGTCGTTTAATGCGTAAATGAGAATTTGCTTAAGTGTAAAAGTAGTGTTCATTTGTAAGTGATTTGGGTCGTTGCTTATGCGATATTGGCGAGGTTTAAGACGGATTAGAAATCCGAATCACTACAACCGTATTACGAATACAGGTTCACAATGCCAATACCGGGTCGGGTTAGGAACCCGTATGACCGAGTCATGTGTGAAGGTGTAGATAGAGAAGAGAGTGATGATAATTCATGGTTGAAATGAATCGAATGAGGGGTGTATATATAGGGATTTCGAGCTGCCAAAATGCCAGGACAAAGAGAAAATCGCCTGTTAACTGGCAATTTTTAGGAAAATCGCCTGTTAACAGGCGATTTTTGGGGGCTTTTTCCTGCTGTTTGTTTGGCTGTGCGTAAGCGCTTACGTTAGTGTATCATGATGATGTTTGTGTAGGCTGCAAGTTTTTGGTCGGGGATCAATTTGGCTATGACGTAATTCGGGCTCGGTTTCGTGTTTCATGCTTTGTTTGGGTATCGGGCCGAAAATGTTTTTGTCTTATATTGAATTGTTTTTGTGAAACATGTTTAGACGTGAGCTCGGCTTAAGCGTCTTACGCCTCGGGAGGCGTGCTCGGGTGTATTTGTGGGCCTTTTCGAGTCTCGGGCCGAAAAGTGTTTTTGTTTTGAATTGATTTGTTTTTGTGAGACGTGTTTAGACGTGAGCTCGGTTTGAGCGTCTGACGCCTCGGGAGGCGTGCTCGGGTGTTTTTGCGAGCTTTTTCGTGTGGAAAAAAGCTTGTTTTTGTGTTGGGTCGGCTTAAATAAAAGGACTAAACGAATACTCATTTTACACGACATGCAAATAAATCATTTATGCATTAAACGACTTAAAATGTTTTCGACAAAAAGTACCGTTTTGACATTACGTTAAAAACATGCTTTTTGTGAAAAGTCCATTTCATCATACAGTTTGTGTTTGAGGGGTACGGATACGGGTATCTACACTCGCTCGCATTTCACTCATCATAGCGGTCATAGCATCCATCTTAGCCGTAAGCAATGCCACCGCATCGACATCATGCTTACCTCCACCCCTAGGAATATTCCTAGCACTTCCATATTGCGCATTATGAATCGCCATGGCCTCGATCGTGTCATGTGCCTCATCAACGACTATATTGTCAAACCGACCATTCGCCACGGAGTCAAGCACTTGGCGTGACTCATTGTAGAGACCGTTGTAGAATTGCATGACGATGAACCATTTGTCCATACCATGGTGTGGGCATTGGCGTTGCAAGTCTTTGTACCTTTCCCAAGCATTGAACAAACTCTCATCACCCCTTTGGCTGAAGCTAGTGATTTGGCTCCTAAGCATGGCGGTTTTCTAGGGTGGGAAGTACTTTTGGTAAAAGGCTAAGACTAGGGAGTTCCAATCAACAATGGCAAGCGCTACCCGGTTTAAGGAGTTCAACCACAACTTAGCTTTTGTCCCGGAGTGAGAACGGAAAAAACATCTCTCTAATTTGATCTTGGGTGACTCCAGTTTGTTTTATTGTGGAGCAATAGTCACAAAAGTTTTGGATGTGGAGATTTGGGTCCTCACCGGGGTTCCCTCCAAATTGGCGACGCTCAATGAGATTTATGAAAGCGGGTTTTGTAACAACCTGGTTTTTTTCGTGACTTTAATTAAACTAAGGCGGAAAATTAATTAAGTCTAAATATTACAAACCAGCTGTTATCGTCTTACAAACTCAGTATACATAATACGAGTTTAGAGATAAAAACAGAGTATTCAGATTACAATTCTCTCCAAAACAACGGAGTACAAAACAAGGTAAACCATCCCCAGCATTTGATAACATAAGTCCTCGGGGTACCTGCATTTGATCTTATAATTAGTGTTTTCTCCCCCACACATACTAAGCAACAACAAATAGTTCATGTAGTATAGCAACTCTAAACATATGCGATATACATAATAAATAAATAAAACAAATAGCAAGCAGGCAAGCAAAACACGTAAGGAAATCATGATGGTTCAAACACGAGCATACATCCAATCACATAACGTACAACACTCATAAATAATCATTCTCAATAAGTAGTATTTCGACACTCAGGAAACCAAGTCATTCAGACAATAATCAATCAAACAAGGAAATGCATACATCATACGTTGACTAATGAGTCTTCGTTAGTAAGGCGGAAGCATGCAGACATAATCCGCGCAGTAGCAGTCAGGGCCGTCAAAGCGGACGTGTCTGAATATGCTAACGATACCTAAGGTAATAAGGACGATTCAATCCCTTGTCTAATGTATGCATACACTACCTATCGAGGATCATACGTATTCGCTATTCAAAAGGTATCACCGACGAAAAAGTTCGACTATCACCAGAGACGGGTACCCCCGGATGGGGCTGGCGTTTCCAATTACTATACTATGGGCCCACGGAAGTATCAAGTATGCCCCATCCCTGAGGTTGATACCACGTGTCAAATAGCAATCTTAAGATCGTTAAATAGCCTTGGGCAACTCTGGGAGGGAGCCCAAGTCCCCATAGACAGCTACCTCCTTAACTTCGAATTTCAAGAGTCGCAACATGGCGAACAATCCTAGTATTTTATTCAAGTAGCTTGTTTTCTCAAATTCTTATTTTCTCGTTCAAATGTAACAAAATGACAATTCTGTAACTTAATTATATCGTCGAACTTTGTATAATGAAATTTTAGTTCTAGCAGTTCTTCAGGTAAACAGAACACATAGAAAAACTTAATTAATTATTTTGGGTCCGTTCGTAAATTTCAAATATTTTCACTATTCATTATTTTACTATTCATCGTATTTACTATTCATCGTATTTACTATTCCTCGTATTTTTATACGTATTCGTATTTTCGTATTTCGTATTTGTACGTATTTTTATACTTCATATTTATACGTATTTTTATACGTATGCGTATTCTTATACTTCGTATTTATACGTATTTTTATACGTACATGTATTCTTATACTTAGTATCTTTTTCTTTACTTAGTATTTATTATTGTATTTTCTTTATACGTAGTATTTCTTTATACTCTACACAAATTTTTATACTTAGGATATTTTTAGATATAAAACTAAGCTTTTTATTTACTAAGTATAAAATTCTAGTTTCAAAGTCGTTAAGTTCGTTTTGTACTTAGTGATTTTAAATAATAATTCGGAAGTAAAACTCGATATAATTTTAAGTATAAAATTCTAGTTTCAAAGTTGTTAAGTTCATTTTGTACTTAGTGATTTTAAATAATATTTCAAAAGTAAAACTCGGTTAAATTTAGTCATATACTTAACTAACATTTTAGCGGTTTCCATTTTTAGCGAGGTCGTCGTAGTTCATTTTAGATAGTCCGTATGTCCATATCCAAATTTAAGCAAAGGTAGTAACACTCGAATTTATTCATTTTAAAACATGTAACGTTTATTTTAATCGGTTTCGTTGATTCTTTTTATTAACAATTCATTATACAATCTAATATAATCCTAAATACAAATCAAATTTAGTGACTAAGTTACAAATTCATTTTGACCAAAATTGACCCCAAAATAAGGGAAATGTCGTAGCCCCCTTGTACACTACTCTATTTATTTTTTTTTTGTTTCTATTAATAATTCAGTACATTAACCATTTAATTACTTAAGTGATAAAAATAAAAAGTGACAAGATTATTTTAGGTCAATTTTTAGCCCAAAAACCGTGGCCTCCTATGTACTTAGCTTTTTATTTTTGTTTTCTAATTTATCGGTTTTCGACTTAAGGTTTTTATATACTAATTACCTAAATTATACTAAAGTGACTTAACTAGTTTACGATTATCACTAAATATTTTATTTCATTTATGAATAGTATTTTTACTCACTTTAAATTTTTAACTTTTTCATTATCAAGATTTAGCTTATTTAACTTATAAAATTAGTATGGTATTTATTCACTAGTGGATTAAAACAACATTTAAGTAAAACTTTTTAAAAATTATGAATCAAACTAGTTACATAAATGAAGAACACTTGAATATGTGAAGAACTCTAATATTTTTCATATGAACATTAATTAGTCAAATTTTTATATGTTTATATAATTTCCTCAAATTTTTCCTACAAGTCTAATTTATCTAAACTAATCATAATATGTTATTTAGAAAAGTTAAAACTAAAAATTGGTCCATTTTATTTAAGTAAACCGTGTATATATATATATATATATATATATATGTGTTCAAAATTTTATTTTTGATTTTTATACTTCTAATTCAACAACTAACTTACTTTATATCATTTATGTATTTAACATATGTGAAAATCATATACAAACATTAACACACAAAAGTAAAATCATTTCAAACACAAGAATAACAACAATAGTTCAAGAACACACATGTTTTTAAAACATTTAAATTTCACCACAATTTCATTTTAAGTCCTAAACATAAACTAATTATATTTTCATATACATCTTATTCATAGTATTTTAAGCATGCAATTAACAAAAATTAAAACGAAAAATTAAACCAAAAATAAGGGATATGCCGTGTGGTTTTCATGTGTTACACAAATGTTATTTTTCGATTTTTGTCTTCTAATTTAAAATATAATGCTAGGTGATCATAAACACAACACATATAACACATAACATTTATAGCATGCGATTTACAAAATTTAAACTAGTGTGCGGGGGCACCTTAATTAGGTTATGAGCGAATTAGTTTAGCAGTTGTCGGGATCCACTATATGGTCAAATTGGCTCAAGTCGATGCCTCCACCTTGCTCCTCGTCTTTGGTTAAGATTTGTACATAAAAATGAAATAAGCAAGTTAGTAAATTTTTTTTAGCTAGCTAAACTATATTAACAAAATTTAACTGTAGTATTGTTTTTAGTTTTAGGTGATGTTTAAATTTTAAGTGATTTTGATTTATGTTCTTAATTAATTACAAGTTTAAAGAGGTAGTGATTAATAAATATAAATGGTAGAGAAGCATCTTAAGAGCTTGGGTGAATTAAGGACAAGAAAATAAATGATTTAGGAAGAAAAGTGTAAGGAAGAAGATGAAGATCATGGTGTTCTTGAGGTTGTAGATGTAGATATGCTTACTTGTTCTTGAGTAGTCTTTTTATTTGAGAGAAAAGAGTTAGAAGTTTTTAATGTGTTTGTGAGTAATGAAAGTTGTTGTAGTAGAAAATGTATACTAGTAACTTGTAGTATGCTTGTATGTATTTATTTTGTATTAATAATGTATAATCTTTAAATAAAATAAGCTAGAATGTGATGATGAAATAATGTAGGAGTGTAAGTGATTTAGATGGTTGAGTAAAGTAGAGAAATGGAAGAGGATAAGCAAGGACCAAGAGGTCCAAAATCTCGGCCAAAAACAAGGCTCAAGTGGCTCGATTTTCGTTTTTGAAATTTTCGACTTGCGCGCACGCGAAAAGTCTCGAAATGAAATATATAGTCTTAAAATATTGTTTAGAAGTAAGATCGAAAATAAAAATTAAAATAAAACTCAAAACGAAATCAAAACAAAACTTGGGTATTAGTTTCTTCGCAACTTTAAATAAAAATCTTATTCGATCGAAATACTTATTTTTTTTCGTTGAATGTTATTGATTTAAATAATTACACTCAAACGTCAAAAATTTTATCAGTTTAGGCTTAGTGTAACTCATTATTTCGATTTTTAGTGAAAGTGTTAGTTAAATCAAATTGAAATAGTAAATTGATATTAATATAATATGTTTTGTTAGTAATAACTAAAATGATTAGGCTTTAACTAATTTTGTTTGATTTGGATTATGAGTAAGTATATTTGAAAAAGGAATTAGGTGATTTAATCACCTTAAGTGGCTCGGCCATTTTGGTCAACATTGACCTCGATTTGCGTGCCAAAAATTTGTCGTTGAGAAATTTGTCGTCGATTCTTCATTTGATTTATCGAGTTCGAATATGTAAAAATAAAGTTCAAATTCGAAGTATATCAAAATGGTTTTAGTTTAGGTGCGAGAAAAATTTTAGTGTATGGTTTTAGGAAAATAATTGAGCGAGATTGTTTAATTATTGATTTCCTAATTATGATTAGTTTAAATTAACACGGGGTGTTACAATCCTCCCCACTTAAAGAAGTTTCGTCCCCGAAACTTAAAGTTTAACTAGGTTGCTAAGGTTACCTGTGCTAAACAGCTCCGGGTATTTTTCCTTCATCGACGCCTCGGTCTCCCACATTGCTTGTTCAGTCTTCTGTCCCCTCCAGAGAACCTTGACTAAAGGTATCGACTTGCGTCGTAAGAATTTGGTCTCTCTGGCGAGAGTTTCTACTGGTTTCTCAGAGTAGAGCATGTTAGGCTCGATGGCGATCACATCGAGCGTACCAATGTGACTAGGGTCGCTTCTGTATCTCCTGAGCTGAGATACGTGAAATACATCGTGTACCTTGGATAAGTTTGGCGGTAAGGCGAGTCGGTATGCCAATTCGCCAATTCGTTCAAGTATTTCGTAGGGTCCGATGTACTTTGGACTAAGCTTCCCCTTTAGTCCGAAACGTCTCACTCCTTTCATGGGTGATACTTTCAAGAAGACCTTATCTCCACTGTTGAACTCAATAGGTCGGCGGTGTTCGTTTGCATATTTCTTCTGTCGATCTTGAGCTGCTTGTAGTCGTTCTCGAATAATCTTTATGTGTTCAATCTAATCCTGTATAGCCTGGGGTCCAGTACCCACATTGTCACTAGCGTCGTCCCAACAAACAGGACTGCGACATTTTCTCCCATAAAGTGCTTCAAAAGGAGCACACCCCAGACTAGCGTGATGACTATTGTTGTATGAGAATTCAACGAGAGGTAAGCTCTTTTCCCAGTTCACGTTGAATTCCATCGTGCACGCCCTTAACATGTCTTCCAGTGTCTGGATAGTTCGCTCTGTCTGACCGTCAGTTGCTGGATGGAAAGCCGTACTCATCTTCAATTTACTACCCAAAGCCTCTTGTAATTTCTTCCAAAAATGCGATGTAAACCTTGCGTCCCTGTCTGATATGATGTCAAGGGGGACGCCATGTAGTCGTATTACTTCTTTCTCGTAAGCTTTGGCTAGTTCCTCCAATCCCCACGTCTCCTTAATCGGAACAAAATGGGCCGCTTTAGTTAGGCGGTCCACAATAACCCATACCGCATCCTTGCCGCTTGATGTCCTCGGTAACCCCATGATAAAATCCATCGATATGGAATCCCACTTTCCTTGGGGAATTTCCAAAGGTTGGAGCAGTCCTCCTGGCCTCTGGTGTTCAAATTTTACTTTCTGGCAAATCATACATCTTGCCACGTACTCGGCGATCTCTGCCTTCATCCTTATCCACCAGAAATGCAATTTCAGGTCTTTGTACATTTTATCTGAGCCAGGATGTACTGAGTAGCGGGTGCTATGTGCTTCATCAAGGATCTTGCGTTTCAAATCTTCATTGTTAGGTATGCACCATCTACCATTGAAGCGTAGACTTCCGTCAGTGTAAATCTCAAACCCTTCTGTTCCTTCTGATGGAATCTTTTCTCTAATTTCTAACAGAGCCGGGTCTTCCCACTGTAGTGCCCGAATGTCATGAAATAATTCTGGTTCGACCACCATTGCATTTAGATCAGCGTCATCCGATTGTACTAGATCTAAGCTCAGTCTCTTCAGATCCTGGACGATGTCTGAGGGAATTTCCCAAATGTTGTTCAGAGTATGTATTGTCTTACGACTCAGTGCGTCAGCAACCACATTAGCCTTTCCCTCGTGGTATAATAACTCGATCTTGTAATCCTTGATTAGTTCTAACCATCTTCGCTGTCTCATGTTCAATTCCCTCTGGGTAAAGATGTACTTTAAGCTCTTGTGGTCGGTGTAGAATTTGATGCTGACCCCATAGAGATAATGACGCCAAATCTTCAGTGCAAACACGACCGCAGCAAGTTCTAGGTCGTGAGTTGGGTAATTCCTTTCATGCACTTTAAGTTGTCTGGATGCGTACGCTATTACCTTCCCTTGTTGCATCAGAACGCAACCCAAACCGTTCAATGACGCGTCACTGTACACCTCATATTCATCCCCATCTGTTGGCAAGGTTAAAACTGGTGCCGTAGTAAGCCTTGTCTTTAGTTCTTGGAACGCTTTTTCACAATCGTCGCTCCATAAGAACTTTGATTCCTTTTGTAGCAGTTTAGTCATCGGGCGGGCTATTTTTGAGAAGTCGGGAACAAATCTTCTATAATAGCCAGCCAATCCTAGGAAACTTCTGACTTCGGATCGCTTTTGGTGCTACCCATTCCTCGACAAATTTCAATCTTTCTTTGGATCCACCATTACACCTTCCTTGGAGATTACGTGGCCTAGGAACGCCACTTGGTCTAGCCAAAATTCACACTTTGAAAATTTAGCATACCATTTATGATCTCTCAAGATGCTCAGAATAATGTGTAGGTGTTCCGCGTGTTCCTCATTATTCTTGGAGTAGATCAGGATGTCGTCAATGAACACGACAACACAGATGTCGAGGTATTCGTGAAAAGTTCTGTTCATTTGATCCATGAACACTGCTGGAGCGTTGGTAAGGCCGAACGGCATTACTTTGAACTCGTAATGTCCGTACCTTGATCTGAAAGCAGTCTTCTGTATATCCTCTTTGCGGACCGCAATCTGATGGTATCCTGACCTTAGGTCAATCTTGGAGAAAACTCCCGCTCCTTTGAGTTGGTCAAAGAGATCGTCTACCTAGGCAGAGGATAACGATTCTTGATCGTCACTTTGTTCAGTTCCCTGTAATCAATGCAGAGTCTCAAACTCCCATCCTTCTTCTTTACGAAGAGTACCGGTGCACCCCAAGGTGAAACACTCGGTCTTATAAACCCTAACTCAATCATCTCTTCCAACTGTTTCTTGAGTTCTTGGAGTTCGACAGGTGCCATCCTGTATGGTGCCTTTGATATGGGTGACGTGCCAGGTATGAGGTCGATAGAGAATTCGACATCTCGTGCAGGAGGCATACCTGGTAATGCATCCGGGAATACATCAGGGTATTCGTTCACGATCGGCATGTCCTCGATGCGTAAGTCGTCCTCGACTTTGTTAATGCTGCAAAAATACACCTGGTGTCCCTTTCTCTCCATACTCTGTAGTTTCATTACCGACACTAGTTTCACTCCCCTTTTCCTCTTCAAACTCTGATAAGATACCTCCTTTCCTTGATTAGTCTTCAGTGTAATCTTCTGATCATGGCATTTGAACGTTGCGTTATGACGAGCTAGCCAATTCATTCCCAGAATTACATCGAACTCGGGAAGATCAAACAACACTAGGTCTGACAGAAAATCTTTGTTGTGAATTGAAATTTTTACATTATTGTATTTTGAAGAACAAGGAATGTTTTTACCATCTGGTAGTGATATGTTTGTTCTGATTTGTGCAGGGTTTGTGAGTTTGGATTGTTTGATAAATTTTGAGGATATAAAAGATAGGGAAGCTCCTGTATCAAATAAAATAAAAGCAGGTACAGAGTTAACCAGGAAATTACCAGTGATGACGTCGACATCGATAATGTCCTCAGCAGTCTCTTCGGACTCGGTCAGGACATACACACGTCCTTGAACCCTAACAGCTGGCGGTGGTCCCGCATTTGCTTTGGCAGCAGTGCCGCTCTTTGGGCATTCATTCGACTTGTGTCCCACTACCTTACAGAAGTAGCACACTACCGGTTCCCCGTTGCAACGCTTCCCCGGGTGGTTCGGCTGACGGCAAAAACGGCATTGATTTGCTTGAAGAGCCGGAGCTCCGGGAAGTGGTTGGTTATTCCTTGCGACGTATGCGGTAGAGTTTCGATTGGGGTATTGGGTCCTGCCCTGATTCCTGTTACGATTGTCTTGATTCTGATAACCGGGGCGGCCGAACATTGGTTTGTGGATAAAGCTAGCACTCGCCACAGGAGGCGTAAAGGTTTTCTTCTTCTTTTTCTCTTCCGCTTCTCCTTTTTGGATGGAGGCCCAGATACTCGTTGCCTTTTCGTAGGCCTCCGCAAAGTTCTTGCAGTTGAACCCGCTCATGTTTATCCTCAGACTGTTGGCCATGCCCCTTACGTAACGAGTGGCGAGCTCCTCCTCGTTAGTTATTATTCTAGGAGCGAACTTGGACAGCTCCTGATATTTCTCGGTGTATGCCTGCAGCGACATATCACCTTGGTTCAGATTCCTAAATTCCTCTTCCTTTTCCCATCTCAATGCTTCCCCAAAGTACTTGTTCTCTAACAGGGTCTTGAACTCGGTCCAGTTATAGATCCTCAAGGGAAAGGTGGATTTGATCAAACGCCACCAACTATTGGCTTCCCCTTTCAGGTAATATGCCACTACGTTCACCCTCTCATTAGCCGGAGTCTTGCTAAGTTCTAGCAGCTTCTCCATCTCTTCAATCCACTCTGTCAAGACTGTGGGGTTGACAGAAACCGAGTATGTCTGAGGTCTATGTTTCGAGAACCTCTCAAATGCAGACTGATTGTTTCCGCCTCCCTGATGTTGGTGCATATTCTGAGCAATCTTTGTGATTGCATCTTCGAATCCCTTTCTCCTTGCCTCTTCCTCGATAAATTGTTGGTCGAGGTCATCGTTGGGGACAAAGTTTGCAGCCATTCTGAAAAATATTAAACCGTATGAATATTGAGTAGTTCCAAGCTAGACACATTATAAGATGCAAGGTAAAAGGCATTTCATTGATAATGTAAAAGGGTTTACATCAAAACGTTACAAAGCTTCCTAGTACATTCTCTATGAAATGAACTACGATGAAAATTTAAATACATAGTTCAACAAAGTAACATAAAGTTCAGATGCATTCTCATGTGATAAGAAATTTGATCGAGAATGACAAAAAGGTTGGTCGTCGGTACTTATGCAAAGTGCGAATAGCGGTGCTCCTCTTCTGAGAAGTTGTACTTATACTTGATAGCATAAGTTGCGTCACTCAAGCCGAGCTTGAAGTCCTCCCAACTGAGGTAGTAGTCGCCCTCGCAAATAGCTGGGGATCTCAGTCGGATCCACCAGGCTTTAGCCTCTCCGTCAAGGCAACCAAGAAACAAGAAGGTTTTCCATTCCTCTGGAACAGAGTGTTTCTGGAATCTCGCGTTCATGTTTCTGGTCCATGTATACAAGGTATCTCCAACTCCCTCGAAGGTCTCGGGGTTGTCGGTCATAAATGCCCAGATCACATCGTTCTTTGAGGACCCACGGCGGAGATGGTCAGGAACTCGATGTTCCATATACAGGGTCTTGAGTGCCCTGGTCTTCCAGTCGATATCCGAATCCCTCGAGTCATTCGACCTCTTCCACGATTTCATTTGTTGACGTCGCGCGTATGCCTCGATGGCTTTCTTGCGGGCTTTCTCTTTTGGTGTCCACTCAGAGTACCTCTTGCCGCACGGTAGTCTCATCTGAAAGCAAAAGGGGAGGTATTTCAAGTGAGAATTGGAACTTTCAAAATGTGCTTAAGGAATTTAAGAAGATGCAAAAAGCAAAGCACACTAGGTTGGATCATAACGTCTCCATATATACATATATATATATGGGTAATATAACATTCAAAGAAATATAATACATAAGTTAATACAACGTTACATCCGAGAATAAAACCTTTAGCCGTTAGGAAAAAGTGACGACATTAAGGTCGTTCTTAAGATAGTTACGAGTCGGTTACATGTTTATTACAATTTGGAGTCAAAAGACCCTAAATGTGGTTAGCAACCCTGAAGAGTCTCCCGGTCAGGAGATCCCTTCCCCAGATGGGAAGCATGGCGTCTGGCAGTGTGGGATAATCACGTTCATACTCTTGATTCATCAAGTTCTCGAGTAGTACATCGTACTCCATCCTTGCGGGTGGTTCCATCACCCTCTGGAGTGGGTCTGGGTGGTACATGCGGTCCATGTACAGCTCGTAATCAAGAAGAAGTTGCCAACCTCGTGGTGACCAAAACTCATCGTATGGATGAAAGCTCTCGATCAGAGTCAAACTGATGCCAATGCTCCTCGTGTGGTAGATCCGGCTCGTCGTGATCCCATGAGTTTCCACGTGTTGCTCAATGATGAGGGACTGGCGATGTATATAACTTCCTAGTGGCATCATCGGTGGACGCCTCGGTGCGTAGCAACGGAAAGAGTGGAAAGATGACATCCTAAGGGCCTTTGTCAGACTAAAGTTAGCCATAGAGCAAATAGCAAGTAAAAGAATTATAATAATTCAAGACGCTAACTCTCGTCTAACTAGTTTATTATTATTAGGTCGGTCCTTAAGATTCTACCCTTTCTCACATTTTAAACTGATCTAAGTTATTATTTTAGCGGTCTAGAGATTTCTAATTTATTATTTAATCCTATTAGTCTATGCCTGACATATATATTAATATGTATGTCTGGCCCAGGTGTCGTCTTCCTAGATGAGATAACCTTAAGTTATTCACGGTCGCAAGACAGCTCTGATACCAACTGTAACAACCTGGTTTTTTTCGTGACTTTAATTAAACTAAGGCGGAAAATTAATTAAGTCTAAATATTACAAACCAGCTGTTATCGTCTTACAAACTCAGTATACATAATACGAGTTTAGAGATAAAAACAGAGTATTCAGATTACAATTCTCTCCAAAACAACGGAGTACAAAACAAGGTAAACCATCCCCAGCATTTGATAACATAAGTCCCTGGTATTTTTGCATTTGATCTTATAATTAGTGTTTTCTCCCCCACACATACTAAGCAACAACAAATAGTTCATGTAGTATAGCAACTCTAAACATATGCGATATACATAATAAATAAATAAAACAAATAGCAAGCAGGCAAGCAAAACACGTAAGGAAATCATGATGGTTCAAACACGAGCATACATCCAATCACATAACGTACAACACTCATAAATAATCATTCTCAATAAGTAGTATTTCGACACTCAGGAAACCAAGTCATTCAGACAATAATCAATCAAACAAGGAAATGCATTCATCATACGTTGACTAATGAGTCTTCGTTAGTAAGGCGGAAGCATGCAGACATTAATCCGCGCAGTAGCAGTCAGGGCCGTCAAAAGCGGACGTGTCTGAATATGCTAAAGATACCTAAGGTAATAAGGACGATTCAATCCCTTGTCTAATGTATGCATACACTACCTATCGAGGATCATACGTATTCGCTATTCAAAAGGTATCACCGACGAAAAAGTTCGACTATCACCAGAGACGGGTACCCCCGGATGGGGCTGGCGTTTCCAATTACTGTACTATGGGCCCACGGAAGTATCAAGTATGCCCCATCGCTGAGGTTGATACCACGTGTCAAATAGCAATCTTAAGATCGTTAAATAGCCTTGGGCAGCTCTGGGAGGGAGCCCAAGTCCCAATAGACAGCTACCTCGTTAACTTCGAATTTCAAGAGTCGCAACATGGCGAACAATCCTAGTATTTTATTAAGTAGCTTGTTTTCTCAAATTCTTATTTTCTCGTTCAAATGTAACAAAATGACAATTCTGTAACTTAATTATATCGTCGAACTTTGTATAATGAAATTTTAGTTCTAGCAGTTCTTCAGGTAAACAGAACACATAGAAAAACTTAATTAATTATTTTGGGTCCGTTCGTAAATTTCAAATATTTTCACTATTCATTATTTTACTATTCATCGTATTTACTATTCATCGTATTTACTATTCATCGTATTTACTATTCCTCGTATTTTTATACGTATTCGTATTTTCGTATTTCGTATTTGTACGTATTTTTATACTTCATATTTATACGTATTTTTATACGTATGCGTATTCTTATACTTCGTATTTATACGTATTTTTATACGTACATGTATTCTTATACTTAGTATCTTTTTCTATACTTAGTATTTATTATTGTATTTTCTTTATACTTAGTATTTCTTTATACTCTACACAAATTTTATACTTAGGACATTTTTAGATATAAAACTAAGCTTTTTATTTACTAAGTATAAAATTCTAGTTTCAAAGTCGTTAAGTTCGTTTTGTACTTAGTGATTTTAAATAACAATTCGGAAGTAAAACTCGATATAATTTTAAGTATAAAATTCTAGTTTCAAAGTTGTTAAGTTCATTTTGTACTTAGTGATTTTAAATAATATTTCAAAAGTAAAACTCGGTTAAATTTAGTCATATACTTAACTAACATTTTAGCGGTTTCCATTTTTAGCGAAGTCGTCGTAGTTCATTTTAGATAGTCCGTATGTCCATATCCAAATTTAAGCAAAGGTAGTAACACTCGAATTTATTCATTTTAAAACATGTAACGTTTATTTTAATCGGTTTCGTTGATTCTTTTTATTAACAATTCATTATACAATCTAATATAATCCTAAATACAAATCAAATTTAGTGACTAAGTTACAAATTCATTTTGACCAAAATTGACCCCAAAATAAGGGAAATGCCGTAGCCCCCTTGTACACTACTGTGGATACCCAAATCCGTACCCTCCCAAACAAAACCCTGTGATGTAACACGGACTTTTATTACGCATGCTTTAACGTTGACTTAAACGGTTCTAACTAATGTCGAATTCATTTTGAGTCGTTTTAAATGTTAAAATGATTTAGGTCGCTTCACATCACACTTAAATAAACGTTCATTTTGTCCATTTGGAGTCTAGCTAGGTCCTTGTCCTGCTTCATTTGGCATGAGCTTCGCATTTGCACTACAATTAGCCCTTTTACATTAACAAGGTCTAATTCAGCATTCCTAAATTCCTAAATTTAGGCCCGGTGGCTAAATCTTCCCTTTAGCCCCCTCTTACACAAAATACGGCTTCACGTCTTACCTTATTTCACAAAAACTATGCAAATACACCCTTTTCATTTTTACGGGTCTCGGGCCCGAAACCGAGCCCAAACCCAGCTTTTGGCCCGCACTCCAAAGCCCTAAACATCAAAATATCTCAGAAATATCCTAGCCTTTTCCTTGACGTGCAAGCAAGGATTATCCCGTAATCTTTCTAAGATATAATCAAACCGGAACTAGGAAACTACGCTAAAAACCACACCTTCAAACCGCATAAGCTTATGCGGTTTGGGTGGGCAACCGCATAAGCCTATGCGGTTTGCCCTGGCAACCGCATAAAGCTATGCGGTTTCCTGGCTTGTTTTTATCCCCGGATTTCCTAATTTCTCCGAGGTTTTTAGTATATATACTCCCCTATACCAGACCTCGGAACATAACTTTTCTCATCAGATTTTACATCTAACATAACTTTTTCACCCAGAAATTACATCATACACACTTCAACATTCAAAAAAGCCTCAAGCACTCAAATCCTTGAGTTCAACACACCATCCCGTGTTGAATTCATCCTCCTTTTAAGTTCAAGAAGCGAAGCTCTGCCCAGATCTGAAGCGTCAGGACAAGGTAGGTACCGATCCACTTGAATCAAAGCTTTTTCTTATTTTCTATGGACTAACAAAGGGGACTACACTTTAGCGCCCCCCCCCCCCCCGGCTTTGGCACCCAGCGCGCTTGCACTCCAAGTGTTCTATTTACTTCGGGTACACTCCATATCCGATGACATGCCAAAGTCGCATAAGCAACTGACCCTTATAAAATAAACCAATGGACAATTGAACTTTATTTTATTTGCATGCATCTTGCACCTTCTTATTTTGCATTAAATCAACTTGAACAATGAATTTGACCTTTAACTGAACCGTATTCGTTAACAAGTTAAACATGCTAAACTGAGGGTTTTAATCAATCTTTTTGCATCTTCATCTGCATTCTTTTACAAACTTATCGCACTTGTACGTAGCGATAACATTAGCTCAAATATCATCTTACAAGGATTGTTCTAGGTCAGTAGAGGCTATTTTTACATAGGCTTTTCTAAAAGGTTTTCATAAATCATTATTTGAATTAACTCTTTTTCTAAAGTACCTCACTTTGAATCCAACTGGTTTCACAACCTTAGATCTAGGGGTGTCGGCGTGCTCCAAAATCTAGGACATATTTTTAACTTAGAACATGGTAGCGGGTTCCTAATTTCATGATAATTAGGTGGCGACTCCATGTGATTCTTAAAGGTTTTTCAAATTTAATAATCTTTTTAACTTTAAAATCCGCCCTTAAGCAAGGCACGAGTTGGGTCCCTCGACGCGGTTCCCGGGTTCCACAGTTTGGCGACTCCGCTGGGGATATTTTATTTTTAAAACTTAAAACTAGCTTTTTCTTTTTAAAAATAAAGAGGTGAAACTTGAAAGCCTTGAACAATCCGAGTATACATACTTGAGCTCTGCACATTCGTTTAGAGTCCATTCCTTTTGGAATCTAGGCACCCTTTGCACCCTCGAGAGGTGGTTCCCACATGCAGGCTTGTCCACTCGATAAAGCACATGCCGGACTAACTTTCCTCTCGCCCCTCCACGGCTTGCCGTAAACGGCTATCTCGACCGCCCCAGTGCTCTCTTCAGAAAACCTATCGCCCCGGCGTAAGGAAATGAAGGGGTTAAGTATCTGCCAAAGCGTACTCGAGGTAGTTGGAGGTGTACCCGACTGACTCATTTTCACCCTTTTTGAGTCATATGTACAAGTTCGAGGCTATGCACTCCATGGTCTTTTTCAAAATAAGCATTTGCATTCATATCTTCGAAAACTCGCTTAAAACGTTTCAATGATAAATGAACCTAACATCTAACAAACTAACACTTTTCAAACAAAACTATCGCGAATTTTTGAAACAAGCTTTCTTGAAATTCTCCCTTTTCACTAACAAGCAAAAACCCGAGCAAGGATTAAAACCCGAGCTCGTGGATTTCAATCCTTTAGGTCACACGGCCTAGACTCTGTTTTAACATCCTCGACTCGACTTGCTCGAGCCGAATCCTTCTTCTTTTACACATCCGAACTCGAGCTCACCTCGGCAAATCACCGATACTAGTTCGACGGATGCAAAACAAAATCTTTTAACATCGGGACGAGATGTGCGCACACATCCTCGTTTCAAAAGCTTCCTTTAGCTAAAACCTTTTCGAAAATCTCCTCTTTTCAAAACAAAAAAGGTCTTTCTAAACAAAGAAATGAGCTAAAATGAATGCCTAAAAATGGATGTGAGTCTAGTGGGTCGAGTCGTGTCACTAATATGCAAAGTGAAATGTAGGCCTCAGCTGGATACTCGCCGTACCAAACACAGTGTAATAATCCCCTACAAGAAACGAACCTACACCCGCAAAATGGCTGGCAACAACGAAGAAGTCAACGCACTCCGTGATCAAGTTGCAAAGCTGACCGCTGACCTTGAGGGCCTTTTGACACACCATACCGTCGAGGTGGAACGAATGGAACTCAAGATTAAGGAGGAAGCCGATAGGCGCGCTAAGAAACTCCAAGCTATGGAGGAGAGGCTCTACGTCTCGAGCACTTACTCTATCCACAAAGAGAATGAGAACGTGCCTACTAGCATTAAGGATGAGCTCCCAAACAAGCTCGCCCTTAGTGATCTTCCTATCTTCCAAGGACATGAGAGCCCGATCATTCACATCCGAGCTTTCAAGTCCCAAATGGCCATCAAAGGGGTCGACGCTAAGCATTGGCTAACTCTCTTCCCGCACTCTCTAGCAGCAGTGCCGAAGACATGGTTCTACTCACTAGACCCACAACGGGTCCCCACTTTTGAAGAACTCACAGTCGAGTTCGACCGACAGTATCGAGACAATGAAGACACTCAAGTCTCAATTCGCACCCTAGAAGTCCTATCTCAAAAGGACAATGAAGGCTTCACCGACTATCTTACCCGTTGGAAGAAGCTGAGCGCTCAAATCCCTAACCGTCCCCGCGAGGACGAACTCGTACCAAAGTTCATAAATAACCTGCGACCCGTGTATCAATTCTACATGAGGTACAGCAACATTCAGAACTTCAAAGAACTAACTAAGGTCGGCACTCAAATTGAAGATGACCTTAGGACCGGCACCATGGCTAAATACACCGGCCATGCTTATCAAGGGAGCTCCTCTAAGTTTTCCCGCACAGTCAAGAACGACGAAAATCGCACCGTCGGCAACCTCGATGATGACACCCTTGACGCCTTCGCAACTACCTTCTCGCCACCTCCTAAGGCCAAGAGAAACTTCGACCCTCTCTTTATGTCTTACTCCAAGGCATTCCAAAGGTTGGTCGAAAAGAACTACCTACAACCGATCGGGCCTACTAGCGAGCCGCCCGAAGACAAAAAGCCTAAATCTTGGAACCCCAATGCCTTTTGTGCATACCACCGAGGCAAGGGGCACGACACCGAGAACTGCTTTAGGCTAAAGAACGCTATCCAAGATCTCATTGATCAAGGAAAGCTCAGTAAACCGTCTCAACCTACCAAGCCTTCAAACAACGAAAACCCGCTCGGCAACCACGCCATCTTCGAAGGATCAATCCCTATACTTGATTGCTCTTACCTAATCACACCCTCCGACGACCAAATCAATGCTGTTTGGTCTACTGATGACGAAGACGACGAATACTGGCTACCCACTGACGAGGTGATAAGCCACATCAATCAACTTGCAAAAGACATCAATCACCTAAGGGCTCTACATCGCACCGCAGTCGAGCGTTTGGAACGTCGCGTCCAAAAAGAACTTAGCAACCCAGTCTCGCTCGACACCCTCGAAGCTTTTCGTCAGAAGGACAACGAAGGCTTCGTCAAACATCTTGCACAGTGGAGGAAACTACTTTCCCGAGTGCCGGATCACCCACACGAAGACGAACTCATATCCACTTTCCTCTTCAGCTGGCGACCCGCCTGGCGATACTACTTTCACTTCTACCACGCTTAGAACTTAGAACATCTCATCGAAATTGGCACTCGCATCGAAAAGGATCTCACATCTAGCTACGAGGATCCCGCCTACCGAAGTACTCTTCAACAAAGCACCTTTAGGGGACGAAAAATATACAACCCGCATGGCTCTACAAGGAACTTTGACAAGCTCTATATGCCTTACGCCGTAGCATTACAAAAACTAGTCGCAAAAGACTACCTCACACCAATTGGACCTATTAACGAGCCACCCATGAGAAAGAAATCAAAGTCATGGGACCCCAACGCCTTCTGTGCATACCATCGGGGCATGGGGCATAGCACTGAGAGTTGTCTCAAACTCAAACACGCCATCCAAGATCTCATCGATCAAGGAAGAATCAAGAAACCTCGAAGGAAAACCACACTTTCCTCCAGCAACGACACAATCTACATCACAACTCAAGCAACTCAAGCAGCTCAAGCAGCTCCTCCAGCGGCACAGAGGACGATAAAGAAGAAGAAGAAATTCTTTTAGATTCTAATACTCTTAGTGTCGGGTCATCTGTCGACCCATCTATCCTAGACTCTAGCTTTAGTATAGATTTCCTTTTTACAGAGGCTAGCTCCAAGCAATTTTCTGATTTGTCGAATAATTCTCTTCAAAATAATGAAACGAATAAATTTGCTTACGTCTTGTCTCAAGCTAAAACAAATAACAAAATAAATGAATCATTAAACAAATACATTGCAAACCTTTTCTCTCCAAAAACACAGGACCCTATCATCGAGGAAACCATAACCATAAACGTGGGAACCCCCAAAGAGCCAAGGGAACTACAATTAGGTGCCTCACTGGACGAAGACGAGCGCGCCCAATTCACACAACTCCTAACCGAATTCAAGGACGTATTCGCATGGTCGTACAAGGATATGCCCGGAATCGAACGAAGGATAGCCGAGCACCGCATCCCCATCAAACCCGATTACAAACCCATCAAGCAAAAGCTAAGGAGACTACACCCCGAATGGTCCCTTATGGTTAAGGAAGAAATCGAAAAACAACTGCAAGCCGGTTTCATCCAAGTCATCGAATATCCTGAATGGGTCTCAAACATGGTCCCAGTCTTGAAAAAGAATGGCAAAATTCGAGTATGCGTTGACTTTCGCGACTTGAACAAAGCTAGTCCCAAAGATGACTTTCCATTACCCCATGTGGACGTCCTAGTCGACAACACCGCCGATCACGCCCTCCTATCCTTCATGGACGGCTACGCAGGCTATAACCAAATCAAAATGTCACTCGAAGACATGGCAAAAACGGCCTTCATTACACCGTGGGGCACATACTGCTACACGGTCATGCCTTTCGGCCTAATCAATGCCGATGCTACATACCAACGCACCGCCACAACCCTTTTACATGACATGATGCACAAAGAAGTCGAAGTTTACGTCGACGATATGATCGTGAAGTCAAAGGAGAGAAGTGGTCACATCACTAACCTCCGCAAGTTCTTCACGCGCCTACGACAATACAAAATGCGCCTCAATCCCCAAAAATGTACTTTTGGAGTCAAGTCCGGTAAACTACTAGGACACGTAGTGAGCCAAAGAGGCATCGAGGTCGACCCCTCGAAAGTCAAAGCAATTCTCGAAATGCGACCCACGGAGAACCTCGACGAAATTCGAAGTTTCTTGGGCCAAATTCAATACATCTCACGCTTCATTAGCAAACTCACCATGATATGTGAACCAGTTTTCAAGAAACTCAAGAAAACCGACCATGTTGAATGGGACGAAGAATGTCAAAAAGCATTTGACAAGGTCAAGGAATTGCTAACTAACCCACCGGTTCTACGACCACCCCAAAAGGATTTACCACAATCCTTATACCTCACAACAACCCCTACCGCCATGGGCGCCATGCTCGCTCAAGAAATAAACGGCGAAGAACACGCAATCTACTACATTAGCAAGAAATTTCTCGACTACGAAACTCGATACTCACCCGTCGAGAAGAGCTGTCTAGCATTGGTATGGTCATCCAAAAAACTCCGTCACTATATGCTAGCACACCAAACGAAGGTCTACTCAAAAATGGACCCCATAAAGTACCTTTTCGAGAAACCTGTGCTTAACGGACGAATGGCCAGATGGACATTGCTCCTAGCCGAATTCGACCTTAAGTACGTACCCCTCAAAGCAATCAAGGGACGAGCAGTCTCCGATTTCCTAGCTGAAAATGCAATCAACGAAGAGCCAATCATCGACACAACATCCCTTCCAGACGATGGGATTTACAACATCAACCAAGAACAATGGGAGTTATACTTCGATGGCTCCTCCAACTATCGAGGATGTGGAGTAGGAATACTTCTCATATCCCCGAATGGCGAACACATCCCCTTATCCATCAAACTGGATTTTGACGTTACAAACAACGCCGCAGAATACGAAGCGTGCTTGCACGGTCTCCAAGCAGCGCTTGTACTCAACGCCCGCAATATAAGAGTCTATGGGGACTCCTCCCTCATAATCAACCAAGTATCCGGAGCATGGAAGATACTTAATGAAAACCTGGCATTATACCAAAACAAAATATAAGAGCTCATAAACGAATTCTATCACGTAGAATTCATACACCTCCCACGCGAAGAAAACCAATTCGCCGACGCATTATCCAAACTCGCGTCACTAATCAACATACCCCCGGGAATGGAAACGCTACCCATTATCGTGGAACGACGGAATGAACCCGCCTACATCTGTGACATTGAAACCGAGAAAGAACAAACCGACCCTTGGTACCAAGCAATCATCAACTACAAAACAGACGGTGAATACCCACCAAACATTGACAAACGGGCCAAACGAGCCCTACGCCTATTATCATCACAATTCGTGATGGAAATGGGCAAACTACTCAAAAAGACGCCTCAAGGCATACTACTCTTGTGCGTCGACCACAAAAAGGGACACGAGATCATGTCCCAAGTACACGATGGCGAGTGCGGACCACACATGAACGCACGAGCCATGTGCAAACAAATCATAAGGCTAGGATGGTACTGGACAACCATGGAAGCCGACTGCGCAAAGTATGTCAAACATTGCCATAATTGTCAAATTTTTGCAAACGTACAACACATCCCTCCTTCACCACTATACAGTTTAACCTCGCCATGGCCTTTCTCAACCTGGGGAATCGACATCATCGGCAAAGTTCAACCCGTAGGAGCAGGAGGACACTGCTTCATCCTCGTGGCCATCGACTATTTCACCAAATGGGTCGAAGCCGCATCATACCGCAAACTAGGCACAAAAGAGGTGGCAAAATTCATACAAAACAACATCATTTGTCGCTATGGCATACCCCACGAATTCATAAGCGACCAAGGCACACACTTCCAAGGAGAGGTCGAACCACTTCTCCTCAAATACAAGATACAACGACACAAATCATCACCCTACCGACCACAAACTAACGGCGCGGTCGAGGCAGCAAACAAAACCGTCGTATCAATCCTCAAAAAGATGATCGACACCTGCCACGACTGGCCCAACAAAATCCCATTTGCATTATGGGGATACCGCACAACCATCCGCACACCCACAGGCATGACACCCTATTTCCTAACCTACGGGATGGAAGCCGTTCAACCTGTAGAAATCGAGATGCAATCCCTTCGAATTCTCATGGAAGCAGACATTCCTGGTAGAATGGGCACGCGAACGATACGAACAACTCATCCTTTTAGACGAAAGACGGTTACATTCACTAAGTACAGTCCGAATGTACCAATCTCGCCTACAACGCGCCTACAACAAACGGGTCAAGCCACGAAATATCAAAGTGGGTGACCTAGTACTCAAATCAGTCCGAGCACCATTACCAGTCGACCCAAGAGGAAAATTCAAACCCAATTGGGCCGGACCGTACTTGGTCAAGGAGATCCTTCCCGGAGGAGCCGTGAAACTAACTGACCTCGACGGTCAGGACTTCCGATTACCAACAAATCTTGATCAACTCAAGAAATACTACCCCTAAACACAAACAATTTTGCAATCTATTTCAAAAACAAAACTCACTCTCGCATGGGTGAACTACGCTCGGTTTGATTCCACGCACTGTGGATACGTAGGCAGCCCTGCAAAAAGCACAGCCGAACTTCCTAGCACGCAAGCCCAAAGCTTAAAAATGTCAAGGGCGATGCACTCACAAAAAGACACGCTCAAAGCTTAAAAAAGTCGAGAGCACAGTCAACACAAAACAAAACAAAAGAATCCAAGTCCGAAGCTTAAAAAGGTCGAGGACTTAAGGACAAGACGAATCAAACAGACAAATCCAAAGCTTAAAAAAGTCGAGGATTTAAAAACAAATACGAATGTTCGAAGCTTAAAAAGGTCAAGAACATTTCGACACAAAACAAAAGAAAGCAACGAGACAAGACAAAAGCAAATTAATTCTATTTTATTACTTTATTTAGAATTTTTCGCAATTTAGGAATGAACTAGGAACAAGCCTCCTTAGCCCTTTATTCAAATCTAAAACATGTATTTAAATAAAGGAAATTTTCTAAACAAAACAAAGCAAACTACTCAAGTCATCCTCTGACGCTTCGGATTAGCCCCTTCATCTTCAAGAGGCCGATCCGCCACAATTTTCGAACTAAGAACGGGAATAGATCTCTCAAAACACAGGGCTCGATCGGATCCTCGTCTGCTCATTGGGGCTCCTCGATCCTTGACCCTAGACGATCTTTAACAGTCACCTTCGGTCCAAGCCTTTCCCGCGCCGGTCTCGAAGTAGAAGCATCCACACCAACAGCACAAAGATCACCATAGTCCCTTCTTTCGCGCACCACCTCATATGCCAAGGAAGGCTTTGGCCCATTCTTTTCCCTCCTCCTCTGATTCTCTCGTTCCTGAGGATCATTGGAACGGTACCACCGTGTATAGAAGTCCGTAACACGACTAGACTCTATATGCTCCGGAACAGCCCAAGTAACACGGTCCGACCATCCTCGGATCCAAGCATCGATCATTTGGTTGTTTAGCACAACAACCCCTCCAGCCTGAGTATCCTGCTCGGGTATGGTCTGAGCAAGCCCGATTTGCCTCTTCAAGCGCAGAGGATGAATCCACACCCCTCGTTCGAACCCGCACAACATCAACCCACGGGCCGCATTCGCAACAGACGGCGCCGTAATCGCCGTAATATGCTACCATGACACATACCATCGAATGGTGCTCTCCTTCACGAACCCCCGGTAGTAGTTTAGTGAACGCTCCCGAAGGTCAGCCCACTCCATCTTTCGCGACGTCGTCGCCGCAGCCTTGAAGACACCACCAAGGGGAAGAGCTTTATACACACTTAGCCTCTCCATGAGCCAAATGTTGAGAATCCTAGCGCAACCCCTGTACGAGCTTAGACGATTAGCATAACGGTCGTCTAGGCCCAGTATGGTCTCCGCTAGGATCAACGCAGAAGGATCATATCCCCTTTCCATCTCTTCGACAACACGAGCATACCTCGCGTTTCCGAACACTCCATCTGGCATGGACCCCGCAAAAGCATAACGATGAACCAAACAAAAAGCAAGGGCCCTCCGCCTAGAACGGTCCGAAATACTAGTATCAACCTTATTCATGTATCGTTGACACAAGAGAAGCATGTTTACCTTGCCTCCCTCAAACAAACCTGCAGCATGAGCATTTGTCATCCCAAGGAAGTTTCGCAACATTCCGTTATAACAAAGCTCACTCCTTACAACCACCGGAGTAGTCCGTTTCGACCACCCGGCAATGGCCGCAAACTCCTCTACCAAAGGACACACCTCTTCCCCGGGAAACCTAAACACATGCAAGCTAGGATCCCAATAATCTAAGCACGCATCCAGGAAGTCTAGATCGACTTTCATTTGGCGAAAGCCAATAAAAACACCGGCACCATCGTCATACACCGCCCTCTTCATCGCCGGACTTAATGAGGAAGTCCACCTCTTCAAAAGAGCATCAAAATGCTCAACCATTTTCTTGGATACAAAAAAAAACTTTTGTAAATATACCTACTATATTTATGAGAGCAAAAACTTGTACTAAGAGAGAAAAAGAGAAGTGATTGTGAATGAGGATTATGGCACGCACCCCCCTCCTTATATAGAAAAAACGCGTCCGAAATATGGAAATACAGCGCTACCAGCGACGCTGACAAACCGCATGACTCTATGCGGTTTGCCCTTCAAACCGCATAAGCCTATGCGGTTTGCACCTCAAACCGCATAAGGCTATGCGGTTTCAGAGGCTGGTTTTTCCCCACGACTTTCCTAATTTCGTCTTTGCTAAACGCCACAATCTACATTAGGCTACGACATTCTCTTGTTGTTCCCCATGCAGCAACACAACATTTCACTTTAGCAGATACGATTCATACCACGAGTCGAAACACAAACATTTTCGACATTCACGCAAGCTCATTTCGCATTTAAAATGAACTTTTTGCAAACGCATTTTCACAATCTAAAATCAACATCAATGCATCCCACTCGGGAATCATTTCATTTTTCAAACAAGCTTACCAAACAGGTTCACAACAACAATCAAGTTCAAAGTTCAAGCTACCAAGACATGTAAACAAAGGTTCATACAATCTTTATTACACAAGTTCACTCAGGATGACGACGACGGTACTCGTCAAATTCACGCCGAATCTGCGCCGTCTCAGCCCGGCTCACGACCTGTTGGGCGACTGCTCAAGCCATCCTCCACCTGTTGGCTATCCGCCATAACTTCTTATGAGCCTCCTTAGCCACCTGCGATACATAACACAAAAACACTTCACATTTTTCTCCATTTTGCCTTAATTTCACTCAAACTAAGCCAAACTTAGGGGGAAATTTCAAAAACAAAGCGCATTTTTCTCCATTTTGCCTTAATTTCACTCAAATTAAGCCAAACTTTGGGGGAAAATCAAAAACAAAGCGAATCCTCTCCATTTTGCCTTAATTTCACTCAAATTAAGTCAAACTCGAGGGGGTAACACAAAAACACGACTCTCACAAAGTTTGATCATCACTATAACTCATACCTCGATCAAACTGGGGGCTCACTCACATATACAAAGACAAAGATACATACCTTCTTCACCCTGCCCGTCCAGCTGTCCATGCCCGCGTCAGTGGTCAGCAAGCGAAATCTGACGGCAAAGTGAAGATCGACGACACCCAGGCTTCGTCATACTCAACGGTGGTAGGAAAGTCACCAGGCTGCTCCGCCATCTCGGGATCAAACTCCTACAAAACAAGTACAAAACGCACACGTCAGGGAAATTTTTCGCAAAAATTACCTTACGCACCCTCAAAGGAAGCAAGTATACCTCAATCAGCCCACAAGCAAGCCGAGACTGAGCAAACTGACCATAGTCTTCCCCAGGACAGAGAAGACTCACCGACTCTCCTTCCCCGTACAACGCCATCCGATCCTGAGCGGAAACCCTTCACTCAAACAGGACCCTCGGCGGATCCCTAGGCACCACCGGAGCTGGCCACCCTGCCTGAAAGACCAAACGCTCTCCAAGGTACCAAACCGGCCCATACGGCGTCGCCAAGACGCTGGTCTCGTGATCGCAAACCGCGCCCCGATGCCTTCAGGAATGCCCGCATACTGGCCCCACGGGAACGGCACGAACTACAAAAACAAAAAACAAACACTCATAAATACAATACAATCATTTTAAGTACACTCTATTTAAAATGGTTCAAGCACAAACCTGATCAAACCGCATCCGGTTCAGACGGTCCCGAACCTCGTCATACGACCAGTTAAACGCAGCACGGTTACACGTACCCCAAGTACGTACCGCCGGGTACTCTCTCACGATCCTCGTAGCATGCAGGGGGAGCAGAAAAGGAAAATGGCTAAGAATCCACGACTGCACACACAAGAAACAAAAACACGTTACAAAGACAAAGACAAAAACAAACAACAATGCATCTAAAACAAAAACAGAATCAACACGTACCTCCATCAAGAATCCAGGCGAGACTAAGGATAGTCGCGACCCTCGATCCATGACCCGTGGTCTCACGGCATCCATGCAGAAACGAATGCACAAACCCAGAGACGGCGTCACCCAGTCAAACGTCCCAATTGCATTCCAATCCAGGAGATGCATAAGGACCGACGTCGACGCCCGCTCACCCTTATCGCCGAAGTACACGGCGCTGACAAACCACCACAGCCACATACGAGCATTCTGCTCGTCACTCCACTCCGAGGGGCCATGCTCGGTCTTCCCCTCAAAGTACTCCAAGATGTAGCTCGTCTTGAAAGTGTAAGGTGGAGCACCCTCACAAATCACCTCCAAACCACCGCCAATCGCGGCAGTCACAACCTCGTCCACAACGGACGGCGCAAACTCAAAACTCATGTCACGGTCCCCGAACGGCAGCCCCGTCATGACCGCATACTCAGACAAGGTAATACCGGCCTCGAAGCCGGGCATATGGAACGTCGTCGTGGTGTCCCAGTACCTGTCTAGGAAGGCCCTGATCAACATCAGGTTCGCCGTCTGCTTCTTCCCTGCAATCTCTCTCCAATGGCCGACCAACGGGCCAAAAGCACTACGCAGCACCCAAGCTTGCGCTCTCGGCGAAAGCTTCTCCTCAAACGCACACATCACAGACGAGACGCCCGAGAAAGTCCTCATCGAGCCTTTCTGCCAACCCATCGTCGCTCGATAGGAAACGTGTCTCTCCGGAGCAAGTAGAAGGTTATGGCCATCCCAACCCTTGGCAAAGGCCCTGTTCACACGTGATTTTCGCGGCCTAGAGCTACTCGCCCTAGGCACAGCCTCCTCAGCCTCCTCGGCCTCCTCAACAATATCCATCTCGGCTTCCAGTTCATCCACCAGCTCTTGAGCAAGCTCATCCTCAGGATCAGGCACAGGGACATTCCTCCCACGACCTCTACCTCGTGACTGACCACGTCTCGTGCGCAAGTCACGAGGGTCAGCATCCCTCTCACTACGCGTACGCCTCAAACCACTCGAGCTAGAGGCTCCCTCAGTCCTCGAACTAGCACTCCTATGAGATTTCGATCTCGTAACACGACTAGAATCTTCCCCTGCAACCAAACACAACCAATACATACAGCTATAATACATGCGAGCATACAACTTGGCATACACATACACAAATACACACAAATAATACGCACGTAATACATATACATCCCTTAACACATTACGCTATACGCCCTACAGAGCATTTTTAGGCCTAATTCATAATTAAGCCGAAAACCGTTCTCTACACCTCAAAATTACAACTTTATGGTTTCTATGCGCCATAACAGTCCCCAACAACAACCCATTACAAGCAATTGCATTTTGGTCACTCCGATCAAAAACCCCCAATTCGCCTTAATTACTCCGTATAACTACGACTTAAGACGGCGATTTGAAAGCCTTAACTCGACATTTTCGCAAAACTAACGCTATAGGCATGCTATGCACACTATGGGCATCCTACACCGAAGTTTAATTGAAATTCCGGGTCGGAAAATCCGGGTTCGTTTTCGGGCCCGAAACCCAATTTGGACGTTTTTCACACAAAGACGGTCCAAATCACAATCAATTCACACATACACGTTCACAGGGCATAATGCAACACAATGACGTCAATTTCAAGCATTCAAACGGCAAATTTCAAGCAAAAATCGGGTTTTCATTCAAAACCCGTCTTTTCAACATTTCAAGGCAAAACTAGCTAATTACAACAACAAATAACGTAAAAGCAAGTTAAAATGGAGCATTACCTGGTTTCATAGCAAGGCAACGCAAGAAAAACGACAAAAAACGGTTGAGAAATCGAAAAATGGCGTTTTTATGAGTTAGAAACCGAAAATGGGTGAATGAGCAACAAACACGGTATACTCGTGTTATATAGCCCCCTACAGCCACTAAGGCAAACCGCATAACCTTATGCGGTTCGCACAACGTACCGCATAAGGCCATGCGGTTTCTGCCTGTGGTTTTTCTCGGATTTTTCTCGTTTTACGCCTACTTTTGAATTCCTAATTCATCTTGGCCCTAATACAACTCCAAGTACGTCCCGTTCTTGGGTTAAGGCGTCACCTACAGTCCGCCATACGCGTATATTAAGCATTTAATGTACGGTACAGAAGCAGAAGCACGAACGCTCTTCACGAGCATTACATCATTTTCCCCTCAACAAGAGGCAATCATATGCAATTACGACTACATAGACACTCCTCGGCGAGCCCAAGCATAAGCACTCTGCAATATACACCTAACTCCAAGCATTTCACTCCAAGCATAGACACTCCTCGGCGAGCTCAAACACAAGCATTACACAGACGCTCTTTCACGAGACCTACACTAACACCTACATGAGCACCCCTATTCAATTATACACCTCACGCATACCCAAACGTCTTACAAGCGCATGCACCCTTGCACTTTAGCCCCTTTTACAAGCACCAGCACCAGACATCCGACGATACCAAGCATATACAAAGGCACCAATAAACGACAGCAAGCACGACGAAGACATTCAGCAGGCCGGCAGGCCCTTATAGCATGCACGGACCGCCAAGTCCTTAAAATGCGCACGCCCCTCCCCGTTTAGCCCGGTTCGAAGTCCTCGTCTCATCCATGGACACATGCTTCGTTCCGTTGATCATATCGAGACTGTAATGGTCCGGATATGGTCGTGGAGTTTGACTAGCGCTCTAGTCCGAGCTTAGTCAAACTGGGGGCTCTGTGGATACCCATATCCGTACCCTCCCAAACAAAACCCTGTGATGTAACACGGACTTTTATTACGCATGCTTTAACGTTAACTTAAACGGTTCTAACTAATGTCGAATTCATTTTGAGTCGTTTTAAATGTTAAAATGATTTAGGTCGCTTCACATCACACTTAAATAAACGTTCATTTTGTCCATTTGGAGTCTAGCTAGGTCCTTGTCCTGCTTCATTTGGCATGAGCTTCGCATTTGCACTACAATTAGCCCTTTTACATTAACAAGGTCTAATTCAAAGATTCCTAAATTCTAAATTTAGGCCCGGTGGCTAAATCTTCCCTTTAGCCCCCTCTTACACAAAATACGGCTTCACGTCTTACCTTATTTCACAAAAACTATGCAAATACACCCTTTTCATTTTTACGGGTCTCGGGCCCGAAACCGAGCCCAAACCCAGCCTTTGGCCCGCACTCCAAAGCCCTAAACATCAAAATATCTCAGAAATATCCTAGCCTTTTCCTTGACGTGCAAGCAAGGATTATCCCGTAATCTTTCTAAGATATAATCAAACCGGAACTAGGAAACTACGCTAAAAACCACACCTTCAAACCGCATAAGCTTATGCGGTTTGGGTGGGCAACCGCATAAGCCTATGCGGTTTGCCCTGGCAACCGCATAAAGCTATGCGGTTTCCTGGCTTGTTTTTATCCCCGGATTTCCTAATTTCTCCAAGGTTTTTAGTATATATACTCCCCTATACCAGACCTCGGAACATAACTTTTCTCATCAGATTTTACATCTAACATAACTTTTTCACCCAGAAATTACATCATACACACTTCAACATTCACAAAAGCCTCAAGCACTCAAATCCTTGAGTTCAACACACCATCCCGTGTTGAATTCATCCTCCTTTTAAGTTCAAGAAGCGAAGCTCTGCCCAGATCTGAAGCGTCAGGACAAGGTAGGTACCGATCCACTTGGATCAAAGCTTTTTCTTATTTTCTATGGACTAACAAAGAGGACTACACTTTAGCGCCCACCCCGCGGCTTTGGCACCCAAATACGCTTGCAATCCAAGTGTTCTATTTACTGGTACACTCCATATCCGATGACACGCCAAAGTCGCATAAGCAATCGACCCTTATAAAATAAACCAATGGACAATTGAACTTTATTTTATTTGCATGCATCTTGCACCTTCTTATTTTGCATTAAATCAACTTAAACAATGAATTCGACCTTTAATCGAGCAGTATTAGTTAACAAGTTAAACATGCTAAAGCGAGGGTTTTAATCAATCTTTTTGCATCTGCATCTGCATTCTTTTACAAACTTATCGCACTTGTACGTAGCGATAACATTAGCTCAAATATCATCTTACAAGGATTGTTCTAGGTCAGTAGAGGCTATTTTTACATAGGCTTTTCTAAAAGGTTTTCATAAATCATTATTTGAATTAACTCTTTTTCTAAAGTACCCTTACCCCGAATCCAATCTGGTTTCACAACCTTAGATCTAGGGGTGTCGGCGTGCTCCAAAATATAGGACATGTTTTTAACTTAGAACATGGTAGCAGGTTCCTAATTTCCGCGATAATTAGGTGGCGACTCCATAACAGTTCTTAAAGGTTTTTCAAATTTAATAATCTTTTTTAACTTTAAAATCCGCCCTTAAGCAAGACGCCGAGTTGGGTCCCTCGACGCGGTTCCCGGGTTCCACAACTACTCTATTTTTTTTTTTTTATTAATAATAATTCAATACATTAACCATTTAATTTACTTAAGTGATGAAAATAAAAAGTGACAAGATTATTTTAGGTCAATTTTCAGCCCAAAAACCGTGGCCTCCTATGTACTTAGCTTTTTATTTTTGTTTTCTAATTTATCGGTTTTCGACTTAAGGTTTTTATATACTAATTACCTAAATTATACTAAAGTGACTTAACTAGTTTACGATTTTCACTAAATATTTTATTTCATTTATGAATAGTGTTTTTACTCACTTTAAATTTTTAACTTTTTCATTATCAAGATTTAGCTTATTTAACTTATAAAATTAGTATGGTATTTATTCACTAGTGGATTAAAACAACATTTAAGTAAAACTTTATAAAAATTATGAATCAAACTAGTTACATAAATGAAGAACACTTGAATATGTGAAGAACTCTAATATTTTTCATATGAACATTAATTAGTCAAATTTTTATATGTTTATATAATTTCCTCAAATTTTTCCTACAAGTCTAATTTATCTAAACTAATCATAATATGTTATTTAGAAAAGTTAAACTAAAAATTGGTCCATTTTATTTAAGTAAACCGTGTATATATATATATGTGTTCAAAATTTTATTTTTGATTTTTATACTTCTAATTCAACAACTAACTTACTTTATATCATTTATGTATTTAACATATGTGAAAATCATATACAAACATTAACACACAAAAGTAAAATCATTTCAAACACAAGAATAACAACAATAGTTCAAGAACACACATGTTTTTAAAACATTTAAATTTCACCACAATTTCATTTTAAGTCCTAATAAACATAAACTAATTATATTTTCATATACATCTTATTCATAGTATTTTAAGCATGCAATTAACAAAAATGAAAACGAAAAATTAAACCAAAAATAAGGGATATGCCGTGTGGTTTTCATGTGTTACACAAATGTTATTTTTCGATTTTTGTCTTCTAATTTAAAATATAATGCTAGGTGATCATAAACACAACACATATAACACATAACATTTATAGCATGCAATTTACAAAATTTAAACTAGTGTGCGGGGGCACCTTAATTAGGTTATGAGCGAATTAGTTTAGCAGTTGTCGGGATCCACTATATGGTCAAATTGGCTCAAGTCGATGCCTCCACCTTGCTCCTCGTCTTTGGTTAAGATTTGTACATAAAAATGAAATAAGCAAGTTAGTAAAAATTTTTTAGCTAGCTAAACTATATTAACAAAATTTAAGTGTAGTATTGTTTTTAGTTTTAGGTGATGTTTAAATTTTAAGTGATTTTGATTTATGTTCTTAATTAATTACAAGTTTAAAGAGGTAGTGATTAATAAATATAAATGGTAGAGAAGCATCTTAAGAGCTTGGGTGAATTAAGGACAAGAAAATAAATGATTTAGGAAGAAAAGTGTAAGGAAGAAGATGAAGATCATGGTGTTCTTGAGGTTGTAGATGTAGATATGCTTACTTGTTCTTGAGTAGTCTTTTTATTTGAGAGAAAAGAGTTAGAAGTTTTTAATGTGTTTGTGAGTAATGAAAGTTGTAGTAGTAGAAAATGTATACTAGTAACTTGTAGTATGCTTGTATGTATTTGTTTTGTATTAATAATGTATAATCTTTAAATAAAATAAGCTAGAATGTGATGATGAAATAATGTAGGAGTGTAAGTGATTTAGATGGTTGAGTAAAGTAGAGAAATCGAAGAGGATAAGCAAGGACCAAGAGGTCCAAAATCTCGGCCAAAAACAAGGCTCAAGTGGCTCGATTTTCGTTTTTGAAATTTTCGATTTGCGCGCACGCGAAAAGTCTCGAAATGAAATATATAGTCTTAAAATATTGTTTAGAAGTAAGATCAAAAATGAAAATAAAACTCAAAACGAAATCAAAACAAAAATTGGGTATTAGTTTCCTCGCAACTTTAAATAAAAATCTTATTCGATCGAAATACTTATTTTTTTTCGTTGAATGTTATTGATTTAAATAATTATACTCAAACGTCAAAAAGTTTATCAGTTTAGGCTTAGTGTAACTCATTATTTCGATTTTTAGTGAAAGTGTTAGTTAAATCAAATTGAAATAGTAAATTGATATTAATATAATATGTTTTGTCAGTAATAACAAAAATGATTAGGCTTTAACTAATTTTGTTTGATTTGGATTATGAGTAAGTATATTTGAAAAAGGAATTAGGTGATTTAATCACCTTAAGTGGCTCGGCCATTTTGGTTAACATTGACCTCGATTCGCGTGCCAAAAATTTGTCGTTGAGAAATTTGTCGTCGATTCTTCATTTGATTTATCGAGTTCGAATATGTAAAAATAAAGTTCAAATTCGAAGTATATCAAAATGGTTTTAGTTTAGGTGCGAGAAAAATTTTAGTGTATGGTTTTAGGAAAATAATTGAGCGAGATTGTTTAATTATTGATTTCCTAATTATGATTAGTTTAAATTAACACGGGGTGTTACAGGTTTCACCTCAAAGTTATTGGCCGCTATGGTTGGCATAGCATTGCCGGTTGGAATTTGAGCGACGGTGGGTTTGGAATGATCGGAAAGCTTCACCATTTTATTTGGTACGGGTTCAATGTGAGCTTCCTTGGTGGATGAAGTAGAAGGGGAAGTAGCTTCCAAGTCCCTCAACAAGTTCTTTGGCCTTAGAAATGTACGCCCCGGTTCCGAGTCAAAAGGAATTGCCAAACCTTTTTGAGACGTACGAGATTGCCTGGGCATAAACAACACTAGAGTAGACGTAAGAAGCGGCTCAAGGAATTGAGGTTCCTTGAGACAAGATCAGAGAAAGAAAAAGACTAGAACCAAATAAACAACAAAAACTAAGCCGTCTCCCCGGCAATGGCGCCAAAATTTGATAGGCTAAAGTCGCATCACCTAATCAAAAATAGACCGGACAAACTCTAACGGGTAGCAAGGGTAAGTCGGGGTCGAATCCACAGGGAGATGGTTGCAATGTTGGTTACTTTTGGTGTAACACCCCGTGTTATTTTAACACAATATTATAAAAGAATTTAATTCCTTAAATTAAATTCATCATTTTCCTTATAATAAAAATACGTCGAAATTTTTTTCGCCAAATAATAATAAATTTCTTAAGTCCAAATTTAAAATTTTTGAAAAATAAAATAAAATATATTATCATTAGAATTCAAAAAGAAACACAATTCAAAATTTTATAAAAATCAACCACAAGACTATTATCGTCTTTTAAATTTCAAAACGTTAAAGTCAAGTTAACTATTCATAAAAATAAAAGTAAAACCTTTTATTCATAAAATTCAATTTTGAACATTTTTGATTTTCGAATAAAAATGGAACCTTATATCTTTCTCGTCTTTGAAATTCAAGTCAACGATTTCAAACACGCAAATCAAGGCCAAGCCATCTTATCCTCTTTTATTTTCTTCTTATTTTAAAAAGTAAACTTAACATCGAAACTTTGATTTAAAATGTAATCATTTTGATTTTTTTTATAGGGTTATTTACCAGGAATAATACAAACTATCACTATTCTTCTCCCAATAATCCAGACTATCATTATTCCCGCAATAATCCAAACTACTATACCTATATTCTCAAAATAGTGCCACATAAAATATGACCGTTTTCTTACCTTTTGGTTCCGGTAAATGTTGTGGGACCCCTACATTTTCTAATGTAGACGTTGTAGCATCTTATCTTCTTCATTATTACAACTCCTTCATTTTTATACCAACTAAGCTTCAAAATTAAAAAATTAATTCAAAAATGAAATCTCGTATGTCATGTTCATCGTCTTCAAATACACGGATTTTAAAATATCAACCGACGTCTTATGCAACCACAATTTAGGCGCTGTTATTAGGACAATTAAGAATGGCCAAAATATGGGCAAAAAATTCTTCGGTTGTCCTTTATGGCCGGTAATGTCGATGTATTTTATAATACCTTTTTTTTTCCTCTTGTTTTGGTTTAAATCTTTGTGGTAATGACATGTTGAATATGTAGAACAATCATTGTGGGTTCTTCGTGTTAATGGAAGATATTGAATCGGATAATGATTCAAAAGTCCATGGATGTCCGCCATCGGATTTTGAGAAGAAATTTGCAAATAAGATTTGAAAATTGAAGATGAAGAATGAGAAGTTGGTCGAAGAAAACATGGAATTGAAGAATTTAATGAACAAACATGCTAAAGGGGAGAAAGCGGCTTTGATCGGATTAATTGTGTCGTGGATTTTTTTGCAATTTGTAAGATGATAGACTGATGTAGTATTTTTGTAATGGGGTTGGATGTAAGACGTAAAACGATTAATGTAGTAATTTGTGACGGATGTGTTTGTCGATTAAAATTTGGACAGCATGTCGACGTTAATACGAGGTCAAATTCTTGTATTTGCAACATGATCATCAACCAAAGAGCCCACCATTTTCGACAGCATGTATACATTATTACGAGCTCCCAAATTCGTAGTTGTTGCAACAAAAACGATTATCAAAATTAATAATAGTAATAATAATAGTAGTAGTAGTAGTAGTAGTAGTAGTAGTAGTAGTAGTAGTAGTAGTAGTAGTAGTAGTAGTAGTAGTAGTAGTAGTAGTAGTAGTAGTAGTAATAATAATAATAATAATAATAATAATAATAATAATAATAATCAAGATTAATAATAATAATAATAATAATAATAATCAAGATTAATAATAATAATAATAATAATAATAATAATAATAATAATAATAATAATAATAATAATAATAATAATAATAATAATAATAATAATAATAATAATAATAATAATAATAATAATAATAATAATAATATTAATAATAATAATAATAATAATAATAATAATAATAATAATAATAATAATAATAATAATAATAATAATAATAATGAAATTATCCAATTAATTCAACTACAAAAATTTCGAAAAGTTTTTATAACATGTATCACAAAATATAGTGATCATACAAGAACTTATGTGAATTGTACTCCGTATATGGAGTAAAATAAAAATACTCCGTATCATTTTTCTACAATTATTAACTTTTATAAAGCAATTTGTATTATATTTTTAAATATAAGTAGAATATATATATAAACTCCATATATAATAATAATAATAATAATAATAATAATAATAATAATAATAATAATAATAATAATAATAATAATAATAATAATAATAATAATAATAATAATAATAATAATAATAATAATAATAATAATAATAATAATAATAATAATAAAAAATAATAATAATAATAATATGAATAATAATAATAATAATAATAATAATAATAATAATAATAATAATAATAATAATAATAATAATAATAATAATAATAATAATAATAATAATAATAATAATAATAATAATAATAATAATAATAATAATAATAATAATAATAATAATAATAATAATAATAATAATAATAATAATAATAATAATAATAATAATAATAATAATAATAATAATAATAGACGTTATGGGGCGATTTGAAGGGCGATTTTTTCCCTAGTTCGTCTGCCTCCTCCGGCCTTGATCCACCACCGGAAGCGTCAGGTATTTGCTCGTCTCCTCCATTTCGCCTTCTTCCACAATAATAGTGTCTTTAATATGTATTTCAGCAGCCTTTTTATATAAACGCTCGAATCGATCACGATCACGATCATCGTCTTCTCCGGCGCCACCGTCCACATCACGAACATCCATTCTCGGCACGATCTTTTCACCTTCATTGTCGCGATCCGCCCTCCTCTGTTTCTGGGCTCTTTTTCCGGTCGGCTTTGAGGGTGTGTGTGCTCTGTTCGATCATCTTCTCGGCCTCTGTTTTGCAGCTCTGTTTTTGGCAGGGGTTTGTGTGTCGTGGGTGTGTGTGTGAGACTGGTGGTTGGTTTGGTGGTCTCGGTGGTGGTTTCGGTGTGGGTTCGGTGTGGGTCTCTGCTTTGGGTCTACTCGGTGTTGTTCAGTATGCCGGAGCTGGGTTCAGGTTGGTGACTCGTTTTTGTTGTGTTTGTTGGGGGCCCGTGTTTTGTTTTTGTACCGTGGTTTGTTTTTCTTTCTATTTGGTTTTTTCTTTTCGTGTTGTCTACCTTGTGTGGCTCCCCCGGTATCATGCCCCCTTTAGTTCGTTTTCATTACCCTTTTTCGTGCCTTCATGGGTGTCCGGATGGAGGGGGTAGGGGCCTCACGCAGGCTTCTTGGCAACGACATTTTCAGGACCGGCATTGCGGGGCCCTGGCTTCAGGGCTCACGCGTCAAACTCTTATTGATAGTTTGGCTGTTTATACTAATGCTGAGATTACTTTGAGACGGATGGGGCTCTGGTTGTGTGGGGGGTGTTTAAAGACTCACACGTTTCGTACTAGATGTCGTCATAGTCGGGATGACGTCGTGGCGCCTCCTGATTGTGGGGATGGCCAAGTTCGTTTTATCATTCATGGGATTCCGCGACCTTCAGTTCCGTCCTCGTCGGCCCCTTCATCTGGTAGTGGGGTGGAGCTTGTTCAGTGGTCTATATCTTCGCTTGATCGTTTGCTTTCTCTGGGGTTGCGCACTGTGAAGTCTGTACCTCATCGGTGTCGTCTGGGGTTTGCTCGGGTTTTGAAGGGAGCTTTGGATGAAGTAGCTGCTTCTCCTGGGGATCTTTCTTGTTGGGTTCGCCTGGTTATACTGCCTTTATGCCTGCTTCGGACCTTTGCCCCTCGGAGTAATCTAGAGTGTCATTCTGTGGTTCGGCGGCAGCGTTAGGAAGAGAGTATTTCTAGGGCCATTCTTGCTTGGGGGACCCCGGGTGGCAGTTTGCGTCTTTTGGAGGAGTGTTTGGCAGAGGACCCATCTTCGTTTGAGGTGGACGATCATGCCTCTAGTGACCTAAATATCCGTCAGTGCCGGCGCAAGGTTTGTGATGGGCATTATACTGCTGCGGTTCGGGTGCTCTCTTCCTCCGGTGTCGCCCCATACTCTTCTGCTACCCTTCAGGCATTGCGAGATAAACACCCCGTCGCCCATTCTCCTTCTTTGCCGTCTTTGTCTGGTGATCACCCTTCTCTCGCTGCCCCACCTTCCGTGGTTTTGGATATGATTCGACGGTTTCCGCGGGGCACTTCTTGCGGGAGAGATGGGCTCCGTGCTCAGCACTTTTTGGACTGTTTGAGTGGCGCTGCAGTGGCTATTTCGGATGACTTATTGGCCTCTATTTCTAAGGTGGTTAACCACTTTCTTGAGGGACGTTGTCCGGTTGCTTTGGGAGAGTACATTGCCAGCGCCCCGCTCACGCCGCTTGTTAAACCGGCTGGGGGTGTTCGTCCTATAGCGGTGGGCACTATTTGGAGACGTCTTGTCTCTAAGGTGGGTGCCTTTTCGGTAGGTCCTTCTTTGGTAGGTTATTTTGCTGGGCTTCAGTTAGGGGTGGGTGTGTCTGGTGGAGGAGAGGCTGTTTTGCATGCCTTGAACCGGCTTGTGGAGGCTCGTGGTAGTGATGTTGGGCTGTCGATGTTACTGGTCGATTTCCAGAATGCTTTCAACCTTGTTGATCGGGAGGCCATGTTGCAGGAGGTTCGGCGTCGCTGCCCGCAGCTTTCCCGATGGGTGGAGTTTTGTTACTCTAGTCCCGCCCGCCTTTATTATGGGGAGCATAGCTTATGGTCGTGTTGTGGGGTCCAGCAGGGGGATCCGTTGGGCCCCTTGCTTTTTGCCTTGGTTTTGCATCCCTGAGTGTGCAAGATCCAGGAATCTTTTGATCTGTGCTTTCAGGCGTGGTATTTGGATGACGGCACCATTGTTGGGGACACATTAGAGGTAGGGAAGGTCTTGGGTCTGATCATGGCGGAGGGGCCTCGTTTTGGCCTCCATCTTAATGTTGATAAGACTGAGCTCTTCTGGCCTACGGAGGATCCTCGGAGCCGGCTTCCTGGTATTTTCCCCCCTACCATTGCTCGGCCTGCGCGTGGTGTTTCTGTGCTGGGGGGGTCCAGTTAGCACTTGACCTTTTTTCGGCAGTGAGCTTGTGGCGACGAGAGTGGCTAGGACCATTGAGCTTATGGATCTAGTCGCGAGGATTGAGGACCCGCAGTGTGAGTTGCTTCTTTTACGAGCTTGTTCTGGTGTTTCGAAGCTCTATTTTTCACTTCATACTTGCTCCCCGCGTGTGTTTGGCTCGGCCCGTCTTTCTTTTGATGCTGCGCTTCGCTCTAGTTTAGAGCGGATTGTTACCGCGTCGGGCCCTGGTTTTGGGGATTAGCAGTGGCGCCTTGCCACATTCCCTTTTCGGCTTGGTGTTTATGCCGCGGGAGATGTTTTGAATTATGCTTTCCTCGCGTCTCGTTTGCAGACTTGCAGGCTTCGCTCTTACGACCATCTGGTATTTTGGTGGAGGGTTCTGCTTTTGGTGACGCCTTGCGGGTGTTTACACAGGTAACAGGTTCTGCGCTCGATCCTAGTGAAATCGTTGCCCCCAGACTTATGAAGAAACTGGCAGATATATATTTCACGACGATTGCTTCTTCCGTAGAGTCCATTTTTTCGCTAACCATGACGAGGTTGCCTTGTGGAAGTCTCGTGAGGAGCCCATCTGACAGTTGGTTGCGTGTGGTTCCTATCTCTGGGTTGGGTCAGACCATGAATGGGGGGACACATCGTAGTGTTCTTGGCTGCTCGGTTGGGCGCCGTTATTCGGGTCCCAGTGCCTTGTCTGCTCGCTCTCGGGTTTTTCTTGCCGACGACGTCTTTGGTGATCATCTTTGTTTCTTGTCTTTGGCTTTAATAACCTGGTTTTTAGTCGACTTTAATTACTAAGGCGGAAATTAATTAAGTCTTAAACCAGCGTCATTAATTATACATAAAACCCAAAATGTTACATCATCGTTCAAGAGTTGAATAAAACAACTCTAAGTACGGAAATTAAAAGAGTATAGTGTTATATATTACAAATCTCTCAAAAACAACTGAAAGTAAAGCATAAGAACGTCTCGTGGCACCGTCCAAAATCCAGCTTCTAGTCCACGGTTATCCTGCACAATAAACTGATGGGAGGTGCCCGCTGAGCGGACAGTGACTAGCTATGCTCATACTTACCCTCGATTTCAATTACTTTGGTTTATTACTATCGCTTTATAATTATGACATTATGATAAAAACATAAACATGCTTATTACATATAACATATAAAGACATATAAGTCATAATAAACATGCGGTTTAAAGCGATAAATCATATAAGCATGATATTCAGTTATGAAAGCAAATAAAAGATAATATCATAGCAATAGTGTCACAGCAATCAGCAGGATTACGAAGCGATATTAGATCGCAAACAAACATACGTATTGTATCATTCACATCATGCAGACTCGATTCACTTTAGAAATTTGTGGTCTTTAGTTTTCGAAGATGGTACACACTCATTCTCATTTAATCAAACAACAAACAACACATACTGCTTACGAGCCTGACCACTGAGTAGGCCATTGTACTCTAGTCGCTTGCATCTCGCTACCATAGTGCAGCGACTTACTCGACTCGTAAACCACGCCGAATACTATAGTACTTGCATCTCGTCTTCTAGTGTTCGAAATGATTCGAACTTCAGATACAATCCCTTCAAGTGATCTGTACATGTGGTAAGAACGAATGCTAGTGTCGCGCCCACTAAGAACGAAACACGGCAAGGAGACAGAACCGCGAGATGACAATCGCAATAAGGTCGCGGTGGCCCTGGTAACTTTAGCGAAATAGGGGAATAAAACCCTAGTCTAGTATGCATACACTAATATTCACTTTAAGAATAAGCTATGCTATTCATAGAGCACCTTAACTCTGAATAAAACGACTATTTCCTAAAGCCTGACCCAAAAGAGTTGGCATATTCCTTATCTTGTACGGCACAGGCTATACGACTTAAGGCGTAACGGCATGGGCAGGATGCTCTAAGCATATAATGCTGCCGGCTAAACCACACTATTCGAGATGACAATCGCAATAAGGTCGAGTTAGTGGCGTTCACTACAAGACTATCTTAACCCCACTTCACTCACGATTGACGTTTTATTAACTTACTCATGATTTATAATTTATTTGATATCACATATCACATGTTACTAGACTCTCCTAGTCTCATCGTCAAACGTTTAAATATTTTTATTTTCGGTTTCATATGATCACATAACACGTTCGTTTATTATTTGAAGTGTTGTTAATTATTAACGTTTTCAAGTTTCTATATTGATACGTTTATTAGTATGTCAAATTTTATTAAAGTGTTTTTCAAAACACCTTAAGTCATTTACTTATTCATTTTCAATTTTCTATACTTAGTAAAATTTTCAATTATTTACAACATTTCAAAATTTGAAATTTGAAATATCTTTGAATTTTGAGACGTAACTTGTTTTACAAGTTTCGTAAATTTTTCACTATTCACGTCTCGGGATTTGAAAGGATAACTTATTCAACAAGTTACCTCAAATTCCATTAAAATAGGTTTTGGGACATTACTTGTTGAACAAGTTTCGTCCCGGGTACTATTCACCGTCTTGAAATTTGCGACGTCACTTGCTTAACAAGTTTCGTCCCGATTTACTATTCATCGACACTATTCATCTAGGTTACTATTCACCTCAGTCACTATTCACTTGTCACTATTCATCTCAGTCACTATTCATATCGGTCACTATTCATGATTGCTTGAAAATATCTAAATACTTCTAAGTCAAAAAATCGTAACTTAGTCATTAAGTAAATCCTAGTTTCAAAGTCGTTAAGTTCGGTTTGTAAAAAGTGATAATCGATATTTATTTTAAACTGAGACTTAGTTAAATTTAGTCGTCTATTTACTAAATTTAGCGATTTTCATTTTTAATAATAATAGAGTCGTGGATGGTTCATTTAGTCCGTATCGACCAATTCCAACAGTCCAAATTGCATAGGCAGTAGCACACGATTTAATTCATTTTTATAACGGTTATACTTTTTAATCGGTTTATTATATTTCTTTTATAACGAAATCAATTTATACAAAAATTCAATTCTAATAACTATTTAACTTTAGTGACTTAGTGATAAATACATTTTGATTAAATTTGGTCCATTTTAAATGAAAATGTCGTGTGATATGTATATGTACAAAAGTTTATTTATTTCTTTTAATTTCTTAAATCTAACTTATTAACTAATAATTAAATTATTTTAACAATAAACTAAAAAGTGATAAAAATATTTTAACCCTAAACAAGGCCAAATGCCGTGGGGTTTCATGGTGGTGTTCTAATTTTCGTTTTTCGATTTTTATCGGTTTTTAGCTTAAAGTTTTTTTATTTTAATTTTTCTAATTATACTAAAACGATTTTTAACTAAAATGAAATCTTACTAAAAACTTCACTTGACTAATATTTTGAGCTAGAATATAAACTTAAATTTTCTAAAAGTTTTTCTAAATGTTTAAATTGTTTTATGTAATACTACTAACATAATATAAAATAATAACTAAACATAAACAAAAATAAATAACAAACATAAAATAACAAAGATCAAAATGTACTAAAATATGAACATCAACATGAAGAAGTTAAGAACACCAAGAACATCAAACTAACTCAAGAACACCATTTTCAATTTAACAACTTATAATTTGTTTTCCTAATTTTATTTTTTTTTACATGATAACATCCATTTTAATACAACTTAACACAACATATTATTTACAAAAATTAAAAGTGAAAATTTATCAAAAATAAAGGGTAAAACCGTGAGTTAGCATATATGTACATAAATTTGATTTTCGATTTTTCTTTACTTTAAACTCGTTGTTATTATTTAACATAATTTTACATATACTTACAATATTTTTAAAACTCATAAAAACATAACTAAACATATAAACAACAATTTAAAGTGAAACACAATATGATTCAAAAATGAAAACATATAAAGTATACTAACATTATTATTAGTTATTATCATTTATTATCATCACATAAACATAAATAGAATCAAGGTTGATGTTTAAAATAATTTTAACATAAAAATCATACTTATAAAATTATAATAAAAATCAAATTAATTTTAAAGGAGACTTGTGGACAAGGGATTTTGATCCACGCGATGTTTTATTTCAAAAACATTTTTAATTGAAAAGAGTCGCCACTAAATTTTTAGGTGGAATTTAGAAACCAATTTTAGAGAAAATGAGTTCGTGTGAGTTTACGTGTTAGGAAGTTTAAATGAATTTCATTAATTTAACGCCTAACCCCGCCCGTTACAATAACGGTCTCTACTAAGTAAAATCATGGCTATTATGAGTACACATGCGGATATGCAAACAGCGTTTTAACCCTAAACAAAATATATCCATTCTAGGTCGTTTTAATGCACACACGACTTCGTCGAAGTTATTCAACATGGATTCGTTCACTATTCTAGCAAACAAAGAGAAAAAGCAGAAACACTTACCGACGGCATAAGATAGATTAACAAACGTTAGCGGCAGACGAATAAAAATAAACAAACACAACTAATACATATACAAATATGAATGACTAACATAGGTAATTGAATGTGGCATACGAATATAAAGTAATGACAGGCAAACACAACCAAACAGATAGACTACTAATCACTTAAGTACAACTAACAGTCGATTAAAAATCACACCACAAGGACTTAAGTGACCAAAACCAAACTAATACTCACAAATAAACAAGCAAGTAACGTGAACATTAAAACACGGCGTACGAAAATAAAGAAGTAATGAACAAACATGTACAAATTAATAATCATGGACAAACATACGCAAATAGTAGGATGCTACTGATAGCCAAACTAACAGTTCTAATAATTACACAAACAAGTGACCAAATAATCGAATATACACAAATATAAGCGGGTAACATAAATACATAAGCGCACATGAAAACCTGAGCTACATTATCTCCAGCTTTAACGGACCCAAAACAAGACCATCAACGAAACTAAATGCTTAACGAAACAGACGTGAAGTATCTCATACAAACATGAATTACTAATGTCGTGCAACAGAGTAAAGAAACGAAACTGATTTGACATACAAGCGTTAATTACAAATCTGAAAAAAACATGATGGGTCGATTCTTAGACAATTAACATACTACACATGAATAAAGTCTAACTAGGCAGTAAACTACACATGGATAAGCTAGTGAACCAAACAAAATCCAACCAACGAGGAATCTCCGATTATATTACGCAAGGCAATCGATCACGCATACTAAATAAACAAGGGACACGACATATTCATATATACATATCAAAGTCATGCCAAAGATATTAATCCAAAACGAAAGAGAAAAACAAGAGCTACGACGATAGACAACAGAGCGACAGAAAGTGATAAAAAAAACGACAGAGGGCTATAAAAACGATAAAAAACGATAACTCAACAAAATAAAAAGAGAATTTTTGCACCCTCAACTTACATGTATCGTTGACCAATTCTTTGAGTCGTAATCGATTGTAAGATTTTATCCCAAGGGGCCGTCGTCGACGAAAACCAATAGTAAATCCGTAAGTTTGTACCAATCTGACAGCGATTTTCAAAAGCTTGTAACTTCTTCGTTTCTCAACGAAATTTCGAACCGAAAGATGTTTTGGAATCGTGGTAAAGTGAAATTTAAGATTTTGTAAAGAAATCAGAGAGACTATGGTGTTTTCAACACGCAAAACGAGGAGGAACAGGTGATAGCTGAATGAAAATAGAAAATGGAGCTCTGTTTTCGTGCAACTATCTCGACTTTTTGAGGGTTTTTCTGGGAGCGTTTTGTGACTCAAGGCTGTGTGTATATGCTGTATATTTCCTGTGTCATGAAGGCTTGTGGATGGTGTGTATATATAGGGACAAAAGGTAGGGTTTTTTGAAGGAAAAGAGCAGCTCTTCCTTCTCTTCGAGAGCTGCTATCTACGACCTACTTGGTAGGGTTTTTGAATGGTATTTCTTGTGGGTTAAGCCAAGGTAAATGGGTTATGAAGATCAGGCATGGGTTTGTGTTTGTGGGCACGAGTTTGATGGCCAAATAAGTCGAGTTTCGGCCCGAGTTTGGGCTGCTCAAAACATGGCACGGGAATGGGGCTTTGTAGAGTGTTTTCTTGAGTGTCAAGCCAAGGGTACATGGGTAGGATAGTTAGGATACGGGTATGGGCCAGGGGTAGGCGAATAGGAGTCGGGTTTGGGTCAAATAAGGGCTGATTTTGGGGCCTACAGGGTGCTGCGGATCAGCTCTGTCTTGGGCTACGTTTTGGCTTGTTAAGGTGGGTTTAGGTCGTGGTTTTAGGCTGGTTTAGGCTCGGGTATGTGAGGGAGAGTGTGGGTGAAAAAGGCTTCGAAGTTCGTGCTAAAACGGGCTCAAAATCGCTCTTTAAATCGAGCTCAAAACGAGCTAAAAAACTTGCTTTTAAGAAAACGAATTCGTCGAATACGATTTAATAAAATGGCTTAATGACACGAGAAACGACTTTTCAAGTCAAATATTAAATTTGTAAAAATGATTTTTCAAATCGAGTTACCTAATATGATTTTTCAAATCAAAACATCTTATTTTCAATAAAACATACTTTTTGACAGAATACACTTACCCTGTCAACACACTAATTTAAATATCATTTAAATTAATAAAACATTTTGTCGACGGCGCCCGGCTTACATCGTAAAACGAACTCAAATAAATGACACGAAATACATGTTGTCCTATCATTATTGGGTATTTGTCGGGTTTTCTATAAATTTCCATATCGACAGATACGGGTATCTACAAGACTAATACAAGATATAGCTAGTCACCTTAAATCGGATGTTAATCGTCGAGGATCTAAAATAAATTTTAGATCGGAATTTCTTCACCCATATTACCCATATTATTCACCCAAAATAATCCAAAAGTTAGCTCCTAATATACCCACTAATTAACTAGAACACTTATGATTTATTAGAAATAATATTAGGATTTTTATTTAATGTTTTAGGAAGAAAAATGAAAAAAATAAAAGAGAGAAATGGAGGGGTGATGCTACGGCAAAAATGAAGTAGTTTAGGTGATCAATTGGTCATTTATGACTTGTGAAATAATGTGTAATAATTTTGGTGTTAAGTTAGGTTTTTAATTAAATAAAGTTTAATTAAATGTAATTAGGGAACACCTTGATTCTAATTGGCTAATAAACTCTTCATTACTATTTGGTGCTAGAAATGTCCCCTTGATGTTTTAAAATGTTTTTCACGAAATTAATCAGTTTTAATAAGTCGGGCGCCAAAAGCGATAAAAGTTAATGTGTGCGCGTTTGACGATTTTTCGAAATATTTCTACTTTTGAATTCAAAGACTAAAATATTTTATTTATTACTTTAGAAAAATTTTAAAAGTGATGGAAATGAAAATGGTAGTGTTAAAGTAGTAGTATTGTATTTTGTATGTATTATTATTATTGTGTATAAACTTTAAATTTTAATACATAAAAATAAAAATGATGATGACAATTTTAAAGTTGTAAGAAAAGTTGGTTTTGTGTAAGTAAAAATGGAAGAGGATAGACTTGGAAAAGTCTAAGTCAAATGGTTCTAATAAATTTTTCGGGCTCGATTTTCGTTTTCGAAATTTTCGATTTGCGCAATCGCAGAAAGTTTCAAAATAAAGGATATGATCTTAAAATAGTGTTTTGAAAAAAAATCGGAATTAAAAACAAAAATAATTTTCGAAAGGTACTAAAACAAAAATCGGATCCTAATCCTCAAAATTTTAAATAAAAATTTCCTAGGTCGAAATACTTATTTTTTTCGTTGAATGTTATAGATTTAAAGATTTATATTCAAACGTCAAAAAGTTAATCAATTTAAATTAGGTATGACTTCAAATTTTGACAATATAGAAAAAAGCTAGTTTAATAGAAATGAAATAGTAATTAGATTTTAATATAACTAGTCGTGCGACCCGTGATAATCACGGGTATCTTGAAGTTCTGTTTTATATATGGTTTGTATAATGGTGTACACGTGTGACGTGGTTTGTATTAATGCGGATCAAATGAGATTACACCAAATGTGAGAGGATGATAAATGGGTTATCGTCATTGGTTAGTATGGACCTGTTGTTTCCAGCTTATTTTCAGCTCATTTGATTCGATTCATTTCGCTTTAGTTCGATTCGATTCTGTTTCACCATTCAATCTGATTGAGCTCAACTCACTTTAGTTCAGTTCAGTTCAGCTTTATTCAATTCAGCACAGCTATATTATTTAATTGAACTTCATTCATTTCAGTTCAGCCCCATTCAGTTCAGTTAAGCTCGATTCAGTTCAGTTCAACTCATTTCATTTCAGTTTAGTTCAGTTCAGCTCGATTCAGTTCAGTTCAGTTCAGATCTAAAAAGTTCGAAAGAACAGGTTCTATGTTGGTAGTTATGTGGTTCTCATATTTGTTTTTGACGTTACACTTCTAAAAAGTCCTAAAGAACATGTTCTATGTTAGTAGTTACGTGGTTCTCATATTTGTTTTTGACGTTAGAAGTTTTATTAATGTTTGTCCAGCTATCTCTTATTCTTGAGCTTCTTCCGGCTCATATCTTGTTTAAATTTGTCACTAAACGAAGGCACTGATACGTCATACTCCTTATTTGCAGACTGATTGTCTCGATTTATTATGTACAATTAATTTAGGTGAATTTGTTTGCTATGCATAGTCAGTCCTATAAATTTCTAGAAAATGTTGTGAGGTGTACAGTTAATGGCAGTACATTAATCAAACGCTGGGCACAAGAACTGCGCAATTTAAACTTGTTCAACGTTGAAAAATCCTTAATTACTTTACTTCATGTTCATTTGTGAGTTACTCATTGGGTTGCATTTTTGATGTCTATTGCAGTACGGAGTTGGACATTCTAATCCATAATGATCGACTATCTTCCAAGTGCATTCCTTGCTTTAATTATACATTGTTGTATAAATACAGGAGCGTGTAGAGGCATTGAGCTATTTGTTTTACAACGCTAACAAACTGAGGCGTCGGCTGACAGCACGCTCTAGAAAACAAAGGCATCGAATAGGTGTGTAATGTATGCAAATGTAAGAATGTGGAACTCAAGTGGATCATCAACGTGCACAATGACAACAAAGAAGACGCATAGGCGGTTCTGAGCAGCGACAACATGCACCAACTACATTAGCAACACACAAATGACAGAGACAAAGACCTATGACAAAGAAAGAACACAAGAGTAGCGTATCACGTGCAACGATAAGAATGGCAAGTAGCAAAGACGCATAACAAAGAAAGCAGCAGCAGCAGCCGCAATGTCAACAATGTGCGGCGGCATCAACACGCAATGTGTGCGAACATATTCAAGCATGAACATACAAAACCGTCGCACTAAGCGAAGTTCCTTGATTCAATGAATCCTTCAAAATATAATTCAAGCCTAATGAACCTTAATTTGATACTTACGAAAAAACCGAATGAAATGCATGGTAGTCTATCGGATGGCCTTGATCAAACAAATTTAGACACTTTATAAGCGAGAAAAGAATCACGTTTTTCTTATTAATCAGAAAATTAGAATTAAATACACTCTGGGACAAAAGGAGACGAACCTCCTAACAGTGGGACCAAAGCCCGATGCCTTACCACTTGCCCACGCCCCACTTCAATCTCGATTCGTCACTAATGAACACAGTTATATTGTACTCCGTAGTAGATTTTTTGTCAATTCCATATAAGTCGATTGAGGTTGCCTTCAATAACGAACTATACATATGCTTGTACAATTAAAATTAAAACATTTATTTCCAAAACTAAAGGACCTAGGGTTCCATGAAATTTAGGGAGTTGGTTAAAAATTAAATATATATTACTCAATGCCATAAGTAACATTTTACATTAGATTTACGACCACAAATTAAAGTATAGTTTCAAGATACTACCCAAATTAACCTAGCGATATTAAATGAATATAAAGCCAAGCTAACATCTCTCACATTAGAATTTACAGACATTGGGAAAACATTGATTCGAGATTTTATTAACTAACCATTCTCGTATATTTTTGTAGTCCATATCATTCTCGTCTATGTTGTTTACTTTTTCTACATTTTTTCATGCCCTCAATACTTCCGTACTACAGTTACTGACCAAAATCATTGTAAACTAAGTTGTTGTATGGGGTCAGACACATTATATATGAAAGGATGTGTTTGATGCTTAGATTGCCACGGCAGATAGCACAACCTTGCAAATCTATTGGCTTAAATCAACCCCAAAACCAGTTCACTCGGATATTTTTATGCCAAGTTTGGAGACATGAAAATACACAAGTTACGATACCAAGATGTAGCAGAAATCATAGTTAGGCACCTTGAATGCAGGCTCAATACCAAGATGGATTTGAGACAATAATACAGAAGCAATAACATCATTGAGTATGATCATAATAATATTAAAAAAATTCAATCGTCGTCCAACAAATACTATGTACAACATGAATATGATCATTTACTAAGTTAAGGTTAGAAACAGAACAAATAGAGCGTACCTAAGCATTTAATGACGATGGCAGATTAGGTGATGTTGAGCATGGACCAACGGTGGTGGCCTATTTGGTGTGAGCAGAGCAACATTGAGTGATGAGAGTGATGATGGTGTCAATTCAACAATTGCTCCACCTCCAATCCATGCAATTGCTGCCATCAAGTTCTCAATTGATTATGATTTTGCATTCAAAACACGAAAACACAACAATCCACGCGATTGCCACCATCGATTTCAAAACCATTCTAACACCTAGCAACCAAGTCTTCCTCCATATGAAATTGTACTGCTTTCCCTACAATCAAGTCAAGAATATATATCAAATTTGAACAACATTACTTATTCATTTTGGTGCACGTTATCGAATGCTTTAAAACCCTAAATCAAAAGAATGATATGGTTAAAAACACTCGTAAAAATTCGGAATTTCTATTAAAATAAAACCCCTTAACAACCAATGTGTTTTTTCTACTCATAAGTTCAATCAAAGAACAAACACTAACCTCTAGCAACTACAATAATTCAGCAATCATGAACATGATAATGTGTACGCTACAAATTTAAACGTGTAATTGAAAACCATATCTAAATCCTAAATCAGGTAAATTAAAATACCTGATCTAGAAAAAAAGGGGGAAATGTTTTCAGTGAAGGAGGAAGACAATAAAGACCTCCGTAAGTCGTGCAAAGAACTTGACTCTGGACCTTAGAAGTCTCACATCAAGAACAAAGCTTCGATAATCGCAGTCACCATACGAAAACTGGTATTCCCCAAATTTAAGGCCCTAAATATTCCACATTACATTTGACAGTTAATTCAACGATTACAAACTAACCAGCTGATTACCTTAATTACCTCAAGCCTATCTACCCAAATTCAACGATTCGCGACTATATTTCATCCAAATTTAGTTAAATTACACCTTATAGGATTCATATAAGTTTGAAATCGACAGGTCAAATTATCAATTTGCAATACCTCAGGCAAACTTTAAAACGCTTTAAAAAAAAACTCACAGAATTGACGACAAATAAAGGCACACCATAATTTAGCAATCTAAACTAAAACTACAACTAAATCATCGGCTTTGCAGTACCACATTCAAAGTTTAAATCCTGACTTGAAGCGGGAAAAAAACCCAAAAAAAAAAAAAAAAAAAAAAAGAAAAAAAAGCATTAAACCCATTTGTGATCACCTTCCATTTTGTGGATCAATAGATTCAAAACCTCAACACACTCATCAAATTTCTACAACTGAAACAACGCCAAAGCTTCTTTAGCAAGCGCAGTCTGAACAACACCGTCGTCATCTGCTCTTTCTCCCTCTACATTTCACAAATTCATCACCTAATTATGAAAACAAAAACAAATAAATCATTCAACACATTAGTTAAAAACTAAAAACAAACAAAAAAAATTATAAACAATAATTTGACCCTAAATCAAGCAAATATACCAATCAACCGAAAAAGTTTATCAGCTCTGAAATAAAAATTTGTTGTCAAATGTTAACCGTAAAAACGCACCTCATTTTTCACCTGAAGGCTGAAGCATAAAACTACATAACATAACATAACATCTACACCTAATTTTTCCGTCTCTGGTACACGAATTGTATCCATAACAACATCGAATGACCTTCGATTGTCGTTTCAGAATCCTGCAAGTCAATTTAGATGGAACATAAATACATAATCACCATCAATGAATTTGTTTGAGAAAACGATGCTACAGAAATCCCAAAATTATTGTAACAACACCTCATTAACATAGGTAATAACCTTCTCATAACCAAAACCCAATTTAGGCAAGCTCAAAGAATGGGACAACCTTCATCTTTAAGTAATCGTAGTTGTTCGGAGAAGCCATGTGATCTGTTGAGAAAGGTCATATGTCTGACATTACATACTCCTAAATTGTCGCGCCAAATTTGACGTTCATGATTAATAATAATTATCGCCGTAAGAACTGGACCTGTAAATATTGAATTCAGTTTCAATTAATCGACTCAAAACGGAATTTTCGCCCTGCAACGTGCCCGAAAAAATATTAGCATAAAATCAGAAATCACCCTCGGGGCCGTTACGCCAAGCATGAAGCTGGTTGGCGTGATACACTTGTGAGAAAGGTCTCTCGGTAACAGCTTGTTCCATTCGAAGTCTCCTCATTTAACCAACGTCAATCCCGCTGAAGGTTTGATCATCACTATAGGTCTACTCATATCACCCATAATATGTTAACAATAGCGGACACACACAAAGAATACAAACATTAGGAGGAAGACAACGAAGCAAGACTGACGCAATGATTTACATCAAGAATACAAAATGACACTATACACGGACAATGGAAACAACAAAGAATGTGGCAACACATCTACAACCGTAACCACACGCAATGACAAAAGTGACAAGGTACGGATCTGCTAAAGCCCCTTGCAAATCAAAAATCAATTTGTGCTGATAGAACTATGATTTCTTAGCTTATCAATGTGCCTGAGTACGCTTAGATACTCCCAAGTAAGTGAGTTAGTGAGTGCATACTATGAAGAAAGTAGAAAAATAATATAATAAAAGAATAACACTAAAGATAAAAAAAAAAAAACAGCCAAATCTTCAATGGGGTGCTAAAAACCTAAAAACAGTTAAAGCTTTACAACTATCAAGCATTCATGTAGCATAGGGGAGATAATACCCTTCCGAAAACAACTTCAAATCATTTATTCCTGGTATATACATCGTGTAGTTTCAATTTCATTCAAGTGATCATATGTGATGGTATCATTAAATCAAATCTTTATTGGAATAAATCTGAATAAGTTCCACCTCAATTGTTGATATTCATCGTCCCCATTATCGACACCTATAAGTCTATACTCTACAACCATAATGTTAAGCCACATACCGTAACATAGAAAGTTTGACTCTTCCTACGGTTAACATCACCTCTTGCCAAATCGTACGTAAAGAGAGGGAAATATTTCAACAAGGTAACCATATTCTCGGTGACAGGCCCAAGCAAAGAAGAGCGGCGAGGTGAATTCAAAGAAAGATCGAGAGCGGCGGGGAAAGCGGTAGTGGCACCAAAGAGCATGACAAAGAACCTAGGAATACATGTCAACATAGCTTGTTCACATAAGTAATACGAAGCTTCTTTTAAAACGTACGACTAATTATTCCAAATTCACAAATAATTATTTCTACTTCCAGTCAATGTTAATTTCCTTTGTAAACGTTTCATCCACTATTTCTTATATATACAAATAAGTATCCCCAATACCCAAAGAGATACAATTGCTAGTATAGCAAAGGTGCATAACTAACCTTGAGAGACCCCTTCATTGGTTTGTGATCATACTTCGGCCGTCAGTAATCATCCAGCGGAGGATTAGCCATTTTCACACTAATCGTCGGCAATCTAATCACTCTTTTTATCCTCAACGTCTTATGCTAAACATAAGCAATAACAATTCATCAGAACAAACTTTTACAAACTAATCTATGAATATCCCACAACTTCACTTCGAAAACAATGATATTCACATCATTCTTTTAGTAAGGTACATTGAAATTCCCAAAAAAAAAAAAAAAAAAAAAAAAAAGGAAAAAAAAAAATAAAAAGATCCAGTTAAATCTCTATTTTGACCTAAAAATAAGAGTGCATAATTAATCTCTATTGACCACCTACAGTATAGTTTTACCTGAGCATGGGACGTCGGTGACATGGAATTTGATTGATGATGGCCGACATAAATCGTCGGTAGTGAGTTTTAAAAGGCATGACCTGTTTTGGCGCCACACCGACTTGTTCATTCCGTTGACAATGTCGCTTTTTGTTTGCCACGAATGGGAATTCCATTATGGAGATATTCTGTACACGTTAACTAAATGTGAAATACATCGAATATATATTAGAAAATAACTGGACCCTAATATGTTTCACCAAGGACATGTCGGAAGTTAAACAAACATCATTCGCCCGCGATCTTCCATTTGTCCGTGTACACCAACGACAAAAGAACATCCAAAGAAATGCACTTGAATTTCGATTGGAATTGCACACACGCATAATCGATATTTGTAAAAATCACATGTGACCCCAGAACACTTAAAATCAAAGACAAATGAATTTAACCCGTTCCAAAGACACCAAGGCAACTATGAAAACACAAACGCGCCTAGGATTTGGAGGCAATCAAAACACATGGAGTTTGGAGTTCAATATCTCCGATTGGAAACCAACAACGATCACACACAAACAACAATTAAAATCGAGGCAAGCGACAACAAAGAATACGAGGTATCTTTAATAATTATCAAGGGAAATTGATCGACGATGGTGAGCATGGAACGTGCTACACTAACGCTTCGATGGGTGCGAAATCGGTGGTTAGGGGATTTGTTGAAGCAGAATGAACATCATGATTTGGATAGTAATTGCGGTAATCAATGGAGCTACACTATCAATGATTCGCCTTCCTCAAAATTCATCACCGCCTCTACAGGTTTGTGATTTGAAAATTGTGGCGACTCTTTGTGATTATTCATTGAATATCCAGGTGGAAAACAACACGAAAATATATACATTATTCTATTTTAACATTAGATCGTAAAAGTCGACAAATCTTACATATTTTCCCTATTGTTTCGCTTTAAAATCAAACAAAGTATGTACTGCTCAAACCAAATCTATAAATACCACTCACACAACCAAGTGGCTAGCCACTAATTTTTCCGTGTACTCATCCAATTATCCCCACAACAAATTAAAGCCCTTAATATTTGCATCAAAAACAAATGTTACGATAACAACCGAATGCGAGGAACTATCGGCATCAATGACTCGATACTTGATCCTAATAGCCACAACACACATATAACTCAACCTTTCAAACCCCCCAAACATTGAAAAATTCAACCGTGAGAAGCAACGTGCTCACCAAAAAACGTACAAAACAAAGCAACACAACACAATTCAAAATGAGGCTAGGATAAAATGATAGAGTAGATAAATACAAGAAGTATAAGCAAACTAAATAAAGTGCAGCAGAAGATACCCCGAGACAACTTGCACCAAGCATACGCACAACCACGCGCCAAAAGCATCGCGGCACCGCAAGATCGCCATCGAGCACTTGACAAAACCTCAACAAACCTATTAATTGATAGCAGTGAATCGAACAAATTGAAAAATGGAGACTATTTTGAGCGATTAAAGTGAACCTAGGGTTGATAATGGAAAATCGGCGGTGGATCTGCCAGGAAATGGGAGCGGCGATGAAGAAGGCGAGAATCTGGCGGAGTTGGCGGCACGAAGCAAGTTTCTTGAGACCTCGGCGGTGGCGGAGCCGTGAACGGCGATGATGGCAACAGTAAACCGCAAAGCGAAATGAATGAGGGCCTTTTGTTTTCTCCAATGGAACGCAGGAGGTGAGAAACGCCAAGTAGAATGTGTTTTGTGACGTGGCAAGGCTAATGTGAGTTGTCTTGACGTGGCTACATGATGGTGAATTTTGGTTTGTTTTTGAGTGGTGGAGTGAAGTGTAAGAGGAGTAGAAACCTTTGGAGTAAACGTCCAACACCATGTCGCCAACTACCATGAATTGAAAACATGAATTATAGATTCATTCTCTAAGTAGAGCACAAGTAAAGCACGACCCAAGTAGAGGACAAGTTACAGGTGAGCACGACTCCTCGACAAAATTTAACATAGTGACCTTGAACTATAGTAACATTACATGATAGTAACATTAATAACAGTAACAACCCAACCAAATTGATAACATGGTGAATTGATTAACCACTTCTGCCACAACTCAAGTAGAGCACAAGTTACTGCATTATTCGTTAACCAAAGGTAGGAATTCAAAAGTACGGAACATAGCACAAGATTAACCATTAAACCACAAGACTAACCATGAAATCATTTGTCACAACCTTCAAAAGCTCGGAATCATTCCAAGGCCCCTTATCAGACCTCAAACAACCTCCTTTGTCTGCGCAATTGCATGTACCACCAAGGAATTTCGGCAATTGGCTGTAAAAAATAGAGTTAAGAAGAAGGCAAACACTGTAAAAACCAAGGAGAACAAAAACGTGGAAAATGCCGCAAAAGTGAATCAGTGAATTTAACAAACCTCTGTCTATAATCTCCAACAATTTGCTCTAATACTTCTTCCCAAGAACCTGATGAACAAAAATATATATGTTCAATCAACATCTTCTCGATCAGGCTGATTCAGAGCACTTGGAAACATACATGAATTTTTGATGTCGTATTTGGGTCAAGAAGAGTCTTGATAGTGTTCCAGATTAATTTGAAACCGCTACCAGCATTAATGATGTTGAGGAATATCGAAGGGCACGAAGAAGAGCATGAGGCAGGAGAGGTGATGTTCTCAATTTGACGTGGCAAATTTGGCTGACGTGGAAGAAGGAGGTGTTTTTAGGTTTGGGTTTTTCATTGTTTTTTTTGGGGTGTATGGGTGGACATTCTCTTTTAATAGTTATATATAGATACTCCCTCCATTCATATCCACATGGTATATTTCCATTTTGGACACTATTCATACTTCGACATTCAACTTCAATTATCTCTCGATACATAAGTGTAGATATAGTCATGTGTGATCTTGTTTGATTCGTCTTTACGAATACATAATTAAAATCTAAATTTTACATTTTTTGAATAAACGTAGCTAAAGATATTTAACGCGCAAAACGCGCGTTGGCAAGTGTGAAAAAGCAAATGTGTAGTGTGGATATGAATGGAGGGAGTATGATTTATTAAAAATTAAACAAAATGATTATATTTTTATTAAAAGTTGATGTTAAGTTTGCCTCTTCAAAAATTAAAAAGAAAGTGGAAGAGGATAAGATACTTGACCTTGATTTGCGTGTTTGAAATCGTTGACTTGAATTTCAAAGCCGAGATAAGTATAAGTGTCCATTTTTTTTTTTGAAAACGAAAAATGTTTGAAATTGAATTTTATGAATAAAAGTTTTTACATTTATTTTTGTGAATAGTAAACATAACTTAACATTTTTGAAATTTGAAAGGCGATATTAATTTTGTGTTGATTTTTATAAAATTTTGAAATGTGTTTCTTTTTCAATTCTAAAGATAATACAACAAATTTCATTTTGCAAAATTTTTAAATTTGTACTTAAGAAAATTTAGTATTATTTAGCGAAAAAATTTCAGACGTATTTTTCTTACAAGGAAAAAGGATGAATTTAATTTAAGGAATTAAATTCTTTAATAAAATTGTGTTAAATAACACGGGGTGTTACAAACCTACCCCCTTAAGAGTGGATAACTACTTGAATAGAGTGGATACCTACTTGCAGTTGGACAATGCAGTTAGAGAGAATAACAAGGTTTTACAAGTTTCGATAATGGCATTTTATTTTTGGTAGAATAAGACTTTTCCAAAACTTTTAATTTTTTAATTATTACAAAGATGTTAGATTGAGTGGAAAAGTTGAAGGATATAAACATTTTGTATTTACAAATGGGATGTTTTGAATGAATATAGAAATATTGCTAGATTATCATTTTTGAAATCGACATCAAAGAGACTTTCAAAAAGGTGGGGCCTAGAAGTTTTGTACGGCTTTAATTTAAATAAAAATTATGAGGGTTTTAAAATAAAAGCAAATTCATTTAAATTTAGAAATAGGTATATAGTTTAAAGTAGGTTGAAAATAAAGATTTTAAATCTAAAACTTTAATCGAGGATTTTAAAATCATCGTAGTTTTGTCCTACTCCCTTAAGAAAAAATTTAAACATATTTACTAAGTTCAAGTAGAAAAGATAAAAATTCATTTTAAAAGTTGAGAATTTGGAAAAAGTATTGATAAGTTGCAAATTTTGAAAGTAATTAAATTCGATAACATATTAGGTAAAGAACTTAAAACAAAATACTTGCAAAGATATTTAAATTTTCAACACAAAATTTTAAGAAGTAATGGAATAAGTTTCAAAGATATTTTAATGGTGAAAAATGAGAATTAATTAGGAATTATAAAATTTTCGAAGATCTGTAAATTAAGAAAGAGATAATAAGTTTAGGAGATTGAAATGAGATAAAGTTTGAAAGTTTTTGAGAATAAATTATAAGAAGTTTATGAAATTGAAAAGAGAAAATGAAATCATTTTGCGAGATTAAGGAATAGGAATAAAAGTTCATTTTAAGAAGTAGTTATTAGGAATTATAGGTTTAGGAAATTAGAAGGTTAGGAGGAAAGGTTAAAAGGTTAAAATTTTTAAAGAGAACGGAATAGAAGTTTTAGTCAAAGAGGATAATTAGATAAAGTTGTAGAAATCTTCTTTGCGACAGAAATCTTCAAGATGTTGAACGTCTTATCAGTTGTAAGGTCCTTGATGCGTCCATTTGTTGCGTTTGAGGTCTTGTCGTCATGTATTCGATCAATGGCTTCGATCTTCGAGAATTAAATTTATTACTTAGATTTTATATCCGAGGATAGTTGTTAGTTTTAGTTAGTCACATCAGCAAGTAGCAAGTATACGACGGTTAGTGTATTTTATTTTGAGGGTAGTAGTTCGTTATTTAAAAGTCCTTAGCCTATGGTCGGTCCTTAAGGTTTCTACCAATCCTCACACTTTAAAGCGATTTAAAGTTATTATTTAAGTGATCTAATAAAAGAAAAATCTAATTTACTATTTGATCCTAGTAGTCTTACGGGTTAACATATTAATATGTTTGTACCGCCCAGGTGTCTCTCGTTTGGTAAGCATAAATCACATTAGGCAATTTATGTTACGGTCACGAGTCAGCTTTGATACCAACTGTAACAACCTGGTTTTTAGTCGACTTTAATTACTAAGGCGGAAATTAATCTAATATATATATATAAAGCAGAAACCATAGTCTCTATGGTCGACATTTGTCACAATACAATTGGTCTAAAAAATTAATATTAGTATTATTTATAATTCTACTATTGTTAGGATTTTAGATGAAAAAATATTAACATATGTAACTTAAAATATAAAACTAAATTTACAATTGAAATCTTTACTACATTAGAACTTTCCAAAAAAAATTAATTGAAGATGTTTTTAATTGAGAACAAAAATAATAATTTCAAAATAAACAATTATATGACACATAATTACCTTATTTAATTTTTAGGTAAGTTGTAATAACCTGGTTTTTCGTGACTTTAATTAAACTAAGGCGGAAAATTAATTAAGTCTATATATTACAAACCAGCTGTTATCGTATTAAAACTCCATATACATAGTACGAGTTTTAAGATAGAACAGAGTATATGTTCGGTTACAAATCTCTCAAAGGAGTACAAAATAAGGTAGACCATCCCCAGCATGATTAACGTTAGTCTCGGGGTACCTGTATTAATTATCATATTCTCGCATCACTCTTTCGATACATGCAATTCTAAAACATATGCAATATATAAAATAAATAAGTAAAAACACATTGCAGGTAAGCAAGCAAAAACACATAAGGAAATCATGATGATTCAAACATGAGTATACATCCAATCACATAACGTACAACACTCATGACTAATCATTCTCGATAAGTCGTATTTCAACACTCAGGAAACCAAGTCGTTCAGACAATAATCAATCAAACAAGGAAATGCATTCATCATATGTTGACTAATGAGTATTCGTTAGTACGGCGGAATCATGCAGACCTTATAAGCGTCCGCGCAATAGCGATCAGGGCCGAACAAAGCGGAAGTGTCTGACAGGCTAAAGATATCTAAGGTAATAAGGACGGCCATATCCCTTGTCTAATGTATGCATACACCACCTATCGAGGATCATACTTATTCGCTATTCGAAAGGTATTCACCAAGAAAATGTTCGACTATCACCAGAGACGGGTACCCCCGGATGGGGCTGGTATTTTCCAATTACTATCTATGGGCCCACGGAAATATCAAGTATACCCCATCCCTGAGGTTGTATATACCGTGTCAAATAACAATCTTAAGATCGTTAAATAGCCTTGGGCAACTCTGGGAGGGAGCCCAAGTCCCCATAGACAGCTACCTCATTAACATCGAATTTCAAGAGTCGCGACATGGCGAAGAATCCTAATATTTTATTCAAGTAGCTCGTTTTCTCAATTTCTTATTTCCTCGTTCAATCGTAACATGTGACAATTCTGAAATCTTAAATATATCGTCGAACTTTGTATAATGAAATTTTAGTTCTAGCAGATCTTCAGGTAAACAGAACACATAGAAAAACTCAAATATTTATTTTGAGTCCGTTCGTAAATTTTAAATATTTTCACTATTAATTATTTTACTATTCATCAGGTTACTATTCATCATTTTACTATTCATCGTATTTACTATTCATCGTATTTTTATACGTATTCGTATTTTCGTATTTCGTATTTGTACGTATTTTTATACGTATGCGTATTTTTATACTTCGTATTTATACGTATGCGTATTTTTAAACTTCGTATTTATACGTATTTTTATACGTATGCGTATTTTTATACTTCGTATTTATACGTATTTTAAACGTATGCGTATTCTTATACTTGTACAAATTTTTATACTTAAGATATTTTACTAAAATAGCAAAACCAAATTTTATTTTCTAAGTACAAAATCCTAGCTTCAAAGTCGTTAAGTTCGTTTTGTACTTAGTGATTTGAAATAATATTTTGAAAGTAAAAATCAGTTAAGTTTAGTCATATACTTAACTAAACTTTTAGCGGTTTCCATTTTTAGCGAGGTTGTCATAGTTCTTTTTAAATAGTCCGTATGTCCAAATCCAAATTTAAGCAAAGGTAGTAACACTCGAAATTGTTCATTTTTAATACGTGTAACGTTTATTTTTATCGGTTTCGTCGATTCTTTTTATTAACGATTTATTATACAATCTAATATAATCCTAATTACTATTCAACTTTAGTGACTAAGTGATAAATTCATTTTGATCAAAATTGACCCATTTTAAATGGGTATGCCGTAGCCCTCATTTATATTTAGCTATTTATTTCTTTTTTTGTTTTCATTAATAATTCATTACTTTAACTAATTATATTACTTAAGTGATAAAAATAAAAAGTGACAAGTTCATTTTAGGTCAAAATTTAACCCTAAAACCGTGGCCCCTTCTATACTTGTTCATTTTTATTTTCGTTTTCTAATTTATCGGTTTTGACTTAAAGTTTTTATATACTCCCTCCCATTTTTAATAATCTTCCCATTTGTTTTTGAGGTGTAAATTAAGAGAGTAAAAATGTATGGTTGAGAATAAAAGTTAAGAAAATATGTGGGGTAAGAATGAAGGAGAAGCATGAGTTTTTGACTTAAAAGGAAATGGGAAGAACAAATGAAATGAACCAAAAGAGGAAAGTGGGAAGAAGAAATAAAATGGGAGGGAGTACTAATTATTTAAATTATACTAAAGTGATTTAACTAGTTTATAATTTTCACTAAACATTTTATTTTATTTATGAATTATTTTTTTACTCACTTAAATTTCTAACTTTTATATTATAAAGATTTAGCTTATTTAACTTATATATTTAGTTTTGTATTTACTTATTAGTTAATAAAAACAATAAATAACAACAAACATATAAACATTATAAATCAAACTAAGCTAAAACATCAAGAACACATGAAGAAAGTGAAGAACACTTATGCTTTTCTAATGAACATCAAAACATCAAATTTTCATATCATCATATAAATTTCTCAAATTTTACCAACAAGTCTAATTTACCTAAACTAACATAACATATTATTTTCAAAAATTAAAACTAAAAAATTTGTCCAAAATAACAAGGAAAACCGAGATATAAAAATATATATATAAATATAAAAAAATATATATATATATATATATATATACATATATATATATATATATATATATATATATATATATATATATATGTTCACAATTTTTATTTTTGATTTTTATACTTCTAATTCAATAACTAATTTCCTTTTTATCATTTATGTACTTAATATAAGTGGAATTCATACAAAAACATTAACATATAAAAGCAATTCATTTCAAACACAAAAATAACAACAATAGTTTCAAGCACATAAATACTTTAAAACATTTAAATTTCACAACGATTTCATTTTAAGTCCAAAACATAAACTAATTATATTTTTATATACTTCTTATTTATAGTCTTTTAAGCATGCAATTAACAAAAATTAAAACGAAAAATTAAGCCAAAAATATAGGAAATGCCGTGTGGCTTTTATGTGTTACACAAATTTTATTTTTTGATTTTTATCTTCTAATTTATCATGCAATGCTTAGGTGACAAAATAACTCATGCACATACTTAAAACATCAATTAGGAAAATAACATATAATCAATTAAATTAGGTGCTTAGCAAATATAGTGTGCGAGAGCACCTTAATTAGGTCGGTTAGTGAAAAGCTTAACAGTTGTCGGGATCAACGATGTTGTCAAACACGCTCAAGTCGACGCCTCCACCTTGCTCCTCGTCTTTGGTTAAGATTAGTACATAAAAATGAAAATAAATAAGTTAGTAATTTATTTTGGCTAAAACTAACTAAACTAAAAGTTCAAAGTGTAGTATCATTTTTATGTTTTAGGTGATGTATATATTTTAAATGTTTTGATTTATGTTCTTAATTAATTGTAAGTAAAAAGAGGAAGTGATTACTAACTAAAATGGTGGAGAATTAATTTAGGTGCTCCAAGAAAATTAAAGCAAGAAAACAAAGTTTAAGGAAGAAAAATGCAAGGAAGAAAATGAAGATCTTCAAGGAAAGTTAAGGAGGAAGATGAAGATTGTCCTTACAAGTATTTAGAGTAGTTTTTATTAGAGAGAAAAGTGTTAGAGATTTTATTGTGTTTGTGTGTAATGAGAGTTGTAGTAGTAAAATTGTGTACTAGTAAACATGTAGTATGTATGTATTGTATTTGTGTATTAGAAATGTATAAACTTTAAATTTATTAAAGCTAATAAAATGATGATGAATTTAGTAGGAGTGTAAGAGGATTAGACAAGTTACTAAAGCAAGAAAAATGGAAGAGCTAGTATTGAGCCAAGAGCTCAAATATCTCGGCCAAACCAAGATCAAGTGGCCCGATTTTACGTTTTTGAAATTTTCGATTTACACGCACGCGAAAAGTCTCGAAATAAAACATATAGCCTTAAAATAATATTTCGAAGTAAGATCGAAAATAAAAATGAAAATAAACCTCAAAAAGAGATCAAAAGAAAATTGGGTATTAAATCCTCGCAACTTTGAATAAAAATTTTATTTGATCGAAATACTTATTTTTTTTCGTTGAATGTTATCGATTTAAATAATTATACTCAAACGTCAAAAAGTTTATCAGTTTAGACTTAGTGTGACTCATTATTTCGATATTTAGCGAAAGTGTTAGTTAAATCAAATTGAAATAGTAATTTGATATTAAAAACTAGAATTGATAAATAAAGATCAAAATAATAATTTTTACACAAGTGACTTGATGTTAAGTGTTGAATTTGTACAAGTCAAAATGGAAGAAAAATTGGTGACTAAATCACCTTAAGTGGCTCGGCCACTTTGGTCAATTTTGACCTCGATTTGCGTGCCGAAATTTGTCGTTGAGAAATTTGTCGTTGATTCATCATTTGATTTATCGAGTTCGATTATGTAAAAATAAAGTTCAAATTCGAAGTATATCAAAATAGTTTTAGTTTAGGTGCGAGAAAAATTGTAGTGTATTGTTTTAGGAAAAATTTGAGCGAGATTGTCTAATTATTGCTTGATTTCCTAATTATGATTAGCTTAAATTAACACGGGGTGTTACATAAGTCCCCATCCCTTTTTGTATATATATACATCAAAAACTTTAGCTAGATCTTTTTAGGTACGTACTATGTTAAATAGTTTTACTTTATTATGTTTTAATTATGATTACAATTTGTGTTAAATTTATTTTTTACGGTGTATTTGATAAGAGTGTTTAAAATTTGAATATTTTAATTTCTTAATTACTATGTTTGATACTTAAACATAGCTTGATTAAATTATTTCTTTGTATGTTGTAGATTTATATTTTACGTTCAAGATTTGAAGTTTTTTATTAAACAAACTTAATTATAACCCAATAGAAAAACTAATGAATATGTAACATGAAAGGTAAGAATATGTAACATGAAAGGTAAAAGTGATGTACAATATCTATCGATTATCTTATTTTTAAATCAAGTTATTAGATATGGTTGTATAATAATATTTGTAATGCTTAATGCGTAATCTTTTAGTTAGTTTAATAGTATTAAGTTTTGATTTGATTGTTAATCTCAATTTTATATAAGAACATCTGCTAATTAAGAAAAAAAAAACAAAAAAAAAAACATGTTTAGCATAGTGATAGGGTAAAGTTTGATTTAATGACAAAATTCCAAATTTTTTTTTACCCCATTTTAACGTAACAAAAAGATAATATATGTAATTAACAAAAAAAAAAAAAAAAACAAAAGAAAAAAAAAAGAAATAAGAAGAAGATGGTGTAGTATAATTAACATATGTAATCTATCTATATTAATTATATATAACAAAAACCATGCTACACAAATTTTCCCTCCAACTTTTTTTTACCCATTTCCTTTTTGAAATTTTGTCATATAAGTAAGTTAATATCTTCTATGTACAATAGAATATTTTTTTATATTTTTATCTCTTAAACTATCCATTTTTATTTAATGTGTTTTCAATATAACATTTTAAGCGCGTTATATCATATTATTATATTAAATGATGAATTTTAAGACAATGTATTGCGATACTTTGATCGGTTTTTTGTCACATTATATGATATATTTTAAAATAAATTTATAACTATATCTGTATAAAAAAATTTAGATGTTCCATAATTCTACTCCGTAATTGTTTTATTACAATTTTCAACGATTCTATCATCTAAATTTTGATAGTTGGTTAAGAAAAATCCAAATTGACACTTTTAAACCTATTAAACGGGTTAATTTGAAGACAATTACGGGTCGAATAAGCGGGTTACATGTTAAATGAATACGTGATCGGGTAAAATACAATTTGTTGTATTTTGGGTCTAAGAATACATGTTTATATAGGTTGCCCTTATATTATTAATACGAAGTATTCTTATTTTAATTTAATATTCAATTCAATTACCAAAATTTTCAATTAACTATTAACTTATTTTTGTACATCTCGTGCATTTATGCACGGGCATTATGTTAGTCTAAAATATAATACTAAATCTACAATTGGAATCCTTAAAATTGTAGGATAGCAAAATTGAAGAATATATATTTTGCCTTAATTATATTGGATTAAATATTCAAGTTAAGGGAAAGAAATATAAGTAAGTTATATTTTAAAATATTAAAAAAAAAAATAAAAGAGCAAAAGAAATATGGTAATTCATTGAATTTTAAAAAGTCAAATAATAGTTGATTTAATAAATAAGTTAAAGGAAAAAAAATAGTATTAGGTAAGTATTATAAAATATAATTAGCAAATAAACGAAAAACAAATATGATAAATCATAGATTTTAGAAAATTATCATATTAAATACGATAAAAGCCGAAAAGAACATGGCCTTAGTATTTATATTTTAGAAATTTTGTCATATGTAAATATCATAGAAAATTATATCATAATTGGTAAATATATAAACTAGAAAAAATATATAAAAATTACATTTTATACTTATTTTTAAATCTTAATAATAATGATAGATAGCCCGGACGGGGACGGGCACGCCAACTAGTTAAGTCTTAAATCAGCGTCATTAATTATACATAAAACCCAAAATGTTACATCATCGTTCAAGAGTTGAATAAAACAACTCTAAGTACGGAAATTAAAAGAGTATAGTGCTATATATTATATACAAATCTCTCAAAAACAACTGAAAGTAAAGCATAAGAACGTCTCGTGGCACCGTCCAAAATCCAGCTTCTGGTCTACGGTTATCCTGCACGATAAACTGATGGGGGGTGCCCGCTGAGCGGACAGCGACTAGCTATGCTCACACTTACCCTCGATTTCAATTACTTTGGTTTATTACTATCGCTTTATAATTATAACATTATGATAAAAACATAAACATGCTTATTACATATAGCATATAAAGACATATAAGTCATAATAAGCATGCGGTTTAAAGCGATAAATCATATAAGCATGATATTCAGTTATGAAAGCAAATAAAAGATAATATCATAGCAATAGTGTCACAGCAATCAGCAGGATTACGAAGCGATATCAGATCGCAAACAAACATACGTATTGTATCATTCACATCATGCAGACTCGATTCACTTCAGAAATTTGTGGTCTTTAGTTTTCGAAGATGGTACACACTCATTCTCATTTAATCAAACAACAAACAACACATACTGCTTACGAGCCTGACCACTGAGTAGGCCATTGTACTCTAGTTGCTTGCATCTCGCTACCATAGTGTAGCGACTTACTCGACTCGTAAACCACGCCGAATACTATAGTACTTGCATCGCATCTTCTAGTGTTCGAAATGATTCGAACTTCAGATACAATCCAGTCAAGTGATCTGTACATGTGGTAAGAACGAATGCTAGTGTCGCGCCCACTAAGAACGAAATACGGCAAGGAGACAGAACCGCGAGATGACAATCGTAATAAGGTCGCGGTGGCCCTGGTAACTTTAGCGAAATAGGGGAATAAAACCCTAGTCTAGTATGCATACACTAATATTCACTTTAAGAATGGGCTATGCTATTCATAGAGCACCTTAACTCTGAATAAAACGACTATTTCCTAAAGCCTGACCCAAAAGAGTTGGCATATTCCTTATCTTGTACGACACAGGCTATACGACTTAAGGCGTAACGGCATGGGCAGAATGCTCTAAGCATATAATGCTGCCGGCTAAACCACACTATTCGAGATGACAATAGCAATAAGGTCGAGTTAGTGGCGTCCGCTACAAGACTATCTTAACCCCACTTCACTCACGATTGACGTTTTCATATCCGAGGCTCAAGCGTTTGACCTTTTATTTAACTTACTCATGATTTATAATTTATTTGATATCACATATCACATGTTACTAGACTCTCCTAGTCTCATCGTCAAACGTTTAAGTATTTTTATTTTCGGTTTCATATGATCACATAACACGTTCGTTTATTATTTGAAGTGTTGTTAATTATTAACGTTTTCAAGTTTCTATATTGATACGTTTATTAGTATGTCAAATTTTATTAAAGTGTTTTTCAAAACACCTTAAGTCATTTACTTATTCATTTTCAATTTTCTATACTTAGTAAAATTTTCAATTATTTACAACATTTCAAATTTTGAAATTTGAAATATCTTTGAATTTTGAGACGTAACTTGTTTTACAAGTTTCGTAAATTTTTCACTATTCACGTCTCGGGATTTGAAAAGATAACTTGTTCAACAAGTTACCTCAAATTCCATTAAAATAGGTTTTGGGACATTACTTGTTCAACAAGTTTCGTCCCGGGTACTATTCACCGTCTTGAAATTTGGGACGTCACTTGCTTAACAAGTTTCGTCCCGATTTACTATTCATCGACACTATTCATCTAGGTTACTATTCACCTCAGTCACTATTCACTTGTCACTATTCATCTCAGTCACTATTCATGATTGCTTGAAAATATCTAAATACTTCTAAGTCAAAAAATCGTAACTTAGTCATTAAGTAAATCCTAGTTACAAAGTCGTTAAGTTCGGTTTGTAAAAAGTGATAATCGATATTTATTTTAAACTGAGACTTAGTTAAATTTAGTCGTCTATTTACTAAATTTAGCGATTTTCATTTTTAATAATAATAGAGTCGTGGATGGTTCATTTAGTCCGTATCGTCCAATTCCAACAGTCCAATTTGCATAGGCAGTAGCACACGATTTAATTCATTTTTATAACGGTTATACTTTTAAATCGGTTTATTATATTTCTTTTATAACGAAATCAATTTATACAAAAATTCAATTCTAATAACTATTTAACTTTAGTGACTTAGTGATAAATTCATTTTGATTAAATTTGGTCCATTTTAAATGAAAATGCCGTGTGATATGTATATGTACAAAAGTTCATTTATTTCTTTCAATTTCTTAAATCTAACTTATTAACCAATAATTAAATTATTTTAACAATAAACTGAAAAGTGATAAAAATATTTTAACCCTAAACAAGGCCAAATGCCGTGGGGTTTCATGGTGGTGTTCTAATTTTCGTTTTTCGATTTTTATCGGTTTTTAGCTTAAAGGTTTTTTATTTTAATTTTTCTAATTATACTAAAACGATTTTTAACTAAAATGAAATCTTACTAAAAACTTCACTTGACTAATATTTTAAGCTAGAATATAAACTTAAATTTTCTAAAAGTTTTTCTAAATGTTTAAGTTATTTTATGTAATACTACTAACATAATATAAAATAATAACTAAACATAAACAAAAATTAAAAAAACAAACATAAAATAACAAAGATCAAAATGTACTAAAATATGAACATCAACATGAAGAAGTTAAGAACACCAAGAACATCAAACTAACTCAAGAACACCATTTTCAATTTTAACAACTTATAATTTGTTTTCCTAATTTTTTTTTTTTTTTTACATGATAACATCCATTTTAATACAACTTAACACAACATATTATTTACAAAAATTAAAAGTGGAAATTTATCAAAAATAAAGGGTAAAACCGTGAGTTAGCATATATGTACATAAATTTGATTTTCGATTTTTCTTTACTTTAAACTCGTTGTTATTATTTAACATAATTTTACATATACTAACAATATGTTTAAAACTCATAAAAACATAACTAAACATATAAACAACAATTTAAAATGAAACACAATATGATTCAAAAACGAAAACATATAAAGTATACTAACATTATTATTAGTTATTATCATTTATTATCATCACATAAACATAAATAGAATCAAGGTTGATGTTTAACATAATTTTAACATAAAAATCATACTTATAAAATTATAATAAAAATCAAATTAATTTTAAAGGAGACTAATATTAGATATAGCTAGTCACCTTAAATCGGATGTTAATCGTCGAGGATCTAAAAATAAATTTTAGATCGGAATTTCTTCACCCATATTACCCATATTATTCACCCAAAATAATCCAAAAGTTAGCTCCTAATATACCCACTAATTAACTAGAATACTTATGATTTATTAGAAATAATATTAGGGTTTTTATTTAATGTTTTAGGAAGAAAAATGAAAAAAATAAAAGAGAGAAATGGAGGGGTGATGCTACGGCAAAAATGAAGTAGTTTAGGTGATCAATTGGTCATTTATGACTTGTGAAATAATGTGTAATAATTTTGGTGTTAAGTTAGGTTTTTAATTAAATAAAGTTTAATTAAATGTAATTAGGGAACACCATGATTCTAATTGGCTAATAAACTCTTCATTACTATTTGGTGCTAGAAATGTCCCCTTGATGTTTTAAAATGTTTTTCACGAAATTAATCAGTTTTAATAAGTCGGGCGCCAAAAGCGATAAAAGTTAATGTGTGCGCGTTTGACGATTTTTCGAAATATTTCTACTTTTGAATTCAAAGACTAAAATATTTTATTTATTACTTTAGAAAAATTTTAAAAGTGATGGAAATGAAAATGGTAGTGTTAAAGTAGTAGTATTGTATTTTGTATGTATTATTATTATTATTGAGTATAAACTTTAAATTTTAATACATAAAAATAAAAATGATGATGACAATTTTAAAGTTGTAAGAAAAGTTTGTTTTGTGTAAGTAAAAATGGAAGAGGATAGACTTGGAAAAGTCTAAGTCAAATGGTTCTAATACATTTTTCGGGCTCGATTTTCGTTTTCGAAATTTTCGATTTGCGCAATCGCAGAAAGTTTCAAAATAAAGGATATGATCATAAAATAGTGTTTTGAAAAAAAATCGGAATTAAAAATAAAAATAATTTTCGAAAGGTACTAAAACAAAAATCGGATCCTAATCCTCAAAATTTTAAATAAAAATTTCCTAGGTCGAAATACTTATTTTTTTCGTTGAATGTTATAGATTTAAAGATTTATATTCAAACGTCAAAAAGTTAATCAATTTAAATTAGGTATGACTTCAAATTTTGACAATATAGAAAAAAGCTAGTTTAATAGAAATGAAATAGTAATTAGATTTTAATATAATATGATTTATTAAAAATTAAAAAAAATGATTATATTTTTATTAAAAGTTGATGTTAAGTTTGCCTCTTCAAAAATTAAAAAGAAAGTGGAAGAGGATAAGATACTTGACCTTGATTTGCGTGTTTGAAATCGTTGACTTGAATTTCAAAGCCGAAAGTGTCCATTTTTATTTTGAAAACGAAAAATGTTTGAAATTGAATTTTATGAATAAAAAGTTTTACATTTATTTTTGTGAATAGTAAATATAACTTAACATTTTTGAAATTTGAAAGGCGATATTAATTTTGTGTTGATTTTTATAAAATTTTGAATTGTGTTTCTTTTTCAATTCTAAAGATAATACAACAAATTTCATTTTTCAAAATTTTTGAATTTGTACTTAAGAAAATTTAGTACTTCCTCCATTCCATTTGATTCTATACGTTTGCTTTTTTTGACACTATTCACGAGTGAGGATAATGGTCGATATAATTTTTAACATATAAAATAAAACATAATCATGTGGGATCTTGTTTTAATTGTCTTTTCGAATACATTATTAATATCAAATTTTTATAATTTTTTGAAATACGTAACTAAAGATATGAACAAAAGAAAATGTGTATCGACGTACGTGCAAAAAGCAAACGTATAGAATCAAATGGAATGGAGGAAGTATTATTTAGCGAAAAAATTTCAGACGTATTTTTATTACAAAGAAAAAGGATGAATTTAATTTAAGGAATTAAATTCTTTTATAAAATTGTGTTAAATAACACGGGGTGTTACAGGCACTGTGGGTGTTAAGCATCGGCATAATCTTGTTCTGGACACCTTGTACGACGTCTGTTTTCGTGCTGGCATTTCGGCAGGGAAGGAGGTCACTATTGGATTGGTTGATGAGCACGACAGATCCCTTCGTCCTGCGGATTTGCTGCCCTATTCTTGGGACAGGGGGCAGGATGTTTGTGTTGACCTGACAGGGTCTTCCCCCTTAACTCAGTCTGGTATGGCTGATTTTGTGCCCGGACAGGTTGTTATCGACGCTGCGCGACGTAAGTACGCTAAGTACAAGGATTTGTGCGTCGCGGCTGGCTATGGTTTCCTACCTTTCTCCTTCTCTTCTCTTGGGGAGCTTGATTCGGATGCTGTAACTCTACTGAAGCGGATCCAGACTTTCGCTGCATCCCATGATGCCGGGGTTCATATGTCCGCTTATATTTTTCCTAGGCTTGGCTTCGCTATTGCTAAGGGGGTGGGGCCCAGATTGTATCTCGGCTACCCACCAATTTTGTGTAAACCTTGTTTATAATTCATTAATAAAATTGCGGTTTATAATTAAAAAAAAAAAAAAAAATTTAATAATACTAATAACAACAACAACAACAACAACAACAACAACAACAACAACAACAATAACAACAACAACAACACCACCACCACCACCACCACCACCACCACCACCACCACCAACAACAACAACAATAATAATAACAACACCACCACCACCACCAACAACAACAACACCAAAATTAATAATACCCTTGTCATTTCATCTCACAATGAAGTTTGAGTTTTAGAATGAAGAACAGAATGAGTGAAATAAGACTTTTCCTTTATTTAATTTTTTTTTATTGATTAAAAAAATTAAATTTGTTTTTACCGTTTTTTTGAGATGGACCATTTTGAGAATATGAGTATAATAGTTTGGATTATTACAAGATTAAGAATAGTATGGATTATTGAGTGAAGAAGACTCATAGTTTGAATTACCGGTTTTTCAGGTAGTAGGTTACCATGGACCATTTTGAGAATATAGGTATAATAGTTTAGATTATTGCGGGATTATTGATAGTATGGATTATTGGGAGAAGAATAGTGATAGTTTGTATTATTCCTGTTAAATAACCCTTTTTTATAATCATTATATCTTAATATCAAATTACTATTTCATTTCTATTTAACTAACACTTTTGTATATTATTTGAAATTATAAGTCACACCTAATTTAAATTGATTAACTTTTTGACAGTTGAACATAATTCTTTAAATCAAAAACATTCAACGAAAAAAAATAAGTATTTCGACTGAGGAAATTTTTATTCGAAGTTTCGAGAATTAAAACTCAATATTTGTTTTAGTGCCCTTTCGAAAATTATTTTTATTTTTATTTTCGATTTTATTTCAAAACACTATTTTAAGATCATATCTTTTATTTTGAAACTTTCTGCGATCGCGCAAATCGAAAATTTTGAAAACGAAAATGGAGCTCAAAAAATAAACCTTTGACCCGTGAGATTTGGACACCAAAGTCAAAATTCTATCCTCTTCCATTTTTCTTTACTTACACAAATCCAATTTTACTTACACAACTAATTAGTCATCATCATTTTGGTTTTTGTAATTAAATTTCAAGTTTATACACAATAATAATAATACATACAAAATACATTATTAATACAAATATTACTACCATTTTCATTTCTATCACTTTTAAAATTTTTCTAAAGTTATAAATAAAATATTTTAGTTTTAGAATTCCGAAGTAGAGATATTTCAGAAAATCGTCAAAACAGCACACTTTAACTTTTACCGTCTTTCTTACCCGATTTATTTCGTAACACGTTTTTCGAAAATAAAACATTTTAAAACATCGGGGGGACAAATTCTTTGCCAAATAGTGAAGTGGACTTTGGTGGCTTTATGTGATGATTATGTTTTAATTTCATTTAATTAAACATTAATTAAATCAAAACCTAAACCTTATCATCTAAAGTTTTATAACTTATCCTCGAAATTTTATTAGAGCAAAAATCACACACTACTCCCTCATATATGTCGTGGCTCCCTTCTTCATTTTCTCTTTTTTTATTTCTTCCATTTTTCTCCTAAAACAACTTAAATAAAACCTATAATATTATCTTAATAATTCCTAAGTGTTCTAGTTTAATTAGTGGGTCTTTTGAAGCTAACGTTCTTGGGTTAATTGGTTGAAGATTATGGGTTTTGGGTGAAGAAATTTCCAGGTCAAAAATTTACACGCGACAGTCAAATACCCACAATTTAAGCTCGTACTTCATATAGGTAATTTTAGCTCGTTAACTGACAACAAACTGTTTCGATTTCAAAGCGATTAATGGATTAACTGCGGAGATTAAGATAGCAAAACCTCCCTATCCTCTCTTAGATTACAACTAATCTGAACTAGGCCGAGATTAATTCTGAACTAATTAATTTAGCAGCATTACTGAACAAAGAAGACATCATTAACCCAATTAATTCTCAAGTGTCGTCAATACTCAAGCCTTAATTGATCACGTTTTACCCTAACCCAAACTAAACTCAATTCGCAGATTTCAGTTTAAATTAGTTGCTACTCACTTTATGCAATTCGAACTAGGCCAAAATCACACAAATAGCAGTCAATTCAATAATCAATCACAATAAGATAGCAAATTATGAATAAAAATCGAATCTTTATAATATAATCAGTAAAACGAGAACACTAATCAACTTCAAAATCAACTCAACTCGAAATCAGTTTACAAAACTAAAATTAATCAACAAATTCGAACCGTAATTAGATACAAGAGAGTAAAGAGAACTTAATTTTAGACCGGAACTTGCAAACTCGAATTTCGGATGTCGCACCTCCACACGAGCTCCAAATTCGCCCTTACCCGATCGTGTGCTAGGACGACGACCAAGCACTGTCTCCTACTGCTCTCTCAACCCAATTAGGTCTCAAATCGTCACTCAAATTCGCTCAATAATCTCTATAACAATCGGGTATTTTTTTTCGCCTGTCTTGTGAATTCGATGGGTTTATATACTAATTTATTTTAGATCCCCCGACGATAACCTTCTAATTTAAGGAGCCCCCGCACAAACTAAATTTTGCGTTATTTAATTAGGCTTATATTTATGTGTGAATAATAAATATGTTCTTATAATATATATGTTTGATTTATGTGCTAGAATATGATATATCACTTGTGTGTTTATGTGTGAATTAATAATATGATAATAAGTAATAAAATGATAATAACTAATAATAATGCTAGTAAACTTAATATGTTTCATTTTTGCATCATCTTGATTTTCATTTTTTTTATATACACTTTAGATTTGTTGTTTGTAGATTTTGTTTATGTTTTATGAGTTTTAAATATAAATAAGTTTATATGTAAAATTATGTTAAATTTTAACAATGAGTTTAAAGTAAAGAAAAATCGAAAATAAATTTTATGTACATGTTTTGAAACACACGGTGTTCCCTCTTATTTTTGATAAATTTTTAATTTTAATTTTAATTTTTGTAAATAATATGTTATGTTAAGTTGTATTAAAATGGTTATTATCATGTTAGAAAAATTTGATTAGGAAAAGAAGTGTTTTAATTGTTAAAATGCAAATTGTTGTTCTTGAGGAATGTTTGGTGTTCTTGAAATGTTCAAGTGATGTTCATATTGTTAGTACACTTTGATTATGTTTATTTTATATTTGTTAGTAATTTTTCTTTTTGTTTAATTATTAGTTTGTATTATGTTAGTAATATCACTTAAATCAACTTACACTTTTAGAAAAATAAAATTTATGTTTTAGCTCAAATTTTAGTGATTATCACTTAAATGCTTCATTCGGTTTTGAAGTGATTATTATGGATCAATATACATACCTTAAGGTTAGTGGGAGTTAAGTTTATTTCTTGTTTTATATGTGGATGATAACTTAGGAATTACATCAAGAGGGAGCAAACGAAAATGTTTCATATGCTTCATATTTTGGTAGCATCATAAATATTCAGGTCTATATAAAACTTGATATTGTGTATGTTTTTGAAGTATAAAAAAAATATCAGAGTCACCCAAGAATCGATCACTATAAGGGTGCAAAGAAAGTCCTAGCGTACCTTCAGAGTACTAAGGATTGCATGCTTATGTATAGACGAACTAATGTTGTTGAATTGGTTGGCTATTTTGACTCTAGTACGGTGGCTGTGTAGACACATGAAAATCCACTACAGGATTTGTGTTTTGCTAGCTGATGGTTCCGTATTTTGGATGAGTATAAGGCATACTAGCTTTTACAACTAGTTCTACTATGTAAATTGAGTTCGTTTATTGTTTTGAGATTACCTCACATGTTGTATGGTTGAAGAGTTTCATATTTGGATTTAGGGTCGTTGTACTCTAAATTTCGGCCGATTAGAATGTATTTGTGATAAATCAGTTGCTATTTAGAACATGTTCAAGAAAGAAGTGATCATCGAACACATGAGCACTGAGTATAATAATCGCGGAATCCTTGACTAAAGGCATGCAAATTAAGAATTTCAAGGATCGTTTGGTGCGATTGGACTTGATCCTCTATGGAAATACATTCATTATGTTTTTGTTGAAACTCTTACTGTGTTTAATTGGATATTTTCTCATTTTGAGTTTATGTGCATATTTTCGAGAAATATCATGTTGTTTTCGACCAAGAGTAAACATAGGGTTTGCTCATTCAGTTTAAGTGTGTGGGGTTGAGCGACTAAGTATATGGTAATACATGGAAGATTAATTCTCGCTTTAAGAGAATTCGTCGCTATGATTCGTATATTTTGTCTCACATAAAGCCCAAGTGAGAGAATGTAAGTCTTTTTCCTAAAAGATAAATATTATATTTAATATTATTTGGTTATCTTGAAAAAGTTTGTGGTTTATTTTGAGTCAGAATCAGTTTCCTCTGATCAAGGAAATTGACTCCTAATTTGACTCGGTCTCCCCTATTATTTATCCTATAACCACCCACTATTCTAGTAATCATCAACTACTGGCAAGACTAGTATATATATGATGGTGATTTATTTGTTTTGGTCACTGAACTTACTCTCCTTTATGAAATAATACACCATCTATAGGGTTACCGTATTATATGATAGAATAATGGAAGAGTAAGAAAGGTTTTATTAAATTCAGAATTGCATGGTTACAATATCAACAGGTGATACATATATATATATATAGGTGTACATGATAAATCTTAGCTCAAATAAAATCTCTAATTACAAATATATGATTTTATTTACTTCCTAATTACAATGTGAACACAATTATATTGATGAGCTGATTGCTTGATTGAGAGGTAAGGAATATTTCCTTAACTAGAGTAATATGGCTAATACGCCCCCGCAAGATGGACGTCCGAAGGGTAAGACCAATCTTGACCAATCTTGATGAGTAGACGATGAACGATCGAGATGGAGCACGGCGAGGGAGGTGGTGGAGATTAGGTGTGCGGTCGCCTGGGGAATGCTGGCTGGTGGTGTAGTGGACACTGGGGTTGTGCGGTGGTGGTTGTTTGAGAGGTAATGTGGGTTCCTCGGGTTTTTGACGTCTGTCATTGACGAGGGTTTTGTAGATTAAATTTTTTGATGAATTATTTGGTTTTTTGTTTGAAGGGGAATTCAGAGTTTGGTTGGTTTTGATTTTGTTAAGTAAATTATATTACTAGGTTTTTGGGTTTTGATTTTTTTTTTTTTTTAGACTTCTATGCTAAATTATATTAGCAGATTTTTGGTTTTGTTGCAGTTGCGCACTTGCACAAACTTTTTTTTTTTTTTTTTTTTTTTTTTTTTTTTTTTTTGTTTGTTTGTTAAATTTAATTTTATGGTCGTATTGATGGTGTACCATAAAATTTAATGGGGTGAAGACTTATTAATGTTTAAAAAAAAATAAACAAGTGGTTGTAAAAATAAATAAATGGTTGTGTTTGTAAAGATATATGTATGGTTTATCTCATTGAGATTTAGTAAGACTAAAATCATGGGTGAGTTTGTCTTGTACATAAAAAAAAAATATTATGGTTTTGAATAAGTAATCTTGAAACGATAATTTATCATATTTTGGTTGAGATTAGGTTTGTGCCAAGAAGGGTTTTGGCTATGGTTTTGGCCAAGGAGGGTTTTTGGCTAAAATTTTGGTTGTGATTAGGTTTGTGCCAAGGAGGGTTTTTGGCTATAATTTTGCTTTTTGGTTGGATGCAATTCTAAGATGGTGGCAGCGGAAAAGTGCCCAAGTAAAATTTGGTTTTTGGGTGGTGGTTTGGCGCCGGGATCTACTCAGGGTGTTACTGCTCTATCAAGAGACAGTCTACGATACTGTGATAGAATAATGGAAGAGTAAGAAAGGTTTTATTAAATCTGAGTGCGTGGTTCATAATATCAACAGGTGATACATATATATATATATAGGTGTACATGATAAATCTTAGCTCAAATAAAATCTCTAATTACAAATATATGATTTTATTTACTTCCTAATTACAATGTGAACACAATTATATTGATGAGGTGATTGCTTGATTGAGAGGTAAGGAATATTTCCTTAACTAGAGTAATATGGCTAATATTATAAGCAAGTCAGATCTGAAGATTATTATTAGAATTGGGGTATTCTTTATTATTATTTCTTACGGAGTATTATTGAAGACTATATTTATTAATTTATAAGCAATGACTGGAGGTATGTTTCGATCCTTTAATCGCTTCCGCATATTAATTGCTTCCGCATATTATTTTCATTTGTATGAGATTATATTTATAAGTTTTAGGACCTGTTCTTTCCAGCTTATTTTTACCATTCCATTCGATTCGATTCATTTCATTTGATTCATTCGATTCATTCATTCCATTCATTTCGATTCATTCATTCCACTTGATTCGATTCATTCGATTCGTTTGATTCGATTCGATTCATTTCATTTGATTCGATTCGATTCGATTCATTCATTTCGATTCGATTCGATTCGATTCGATTCATTTAATTCAATTTCTAAAAAGTTCAAAAGAATAGGTTCTGACCTAAGTAACCTGTTTGCCTAATCTAACATTTCTACTTTCTATTGTCAAATACTCCGTAATACATTTATCAAGACTTGTGAGCGTATCAACTGAAAACACAGACCTGACTGACTGCTACTAAAAACTCTGTCGAACAATTCGAATTTTTTTAGACAATGTAGATTGCTTGTTACCCTCATATTACTATAGATGTTTTATTCTAGTGGTTGAGACAGAGATGTCTTCTGTATAACGGATAGCAGGTTCGCTGTCACTCATCATTCAGAAAATTGATTGTTTATACTGTGCCAGCTCTATTGGCAGTTCAATGGCGCGATGGAAGACAATTATGAATTCCATTTTTAGAATTTTAAAACAGATAGTCAATTGCAGGATACATAAACAATTACAAGCAGATCGTATTATAATAAGAGAATTTTATAATATAATCATTATTTATTTAAATTTTAAGGTTCCAAGTTCAGTTAAACAAATGGAGACAATGACAAAGGGGTTCCGGCAGCAAATTGGAAAAGGCGGTTTTGGAGTGGTGTTTCATGGTCGTTTGTTAGATGGCTCTAGAGAAGTTGCTGTCAAGGTACTTTATGAGGATGATGCTCCCATGCAATTTAGCAATGAGGTATACAACTTCCCATTTTGTTTTCCTGAGTTTGACGGTGAATCTTTCGCTTTGAATATAATGGAACAAAGTAAGTATGATCAGTGTCTAGGCTTAACATAATGTTTTGGCGCAGATTGACGTGTTTGCAAAGATTTCTCACAAAAACTTAGTTTCTCTATTTGGTTACTGTGAAGACGGAACTAAATTGGCTTTAGTATATGAGTATATGGATAATGGGGACTTGAGAACTCTTTTGTCAGGTAACCACAAATTTATTCAACTGACTCTTGAACATGTCATATCGTTCAAGGTTAACCTAACCTTCTTATGCGCAGAGAATGCAGGTTCGCTAAGCTGGACTGATCGACTTAAGATAGCTATTGACACAGCTGAAGGTTTGAGTTCTACCTATTCTCCGAAAAATTTACACCTGTTTATGTCTGAGTAGCTATTTAGATCACTGTATAATCTGTAGAATGTATGCTGCAGGACTGCATTACCTGCACAGATATTGCGAAGTCTGCACAGGGATGTGAAACCTGCCAATATACTGCTAAATCGAAACCTTCAAGCAAAAGTGGCAGAATTCGGATTTTCAAAAATCTTCCCAGAAAAAAGATGTGACCACTTTGCCTACACGGGTCGTGAGTTTACCTGGTTACACCGTTCCTGTGTACGTTTCATAATAATCTAATTGATCTCAACGACAAATTTCCACCGTCAGTTACACTCAGAGGATTCGCTGAAAAAATGTGCAGGTACTCCACAACTGGACTGTTGCGTGAGAAGGTTGATGTTTACAGCTTCGGGGTTCTTTTGCTAGAGCAGATCACGGGCAAGGGTGCGACAAATTTGGTCAGATGGTTTGTCAATCTGTTTAACAAAGGAGATATAGAAAGCATACTGGATTCATGGCTTAGAAGAACTAATGAAACGGTAATGCAAGGACCTGATAGCGGGTCTGTTTGGGAGGCAGCAGAACTAGTGTGGGCATGTGTACAAGAAAATGAGACGAAAAGGCCAGACATGTGGAAAATGGTACTAAAAATGAAGGAATGCTTGGATATGGAGATTAAGAAAAATGCCGGGAATTTTGGCTTTGGGTCGAGGTCCGTGGATATGAGTCCAACAGTGTCAGGTAGTATTTCAATGGGTCCAGATGTCCGATAATGTCAATAGTTATCGTCATCATTCATGGCCATAAATTTATCAGTTCGGTTTTTATAGGGTATGTTTGAAACCTATTAACTTGTTCAGAACATGGTAGTATAATCTTTTTTCGAATCATTGATATTGTTATAATCTGGTTGTAATGTAACCCCTATGTAACGGATACTGTATTAGAGTGACAAAGACATAGAAATGCGAAAAAACGGCATGAAAACAGTAAATTCTTGAAGATCCGTTGAAGGAAGGGAACCTGAAGTGTGCGTAGAATCTTGAAAGTCGTATATGCGATCCTCTGAGCATCACAGAAACTAAACCACAGATAATATCCTAATGATTTTACTATAGCATATTCTAGATCATTCGCTGAATGCAAGAACACCCACGAAAGATGACGTAAACTAATGCTGATTGAGCTCTATAATCAGTCATGGACGAACAGTAAATTTAATTTAAGGCGCGCAGGCATGTTAGTTTTAGAATCTTCTGTGATGCTGCGGAAACAGCGATAGAGAACTAAGTCAGAGCAACTGACTGATTTTAGACCATGTCAATTTTTTGGCCGGTCATTAAGTCTTAACTATTACTAGTTGTACAACAAAATACTAGAACAAGTATTTCTTCTTAATATTTTACTACAAAAGACTAATTCAGGAATGCACTCAAATTGCCACAGTCCTTTTCTTGTCTTTCAATGAATATATCTAACGCAGTAAACTAACAAATTGAATTAAGTTTCTGAGTTTTTGTAGTTAAGATTTGATTAACGCTGTCGCCTTTTCTATTCACCAATTCCTTCCAAATGTTACTCATAGTTGCGGTGATAGTATCATGTGTACAAGTCGCGACTTCACAGGAAAGCCTTCACTACATGGGCAAAAACTGCCAGGAGAAGAACTCCTTTATTTCAGGCAGTGCATTCGAAACCAATCTGAATGACACCCTTCTCACCGAACTTCTTCCCCAGGCCTCCATGGTTAAGTTCTCGAACATCACTAATGGCATAGGTGAGGACCAAGTCTACGCTCTTTTTTACTGTAGGAATGACGTCGATGCTCAGACTTGTCAGAACTGTATAGAGGCTGCAACACGTAAGATAATGGATGTCTGCAAATTCAGTAAAGAGGCAATTGTGTGGTTTGAGGACTGCACCTTGCGATATGCTAACCGAACCATTTTCTCCATTGCTGAGGAAAGACCCTACTATATATATATTAACAGCACTGGCATTGTGAACGAGTATCGTCTCGATCGATATAAAGAGATATTTGATGGCACAATGGATGCGCTCATAACAGAAGCGGCTTATGGTAAGGGATCATTACAGGGTTTCGCAACAAAAGAAGTCCATCTGTCGTCGTCTGAGGTTATACTTGGCCTGGCTCAATGTACTCCGGATATAGAGGATTCTGAATGCTACACTTGTCTAGAGACCGCTCTCAGATTAAGGGATACATGGGCCAACACTATGGTGTTTCTTCCAAGCTGCCTTTTTAGGTACGACTTGTATGGAACTGTAGTGGTTTCAGATGGTTCCCCCCCTCCACCTAAGCTACGAGGTAAGGGATGAATGTGTTATATAGAAGTCTGATTTTCCGTAGATTTTTCGATTTCATGTTTCTTATCCTGCCATTTGTGTCAGGGTTGTATGTTGCCCTCATAGTTGTGCTGCCTGTTGTGGCCATTGTGCTCGTGGTCATTGTTGTGGTTGCGATTTGGTTAAAGATACATGAGTTACAAGGTGAACCTACTCCTGGTTTCTTTTTTCAATGTTGGTATATTATCTGCCTAGCTGACGGTCTGTGATACCTCTAAGAATCGTCTCAGATTACTCCCACCTCATGTAACATTGCAGAGCCTGAAGACCATCCTCCGCATGTGCCTGCCCAACCAGACCCTGCGGTGCCTGTACAACCAGACCCTGAGGTGCCTGCGCCACCAGACCCTGCAGAGCCTGAACATCATCATCCTGATGCGCCTGCACAATTAGATCCTGCGGATGTTAACGCCAGAGCAGTCAGATTTCAAAGCTATTCTGTTTCCGATGTAGAAGAAATGACCGACTTTGAAAGAACATTAGGTAAGGGCGGATTTGGGATAGTTTACTATGGCGTCTTAAAAGGCGCTGGTGAAGGAAATAGAGAAGTTGCTGTCAAATGGCTGAAAGACCAGGAAGATACCCCTGAACAATTTACGAACGAGGTTTGTGATGCCGTTTAACCAATGCTCAGCAGTATCTCCCCCATACAGTCCACAATGTTCTTAGGTTAAGAAGTAACAAATGGAATGACATTTTTGGCGCAGATCAATGTGTTTAAACTGATTGCTCACAGAAACTTGATTTCTCTACTTGGATACTGTCACGAGGGGACCAAAAGGGCTCTAATTTACGAATACATGAACAATGGGGACTTGCAAGTTCTTTTGTCAGGTAAATCTTATTTGATGCGTTTCAATCATGATCATGCTCTAATCTTGTTCAGAACTAACGTGTTAGTCGTAATGAACAGAACATGCAGATTCTTTAAGCTGGACAGATAGACTAAAGATAGCTATTGACACGGCTGAGGGTCAGCGATATGTCTAATTGCTTTACTCAACTCTTGGTTATGTAAAAGATGATTCACTTAATAGTTAAACATGTGTTGATACTGTAGGATTGGATTACCTGCACAGAAGTTGCAATGTCTGTATAGTGCACAGGGATGTGAAGCCTGCAAATATACTGTTAAATAGTAATCTCCAGGCGAAGTTGGCAGATTTTGGTTTAGCAAAGATTTTCGCAGAAGGTGATACCACTTTACAAACACGGGTCGTCAGTACCTTTGGATACACAGATCCTGAGTAAGCTTTATATTATTAATATTGTAATTTACTGTGATGAAAATTTCCGCAGCTTACCTGGTGTATATATGTCAAATATTGTACAGGTACGGCACAACTGGCCTTCTGAACAAGAAATCTGATGTTTACAGCTTTGGGGCTGTTCTACTTGATCTAATTAAAAATCAAGGGAGAACGCAGACTACTGATAGGACATCGGTTGGGAAAGCAACAGAATTAGCAAGGGCATGCACTCAAGAAGAGGGGACAAAACGGCCCGACATGTCAGAAGTCCTTACAGTGTTGAAGAATTGCTTAATTATGGAGGTTAATGCTGGAAAACGTAGCCAGTATTTTTGTTGTATCAAATAACTGAAGGCACTGATAGAACCTGTTATAGGAATTACACGTGAACACTAACGACAATAGATCACAAACCAAATCGTTTTCGCTTTCCGTAATAGAGCATTTTGACCCTTTATATAGTGTCATAGTTATACCGAGTTTTCTTTTGAGATAAGACCGTGTCCTTGGTTTTTGGCATAAAGACGGAGATGTCACTTTGAAGTTTTTATACGTAATTTATTGTTTTTTGTTCAAGAACCAGTGAAAAATAATATTCAAAAAATCAAATTCATTAGGGGAATTTTCAAGATAATTATTTTTTTTTGGTAAAATGTGAATAACATTGAACACAAAAAACCATTCCATTATAGTTATCATTACAAAATCTCAGATCAAAATGCACCTATTCCTTAGTCCATTTCTATCTCTCATGAAATTTTAGTCCTATACAATGTTCAGTCGTATGTATCACTTCCTCGTTTATCATCCTACATACAATGGCATTCAGCAATGACATGATTAACCCAACGTATCCACAGGTGGCTTACTTGATTCATTAGCCATTAAACCGGTTTTCCGACCCTTGCTTGAATCATTAGCCAGGCATTTCTAATACCCAGTACCCTTTTGTCATTTAGGCAAACATACATTCCAACAAGCAACCGAAGGAACCCTTCCATGATCAGGAGAACTCGTCCACAAGTAGTTCCTGCAAGCTTCTAAAATCTCCTTAATCACTTCTCTAGGTAGCAAGAATATGTTCCTCATTTTCATGTTGGTCATTCTTAGGAAATTAACCCTGACATTATCAGCCACACCATTCAAATGCACTTCAGACTTATGATTTCATATCAGGCCAAATGATTCTGAAAAGGCTAATATTATCTGCCTAGGTGACGGTCATTCATACGTGTAAGGACCGTCTCAGATTACTGGACGGTCCAGTACCTACAATAACAAAGAGGGTACGGACGAAGTTTTTTTAATAGATTTAACTCCCATGTCAGGTGATGCTGCAGAGCCAGAACACCATCCTCCTTATGTGCCTGCGCAATCAGACCCTGCAAATGTTGACGACAGTGCTCACATTTCAAAGGTATACGATTTCCGAAGTAGAGCAGATGACCAACTTTAATAGAATAGTGGGTAAAGGTGGATTTGGTATAGTTTACTATGGTGTAATAAAAGGCGCTGTTTTAGAAAATACATAAGTTGCTGTCAAAATTCAAATGGCTATACGAGCAGGAAGATTCCCCCAAGCAATTTATCAATGAGGATTGTGATGCCATTTGACCAATGCTCGGTAGTATTCTATGTAGCTCGGCTCCAAAACGTTCCTAGGTAAAGAAGTAACAAATGCAGTGATGTTTTTGGCACGATCAATGTTTTTCAACATATTGCTCAGAGAAACTTGATTTCTTTGCTTGGATACTGCCTACCACCAGGGAACCAAAATGGCTCTTATTTACGAGTACATGAAGTCATGAACAATGGGGACTTGAAAGTTCTTTTGTCAGGTAGACCATATAATATGCTTTTCAATAAATCATGTCCTCATCTACCTCAGAACTAACGTCAGTCGTAATGAACAGAACGCGCAGATTCTTTAAGCTGGACGACAGACCGACTAAAAAGCTATTGACACTGCTGAGGGTCAGCGATACATTTGTCTAATTGCTTTACTCAACTCTTGTTTGTGTAAAAGACGATTCACTTAATAGTTAAACATGTGTTGATATTGTAGGATTAGATTACCTGCGCAGAGGTTGCAATGTCAGATTGTGCACAAGGATGTGAAACCTGCAAAAATACCGTTAAATAGAAATCTCCAGGCGAAGTTGGCAGATTTTGGTTTATCGAAATATTTCACCCAAGATGATACCACTTTACAAATATGTGTCTATCAGTACTTAGAGCTGGCCATTTGTACGAGCTGATCCAGCCCGGCCCGCTCTTAGGGTCTGGAATGAAACCTAATGGGTTAGATTTTACTCAAGAGAATAACTAAAATCGACTTGTGAATGTTGTGAAATTTTCGGCCAAGTAGTGTAGTATTGTGTTTGATTTTTCTGAAAATTGTGAGATAAATGAAAACATAAAAGAATAGGCTAAATCTAAGCACAAAGCCAAAGATTTAGGGTTGAGTAATTAAGCACTAAGTCACTAATTAACTCGATAATCATTCAAGCACTAAGCAATGAAAATAAGGAAGAGTAGGCACTCAAACTTAGGGTTTTTTTTTATCAAAAGCAAATCTGAAAAATACAATGGACTAAGCTTGGCTTATATAGGCCAAAGCCTTACATCTTAACCCTACATCTAACACATGATCTAAGGGCTACAAATGACTCTAAAATGCTTCAAGTTACTCGGCCCTATTGGCCTTACAATAGCTGATTACAAACAAAACTAAAAAGCATAAAGTAGATAGTGACTTGTGACTACATCCTCTCCTTGCATTTAAGTGAGCATCCAAGGGCCAAGATGGGGCCCTGGGTCAAGGTGGGACGGTCCACTCTTACAACAAAATCAGATTTTGTTGGCTAAAACAATAAAGCATAAAGTAAGAAAGCGACATTAGTGAAAAGGACTTGTTGCACAAAATAATGTGTGACTTGTGAGCATTTGTTGGAGCCGGCTCCTAGGTCTCCTTGAGCTGACTTTTTTTGAGCCATGTGAGTCTTGTTTATTGGAGGACTAACCCACATAGGTGCACCCAAGTGATCACACTCAAAAAATAGCACAATTGTTGACTTTTGGTTGCTATCCTTCTCGAATCTCCCTTGACTACCTTAGGTCCTCTAAGCTTGGCTAAATTGACCACTTGATTAGCTTGACTTTGCACTTAGATGGACCCTAGGTCCAAGGCCTAACCTAGGGTTTGAGTCCAAGGACCCAAACCTTGATCTAGCTCCAAACCATCCTTGCTTGACTTGACCATTCTTGGTCCAGGGTCTGATTATTAAAGCCCAAGCCAGCCCACCAAAAAAATACCCACCCCTTGAATTTCACGGAATGTGACTGTGTAAGGGTCGGCAAAAAGAAGCTCGGCCCGTGTAAAACCTAACTTGCTCTTACTTTCCACGGGCTGGCCCGTAGGCCTGCTAACCGTTGGAAACAAACGGTCAAAATCCCTCCTTATTTATTTATTTTAAGGATATTTCTCATGGTTATTCTCGAATTTTGTCAAATTACACATTTACACATAATACCCCATGTCTGAGATTTGTTCATATACTATCCCTAAACTTGGTGTTTATGTGCCCAATAAACACTTTTTCTAACGAAAAACTTGACTGTTGGGTATAATATTAACAAACTTACTTACACTTGGCTGGTAGACGCTTTCTCGACTCTAGGTTAGAAAAAGGATATATTGGCGTTTTCTTCATAAAAACTAACGCCGTCAAGTTTATGTTAGAAAAATGGAATATTGGGCACATAACCATCAAGTTTAGGGTACATGAACAAACCTCAGACATGAGATATCATAAGTAATTTGACAAAGTTTGAGGGTACCATAGGAAATATCTCTTTATTTTTTTTACTTTCACCCTCTATAAATACCCACATTTTAATTTATTATATTTACACTTTCAACTCTATTTCTCATATTCTCTCTAAATCTCTAAGGGGGCGTTTGGTTAAGTAAGTTGGAATGGAATGGATTGAAATCTCATACCATAATAGAATGGATTCCAAATCTTGATATCTGTTATTTTTATATGTTTTTACCCCCGTCCCGAGCTGCTTTTTATTGTCAAAATGCGCCCTTTAGGGCCATTTTGTTCTCACATTTCGCTCGAGTAGCGCTTTAGGTGTTTTTCTGTGGTTTGCAGGAATTTATAGCATTTCCGTGCATTTGAGCTGAAAAATGGAATTTATGACGGAAATCCAAAAGTCGAGGCGAAGTCGAGCTCGGGAATAAAGTGAAACGGTGATTTGGGCCGAGAACTAGAGGAAGTCAAGGCCCAAAGGAAGAAGAAAAGAAAGTCAAAAGCCCAAGAGAAGTCCGGTCCATTCTGGAGTGCCGGCCGGTCAAACCTAACCGGCGGCCGGTCGGCCGGCTAAGGCGTTTTGTGACTTTTCACGGATATTTTAAGCCTTGAATTTGAGCTACGGATTCGGTGGCCGGCCGGCAGGCCTGAGATCTTTATTCGACGGGTTTAATTTGTATTTTTATTTTTATTAGTTGGAGAAGTACTATATATTAGAAACTCGTGATTTAGGTTAGGTTATCTTTTTATCTACTAAGAGATCGATTGTAACTACCATCCATCTAATAATAAAAACTCTCTCTCTCAAAAAACTCAACTCTCTCTCTCTTCCCTCAAAACAACCCCAAAAAAAACCCTAACTAGTAGCCGCCGCCGCCATCCATCCTCACCGTCCATTTCAACGTCAATCACCACCGGAGATGTGGCTTTTTTGGCCCATCTCCGGTGGGACAACTTTGAAAACCTCCATAACACACCTTTGTTGAGTTGGGCTTTGCTTCCCTCTGGCCACCGTCTCCGTCCCCGTTGTCTTCTTGCCGTTGGTTCGTCTGATTCCCCGTTTCCCAGACCCGTTGGAGCGCCGTTTTGCTCTGACCCTTCCCTCCTCTAGGTTCATCCCCACCCTTCCCTGCGGTCTTGGTTGTTGTCACCCCCTCCCCTGACGCCAAGAGTTACTGGTGGGCTTGGAGGAGGTGTTCCCCTTCCCCTCGCCCCTTCCCCCACCTCCTCTAGCCTTGATACTTTTTGGTGTCCCGGTAGTTCCTTGATTCTGATTTGGTGTTCCCCTTCCCCTCGCCCCTTCCCCCACCTATCAGTTTCGGTGTCGGTTTTGTTTGGTCTTTTGTCGGGTGTTTAAGGTTTGGTTCTCGCCCCTCTCTGTCAAAACGTTCTTTATGAAAATGTTCTTCCTTTTAAAAAATAAAATAATAATAATAAATAATAAAAAAGATGAGGGTGTGATTCTAATCAAAGATAATAGTAAGTTTTTAATAATTGAATGGTGATAACTTGACGAGGATGTTTTCTAATCAAATAAAAATCAATTATAAATTGATGTAAAGGTGTCAAAATATGGTGTTGTGTTGGGGCGTTAGTGGACTAGAGGCTGGGTTCTTTTTGGTTTTCGTTTGTTGGGGTCGGTTTTTTTGAGTCTTGTGGTGCTCCTTTAAGATGGGTTGTCGGATCTCCCTATTTAGAGTTTTGGTTAAAGGGACGTGTCTTGGTGTGCCTGAATCTTTTGTATTTTCTTCGATAGTCTGGTGTGTCACGAGGTTTTCATTGTCTGATTATGTTGTGTTGAGATCGGTTGGTGGATGTGATTGGTTGGCTGGTGGCTTTCGGTCTTAAAGTGAAACGCATGTCTGGTTGGTTAACAGTGTTCTGGCTCTTAACTCTTCTTTTAGCTATTCGTACTACAATAAATGAATCCACGAGATCGGGTGTCCTGTCCTTATTTCCGTGGAAGTCAATAAGTTCCGTAGGTTTTATAAGCAAGTACAAGACTTTATTGATCTGTAAGTGCTCGGTTTTGGTATGTTTCGTTCTTGGAAAGCTTTCCATGACGATTGTGGCCAGAAGTTTGGTTGAGGAGCGTTGTTCCATACGGTCTATTTGGTTGCTATTCTTCTCGGTATGCAGTTCTTTTGGGTGTTGGGTAAGATCACCAAGATATAGGAGTTTATACTCCATTGGAGGCGAACTTTGTTTTGCATTCCACCTAAAATTTCTACGTTTCATTAGCGTAAGTATATCTTGTTCTTGTCACTCGCTAGCCCAGAAGTTAAGAAGACCTCTAGAAGACATCAGTGATGCTTATACGGTTGGCGACAAGGCTCGAGGCCAAGTTTTCGTACTCCACCTACCTATTTTGGCTACCGGCTGCAGATTAAATTTTGTAGTAGACCTTATTATTATATATGATCTTGTATGTAGTTTATGTTGTATTTGTATTGTAATTGTAACACCCGACTTTAACGGTTGGGAACAGTTATTGTAATACAAATATTTCACTATTGCCAAAAAAAAAAAAAAAAAAAAAAAAAAATCTTTTTATCTACTGCTTTTACTACTTTTTAGAATTTACTTTCTCTCTAGAAAACTTGAAGCCTCCTTTGATTTTATCTTCAACTTTGTAACCGTCGGCAGGGGCGAATCTTAGTACCTCTGGGCCTGGGCCTGGCCCCCCCTGAGATTTGAGCAGAGTTCTTTATGCAGTCCTCTGATTGGGCTGCCTATAGTTATAATAGTACCTCTTCAAAATGACAAAGCCCAATCTAATGTTCATTCAATACTCCGTAAAAAAGTGCTACATGTGTTCAAGTCTAATTAACGTAGGTTTTGAGCGGCCCCACTTTATTAATGGCTAGTGGCAGTAACAATTTACGGAGTACGGAGTATTACGTAAATTTGGTTCTATTTATTTCCCCAAATTGTGTCCTAAAACTTCTCTTATTCCATTTCATTTTATTCTATAAATTTAATTTATGTATTTAATTAGTACATTATTTTATTTTGTTCATATATGTAAGTATATAAAACTTAAAATTATAAAACTTTGATATTAATAATGTGTTCGGTATGACAATTTTATATTTATCTTACTCGGTATTATTAAGAGTTGAATGAAAGATTTTTCTCAATAATAAATGATGGTTAAAAAGTAAAATATATGAGTATAATTTTCTAAATGAAGAAAGTAGAATAGTAAGTTGATTTTTATTTTTATTTTTATTTTTAGGGTTTTTCCCAACTGTACCCCTGTACTATTGGGTTTTCCCAACTGTACCCCTGCGTATATCGTATTCCCAACTGTACCCCTGAGTTTCCTTAATTACTCCCAACCATAACTAATTATGTTTAAGCCGTCAATTATCACTGTTAAATGCCAATTATGATGCGTAATTTGCCTACGTGGAGCGCCTAATTTGCCTACGTGGAAGGATTAGTTGTAAATTAGAAGTTGAGTCAATTTATTAACCGTCATTTCTTTCTTTTGATTCAATTTCTTTTAAAACCCTTTGAAACCCTTTCACCTTCCTTCCTCTGTTCTCTTTATCTCCTTCCTTTTGCTATTGAACTTTTACAGTTCATCGTCGTTGCAACATCTTCAACGTTGAACTTTTGCAGTCCTTTCTTCCTCTGTTCAATTTCAGGTATGATTTCAAGTATGATTTTGGGTAAATTAAAGAAACTCAGGGGTACAGTTGGAGTAATTAAAGAAACTTCGAGTGCAGGTTGGGAATACGATATCTGAGAATACAGTTGGGAAAACCCAATAGTACAGGGGTACAGTTGGGAAAAACCCTTATTTTTATTACGGAGTATCATGTTACTCCGTCTAACTCGTGTTTTCATTTTGTTGAAATTCTTTTATTGTCAAATTAATTTAGATATGGACTTTTATAAGTAAGCTAACAAATGATTTTTGCGAGAATAGCCATAACACAATTAAATATTTTCATTAAAAAAATATACTACAAAGTAGATTTTTTTTTTTTTTCACATATTTAAATAATAAACAACTTTTCTAAAATAGATTATCGAAGTTTTCATATTTGACGATTATTCGTCGGCCCCCCTTAAAAAATGGCCCAAGATCCGCCACTGACCGTCGGTACTCAGGATTAATCAGATTCGTTTCCAATTGGTAATTTCATGTTTATTGTTCTTAATTTCCTTTATTTAATTTTCAATTTATCTTTTGCCCTAGATATGAGTAGCTAATCCCCTAACTAGGGTTGAGGGGAATTGTGCCTTTAATCCGGTGTTTTGGTTAAATTGTTGTATTTAATTAGTTTATGCATGTACGATTTCTTCCTGCGCGATTAATTATCAATTGAATTTAGGGACGCCTTGATTTAATTGAACTTAGGGTAATATTGATTTAAGATCGAAAGCCTAATCAGTATTAGACCACCACGCGTAATTGATGAGATGATTTAGTAAGTCGCGAGAGCCCGCTAAATTAGCTTAAGGTAACATTGATTCGAGAGAACGTGTTCTGCCCTAATCATACATATTCTGATTGATTGCTATCATGTTGAAAGTTATATTATCCGGATTATTGACATAAGGAACCTGAGACCCTAGCCTTTTTACCAATTGTTTAAACCCTCTTTTTATCGTTCTAGTAGTTTTATTTGCTTTATACCCTTTTATAAACCCCCAAGATTGTTACTTTAGGAGTAGCCTAGACTTAGTAAACCTGCGAGTATACGTGTAACAACCCGGATTATTAAACAAGATAAATTAAGCTTTAAAAAGGGTTTTATAAGAGAAAATGGAAGAAAAGTGAAAACCACGGCGGCGGAAACACCGTGAATCCGGCATTGTCACTCACAACGACCTAAACAAACGAAACAAAGCAAGTAGACCCCAAGGCCTAACGTCGGGGAAAAAATACCCCTTACAATACCAAAACCAAAGTACAAGCACTGAAAACATAAATGAAGTCTAATCCAATCTAAACCACTCGATAGCTAACAAGACAACCCGCAAAAGCCAAGCTACTGGTCACAATCTCACAGCACATCTCACACATTAGCCCGTCCCGCGAGTACCTATAAAAAGAAAGCAATAACCACAATCAGTGGGGAGTAACTAGGTGCTCCCCAGTCATATTTCAACATCATAAACATAAATAACAATGTATACAAACTCACATAGCCTACGGCCTATAATCAAAGTACCAAATTAACGATAATGCAAGATACAATAACAACAAACAACACGGCATCAACAACAACAATACACGGCACAACCAACAACACACCTCAACCAATTCGACTCGTAACCAATCAACACAAGCGCAAGAGTAAGCGCAGAGCACTAGGTGAAGCAACAAGAATCACCCCGAGTGAAGCAACAACAATCACTCAACCCTATGGCGGAACAACGAACAAGAAGTTCCTCAAACTCATTAGTCTAAATTTGGCCAAATTCCACCGAGCAACAAGAACGGTGACAACATATATCAAACCATAGTCCCTAACCATAACAGGTTGAGAACCCATAATAGCTCTAACTAAGCAACAAGAATAGTCGAGGGGACTATGGGCGGTATCCGTCCAAACTAGGACGTCGTAGCTCCTCACATACGTGCCAGAACAGTACACGCATGCAAACTTAACTCAAGCATTAGCACAACCTCCAACAATACATCATAACCTCATCTCCAATACCAACAATACAACAATACAAGCCATAGTAACCTCATGTTAATCCAACAATACACCAACAACCATTACAATGCGATCAATACAACAACAACATGCTATAACCAACACTAGCATACTAACCAATCATTACGGCATAAAACAAATGATCACACCAACATACAAGTCATCATCTTTAACCATATCTCACCCTTTAAACCATCATTTTATGTGAAACAACAACCTAGCATGATACTAGACTCAAGTTAGCATGAGGCCGACCCATAACATAATGCCTATAATCACAACTCAACCAAAACATTGCAAAGGCTACAACCACTACAAAAAAACAGGAGTTTAGCGACGGAAAAATCCGTCGCCAAAATGCATTTTCCGTCGCAAAAACGACCTAAGCGACGGACATTCCGTCGCTACTGGTCCGTCGCTATAACTCGTCGCAAAAGTTAACTTGCGACGGACTTTCCGTCGCAAAAAGGTATATGCGACGGTCATCCGTCGCAACATCCGTCGCGACTTAAGTGACAGGTGGCTTTCCAAAAAAATCAAAAAAAGGGGTTTGGGACGGAAATTCCGTCGCAAAATGGGACATTCTGTCGCAAACATCCTCTCGAAAATAATAAAAATAACCCTATATGCGACGGAAATCCGTCGCAAAAAAGAATTAACAAAAAAAAAATAACATGTTGCGACGGAAATTCCGTCGCCATTTTACTTAAATCCGTCGCAAACAAATGGGCAGAGTTAATACTGCCGTGGTTTCTGCCTCGGCCAGCAGTTGCTACTGCTTTTTTCAGTCGACCATTGTTGTCATACGACACCTGCATTCAGAAAATTTCGGTTTCCACAACCAAAAACACGACCCAACAAACGATAATAGAATCGATATATAAATTAATATGTGTAAGTAACTTACACATAATCCGCTACAAAGTTAAAAAACAACTACTAATAACCGCAATTTTAATTTACATATTATAAATCCAAAGTGATGAAAATGTCTAAGTAGTAGGAGGGACTAAAGAACTAAACCCGTGACCGTCGCCGTGATCGTCGGAGAAGTCGTCACGACGAAAAGCGCTCATGCCGGGATTGCAAGTATTCGGCGGAGTTGGCCAACCGAGGTTCTGCCTCATGAATTCCATCATCATCTTTTGGTTCTCGTCGAGCTCGTGCACTTTGGCCATAAGCACTTTATTTTGGGCGGCGGTTTGACTTACGACGCCGGGAGTATAACTTGGAGTCTTGCTTGACGAGCTGCGGTTGTGTGCTTTAGGCGGTGTGAAGAAATTTGGAGCCTCTTCGCAGGTACCATAAACCCGACCCTTTCTATCAAAACCACCCGCCGACTGTAGGTAGAGTTAGTTCGGGTCGTAGTCTTCGTTCTCGTGCGCGGCCGTCCCCTCCAAGTAATTTTTCTGAAAATCATTTGAAAATCATTAAATATTGAAAATCAATTTGAAATTAATTGAAAACCATTAAATATTAAATAAACTAATTATATTAAGGACGAGTATATTACCGCAATTTCCTCGGCCCGTGGAGTAATCCATTTTCCTTCTTTGTTTTTCTTCGACATCTCCAACATTTTAAATGGAGTAAAATCCTGGATGCCTTGCTGAAAATCATTGAAGTGTTAAAATATAAATAATTAAATATAAAGTGTTGGTAATATTAAACGATAAATTTAAAATTGAATAGATAATAAAGACATACCGCAGCAGCTTCCAATGCCGCACCACCACTTCTGCGACCCAACACGTGCGTCGGAAGGGCTTTTCCATCTTTTCCCCCCTTGCACCTATTCTCCGTCGCCTTTTTTGACTTCTCGGCGAATTCTGGGTCTTTTTTCTTCCTTGTCTTTAATAAATTAAAGCAAGCAGGGGGCATCCATCTAGACGGTTTCTTCTTCCTTGCCGCTCGGTAAACGAAATCCCGGAACGGCTTCTTCACGGCAAGGTCATAGCCTTCTTCAAGCTCCGCGGCATCGTCGCACTTCACTCGAGCCTATTCCAAAATTAAAGTAAACATATAAGTTGTATATTTGTGTAATTACAACAAAACTTTAATTAGATGTAAATTTAAACATTTACCTTGAAATAATTGAACATATGTTCCTGTCGCTCACGAGGCATGCTCGTCCAGTTAGGGAAGTAGGCAGTGTAGTTCGCCTCGATCGAATCTCTTACAAGTGCCCTCACTTTTTCATTATTGAACCTGAAAATTGTCAGTTTCTTCATCTTATCAACACATAAATTAATATAGCTAAATAAAAACAAATTACAATATAAAAAAATCGTACCATACGCCGCCCGCCCTACGCGACACATTCAACATCTGATTTTGGGGTGGTATCGGATGTAAGTCCTCGTTCTCGTCGGTATGACGCTGGCTGTTGCTACCTAATCCCTTTTTCCGATTCTGTTTTTTGCCACCTGCCATTGCAAACTAAAAACAAAACAACATATTAATAAATCAACGTAAACAATAAACTATAATAATATTTCAAATTTTTAACACCTTACAGTTCAATAGTCATCATTATCGTCACTATTATCCTCATTGTAGTCATGGTCACGAAAAAGTGTCTCAACGCCATCTTCTTCATCATCCTCATCTTCTTCCTCGTCTTCCTCTTCATCTTCATCTTCTTCTTCCTCATCATCTTCCTCCTCCTCCTCATGTTCCTTCTCTACCTCATCCTCACCCACTTCTTGTATTTCAAATTAGACTACTAATAATACAAATACTCCATTTTATATTAGTACTAATTACTACTATATTAGTTATAGTATAATCCCACTATTATGTATTACTACTAATTAATACTTCATATTCAACTACTATTTCTAATAATCCATATTATACTACTATTAATTACAACTATTATTAACTAAGTACTATAAGATTAGTACTATTTAGCACTACAATACTAGTACTATTACTACTTAGTACTATAATACCACCATCAACAACCACCACAATCACAACAACCACTTAGTACTACTTAGTATTATTACTACTTAGCACTACAATACTAGTATTATTACTAATTACTACTTAGTATTATTACTACTTAGTACTATAATACTACTTAGTATTATCACAACCACATCAACAACCACCACAACCACAACCACAACCACAATCACAACAACAACAACAACTAACAACAATATACTACTTAGTATTATCACAACCACAACAACCACATCAACAACCACCACAACCACAACCACAACCACAATCACAACAACAACAACAATGACAACAACAACAACAACAACAACAACAACTAACAACAATGACAACAACAACAACAACAACAACAACAACAACAACAACAACAACAACAACAACAACAACAACTACTACTACTACTACTACTACTACTACTAACAAGAACAACAACAACTACTACTAACAACTAATAACAAGAACAACAACAACTACTACTAACAACTACTAACAAGAACAACAAGAACAACAAGAACAAGAACAACAACAACAACAACAACAACAACAACAACAACAACAACAACAACAACAACAACAATAACAACAACAAAATCAAAAAATAAATCAAAACCCTAAAAAATGAAGTTAATACCAATCGACCATCAGATCTCACACATAGCTTCTATCCTAGGTCATAATTGTACTCTAACAATGTCTAATTAACATATAACTTCAATATTCCGTCGCAAATTTTTTTTTTCCTTTGGCGGGTTCCCAATTTCTTTGGCGCCTCAACTGGTGACGGATTTTAGACTTGTGGCGACGGAATATCCTTCGCAATAATATTTCTTGCGACGAATTTTATTCCGTCGCAAATTCCGTCGCTCTAGAACTATTTTTTTGTAGTGAAATTTTCATCATACAATCACAACCACGGACTCTTACGACGAATAGGCCTCACACTTGTCAAAATACAACCAAGGCTACACCTAGTTACCTTGTTTAAGCGATGAGAATGTCCTACTCGTCCTCTTCCTCGATAAGGATGGTGTCCTCTTCGTTTAGCTCTTCTTCTCCTTCGATTAGGGCACAATAATCACATACAAAACATAAGAACACACAATACAAGCATATAATAACAACATAATCAGAAAACAATGATAAACCATAAGAATTACCGAAGGAATAAGCAAAGGAAAGGATTAGGGCGGATTAGGGCAGATTAGGGCTTGAACTTGATGAGAATTGAATGAGTTTAAGAGGAGAATTAATGAGAATTAATGAGGAAATTAAGAGAGAGAAGAGAGGATTATAAGGGATTAGGTTATCAGAGAGTTTAGACTGATTTTAGGGCTAAGGGAAGTTTATATATAAAAGGGATTTCGTGCTAAACAATTAAAACATCACGGACTCGCTGATCCGGAAAAAGCAGGTAGAACCGATCGGTTCGGGGCAGAACCGGTCGGTTTGACCATGGAACCGATCGGTTCCAACAGAACCTATCGGTTCTGTGGGTCGTTTGCAAAACCAGAGAATTTAGCTTCGAAAATTGAACTTCTAACTTAGTTTTTCACACACACTCTTCTCCATACTCCTCCTAACACCTCCCTAGCTCATCACACACCCTCACAACGAAAACCACCAAGGTTTGAGTCACCAAAACTCGATAAAACGACACGTGATCAAGCTAAAAGACTTCCTCGAGCTAAAAATGAGAAAGACTAGGAGAAATGAAAGACGATTTAGACGATACGAACAATATAGAATGCAAAATGAGTCGGGGTGTTACAACCACACCCCCTAAAAGAAGTTTCGTCCTCGAAACTTGAGAATAAGAAACTACCTGTAGAAAATAAGTAGGGATACTTCTCTTGCATTGAAGCTTCGGTTTCCCAAGTAGCTTCTTCATACCTCTCGCTTCTCCACAACACTTTAACCAACGGAACCATCTTATTTCTCAACCTCTTCTCTTTCCTGTCAAGGATACGAACCGGCTTCTCCTCATAAGTTGATACATGTCATTTATATAGCTTTTATGCCCCCGATACAGTCGCATTTAGCTCGCACTTACTTGATTCCTTTAGTATTTTAGTAGCTATTTGCTTTATATTGCGATACTGTCGTTCCTCGTTTGTATTTTGCAGGTTTTGGCGGTCCTGAGCTAAAACCTGAGGTTATAGGAGCGTTTACAAGTGTCGAGAAGTCAAGACGAAGCCCGAGAGTTGATTCGGAGTCAATACGACAATTTGTGATGTCAAACCTATAGGTTCAGAGCAAAACCTATAGGTTCAGAATACGTGAAACAGGGCAAAAGTTCTTTGGAATCATTTTGAACTCCTTAGAACCGATCGGTTTAGGGTTGAACCGATCGGTTTGACCCCCTGAACCGATCGGTTTGCCCTCGAACCGCTCGGTTCTGCTGCTTTATTCTCCGGATTTTCGTTGGCCTATAAATACAACTCGAGTTAGGGTTTTGGATTATCTTTCATTCTAGTTTTTACTGCTTTACAATAGAAGTTTAGTTCTCTCTTTTAAACTCTCAAAAAACCTTTAGATTAGCTTTAATTACTTTTGCAAGATCGATACTTTGAGTTCAACAATTTCTCCAGGTTTAATTTCAATTGTTCTTCTTTATTTCATTATGTCTTCTATTATCAATTGCTTTGTTTCTACCCTAATCATGCATAGCTAATTCTCCAATTAGAGTTTAGGGTGATTGTGATATTGATTCAGAACATGTTTTAATCGTTTATATTGATTGAATTTGTGCAATTGATTTCTTCCTGCGCGTTTTAATTATCAATTGAATTTAGGGACGCCTTTATTGAATTGAATTTAGTTTGTTTCAGTTTAAGATCGAAAGCCTAATTGAAACTAGACTCACGCGTAATTGATAAGTCGAATTTAGTACGTAGCGAGAGCCCGCTAAATTTGCTTAAGGTTGAATTTGACTCGAGAGAGCGTTTTCCCAAAACCTAATCATTTGCATGCTTTCAGTTGATTGAATTTCCTTCTGAGTTGAGTTCTGAATCGATTTCACATGAACCCAATGCCCTAATCTCCCTCTTATTCATAGTTTATATCATTTTACCCTTCGTTCTTAGTTAGTTCTTCAAAAACACCGACTTTTGCTACCCTTGAGACTGACCTTGTATGACTAAGCAACCCTTGACTACACCATCTCTCTGAGGATCTCGACCCTACTGCCGCTAGCTACCTAGTTAGTAGTCTTTAGGTTTATTTTGATTGAGGAGACGCGACTTTACCCTCATCATAAGTCAAGTTAGGCTCTACACCCACAACGTCAGCTTCAACCACATGCGATGGATCACTACGGTACCGTCGCAATTGAGACACATGGAATACATTATGAACCTTGGACAAACTCGGTGGCAAAGCCAATCGGTAAGCCACTTCACCAACCCGCTCTAGCACCTCATAAGGTCCAACATACTTAGGACTTAGCTTTCCCTTGATGCCAAACCTCTTCACGCCCTTCATAGGAGACACCTTCAAGAACACCTTGTCTCCAACCTCAAACTCGATCGGTCGACGCTTCAAATCAGCTTTAGACTTCTGTCGATCCTGTGCCGCCTTCAGCTTCTCACGAATAAGCCTCACTTGTTCAATGGACTCCTGTACCATCTCTGGTCCTAGCACTGTAGCTTCAGTCACATCGTCCCAACACATCGGACTTCTACACTTCCTCCCATACAACGCCTCAAACGGAGCCATCTTAATACTAGCCTGGAAACTGTTGTTGTTAGAGAACTCCACTAATGGCAAGCTCTTCTCCCAACCAACTTGGAACTCCAGCACACAAGCCCTCAACATGTCCTCCAAAGTCTGAATGGTCCTCTCGGTCTGACCATCTATAGCAGCATGGAAAGCAGTACTCATCTTCAGCTCACTACCCAAAGCCTCCTGTAGCTTCTTCCAAAACTGAGAACAAAATCTGGGATCACGATCAGAAATGATGTCTTTAGGAACCCCATGCAAGCGAACTACTTCCCTCTGATAAGCATTAGCCAGCTCTTCCATACTCCAAGTCTCCTTCATAGGAACGAAATGAGCAACCTTAGTCAAACGATTGACCACAACCCATATGGCATTCTTACCTGTCGACGTTCTAGGTAACCCCATCACAAAATCCATGGAGATCGAATCCCACTTCCACGTCGGTATCTCGAGAGGTTGCAACAATCCTCCCGGCCTCTGGTGCTCAAACTTAACCTTCTGACACACTAAGTGTAACACCCCGTGTTATTTTAACACAATTTCATAAATTAAATTCATCCTTTTTCCTTATAATAAAAATACGTCTGAATTTTTTTGGCCAAATAATACTAAATTTCCTAAGTACAAATTTAAAAATTTTGAAAAATAAAATTTGTTGTATTATCTTTAGAATTGAAAAAGAAACACATTTCAAAATTTTATAAAAATCAACACAAAATTAATATCGCCTTTCAAATTTCAAAAATGTTAACTTATGTTTACTGTTCACAAAAATAAATGTAAAACTTTTTATTCACAGAATTCAGTTTCGAACATTTTTCGTTTTCAAAATAAAAATGGACCCTTATACTTTCCCGCCTTCGAAATTCATGTCAACGATTTCAAACACGCAAATCAAGGCCAAGCCATCTTATCCTCTTCCACTTTCTTTTTATTTTTAAAAAGTAAACTTAACATCAAAACTTTTATTTAAAAAGTAATCATTTTGATTTTTATTATTAAATCATTTAATCTTAATATCTATTTACTATGTCGTTTTTATTAAACTAGCTTTTTCCTAAATTGTCGAAATTTGAAGTCACACCTAATTTAAATTGATTAACTTTTTGACGTTTGAATATAATTCTTTAAATCTAAAACATTCAACGAAAAAAATAAATATTTCGACCTAGGAAATTTTTATTCAAAATTTCGAGGATTAAAACTCAATTTTTGTTTTTAGTACCTTTCGAAAATTATTTTTATTTTTAATTCCGATTTTATTTCAAAACACTATTTTAAGATCATATCCTTTATTTTGAAACTTTCTGTGATCGCGCAAATCGAAAATTTCGAAAGCGAAAATCGAGCCCGAAAAATTTATTAGAACCATTTGACTTAGACTTTTCCAAGTCTATCCTCTTCCATATTTTCTTACACAAAGTCAAATTTTTACTTACACCTTTAATTTATCATCATCATTTTTATTTATCTATTTAAAATTAATGTTTATACTAAATAGTACATACAAATACGATACTACTACTTTAATATTACCATTTTCATTTCCGTCACTTTTAAAATTTTTCTAAAGTAGTAAATAAAATATTTTAGTCTTAAATTTATAAAATGAATACTTTTCAGAAAATCGCCAAAACAGCACATTTTAACTTTTATCGTCTTTTGACGCCCGACTTTTTAAACCCGATTTATTTCGTAAAAACTTTTTTAAAAATATCAAGGGAACATTTCTTTGCCCAAATAGTAATTTTGTATACTAGTAAGTCAAGTGGAATTTTGATGTCATAAATTCATTTTAATTAAAGATTATTTTCATAAAAACAAAACTTATCACATAAGTTACTTAACCTAATTCACTTTAACTTGTCCTCATTATTTTCTAAGAGCAAAAGTTACTCTTGCTCTCTTCATTTTAGACGTGTACCTTGCCTCCTTTTTCTCCCATTATTTTTCTTCCTTTTTTTTCTTCCTAAAACACTTAAATAAAACCTATAATATTATCTTAATAATTCCTAAGTAATTCTAGATATATTAGAGGGTTTTAAGAGCTAACTTGCATGGAATTTTTGGGTGAAGAAAATGGGTTTTATGGGTGAAGAAATTTCCGATCTAAAATTTATTTTAGATCCTCGACGATTAACATCCGATTTGAGGTGACTAGTTATTTCTTATATTAGCCTCTTTGAAAATTAATTTGATTTTTATTATAAGTTTTATGAGTATGATTTTTATGTTAAATATATTAAACGTCATTGATATGTGCTTGTGTGTTATGTGGAATATAATAAAATGATAATAAATAAGTAATATTGATAATAGTTAAGTTGTAGTAATATGTTCATATGTTTAGTTTAATTAGTTTTGAGCATTTTTGATTATTGGTCTTATGATTTTTATGTTTAGTTATGTTTTAGTTAGGTTGTAATTATATATAAAAATTATGTTAAGTTTTAACAATGAGTTTAAAGTGATTAAAAATCGACAACGAAAATATGTGTGTGTGTGTGTATTGTTCCTCACGGCATCACCCTTTTATTTTCTTAAATTTTCACTTTTAATTTTTGTAAATAATATGTTATGTTAAGTTGTATTAAAATGGATGTTATCATGTGAAAAAAATTAAATTAGGAAAATAAATTATAAGTTGTTAAAAATGAAGATGGTGTTCTTGAGTTATATTTGGTGTTCTTAAATGTTCATATGATCTTCATGTGTGTTCTTCATTTTTACTCACTTTGATTTTGTTTTCTTTTATGTTTGTTATTAATTTTTGTTTATGTTTAGTTATTGTTTTATATTATGTTAGTACTATTACATAAATCAACTTAAACATTTAGAAAAACATTTAGAAAATTTAACTTATATTTTAGCTTAAAATTTTAGTCTAATGAAATTTCTAGTAAAGTTTCAATTTAGTTAAAATCGTTTTAGTATAATTAGAATAATTAAAATATAAAGACTTTAAGCTAAAAACCGATAAAAAAATCAAAAAAACAAAATTTAGAACATACTACTACATGCTCACGGCATTTACACATTTTTTTGGGTCAAATGTTTTTTTTATCACTTTTTAGTTTATTGTTAAAATAATTTAATTATTAGTTAATAAGTTAGAATTAAGAAATTAAAAGAAATGAATGAATTTTTGTCATATATAAAACCCACACGGCATTATCACTTTAAATGGACCAAATTTAATCAAAATGAAAATATCACTAAGTGACTAAAGTTAAACAGTTAATAGAATTGAATTTTTGTATAAATCGAATTCGTTATAAATGAAATATAATAAACCGATAAAATTGAGTAACCATTATAAAAATGAATTAAATCGTGTGCTACTGCCTTTGCAAATATTGGACTGTTGGATTTGGACATACGGACTATTTAAATGAACTACGACAACATCGCTAACAAAATAGAAACCGTTAAAATTTTAGTTAAGTATATGACTAAACTTAACCGAGTTTTACTTTTAAAATAATATTTCAAATCACTAAATACAAAACGAACTTAACGACTTCGAAACTACAAAATTATACTTAGTAATAAAAAGGTTTAGTTTTACACCTAAAATATCTTAAGTATAAAAATACGTATAAATATAAAAATACGTACAAGTATAAGAATACCTATAAGTATAATAATACGTAGAAATACGGATTATAAGAATACGTATAAGTATAAAAATACGTATAAAATACGAAGTATAAAAATACGAATACGTAGAAAAATACGTATAAAATATGGAGTATAAAAATACGAATACGTATAAAAATACGTATAAAATACGGAGTATAAAAATACGATTACGTATAAAAATACGTATAAAATACGATGAATAGTGATTGATGAATAGTGACCTAAGTGAATAGTGATTGATGAATAGTGAAAAATTTACGAAACTTGTAAAACAAGTTACGTCTCAAAATTCAAAGATATTTCAAATTTCAAAATTTGAAATATTGAAAATAATTGAAAATTTTACTAAGTATAGAAAAATTGAAAATGAATAAGTAAATGACTTAAAGTGTTTTGAAAAACACTTAAATAAAATTGGACATACTAATAAACGTATTAATATAGAAACTTAAAAACGTTAATAATTAACAACACTTCAAATAATAAACGAATATGTTATGTGATCATATGAAACCTACAATTCAAATTAAACGTTTGACGATGAGACTAGGAGAGTCTAGTAACATGAGATATGTAATATCTAATAAATAATAAACCTTGAGTAAGTTAAATAAAAGGTCAAACGCTTGAGCCTCCGATATGAAAACGTCAATCGTAAGTGAAGTGGGGGTTAAGATAGTCTTGTGCGGACACCACTATCTCGGTCTCTGGCTTGGGTCATATCGAATAGTGTGTTTTAAGGCGGCAGCTTTATTGCTTAGCATCCTGCCCATGCCGTTACGCCTTAAGTCGTATAGCCTAAGCCGTACAAGATAAGGAATATGCCAACTCTTTTGGGTCAGGCATTAGGAAATAGTCGTTTTATTCAGAGTTAAGGTGCTCTATGAATAGCATAGCCCATTCTTAAAGTGAATATAGTGTATGCATACTAGACTAGGGTTTTATTCCCCTATTTCGTGTAATAACCCTTGTAAAAATTATTAGAAATACTAATAATATAAATAAGAAAGTCAACTTAACTCTTAAAACATTATTGTAATAAGAATTTTAAGTTCAAATTAGGGTTTAAAATATTTGTTTTGTTGAAAACAAAATTTAAAAGTAAATTCCGTCTTAATTTATTTTAAAAGGAAAGGAATGACAAAATATTACGTTACAAATAGACTATATTGTGGGCCCATGGTAAAAATATCTTAGATATTTTACCTCTTGTAAAATAATAATAATAATAATAATAATATGGTCAAAAGGGATGCCAAATGGCACCCTAGTAATGGGAAAGGTAAAAAAAAAGATAAGCATGAAGTAAACTTAACCGACATAAGGTTTCTATAAATAGGAGGGGGGGACCAAGTCTTTCCAACAAATACTACAATAATAATAATAGAATAATACTAGTATAATAATATAATAATAATCAATAATAATAATAATAAATAGTAAAAAGGGTAGTAGTAGCTTACGTACAACAACAACAAAAAGGGAGAGGTAGTAATAAAGTACTCCGTATCATACTAGATCCGTTGAAAAAGGTATGGGTCTTATTTCTTTTTCTAAAATTAGTGTAGTAATAGATAATAATATATTTGAATATAATAAATTGTCTTAATACCCATATTTTGTTTAATAATATAAAATAATGTGTCGTTATAATGCCCTTTTGATCTGTTATATCGTTATGATATTGTTGTAATTAAATGATTTTAATAGTCTAAATTATGTACGAGAATCGTTAATGAGTACGATTATATAAATTTCATTAAAACCTGTGTACATGGAGGTGGGGCTTAGCCCTGGCAGATGGAATTAAAATTCCATAAATTTATCCGGCATGTGCCGAGGTGGGTCTTAGACCTGGCAGATACAAATATTGTATATTTGTATATATTTTATCCCATGTACACAGGGGGAAAAAGATTTGACTCTAAAATGCAAGATAAGTGTTGTGATACTCGTACTTTAATAATGCATTAATTTTGGTAAAAGGGATAATTCTCATACTCAGTCAGTGGTAGACTGACCCTGTTTGTGTTAAATCTTTTCAGGTACTGATTTTGTAGAAGGGCGGGGATGAGAGATAAAAAAAAAATCACTTTTAGTTATTATAATGCCAGTTTTATTTAATTAAATAACGTTTTGTAATATTATTTTTAATTCTGTAAGAATACTTTTAGCCTTGTATTCCCTGTTAGGGAATACGGCGGTAACGCTCTTTTACTTCCGCTGTTTTAAATAAATAAAGGATATGTTTATTTTATATTATAAATTTTTACAGGACGTTACAAAGTGGTATCAGAGCCCTAGTTTTTTCAAAAATAAATAAATATATAAATGAATAAATAAATTTACTAACGAATAAATATATTAACTGAGTGAGGGGGGTAGATAACTTAGGAAATGGAATGCTTATATTTTTTTTTTAGTTTGTCGTTTTGTTATGATTTTATATTCATAACTTAACCACAATGTGAGTGTGTTTGTGTTTCGTTGTTGTTTGTAAAGATGGCAGGTCCACTTCCGAATCCGTATAGCCTTCGAATGAGTACTAACGAAACAGTGTCCAGCCATGTGGCGAACTTAAGGGAAGCTATTAGAGCTTATAATGCAATCTTCCCAGAATTTAATATCAGCACGCCTTATCAAAGCCAGTGTCTAGTGGAGACTTTACCCGACATCATTCCTTGGAGTGGAGTGAAGGAAAAATACCGTGATCTAATCATTAATGGATACCCAAACTATGAGACATATATATATATATTGGCCCAGTTAACACCTTCTGGTACCCTACCTTCGAAGATATAGCAGCCGAATTAATAGCTTTGGAGGTCAACAACGTGGTGTACCTGTCCGATGCGGGGTCCGTGAATGAAAATAATGGGGTAGATGAAGAAATTGAGGATGATGAGAATAATAATAGCGGTTATGAAAGTCGGAGCGGAATTTCGTCCATTTCTCTGGGCGAGTCTAGCTCTGACGAGGAGAAGGATTGAGCCGGCAAGCAGGGAGAAGTAGCGGGGGGGATGGAAAAGTAAATAAATAAATGTTAAGATCACAACCACGGATTTAAATAAGTAGACTGACTAGTTACTCCAAATTTTGTTTGTATTATAAAAGGGGTAACTTATGTTTTGTGAATCAGCCTAGCGTAGGAGTAACAAACAAGTTGTGCTGTAAGTGTCAGTCTTTGCTAAGTCTAGATAGTCGGATATTGTATGATAACTACCGTGTAATATAAATAATGAAAAATCAATGTAAAATATAAGTAACTATGTAAAATGGTTTAATATATAAATATTGGTATGTGTAATTATATGTTCAACTATACTAATGTATAAAAAGAGGTAAATATATTTCTAACCTATTTCGGTTGTTCGTATTGTTAGGATGTCTAACCCCGAGAGCTCATAAGTGAATCAACCTATGTCTGACGAGCATAACGACCTAAGGAATGATGTGAAAGGGATTGTGACCATACTAGCTGAGGCATTAAAAGCAAATAAGACCGAGGATGAAGATGATAGTGCCAAATACTTTAGAAAGATGGCTAGTTACAATCCTAAAACTTATGATGGCAAACCTAACCCTGTAGAATTTGAGGATTGGTTAAGAAGTATGGACAAACTTTTTGACGCAATTAATTGCCCTGAGAAGTTGACACAGCTAAGTCGTATCACCCTGTCAAAATAAACCTACAAAAACACTAACAAGTAGCTAGCGGCAAGCAGGATCGTATCCACAGAGAAACGGTGTAGCAATAAGTTAAAGTCGGCGAAAACAGGTCTAACTCAGGTGTGAAAAGGGTTTGTTTCAAACTAAACTAAGAACAGCAAGAAAGACGATATAAGAATATATAAAAGGAGGATTAGGGCGTCGGGATCAATGTGACATCGATTCAGGAACTCAACTCAGAAGTAAAAATCAATCAATTGAAGCTATGCAAGTGGCTAGGTTTAGGAATACGCTCTCTCGAGTCAATATTAACCTTAAGCAAATTTAGCGGGCTCTCGCAACTTACTAAACTTAACTTATCAAATACGCGTGAGTCTAGTTTCAATTAGGCTTTCGATCTTAAACTGAAACAACCTAAATTCAATTCAATAAAGGCGTCCCTAAATTCAATTGATAATAAAACGCATAGGAAGAAACCAACTTGCACAAGTTCAATTAATATAAGCAATTAAAACATGTTCCTGAACCAAATATCACAATCACCCTAAACCCTAATTAGAAATTAGCTACTCATACTAATAATCAAATCAAAGCAATAAAAGAAAGACATGATGAAAGAAATAATTGCAATTAAACCTGGAGTTTTACGGAGTACCGACGGTTACAAGCGAAATCAATCTTGAACTAAACTAAGAAGTTTGAATGTTTAATGGAAGAGAGAACTGAAAGTAAGAACAGTAAACTAAACTAGGTAAAATAAAGCATAAAAAACATAATCTCGACCTAAGGCACCCTTATATAGTGTCCCAAATAATTAAACCACGAAATAAAACAAAAATCGTCAGAAAACACATCGAGTCACGGCCGGCTCGACAACCTACCGACCAACAAAGTGGGCCGGCTCTCTTGCTCTTGTTCCTTGGCCCATCATTGCTTTGGGCCCTTTTATTATACGTAGGCCTTTCTTCCTTTCTTGGTCTTTACTCTTTTAGTTTGATTTCCCGAGCTCTCGTGTGCGCTCAAGCTTGGTCCTGTCGTGTCGATTCTCGTAATGCTCCAATCGTCCCGGGTTTTGGCTCAAAACCACCAAAACCTGCGAAATGTAAATAAACGGCAGCAGTATCGAGAAGTATAACATATAGCTCATAAAACTAGCGATGAATACGAGTAAATGCAGCTAAATGCGACTGAACCGGGGGCATATAATGCATATAAATAACGTGTATCAACTCCCCCAAACCAAACCTTTGCTTGTCCTCAAGCAAATAGCGTCGGAGAAAATCGAAGCGACACAAACTTATCACGCTAGTATCTCAAAGTGGACGACCTATGCACATAAACTTATAACCATAGCCTGTTTCACCGAAAATAGAGCACAAGTCTCAACCATTCACACCACATTATACCACTAGCCTCTAACGCTTTCGCAAAAATAAAACTAACGACATTTTCAATTCAAGCAAGGCCAACCGAACGTACCACTTTCCATCAACCAATTCTTACCACAATCCAATTTTTTTCTCTTCTTTTCTTTTTCTTTCTTTATTTTTTTTTTCTTTCTCGCAAATGTGGAGCATCCCTCGTATGCAGTACCGTTTAGCTAGACATTCACTCGGTAAAGATCGCGCCCGGGTACACATATTTCCTTAAGGGTTACATCATTGCTCATACTCTCGGTCGCAACCAAATTCATGGCCACTGTGGTTACTCAAATCAATGAGTCCCCTCCGAAAGCATCGAAGCATTGCTCCAGCATATAAATAACTTTCCAATCAAACCGCAAACCAACAAATCAAACATTCCACAACCATTGCCAAGCTCGAATGTCAAAGTCGAAAGTAAACAAACGAAAAGCGATAAGAATTAAGCAAATACAAGTGGGCTAGCGTTTGAGACTCGCAATCTATTAATAGGAAACAAACATATAGTGCAAGCTACGACGATAGAAAGTCGACTCGGAGATGCTAAAGATCAAAGTAAGCGCACTAATCAATTCTCCAAACGTGACAAAGCAGACCAAAAAGACTCGTATTTTTTTGTATTTTTGAATTTTTCAATTTTTTTTGGGTTTTTATATAAATGCACACTAACACTAAAATGAAAATGCAAAGCGCGAAAGTGCTTCCCTCCCCCAAACCAAATCACACATTGTCCTCAATGTGGAAAACAGCATAACCACACATGCAGAGGAGGACACATAACATACGGGGAAGAAAAACAAAGACGAGAAAGAGGGTAAAAGGGGTAAAGAGTGCTCACATTATAAAGTTGGAGCTCCCCCAAACCGAAGTCAATCATGGAGTGCGGCTAAAATCCACATATATGCGTCCAAATCAGTCCAACGTTGAAGTACTTCAGCAGAGCACGCAAGAAGAAGAAAAACGAACCAGCAGAACATGGGGGCCGGTCCAGACCGGCGGGCGGCCGGCCGGCTCCCCCGCATTTTTTCAATTTTTTTCACGCCTTTTTTTCTGCTTCTAATTTCGACTACGGTCTTGCCTGAGTCTACCACGGCCGATTTGGGATGTCTACTCGTAGCGTCTTCTTCAAAAATACTAAGGACAAAGTCCAAAAGTACCTGCGCGCTAAAATCACATATAAAACCCTCGTCCTCACGCGCTCAAAAGAAAACCATAAAATGTCATCAAACCAAAGTACAAGTGTAAATAAAAATACAACGTCATCGGGTTGCCTCCCAGAAGCGCTGGTTTATAGTCCCGCACGACTCTTCAAAGCTTCAAAGATCAAGTATAATTAGGCCAAGGTCATTTGGCCATTTCATGGCCTTCACTTAATAAACAAAGATTTGATCGCCAAAGAACTCCTCCTCTTGAGGCAAAGCAAAGATACTCCATTAACGTGGGTCCTTGATCCCCAAATGGATCTCCATACCTCCCTCGTGCTCCAAGCGGCTGAACTGTAGGCCCTCCTCCATCACTAGCGTCAAACAAGTCGGCTTTAAGCAGTTTCCTCTCCCCCAAACCAACCTTGCGGTATCCTCAGAATGAACACGCACACGGGGAGACAATGTAAACGACCTCCAAAGTGTCTCCAGTAGAGTGAGACGGAGGTATAGCATTAACAGAACAAACCGACTCAAGACGCATGGGTGACCGCGGGGTATCAGAATGGGTAAAGGTCAACTTTTCACCCCCCACCGTAAAGGCTAACGTCTTAATGCCCACGACAATAATCGCACCAAAGAAGCGCAGAAGCGGTCTCCCCAAAATGATAGGAATGTGGACATCCTCGGGCATATCAACCACTACAAAGTCTACAGGGATAAAGAACTTTCCAACCTGTACTGGGACGTCTTGTAGGATTCCCAAGGGACGCTTAATCGAACGGTCAGCCATTTGTAAGGTAATGTGAGTGGGTTGCAAAGCTGACAAGCTCATCTTTTGGTAAAGAGAGTAGGGTAGGACACTTACACTTGCTCCAAGGTCACATAAGGCATTGCGAACCACAAACTTACCAATAGAGCAGGGGATAGAAAATGTCCCTGGGTCGCTAAGCTTAGGGGGCTTATTACCCTGCAGCCTAGTGCTAGCCTCCCCCACGAATGCTACGGTCGACACATCCTCTAACGTACGCTTACGAGCTAAGACTTCCTTCAAAAACTTAGCGTACGCAGGTATTTGAGTCACAAGATCAAGAAAAGGGACATTTACCTGAAGCGTTTTAATGACGTCCACGAACTTCTTGAACTTAGCTTCCCCTGTAGCTTGCACTCGACCCGGAAAAGGTAGCTTAATCTGAATCGGGGGCGTTGGAGTAGCGATAGGAACACCCGGAGTAACACCCAAATCATCTTTCCTCGCAATGAGTCCAAATGGCCGACGACCACGCCGGCCGACCGGCTGCGCTGCCTTTGGCCTCGGATCATCATAAAACGCACCGCTCCGCAAAGTAATCGCACATGCAGTATCGGGAGGAGGGTTAGGAGGTTGGCCCTGCGATGGCAAGAAACCTGGTTGACGCTGACTGCGAAGTGGCGAGTTGAGCCACTTGATTCTCCAAATTCTTAATCGCTGCGTCCTTAGCCTGATCGCTCTTCTGCATGTATTGCATCAGTGTCTCCTGCGACTTCTGCATACCCATCATCACTTGTTGCATTTGCAACATCATAGCTCTGGTTTCAGCTGAAGGATTGGGTACGGGGGTAGGTTGTGATGGAGTGTAGGCTGTCTTTTGGTAATTTGATGGAGGTGGTTGGAAATTTTTGTAGGGAGGTTGGTAGGGTTGAGTTTGGGGTGGTTGAGTGGTTGGGTTTTGGATATTCTGGTTACGATATGAGAGAAGCGAGCGATCGTAACCGGGATGGTTTTGATAGGGCAGGTTTTGGTTGTAAGATTGGTAAGCGTAAACCTGCTCCTGGGGCGCAAAGATACCAGTAGAATAACCCAAATCGTGCCCTGCAATAGCATTTACATGAGCACCAGATGAACCACCACCCTGCATCATACTAATCTGCGGTCGGTAGCAATGACGACTAGTGAGTGCACTAATACTCCCCTTATCACGGTCATCATGCGCAGACCGTGAATTTCCCCTCGGCTTCCCAAATTGTGACGAATGTATCGTCATCTCCTCGATTAATGCCCAAGCTTTATCATCATCGACGTTGTTAGCAAAACGTCCCTCCGCAGCAGAATCAAGAATACCACGGCTTTCAGCATATAAGCCGTTATAAAAGGTCATAATCACGAGCCAGTCGTTCAGCCCATGGTGAGGACAATCCCGGATGAGCTTCTTATACCTTTCCTAAGCTTCAGCTAAAGTCTCATCGTATGTCTGCTTGAAACCCTGAATCTGACTGCGCATCTGATTTGTGCGCTCTGGAGGATAGAACTTTGAATAGAACGCGAGGGCCAAACTCCTCCAATCAGTAATACCGGCGGCTAGCTTGTCGAGGTCCGTGATCCACTCACGAGCTCGATCTTTTAATGAAAAAGGGAACAACATTTCCCTTATTTGATCCTGCGTAATCCCGGCCTGCTTTATAGTCGAACAATAGTCCGTAAAAACCTGCATATGTCGACCAGGATCCTCCGTAGGATAGCCTCCGAACTGATTCCGCTCCACCAAAGTTAAGAAGGCGGGCGAATCTCAAAGTTGCTCGTAAGTGTAGCGGGCATCGTGAATCCATTCGGGATGGACTCGTCTTAGGAAGCGAGTGACTATAGAGTTTTGGCATGGTCACCGCTCCTCTAAATCAATAATAATGTGTGTATTGTCCTCTTCGCAGACGATCGCTCGAGCGAGTTCGCGTCGAACTTTGCACACTCTCGATTGCGTGAGCCTCGGCGATTTCCTTGAAGAAGTTACGCGTGACGGTGCAAGGTACGCCAGGTTCAGGATCAAACGGACTAAACACAGAGGTGACCTGCGCATAAATAACTCAAAGGAAACGGTGAGAACGGTCTCAAGGAACTAGAGTTCCCTGAGACAAAAGAGAAAAACCTGTAACTAAACAATAACTAAAACTAGCAAAGCCGTTTCCCCGGCAACGGCGCCAAAGTTGACACAGCTAAGTCGTATCACCCTGTCAAAATAAACCTACAAAAACACTAACAAGTAGCTAGCGGCAAGCAGGATCGTATCCACAGAGAAACGGTGTAGCAATAAGTTAAAGTCGGCGAAAACAGGTCTAACTCAGGTGTGAAAAGGGTTTGTTTCAAACTAAACTAAGAACAGCAAGAAAGACGATATAAGAATATATAAAAGGAGGATTAGGGCGTCGGGATCAATGTGACATCGATTCAGGAACTCAACTCAGAAGTAAAAATCAATCAATTGAAGCTATGCAAGTGGCTAGGTTTAGGAATACGCTCTCTCGAGTCAATATTAACCTTAAGCAAATTTAGCGGGCTCTCGCAACTTACTAAACTTAACTTATCAAATACGCGTGAGTCTAGTTTCAATTAGGCTTTCGATCTTAGCGAAACAACCTAAATTCAATTCAATAAAGGCGTCCCTAAATTCAATTGATAATAAAACGCATAGGAAGAAACCAACTTGCACAAGTTCAATTAATATAAGCAATTAAAACATGTTCCTGAACCAAATATCACAATCACCCTAAACCCTAATTAGAAATTAGCTACTCATACTAATAATCAAATCAAAGCAATAAAAGAAAGACATGATGAAAGAAATAATTGCAATTAAACCTGGAGTTTTACGGAGTACCGACGGTTACAAGCGAAATCAATCTTGAACTAAACTAAGAAGTTTGAATGTTTAATGGAAGAGAGAACTGAAAGTAAGAACAGTAAACTAAACTAGGTAAAATAAAGCATAAAAAACATAATCTCGACCTAAGGCACCCTTATATAGTGTCCCAAATAATTAAACCACGAAATAAAACAAAAATCGTCAGAAAACACATCAGGGCCGGCCGGCCGGCTGCCGGCCTGACCCAACCGGCCTGACCAACAAAGTGGGCCGGCTCTCTTGCTCTTGTTCCTTGGCCCATCATTGCTTTGGGCCCTTTTATTATACGTAGGCCTTTCTTCCTTTCTTGGTCTTTACTCTTTTAGTTTGATTTCCCGAGCTCTCGTGTGCGCTCAAGCTTGGTCCTGTCGTGTCGATTCTCGTAATGCTCCAATCGTCCCGGGTTTTGGCTCAAAACCACCAAAACCTGCGAAATGTAAATAAACGGCAGCAGTATCGAGAAGTATAACATATAGCTCATAAAACTAGCGATGAATACGAGTAAATGCAGCTAAATGCGACTGAACCGGGGGCATATAATGCATATAAATAACGTGTATCAGAAGTGGAAGGTAGGATTTGCAAGTTATTATCTAGTGGGACAAGCTGATCTTTGGTGGGAAACTGTTAAGGAAAAGAAACATGAAGAGGGTTTTGGGTGGACCCAATTTAAGGAACTTATGCGATCTAAATTTTATCCCCCATCACTTAGGAGACAAAAAGAAGAAGAGTTTAATACCCTAAGGCAAGGAACGATGTCTGTTATGGAATATGCTGCCAAATTTATGGACCTCTCACGGTTTGCACCTCATATGGTTGCAAGTGAGGAATTGAGAATGAATCGCTTTGAGAGAGGGCTTAATTGGAACCTTCGAGATAGATTATCTACCCACACATGCTTAAGTTATCAGGAAATGTATGATAAGGCAACGAATGCTGAGAGGATAATAAAAGAGAGGGATGATGAGCAAAATAAGTTTAAAAGGAAGTATGAGGGTGATAGAACTGGAGGACGAAACTACCAAAAACAACCAAATATAGTTGGAGGGAAAAAATTTTCTAACTCGTACCCAGGAAAATACCAAGGAATGAGATGTGGAAAGTGTAGGTATACTAACCATACGACAGACCAATGTAGGTCCTTTAACCCAAGATGTTTTGAGTGTGGAAGCCTGGACCACAAAAGAAATAACTGTCCAATAGTCAGAAATCGAATGATAGGTACTAACTCAAACTTCAACCCAACGAAACCACCTCAAAGGCCAGTCAGGAACTTTGCACCAAAGGAAAACCCAACATCAGGACGTGTGTATGTGATGAACCCTCAAGGAGAGGAACCTCAGAATGGTGTGGCCACGGGTAACATTTTCCTTAACTCTATTCCTGTTAATGCGTTATTTGATACTGGAGCATCACACTCTTTTATATCTCGAACCTTGAGTGAGAAATTGAAGTTAACTCCTGACAATCAAAATGTAAACTTATCCATAGGGTTACCAACTGGAAAGATCATTTCATGCTCAACTGTTTATAGAAACTGTGGTTTAACCATAGAAGGAAATCTCATACCCGTCGACTTAGTACAACTAGATCTTCAAGATTTTGATGTAATTCTAGGAATGGATTGGCTTATTAAAACTCACGTAGTTGTAAATTGTTATGAGGGTACTGTGACCATTAGAAAACCCGAGGGAGGAGAAATAACTTTTCGAAAGCGAAAAGGTCGTACAAAGGGGATAATTATATCTGCCATGAGAGCGCTAAAATTATTACGACAAGGATGTGAAGGCTATCTTTGTGAAGTCATTAAAAATAATGAGCATGAGCCTTCAATTCAGGATATACCTGTAGTGAATGAATTTCCCGACGTATTCCCAGAAGAAATTCCAGGAATGCCCCCGCAAAGGGAAATTGATTTTTCTATAGAACTAGTACCTAGTACTGCCCAATTTCTAAAACCCCTTATAGGATGGCCCTTGCTGAGTTGAAAGAATTAAAAGAACAACTAGATGAGCTGTTAGAAAAGGGTTACATACGACCTAGTACATCACCTTGGGGTGCACCTGTACTTTTTGTAAAGAAAAAGGACGGTAGTCTACGCTTGTGTATAGATTATCGAGAACTCAATAAGGTCACCATTAAGAATAAATATCCATTACCCCGTATAGATGATTTATTTGACCAACTTCGTGGAGCTACTACATTTTCAAAAATAGATCTTCGATCAGGATACCATCAGTTGAGGATAAAACCTGAGGATATACCAAAAACAGCTTTTAGAACCCGTTATGGACATTATGAGTTTGTAGTTATGCCCTTTGGTCTCACAAATGCTCCTGCGGTTTTTATGGATCTTATGAATAGAGTATTTAAACCTTACTTAGACAAATTTGTGGTTGTTTTCATTGATGATATATTAGTCTACTCAAAATCGGAAGATGAACATCGTGACCATTTGAGGATAGTTCTAGAAACCCTAAGGAAGAATCAATTGTATGCAAAATTTTCGAAATGCGAGTTTTGGTTAAAAGAGGTAGTGTTCTTAGGACATGTCATATCAAAAGAAGGAATCAAAGTAGACCCTCAAAAGGTTGAAGCAATTACCAACTGGCCCAGACCAAAGAATGTATCAGAGGTACGGAGTTTTCTAGGATTGGCTGGGTATTACCGTCGTTTTGTGGAAAATTTCTCTAAAATTGCCCAACCACTCACTAACCTTATCAAGAAAAGTACAAAGTTTGAATGGAGTGGCAAGTGTGAAGAGGCATTTAATGAACTTAAGAAACGACTTACCTCAGCTCCTATCTTAGCACTTCCAAATGATAAGGATGAATTTGAAATATACAGTGACGCTTCTAAACAAGGGTTAGGCTGTGTGCTAATGCAAAAAGGGAAAGTTATTGCATATGCATCTAGACAACTCAAACCTTATGAACAGAATTATCCTACTCATGATTTAGAGTTAGCAGCAGTGATTTTCGCATTGAAAATTTGGAGACATTATTTGTATGGTGTCCACTGTCGCATATATACGGATCACAAAAGCCTAAAGTACATCTTCACCCAGAAAGAGATTAACATGAGGCAACGCAGATGGCTTGAACTACTCAAGGATTATGATGTAGACATCCAATATCACCCAGGGAAGGCTAATGTAGTAGCTGATGCTCTTAGTCGTAAACGACTCACCCTTAATACAATAGAAATACAACAACCAATACTTCAAAATGATGTTGAAAAATTAGGTGTCGAGCTGGTTATTGGTGATGTAATTGGACTTATAGCAGCTTTAGAAATAAAACCAACCTTGAGCGAGGAGATAAAAGCAGCGCAGAAAACCGACCCACAATTAGAGAAAATTTGGAAGGATGTGCAAATAGGAAAGGCACCTGGTTTCTTAGTCCAGGACGATGGATCATTATGGTATCAAGAAAGGCTCTGCGTACCTAATGACGAAAACATAAAGAGAAGAATCATGGACGAGGCACATAATTCCCCGTATTCGATACACCCTGGGGGAAACAAGATGTATAAAGATATACGACAGAACTTCTGGTGGAGCAATATGAAACACGAAGTTGCAGAATATGTGGCAAAATGTTTGACATGTCAGCAAGTTAAAATAGAACACCAGCGACCTGGGGGACTCTTACAACCTTTACATATTCCTACGTGGAAATGGGATTCTATAGCCATGGATTTTGTCACAGGATTGCCTGTAACATCTCAAGGAATGAATGAAATATGGGTAATCATAGACAGATTAACCAAAAGTGCACATTTCTTAGCAACCAAAACCACATGGAATTCTGAGCAGTTAGCTAAGAAATATATAAAGGAAATTGTGAGATTACATGGGATTCCCACAACCATTGTTTCGGACCGAGACACAAACTTCTTAGCTAAGTTTTGGAAAAGTTTCCAAAATGCATTAGGAACTCAACTGAACTTTAGTACCGCTTTTCACCCTCAGACAGATGGTCAAACAGAAAGGACAATTCAGACCTTAGAAGACTTGTTAAGGGCTTGTGTCCTAGAATTTCAAGGATCTTGGGAACAACACCTACCCTTAGTGGAATTTTCATATAATAACAGCTATCATTCTAGCATAGGGATGGCCCCATATGAAGCTTTATATGGTAGAAAGTGTCGAACACCCCTGTGCTGGAGTGATATTGATGAGTCAAAGATCACTGAACCCGACTTAATTTTAGAAACCACTGAGAAGGTAAGGATTATACAAGAGAAAATGAAAGCGTCTTAGAGCCGACAAAAGAGTTACGCCGACCTTAAAAGACGGCCGGTGGAATTTGAAGTAGGTGATTCAGTTTTTCTAAAAGTGTCCCCTACCAAAGGAGTCATACGATTTGGGAAACAAAGGAAACTAAGCCCTAGGTATATAGGACCATTTAAAATAGTACAAAGAATTGGAGACATGGCATACCGATTATCCTTACCAATAGAACTCTCCAGAATCCATGATGTTTTTCACGTCTCACTCCTAAGAAAATATATTCCTGATCCAAGACATATTATCAACGTAGCCCCAGCACAAGTAAGAGAAAATTTGACCTATGATGAGCAGCCTATCCAAATTTTGGACCGCAAGGAAAAAGTTCTTCGTAACAAAACGGTTCCACTCGTTAAGGTATTGTGGGCTTATCATGATGAAACTGAGGCAACCTGGGAAACAGAGCAGGAAATGAAAAGCAAATATCCTCATCTTTTTCATTAGAAGGTACATTAAGTTTCGGGACGAAACTTATTTTAAGGGGCGTAGAATGTAATAACCCTTGTAAAAATTATTAGAAATAATAATAATATAAATAAGAAAGTCTACTTAACTCTTAAAACATTATTGTAATAAGAATTTTAAGTTCAAATTAGGGTTTAAAATATTTGTTTTGTTGAAAACAAAATTTAAAAGTAAATTCCGTCTTAATTTATTTTAAAAGGAAAGGAATGACAAAATATTACGTTACAAATAGACTATATTGTGGGCCCATGGTAAAAATATCTTAGATATTTTACCTCTTGTAAAAAAATAATAATAATAATAATAATATGGTCAAAAGAGATGCCAAATGGCACCCTAGTAATGGGAAAGGTAAAAAAAAAGATAAGTATGAAGTAAACTTAACCGATATAAGATTTCTATAAATAGGAGGGGGGGACCAAGTCTTTCCAACAAATACTACAATAATAATAATAGAATAATACTAGTATAATAATATAATAATAATCAATAATAATAATAATAAATAGTAAAAAGGGTAGTAGTAGCTTACGTACAACAACAACAAAAAGGGAGAGGTAGTAATAAAGTACTCCGTATCATACTAGATCTGTTGAAAAAGGTATGGGTCTTATTTCTTTTTCTAAAATTAGTGTAGTAATAGATAATAATATATTTGAATATAATAAATTGTCTTAATACCCATATTTTGTTTAATAATATAAAATAATGTGTCGTTATAATGCCCTTTTGATCTGTTATATCGTTATGATATTGTTGTAATTAAATCATTTTAATAGTCTAAATTATGTACGAGAATCGTTAATGAGTACGATTATATAAATTTCATTAAAACCTGTGTACATGGAGGTGGGGCTTAGCCCTGGCAGATGGAATTGAAATTCCATAAATTTATCCGGCATGTGCCGAGGTGGGTCTTAGACCTGGCAGATACAAATATTGTATATTTGTATATATTTTATCCCATGTACACAGGGGGAAAAAGATTTGACTCTAAAATGCAAGATAAGTGTTGTGATACTCGTACTTTAATAATGCATTAATTTTGGTAAAAGGGATAATTCTCATACTCAGTCAGTGGTAGACTGACCCTGTTTGTGTTAAATCTTTTCAGGTACTGATTTTGTAGAAGGGCGGGGATGAGAGACAAAAAAAAAATCACTTTTAGTTATTATAATGCCAGTTTTATTTAATTAAATAACGTTTTGTAATATTATTTTTAATTCTGTAAGAATACTTTTAGCCTTGTATTCCCTGTTAGGGAATACGGCGGTAACGCTCTTTTACTTCCGCTGTTTTAAATAAATAAAGGATATGTTTATTTTATATTATAAATTTTTACAGGGCGTTACATTTCGCTAATGTTATCAGGGCCACCGTGACATTATATGCTTAGTGCATCTCGCGGTTCTTTCTCCTTGCCGTGTTTCGTTCTTAGTGGGCGCGACGCTAGCATTCGTTCTTGCCCTGCGTAAAGATTACTTGACGAGATTGTATCTGAAGTTCGAATCATTTCGAACACTAGAAGATGAGATGCAAGTACTATAGTATTCGGCGTGGTTTACGAGTCGAGTAAGTCGCTGCACTATGGTAGTGAGATGCAAACGACTAGAGTACAATGGCCTACTTAGTGGTCAGGCTCGTAAGCAGTATGTGTTGTTTGATTAAATGAGAATGAGTGCGTACCATCTTTGAAAACTAAAGACCACAAATTTCTGAAGTGAATCGAGTCTGCATGATGTGAATGATACAATATGTATGTTTGTTGCGATCTAATATCGCCTCGTAATCCTGCTGATATGTTTTGACACTATTGCTATGATATTATCTGTTATTTGCTTTCATAACTGAATGTCATGCCTTATATGATTTATCGCTTTAAATTGCATGCTTATTATGACTTATATGTCTATATATGCTATATGTAATAAGCATGTTTATCTTTTTATCATATTGTTATAGTTATAAAGCGATAGTAATAAATCAAATTAATTGAATTCGAGGGTAAGTATGAGCGTAGCTAGCCACTGTCCGCTCAGCGGGTACCCCCCATCAGTTTATTGTGCAGGGAAATCGTGGACCGGAAGCTGGATTTTGGACGGGGTCACGAGACGTTTTTTTTATGCTTTACTTTTAATTGTTTTTCGAGAGATTTGTAATATATAACACTTTACTCTTTTAATTTCCGTACTTAGAATTGTTTTATTCAACTCTTGTACGATGATGTAACATTTTGGGTTTATGTATAATTAATGACGCTGGTTTAAGACTTAATTAATTTCCGCCTTAGTAATTAAAGTCGACTAAAAACCAGGTTGTTACACTAAGCACTTACCAACATACTCAGCCACTTCCTTCTTCATGTTAGGCCACCAGAAATGTAGCCTCAAATCCTTGTACATCTTGTCACCACCAGGATGTACCGAATAAAGAGAACTATGAGCTTCCTTCAGAATCTTTTTCTTCAGAACCTCACAGTTGGGAACGCACCACCTCTTCCTAAACCTCAAACCTCCATCAGCTCCAATCTCAAAATCCTCAGCACCACCATTCTCCTTAGCCAACCTCCACGCTTCTAAAACAGGATCCTCGCGCTGCCTCACCCGAATCTCATGGAACAACTCAGCTTCAGCAACCATAGCACCCATGTCGATCCCATGCGGTACTACCTCCAACTCAAGCTTCTAGAACTAGCGGCAAAGGTCGTCGGGAAGTACCCAAGCAGCATTCAAACCATGCCTCACTTTCCTACTCAAAGCATCAGCGACCACATTCGCCTTCCCTTCATGATTCTGCAGCTCAATATTATAATCCTTAATCAGCTCTAGCCATCGCCTTTGCCTCATGTTCAAATCACGTTGAGTAAAAATGTACTTCAAACTCTTGTGATCTGTATAAATCCTACATGAAGCACCATACAAGTAATGCCTCCACAACTTGAAAGCAAACACCACAGCAGCAAGTTCAAGATCGTGCGTAGGGTAGTTCTGCTCATGAACACGTAACTGCCTCGACGCATAGGCAATCACTTTCCCCTTCTGCATCAAGACACAACCCAAACCCATCTTCGAAGCATCACTGTAGACATCGAACTCAACCCCATCTTCAGGTAGCGTCAAAACTGGAGCAGTAGTCAACCTCCTCTTCAATTCTTGGAACGCATCTTCACAACCTTCACTCCACACAAACTTTGACTCCTTAGGCAGCAACTGAGTCAAGGGTCTAGCTATTTTTGAGAAGTCCTGCACGAACCTCCTGTAATAGCCAGCTAACCCAAGGAAACTCCGAATCTCATTCACATTCTTCGGACTCTCCCAACCAAGCACAGCCTCAACCTTTGCTGGATCAACCTTCACCCCCATCACCAGATATAACATGACCCAAAAAGGCAACTTCCTTCAGCCAGAACTCACACTTAGAGAACTTCGCGTACCATTTCTGCTTACGCAGCACTTCAAGGATAAGTCGCAGATGGTTCTCATGTTCAGCCTCATCCTTCGAATAGATCAATATGTCATCAATGAAAACCACAACACATCGATCCAAATACTCACCAAAGGTACGGTTCATCTGGTCTATAAACACTGCAGGAGCATTCGTCAACCCAAACGGCATCACCACGAACTCATAATGCCCATACCTTGATCGAAACGCAGTCTTAGGAACATCCTGCTCACGAACTGGAATCTGATGATAACCCGATCTCAAGTCAATCTTGGAGAACACACTAGCACCCTTTAGCTGATCAAACAAGTCCTCAATACGCGGCAGAGGATACTTGTTCTTTATAGTCACCTTGTTCAGCTCATGATTGTCTATACACAGATGCATACTCTCGTCCTTCTTCTTCACAAACAACACTGGAGCACCCCATGGACACACTCTTGGTCGAATAAACCCCTTCTCGATCATATCCTCCAACTGCTTCTTTAATTCTTGCAATTCAGCTAGCGCCATACGATACGGAACCTTAGAGATAGGTCCTGTACCAGGCACTAGATCGATCACGAACTCCACATCACGTTCAGGTGGAATCCCAGGTAACTCACATCAGCAAAGTCACTAACCACAGGTATGTCCTCTAGCTTCAGCTCCTTAGAGACATCCTTCACCATGCACAGAAACACCTGATGACCCTTCCTCTTCAGGTTACTCATCTTTAACGCAGAGACCCAACGAACACTAGGCCTCGAAGTAGAGCACCTATGCGAGATCGTGCAACCAAACGGTCCCTTCAGCAAGACCTTCTGATCACGACAAATGAATCGGGCGTCGAACTTCGCCAGCCAATCCATACCCAAGATAATATCAAACTCCGACAGCTCAAAGCGAACAAGATCAGCTAGCAAGACAGATATCCCAAAGGAAATAGGAACATCCTTGTAAAGAGTATTGTAAAGAGTAGAGCATGAAATAGTTTCTCCCGTGGGAAGAGAAATGAGAGTATCCACAGAAGTAGAATAAGTGAGCTTCGCCCTCTCGATCAGGGAAGCAGAGATGAAAGACATAGAAGCACCCGTATCAAAAATAACAAAAGCAGGTTCAGAGTTAACGAAAAATGTACCAGTGATAACATCTGGATGAGCCTCAGCCTCGGCGCGACTCATAACGAAGATACGACCCTTCTGAGCAGGAGGGTTGGTCTTCGCGACCACAGTAGAAGGAACCACAGCAGAAGTAGAACTAGAACTTGCAGCAGCACCTGTTGGCTTCGCAGCTTTAAGGCAATCATTGGACTTATGCCCCGACTCCTTGCAGGTAAAGCACATAATCGGCCTTCCATCACAAGTCTTACCCGGATGGTAAGCTTTCCTGCACCTATAGCAATACATACTCGGCCTCGATGGAACCTGTGCACGGTTCGCAGCAGGTCGAGCCTCGAACCTCCCCTTCTTCACAGCATAGGACGATTGTGGAACAAACGGCCTCTTCACGAACCTGTTAGCAGCAGCAGCAGCAGCATCGGCCTCCTTAGCCTGGACCGACGCGTGAACGCTCAAAGCTCGATCATAAGCCTGCTGGAAAGTAGTAGAAGGCATTCCAGCTAGCACGGTTCTAACACTGAAGGTTAGGTTCTTCTCGAATCGACGAACACGAGCAGCTTCGTTAGGAACCACATGAGGAGCAAAGCGAGCTAAGGCCACGAACTTGTCGGCATACTCCTGCACCGACATAGAGCCCTGGACTAGATTAATAAACTCTTACTCCTTCTGTCAACGGAGCTCATCGGGGTAGAAGCGTTTCTTCAACGCCTCACAAAACATAGCCCAGTTGAACCCAACCTGAGCCTGGAGGGTAGCCCTAGATAAGGCCCACCAGTTGTCGGCCTCCTGCTTCAAGTAGTAAGTGGCGATATCCACCTTCTGCGCCTCGGGACACCGAGTCGCCACGAACAGCTTCTCTATTTCACGGACCCAAGACTCCAGCATGACTGGGTCTTCTGTACCGTCATACGTAGGAGGGTGATGACGGTTAAAACGATCAAAGACCGAGTTATTGTTGGCCTGAGCCTCGGTCACAGCTAGAATCGCATCCTCGAGCCTGTGGATGCGTTGTTGTTCCTGCTGAGCAGCATTACCGTTTCGAGACATCTGCAACACAAGAGCATAGTTAATAGCGGCATTAGCCTATCATGCTACTTCAAAGAACTACTCAGACACATGCATAAATAACGCACACCCCCTAAAGTGTCTACCCATCACTCTCACTCGGTGTTCTAAGTCAAATCCTACTCACTCACCTAGGAGAGTTGGGAGCGTATTTGCTCTGATACCAACTGTAACAACCCGGATTATTAAACAAGATAAATTAAGCTTTAAAAAGGGTTTTGATACACGTTATTTATATTCATTTTATGCCCCCGGTTCAGTCGCATTTAGCTGCATTTACTCGTGATCACTACTAGTTTTATGGGCTATTTGCGATATTTCTCGTTACTGCTGCCTTTTATTTACATTTTGCAGGTTTTGGTGGTTTTGAGCCAAAACCCGGGACGATTGGAGCAATACGAGAATCAAGACGACAAGACCAAGCTCGAGCGCGCACAGGAGCTCGAGAACACGAGCCAAAGACCAAAAGGAATAAAGGACTACGAATAGATAAAGGCCCAGGTCAAAGAATTGGGCCAAAGTTGAAGCAAGAGGAGCCGGCCCAAAATTAGGAGTCAGGCCGGTCCAAAGAGAAATGCACTACTACTGAGGGTCTTTTTCGAGTCGGTTTTGTTTTATTCCGAGTTTAATTTTAGGAAACACATATATAAGACCTAAGCTCGTGAATTAGGATCCATCTTGAGTTTTATGCTTATTTTTACTGCTTTTAATTTAGGTTTACTTTAAGTTTTCTCTCTTTACATAAACTTTCATAAAAGCATTAGTTTAGTTTCAAGATTGGTTCTTTTGTAATCGTCGGTACTCCGTAAGAATTCCAGGTTTTAATTTCAATTGCTTTTCATTCATTATGTTTATTTCTTATTATTATTTTGCTTTGATTCCTACCATGTCTAGCTAATTCCTTAATTAGGGTTTAGGGGAATTTGTGATATTTGGTTCAGGAACATGTTTTAGGATTAAACTGGTTGAATAAATTGTGCACTTGATTTCTTTCTACGCGTTTTATGCCAATTGAATTAGGATTGTTTCGCCTGATCAACGATCTGTCTAAGTTTAATTGAACCTGAGTAAGTTTTAATTTAAGATCGAAAGCCGAGTTAAAACAAGACTTACGCAAGATTGATAAGTTGAATTTAGTAAGTTGCGAGAGCCCGCTAAATTTGCTTAAGGCTAAAATTGACTCGAGAGAGCGTTTTATAAACCTACTCGCTGCTGTACGCTTTATCGCTTCCTTCTTATAAATTTGAGTTCCTGAATCATTGTCATAATGAACTCGACGCCCTAATCCTTCCCCTTATATATTTCTATTCATCTTTACTTTGCTTTAGTTTAGTCCAAACAAACTCCTTTTCATACCTTTGAGTTAGACCTGTTTACTCCGACTTTAGCTTAAAACTACGCTGTTTCTCTGTGGATACGATCCTACTTACTGCTAGCTGCTGTTAGTTGTCTGTTTAGGTTATTTTGATTGAGGCGTGACGACTTAGCCTTACCAATTTTGGCGCCGTTACCGGGGAAACGGCTTTTGTTAGTTATAGTTATTGTTTAGTTGCAGGTTTTTCTCCTTAGTCTCAAGGAACCTAGTTCCTTGAGGCCGTTTCTCATCGTTTTCTTGTAGTTTATTTATGCGCAGGTCACCTTCAGGTTTAATACCATTTAATCTCGAACTCAACGCATTTTCCACGGACGCGTAATTTCTTCAAAAAAATCGCTGAGACCTACGAACATGAGATAGAGGAAGCGTCGCATTCGGAGTCTAGTGCAGCGCAGTCGTCCTACGAAGAGGACACACCACCAATTACTCCAGGTTCTTCTCCGCCACGTGTGACTATGCCAAAGCTATATAGTCACTCGCTTCCCAAGACCGAGTTGATCCCGCAAGGATTTACGATACCTAATACGGTCCAGGGGAATTTCAAGATTCGCCCCGCCTTTCTCTCTTTGGTGGAGCGTAATCAATTCGGTGGCAATCCTACGGAGGATCCCGGGAAGCATATGCAGGTTTTCACGGATTACTGCTCAACAATTAAGCAGAATGGGATTACTCAGAACCAGATTAGGGAGATGCTCTTCCCTTTCTCTCTACGTGATCGAGCGCGGGATTGGATCACGGATTTGGACAAGATTGCTGCGGGTATAACGGATTGGCCAAGTCTAGCTCTTGCTTTCTATCGCAAGTTCTATCCTCCAGAGCGGACTAACCAACTCCGTAGTCAGATTCAGGGATTTCAGCAAAGTTTTGATGAGACATTAGCTGAAGCGTGGGACCGTTACAAACGGTTGATTCGTGAATGTCCGCATCACGGATTGGGCGATTGGTTGATTATAATGACATTTTATAATGGGTTGTATGCCGAGAGTCGCGCTATTCTTGACTCGGCCGCGGGAGGTCGATTTGCTAATAATACAGATGACGATAAAGCGTGGCAGTTGATCGAAGAGATGGCTGTTCATTGGGCCCGCCGAAGCCACGGGGTAATTCACGGTCCGCGCACAACGACCGTGGAAATGAGAGCATGAATGCAGTTATGAGTCAACTTTCTGAGCTGAATAGGAAGTTTGATGCTATGCAGGGGAGTAGTTCGTCGAGTGCCCAAGTTAACGCTATTGCGGGGCACGATTCAGGTTATTCTACGGGGTATGCTGCACCCCAGGAGCAGGTTTACGCGTATCAGTCTTACCCTCAGAACCTGCCGTACCAGAATCAACCAGGTTATGATCGGTCACTTCTATCCTATCGTAACCAGAATGTACTTAACCCAACCACTCAACCTCCACAAAATGCCCATTATCAACCTCCTTACAAAAATCAACCAACTCCACCTAACTATCAAAAACCACCCTTCATTCCACCTCAAACTGCACAGGTACCCGATCCTATGGCCGAGATGAAGGCCATGATGATGCAGATGTCGCAAGTAACGCGTTGTCCGCTCGTGGTCGCAGGAGATGATGTTGCAGCAGATGCAAAAGGACGGGCAGGCTAAGGACGCAGCGATTAAACTGTTGGAGAATCAAGTGGCGCAACTCGCCGCTTCGCAAGCGTCGCGACAACCGGGTACCCTTCCACCTCAAGGTAATCCTCCTAACCCTCCGCATCACACGGCATGTGCGATTACGTTGAGAAGTGGGTCAATGTATGGTGACCCTATGAACTTGGAGGAAGAGGAGAAGGATGAGGGTGAAAACGGTGGCGTGTAAGCGAAGGTCACGGTAGGTCGGCCGTGGCCGTCAAATCGGCCAAATTTGGACTGTACTCTGAGGAAGGATGATTTGGGTGTTAATTCTAGTGTTCCTGTTGCTGCTCCAACGCCCCCGATTCAAATTAAGCTCCCATTTCCTGGTCGTCAACGAGGTGCAGAGCCTGAGGCTAAGTTCCGGAAGTTCGTCGACGTCATCAAGGCTCTTCAGGTAAACGTCCCTTTCATTGATCTTGTGACTCAAATACCTGCGTACGCTAAGTTTTTTAAAGAAGTCTTAGCTAGAAAGCGTACGCTTGATGATGTTTCGACTGTGGCTTTTGTGGGGGAGGCTAGTACTCGGCTGCAGGGTAGTAAGCCCCCTAAGCTTAGTGACCCAGGGACATTTTCTATTCCCTGCTCCAGGTTTTATAAGAGAAAATGGAAGAAAAGTGAAAACCACGGCGGCGGAAACACCGTGAATCCGGTATTGTCACTCACAACGACCTAAACAAACGAAACAAAGCAAGTAGACCTCAAGGCCTAACATCGAGGAATAAAAACCCTTACAATACCAAAACCAAAGTACAAGCACTGAAAACATAAATGAAGTCTAATCCAATCTAAACCACTCGATAGCTAACAAGACAACCCACAAAAGCCAAGCTACTGGTCACAATCTCACAGCATATCTCACACATTAGCCCGTCCCGCGAGTACCTATAAAAAGAAAGCAACAACCACAATCAGTGGGGAGTAACTAGGTGCTCCCCAGTCATATTTCAACATCATAAACATAAATAACAATGTATACAAACTCACCTGGCCTACGGCCTATAATCAAAGTACCAAATGAACGATAATGCAAGATACAATAACAACAAACAACACGGCATCAACAACAACAATACACGGCACAACCAACAACACACCTCAACCAACAACACACCTCAACCAATTCGACTCGTAACCAATCAACACAAGCGCAAGAGTAAGCGCAGAGCACTAGGTGAACACAAGCGCAAGAGTAAGCGCAGAGCACTAGGTGAAGCAACAAGAATCACCCCGAGTGAAGTAACAAGAATCACTCAACCCTATGGCGGAACAGCGAACAAGAAGTTCCTCAAACTCATTAGTCTAAATTTGGCCAAATTCCACCGAGCAGCAAGAACGGTGACGACATATATCAAACCATAATCTCTAACCATAACAGGTTGAGAACCCATAATAGCTCTAACTAAGCAACAAGAATAGTCGAAGGGACTATGGGCGATATCCTTCCAAACTAGGACGTCGTAGCTCCTCACATACGTGCCAGAACAGTACACGCATTCAAACTTAACTCAAGCATTAGCACAACCTCCAACAATACATCATAACCCCATCTCCAATACCAACAATACAACAGTACAAGCCATAGTAAACTCATGTTAATCCAACAATACACCAACGACCATTACAATGCGATCAATACAACAACAACATGCTATAACCAACACTAGCATACTAACCAATCATTAGGGCATAAAACAAATGATCACACCAACATACAAGTCATCATCTTTAACCATATCTCACCCTTTAAACCATCATTTTATGTGAAACAACAACCTAGCATGATACTAGACTCAAGTTAGCATGAGGCCGACCCATAACATAATGCCTATAATCACAACTCAACCAAAACATTGCAAAGGCTACAACTTTTCATCATACAATCACAACCACGGACTCTTACAACGAATAGGCCTCACACTTGTCAAAATACAACCAAGGCTACACCTAGCTATAGTTACCTTGTTTAAGCGATGAGAATGTCCTACTCGTCCTCTTCCTCGATAAGGATGGTGTCCTCTTCGTTTAGCTCTTCTTCTCCTTCGATTAGGGCACAATAATCACATACAAAATATAAGAACACACAATACAAGCATATAATAACAACATAATCAGAAAACTATGATAAACCATAAGAATTACCGAAGGAATAAGCAAAGGAAAGGATTAGGGCAGATTAGGGCTTGAACTTGATGAGAATTGAATGAGTTAGAGAAGAGCGGATTATAAGGGATTAGGTTATCAGAGAGTTTAGACTGATTTTAGGGCTAAGGGAAGTTTATATATAAAAGGGATTTCGTGCTAAACAATTAAAACATCACGGACTCGCTGATCCGGAGAAAGCAGGCAGAACCGATTGGTTCGGGCAGAAACGGTCGGTTTGACCATGGAACCTATCGGTTCTGTGGGTCGTTTGCAAAACCAGAGAATTTAGCTTCGAAAATTGAACTTATAACTTAGTTTTTCACACACACTCTTCTCCATACTCCTCCTAACACCTCCCTATCTCATCACACACCCTCACAACGAAAACCACCAAGGTTTGAGTCACCAAGACTCGATAAAACGACACGTGATCAAGCTAAAAGACTTCCTCGAGCTAAAAATGAGAAAGACTAGGAGAAATGAAAGACGATTTAGACGATACGAACAATATAGAATGCAAAATGAGTCGGGGTGTTAGAATACGTTTCCCTGTGGATTCGATCCCTTTCTTCCACTACCTACCAAGAGGATAAGATGGGTTTGCCTGGGTCGGTCCAAAGAGACCTGCACTGCACTCCGCCACCCTAATAGAGGACCTGGCGACCTGCACTCAACGGGTCCAAAATTTTCAGACCAGGACCTGCACTCCACTGTCCGGGCTGTCTGGGTCCAAAACGGGTCTACCCATTAATTTTTTTTTTTTTTTTAATCACTTCATTAGATAACCAAAAATTGGCAAAACACAACATCTAATATACCATGAAAATCATAGTCCCCTTAAGTTCATAAAGACCATACCACAATTTCACAAATTACAAGATTAAATTAGTTCTAAAAAGTTCAATTATAAAAACATATCTAAATAAACTTAATAATCTTCCTTCTTGAATCCTTTAAACGACAAACGAAGCTTCTTGTGATTCGTCTTCTTCCATACCTGAACATCCAAAACGGCGAGAATTGGTGAAGATGGAAGATGAAAACGGCAGAAGAAGATGTAACTAGTAGGGTTTGCTTTTAATTTGTTTTGACTAAAGTCAATAAGAGTAGTGAGTTAGTGAGCTATACTCACGTGTCTTTGTCTATTGACACTTTGACAGTGAGTAATTTAGTAGTGTTTTTTTTTTTTTTTTTTTTTTTTAAACGGGTCCACTGCTCGTCAGGTTTTATTATTAGGACCCGGACTCACCTGCACTCCATATTTATAAAACCTGCATCTGACCCATACCCATTGGGTCTAAAAAAATAGGACCCATACCCGACCCATTCGGGTCGGGTCTAACGGGTCTGGGTCGGGTCCTGGACCCATTGCCATCCCTACCTACCAGTTAGTAGTTCATAGGGTTATTTTTGATATCGGCGATACGACTTAGCCGTGTCACATACCTACTAAAACTTGTTTGGTTCAAATGATTGGAATGAATTCATATTAACATTTTTTAAAACTTGTTTGGTTCATGTGATTGGAATGAATTCGGTTGGTTGTCAAAACTTCGAAGAGCCATAACTTTGCGCCAGAGTGTCCGATTGGGGCAAACTTTTTTTTTTAAACTGCTTAACTTTTCGAGATCTACGCCATGGCAATGCGCCAAAGGGGTATTGGCCAAATAGTTTTTCAAAAAAAAGGCCTCTAATAGGGTGTTTGAGCCATTTTAAGGTTTTACATAGCAAACAAACCTCCAACTTTAAATGTCGTCCATCAACAAGTTGTGTTGAAGCGACGAAAAATAAGCGAGTAAACAAACCTAAAATAAGAGTTCCAAACCTCAGAAATTGTAATTTGAAAAATTCCCTGCAACGAAAATTCCAAAAATAATACTATTATTATTTTCAATTCAATAAAATTATATATATTAATTACTAGTAAATAATTATTCGACAATATAATTAGTAAACACAAGATTGATATTCTAGTTTTCATTCATGTTAAGCATGTTAAGAGTCGACATCTTGTTTACACTGAATTGATTGTAACTGTAATATTTTGTGATTAATGATAATGCTTACATTTTCGCAAAAAAAAAAAAAAAAAAAAAAAAAAAAAAAAGAAAAAAATCGTACTGACAATACTCCATATTACAACAACAACGTAAATTAGGGTTTAAAAGTGGAAGAACGAACCTCTTATAAGCATCTAAATTAGGGTTAAATGAAAAATAAATGGAGAAGATGAAGTTTGGAAGAAATTGTAGTGTTGATTGAATTGAAAAATATTGAAAGAAAATGAATTGAAGTTGATTGTACGAATGAAAAATATGAATTATGAGAGAAAAGCAAAAAAAATGTTGATACTGTCAAATGAAAAGAAATTTCACTGCTTTTTTTTTTAAATCTTACGAAAAACTTATACATAACGGTTTTTTTGGGGGTCGAATACCCGACTGCGCTCACGAGTATAAAACTACAAATATTAGAATATTAAAGCCCAAAGGCCCAACAAGCCCAACAAGCCCAACAAGCTTATAAATACCCCCAAGGGGGGCAAAGGTAAGGGGGATTGGATCCACTCTCTTCTCCCTCATTAATCTCACTCTCTCTATACCTTACATACATACACGTTTATACTTAAATACCGTCCTTATATATATTTCGGTACTAACTTGGGCGTCGGAGGCTCTCACCGGGGGCAAACCCTCGGGTTCGGAGTTGTTTTGTAGGTCCACCCGCGGAGCAAGCCTAGCCGACCTAGGCGCATACTACGTCATCCGAAGGTCCCGAGTTATCACCCGAAACAATTGGCGCCGTCTGTGGGGAAGTAATATTACACTCACAGCAAACCACAAAAAATCACAGCCTAGAAAATAAACACAAGGAGAGTGAAAAAGCATAGCAAAAGCAGGTATGAAGAAAAGAGGAAAGCCGACAAAGCCACACTCTAATACACAACTGTGCCATGTGTACAAAAGTTGGAGAGGCTGAATTTGAAAGACCATACTTCCTCAAAGAATATCTTTTCTTTATACACCATTTTTGATAATTTAATAGAAAATTATTCAAAACTAAAAAGAAAGCCAACCAAAATCATGTACAACTTACTACGTAAGAAATTAAGGAGTATACTCCAAAGGAGGCAAGAAAGGAGTAGCAGGTCCTACAAGTTCCCACAAAAATTACACCAACAATGTTCTTAAAGTTTGTGGAAAGCCATTAATGCTAGTGCACACTCAGAAGGCAAACACAACCCCATCATTTTTATTTTCCAGAAGGAGATTCCAAACTTTTCCTTAGGAAAAGAGCAAAGAAAATCCAAGAAAAGAAGAAAGAGAGCTCAACTACTTCGTAGTGGGCGGCCACCGCGCGGAACCACTGTGCAATACCGTCCTCCGAGAAGGCCGCGAAAGAGAGAGCGGAGAAAGTCCGCAAAGTAATTATTTTAGTAGAAGAAATAGCAAGGAATGAAAAGGGTGAAGAAAAGGAACCCAAGAAAGTACAAAAATTGAAAGAAACTAAGTTCAAGAGGCCGCAGGAGTAACAAAAACTCATGTGGAAGGAAGCAAGAAAGGACAAAATCAAGGCAAGTTGGAAAAGTAAAGAGCAGCAATGTGAAAGAATCCCATGTGATAAAGTAATACCCACTTTATCCATTTTAATTAAAAAAAAATGCAGTTAGAATCACGAAAAGGAGCAGACCACCAGATATCAAGCCGCCGAAGCCACCGGGGACTCAACTATCAGCCTCTCACCACGGCGTCCCTCAAAAGTGTTCAGTCCCAAGACCGCGGCCGCAACTCACCTTATCCGTGGCCTCTGTTCACCGCCTCGAACAACAAGCGGTTACCCGCTTTCATACCGCAGCACGACTGTCCGGCCACCTCCTGTACGGTTACCTCGACGGCCACACTCAACCGTTCGCTTCGAAGAGGAGCAGCTAACCGTCGACTCGTTTACCCGCCGTATGGTCACTTTTGTTCCAGCCTCGGCCGACCCTAATACGGCCACCATTAGTTGGCAGCCAGCCACCACGCGCCGCACGGCCACCTTCTCCAGCCACCTGCGGCTACTCGATCGAGGACAGTTAGCATGCTCATAATTTTCTCCTCAGGCTATGCTTTTGACCCGACGGCAGCCCTGTACGGCTGACTCACGTCGGCTAGCAGAATGTGCAGCCACCGACCTTCGACCACGACAGTCGGTTAGCCGGCATACTCTAATTCATAAGGCCGCCGCGGTGCCATTTCGACAGCCACCTCCTCTGACCTTACTCGGCCCATTGTGCCACCTCCGGCCGGTTAACTCCGGCCACCCCTTGAACGGCCACCCCGGCCACCGCTTCCTCGACAGCTACCATCTCGGCCGAGCAGTTCAAAGAGAGTGAAAGCTTGCACAGGTCAAGCAGAAATCAAGCACGGAGTGAAGAAGGAAGGCAGAGCAATTAATGAAGCTTGCACATGACCTCACGGCCACCGCATAGCCACCTCCAGTCAGCGGCTACTCCTACTCCTTGGATACGGTCACCACAACTTCCACGGCATACTTCCTGACGGCCACCGAGGCAGCGGCCTCCGCCCCTGCCACATCATCTTGTACGGCCGACCACCTGCGGTGCGGCGTCAATCTCCAAGCGACCTCTTTTCTCGGTCGTCAGCAATACAGCGGCCTTCGACCTCCGGCCTGCCACCTACGGCCTCATGAGCCAAGCTCAGGAAAATTCTTACAAAGAGAAGATAAGTTCACTTGTCTTTTCAATTTTGTGGGAAAGCAACAACAATTAATATTAAATTAATTAATTGACTTTGATGTCTATGTTTATGATAAAAGAGGGCGGAAAGAATCTTTCTTGCACAAAACTTACTGCACTTTGTTTGTTAAATAATCTACTACTCCGCACTACACTCGTGAGATTAATTAGACTAATTAGTAAATAGTGTGGTACGAGTATATTTATTACGGTTCTATGAGAACAATGCAAAGTAAATATGTTTAATCATGATCTTCGTACATATAATCTTTCAGAAAATCAGGGGAAAACTGTGGCGAAAATTGGGAAGTTTGTTTTCACGACAATCAGCTACCCTATAGTCACGCTACCCTCCAAAGACTCCACAAAACGAGCTACAAAAGCCGAAAGTCAGGAGCCAAGTTGTGTCCATCCCTTGTTTAGACGGCGCGTCACACAAGAGATGGCCAGGGGGCAATGAGGGGGGACTACCCCCGAGCCCGATTAATCACACTTTTTGACTCAAAAATATGTAATTTTTTGAATTTTTTACTAACACTTTTGCAGTATAAAAAAAGTCGGCCACAGACGCTGACGCTGAGAAAGGCTGTCCAAGGCCTTTGAGCCTGGATAGTTCCGGCCGCAGATGCGCGCCGTGTAAAGTCTATCCAAGGACCGTGAGTCTAACAACCTGGTTTTTAGTCGACTTTAATTACTAAGGCGGAAATTAATTAAGTCTTAAACCAGCGTCATTAATTATACATAAAACCCAAAATGTTACATCATCGTTCAAGAGTCGAATAAAACAACTCTAAGTACGGAAACTAAAAGAGTAAAGTGTTATATATTACAAATCTCTCGAAAAACAACCAAAGGTAAAGTATAAGAGACGTCGCGTGGCCCCGTCCAAAATTCAGCTCCCGGTCCACGATCGTCCTGCACAATAAACTGATGGGGGGTGCCCGCTGAGCGGACAATGACTAGCTATGCTCATACTTACCCTCGATTTCAATTACTTTGGTTTATTACTATCGCTTTATAATTATAACATTATGAAAAAAAATATAAACATGCTTATTACATATAGCATATAAAGACATATAAGTCATAATAAGCATGCGGTTTAAAGCGATAAATCATATAAGCATGATATTCAGTTATGAAAGCAAATAACAGATAATATCATAGCAATAGTGTCACAACATAACAACAGGATTACGAAGCGATATCAGATCGCAAACAAACATACATATTGTATCATTCACATCATGCAGACTCGATTCACTTCAGAAATTTGTGGTCTTTAGTTTTCGAAGATGGTACACACTCATTCTCATTTAATCAATCAACAAACAACACATACTGCTTACGAGCCTGACCACTGAGTAGGCCATTGTACTCTAGTCGCTTGCATCTCACTACCATAGTGCAGCGACTTACTCGACTCGTAAACCACGCCGAATACTATAGTACTTGCATCTCATCTTCTAGTGTTCGAAATGATTCGAACTTCAGATACAATCTCGTCAAATAATCTTTACGCAGGGTAAGAACGAATGCAAGTGTCGCGCCCACTAAGAACGAAACACGGCAAGGAGACAGAACCGCATAATCGACCTGAATCCACAAGGTCCACGGGTGCCCTGGTAACATTAGCGAAATAGGGGAATAAAACCCTAGTCTAGTATGCATACACTAATATTCACTTTAAGAATGGGCTATGCTATTCATAGAGCACCTTAACTCTGAATAAAACGACTATTTCCTAATGCCTGACCCAAAAGAGTTGGCATATTCATTATCTTGTACGGCTTTGGCTATACGACTTAAGGCGTAACGGCATGGGCAGCATGCTAAGCAATAAAACTACCGGCTTAAACCACACTATTCGATATGACCCAAGCTAGAGACCGAGATAGTGGTATCCGCACAAGACTATCTAAACCCCACTTCACTTACGATTGACGTTTTCATATCGGAGGCTCAAGCGTTTGACCCGTTATTTAACTTACTCAAGATTCATTATTTACTTGATATTACATATCACATGTTACTAGACTCTCCTAGTCTCATCGTCAAACGTTTTATTTGAATTGTAGGTTTCATATGATCACATAACACGTTCGTTCATTATTTGAAGTGTTGTTAATTATTAACGTTTTAAAATTTCTATATTGATACGTTTATTAGTATGTCCAATTTTATTTAAGTGTTTTCAAAACACTTTAAGTTATTTACTTATTCAGTTTCAAATTTTCTATACTTAGTAAATTTTCAATGATTTACAATATTTCAAATTTTGAAATTTGAAATATCTTTGAAACTTGAGACGTAACTTGTTTTACAAGTTTCGTGAATTTTCACTATTCACGTCTCGGGATTTGAAAAGATAACTTGTTCAACAAGTTACCTCAAATTCCATTAAAATAGGTTTTGGGACATTACTTGTTCAACAAGTTTCGTCCCGGGTACTATTCACCGTCTTGAAATTTGGGACGTTACTTGCTTGACAAGTTTCGTCCCGATTTACTATTCATCGACACTATTCATCTAGGTCATTATTCACATCGGTCACTATTCACATCGGTCACTATTCACCTCCTAACTTAGTTACTAAGTTTTTAAAATCTAGTTTTAAAATTGTTAGGTTCGGTTTGTAAAAAGTGATAATCGATATTTATTTTAAAATGTGACTTAGTTAAATTTAGTCGTCTATGTACTAAATTTAGCGATTTTCATTTTTAAAATAATGGTATCGTGGATTATTCATTTTAGTCCGTATGTCCAAATCCAATAGTCCACATTTGCAAAGGCAGTAGCACACGATTTAATTCATTTTTTATAACGGTTATACTTTTTAATCGGTTTGTTATATTTCATTTCTAACTAAATCGGTTTATACAAAATTTTAATTCTATTAACTAGTAAACTTTAGTGACTTAGTAACATTTTTATTTTAATCAAATTTAACCCATTTATAGTGGTTATGTCGTGTGGTTTAATGTATATGTTATAATTCTTTTTATTTCTTTTAATTTCTTAATTCTAACTTATTAACTAATAATTAAATTATTTTAACAATTAAACTAAAAAGTGATAAAAATACAATTTTGGTCAAAAATGGCATGAATGCCGTGAGTATGTATGTTAGGGTCCTAAAATTCATTTTTTGATTTTTATCGGTTTTTAGCTTAAAGTCTTTATATTTTAATTATTCTAATTATACTAAAATGATTTAAACTAAAATGAAATTTTACTAAAAATTTCATTTGATTTATGAATAGTGTTTTTCAACACTTTAATTTTCTAACTTTTTAATCTTAAAGATTTAGCTAGTTTAATTTATATAGTTGTTAATATAATAACTTATTAGTTAATAAAAATAATAAATAACAACAAACATAAAATAATCAAGAATCAAAATGTGCAACAAAATGAAGAACACATGAACATCACATGAGTTTATCAGGAACACAACATGAACATGAAGAACACCAAAATAAAGTCAAGAACACATTTGCACATTTTAACAACTTATAATTTATTTTTCTAATTTAATTTTTTTACATGATAACATCCATTTTATACTAACTTAACATAACATATTATTTACAAAAATTAAAAGTGAAAATTTAATAAAAAAAAAAATGGGAAAAACCGTGTATATGTGTTTATGCACAAAAATTGTATTTTCGTTTTTTTTTTCTTTACTTTAAACTCATTGTTAATATTTAACATATTTTTACATATAAAATTATATATGTTTTAAAACTCATAAGAACATAATTAAACATATAAACATCAATTTAAAGTGAAAAACAATATGATTCAAAAATGAAAACAATAAGGTATACTAACATTATTATTAGTTATTATCATTTTATTACTTCACATAACATACAAACACACATAAATGATGTTTAACATATTTTAACATAAAAATCATACTTATAAAAATATAATAATAATCAAATTAATTTTAAAGGAGACTAATATAAGAAATAGCTAGTCACCTTAAATTAGATGTTAATCGTCGAGGATCTAAAGTAAATTTTAGATCGGAATTTTCTTCACCCAAAAACAACCCATTCCTTGCTCCCCTTGTTTGGATCATCGATAAAGGACCCAAATTAAAATACACTATGTCATACAATATTTTAAATTAGGAAAAATTAAGATTTAAAGTTTTTATAAATATTTGATTTCAAATAGAAAGTAAAAATTAATTTCATAAGTTTATGTTCATAAAAGATTTTAACTATGAAGAGGAAGTGATCTAATTAGGTGATGGAAGAAATAAGTTTTGGTGAGAAAATAATTTAATTTCACAAATAAAGTAGGTGAAGAAGATGAAGATCTTATTTTTATTCAAGAACATCAAACTTTTTATTTACTAAGTAATGAATTTAGTGATATTAGAATAATCAAGAGGTGAATTTAGATGAGTAGTAGTTTAGGTGAAAGATTAACTAAGCATAAACAAAAATGGAGATTTTTAAAGTGAAAAACAAAAATCAAAATAAGAAAATGAAGTATGAAAAATATGAAGAACTTGAAGATCTTCATGTGTTCTTTAAGAGCACGTCACATGATGATGTTCTTACTTAGCAAATTAGAGTATTATTTTCTAGAGAGGATTTTAAAGTTTAGGTGAGTGTTTTGTGTGGAAAGTGAAATGTATTAGTTGTAGTGTATTTGTGTATGTATTGTATTTAGTATTTAAAAAGTATAAACATTAAATTTAAAAGCTCTAAATACAAGTGATGATGAAAATATAGGAGTGTAAATATAGAGCATGCTTTGTGTAAGTGAAGTTGATGGATGAGTAAAAGCAAGAAAAAATGGAAGAGGATTAACTTGTGCAAGTGCACAAGGAAGTCGACCAAGCTAAAGTCAAGGGCCCGATTTTTCGTTTTTTTGAAATTTTCGATTTGCGCGCACGCGAAAAGTCTCGAAATAAAATATATGATCTTAAAATAGTGTTTCGAAATAAGATCGAAAATAAAAATGAAAATAAACTTCAAAAGGTTACTAAAACAAAAATTGAGTTTTAAATCCTCGAAACTTTGAATAAAAATTTACTAGGCCGAAATACATATTTTTTTGGTTGAAAGTTAACGATTTAAATAATTAGAATCAACCGTAAAAACGTTTATCAGCTTAAATTAAGTGTGACTCGAAATTTCGATAGTTTTCAAAAGTGTTAGTTAAATAGAATTGAAATAGTAGTTAGATATATATTAAGAAAATATGATTTATTAAATAAACATCAAAATGATTACATTTTTAACCAAATTAGTTTCTTTGAAATTATTCTTTAACTAATTTAGTTTCTTTGAAGTGAAATGATTATTCTCTAATTAATTTAGTTTCTTTAATGTTAAATGATTAGTCTTTAACTAATTCAGTTTCTTTGATTGTTAAATGATTATTCTTTAACTAAATTAGTTTGATGCTAAGTTTTTACATTATGTGTAATTAAATTGGGGTGAGGATAATTGTTTGACCTTGTTTTGTGTGTTTGAAATCGTTGACTTGAATTTCAAAGTCGAGAAAAGTATAAGGGTCCATTTTTATTTTGAAAACGAAAAATGTTCGAAAATGAATTCTATGAATAAAAGGTTTTACTTTTATTTTTATGAATAGTAAACATAACTTAACCTTTTTGAAATTTGAAAGGCGATATTAATTTTGTGTTGATTTTTATAAAATTTTGAAATGTGTTTTTTTTTTCAATTCTAAAGATAATACAACAAATTTCATTTTTTCAAAATTTTTAAATTTGGACTTAAGAAATTTTAGTATTATTTGGCGAAAAAATTTCAGACGTATTTTTATTATAAGGAAAAATGATGAATTTAATTTAAGGAATTAAATTCTTTTATGAAATTGTGTTAAAATAACACGGGGTGTTACAGTGAGCCTGGATAGCACCGGCCGCAGATGCGCGCCGTGTAAAGTCTATCCAAGGACCGTGAGCCTGGATAGCACCGGCCGCAGATGCGCGCCGTATAAAGTCTATCCAAGGACCGTGAGCCTGGATAGCACCGGCCAAGGACCGTGAGCCTGGATAGCACCGGCCGCAGATGCGCGCCGTGGAAAGTCTATCCAAGGGCTGTGAGCCTAGATAGCACCGGCCGCAAATGCGCGCCGTCAAGAGTCTGTCCAAAGACTGAGTCTTCACGTCAGTAGCCATAGTGGCACGCCGTTTAAAAAATAAAAATTGTCCTAAAACAATGGCAGAGAAGCAAAATATATGATCGAGGGACAAACTGAAAGGAAAACTTGTTTTTTACAAATCCACAACTAAAAGTACCTCGGCAGCAGCCATTACACTACAATTAAACACAAATACGCAGAGTCAACGGTCGTCGCCCAAAGGAGTGATCGCTCTCTAAACGGCCTAGCTCAAAAGAGAGTAAAAGATAGACTAGAAGACACCTAAAACTAAGGTTAAACTTCACCGAAGAGCAGAAGCGGGATAACCACCCTGCTACTGCCCAATTCTGAAATACCAATAGATAACAACGTTTACACGACGCACCTTTTATAACAGGTTAATCTTACGTGACCTTATTTACATACAACGTCCATAGTCAACGTTTTCGCGCATCCCGTTCGACATCGACTTTAGACACCGAACACGCATACTCATATGCGAATCCGGTGGGGGCAATTGTTGGGGGTCGAAATACCCGACTACGCTCACGAGTATAAAACGACAAATATTAGAATATTAAGGCCCAACAAGCCCAACAAGCTTATAAATACCCCCAAGGGGGGCAAAGGTAAATGGGGATCCACTCTCTTCTCCCTCATTAATCTCACTCTCTCTATACCATACATACATACACATTTATACTTAAATACCGTCTTTATATATATTTCGGTACTAACTTGGGCGTCGGAGGCTCTCACCGGAGGCAAACCCTCGGGTTCGGAGTTGTTTTGTAGGTCCACCCGCGGAGCAAGCCTAGCCGACCTAGGCGCATACTACGTCATCCGAAGGTCCCGAGTTATCACCCGAAACAGGTTTTATACAAAAACTGCTGTTTATAATACACTTTTAAAAACGGTTTTTTGTGGAAAACCGTTTTTAAAAGTTGTTTTTAAAAACAGTTTTTCACAAAAAAACCGTTTTTTTTTTTGTTTTTAAGTCAAAAATAACGGTTTTTTTTAGTAAAAACCGTTATTTAAAGTATACATTAAAAACAACGCATTTTTTTAGAAAAACCGTTATTTATAATAGCCTCGTTGTTTATAGTTTTTTTTTCGTTGTTTTTAATGATGAGTTTGATTTGGCGCCTAAAGATTTAACAACGGAAATTTTTAGGTCGTTGTTTCTAATATTATAAACAACGGAACTTTGCAATTTGTGTTGTTTTTGTGTCGTTGTTTTTGCTCTTATATATACTGTAATACATTCATTCAATCAATACAATATCAATGCAATTCTAAACCTAATAAAACCTTTCTCTTAAACTTATCAGTCGGGATTTGTCAAAGTCGATTAAAGTTGAAGTGTTACAATATGAGTTCGAGAGTGTAGAATACAGGCTTATATAGAAATATGTTTCAAATTTACGGTTTTGAGATAAGTGAAAAATATTAATAGATAATAATTTCGGTAAAGAACAGAATGTATTTGGGCGAATTAAATCTGCTTCGGAATTGTACTTATTTCTTTAAGTTGTATAATTGTCACCAAGTAGCACAGTTGGTAAGGCCAACAACTGTGACTAGAAAGTCACATGTCCAATCGCAACGCATTATAGCATTTTTCGTTATGCAAGTGAATATTTGTCTCGTAGCATAATTTTTTTTTTCGAAATAGTTTTCTTTGATGACTAAATAAATTTTTGTCACTTTTAACAATTTTTCGTGGCATAATTTGTGACCAAATGTATTAGTACTAAGAATTAGGCAGAAAAAATTCGTCAACAAGACACAAATAACGAAATTTTTTATTAAAAGGTTTATTATTTCTTATTGACTTACTCTAAATAAATAGTGGTATAAGGCTCGAGTTCGAGCTCAAAAATATTATAGGAGCCAAGCTCGAGGTCGAGCTCTTAAAATATTATACGAACCGAGCTCGAGTTTCAATTGACCTTTAATCTAAACCTTTCCATTACGCAAATACAAAGCATTCATAAGGCACGTTGTTACTCGGTATAAATTTTAATCAAAATCACCAAAGCTGAACATATAATAAAAAGGCATCACATGAATCGAAGCATGCTAACTAAATTACGAAGTACAATGGACGGGGGCCACGAAACCGAATTATGGTTTACAAGGTGTGACTTGACAAACATGTCCGAGAGGATATAACACTCTTCACATATGGACTTCCGGCCAAAATTGTAAATTTTCACCATTCTAAAAACAAAAATTATACAATAAATTCAACTCTAACCCACACATACAAAAAATATTACACATTTTTTGCTCCACAGCTACATGTATATAAATCTGATTTATGTCGTGCTAATTTAAATTAAAATATAGCCATAGACATCAATAATAATGCCGAGAGAGTTCTGAGTTTGTGTTGTGTGAGATGCAAGCTTTTGCCGTATGTTATTGTCTTCAGTCTGTTCATAAGAAGTCATCCAAGTCGTCTGGTACATGCAACTTCTCGATTGCAGCCTCCAAACAAGTTCAGCCAGATAGCAAAATGAGTTATGACTACCCCAAAATTAGACAACCGTGTATAACTATAAATAAAATGAGATTTAAGGTTTGATTTATTGAGAAGAAAGGACGAAGAGGACATAGATTCATTTTCCCTCCTGTAAAGGCGAACTCGCATCCTCCCAAATGACATTTCAAGATTAACCCAAAAAGTAGCGTGCTTCAATCTTATAACCTCAAAATTTCTCTATTTGCTTTTCACACACAAACACCAAGGAAACAAATAGATAACGACGCAACTGTTTTTTTGCTCCTAAAAAGTTCTGATACAATACTGTATTACGGAAATGAAAGGGTCCTTTACCTAGTACAAATGGACCGGAGGACGCACCTCTACAGTAACTATTGACTAGGGGGGGCAATGTCAATTATGGCGCCCCCATACGCTAAATGGAGTGCTTTGCTAGATGTGACATTGAAAATAGCAAGTATGCACATGTTCAAGAATTTGCGATACTAGTCACAATTACTAGGGGCATGTCATAACTCAAATATCAGATTTCAGTTGGCCGGAAAAATTAAGCTCAATAGTCCACTCAGCCACAGAACTTCACAATGCAAAATAGTGACGAATCATTAGGTGATCATTAAACATGTAGTTACCTTGATTGTAGCAACATCAGCTGCCGATGGCTTCAAATCCAACGCTAGCCCAAAATGAAGCATGGCCCTATCAAATACGTTTTTCCGTTTATAGATCCTACCCATCAATGCATAGATACTGCATTCACGAGGTGCATACTCCTTGAGCTCTTCCAAGACTTCCAGCGCTTCATCGTACTTATCCATGCTGAACAATATAATTGCCTTTTGATACATGGGCAGAGGATTCTTCTTATCAGCTAAGATGGCCTTCTCCATCATCAACAGTGCTTCCTCATTTCTCTATTCAACCGACAAAACATACAAGTTTCAATAAAACACTAGGCAAGACAGTTAAATGAAAGAGTAATAACAAGAGCTGGAAAAATCTGCTCCAACCCGATTGCCACGAGGGGAGATAGAGCCCAAGTAATATTGTCAGGATAGAGATCCTACTTTGGAGCAATCAGAGCGTAAACTGTAGGGTCTTACAACTGACTAAAAAAGTTCATACATAATTAAATTATTTTCGAAACATGTATATCAGTCAAATTCATGATGTTAAATTTTACGGAGTATTAATCAATAGGATCTCGACAAACTAAAAGTCATGTTTTAATTACACCTTCGAGAAAACTTCAATTAGAATTTGTAAAATTTGGTATAGGATATAGGATAGGATTATTGGATGGTAGATCGTGTTATGATCCTATATTCAATCTTTCTGATGTAAAATGTAATAGATTGTAAAATCCAACGGATTTCAGAACCTGTTTAGGATCACGATTGTATGATAATTATGAGCTAAAGGTTATTTTGACTAATATTACAATACCTTTAGATAATGCAGAGCGGTTCCAAGATATGACATTATCACAGATGATCGAGAATTTATCTGGAAAGCCACTCGAAAATGATGTTCGGCGAATTCAAACTTCTCTTGGCGAAGGTAAACCATTCCAAGACCATACCACGCATTGTGATGCCGTGAATCAACAAGAAGCGCGTTTTGGAAGCTTCGTATTCCACTCTCAAAGTCCTCCAAGGCAACATGCTCATGGCCACAAAGAGTATGCGCATAAGCAAACCGGGTATTCAACTGAACCGCACGCTGGAAATATTTCAAAGCAGTATCATGGTCTTTTTGTAAGCTGTAGCAATTTCCCATAGCACACCTTCACATAGAATATACAGCAAGAATTAAAATGTTAATTAACTGATTTTATAGCACACCTTTAGATACAAGTCACTGTCAGGAGTGAAAGCAAAAATGACCTGCATTTCTAATTCTATCAATTAGTGGGTCAAAACGAAGTCTAAACTCTTTCTTGACTTGTACTGTGCAAAAGGCATTAGGATAATTCCTACACTACCCTGAGGTTTGTAGCTTTTCATGCGATACCCCTCTTTGAGCCGAAAAGCTTTGACTAACTATAACTTGTAGCAAAGAGTTTAGAAATTCGACAACAAATTAGCTAAATTATTAATTTGTATTAACTTGTAACCAGGAGATAAGGTCGGTCACAGTTTATTCGGCATTATAAACTAATTGACTATAACTCATGACGACCTTTTTTTAAGTCAATGATCTTGTAAAGATAATTTATTTAGAAAAACAAATCCCCACATTCTGAAGTATGAACTACAAATTCTGGTTAGTTAGAAAGTTGGCCGAATAGCAAAAAGTTCCGGTGAACATCAGCAAGAGCTTGCTACATACAGGCAAAATCATTTAATTATTCAGGTGACGACGGCTGTCAACTCATTAAATAGCCAGTATCTGACCAAAAAGCAGACAGAAAAGTACCATGTTTGGGGAGCCAAACGATCAGCTGATAGAAGCTCCTTAGCCAGGTAACTCAGTTTCATGTCTTCCTTCAGAAGCTGCGGTTACAAAAGCAGACACATGTTAGACCTTGCCAAAAAAAAAAAAAAAAAATATATATATATATTATCAACATGGTTTGAGAACCACATTACAGTTGCTAGCTACTGATGCATTTGATCCAATCAGCAAAGTCATAAAGCAAAATTGACACATATTTCAACACGACAATGTAAATATTATTCATAAAAAACAGATAACTCACATAAAGCACGGAAGAGTAGACATCCATTCCGTCCAAATTATAAGGACACTGGCGGCGAGCAAGACTGAAAGCACGGTCAGCTTCATAATAATCCATTAACCCAAAGTTCGCTCTGCCAACCTACAAGGAAAGACAAACAATCTATAACTATTTTCCAAAATACAAAATTTCAAACACAATAGCATAAGCCTATAAGCAGTCGTGATGTTAACAATTCTTTGTACAGTACAAGTCAAGAAAGAGTTAATTAATAGGAGAAAAAACGAATATTTTGAGTTTGAGTAATCGGAAAGCATAGTTAAAAACAAGCTTGAAATTTAGAGGACAAGGAACAACAGTCATTCCTCTGGGGTTTTACGCGGGTATAGTTTTTTAAGTCCCAATGGGTGTACTGTATCATCGCAAAACAATAAGAAAAGGTACTCAATGTTAAATCGTGCTGATGATTTTTCTAACAGCCCTACAGGCTACAGCATAAATTGTTTTACATGTCCTGCGAAAGCTGTAAAATAAGGAAAAAAAAAAAAAAACCATAACATAATTCCCAAATATGCAATCCTTGTCAGAATAAAATATACTCCATCCTTTTCACTAAGATCTAATTGTTGAATTTGGCTCAATATTAAGGGAGGAGGAATATGTTGGGCAAAAAATGGGGTGACATCAGCCACACATTTTGTACTAAAAAGGAAAGACAGATATTATAGTGAAAATGCCTAAATAAAAAGGAAGAACATTACAGTGAAAAAGGAGTAATAAATAGAATAAATTTCTTGATTATATTATAGATTTCATGAAAGTGCCTCACAACACATTTTTGTGGTAGATAAACGAAAAAGAGGCCACTAACAGTTTAAATTAAAAGGAAGAAGATTATAGTGAAAAGGAAGGAGTAATAAATAGAACAAATTTCTTGATTATATCATTGATTTCATGAAAGTGCCTCACAACATTTTCTTGGTAGATAAACAAAAAAAAGGGCACTAACAGTTTACTGTATAGGGACTTAGCGCATGAAAGTAAAATATACACTGAACTAAGTAACAAATGGTAGTTAAATCACCTGAGAGAGCACCCAGCCAGTATTGTAATGTTTCAAAGGAAGTTTCCGATAGTATTCCAATGCATCCTATAAAACCAATCAGAATACAAAATAACTTTCTAACCCAAAAATTAAGAAAACACAACTAATAACCTAAAAAGTGAAGTTTATGAGTGCATTCATTTGATTAAGAAATAATCATCACCTTGCACTTGTACATGCAAGAAAGTCTATATCCTTCTCCCAAAAGTCGCCAGAGGCTCATAATGTCAACAGCGCCCCTATAAACTCTAGAATCATCAGAAGCATTACAGCTTACACTCATTGTTACTGCATCTTGCTCAGCAAGACTAGCTTCACAAAAGGAAGATGTACTACTACTTGGTTGAGAATTTAGGCGAGAGTCGTCGAAGGCGTCTTGGCGACTTCCTGAAACAGAGTGCAAACACAATATTAGGTTGAAGCAGAGAAGAGCAAACACATGTAACATGTAATAACACAGCACCGCTGAAGCGCAGAACAGTAAATATCATCTCTGTTACAAAAATGTCATATTAAAAGCAAATGGAAGTTTGTCATTAGAGATACATACTGACACATGCTGCAATTTGCAAGTATATACAGTGCCCAGATTACACATTAATTACCACAGTTTCTTTTTCTCACATACGTTTGAAACTTGAAACGACAAAAGTCATGACATATCACAGCAACATTTACATGATACAGTAATACTAAGTATTTAGTTGATAAAACCGTACTGTACCACTGTACCATACTGTAGGCATCTAAAGCTCTTTCTCTAGATCTAATCAGGATTTGACAAATAAAAAAAAGATTGGAAGTTTCATCGACCATCATGCCATAGCCTCAGATTTCAAAGTGAGAGAGGAGATGAGCTGGAGCAACAGAAGATATTATTTCAATACATGAAAACATTGCCCATAACTAAGATTCAAACTAAATTCATGGTATATAAACACAAAACCATGTACCAGAAAAGACTATTTACCTTCATCAAAACTTTCACCAGCTGAGGCATGTGGTTTTCGAATTGTCACAGAGCGTAATCCACTACTACTCAACCTAGAATTTCCCAATTGCTTGGTGGAATTACTTTTTCCATTTCCAGTTGATGTTGCAGCAGTATTGGCGCCTCCACCTATGTCTCCAGCAAGTCGTGTACTTCGTCTAGGGAGAGAATCAGAAAACAACCTTCCTGATATCTGAAAGTGTTACATTACTGGAGCAAATGAGATTCATGCATTGTCCAAGTAAGTTTGACACATTAAAGAACAATATGCACATAAAGCAGTTTCGTATAAACCAACAGAAGCCTTGCATTCATGACTGAAAAGAAGAAAAAATGAAATGGCCACAGGAACCCATTTAAGAAAATGGTAAAATAGATCATGATTTTGTTTCCAGATCCGAACCATATCAAGCAAAGCAATCAGCCACAGATCTTAAGAGCACCCAATCGTCAACCAATTTACCAGAAAAGATACCAGACCATTAGAAAACTATTATAGCTCATACCTAGATGTGAATCTTACAATTTACAAGTAGATACACATAACGGATGAAAACTTCTTTCTCAATTCAAATTGACAATGAGATTGATATCAATAGATATATTAAAGAGGCACAACGTCCATGTAGTGACAGAATTCAAATAATGATCGTTTCAAGCATTTGCTTCACCAATCACACAATCACTACTACTAACTGTTCCGTAGCAGTTGATATTGCTCATTTTTTTATTAAATAGTCCCCCAATTTTTAACATCATCTTGTGCTGTTATTGGATTTCAATCAACCTAAGTTTGACATCGTATAGGGAGGAAGAAGTTGGAATTAGTGAAAAAGAAGTATAATAACCTTCCGCAATTTTCCTTCGTCAACAAACTTTCTTCGGGGGGCTTGAAGAGTCGTATTTACTATTGACCTAGGAAAGCTTTCACTGCTTGTTGATGTCGGATTTTGCTGTACATTCCTACAGATCGGAGGAGGAGCAACACCAGACATCTGTAATAAAACAAAGTTAAGTCAAAGACAGTTTCAAAAAGAAATACAATCAGAAGGTAATTCATTAACTATCTTATAGTCCAGCGCTAAGCACAGTGTCATTGATTGCTGAAACTTGCAAAAAGGGGTGTTAGTATGCTACTCCGTATCTTTTAGAATAGCAACTGTCATACACCTGAACAACTATTACTATTGAAATGAGCCAGTTGCCTTTTTCCACAACATTAAACCGGTGAATGATGGCAACCTTTGGCAAGTGCCTATAACGGTGTAACTAATCCTTGCATGAGAAAAACTTATAATGAATATAGTAAAACGAGTTTTCTTGTACTTTTTGTGATATATTATACTCCGTATAAGTTGGTGGCCAATGATGACATTTTAAAGCAAACCATTGATAATAATTGCTGTTGTATACTATGTTATCAATGTCACATACCAACGCTTCACCGGCGTCAACAGTGAAAGCTTCGATTTATGTTGCAAACTTGCAAAGAGGGGAATCAAAATATATTCCACCAATTAATATTTCTCACAACAAATAAAGGAACAATTGAATGCCTAGTTCTCATAATCACAATGAGAGAGCTGTAGAGAGAGTTGGTTCCACTGACGAAGCAACAAGTTCTTAAAAGATAATAAAATGGGAGTCATGGGATGGTAACCTATTCCCTTTTGGAGGTCAAAATGGGGAGATGCTGAGGCTTGCAATCACTAATTGGTGAAAGTTGCAAAACTGAGTAGTCAAGAACTTTCAATCAGGATGCATTTTAACTGAATTAATAAAACAAAGCAGTGGACTTAACTTTCTGCACTTCGTATATTAAGAATTCATCTCATCATCTATTTTCATACAGGTGTTGAATCAACAAGAAGGTAAGGCTACCCGTATTTAAACCCTATCACACCAGAGGCTAAGTTTCTGATTATAGCTGTGCTGTTGTGTAAGCCATCATTATTGGACACAATAAAGTTCATTCTTACTCATCTAATTTGGGTGAACCACTGAGATTGGTGACGACTTTGGCAAAATAGAAAAAGTGGACAACAAGTACAGCACCTAAATAAACTAAGCACTCAATTAAAGGCTAAAGTATTATTCAGGTAAGAGGCCAAATCTTTCAAAGTTCCCAACCCCAGAAGAGACAATCCCTAAACGAAAGGGGAAAAACAAAGAGACTGTACCTTACCTGGGAGGCCATTGGGGAAGGAGTATCATAGAAGGACAGGCTAGTAGCACAATTTGAAGGTTGATTGACAGCTACTGAAGATCCACCAGTTCCTAGAAAATTTCCAGTAGCATCTTTTGTAATACTATTGTTGCCACCTTTCAGTTGTCGTGAGCTTCCTTCCTCAAAACTCTTACAAGGAACATAATTGATATCCTCATTAGAGGAAGTAAAGGTCGGAGAATAAATGGCATGCTGCTGCTGCTTTAGTATAGTAAGCGCAGCAGCTTCTCCAAAAATGGAGGTTGCTTCTTCAGCAGAACCTGGATTTTTAGAATAGTAAGCGAAATATAGAGTTATTAGAAGTTAATAAGACATATCACTAAAGGCTTCAAAATTTAATGGGCTTTCATAAATCATATTTCAGACTAGAGTGCAGCATAAGAATAAGAGAAACTAGCTGAAGCCTAAAGTCTGAGGGAGGTATCTATAGAAAAATAAGTTGCAGTCATTCCTTGCATATTTATTCCAAACTGCATATCCTAAATAATTACTCTATAACAGATCAGAACAAGAAACCAACACATCATCACAGAAGTTCAAAGTGCTGATTCTCCCAGGTTAAAACGAATTTACAGATTGCTGTGCCTTGAATCTTTTCAAGGAGTGCAATAGTAATACAGATAGGAAACACGCAGGAACAAGAATGACAAATAGTAAAGTGCATCAGAGTACTAATTAGTAACGCATAACCTGAAAGACCATAAGGGAGTGAAACAAGGACATACCCAATACACATAGCTCTTCATATGCAGCCCAAAATAATGGATCGATGGACAATGCTTGATTGAAGTGATGAATAGCAACCTTTTTCCGATCTGTATACCTAAAAAATACACTGAGGTTAAGATACTTTCTGACTTAAGAGTGATTAGAAAGTAAGAAGAGGCGAGCATAGAAGCTTGTAGACATCATGATGTAACAAACTAAGAGCTAAAGATCTAGAAACACTTGGCACTGGCGATAAGGGCTAGTGACATATAAGTAGCCCAATCACGCACATTAAAGAAATCGCTGGATTTGAGTCTTTGCAATTCTGGGAAGGATTTTTATCTTTATTCTTTGTACAATTCCTAGTTAGTTAGACTCCTAAACATATGTAAGTGGAACAGTCTTTATCTTTGGATCCAGACTCTCTACATTCTAACTTCCTCTCTCCTCCCCCATGACATCCACCCACTGATTTCCACTATAAAAAATTTCTGAAATTTTCAACTAACTAGCAAAACAAATCTAATACTCCCTTCGATTCAACAGGTTCTTAACGTTTGACCAAAATCCCCTCACAAAAATGGTCAAACGTTAAGAACTTGTTGAATCGGAGGGAGTATACAACAAAGATCACTGCCAGCTTGAAAATTTCAAGGAACAAAACGAAATTGACCAGCACAAGTCACACAACAACTGAGAGATATGATAATTTAGTTGAAGGTTACTGACAACACCACTATATGAAAATGCCCTATAAGATTTTGCCGAGTGAGAATGAGTCTATGGTTTCTATAAAAGCAATTTTGTATCAGATCCTATTCTACAATATAGTTTAAATCTGGCCACAGGTTGCAATTGCTTTGATATAAGCTAGGAACAAACATCCCCTCCAACCACTTATATGTTACATATTACTATAACAAACTGAAACCATCATCAAAAGTATTGATAATTCAAATTGATGGTTATAAGACTTTCAGTACCACAGTCTTCAATTCCTTTCACGTCATTTGCTTTATCACATTTGCTGACACAAATGCTACAATGATAATACATATAATTTCACATTATTAAAATTATAAAAATTTGATACTGTGTTTGTATTCATTTAGACGTATCATACAAAATCCCGCATGACTATGTTTTATTCTAGACATTGAAATAAATTTAAAAATTCTCCACACGAATGAATAGTGTCGATTTTTTCTTTGATGTGAATAGAGTTTGAAGGTAAGGAGTGATATAGCAGCACCTAGGCTATGACAAGATTGGTCACTTTGTAAATTTCAAAGGTATAAGATGCTCACATATGCACTATCTAACTTACTGAGAAGAAAGGGCATGCAACGAACCTATAGATGAGTCCAAGAAGATAATGACCAGCAGCACCATTTGGGATCTGCAAAAAAAACATCAACATAAATGCATCAAGCTAGCACTATCAATTCTTACACAAGAAAAATAAGTCTTGAATTTATCACAACATTTTATTTCAAAAAAAAAAAAAACAGAAAAAGAAAGAAAAAACATAAACAAGTTTACTAACTACGGCGTATTTTTTTGTTTATTTGCAAAAAGAAAACAAATATATCCCATAAAACCGTGACCCATGAAAAGAGATTATTTGAGCGGGAACCAGCAATACCTCGAGATTAGAATCATTAGCAGGAGACAAAGCAGTCTCAGCTTCATTTAATAGATCCATTTGAAAGCAAGATAAAGCAAACAAGTAACGGGATTGAGCCATTCTTGTACCTTGACAATCAGACAAAAAAGTGTCCCAACATCAGAAAGCACTGCAGAACAAGAACTGGCCAAAATTACGCCGAAAACTACACAAGAAAAGGATTCACTGCAAGAAAGATTTAACCAACCTTTTAGAATATGATAAGCTGCATAGGCTTGATTATTGCGCAAGTAGCAACTAGCCAGTAATTGCAAATTTACCTGCCACAACATAGAAATTACGGAGTGATAAAAATAATATCATCCACAATAACACATCAGCCTTTTTAAAGCACAAAGCCTATAGACGCTTCACATCAACTTATCGCGCCTCATAGAAAATACTAAGATCTTATTATAAAATTTGGTTAATACAAATTCAGCACAGACAATGTAAAAACCATCGCTTACTACGTAATGCGACAATGTAAAAAGCATCGCGCCTCATAGTGATAAGCATTACATTATTCAGTTTAAGAATGAGCGATCATCTACAACAGCATTACATCCATCTTCCCCTTGATAGTCAGACAAAATGTAGAACTCAAAGCAGCTCGCTTTACCGCCAATTTTGACAAAACCGGCTATATATATGTAACTTCGGAAAACACAAAAATAGAAAACTTTATATGGAGTACCTCAGAAGGAAACTCGGCACAAAGACGTTCACATACGAAAATGGCGTTGGTGTACATGAAATGTCGCAAACTGTTTTGCACCGAGTCCACCAGAATCGCCTCCATCTCGACTCCCTAATAAAACCCAGAAAAGATTAAATGAATACCGATTTTCCGATTTTGTAATGAAAATGCAGACATTTCACCCAAAATTACTGCAGAGAGAAAGAGGGGGTTGCCACGGCAGACAGGAGCTCAATTAGGGTTTTTAAGAGACAAGGGGACCAGGTTTGTGTTTAGACCCGTACTAGTACAATTTTAAGATCCGAATCAATCAATCAATCGCTCTATATATATAAAAGAGGGATTTTTCGAGTGCTATCCTTAATTCAAGGAGTTTTAGCCAATAAGAAAATTGCACCATAAAAGATAGCTAAGGCTGCGTTTGGGAACTTGGAATTCATTTGAAATTCTTGAATTCAAATGTGAAATTTGAAATGTTGCATTTCAATTCCAAATCCAATTCCATAGTGATGTTTGGTAGCGCATGGAATTGGAATTGGAATTGACAACTTTAATATAAAAATTTTGTTAAAACTTTATAACAAAATGAAATTTAAGACTATTGTATCGACTTTTAAAATAATATTTTAAGATTGTACTCATTTTTAAGTCATACGAAGTAAGTGTAAAAAACTAAAAGAAGGAGGAATTCAAATGACTACCCAAACCATAGGAATTGAGATGAACCAAAATTGAACTACCATGGAATTGGGATGGAATTGAGCCAATTTCAATTCCAATTCTTGGAGTTCCCCAAACAATGGAATTGGCTCAATTCCGGAATTGAATTCCAATTCCGGGTTGCCAAACATGCCATAAAATAATTTAAACTATGAATAATAGTAATTTGGAAATAAATAATTATATGGGACATAATTTCCTTATTTAATTATGATACATTAGATAATATTTAGTCTGATCTTTTGTTTTAAATTTTTATAAAATGTATTTTTCGCGATAATATAAAATTAACATCATTAGTTTCATATTGAAAAATGCTATCAAATGAGTGTAAATATCAAGGTATTTCATCCAATCAAAAAAATTTATTTGTAAAATAATTTAAATAATTAAATTGTGAACAAAAATAATATGGAAATAAATAATTATATGACACATAATTAGTTTAATTCAAGGAAATTTTAGCCAATAAGAAAATAACACTTAGAAAATAGATTAATTAATTTAAATTGAGAAAAAATAAGAATTTGGAAATAACATATGAGAGATAATTCCCTTATTTAATTATGATACATTAGATAATTTTTAGGCAAGTCTTTGATTTTTATGTTTTATAAAATATATTTGTCGAAATAATATAAAATTCACATCAATAGTTTTGTATCAAAAAATGCTATTAAATGACTGTAAATATCAAGGTATTTCATACAATAAAAAAAACTCAATTTATAAAGTAAATTAAATAATTTAAATTGAGAAAAAAATAATAATTTAGAAATAAATAATATATTACACATAATTTTCTTATTTAATTATGACGCATTAGATAATTTTCAGGTAAGTCTTGAACCTTTTTTGTATATATAGGTCAAAAACTGTAGCTTGATCTTGGTACTACGTTAAATAGTTATAATTTATTATGTTACAATTATGATTACGATTACAAATTGGGTTATTTCTATTTTTTAAGGTATATTTGATAAGAGTGTTTAATAATGTCATATTTAACATTTTTAGTTCTTGATTGCTATCTTTGTATTATTCTTTTTTAATAATATGAGTCCATATAGTGTAGTACAGTGTTCTTATGTGTGGGCTTCTCAAACTATCATGTTTAATATAATTATCAACTATATAATTTTCTTTTGTGGGTAACAAATTTATATTGCTCTAATATAATATACTACGATCATGTCACAATGAAGGTTTGCTCTATTGAATTTTTGTCACATTGGCTTTTTATTTATTTATTTATTATTTGTTTAAACTATTGAAAACCTGATTAATCTTACGTATATATAACCGTTGTCACCTTTCTTTAAATCAAATGTCTTATTTTTTTAATTATGATGGTTTTAGATTTAACTTATTTTTTAATGCTATTCTCTTCTTATTGTGATATTCAATATATTTGTGTACATATATACAATTTTATTTTGGTTGAATATGTGAATTCCAAATTTTTATTACTGTAATATACAGATATATTCATGTTAGTTTAAATTGTAAATTTTTTTGTTATTATTGGCGATATATACATAGATCTAAAAACTGTCATGTCGTTCGAAAAATTGTATTTAATGAAACGAAATACTCACATCATTGCAACAAAAGAGATTAATCCTTATGACATAAAACTAAAAGTGAAGTAACAACCAACAACATCTATATCGTATGGTTACGTACAATTTGCAACGCGATCAAATCAGCAAATATAAGATTATGCAAATATGTACCAAATCAATTATTTCTACGTATGAAAGTTCAATTGCTATATTGTTTGGCATCTATTAGTAAATTTCCACATATTTTTTGTCCTTATATAACTATTACAAGATGGAAATTTATGTCATTATATTTTTTATAATATGTTGAGAAGCATAATATTTATAGATGGTCCAAATATTGTGAATTTTTTTAATTATTTTATTTTATTTGATAATAATTATAAATGGTCCAAATATTGAGACGCATAATAATTATGGAAAATTTTGAGATAAAAAGATATTTCGAATTTTTGAGGAATTGTACATCATAAGTGTTAACGTTATGCATAATTTTATGATCGTTACTGGGTAATAATTTTGTGGGGTTGTTTGATTTTGAACATTGGCCTTAAATTTAAATGTGTTTTTCAATGTGAATGTTTATTCTATATATTTTCAATGATGTAAAATTATGATATTGATATACAAAATTAAATATAATCTATAATTAATTAGATTTTTAAATTTCAAAATAAGTACACACATATTTATATATGTTTTTAATAGACACGTCATTTTATTTTCACTCGATATTATTATTACCTTTTTAGTTTTAGATTAATCGCACAAATAATTTTAACCTACTATTTATTGTTATTGTATGAGAATTAATAAAGTTACCCGTGCATCGCACGGGCATTTCACCTAGTATATCTATATAATTGGAGGTTTTTTCAAGCAACGTGGTAGTCTCCAGTTTTTTTAAAACTCTAATTTTAATTTGATAATAATTATAAAATTTCAAAACACTAAATTTAATAAGACAATTAGAATCCTACAATTTTAACCGTATATTGTAACTTGATGCAACTAGGAGATAGAAATTATTATAGGATATTAATTATATTATTATAGGATATTAGTATAGGATTTAGAATATCATTAGGAGAGTTAATATACAAGTGCATATATATACACCCTTAGTCTCTTGCCCTCATCCAAAGTTCTACTTCGTAATTAGTTTGATTTGTATCATTGATTTTTTTTTTTTTTGAGTACTATTTTGTAACTTTTTGTTGTTAGAGCAATTATTTATGTAATTTAGTTTTTTTATCCTTTCAATGTACTCAAATACGAGTACTATTTAAGTATTTATTTGATATATATATATATATATATCACTCATTTGTTTTTGTTTGCTTCAGGAGCATATGCTTTGTATTATCATCGGAAAAATGGAGTATTGAAAAAGAATAATATATACGTGCCTATTAATTAAAGGTAACAATTATTTTTCAAAGCATAGTATTATAATTTAACTGTATTAATTATTGACACAGACTTTATTGTTTTGTTTTTGAGTTTTACTGATAAATATATTTATGTATTAACAGATTGTTTTCACCTCATCTTAGTTTCAAATGGAAAACAACGGCAACACAATTACACAGATCATTACTCTTAACAAGATATATTATGGACGATCTCTTTGGTTGTTTCAATTCTTAACCTCCTTAACCAGTTTATATTTTTTTAAACACAAAAATTATACAAAAGAGAAATTATATTATATTTATTTTATTTTATTTGTTTTTTGAGAACAAATTTAGTTGTATTTATTTTGTAGATAATATTATCGACACGTTGTTCTACGAGTCTATCACATATTATCTTAGCTTTTTGAAACTTGATTTTTTTTTAATTTTTTTTTTTTAAGTTTATTGTAATTTCTTAATATGTTGTGGTTTTAATTTTGTTAGTTATGTCAACATCAGTGACAATTTATCTTAATATAATACAATAAGTAAAAAAAATATGACTAATATTGCATATTTTACGTATTTCTTTGTTTGGTTACTATTTCATTGATAAGTTAAGTGCAACAATTATCCTTTGTATTATGTGTATTAGTGTATGTAGAGAATGAAACTATGAGTCTTTTACTTCGATGTCGAAAGTTCACTAGATTTAGAAGTCTATAACCTCTATATAATATGTACCATATTCTACAAATAGTTTAATTTAAGATGTGCTATCTATTTTAATCTTAAAATAGGCCAAATAATAGAGGGATTATTCAAATGACACTATAATAAAATATACACAAATGAATGATTGATATTTTATAAAATGAATAATTTTTCACTATTGCTGTCCTAAAGGGTAAATAATAGAATAAAACTATAGTTTAAAGTTTTACATTAATAAGATCGTGACAAAGATTATTAATTACAACTTTTAAATAATATAATAGATAAATATAAAATTATATATTTTTAGGAGATAATATTTGTGTTAAATTGTACTTCTACGATATTTCAGAAGATAGAATTTGTAAAACTAAAAAGAGTTTCAGCATAATTATATTAGTGAATAGGTTGATCACCAATTATATAACCTAAATCATGCTATACATTGAAATTTTGTCTTGAAGTTGGTTCAATCTAGCATTTACTAATCTACGTTGAAATTTTTGTTCTTTTGATTTTGTTTAAAGTTATTGATAATTTGCATTGCTTTGGTTTATAGTTCTTCTATATATTTAAAATAAATTTGGCTTGAATTATACTATGTCAATGTAAATATTGCAGTTACTTAAGAGTTACAAATAAGTTAAAAAAAACCTCACAAGAACAAACTATAAAATGTTACCAAATTTTAATGGATAATTAAATATGGTTTAGAATTTGATAAGGTTAAAAAAAATCTTTAAGTTATTGAAGAATCCTACTACAATAAAATCTATGAGTATGTAGAAGAGTTATATAGACCGTGTTAACAAACTTTCTTAATATGAGGTAGATATAAACTAGGGTAATGACAAATTAAATCTAAGGGAGATATCAACCCTTCAACGAGATTGCATAACATTGAATTCCACTCACACATCTATTTTTCATTGTAAAAGTCTTGGAAAATCGAGGAGATTAAGGCCATGGAAAATTTCAATAAGTTCAACTCATCCCTTATAAGCTAAGTTTAGCGTAGCCTCAACCACGACAAATTTGCAAACAAAAGTTTTACTTCAACTCCAACAAATCCACCTTAGCTCTAACGATTTTAACTCATCTACTCTGATAAGTTTAGCTTCAATAAGCCGAAAAGAGTGGGGTCTTAGCTATCAATGTCAGTATTATTAGGTATCATTAAGATAATTTGATTTCATTTCGTTTTACACTTAAAAGTAGTTATATAAAGAACGCTAACATTTTACTAATGTTTAATTTTTTTTTTAATTTTTCTTATTTATATATTAATTCATCTCAAATTTAAAAAAGTATATTCGTTTTAATATAATATGGAGGATCGTTTATTATCGGTCAAAGAAAAAATTAACACTCTTATTTATTGATTTTTTTTTCTTTTATAATGTCATATTTAAAACCCGTGCATCGCACGGGCTTTACAACTAGTTACAATTACAATTTGAAATGGGGCAATTTGGAATGGGGTACAATATACCGTCGCATATTTTCTAAACTTTTCATCTTTGCCTCTTGTTAGTTAGTTTAGTTAAATTTTAGTTAGTTTAGTTATACTTTTCAACTTTAATTGGTGTACCAAAAATTTGTGCGAAAATGTCGACCACCGGCGACGATGAGTTTAACGACGGCAATTATGAGGTCGATGATCAATCCGCTTTGGGTGATGATAATATATTGGGTGATGATCAATCCTCCTAAAGAAGAGATTCCGAATTTGGTGAATTTTTATAGGGAGATGCTCCCTTATTATGAGCCGTACCTGACCCGTACAGCACCCGGTGGCCGGTCCGATCGACGTCGAGGAGGTCGTGGAAGGAATCGACAGGACGATGCGTCTGGCTCTGGTCATTAGACCTTCTGTTATTTGTGAACTAAACTTTTGAACTTTATTTCGGTGTTGTTGTTTGGATTTAAATTTTTTAGATACGGCCTCAAATTTTATTGACATTTTTATTAAGGTGGTCTAGGGATTATACACTGTCAAAGATGGAATATAGCTGCCTTGGGTAAGTATGTATGGTGGTTGGCCATGAAGAAGGATCACCTTTGGGTGAAATGGGTTTCCCATATTTATCTGAAAGGTGTTGATTGGATGACCTATTCCCCCACCGTTACTACTAGCTGGGCTTGGAGGAAAATTTGTCAGGCCAGGGATATTCTGAAGGATGGCTACTCTGATAATAGCTGGACCAGCAAAGATGGTGTATACACTATTAAGCTTGGTTATGAGTGGTTGAGGGGTATACACCCTAAGGTTCCTTGGGCACATTGTGTTTGGCATAGATTTAATGTTCCCAAGTGGACATTCATTGCTTGGCTTGTGAGACTGAACAGGTTGATGACGCTTGATCGAATCTGCAAGCTTGGACTTGTCACTGATGGCCTCTGTTTTTTCTGTGGTGTTGCTAAGGAATCGACCCCCCATCTTTTTTTTTATTGTATTTTTGCTTCCAGATGTTTGATAATGCTCCAGCAGTGGTTAGGCATTGGATTTGTGGATGGTGCCTGGACTAAGATACGTACCAGGAGGTCTTTGTCAAGGTTTCAAAAAGATGTTTGTGGTGCTGCTATCAATGGTCTCATGTACAGTTTGTGGCATTACAGGAACGTTTGTAGATTGGAGAATCATTTGCCTCTTCCAATGATAGTGATTGGATGGATTAAACGACAATTGACTCAACGGATCAACACTTTGGATCTTGGTCGACTTACTTCTAAGGATGAGTTGTGGTGGAATCTGTGTAATTGATGTTTTCTTGCTTCTTTGAGTGCTAGACGTGTAATCAAAACGTTTGTATTGGTTTGAGCTATTAATATAACTTACCTTTTACCAAAAATTGTGCGGATTGTTAGATTTTGCCCTTTTTATTTGGTTTTATTGTTGTTTTGGATGTGATTTTTTTTCCAACTAATTTTATTCACTTGATGTCGGTGTTGTCGTATTAAGATACTGTTTGATTATGTTTGTATTATTTTCTTGACACGATTACAATATAAATTATCTTTCAATTTCTTACGTTTTTTCAATAGGGCACGTTTTTTGTTATTATAGCACGAACTTTATTTTATTTCGACGTCTTTCAATGTGTGACACTTTTTCTGAAAATTTTTGAATTCGAAATACGACTTTATGAAAATATAAAAAAAATTCAGTAAACGCCAAAAAAGAAAAAGAAAAAAAAATCGTGTTTCAGTCGAGTAGATCACTCAAATGGGCACTCTATTCGAGTGAAAATCTCGAATGGATCTGCACCATTCGAGATTTTTGCTCGAATGGAGCTGTTCCTTTCGAGATTTTTACTCGAATGGAGTGCCCATTTGAGATTTTCACTCGAATGGAATGCTCATTCGAGTTTTCTGCTCGAGTAAAAAAAAAAATTTAATTTTTGTTTTTCTATTTTTTTTATTTTAAAAAAAGTCGTATTTTAAAAATTTAAAATTTAAATTTCTCCAACAGTCAAATTTTTCCTTATAAATAGCACACCCTCCTAACCATACCCAACACATAATTTCAACTCATAATTTCCATTTCAACTCATAATTTAAGTTTTTCAAAATACAAAAACAATGCCTCCATACTGGAGCAATGCAGACCGTGTCAGCCACTACCAGTTTTCGATCGATGGGATTATCTCTGACACTCGAATATTGTTCGATCGTTTAGCCCGTGTCCTTGTCCCTAGAACCAGGGCGAATTTGTATAACAAAGAACCTAAGCTACGTACAACATCTCAAATTGTGCGTCAAAGAACAAGTCCTATATCCTATTCAATTTCTGGCAATGTTGTGTCTGCAGGTATATATTTTTAATTCTTAAATTATATACTAATAATTTTGAAATTTCTTGACACCAATAACTATAATATTGTTTCAGAAAATGTGAGGGCAAAAGGTGAAGAGCTAGAAGCATTCAGGAACGATGCTATTGAATTATTCACTCGCTTACAATCAATTCTTCAATGGTCATTAGTGACCGAACTCTGTGCACTTCCTAGTTGTTGAATCTTAGTTGTCATGTTTTGATGATTGTCAATTATTTATTTCTATCATTATGTCACTACTCGGGTGTTTTCGTTTGTGTTTCTATCTTAGGAACAAAGATCGAAAAGAAGAAAGAAAGTTGGGACTATCATTCAAGCTTCGACTCAAGACAAGAACGTAGGAGTAATTTCTGTAAAGAGTCGAATCGTATTTTTGTGCATCTAAAATACTTTATTCTTAAAAATACTTTTTCTATTTTCTCTTTCATATTTTACTAAACTTTACTCAAGTCTTTTAGTCATAATATTGTTGATATATTTTCACTCATCTTTTGAATTAGATTTACTAAATCATTTCTACAATGCAACAACCACAGGGACACGTGTCAGCCTGTGGTTGTTTGTTGACCAGTCAAAGTAGGGCCCCCATTTCTCTTTCTTAATTTAATTTCCCTGTTTTAACACCTTTAAACAAACTCACCCAATATTCCAATAATCCATGACTATAATTTTTTTTTTTTTTTTTTTGCATTGTGATTTTTTTTTAACCTTTTGTGATAAGTTTTTTCTCGATTAAAACACTAAAATACAAAATAATTATTATAATTACAAAAATTTACATAAAATTACAAAATTTTAATAAACTAAAAAAAGACTAAATTGAAGATAAAGCAAAAATAGAAAATTAATTAAGAATTTTAATCAGATTTCAAAACAATGAACCATTTTTAAAACGAAATTAATTTAATAAATCAAATTATAAGATATAAGTATAGAATATAAAATTATGATATTAAAAACTAATAAATGTCATCATAATATTTTTAAAACGTGAAAGCCCCAAAAAGTGCTAATTTTTTCCTAACAAAAAAAAATCAAAATTTGCAATTGAAAAAAAACAATTAATTTCAACTCAAAATTAATGTACAAAAGAAGAAAAATTAAGAAAAACCATGTTAAGTTAAACTCACACCAAATAAAAATACAAAACTTACATTTCAAAAATATGTGAAAAGTAAATCAACCAAAACCTCTTAAATTTGCTAAAAAATCTATTGAACTGAAAAATAATTATAAAGAAATCAATTTTTTTTAAAAAAAAAATCAAGCAAAAACGAGATTAATTAAAGTTACCTAAAATAAAACCCAATAAACTCACATCGGTCGGTAATTTTGCCCTTTTTCATGTATTTTCCCATTAATTCTAATGGATTAATTTCAAGAGTAACTAAGATGATTTTTATGAGATGGGTGTAAGTCAGATTTTGATTTTGACTTTATGGGGTTTATTGAAAGAGAGAAAAATTGGGGGAAAATTGAGTCAGGATGAAAAAGATTTTTTTCTACTGTGTGAAAAATTTAGGTTTTTTATTTATTGTCAGAAGGAGGAGCATAGGTTGTTATCCAAACAACAACTTCCTCTAAAATTACTATTTTTAATTAGTTTAAATATTTTTCTCTTGAAAAAAAAAAAGTTACGGTGTAAATATTTTTGCTATTGCCTTAAATATTTGTTTGTGTCTGTAGTTGGGTCGTTCGTGTTTCGTATGTGGACTCATGCAAGTATGTTATACGGTCTTGAGTTCGGTTATTATTGTATTGAAAGTTAAAATCTAATTTTAACACTTTTTTTTTTAAATCATTAGATGTTTAAAAAAATATATTTTATTAAAAAAGAAAACAATAATATTCTATTGTCATTTTAATCACTCGACTAATTGACTTGAGGTAAATAAGATTTATCCGTATTTAATAAAATAATAAAACTTTCTTCTACAATTAGACATGTGAAAAAGGGTCGGGTGGGTTGGGTCGGATCAATACGGATTCGCCTAAAATACGGGTCGGGTCGGGTCGATTTCAGGTGAAAAAATACCTTTTTCACGCCTTTTTAATTACCACATTGTAATTAAAAATAATTATTTTATTTAGCATATATATTATGTACATATGTAATTCTAAGATTAATATTTATTTAAATTTCTAATTTAAGAAAATTTAAATAATATATTTATAAATATCATCATAACATATCAATCTTCATTTTGGATATCATTTTCATATTTTAGCTAATATGATTGTAGTTAAATAATAATTAATACTAAATTATTACGTTTTTCATGATATATTTATTTATAGGTTCATAAAGATTTTTTACACGAAGGTACATTTGACCCAACAGGTCGAACGGGTCAGGTCGGGTCGAGTCTTGACCCTAAACTATCGGGTCAAACGGGTTCGGGTCGTTTCAGGTCACGAATCAAAAATTACAGGTCATCAACCCTAAAATATCGGGTCGGGTCGTGTTTTGACAAGTCTAAAGTCTACACTCTACAGCAGCATGAATTAATAATCTTTCTACTACAGTTGCACGGGTACAAATTGGAAGGGTTATACCAAAATTTTAAAAGCAATTTATAATAAGCTTTCTATTACAGTTGCACGGGTACAAATTGGATGAGTTCACCTTCTCAGTGTTGTATAGATGAGTAATTCGTTATATCGTCTTGCTTAGCTAAATGAGTAATTATTTTTTAAAATAGGATATCATGTTATTCATGTCATATGTTATTGCAATTTGCACGGGCATAAAACTTATATCCATGTAAAATACAACAAACTCTTTACATAAAAACAGTTAGCTAAGCAAAAGGATATAGTGGATTACTCGACTAATTGGCCCTAATATATTATTTACGCTAATTACAAATAAAATTTATTTATTTAAATCTAAACATGTAAATATATATGACTTTAATTTATATTGCGTAACAAATTAAAAAGTCAAAAGGTTATACTACTTTACTTAAAAAATTTATCTATAAAAGTAGTTAAAAGATTATTATTAATGCAGGTTAAAAGTTTTCTAAAGTGCAAATTTTAAACAATATACGCGAGCAAAAAACTCAATAGTTTTCCTAATTCTTTTTTTGAAATAATTTGAATTTTAAACAATATACGCGAGCAAAAAACTCAATAGAATAAATAACGTAATTAATAAAGAAGTGTTTTTGAAATTATAATACCGTGTATCATCTTATCATTGTATTATATAGTTTTATCTAATTCTTTTTTTGAAATAATTTGAATTTTTTTATTAATTATGGTTGTTTATCATATAATTTTATTGTTTTAAGTGCTTTTCAGAGACAATTTTAATAAACCTAATATACAACGACTTTATTATTTGTAAATTTTTATTTGAATTTCATAAAAAAACATACCCGTGCAATTTGCACGGGCATAAGACTAGTAAATATGTAAATCTTTTTGTGAAAGATGTGGAGAGATATTTCTTATATTATGACTTTATAAAGAAGTTATTATTTTATTCTTTTGAAAAACATTTCGATTCTCTTTTATAGGAGTGGTTACAATAATATTATTTTATCTCAAACTAATATTTTTAATATTCTTTCATCTCCTAGATAATATTGATAGTAAAGTAACTAGGTTCATTTTCTAAATACATTTCCTAACAATTACTTATTACTCCGTATTTTAGGATGATAAGTTTGTTAAATTATAATCATTCCTAATTCTCCCTAAACAAGTGTGGACTACATAAAACTAGGAACAAACAACTTACAAGATAATAACCTATTTTCATGTGCTAGTCAACCCTCCTATTCTCTTGGTTCTTGTTACTCCAAAACCTACGTGCTACTCCAACTAATACTCCATATAAAGGAGTGGTACAATTTATTTTTCTCAACTTAAGCTTTTCAAAAACAATATGCTCATCATTTTTATTTGCAAAATCATCTCATTACTATTCTTCACGTGATTTCTTAATTTTATTTTGCAAATTAATTTCTTTGTTTTGAAAGCAAGTTGATTGCACGTTGTTTATATTTAATATTTTTAAAGGTGCACAATTACGATAGTCTCTCTAGAACAATTGAATTGTATTTTCATTTTGATTGAGAGACTTGTAATTACTCATAAAATTGTAGAGATTAATTTCTCAAAACAAAAAGAGAGCTTCACACCGAGATTAGGGTTAGTCTTCGGTGTTATTAATTATTTATTGTAAGCTTGGCCGGAGTAGGTGCTCTTGATAAATAATTAATAGAAGAAGGGGTGGATGTAGGCTTTTCAATTGGGCCGAACCACGTTAAATCCTTGTGTCTTTTAATTTACGCAATTTATTTTATTGCTTTATATTTTCGCTACAAATTTTTTAAAAAGGCACAATCCTCTATTCACCCCCCCTCTAGAGTATTGTTGGGCCCTTGGACTCTACAATTGACATCAGAGCCTCGTGCTCTTGATAGCTTAACCGCTAAAGAGATTGATCCAATACTCTAGTTCTTTTTAATTAATTTGACTGTGGGGTAGTTTTTAATAGCGTACCCATTCTTTGTGATAATGTTAGTATCATCGTTATCTTTAGAAACCCGACCATGCATTCGTGGACCATACACATCGACATTCGTCATCATTTTCTAAGAGACCATGTAGAAAAAAGAAACATTAAGTTAGTCTTTTGCCCGACGGAAGAACAGAGAGCCGATATTTTTACAAAACCTTTACCTAGAGAACGTTTTGAGAAACTTCGTCTTGAAATTGGCTTAATTAATGGTGATTGACTTCTTGTTTTATTTTTCTCTCTATGATTGACTAGATTTGGATAATGTTGACTGTGTCCGTATTATGATGTGAAATTCTATATGTCTCATGTTTTGATTGTGTGTGTGATTTAAAGACAAGTGTTTTTCTATTAAAGCTTGGAGATTGTTCTTTTGATTATTCTTATATCATATGACATTTTATTTCACTATATTCTATATTTAGAAACCGTTTTCTAAATATTCCTAGCATGCTTGGAAACAACCATGTTTTCTATAGTGAAATTTTCTTTCATAAAAATATGGTATAATCCTCACAATAAACAGCTTGCTTTTTGGTCTTTGAGTCTCCCACGAAAACTTTCTTACCAAAATTTTCCTACTCGTATGTTAAAGATTTGACAAATAAAATCTTTTTTACAAAAGCTCAAATTATATCCACAAATACTTTCTTACCAACGAAAATAAACACGGTAAAATAATTATTCCATGTTAATGTCACCTCATCCGAGTTAAGTTCACTTCATTCTCATGTTACCATAACCTTGTCTAATGTTAGGTTAACATCAGTTATGACATTCTCTTCCATCTCATATATCCTTACACTCACAATTATATCGTTGCCTAAATTTCTTCTTACCCATACAAATACCTCTCACACATAAAGTTTATTTTTTCCTCAAAAATGGGTTGAGTGATGTATGGGAAAAAAAAAAAAAAAAAGGCATCAAGTGAGGGGGAATATTAAAGAAAAAGGTGTATTGGTTGAAGTAATTCGTGTATCCAAATTTAAGATACTTGCAAATTTAGGTGAAAATTCAAAATATATATTGGTGTTTTGAAGAGTGTTCCGAGTTGAAGACAATGAAAAATATGGATGTGTTACTATACGGTTGTGGAGGAGTTTTTGGGTCGTGTTTGTTAGCTATCTTTGAGCTCTATGAAAATTCTTGATAATGATTGGTTGGCGACTCTCTTACACAAGTCTTAGCTTACTTTTAGGGTCTATTCTTCCATATATACTCTATTTCTCCTTTTGTGTCATTTTGGAACAATCTTTAATGCTCGCCTTTATGATAACACGTGTTTTGGTCTCTCACGCATATATCTTACTTGTTTCATATGTGTAAGAGAGCTTCACACCGAGATTAGGGTTAGTCTTCGGTGTTATTAATTATTTATTGTAAGCTTGGCCGGAGTAGGTGCTCTTGATAAATAATTAATAGAAGAAAGGGTGGATGTAGGCTTTTCAATTGGGCCGAACCACATTAAATCCTTGTGTCTTTTAATTTACGCAATTTATTTTATTGCTTTATATTTTCGCTACAAATTTTTAAAAAAGGCATAATCCTCTATTCATCCCCCCCCTTTTCTAGAGTATTGTTGGGCCCTTGGACTCTACACTAGTGGTGAAGGAATGTTGGTTCCTCAATAGGAGCTCAATCTGATCCACTATTACATATTATATAAGGAAAGTATTGGGCCTTCATCTGAAAACAGTTGTAATCGTGGAGCTGGTTTTTACTAATGGTAGGAAAAGTAATTTCCAACTGTGGTTGTGGTTTAGTTATGTTTTCGTGATGTCCTACTTTTGTGTTCGTTTAATGAATAAAGTATCGTAATGTAAAATGTATTGTTTAGGAGTATGATTTTTAAAATTTCAAGTTTAATGTCGTGTTTAGGAGTTTGTGTTGTAATTGTCATGTTTTAAGTTTGGTTTTAATAAAGTACTGGTTAATTTAAATGGCGTTTTTTTGCACAACTTTTTATACGACACGTCTTTCTATGAAGTACGACTTTTAACGCAGCACATATATTAATAAGGCACAACTTTAAAGGATGCACAACTTTTTATAAGACATGTCTCTTTTACCGACAAATCTTTTCACTACTACAAAATTAGGCTATTGCAACCCCACAAATATGTTGCAAAATGTCTTATAAATGTTGCCTTATACATTACGCAACACTTTTAAATGTGCTGCTTAAAACTCCGTTACAATAGGTTAATGCAACATTTAATGCAACAATTCTGGACTAAAAGCAACACTTTGTAAAAGTGTTGCATGTGTTTTTAGTATGCAACACTTTTTTCTTACAACACTTAGATAAGGAGTTGCAACACTTTCAAAAAATAAAAGCAATGTGTCCTATGGGATTCGAACCCTGCACCTCTATGTTATCAATTGACTACCCTCACCAACTATACCACCAAAATTTCATTATTTAAATATAGCGTTGTTTTAATTTATTTAAATTTTACTATGAAAGTAAGGCGACATTTTAGTATAATTGTAATTTAGTTTTTTTTAATATAAGAGATCGGTTGGGATTTGAGACGTTTTCTTTAATTTTGGAAAACGCTTACGCAATTTAACCGTTCTTTATTTGTTTAACTAATTCCTTTTTTTTTTTCTAATAGTGCATTTTGGGGGATTGACTTCTTTGATTAAGAGACTATCTATAATATATAATACTTAATTGGTCTCTTTGTTATTATATAAGACACTATTTATTTGGGATAATGGATTTCTTTGATAAAGAGACCATCTGTAATACTTAATCGGTTATTTATCAATTTAACCGTTCTTTATTTGTTTAACTAATTCCCTTTTTTTCTAATAGTGCATTTTGGGGGATTGACTTCTTTGATTAAGAGACTATCTATAATATATAATAATTAATTGGTCTCTTTGTTATTATATAAGACACCATTTATTTGGGATAATGGATTTCTTTGATAAAGAGACCATCTGTAATACTTAATCGGTTAAAATAATTTTTTTAATAATTTGATACGACACGTATTTCTATGAAGCACGACTTTTAATGCAGCACATATATTAGAGCAAGTGCAATGGTGGGAAATTCCCCACCTTTTACTGCCCTTTAATTTAACTCACCATTGTAACTTTCCCTTACCTTATCTTTTTCTTTAAAGTTCACCTAAACTTTAAGTTTTCTTACGTCTTTGGCTTATGTGCCAATTTATTTATTTTTTCATTTATTTTCTCACAAACAAACAACAAGCATTATTCCATTTTATTTTTTTGAGTTCAATAATGCACATAAATCTTTTGATCTCAATTATTTTTTTTTGCAGATTTTTTTTTTAAAAAATAAAAGTTACTGTTATTTATAACTTTTTTTCCTCTATAAATAGAGTCTAATATCAAAATATTTTCATCACTCAATTTTTTCATCTTGATTCTACTTTAATTACTTATACTTATTTCTAATTCTTAAAAAATTATTATGGGTGATAGAAATCAAAATTATGGAAATAACCCATATTCTCATCAATTTCCACCTAATCAAATCAATTCAAACGATATTTTAACTAATCCAAATTTTCTCAATAGTCCCAAAGGTAGAGCCTTATTAGAAATGTTCAACACTCAAATGAGAGGGACTTATGGAAATACATATAATAATTATAGTAATAATGACAACAACAACAATAATAATACTAATAATAATTCACATCGAGTTACCAACAATAACAATGATGGCGTGTATCATCATGCATAATATGATTGTTGAAGATGAGAGAGATACATATCAAAATTATCAAGATCCGTCCGAATTTTTTGATGAACAATCTCAAAATGTCGGTAGCTCATCACGGGGCAACAAAACTGATTCATTTTGTGTTTCTCAAGGAAGACTTGGAAATTTAAGTTTACGTAATAAAATGCAAGCTGAGATCGAGATTCGTGACAAAAGTACTCATACGAAATTGAAAAATGATCTGGTAGAGCATGTTTGGAAGCATGTTCATGGTTGTAATTAAAATTAGATACGTTTAATTAAATTTTATTAATGTACGTTTAGTAAAATTTTGTTTAAATCAAGTTACTTTTTTTTTTTATTAAATTACGTTTAATTAAATTTAATTTAATTTTAAAAACTTTTTTTTTTCATTATTAATAAAATAATATTCTAATAAATGTCGTCTTATTCAAAATTTAGTTTTATATCATACGAAGTATTTGTGTAAATTATTGGTGATTTAATTTTGTGTGGTAAAATTAAAAATAGTAAAATGTGGGGTCAAACAAAAGGCTAAAGGAAGGCTTATGAATGTGGAAAAAAAAAAAAAAAAACTTAAAGGAAGGGTTAAAGAATAATGAAATATGAGGTGTTGAAAATATATGAATAGAGAGAATATGATAAGGGTAAAAAGTTGTCTCATGAATGTACATGCTCTTAATATGGCACAGCTTTTAATGATGCACAACTTTTTATAAGACACGTCTTTTTTACCGACACACTGTGAGTACGACACTTCTTTTAATGAAACAGGACTTTTATTCAAAAATTTCAAAATTTCAAATTTCAAAAATTCACAAATTCAAAATTTAAAAATTCAAAAATTCAAAAATTCAAAAATTTCAAAATTTCAAAATTCAAAAATTCAAAAATTCAAAAATTCAAAAATTGAAAAATTTTAAAATTCAAAAATTCAAAAAAACACGACTCTGATATGACACGTCTTTCAATGCATCATGTGCTTTCTTACTGCACGTCTTTTATTACTTTTTCCACGTCTTTTATTACTAGTGCACGACTTTTTAGACAGTCAAATTCATTCATACAAAAAAGACAACAACAAAATTATTAAAACAAGACAACTACTGCACGTACTTTTATATTATAATTAGTATAACACGACTTTTTAAACGGTTATATTGTATCATAGAAGGAAGACAACACCAACATCAACATTTAAGACTATAAATAAGTTCTTTTGAAACAACAAACTCCTCAAACTTAAACATCAAATTTCTCACACAACAAGAACATCAGTTTTTACAAAATAGATGCCAATAAGCAAGAGCTAATTAAAATTCAAACACTCATTACTACCATTCTCGAAGAAGTCGTAGAGTTTAAGGATCGTATACAGAAAGTCCTCCAACCTACTTTTTTCTTCAATGAAATGTTCAAGAAACCACGAACACCATGGATCGAGGAGTTATTCCAATATGGTTTTACCCCAAACGCTTTGAGGGATCCTGGGTATGCTGAAATGAAAATTGTTAGTAGGGGATGTTGTTGCAAGGAAAGTTCAGTTCCGTGCTTTGAAGACGGAAGTCGTTGACTACCTTCGCAAGTTCAGTCAGATTCTTACTCAGGCGGCGTTTGGTGAGTTGTTGAGTGGCGGCACTAGGTTCTTCAATCTACCTCAAGGAAGGCGTCCTCGTTTGAAAATAGATTCTTTTTACTCTCAGTACTTTACTGAAGATTTCAACGAGCACCAGCAACGTCAGTTCTTGGCTTCTTACATGTCACGTTATGACAACACCAACCTTCCCAACAACAGTGACGATGAGAGTGACTGAAGGCGTCGTTCGGATTATCATCATGTTCCGGCTAATAGTAATGAATAAATTAAATTCCTATTCAATGTCATGTTTAGTGTACTGTTAAGACTATGTTCTTTTTATTTGTAATGTCAATGTTGTCGAACAATTTAATATAATTAAGTAATCGTTGTTAGTAAGAAATTTGTTTTTTAAATGCGTTTATTTACATTTGGATTAGAGTCAATTTTTAAATTCAAAATTCGAGTTTTTTATAAAAAAAAAATGAAATAAAATTTTAAACAAAAAAAAAACGTGTTCCATTCGAGCAAATATCTCAAATGGGCAGTCCATTCGAGTGAAAATCTCGAATAGTTCTGCACCATTCGAGATTTTTGATCGAATGGAGCTGTTCCATTCGTGTTTTTTACTACCATTTCGCACTTGCTTTGTGTCTGGCATATTAACACTGCCGTGGAGAATAAAGCCACGATACGTTGAAAAAAAGTGGAGGAAATTGGTAAACTCGCCAACTGAAGAAGCGTACAGATATAATTGCAATCGTTTGAAGGGAGAGTCAAATCCTTTGATAGTACAGCATTTGAGCGAGACTTGGATTCCCTCGGATATTAGGTTTGTCAAATGTTTCACGAATAAGGTGTTACATTTCGGCACAACGACGACATCTCGAGTAGAGTCGGCTCACGCGTTGTTGAAGAAGATGTTGGGTAGTAGCACTCGTGCTTGTGATGGTGTTTGGCGAGTATTTCATGCAGTGATGAACAACCAACACATCGACATCAATTCAGCACTCGAAGTTTCACGTTCTAGACACTATCATGATCGGTACTCCAGGTTGTTTTCTCTACTGACAGGGTTCTTCTTTTTGCACGCCATTAAATTGATGGCCACCGAGTTCGATAGGGGTACTAAACTTGGTGTCGGTATTCACAGTGGTTGTGGATGTTCATTTACTGCGTCGCATGGTCTTCCTTGTGCTTGCGCTCTTCACGCGCTTATGGCTTCTGACGGGAAAGTTTATGTTGATGAGGTTCATCCTCTTTGGAGAACATTGGATTACAATGTGGGCGACGGCTTGTCATCTGTTTGTACCAACGTTGACCTTTTCAACGCGACAGTTGAGACGGCTAGATGTCAATCTTCTCCCTTGAGAAGGATGATTATAGCGAGTGCTAATCAAATACTGCATCCTGAACTTAGTGGTGCTGGTGATCCCACAGTGAAGAAAAAATCGAAGGAAAGACCATAGGTTGGTAAGTCGACGCAAAGGAATCCGTCGCAGTTTGAGCACACACACGTAGCAAGTACCCATCTGCCCCTCAAAGGCGAGATAAAACCGGGAATGCATCGTCAGCAAAAAACGTTGGTGGACCGTGGGAGTGCGACTACGTAGATCTGAGGGGAGTGAATTTTATTATAGTTATCTGTTTCCTCCGCTGCTTATTGAGGATTTGGTAGGTTGGTTTGACCCACATGCGGATGGGCATTGCGGCTTCCGACTATTTGCACACGCTATGAGGAAAGATCAGGATGAATGGAGGGCAATGAGACGTGCCTTGCTATGTGAGGTTAGAGATCCTATGTATAGGATGATCTATCCCAGCAATTACGATGCCGGAAGAGTTTTGCCGCGTATTAGGTTTGAAGGTAATAATGGTTGTGGTGATGGTCACCGGATGAATTTGCTTGACTGTTTCGGATTCGTAACCATCAACAACTGGACTGTTTGCATTATTTCCTGTCGAGAGAGATATCCCGGTGTTTACGTATGGGATAACTCTTTCACTTGCCTTCCTCTACGAGCTGAAGAAGGTGTTACTGGTCCTGACGGTGTTCTGTGAATTTTACATACGGACAACCATTACGTTAGACTCTACGTAGAGGATGACATGCCTATGCCACCTGTATGTATATTTTGGGAACCTACGAGGCACATTTCTGTCACGGGTTGGCAGAATATGTACCGAGAACGGATGCGTCGTTGGGCAGAAATATTTAGTTGTACTAGAACTAATTAGTATTTAATTTTTATTTGACTTTTATGTATCTCGGTTTGTCTAATTATTGTTTGTCGGATATTTATAAAGTAATGGTCCTCTTTGACTACTTAAGTTGAGTTTCAAACAAACGGTCCACTTAAACTTGAAAAAAGGCCATTTAAATTAAACGTACAATTTATTAAAAACTAACTTAAAACTTGACGTTAAGAACATACTCCTAAACACGGCATTAAAATTCAAATTTAAATATTAAAACTCCTAAACAATACGCATTTTTAAAAGTTCAAATTTTGAAATTCGAAAAACGCATTTTTTATATATAAAAAAAATTAGTTAAAAAAATAAATAAAAAGATCTTATTCGTACAAAAATCGGGAATGGGCACTTCATTCGTGTGGAAATCACGAATGGGCAGTCCATTCGTGTAAAAAACACGAATGGAACAGCTCCATTCGATCAAAAATCTCGAATGGTGCAGAACCATTTGAGATTTTCACTCGAATGGACTGCCCATTCGAGATATTTGCTCGAATGGAACACGTTTTTTTTTTGTTTAAAATTTTATTTCATTTTTTTTTTATAAAAAACTCGAATTTTGAATTTAAAAATTGACTCTAATCCAAATGTAAATAAACGCATTTAAAAAACAAATTTCTTACTAACAATGATTACTTAATTATATTAATTTGTTCGACAACATTGACATTACAAATAAAAAGAACATAGGCTTAACAGTACACTAAACATGACATTGAATAGGAATTTAATTTATTCATTACTATTAGCCGGAACATGATGATAATCCGAACGACGCCTTCAGTCACTCGCATCGTCACTGCTGTTGGGAAGGTTGGTGTTGTCATAACGTGACATGTAAGAAGCCAAGAACTGAGGTTGCTGGTGCTCGTTAAAATCTCCAGTCAAGTACTGAGAGTAAAAAGAATCTATTTTCAAACGAGGACGCCTTCCTTGAGGTAGATTGAAGAACCAAGTGCCGCCACTCAACAACTCACCAAACGCCGCCTGAGTAAGAATCTGACTGAACTTGCGAAGGTAGTCAACGACTTCCTTCTTCAAAGCACGGAACTGAACTTTCCTTGCAACAACATCCCCTACTAACAATTTGCATTTCAGCATACCCAGGATCCCTCAAAGCGTTTGGGATAAAATCATATTGGAATAACTCCTCGATCCATGGTGTTCGTGGTTCCTTGAACATTTCATTGAAGAAAAAAGTAGGTTGGAGGACTTTCTCAATACGATCCTTAAACTCTACGACTTCTTCGAGAATGATAGTAATGAGTGTTTGAATTTTAATTAGCTCTTGCTTATTGGCATCCATTTTGTAAAAATTGATGTTCTTGTTGTGTGAGAAATTTGATGTTTAAGTTTAAGGAGTTTGTTTCAGAGGCGTTTTTATAGTGGGTACCATGGCACCCACAAGTTTTTAAAAAAAAAAATTAAAAAAAAAAAAATATTATGTGTGAGGAATCTTTTTGTTCTCTTTCCTGTCAAGAGTCCAAGACTTACCTTTATCAAACAACTTTACTAACTCCAAAATATAAAATATTAAAAATATAACTCTTCAACTCCCAAGGAGAAATACTCCGTGATTCCGACAACTCGGCAAGCAGACGACCGACGACGGTACTGTTCCGATATTCAACCACTCTCGATCTAGTTACAAGGTAAATCAATGTCACTACAACAAATTACGTTACGGGCGACTGAAAAAAAACCTTAATCGGTCGCCCGAGATAAAAAAAAGAGACCAAAACTAGTCGCCAAAATCAGTCGTTGAGGCTGGTCGCCATTTTTGAAAACGGGCGACCGAATTCAGTCGCCATAATTGGCGACTGTTTAAGTGGTAGCCAAAAAAAAAGGGCGAACGACATTGGCTACCGAAATCGGTCGCCCATTTATCTATATGGCGACCGAATTTCAATCGCCATTCAGTTGAATTCGGTCGCCCTTTTTTTTTTGGCAGAAAGTTTTGTTCGTTTTTTTGTTTCTGGCGGCCGTATTTTTGGTCGCCATTTTATTAAATTCTGTCGCAATTTTATGTGTATTTTTTCACGGTTTTCGAATATTATATTGTACCCGATTTATATAAAAATCCTGCAATAGTAATAAAAACAACAACCACAACCACAACACCAATTGCAACGCAATAATACCATATAATTATACATAAATCGTTCAGATCTACATAAATTAAAATATTCGTCAAACACACAATAATTATTCATAATATTCATAGCACACACCAAAGTTTTATTAAACATCTGAAAACCTACACTTGAAAACCACATGAAGCTCCACTACCACCACCGCCATGGGGATCTCTTGGGTCGGGATTGAGGGGGCGAAAACCGGGGTTACATCCTTGAACGTATGTTCGCATCATCTCCATTTCTTCCCTAAGCTTTCTAAGCTCCTCATCTTGTGCGGTAAGGCGATCGTTTTGAGTAGCAATCCGATCTTCTAGTTGCACGACGATACCGAGCATGTAAGAACTCTTCACCGTTGATGATAGGCGCCGCCCGGGGTTGTTGTAAAGAATATCGGATGCATTGCCCACGCCATATACCCCCCCCCCTTTTTGGAATCCCTCGTTGATTTCAAACCATACTTCATCCGGGCGGGCATCGGGTTGATTTTCTATTTGCTTGGTATATGCCTCCTTCAAATTAAAATAAATGATCGTTAAGTAATGGTAACAGAGATAACATACTTGTATCAAAATATTCCTATTTAATCGTATTTTAAAAAATAAATCTTACCCATATATCCCAATCCTTTTGCCTTGGGAACACCCTTTCTCCTTTAGCGTTCAGTTTGGAATGTGTATCTAAGAAGATTTCGGGGGCGGTGGGCCTTTTCCCATGAGCCTTATAAATGAACATGTTAGTTAGTAATACGAGTTTTTTTTTTTCAACTTTTAAATAACCTAATAGAAAATTAATAAGCATACTTACGGCTTGAAGAAGTTCCATACGCTCAACACAACTTTGAGATCCTCTATAATATGATGGCTCAACGACACCGTCTGGATCGCCTGCTCTAATGTTGAGTTGCGCTTGCTTTGATCTCGCCTTGAATTCTGCCTTTTCTCGCTTATTAAGCAATTTTTTGAACGCATCACCTACCAAAAATAAAAGTATTAGAACTCCTCGTATATTTTAAGTATTAAACGTGGTAAATGTTGTTAAATATATTGTATTACCGTCCATAAACTTTGGGGCTTTCTTCCGTTTCACTGCTTTGTACATATTGTCCTTTAACCGGTTTTGACAAGTCTTTTCATACTTTGCACGGACTAAGTGCTCAATGACAGGCCTCCACGAGCATAATGTCTAAAGCAAAACCAAAAATTTAAAGGTAAAGCTAAAAATAACCAATTAAAAGTAATAATGAAAATTGTTAACACTTAAAAAACTAACTATAATTACATACCCTAAAGACGTTAAACCATTGCTCTTTTTGCTCCGGCGGGACTGGGGACCAACATGTGTAACCTTCAGTAATGTTACTATGTGTACTATCCGTACACCTCCTTGTTATCGGCCCTTTGGGAAACCTAACGTTTTTTTCCAACATAAGACATGCACACATCACTTATAAGATGAGGTGAATTCAATTATAAGATACAATATACTATCTTATTTAAGATGACGTGAATTCAATTAAAAATACTCCGTAGAAATACGCATTTTACCGATATCCTTTGGGGTCAATTATAACCCTCCCGTCGCTATCTTTTGGAGTCTCCCGTTCTTCCCGTGCTTGTGTAGTTTCAGTTGTCCCATCGGATTGCTCCTCATTCGGCTGAATGTTGGAGGAGTTGGAGCTGCTACCTATGTTACTTCAATACGCCATTTCTGACTCGTATCCCGTGTCGACACAATACGTCGGCCAATACGACGCGGGATACGTGTCAGACACACGTATGCACTACTCAATACTGATACGACACGTCATTGGGATACGCCAGTTACGAGTCTGTTGAAGACAAAGATCAGCGCATCCGAAGTTCTAAAAATGGTGAGTTGCGATGAGATGAAATTAGAAGCGGAAGAGAAAAAAAGTGTGAATTTGATTGAAAAGGTGAAGTCAGCATCATTGAATAGGGAGAGAAACAAACCTGATGCAAATGGAGAAGATGAAGCAGGACCTCAGGAAGATAGTGTGAATTTCTTTCCCTTTTTTTCAAGTTTATGGCTTTATGAAAATGGAGAAGATGAAGCCACGAAGGCAGCATCATCAAGATTGTTTTCAATTTTTTATTACGTTGCTTTTTTTTGGGGGGAAGATAATAGGGTGTTGGAAATTGAAATTTGTAGTATTGTTGACAGTTGTTTAATTACTTCGTTTCACTTACTCCTTTTCCTACTTTTTTTAATTACACACGGTTTCACATACTCATTTTATTTTAATCTTCCCATATTTATTTAAGGGTTAGGATCCGCCAGAGTTTACAAATAACTCTACACCGAGTTTCGAATATTACACCATAAAATCATAATAAAATTATTTAATTCTTTTACTATTCTTATTTAAATACTCTTATATGCGCTCTAAAATGATTTTTTTTCCGGAAAAGGGTTTAGGGTACGATTTTACTGTGCCACGGAGCGGCACGGTAAAATCGTACCCTAAACCCTTTTTCGGGATGTTCCGGCGGCGAAGCCGCCGAATTCAAACCAAAAGACACAAAACATAAAATTAGTGAACCCGTTTGGAAAATTAGTTAAAAGAATGTTTTTAATTTTACGCAAGGAAAATAGCGGAAATCAAATAAAAATGAGAGGGAGTACTCCGTATGTCTATACATTTTAGGGTTGTAATTTTAACAATAATAAAATTTTAAAGTGATCAAGTAATATTCGTAAATTGTACTCCGTTTTAAATATTAAAATTCAATATAATCAAGTAAAAATTATTAAAATTAAATACAATAAATCTCCTGTGACGAGTTCATCTATAACTAGGATGATCACGTAGTAACGTATTTACTAGCTACTTATTAGAATGATCATGTGTCGTACATAACAGCATATAAATACTTCGTAGTAACATACTAATAATCAAAACGATCATGTACCCTAGTTACTATAAATACGAGTAATACCGTACTTCAATAACATCGTGCATATTATAATTAGAATTATCATTTGCGCTACTTAAAACTTTAAAAGTTGTAATACTTGTACCATTCTTACTATGATCACTTCGAATCGTGATCACTATAATAACAACATAGTACGTTGTACTTCCTCCGTCCCGGTCTGTTTACACTTTCTATTTTGGAGGGTACGGGTCATTTGTTTACACTTTCCATAAATGGTCATGGGTAACCCATGTGGGAGGTGGACCCTACTCTCTTAACTAATTACATTTCATAATTTTAAGCAAGTGGAACCCCTTTTGTACTTATGTTATTATTTTATTAGTTTTTTCTCTACCTCTCTCCTCACATCGATAAATGTGTATAAAGTAAACGTAAACAAATCACCGAGACGGAGGGAGTAATACCTGTACCATTCTTACTATGATCACTTCGAATCGTGATCACTATAATAACAACTTTAAAAGTAGCTAAAGTGGTCATGAATTGTGCCTACTATAATCACATTGTACTTACTATAATTAGAATGATCATGTCTAGTTGCTATAGTACGTTGTTATTATAGTGATCACGATTCGAAGTGATCATAGTACTCGTAATAGTTAGAACTTAGAACGATCATGTACCGACTTTCTAATTTACTATAGTACGATTAGTGACGTATTTACTAAGAGTTAGAACGATCATGTACCCTACTAACTATAGTACGATTAGTGACGTATTTACTAAGAGTTAGAACGATCATGTACCCTACTAACTATAGTACGAGTAATGACGTTGTAACAACCTGGTTTTTAGTCGACTTTAATTACTAAGGCGGAAATTAATTAAGTCTTAAACCAGCGTTATTAATTATACAATAAAACCCAAAACATTACATCATCGTCCAAGAGTTGATTAATACAACTCGAAGTACGGAAAGTTTAAAAGAGTAGCGTTATATATATTACATCTCTCGCAAAAACAAACTAAGGTAAAGCAACAAAAACGTCTCATGGCCCCGTCCAAGATCCAGCAATCGGTCCACGATCATCCTGCACGATAAACTAATGGGGGGTGCCCGCTGAGCGGATAGTGACTAGCTATGCTCATACTTACCCTCGATTTCAATTACTTTGGTTTATTATTATCGCTTTATAACTATAACGTTACGATAAAAATATAAACATGTTTATTACAAATAGCATATAAAGACATATAAGTCATAATAAGTATGCGGTTGAAAGCGATAAATCATATAGGCATGATATTCAGTTATGAAAGCAAATAATAGATAATATCATAACAGTAGTGTCACAGCATATCAGCAAGATTACAAAGCGATATCAGATCGCAAACAAACATACATATCGTATCATTCACATCATGCAGACTCGATTCACTTCAAAAATTTGTGGTCTTTAGTTTTCGAAGATGGTACACACTCATTCTCATTTAATCAAACAACAGACAACACATACTGCTTACGAGCCTGACCACTGAGTAGGCTATTGTACTCTAGTCGCTTGCATCTCACTACCATAGTGCAGCAAATTACTCGACTCGTAAACCACGCCGAATACTATAGTACTTGCATCTCATCTTCTAGTGTTCAAAATGATTCGAACTTCAGATACAATCCCGTCAAGTAATCTTTACGCAGGGTAAGAACGAATGCAAGTGTCGCGCCCACTAAGAACGAAACACGGCAAGGAGACAGAACCGCTATAATCGACCTGAATCCACAAGGTCACGGGTGCCCTGATAACTTTAGAGAAATAGGGGAATAAAACCCTAGTCAAGTATGCATACACTAATATCCACTTTAAGAATAGGCTATGCTATTCATAGAGCACCTTAACTTTGGATAAAACGACTATTTCCTAAAGCCTGACCCAAAAGAGTTGGCATATTCTTTATCTTGTACGGCTTAGGCAATACGACTTAAGGCGTAAGGCATGGGCAAGATGCTAAGCAATAAAGCTACCGGCTCAACCACACTAACCGGGATGACCCATGTCAGAGACCGAGATAGTGGTATCCGCTACAAGACTATCTTAACCCCACTTCACTTACGATTGACGTTTTCATATTCGAGGCTCAAGCTTTTGACCTTTTATTTAACTTACTCAAGATTTATTATTTATTTGATATTACATATCACATGTTGCTAGACTCTCCTAATCTCATCGTCAAACGTTTAATTTGAATTGTAGGTTTCATATGATCACATAACATATTCGTTTATTATTTGAAGTGTTGTTAATTATTAACGTTTTTAAGTTTCTACATTAATACGTTTATTAATATGTCCAATTTTATTTAAGTATTTTTTCAAAACACTTTAAGTCATTTACTTATTCATTTTTAATTTTCTATACTTAGTAAATTTTCAATTATTTACAATATTTCAAACTTTGAAATTTGAAATCTCTTTGAATTTTGAGACGCAACTTGTTTTACAAGTTTCGTAAATTTTTCACTATTCATCAATCACTATTCACTTGTCACTATTCATCGGTCACTATTCATCGTATTTTGTACGTATTTTTATACGTATTCGTATTTTTATACTCCGTATTTTATACGTATTTTTATACTTATACGTATTCCTATGCTTCGTATTTCTACGTATTTTTATACTTATACGTATTCTTATACTTGTACGTATTTTTATACTTAAGATATTTTACTAAGGTATAAACCAAACTTTTATTTACTAAGTACAAATTTCTAGTTTCAAAGTCGTTAAGTTCGTTTTGTACTTAGTGATTTGTGAAAATATTTTTAAAAGTCTTGTTTTAAAAATGTTAAGTTCGGTTTGTAAAAAGTGATCAATGATATTTATTTTAAACTGAGACTTAGTTAAATTTAGTCGTCTATTTACTAAGTTTAGCGATTTTCATTTTAAAATAATAGTATCGTGGATGATTCATTTTAATCCGTATGTCCAAGTCCAACAGTCCAATATTTGCAAAGACAGTTGCACACGATTCAGTTTATTTTTATAACGGTTAAACATTTTTATCGGTTTAATATATTTCATTTATAACTAAATCGATTTATACTCAAATTCAATTCTACTAACTATTAAACTTTTAGTGACTTAGTGATATTTTCATTTTGATCAAATTTAGCCCATTTTATTTAGGAATGTCGTGTGGATTATATATATAACTAAATTCATTTATTTCTTTTAATTTCTTAATTCTAACTTATTAACTATTAATTAAATTATTTTAACAATAAACTAAAAGTGATAAAAACGATTTTTGACCTAAAAAGGGCCAAAATGCCGTGAGCAATAGTAGTATGTCCTAAATTTCATTTTTTTTGATTTTTATCGGTTTTTAGCTTAAAGTCTTTATAATTTAATTATTCTGATTATACTAAAACGATTTAAACTAAAATGAAAATTTACTAAAAATTTCATTTATATTTATAAATAGTGTTTTTCAACACTTTAAATTTCTAACTTTTTAATCTTAATAATTCAGCTAGTTTAATTTATATAGTTATTAATGTAATTACTTATTAGTTAAATAAAACAATAATTAACAACAAACATAAAAAACATTATAAATCAAAGTGAGCTACTTTAAGCAATTCAACATGAACATCATCTTGAGTATGTTAACAACAACATGAACACCATAATAAAGTCAAGAACACATTTGCACAATTAACAACTTATAATTTATTTTTTTCTAATTTAATTTTTTTACATGACAACATCTGTTTTAACCTAACTTAATCCAACATATTATTTACAAAAATTAAAAGTGAAAATTTAAAAAAAAAAATAGGGTAATGCCGTGAGGATGAACACAAACATACATATTTTCGTTTTCGATTTTTAATCACTTTAAACTCATTGTTAATATTTCACATAATTTTTATATATAACTACAACATAACTAAAACATAACTAAAAATAAATCATATGAATCATAATTAAAAATGCTCAAAATAATTTAACTAAACATATGAACATAATACTACAACTTAACTATTATCAATATTACTTATTTATTATCATTTTATTATACAACACATAATCATACAAGTACATACAAGTGATGTTTAACATATTTAACATAAAAATCATACTCATAAAACTTATAATAAAAATCAAATTAATTTACAAAAGAGGTTAAAATGAGATATAACTAGTCACCTTAAATTGGATGTTAATCGTCGAGGATCTAAAATAAATTTTAGATCGGAAAATTTCTTCACCCAAAATACCCAAGTTCTTCACCCAAATAATCCAAGTAAGTTAGCCCCTAAAACCCTCTAATATATCTAGAATTACTTAGGAATTATTAGAGATAATATTAGGGTTTTATTTTAATTGTTTTTGTAAGAAAAATGGAAGAAATAAATGAGAGGAAAATGGGGTGCTTAGCCACGACATTTTGGGATGTTATGAGTTAATTTTGGTCCTTATAACTTGTGGAATAAGTTGTAAAAAATTAGGTTAAGTTATTTAATTTAAAGTTGGATTTATTTAGTAAATAATGTTTTAAAAAGAAATTAGGGAACATCTTAATTCTAATTGGTTAATAAGGTCTCCATTACTATTTGGTGCTAGAAATGTCCCCTTGATGTTTTAAAATGTTTTTCACGAAATTAATCAGTTTTAAAAAGTCGGGCGTTAAAAACGATAAAAGTTAATGTGTGCGCGTTTGACGATTTTTCGAAATATTTCTACTTTTGAATTTTAAGACTAAAATATTTTATTTACTATTGAAGAAAATATTTAAAAGTGATGGAAATGAAAATGGTAGTATTAAAGTAGTAGTATTGTATTTGTATACGTATTTTTTTTATTAAAGAGTATAAATTTTAAATTTAAATACAAAAATAAAAATGATGATGATAAATATAAAGGTGTAAGAAAAGTTTGATTTGTGTAAGAAGAAAATGGAAGAGGATAGACTTAGAAAAGTCCAAGTCAAAAAGTTCAAGTAAATTTTTCGGGCTCGATTTTCATTTTCGAAATTTTCGATTTGCGCGATCGCAGAAAGTTTCAAAATAAAAGATATGATCTTAAAATAGTGTTTTGAAATAAAATCGGAATTAAAAATAAAAATAATTTTCGAAAGGTACTAAAAACAAAAATTGAGTTTTAATCCTCGAAATTTTGAATAAAAATTTCCTAGGTCGAAATACTTATTTTTTTCGTTGAATGTTTTAGATTTAAAGAATTATTTTCAAACGTCAAAAATTTAATCAATTTAAATTAGGTGTGACTTCAAATATCGACAATTTAGAAAAAAGCTAGTTTAATGAAAATGAAATAGTAATTAGATATTAATATAATACTCCGTATGATTTATTAAAAATTAATCAAAATGATTATATTTTTATTTTAAGTTGATGTTAAGTTTGCCTCTTCAAAAATGGAAGAGAATAAGATGGTTTGACCTTGATTTGCGTGTTTGAAATCGTTGACTTGAATTTCAAAGCCGAGAAAAGTATAAGTGTCCATTTTTATTTTGAAAACGAAAAATGTTCGAAATTGAATTTTATGAATAAAAGGTTTTACATTTATTTTTGTGAATAGTAAACATAACTTAACATTTTTGAAATTTGAAAGGCGATATTAATTTTGTGTTGATTTTTATAAAATTTTGAAATGTGTTTCTTATTCAATTCTAAAGATAATAGAACAAATTTTATTTTTCAAAATTTTTAAATTTGGACTTAAGAAATTTTAATATTATTTGGCGAAAAAAATTCAGACGTATTTTTATTATAAGGAAAAAGGATGAATTTAATTTAAGGAATTAAATTCTTTTATCAAATTGTGTTAAAATAACACGGGGTGTTACAGACGTATTTACTAGTACTTAGAACGATCATCTACTTACGAATTTACTATATTACGAGTAATAACGTATTTACTAATAAGTAGCTAAAGTGGTCATGAATTGTGCATACTATAATCACATTGTACTTACTATAATTAGAATGATCATGTCTAGTTGCTATAGTACGATATGATTATTTTATCGAAATCGTCTCATCACTTTTGTACTATAGGTATTATATTTAAACGGTAATTGCGCACAAAAGAAATAATATTTAAACGGTAATTAATTAGATATTTTTAATAAGTTTTATTATTTTTACGATATATTGTAAATTAAATTAGTGTAAAACGGTCTCACAAAAAAAGTAATGAAACAAATAAAAAAAATAAATAAATGTTGAAGGGGTGCCTAATGCGTGAACCTAGTCAACCCACATATCCACTATCCAGAACACTCCAGTACTGCACCATCAATTTGTTCATTGATCCTGAGTTTCTTTTCCCCAGCAAAAACCTTTCATATTCATCTTCTACCTTAAAATTTTCAATTTTTCTTTCCTATATTTGTTAATTTACAGTATATATATGGGTACTCTCACCATTAAAATCTCATCTTTTCTTCTATCTTCACAAAATAGCAGAAATTTTACATTTTCAAAAATACAAATCCATACTATGTCTACATCACAATCAATTCCCAAAGAAAAGTCAGCAAGAGGCACTCTCGATTATGAAAAATACCCTCTATGGAAACATGTTCATATCCTTCCCGATAGTTCCGACGGCGGTGGTAACTGTAAGTGGACCTGCAACTATTGTCGTATGGTTCAAAGAACCTCATATTCAAAGGTGAAGGCTCATCTTCTAGGTCTTAAAAATAATGGAATATCTATATGTGCCAAAGTAATACCAGAAATTCAAAACCAATTGAAAATAGAAGTTGATTTGGCTGAACTAAAAGAATTGCAGAAGAAAGAGGATGACAAGCGGAGAGAAAATTATATTACTCTCCCCTCGGGTTCGGACTTAGTTCGACCCAGAAAAAGAAAAGCTGAGGAATCCTCCATTGCTAAGGCGTTCAATATGAAGCAAAGAGATGAACTCGACAAAGATTGTGCCAGGATGTTTTACTCTACTGCAATACCATTTAATTTGGCAAGAAATCCTTATTTCAGAAAATATATTCATAAGATTTCTATGTGCAATGTTGCTGGGTATTATCCTCCGACTTACAATCGACTTAGGACTACATTACTTGCCCAAGAGAGCACCCATATCGATACATTGTTGGAACCTATTAAGGATGGGTGGGTTAAGAGAGGGGTTTCGATATGTTCTGATGGTTGGTCCGATGGATCACATAAACCTATCATTAATATCATGGCTGCTTCTGGATCATCAGCTATGTTTTTGTCTTCTCTTGATGCTTCTGGTGTAAGAAAGGATGCTCCCTACATTGCCCAAATTTTCATTGATGCTATCGAAGAAGTCGGAGTCCAAAATATTGTTCAGATTGTTACCGATAATGGATCGAACTTTAAGGCAGCAGGTATTGTATCAACGTCGTCACTATTTGATTTTATTAAGTGAGTTTTTAATTGTGCTTTCTGCTATTAGTAAGTATAAAATCTGATGTTTGGTTGTTATATTTTGTCTAGGTCAGTTGATTGAGGTCAAATATCCTTCGGTTTTTTGGACTCCTTGTGTAGTCCATTGTGTAAGCTTGGCATTTGGAAACATATGTCAACCTGGCAAGACAGCTGATAGCTATAATCAGTATAAGTGGCCTGGATTACTGCAATTTGTGAAGAAGTTAATGAGATTCAAAAATTTGTTTCCGGACATGAAAGGGTAAGGTCTTTGTTCAAAAAGTATTCTAATTATCAGCTCCTTAGTGTTGCGGAAACTAGATTCGCGAGTCACTATATTGTTGCAAAGCGATTAACTACTGTCAAGTCAGCACTAGACCAAATGGTAATTGATCCCGAATGGAGACTGCTTTTTAAATCGTCTAATAATCCTGTCGACCTAAAAGCGAAAAGGATTAGAACGTTAATTTTGGATGATTCATGGTGGGAAAAAGTTGACTACTTTTTAGAGGTTACTACCCCAATTTATGAGATGATTAGGCAAGATGACAAAGATAGTGCAGTTTTACATTTAGTATACGATATGTGGGACAATATGATTGAAGAGGTGAAAGTTGTTATTTTTAAGAAAGAGGAGAAAGATATTAATTGTGATACTTCTGTTTTTTTTTATGCCATTCATGGTGTTTTGGAATCAAAGTGGAATAAGAGTAATACTTCTTTACATTGTCTTGCTCATTCTTTAGTGCCAAAATACTATAATACAAAATGGCTTAGTGAGGGTCGGAGTGCATTTAAACGAGTAGCCCCCCATCAAGATTTAGAAGTTTCGTCGCAAAGAAACATTTGTTTTCAACGGTTATTTCCCGACCCTAATGAGTTCAGAAGTGTATTGAAAGAGTATGGCTCCTTTTCATCGAGTTTGGATTGCTTTAGCCAAGCTCATGTTGTTGCGGCGAGAGATGATGAAGAACCCATCAGTTGGTGGGCAAATTACGGTTCATCAGCCCCACATTTGCAAACACTCGCTTTTAGGCTCTTGTCGCAACTAGCTTCGTCGTCATGTTGTGAAAGAAACTAGAGTGAGTACGATAACATTCAAACGGTGAAGAGAAATCGTCTGACCACAAGTCGGGCAAAAGATTTGGTGAAAGTGCACAATAACCTTCGTCTTTTATCGAGAAAAGACGATAGTTACAAGCTTGGTCCTTCCAAATATTGGGATATTGGTAATTTTTATCATTCTTTGTTGTATTTAGTTTTTTTTCTTTTAAATTTTATTATTACGATAATAATTACTAATTTTTTTTTTTTAGGTGGTGATAAATATGATATCGATGCCGACATTTCTGAATTGGCAGATTTGTCTTTCGACGATCCGGAATTGGAAAGGGTTTTCAATGACTTGGGAAATGAAGTTGAAGAGGAGGAGGAAGTTTGATCAAAGAATTGAATTTTAACGTCCCTTGTTTTGGGATTTCAGAACTGTTTTTTTGTTTGCTGTTGTTGTTTTTGTTTTTTTTTTTTTTCCTTTTAATCTTTGGGAACATTATGTGTTCAATTTTGACAACATTATCATTATTAATAAATTTGTAGTAATTTTTATAATTTCAATTTTTTTTTTAAGTTTTAATAATGCACCACAACATAACGTGTCGTATCCGTATTTACTTTTTAGTCAAGATACTTCTTTGACTGTATCCAAGTATCCATGATTTACGAGATTGAAGCGTCCGACACTCTGATACGTATCGGATACGACGCAGCGTCGGAGTATTGAAGTAACATAGGCTGCTACCTCTACGTCGACTTGATGATGACATGTTTCAAACTACAAAAAAAAAAAAAAACACACACACACACACACACACACACACACACACACACGCACACACACATATATATATTTGTTAGTAAACAACTAAATATATGTAAATAACATAAACATAAACATACACAAAAAAATAATATACACAAAAAAAAATGTCAATATATACCAAACTAATTACCAAAGTCATTGTCCGACTCATCATCATCATCATCATCATCATCATCATCATCATCATCTAATAGATCGTTACTTTCATACTCGAGATCGTCGGACTCGAGGTTATCAGACTCGGAGTCGTCCGTTTCGACGTCCTCGTCATAATTAACCTCTTCTTCGTCCTCGTCTATATCATCATATTCAACTCCATCATATTGATCGTCCTCATCACTTTCATTTTCAACGGCATTGTTGCCGTCATCTTCCTCCTCATCAATTTCATTTTCAACGACATTGTAAATAACATCATCCGTTTGACACAAACTAGTTCCGCTAGATACAATCAACCTCTTCTTGATAAAAAGTTGTATCTATTTGTGACCGTGCTTTAGTCTTGAAAACCGCCCACCAGTTTTTCTGATTTTTGTCGTTGCTAGTGGCGGGGTAAGACGCATAATACACTTGATGAGCTTGATGTGCTAGAACAAATGGATCATACTTAGAATATCTACGATTATGATTGACTTCAACGAGCTTGTATTGTTGGTGGACTTTCATGCCGGCGGCAGAAGTATCCATCCATTCACACTTGAACAACACAGTGCTATATACACGTTCACGCCCACAATAACACAACTCAATGATATCCTCCAATATACCATAATAATCATTTCCATCAAGAGAAGTAATAGTAACACCATAATTACATCTAGCCTTATTTTTGCCGTAATCGAATGTGTGAAAATTGAAACCATTTATAGAATATCGTTTCCACGTCTTCACTTTCCTTAACGGACCTAAGGCTAAAGTTCGTATCAAATCATCTTCAACATTCTTTTCAGCGACGTACTTGCGAAACCAAGAAGGAAATTGATCCTCGTGTTTACTCCAAACTTCATTTGGAGTTATTCGAGAATTCTTGGCAATTATGAATGATTCAAACATCCTAAATATTAAGAAACAAGTTAGTCACTTTTATTCTAAACTATGACGATCTTTTATAGTGAAAAAAATTAGAGAAAGTTATTAGCTTACAATTCATATTCCCTTAACATCTCGCAATTAGAAAGTACGTAAAGATGAGCACGATTAAACTCTTTGTCATCCAAAAATATAACATCACCGATCTTCGTGGATGATCCAGGCTCATATAACTGAAAAAACTCGGGTATTGAGGGATCAATTTCTTTGGCCTTTTGAAGGTTCAAGTTTTTGGCTTTTGATTCTATATGGTCTTCAAAGTACAAAGAGTAAAAGTTTGCAATTTCCTCGGTTAAGTAAGCGTTGCATATAGAACCTTCTACCCGAGCTTTATTTCCAATTTTTTTTCTTCAAATGATTCAAAAACCTAAACAAATTAAATTATGATGTTATATTATCTAATTACAAGTACACTCTATATAAAACTAATTTAACATTGTCGATACCTCTCAAATGGATACATCCACCTATATTGAACCGGACCTCCGACTTTTGCTTCGAATGGTAAGTGAATGGGTAGGTGCTCCATAGAATTGAAAAACGAAGGAGGAAAAATCATTTCAAGTTTGCACAAGATTTCGGGAATATTGTTCTCGAGACGAATCATGTCATCAACAGAAATTGTAGACGAACATATATCTCGAAAAAACTGACTAATTTCGACAAAAGCATTCCAAACGGTCGTGGGCACAAGATGCTTCAACGCAATAGGAATGAATCGCTCCATGAAAATATGACAGTCATGACTTTTCAATCCTTGCAACTTTAATTTCTTGATATCTACGCACCGTCTTAAATCTGATGCATATCCGTCAGGAAATTTTAGTTTCATTAACCACTCACACAACACCTTTCTTTGAGCTTTATCAAGAGGGAAAATGGACGTCGGCTTGTGTCCGTCTCCACGTATGTATAATTGACGACGATCACAAAACTTTTTCAAGTCCCTTCGTGAACCTACGGTGTCACAAATCTTTCCTTCAACATCCATTATCGTGTAGATCAATTGCTCAAAAAAATTCTTCTCTATGTGCATAACATCTAAGTTGTGTCTTATTAACATCGTCTTCCAATATGGCAATTCCCAAAATATGCTTCGTTTCGACCAACCATTTTTACTTTTCTTCAACTCCTTGAACTCTTCTTTCGTGCCATCAACAGTTGAAGGAAAATTAAAAATTTGCTCCCATATCTCATTGCTTGTAAGACGTTTCGGAGCATGATCTAACTCTTCTTTCCCTTTTAAGAAAGCCTTCTTATTCTTTCGAAACACATGATCCGCTTGTAGAAATCGTCGATGACAATCAAACCAGCATATTTTTTTCCCGTTAGGAAGCCAAAACGCTTTAGTATCTTCCATACAATATGGGCACGCCTTCTTGCCCGCTGTACCCCAACCAGATAACATAGCGTAAGCTGAAAAATCGTTAATTGTCCACAAAAGTGAAACTTTTAACTGAAAATTCTGTTTTAAGGACACATCATATGTCTGCACACCAACTTCCCACAATTGTTTCAACTCTTCAACCAACGGTTGCATATAGACATCCAACTTATTTTTCGGATTGTTGGGGCCGGGAATGATCAAAGCTAAGAAAATGAATGGTTTTTTGAAACACAACCAAGGAGGTAAATTGTACGGTGTAACCATCACTGGCCAACACGAATAGGATTTACCGAACGGTCCAAATGGTGCAAAACCATCCGTACACAGTCCGAGACGAATGTTTCTAGGATCTTGCGCAAACTCAGGATACATTTCATCGAAGCGTTTCCACTCCTCTCCATCACTCGGATGACACATCTTTCCTGGAGTTCGTGGATTTTCTTTATGCCACCTCATTTGTTCAGCGATATTTTTTGTGGCAACAATCTCTGACATCTTGATGAAAGTGGAAAATAAGTTAAAGTGCTCTCCGCAATCAGCTTCTTTGCATTGCGTTTCTTACATTTTTCACCTTTTATTTTACCCTTCAAAATGACTTCTCTATCACATTTTTTATATCTATCAGTTCCACAATCTTTACACTTGTCTAGTAACGCATCATCCTTCCAAAACAACATGCATCCTTCTTTACAAGCATCAATCTTTTGATGTGGAAGCTGAAAACCTTTGAGGAGTTTTTTTGTATTGTAATACGTTCGAGTCATGACGTTGCCTTCAGGTGCAGAATCCTTCAACAAAGAAGCAATACTATCGGCAGCTTTAAATGGCATGTTGAACTCACATTTCAACGTCACAACTCTAGAGGCGGCTTGTAATAATGACATTTTACTTTTCTCAAACAAAGGTTTTTCGGAGGCATTCAACATATCAAAAAAAGCTTTCGCTTGAGGATGTGGATCTTTTTCAATATTATGTGAAGTTTCATTATTATTAAAAATATTATACTCTAATGCATCAACAACCATATCTCTATAAGTATTATTATTATTTTGGGGAGTTTGAGATTGATTGGGATTTGAAGAATATGATTCGCCATGACAAATCCATTAATAATAATTTGGAGTAAATCCGGAAGAGATAAGATGTTCTTCGACGGAAAATTCATCAATGTAATTTAGGTTTTTACATTTAAAACAAGGACATATAATCTTAGATCCTCTTTCATATTCTTTTTGTTGTTTAGCAAACTCAATAAAATCATCAACTCCTTTGATAAATTTTTCGGTGGGACGGTTTTTCTTGTCAAACCTTTTCTCGTACATCCACGAACGTTCCAATCTCTTCATTATAAGCTAAATAACGTAAACATTACAATATATCATCCACATTACAATTATATTACTCAACATAATACTTATTATAATTTCTAAGAACATAATAAACAACCTCAACTAAATAATTAACAATTTGAGCATCAATTCACCTAATAAACTTTACAAAATCAATTCAATTAACATGATATAGGAGTGCCTAAGATGGATGGTTGGGAAGATTTTCTTGGTAATGTCACTTTATTTTGTGAAAAGCATGATATAGGAGTGCATAAGATGAATGATTATTATGTTCCACCAGGAAGATCAAGACGTTTCTTTGAGAAAGTTACAAACCTTCATAGATTTCGGGTCGAAATGTTTTTAAGCATTATTGATTTACAACTTCAAGAGCTAAACAATCGTTTTGATGAGGTAAACATTGAGTTACTTCTTTGCATGGCTTGTTTTAGCCCCATCAATTCATTTGCGGCTTTTGACAAGCAAAAGTTACTTAGGTTGGCCGAGTTTTATCCCGACGATTTCTCTAGTACGGATTTGATAAAACTTGGGTTTCAACTTGATCATTTTATTGATGATATGCGAAAAGATGAAAGATTTGAAACTTTGAAAGAAATTGGTCAACTTTCAACAACGCTCGTTGCGACTAATAAGCACACTTCGTATAAACTAGTCTATCTTCTTCTAAGACTCGTATTGATTCTTCCGGTGGCAACTGCAAGCGTGGAACGTGTCTTTTCCGCAATGACTTATGTGAAGAACAAGTTAAGAAATAGAATGGGTGATCAATTATTAAATGATAACTTGGTGACATTTATCGAGAGAGACTTTTTTTTCGCGAGTTAGCGATGATGACATACTTACTTGTTTTCATGGCTTAAGAACTAGGCGATATTTATTACCTCGACATTCATTCTTACTGGAATACAAGGTAAATTTTACTTTTTACTTTTTTTTTTTTTTTTTTTTTTTTTTTTTGATGAATGTCTATAATTATGTTGGCAGCCCCTACCCCAAAATCCTAGAATCGCCCCCGTTTTGTTGTTTCAAGAGAACTTATTTATAGCCTTAAATGTTGATGTTGGTGTTGTCTTCCTTCTATGATACAATATAACCGTTTAAAAAGTCGTGTTATACTAATTATAATATAAAAGTACGTGCAGCAGTTGTCTTGTTTTAATAATTTTGTTGTCGTCTTTTTTATATGAATGAATTTGACTGTCTAAAAAGTCGTGCACTAGTAATAAAAGACGTGGAAAAAGTAATAAAAGACGTGCAGTAAGAAAGCACATGATGCATTGAAAGACGTGTCATATCAGAGTCGTGTTTTTTTTGAATTTTTGAATTTTTGAATTTTTAAATTTTTCAATTTTGAATTTTTGAATTTTTGAATTTTGAAATTTTGAAATTTTGAAATTTTGGAATAAAAGTCCTGTTTCATTAAAAAGAAGTGTCGTACTAACAGTGTGTCGGTAAAAAAGACGTGTCTTATAAAAAGTTGTGCATCATTAAAAGCTGTGCCATATTAATATATATGCTGCATTAAAAGTCGTGTTTCATAGAAATACGTGTCGTATCAAAAGATTTATCGGTAAAAGAGACATGTCTTATAAAACGTTGTGCATCCTTTAAAGTTGTGCCTTATTAATATATGTGCTGCGTTAAAAGTCGTGCTTCATAGAAAGACGTGTCGTAGAAAAAGTTGTGCAAAAAAACGCCATTTAAATTAACCGATACTTTATTAAAACCAAACTTAAAACATGACGATTACAACACAAACTCCTAAACACGACATTAAACTTGAAATTTTAAAAATCATAGTCCTAAACATACATTTTACATTACGATACTTTATTCATTAAACGAACACAAAAGTAGGACATCGCGAAAACATAACTAAACCACAACCACAGTTGGAAATTACTTTTCCTACCATTAGTAAAAACCAGCTTCACGATTACAACTGTCTTCAGATGAAGGCCCAATACTTTCCTTATATAATATATAATAGTGGATCAGATTGAGCTCCTATTGAGGAACCAATATTCCTTCACCACCAGGAAGTGCACAGAGTTCGGTCACTAATGACCATTGAAGAATTGATTGTAAGCGAGTGAATAATTCAATAACATCGTTCCTGAATACTTCTAGCTCTTCACCTTTTGCCCTCACATTTTCTGAAACAATATTATAGTTATTGGCGTCAAGAAATTACAAAATTATTAGTATATAATTTATGAATTAAAAATATATACCTGCAGACACAACATTGCCAGAAATTGGATAGGATATAGGATTTGTTCTGTGACGCACAATTTGAGATGTTGTACGTAGCTTAGGTTCTTTGTTATACAAATTCGCCCTGGTTCTAGGGGCAAGGACACGGGCTAAACGATCGAACAATATTCGAGTGTCAGAGATAATCCCATCGATCGAAAACTGGTAGTGCCTGACACGGTCTGCATTGCTCAAGTATGGAGGCATTGTTTTTGTATTTTGAAAAACTTAAATTATGAGTTGAAATTATGTGTTGGGTATGGTTAGGAGGGTGTGCTATTTATAAGGAAAAATTTGACTGTGGGAGAAATTTGAATTTTAAATTTTTAAAATACGACTTTTTTTAAAATAAAAAAAAAAATAGAAAAAAAAAATTAAATTTTTTTTGACTCGAGCAGAAAACTCGAATGAGCATTCCATTCGAGTGAAAATCTCAAATGGGCACTCCATTCGAGTAAAAATCTCGAAAGGAACAGCTCCATTCGAGCAAAAATCTCGAATGGTGCAGATCCATTCGAGATTTTCACTTGAATGGAGTGCCCATTCGAGTGATCTACTCGACTGAAACACGATTTTTTTTCTCTTTTTTGGTGTTTACTGATTTTTTTTTATATTTTCATAAAGTCTTATTTCGAATTCAAAAATTTTCAGAAAAAGCGTCACACATTGAAAGACGTCGAAATAAAATAAAGTTCGTGCTATAATAACAAAAAAACATGCCCTATTGAAAAAACGTAAGAAATTGAAAGATAATTTATATTGTAAGTCGTGTCAAGAAAATAATACAAATATAATCAAACAATATCTTAATACGACAACATCGACATCAAGTGAATAAAATTTGTTGGAAATAAAAAATCACATCTAAAACAACAATAAAACCAAATAAAAAGGGCAAAATCTAACAATCCGCACAATTAAACTTAATAAAAATGTCAATAAAATTTGAGGCCGTATCTAACAAATTTAAATCCAAACAACAACACCGAAATAAAGTTCAAAAGTTTAGTTCACAAATAACAGAAGGTCTAATGACCAGAGCCAGACGCATCGTCCTGTCGATTCCTTCCGCGACCTCCTCGACGTTGATCGGACCGGCCCCCGGGTGCTGTACGAGTCAGGTACGGCTCATAATAGGGGAGCATCTCCCTATAAAAATTCACCAATTTCGGAATCTCTTCTTCTAGAGGATTGAAGTACATATTCCCCAAGGCAGCAATCGTGCGCTGCAACAGCTGTAAAAACAAAATAAAATAATATATCAATACAGTAAAATAAAAAGAGGAACTACAACAACTTAAACTAAACTAAAAAAAAGGAAGATAAATTAACGAGTACCTAAGAGTCGTTCGAACCACGATCTTCGTAGACCGGCTCAGTCAATGTCAAGGGGTCTATAATCAAAGGATGCGTACGGAGCTGGTACCACTCTAAGTACCTCCCATCAACAGCATAACATGGATTGGCGGACTTTGACCGCTCGTGGATCCTAATACGATGATCTTCAACAGATACCCAAGAATCATCCACCGAGTCACTATATTTGACAACGTACAACTTCGCCAAAGTAGACGACAATGGTAATCAGGTCGTGAGATATGTCGTGGAATCATCTGAACATATCCAAATTGTCTCAAACACCGCTCCGGCTGATAAGGCTCAATTACGTCAAGAAAAAGAATGAAGCCGGAGTACAAAGAATTAGGATGCACCTGCCCCGGGAAACTATAGTACGGCAACCACGTAACTAAGCTGGGTTCCATCTCATCGAGTTTCCTACGAAGGAACTTCAGCCGGTTACCATCTTTTTTCGTACTACGTGGTTGCCACAGCTTCGAACGAGTTGCGCCTGTAGGAACCGCATGGTCAAACATCGTATGCGGTCGAAAACACTGAAAATGCTCATATATCCACGACTGCAACAACGTCAAACATTCGCATATTTGAGCACATCCTACGCGAGACGCTACCCCTAACTGCCTATACAGAAAGGCAAGCGTAGCAACTCCCCAAGCGTATCCACTAACACCTTCTAACTCTTTCAGCAAAGGAAAAACATGCTCGCCATAACTCTATTTCCCGTCTTATCGGAAAATATAGTCGACCCAAGCAACACCAACAACCAACCCTGAGCATTCAACACAGCCGCATCCTTCTTCTCTTATAGCTTTATCGCTACTCCCTCCGACAACCATCCACCGCCGGAATAAATAAGCTTACCTTTATAGATAAACGACCGACCCTTTATATCACCTTTCGACAACACAAACAACTCCTCCACTAAACAATCGATCTCCTCGATCTCCTCCCTACTAATACGACATCCAAGACCTTCAATCGGAATTCTCAAAATCTCCGCGACATCATGTAATGTAATGGTCATCTCATCAAACGGCATGTGGAATGTGTTCGTATCGGGTTCCCACCTTTCAACAAAAGCAGTCAACAGCGCCATATCCAAGTGCGTGTGCATAGATTCAACCAAATGCGACAACTTCGTAAATAATGGAATATGAAGTTGTAGCTATTTTCATCAAGAAAAAAGAGGCGATGTGAGAGGCGATTTCCGATGACAATCTCTGCTAAAAATTCTTCGTTCCCTTCTTCAAAAAATCAAAAAAAATCAAAAAATAAACACAATTCTGATGTAGTCATGAATAAATTTTCCCTTTTACAGCAGGTAGGAGATGATGTCGTGCTTGAGCAAGTAAACGTGGGGCCTCGAAGTACTGATACGGGGAAGCAAAAGGCTGTCCATGAGCTGATTGGAGTCCCGCCGTTGGATCTGGATAACCTAGTTGGGGGATTGAGTGTGGCGGATATTCCGACTACCTCTTTGCCTCCGATTGATGAAGCCACTGAGGATATGGTGCAATTCACGGTAGACGAAATCAATGAGGAGCTGGATTATTGGAAATTGGCGGTGTGTTGCTATGTGTTGGGAGCAAATCCACCTTGGGGAGTACTCGAGGGCTTTATTCGACGCATTTGGGCTGCTCATCAGGTGGATTCTCTTTCATTCTTACCTAATGGTGTGTTTTTGGTTCGTCTTAAGACTGTGGAAGGAAGGGAAGCGGTGTTAAAATCTGGGCAATATCTTTTTGATAATAAACCACTCATTGTTAAAGCTTGGGAACCTGATCTTGAGTTGACTAAGCAAGCGGTCAAGACGGTTCCTATTTGGGTACGGTTTTGTGATCTGAATTTGAAATTCTGGGGTCGAGGATTGGTGAAAATTGCAGGAATTCTGGGTAAATTCATCAAGTGTGATAAGGCTACTGAGGAGAAATCCAGGGTTGGCTATGCTAGGGTGATGATTGACGTTGAATTTGGGGGTAATTTACCTGATGTTGTGAAGTTTTTGGATGAAAAGGGGTCAATCATTGCAGTTAGGGTGGAGTATGAGTGGCTTCCGGTGGTTTGTTTGAAGTGTCATGGGATGGGTCATCGTACTGAGCAGTGTAAAAGGGGAAGTAAACCTGTGACCAAGGATGTTCCAGCCAAGGTGTGGAGGCCAAAGGTCCCTCAGCCGGCTCCAGTAATAGAGGTTCCCGAGGTGGTGGGGGAGCAACTAGTGACCCCATTACCTACTTCCATTACTGTCACGTCACCAAAACTTGTGTCTCCCGCTCGACCAGTTATTCGTATGAGTCGTCAGGATCCAGGGGAAGGTGGTTATACAATACATAAGTTTGGGCAGCAGACGTTCCTTGAGGTGCTTAACAATTCCAATACTCCTAGGGAGGGCATTGGAACAAGTAGAGGGCTCCCTCACCTTCGGGTGGGGAATGTCTAGTCTGGGATTTTGGAACGTTAGGGGATTGAACAAGCCTTCCAAGCAACGACAAGTTAAATGGTTTATGTACCAGAATAAAGTTGGCTTGTTTGGTCTCCTGGAGACCAAGGTGAAAACCTTGAGTCTCCAAACTCTGAGTAATGTGATGATAGAGGGTTGGAGCATTTCAACTAATAATAGTTGGCATAAAGGTGGTCGAGTTTGGATTTTGTGGAATCCATCTTTGTTCTCTGTTGACTTTCTAGAGTATTCAGCTCAATGTGTGCATATGAGGGTCGTGGATGTACATAGTGGTGTTGGTTTTTATCTTTCCATGGTGTATGCGGTTAATGATTTGATGGGTAGACGAGACTTGTGGGCTCTGTTAAGGAGAGTAGCTAGTAGCTGCAGGGGGCCTTGGGCAGTATGTGGGGATTTCAATTGTGTTCTGTCTCATTCTGAAAGACTTGGAGGATGTAGTAGTAATGCTGAGATGGCTGAGTTCAGAGCATGTGTGGATGATTGTCAGTTGGGTGATATTTCTGCCATGGGTGCGTATTTTACTTGGAATAATAAACGAGATGGTGATGATAGAATCTACAGTAGACTTGACAGATTCATGGTGAATAGTGACTGGAATTTGGCTATGCCGTTGTACTTTGCAAACTTCTTGCCTGAAGGTCTTTTCGATCATTGCCCTTGTGTTGTGAGGAGTAGTAACAGGAGTTTGGGAGGGCGTAAACCGTTCAAATACTTCAACATGTGGAGCTCATCAGCTTTATTTTTGCCTAATTTGAGGAATTGGTGGGAGATTGACATTAGTGGTACTAAGATGTATTGTCTGACCAAGAAACTTAAGTTACTGAAAAGTCATCTACGAGGTTTTAATAGGGATCAGTTTGGGAATATTGAGAATACAGCCTGTATTGCGAAGTCTAGGCTGGAATCTATTCAAGCCAAGCTAGTACAAGATCCCCGAAATGCAGAGATTCGAGCTCAGGAACGTGATGCAGCAGCAGATTATTTGGAGCTTCGTGAAGCAGCATTAAAATTTTTGGCTCAAAAGGCTAAAGTTGATTGGATCAAAGGGGGAGATATTAACTCCAAGTATTTCCACAGTGTGATCAAATGTAGGGAAGCTAGAAACCAGGTGTTTACAGTAAAAGATATGCATGGTGTCATTCAGGAGGATCCCCAGAACATTCAACAGGCTTTCTTGGAGTATTATATACAACTGTTAGGGACTGATGTGAGCACTACTGCAGTGAACAAGCAACTGATTGAGCAAGGCGCTGTCTGTAATGAGGAACATCAGCGTATCTTACTCCGTCCAGTAACAAAAGAGGAAATTAAGGAAGCCATTTTTTCTATCCCTAATCATAAAGCTCCAGGCCCCGATGGGTATTCTAGCGCGTTTTACAAGGATTCCTGGAGTATCATAGGGGATGAAGTCTGCGATGCAGTTCAGGATGTGTTTGTGTCTGGTAAACTTTTGAAGCAGCTGAATGCAACTATAATTACCTTAATCCCTAAGGTGAAGATGCCGCAGTCTGTCACACAATATAGACCTATTGCTTGCTGTAACGTGCTTTACAAGTGTGTTTCAAAGCTTCTTTGCAATAGACTCGCATTGGTGCTGCCTGAGTTGGTTTGTAGGAGCCAAGGGGGGTTTATTAAGGAACGAAGTATCATGGAAAATATTCTCATCTGTCAAGATTTGGTTAGGCTCTATAATAGACAAGCTTGTTCGCCAAGGTGTATGTTTAAAATTGATCTCATGAAGGCATATGATTCAGTGAGCTGGGGATTTGTGGGGGATCTCCTTGAAGCACTGCACTTCCCAGCTCCAGTGATTTCCTTGATTATGGAGTGTGTGACATCTCCAACCTTTTCATTATCCATTAATGGAGAGGTGTTTGGGTTCTTTAAGGGTAAGAGAGGGTTAAGACAAGGGGACCCAATCTCCCCCTTGCTTTTTACCCTATGTATGGAATACTTGAGTAGAATTCTCAAATTTGCAACTGAAAATCTGAAATTTACCTACCATCCTTTGTGCAAGCCTATGAAACTGAGTCACTTAATGTTTGCTGATGACCTTTTGCTTTTTAGCAAAGGTGATGCTGCCTCTATTTTGGTCCTTCTCAGATCCTTTTCAACTTTCTCTTTGGCTTCAGGACTTAAAAATAGTCCTCAGAAGTCCTGTGTGTATTTTAATGGAGTTGCGGAGACTTTGAAGGCTGAGATATTGTCTATTTCTGGCTATGTGGAAGGGAAACTTCCATTTAGGTACCTTGGGGTGCCTATCACTGCAGGGAGACTGAAGAGCAAAGATTGTGCGGTTTTGATTGATAGAATGGTGGAGAAAATCAGACAAGTGGGAGCTAGGAAGCTATCTTATTCCGGGCGGTTGGTGTTGGTGCAGGCTGTACTGCAGACTCTACATAATTATTGGGCATCAATGTTTCTTCTTCCTAAAGGTGTGATGAAAAGAGTTGAAGCCATTTGCAGGAACTTCCTGTGGGGGGGGACTGCTGAGCATGTCAGAAACCCGTCTGTGGCTTGGGCCACGGCATGCACTCCCAAGAGTGAAGGAGGACTGAACTTGAAGGATGGTTGTAGATGGAACATGGCTCTGGTAGGGAAGCTTGTTTGGTGGATGGCAGTAAAAGCGGACAGACTGTGGGTTCAGTGGATGAATCATGTGTATATGAAAGGGCTGGATTGGTTTGCTTTTACCCCTCAAAGCGACTCCAGTTGGTACGTGAAGAAAATCTGCAAGGTTAAAGATAGGTTATCTCCTGCCTTTCAGAATGGGTGCTGGTCTGTAAACAACGGTAATTTCACTGTGAAATCTTGCTACAAATGGCTTGGGAGTCCACAGATGACAGTAGCCTGGTCTAGGGCTGTTTGGCATCCTTTGGTGATCCCCAAGCATAGTTTCATTGCTTGGATGGTGGCTCATAGAGGACTCAAGACTAAAGACAGGTTGTGTGCCATGGGAATCTGTGAAGACGATGCGTGTTGTATTTGCGGTATGTTCTCTGAGACTCATACTCATCTTTTGTCAGAATGCTGTTTCACATTGAAGGTCTTGGATTTGGTTAATGAATGGTTGCGAGTGCGAATAGCGGGGTCAGAATTGCTTGATGGTATACGTCCAAGAAGATGGACTAAAACCAAAAAGCTGGTGGTTAATGCGGCTAGAATGGCGCTGGTATATGCTACCTTGCGGCAGAGAAACGAGGCGTGGCGGTGACCGCGTCATGCTTCCCGCCGTCTTGAAGAGTATCTGAGGTGGATTAGGGGGCGTGTTTTATATGCTACTCATGGTTGTAAATTGTTAGATTTGGATTGGCTAAAGCTTATAGGAGTTTGATTGATGAGGTTGAGTGATTAATTTGTTTGTGAGAGTAATCAAACGATGTATTGTGATTTGGTTTTATCAATATAATCTTACATTTTACCAAAAAAAAAATGCGACAACTTCGAATCATTAACTAACGTCATCGCCTCGGTCGGTAATTCCAAATGCCTCAACATAACCATCGTACCCTCACGGGTTTTAGGGGTTAAGACCCCCCGCGCATCAGGATTACCCCATAACGCTTTAGACGTGAGCACCAAAACTAGGAATCAAATCGCCTACTTCTGGGCCGCCTGCCTCAGGAACCTTCACCCTCCACTTATCAGTCTTTTTCCTACCGACGACGTACTCGAAGAAGACGAAACACCTCTAAAAGACTTCCCGCCGTGTCCACGCTTCGAAGGAATCCGAATAACTCCCTCGTCAATCTCTTCTTCATCAACATTCTTTTCACCTTCGCCCGCCAAATCATCCATTTCGGCGTCTACGTCAACATCATTTACCGCCTCATCCTCAATATCTTCGCCAAAATTATGGTCGTACTCTGCTTGACTCAACTCAACATATCCGGGATTTGAGGACCTGTGGATACCCATATCCGTACCCTCCCAAATAAAACCCTGTGATGTAACACGGACTTTTATTACGCATGCTTTAACGTTGACTTAAACGGTTCTAATAATGTCGAATTCATTTTGAGTCGTTTTAAATGTTAAAAATGATTTAGGTCGCTTCACATCGCTTTAAATAAACGTTCATTTTGTCCATTTGGAGTCTAGCTAGGTCCTCGTCCTGCTTCATTTGGCATGAGCTTGGCATTTGCACTACAATTAGCCCTTTTACATTAACAAGGTCTAATTCAGCATTCCTAAATTCCTAAATTTAGGCCCGGTGGCTAGATCTTCCCTTTAGCCTCCTCTTACACAAAATATAGTCTCACGGGTTACCTTATTTCACAAAATCTAAGCAAATACACCTTTTTCATTTTTCCGGGTCTCGGGCCCAAAACCGAGCCCAAGCCCAGCCTTTTGTAGGGATCTCATCCCATTCACTAATCAAATATTAGTGTAAATTAAATTACTCTAATTTGATTTAGCAAGATCTATGTAGTTAACAAATGTACTTTGTTACAAGATTAAAAATTTATACCTTTCTTAAAAGGAAATTAGGGCACAAAACTAGAACTCCTTTCTAGTTTTGTTTCTTGAGCTAGTGTTTTAGGATGATCCTCCAAAACCCATGTTTCCAAAGTAGGAAACCTCCTTTGAGATACACCCAAGAACACACTCCAAAAATACTAAATATTTTGATCTAGAAATACTTAGTATTAACTTAATAATATGTGAAAATAGTATTACTAACACTTAGTAATACAAGACTAATAGTAGTATTATTTTAGAGAGAATATGTGAGAGATGTAGAGAAAAAGTGAAGAGTGACTTTATCTTTCTTTGGCCTTGTATTTTATAGAAAAATCAAGTAAGGGAAGTGTGTCACACACACCTCCAAAATGCCGGCCAAAAAGAGAGAGAGGAAGAGTGTTGAGCTTTGTATTTCTTGTTTAGAACAAATCCATGCAATGTAATCATATTGCCTTACATGCATAAACAAGTAACTAGCAAACAAAACAAATAAGACAAAACAAGAAGAAGCTTCTTCTCCTTTCTTGTCTATTTGGACGGTCCATGTGAGTAACATGGGTCCATTTTGTTTATCAATATTTGTCTCACAAATACTTGTAATTTATCACTTAATTATCTAACATAATAAAGTGTAAATTAATTAAACTCTTCCTTAATATACTTGTACACTTACACATATATTAAAATTGTACTTTACTAATCTCATTAGTAAAATATACATAATTAGTGAATTAACGCTTAATCACTAATTCCCATCTCCACTAATAATTTTATCGATATAAAACTCAATCGTCCGAGTTCACAACTCGATTTCTCTCTAAATTAATTCACCGACTAACCGTTAGTCAAATTATCAAGTTACTAATATAATCGTATCTCATACAATTAATTAGCTTAAATATTTGGAGTACGTTCCTTTAGGTGTGACTTAAAGGGATCAATTGATTACCGCCGTTCTCACGACAATAACGTCAAACTCTAGTCAGCCAACCGTTATTGATTTACGTTAATCAATTGACAATAATACAGGATTATCCCCATGTATTCCTTAATTGAGATTTATTAAGTAATCGCACTATTGTGGAGGACACATACTCCTACAATCTCCCACTTGTCCGAGACAAGTTGTGCATTACCAATTCTCATGTCCGTTTCACATCTCCCATTCGATGCAAGGTGTCTTACAGGTCGTACTTGCATCCTGAGATATATATCGTGAGTGGTTTCCTCGATAAGGAGAGTAGCTGTCTGACCGGGGAACCTACCGTAGATTCTTACCGAGCGTGGCCACGCATTTTCAGCGACTACTCCTCGAGTGGCCCAAAGATGTTTTACCCCGACAAGGGTGGACATTTCCCTTCCACTCGATTGTACTGTATGATGCAGATCACCATGACCCCAAAGATGCCCTTATAACTGTAGATACCCAAATCCGCACCTCCCGCCAAAAACCCAGTGATGTAACAATGGACTTTTATTGCATGCTTTTATGTTGACTTAAATGGTTCTAACTGTGACGAATTCAAGTTAAATGTTTTTAAATGCAAATGAGGTTTCTTTATGGGTCATCACCTTTAGTGTCCTTAGGTCTAGAGTCTAGCTTGTCTCGAGTTCAGGTCCTAACCGGCATGCGCACATCCCTTTTTCAAACACATATAACACATCGATCCACCTAAATACCTAAATTTAGGCCTAGCTGCTAAAACTACCCTTTAGCATTAGCAAATACCCAGGATAGTCTCACGGAATGTCCTGTTTCACAAAATACTACAAAATACACCCTTTTTACATTTTCAGGGCTCGGGCCCAGAACCGAGCCCAAACCCATACCTGGCCCGCATTCCAAGGATCAGGATTGACCAAGTCAAACCCTAAAACAAACCCTAGCAACCCCTAACTTAGAGCTCACGCAAGGTTATTTCGTATATCCTAAAAGATAATTTAGAAATATACGGAATATATAGGATAGAACCCTCCCTACCAATCGCAAGGATCATTGCGATTGGTAGGGGCTATCGCAAGACCCCTTGCGATTGCCCCAGGCAGCCGCAAGAGGCCTTGCGGCTCCTACGTCCGGTTTTATCCCCTAGATTTCCTAAAATCTACCGAACTCTACACTATAAATACAACCCTTCGGTCATTCATTCAACACACAATTTCAGAATACAATTCTCACCTCAAAACACTCTCAAAGCCTCACGCATAAACACCCTTAGAATTCCTCATTTTCCTAGTGTTGAATTCTTCCCTTTGAAGCGAAGCGCTGCCGGTTTCCTAAACTTGAAGACAGGTAGTTTTTCTTTACTTCTTAGACTAGCAAGGGCCTACATTAGGCTCACCCCGACTTTGGTACGCAAGTCTGCTTTTCATAAGGCGGCCATGCACCTCGAATACACACCCTATTCGTAACACCTTTCCAAAGTCGCATAAACAACTGACCTCCTTAAAATAAATCAATGGCTAATTGAACTTTATTTTACTGCATGCATTTAGCAAATCCTCTTATTGCATCTAAATCACTTAAAATGAATTCGTCATTAAACTGAACTGTTTTCGTTAATAAGTTAAGCATGCTTAGCTGAGGGTTTTAAACAATCTCTTTTTGCATTCTTTTTACATTTATATCGCACTTGTACGTAGCGTATTACTTAAGGCTCATGTATCATTCTTTGCATTGTTCTCAAGTCTAGTAGAGGCTATCTTTTGATAGGCTTTTCCAAAAGATCTTTCATAAGAACATTATTTTGATTTATGCTTTAGAAAAGTACCCTCACCCGAATCCGAATCTGGTTTCACAATAACCTTAGACGGATAGGTGTCGACGTGCCTTGAACTCTAAGATGTGTCTTTGAGCATGAGGACACGGAGGCGGGTTCTAAATTTCCCTCATAATTTAGTGGCGGCTCCAAAACAGTTTTAAAAGGTTTTTTGTACTTAATCTTTTTAACTTTACGGCCTTAGCAAGACGTCGAGTGGTTCCATGGTCTGATCCCGGTACCTACTGATTGGCGACTCATTGGGACAGGTTTTATTTTTAAAACTAAAACTAGCTTTTTCCTTTTAAAAATAAAAATGAGACTTGAACGACTTGAGAACAATCAACATACATGAGCTAAGCATATCCATTTAGAGTCGAATCTAGTCGGATTCACACACAAATACCTTGAGAGGTGGTTCCAAACGCAGGCTTGTCCACTCGATAAAGCACGCTCGACTAACCTTCCTCTCACCCCTCCACTACTTGTCAGAGCAAATCGATTTGACCGCCCCAGGGCTTCCTTTGTATCCTACATGTTATACTATGTAGGCGAAGGGCTAAAAGCACCCGCCAAAGCGCACTAAATCAAATACTGGAGGCGTACAAGACTTGACCAAACGACCAAGAGTCATACGTACGATTGCGAGGCTATACAATATAGTCTTTTTCAAAACTCATTTGCATTGCATATCTTCGAAAACTCATTCAAAATTTTCAAGGTATAAATGAACCTAACATCTAACATTTTACAACTAACATCTAACATTTTAAAACTAACGTCTAACATTTTACAACTAATTAACATCTTGCAACTAACTTTTTACACCTAACGTCTAACTTTTTACAAACAAAACTCTCGCGAAATTTTTGAAATAAACATTTTTCAAATCTCCCTTTTTACAAAACTAGCAAAACCCGAGTCGAGGCTTTCCAACCCCAACTCGTGGATTTCAGCTTCACAGCTTAAATCCTTTTTAACATCCTCGACTTGGCTAAACCCAAGTTGATTCCCTTTTTTTACGCACCCAACTTTAGCCCACGACAAAATACTGTCACTCGGGCTAAGTGGATGCAAAACGAAGCCTTTAACATCGAGATAAGCTGTGCGTACGCAGTCTTGTCTCAGAAACACTCCTAGCTTAATTTCGAAAACTTCCTTCTTTTTCAAAGCTTAAAAGAGTCTTTTAAAACGAAATGAGCTAAAAATAAACATGTAAACGAATCTGTCAAGTTGGGTCTGTCATATAGCTAATGCACTCCATCCAAATGTAGGTTTCAACTAGATACCCGCTGCACCAAAAACCGAGTTGTCATACCCCACAAGAAACGAACCTATACCCGAAGAATGGCCGGCAATGACGATGTTAACGCATTCCGTGAACAAGTCACCAAACTAACTGACGACCTCGAACACCTGCTGAATCACCACAAGACCGAGATAAAGCGTTTGGAACAACGTATCAAGGACAAGACCGACGAACATGTCTCGATCCACACTCTCGAGACCCTTAACCAACAGGACGATGAAGGCTTCACCGAGTATCTCTCTCGATGGGAAAAGCTAAGCGCACAAATTCCAAATCGTCCGCATGAGGACGAACTTGTGCCTAAGTTCGTAAACAACCTGCGACCCGTGTATCAATTATACATGCGGTACAGCAACATCCAAGACTTCAAACAACTCATCAGAGTCGGCACTCAAATCGAGGACGACTTCAGGACTAGTGCCATGGCCAGATACACCGGCAATACCTACCGAGATAACTCACCAAAATCTCCTCACGCGACCAAGAGTAAGGAAAACTGCACTATGGATAGCCTTGACGCATTCGCAACCAAAAGCTACAGGAGCTTCATGCCTTACACTAGGGCATTCCATAGGTTGGTTGAAAATAACTACCTACAACCAATCGGGCCTACCGACGAGCCACCCGAAGACAAGAAGCCAAAACTTTGGAACCCAAATGCTTACTGTGCATACCACAGAGGCAAAGGCCACGACACAGAAGACTGCTTCAAACTGAAGCACGCCATCCAAGATCTCATCAACCAAGGAAAGCTCGACAGACCGTCTCAAACATTCAAGCCGCCCAACGACGACAACCCTTTCGCCGACCGCAGAATATTCGTGGGATCACCTCCCATTATGAACTGCTTCAACAATATCAAACCAAGCGACAATCAAATCATTGGCGCTTCGTTCAACGATAAAGGGGACGAATGGCCTATGTCCAACCAAGCCACGATCCAAGGTGACGAAAAGATTAACTCTCTTACCATACAACCCAAACCATCCAACAAAGATTACCCTCCATACAACCACACGATCTTCACAGGATCACTTCCTCCCATAGACCACTCAGACTTTATCATGCCCGAAAATAACCCAACTCCTAATACAGACATTGAGAGTAAACTGACAAGCAAAGATGCACCCACAAAACGCAAGCCATCACAACCTAAGAGGAAGATGGCGGGAACAGAGGCGTTGGCAAACGCAAAGAAGAAGAAATCCTCTTAGGATCCAATCCTTTAGGTATCGGGTCACCTGTCGACCCACCTTCTAGTTTTAGCTTAGACTATTATTTTCGGAGACTAGCTCCAGCTTTTCTCCTAATTTGTCAAACAATTCTTTTTCTTTAATGAATAATACAGATAAGTTTGCTTATGTCTAGTCTCAAGCTAAAAACAAACAAATGAACAATGAACAACAAATAAAATTAAACGAAACCATTTCAAAGACAAAATCGAATCAAAGTATGCGTTAATCGAGTCTCGACACCAAGGGCATCAACGTGCACCCATGACACGTGCGTCACGAAGCAACCGACAAGGCGTCCACTCAAGTAACCATCGACGATCTGGTGGATCTCCTCAAGCATTTCGAGTCTTTTATATACGGGTCGAGTTTTTAAGCATCGAGTCCAACTCCGCCAGTCTAGGATAATCGAGTCTTCGACGTACGACATTTTAACGAATCAATAAGGGAATAAGTTTGCCCATAACCCAGTTTCCTTTTACCCATTTTACTCACAGAAAACATTTTGCACCGACATACATTGCATCCAAGGAGTAGCTATCCGAAGAAGATCCAGGCCGGGTACGAAGGTTCAAGTCAATGTCAAGTACAAGACAAAACAAAAGGTTTTCGACGACTAGACACTTAAGGTTCGGTAGTCTGCTTGTGATCTACTACTCCGCTACTTTTGGAGGAGGATCCATTGATTTGGGGCTCCACAGTGGTCATGAATTTGATCGCGACCAAAAGCATGAGTACTCCTGGATCGCCCTCCGCGTACTCGATCGCGTGCCTAATAAGCAAACGAACTTGTCAGAGGAGTCAGCGTGATAGACACATGATCACATGCAACCTTCCCACCGCAAGGTTTAGCAAAGTCGAAGCTCGAGCCCAGACCACAAAGGGCCCGACGAATTCTCAAGGTGAATACAATCAAAAGTGAAAACAACGGCAAAAAGAGCAAAGTCAAAAGGAAACAAATCTCAAAGTTTCCGAGAAGTCAAAAGAAGAAACAAGTCTCAAAGTTTCCATGAGATCAAAAAGGAAATAAATCTCAAAGAAAGGGACAAAACAACAAGAAGAAAGCCCGAAAGTCAAGTGGCTAAGTGAACAAGGGTCTACTCAAAATGGACCCAGTCTGATACCTCTCCAAGGGACCCGTGCCAAAAGGACATAAGGCACGATGGACATTGCTCTGAGCCAAATTTGACACCAAGGGATTACTCAATAAACGAGGAGCCCATTATCGACACTACGACAGAATTTACGACATCAATGAAAAAGCGACATACTTTGATGGTTCATCCAATTATCGAGGATGGAGAATAGGAATACTCCTCTTTTCCCAAACGGCGAACACGAACACCTCCCTCCATCAAATTGGACTTTGATGTGACAAACGAGCGGCCAAGATCAACTAAGGAGAACCTACCTTTAGGATGCAATGTATCAAGGTCAATCACATAAACACCCTTATGGACCGGCGGGTCATTAAACACGCACCTTTCCACATAGACACCTACTTACCAAAATAAACACGTTTCACAAAAAAAAAAAAAAAAAAAAATTCCCCTTGGGAACTACGCTAGGTTTGATTCCATACCCACGGATACGTAGGCCGCTCGCCCGAGCTCAACCAACCCTTTTACAAATTTATGTCTAAAGCTTCCAAAGTCAAGGACATCCTCACAAAAATCCACAAAAATCCACAAAAATCCAAGGCAAACCGTTTCTTCATCGAGGCGTTAAAACGACTACGTCAAGACAAAGTTGCCTTAGACCTAGGAGTAGGGCTCTGCTTTTTTGTAACCTTGTTCGTTTTGCAGGAACAACAACATGCCGCTGAAGCAACCATGCGCCACCAAGCCGGGGGCTTTACCAAGGCACGTGTCACAGTCACTTACATCCCTATCATTGTCGAGTCTCGAGTCACGCATACGATTCACCTTCGTCTTTGAAACACTTCAAACACTCGTTTCATCATTTCATAGAGCACCTTTCAAAAATTAACTCAGTACTCAAGTTAACGCACCTTAGCACCCGAGTCAATGCACTTTAGGAAGCACTTCCCGAGTTTGTACACATTAGGAAGCACTCTCTAAAAATTAGCTCAACGCCCGAGTCAATACCTTTCAAACAAAAACACGTCTTTTGAAGAAACAGCATTTTCAAAATCCTATTTCGCAAAAACAACATTTTTTTTTAGAATCCTCTTATTGCATCTAAATCACTTAAAATGAATTCGTCATTAAACTGAACTGTTTTCGTTAATAAGTTAAGCATGCTTAGCTGAGGGTTTTAAACAATCTCTTTTTGCATTCTTTTTACATTTATATCGCACTTGTACGTAGCGTATTACTTAAGGCTCATGTATCATTCTTTGCATTGTTCTCAAGTCTAGTAGAGGCTATCTTTTGATAGGCTTTTCCAAAAGATCTTTCATAAAAACATTATTTTGATTTATACTTTAGAAAAGTACCCTCACCCGAATCCGAATCTGGTTTCACAATAACCTTAGACGGATAGGTGTCGACGTGCCTTGAACTCTAAGACGTGTCTTTGAGCATGAGGACACGGAGGCGGGTTCTAAATTTCCCTCATAATTTAGTGGCGGCTCCAAAACAGTTTTAAAAGGTTTTTTGTACTTAATCTTTTTAACTTTACGGCCTTAGCAAGACGTCGAGTGGTTCCATGGTCTGATCCCGGTACCTACAATAACCCCCTTTCACGACATGACTTAGTACAAAAAATGAAAGTCACTCAGAAACTGCACCGACTCAGACAATCAGTTTCCAGTCAGAGAATCGACTCAAAGGAATACTATAGAAATTCCCACCACGACCAGGTTTCAATCTCATTGAAAAGGAATTCTATAAGCGTCACTGCCCGACAGAGTGTTTTCACAGTCTGTCTATGCAAACGATCAGTCATCTTATATGACCCTATGGTGTTGAACCCACCATCGATCGACTTGCAATCTAGTCTCTCCGAGATGTCATCTCATGTGAGAGACTAGGGACCAAATACTTAGTTTATACCGTTCACTTGAATACGTTCAAAGTTGTCACACAAATATTCGGATAAACAAAGTATGCATTCATAATGACTTAAGATAAAAACAATGAATGTTATTTTCATATATGTAATAAGATACATCATTATATTACATATTACGAAACTAAAGGAAATCTGGCATACGCCGCAACCCCATGGAGGCGGTGTGCGCGTCATGCTTAGCCCTCGAAAGAGGCTTGGTTAAAGGATCAGCGATATTATCGTCTATCCCAACCTTACAAAGATCTATTTCCTTCCTTTCCACATTATCTCTAATAACGTGGTATTTCCTCAAAACGTGTCTAGACTTGTTGCTAGACTTGGGCTTCTTCGCTTGGAAAACAGCCCCACTGTTATCACAATAAACAGTGACAGGATCTACGGCACTAGGGACTACTCTTAGTCCATCCAAGAATTGCCGAATCCACACAGCTTCTTTAGCAGCTTCCGATGCTGCCAAATATTCAGCTTCCGTTGTAGAATCCGCAGTGACACTCTGTTTGAAGCTCTTCCAACAAACAGCTCCTCCATTCAACATAAAGACATAGCCGGATTGGGATTTCATATCATCCCCATCGGTTTGGAAACTTGCATCCGTGTAACCCTTTACACGTAGCTCAAGTTCTCCTCAAAACACTAGAAACGAATCCTTAGTTCTTCTCAAGTACTTAAGGATGTTCTTTACAGTTATCCAGTGACTCTCACCGGGATTAGCTTGATACCGGCTCGTCATGCTCAAAGCTAAAGCTGTAGGGATCGGATCCCATTCACTAATCAAGTATTAGTGTAAATCAAATTACTCTAATTTGATTTAGCAAGATCTATGTAGTTAACAAAAGTATTTTGCTACAAGATTAGAAATTTATACCTTTCTTGTAAAGGATATGAGGGCACTAACTAGAACTCCTTTCTAGTTTAGTTTCTTGAGTAAAAGCTTAGGATGATCCTCCTTAATAACCCAAGTTTTCAATGTAGAAAACCTCCTTTAGTTAGCACCCAAGAACACTCCAAACAACACTAAGTATTTTGATCTAGAAATACCTTAGTATTGATTTGATAATATGTGAAATAATATTACTAACACTTAGTAATAAGACTATTATTTAGAGAGGATTTGTATTAGAGAGATAAGTAAACAAAATGCATGAATAAATATCTCTCACCAAGGCCTTGTGTTTTTAATGAGGAAAAACAAAAGCAAGTGTGTTGAACACACTTGCTAGGGGCCGGCCAAGGAGAGACAAGAGGGAAGAGAAGAGTTTGCTCCTTGTTTAGATAAATGTCTAGCATGTTAATCATGATGTTTTTTACATGCAAGAGTGGACAAAATGAATAGGACAAAAAGAAGAATCATCCTCTTGTGTGTCCTTTTGGACGGTCCACTTAGCCCACAATGGGTCCATTTTGTTCATCAAAATTTATCTCACAAATTGATATAATTTATCACTTAATTATCTAATATAATAAAGTGTAAATCAATTAAACTCTTCCTTAATATACATGTATTTTACACATATATTAAAAATGTACTTTTACTAATCTCATTAGTAAAATATACACATTTAGTGAATTAACACTTAATCACTAATTCTCGTCTCCTCTAATAATTTTATCGATATAAAATTAAATCATCCGAGTTCACAACTCGATTTCTCTCTAAATTAATTTCACCGACTAACCGTTAGTCAAATTATCAAGTCACTAATTTAATCGTATCTCATACAATTAATTAGCTCAAATATTTGGAGCATGTTCCTTTAGGTGTGACTTAAAGGGATCAATTGATTACCGCCGTTTTCACGACAACAACGTCAAACTCTAGTCAGCCAACCGTTATTGATTTACGTTAATCAATTGACAATAATTCAGGATTATCCCCATGTATTCCTTAATTGAGATTTATTAAGTAATCGCACTATTGTGGAGGACACATACTCCAACAATCTCCCACTTGTCCGAGACAAGTTGTGCATTACCAATTCTCATGTCCGTTTCACATCTCCCACTCGATGCAAGGTGTCTTACAGGTCGTACTTGCATCCTGAGATAAAAAATCATGAGTGGTTTTCTCGATAAGGAGAGTAGCTGTCTGACCGGGGAATCTACCGTAGATTCTTACCGAGCGTGGCCACGCATTTTCAAATGACTACTCCTCGAGTGGCCCAAAGATGTTTTACCCTGACGAGGGTGGACATTTCCTTCCACTCGATTATCTTTGTATAATGCAGATCACCATGACCCCAAAGATGCCCTTATAACCCCTTTCACGGCATGGCTTAGGACAAAAATGAAAGTCACTCTGAACCGCACCGACTGCATAATCGGCTCCGGTCAAAGAATCGACTCAAAGGAATACTATAGAATTCCCACCACGACCAGGTTTCAATCTCATTGAAAAGGAATTTATAAGCGTCCACCGTCCGACAGAGTGTCTCACAGTCTGTCTATGCAAACGATCAGTCATCACATATGACCCTATGGTGTTGAACCTCACCATCGATCGACTTGCAATCTAGTCTCTCGGAGACGTCACCTCACATGAGAGACTAGGGACCAAATACTTAGTTTATGCCGTTCACTTGAATACGTTCAAAATTGTCACACAAATATTCGGATAAACAAAGTATGCATTCATAATGACTTAAGATAAAAACAATGAATGTTATTTTCATATATGTAAAAAGATACATCGTTCAATTACATATTACGAAACTAAAGGAAATCTGGCATACGCCGCAACCCCATGGAGGCGGTGTGCGCGTCATGCTTAGCCCTCGAGAGGGGCTTGGTTAAAGGATCAGCGACATTGTCGTCGGTCCCAACCTTACAAATATCTATTTCCTTCATTTCCACATTATCTCTAATAACGTGGTATTTCCTCAAAACGTGTCTAGACTTGTTGCTAGACTTGGGCTCCTTCGCTTGGAAAATAGCCCCACTGTTATCACAATAAACAAAGGATGTGATCCACGGCACTAGGGACTACTCTTAGTCCATCCAAGAATTGCCAAATCCACACGCCTTCTTTAGCAGCCTTCCAGAGGCCGCCAAATATTCAAATTTCCGTCAGAGAATCCGCAAATGACACTCTGTTTGAAGCTCTTCCAACAAACGGCTCCTCCATTCAACATAAAGACATAGCGGATTGGGATTTCAGATGATCCCCATCGGTTTGGAAACTTGCATCCGTGTAACCCTTTACACGTAGCTCAAGTTCTCCTCCAAACACTAGAAACGAATCTTTTGTTCTTCTCATGTAATTAAGGGTGGTCTTTACAAATTATCCGGTGACTCTCACCGGATTAGCTTGATCTGGCTCGTCATGCTCAAGGCGAAAGCGACATCGGGACGAGTGCACATCATAGCATACATGATTGATCCTACGGCGGAAGCATAAGGGATCAATTTCATGCTCAATTTCGCAGGAGTCGTAGGACATTGAGATTTCTTCAATGTTATTCCTACACTCATCGGAAGAAAGCCTCTCTTGGAGTCTTTCATATTGAACCTATCAAGAATCTTATCAATATAAGTTTCTTGACTTAATGCTAGTATCTTCTTAGATCTATCTCTATAGATCCGGATACCCAAGATGCGTTGTGCCTCTCCCAAGTCCTTCATTTGGAAATGGTTTCCCAATTCCACCTTTACCGAGTTCAGACTTGGAATATCATTTCCAATCAGTAGTATGTCATCCACATACAAAACAAGGAAGGTTACTTTACTCCCACTAAACTTCATGTACAAACAAGGTTCCTCAAGACTACGAGCGAAACCATGTTGTTTGATAACATGATCGAATCTGTGATTCCAACTCCTCGATGCTTGCTTAAGACCATAAATGGATCTCTTAAGCTTGCATACTTTCTTAGGGTTGGATGTGTCTACAAAACCTTCAGGTTGTGTCATAAACACTTCCTCTTCTAGAATCCCATTCAAGAAGGCGGTTTTAACATCCATTTGCCATATTTCATAGTCATGAAATGCGGCAACCGCTAAGATTATCCTTATGGATCGAAGCATAGCAACCGGTGCAAAGGTTTCATCATAATGAATACCTTGGACTTGTGAAAAGCCCTTTGCCACCAATCTAGCTTTGTAAACATCAATATGTTTATCTATGCCGAGTTTGATTTTGAATATCCATTTACACTGAAGGGGTCGCACTCCTTCAGGTAAATCTACCAAGTCCCAAACTTGGTTCTCGTACATAGAATCCATTTCGATTTCATGGCCTCAAGCCATTTTTCTGAGTTGGGGCTACTAATAGCGCTTTGTAGGTTGAGGGTTCGTTGCTTTGAATAACAACAAATCACCCTCCTCCTCGATGTTATCGAGTTAACTGGTCAGGTTGTTGACTAACTCTTCCCGACCTCCTAGGGATTATAACCGTGTCGACGACGAGGAGCGGTTTCCTCGTTTTGTCTCGGTTTGTGGCTCTTGAACTTCATCAAGTTCAAATTTTCTCCCACTGCTTCCTAGAAATAAATTCATTTTCTAGGAAAAACAAAGATCACGAGCCACAAACACTTTGTTCTCGTGAGGGTTGTAGAAGTAATAACCACAGGTTTCCTTAGGATAACCTACAAATAGACATTTGTCGGACCTTGGAGCGAGTTTATCGCCGCTTTATTCTTGATTTAATGCCTCACATCCCCAAATTCTCATGAATGACAAATAGGGAACTGCTCCCATCCATATCTCATATGGAGTCTTATTGGCCGCTTTAGTCGGACTTGATTTAGTGAAAATACAGCAGATAATAGCGAAAGCCCCAAAATGATCCAGAAGCTCAGTTTGACTCATCATAGACCGAACCATGTCAAGCAAAGTTCGGTTTCTCCTTTCTGCAACACCATTTAATTGTGGTGTGCGGGAGGAGTCCATTGTGATATTATACCACAATTCTTAAGATGTGAATCAAACTCATTACTTAGATATTCGCCACCACGATCCGATCGTAGTGCTTTTATCCTTTTGTTTAATTGGTTCTCAACCTCATTTTGAAATTCTTTAAATTTCTCAAAAGCATCACTTTTATGCCTTATTAAGTAGACATAACCATATCTACTTAAATCATCGGTAAAAGTAATGAAGTAATGATATCCTCCTCTAGCGGTGATGTTTAATGGACCACACACATCGGTATGTATGAGTCCTAAAACCTCACTTGCTCGTGTCCCTTTACCGCTAAAGGGTTGACGAGTCATCTTGCCTAAAAGGCAAGCTTCGCATGTACCATATGATTCGCAATCAAATGGTTTGAGAACCTTGGTCTCAACAAGTCTCTTTATGCGTCTTTCGTTTATGTGACCTAAACGACAATGCCAAAGGTAGGATTTGTTTGATTCATTCGTTTTGAGCCTCTTGTTCTCAACATGATAGACATCATTAACATCATTTAAAACATAAATACCTCCAATTGAAATAGCTTCACCATAAACCATTTCATTAAAAGAAAAAGTACAACGGTTGTTCTTAATCTCAAAACAAAAGCCTTCCGCATCTAGTATGGAGACGGAGATAATGTTTTTAGTTAGAGTTGGTACAAAATAACAGTTATTTAAATGCAACTCTAAACCACTAGCAAGAGAGAGTACAAAAGTTCCCACGGAAACGGCCGCTACTCTAGCTCCATTGCCCATGCGGAGATCTACATCACCCTTGGCTAGGGCCCGCACGTTTCTCATCCCCTGCAAATGATTACAAAGGTGAGATCCACATCCGGTATCTAATACCCATGTAGAAATGCAAGCATGATTGATGTCAATCATATAGAGATTAGAAGGAAGAATACCTTTGGATGTCGCACATCCATCTTTCAAGTCCTTCTTATACTTGAGACAATTGCGCATCCAATGACCCACCTCATTGCAATATTTGCAAGTGTCTTTGAGGGGTCTTCCCTTGTTGATCTTGGGCTTAGGCTTATGTGGAACACCTTCCACAATAGCCTTTCCCTTACCCTTGCCAATGTTAGATGGCCCCTTCTTGGCCACCTTCCCCTTCTTCACTCCCAAGTTCATGTTCTTCATTTTCATGGAGAGAACATCTTTCTTCTCCACCTCATTCACTTCCATATCCCTCTCGGCTTGGACCAAGAGTGCATGAAGTTCATGGTAACTCTTATCCATGTTGTTCATGTTATAGTTTACTCTAAAGTGAGCAAACTTGTTAGGAAGAGAATGGAGGATGCGGTTGATCGCAAGAGCCTTGGGTATAGCACACTCTTGACGCTCAAGAGTGTCTATTTGCTCAATCATCTTGAGCACATGAGGACCAACTTTTTGGTTCCTCTCAAGCTTTGCGTCGAAAAACCGAACCGCGGCTTCATAAAGCCTTATTTGCGGTGCTTTGGAGAACATGGTTGTCACTCGAGTGAATATCGCATATGCACTCTTTTGAGTAACCATTCGGAGTTTGAGAGCGGGTGACATGGACCAAATTAAGACGTTTTTCACGTCATTGTCCACTTTCACATACTCATCATAGGCGGCACGTGCGCCGGATCGAAGTGGGTTGGCGGGTGGTTGATCGGTAAGGTGCTTGAGCACATTGTCGGATGTAGCGGCGCCCTTCATTGTCGAATCCCATTCGACGAAGTTGCTACCGTCATCCTTGAGGATACACTTATCCATCACGGTTCGCAACCATGAATCTTTGCCCAAAATAGGCGGGAGTTGATGATGATGATGCCATTGCGATAAACGATTCTACAATAAATATGAGGAAATATATAAGCATTCATTGTTCATTTATAACATTTGCTAAAACGGTTTTAAAACAAATGTCCATTTATATAATGATCTCCCACGAAATTATATAAATGATTCCAAGACTCGTTTTTCATATAAAATTAGACATCTCATGTTTCCTTTTATATAAAAACGATAAGTCAACACTTGACTAATTCTACACTAGAATGCTTGGTTGATGATTTTCTTTAAAATGCATCGATTAGCCCCAAATAACTCTTATTCGGTTGAGTCCAAACCAAATTAGCATGGGACTTCCTCCCACTACTTACCCATGGTAACAAGGTTCCACGTCGTGGAGGTCCTCACGAACATGGGGTTCATAGTTGCTAAATTTGGAAAGGCTTAATCTCAATTCATTTTGATAAAATATGTGGGTGATCTTGTCAATTTTAATCATAAAATTCTTTATAAGTGAACTAATTTAGGAATCGTGACTTAAATCGACAATCATAGTGGGATATCGTGGCATGCATGGCGATTTTGGCATGTGTGCGGAAAAATAAGCAAACAAACAAGTATCAAGCAAACATAAACCTAGTATGGCCACCTAAAGTAATTAAAATACAAGGAGTTACAAATTGGAAACCAACTCCTTTGGTCCCTCTTCATAATGGATCTCATCCAAGGCTCCTCCTTGCAAGCTTTAGAACTCTTCTAAGGCTCCAAGTCGATCTCCATCACCGGTCTTCGATTTACAAATAGTTACAAGTATGATTTACAAATGAATACATAGCAATCCTATTATACATTTATAAATGAAATAAACTATTAAAAAATTACAAACCGGCGATACGAGATCGCATTTAATTACAAACCACACGATATTCCCTTTCATTACGGGTAATATCGGTAAAAATATAACAAACTATGGCCATACTAGAAAAAATAAACATTCATTCAACAATAAACATTGATCCAAAAAAGCAAGATGTAAAGCTTATAAATAAAAACATGCCAAAATCGCCTTAAACAATAATCGCATTTAATCGTTTCAAACCGATCTCATTTTTTAACCGATTAATCTTATATTAATCAATAATGCTTAAAACACCTTTTAAGCTTGAACTAAACTTCTAAACTGATTTTAGAACACCCAACATTAGTTTATACTAACTTATGGTGATTTTAGTTCATAAACATGGTCATTTGCTAATTAGAAGTACTTTAATCATAACCCTTTTATGAATAAAGCTTTATAAAATCAAAATAAAATAAAATAAAATTATTTTTATTTTGGAAAAATTTTGTATATTCTGGAACACTTCCAAAATATCAGAAAAGAAAAGTTTGGCCAGAAAATATTTACGAATTATTTTATATAAAATAACATACGATTTCATCGATTTTAACTCATAAAATCAAGAAAACGTCTAAAACAGTGAGGTAAATTCCCAAATTTATACGAGAGCATCCTCATAATGTGTAAAAATATTGGTATAAATTTCATGTCCAGAAAACAACATTTACTATATTTTTGGACATAAAATGCAAACCATACCGATTTTAAACAAAAATATGAATAAATATTCAAAACTCAAAATCTGACTTTGAAAATTTACATGCAGAATGTATAAATATGAAATATCACTGTGTAAAAATTTCGTGACCAGATTCGAACTATAACTATTTATAGTAATTATTTTAGCCAAAAACACACTTTTTGACTCGGTTTTGTATAAAAATCATTTAAATTAGCAAACAAATTCCAAAAATTACGAAATTTGACCAGAAATTTCATGAGACCAGAAAATTTGCATGCAATAAAAATCTCGTGTTAAAACCATTTTTAACACTATTTTCGGATTTTATGTTATTTATTCTCAATAAATACATAAAACTCCAAAAACAACAAAATAAATTTGTAACTACAAGCCTTGGCTTTGATACCACTTGTAGGGATCGGATCCCATTCACTAATCAAGTATTAGTGTAAATCAAATTACTCTAATTTGATTTAGCAAGATCTATGTAGTTAACAAAAGTATTTTGCTACAAGATTAGAAATTTATACCTTTCTTGTAAAGGATATGAGGGCACTAACTAGAACTCCTTTCTAGTTTAGTTTCTTGAGTAAAAGCTTAGGATGATCCTCCTTAATAACCCAAGTTTTCAATGTAGAAAACCTCCTTTAGTTAGCACCCAAGAACACTCCAAACAACACTAAGTATTTTGATCTAGAAATACCTTAGTATTGATTTGATAATATGTGAAATAATATTACTAACACTTAGTAATAAGACTATTATTTAGAGAGGATTTGTATTAGAGAGATAAGTAAACAAAATGCATGAATAAATATCTCTCACCAAGGCCTTGTGTTTTTAATGAGGAAAAACAAAAGCAAGTGTGTTGAACACACTTGCTAGGGGCCGGCCAAGGAGAGACAAGAGGGAAGAGAAGAGTTTGCTCCTTGTTTAGATAAATGTCTAGCATGTTAATCATGATGTTTTTTACATGCAAGAGTGGACAAAATGAATAGGACAAAAAGAAGAATCATCCTCTTGTGTGTCCTTTTGGACGGTCCACTTAGCCCACAATGGGTCCATTTTGTTCATCAAAATTTATCTCACAAATTGATATAATTTATCACTTAATTATCTAATATAATAAAGTGTAAATCAATTAAACTCTTCCTTAATATACATGTATTTTACACATATATTAAAAATGTACTTTTACTAATCTCATTAGTAAAATATACACATTTAGTGAATTAACACTTAATCACTAATTCTCGTCTCCTCTAATAATTTTATCGATATAAAATTAAATCATCCGAGTTCACAACTCGATTTCTCTCTAAATTAATTTCACCGACTAACCGTTAGTCAAATTATCAAGTCACTAATTTAATCGTATCTCATACAATTAATTAGCTCAAATATTTGGAGCATGTTCCTTTAGGTGTGACTTAAAGGGATCAATTGATTACCGCCGTTTTCACGACAACAACGTCAAACTCTAGTCAGCCAACCGTTATTGATTTACGTTAATCAATTGACAATAATTCAGGATTATCCCCATGTATTCCTTAATTGAGATTTATTAAGTAATCGCACTATTGTGGAGGACACATACTCCAACAAAAGCGACATCGGGACGAGTGCACATCGTAGCATACATGATTGATCCTACAGCGGAAGTATAAGGGATCAATTTCATGCGTTCAATTTCCGCAGGAGTCGTAGGACATTGAGATTTCTTCAATGTTATTCCTACACTCATCGGAAGAAAGCCTCTTTTGGAGTCTTTCATGTTGAACCTATCAAGAATCTTATCGATATAAGTTTCTTGACTTAATGCTAGTATCCTTTTGGATCTATCTCTATAGATCCGGATACCCAAGATGCGTTATGCCTCTCCCAAGTCCTTCATTTGGAAATGGTTTCCCAATTGATCCTTTACCGAGTTTAGACTTGGAATATCATTCCCAATTAGTAGTATGTCATCCACATACAAAATAAGGAAGGTTACTTTACACCCACTAAACTTCATGTACAAACAAGGTTCCTCGGTACTACGAGTGAATCCGTTTTGTTTGATAACATGATCGAATCTGTGATTCCAACTCCTTGATACTTGCTTAAGACCATAAATGGATCTCTTAAGCTTGCATACTTTCTTAGGGTTAGATGTATCTATAAAACCTTCAGGTTGTGTCATATACACTTCCTCTTCTAGAATCCCATTCAAAAAGGCGGTTTTTACATCCATTTGCCATATCTCATAGTCATGAAATGCGGCAACCGCTAAGATTATCCTTATGGATCGAAGCATAGCAACCGGTGCAAAGGTTTCATCATAATGAATACCTTGGACTTGTGAAAAGCCCTTTGCCACCAATCTAGCTTTGTAAACATCAATATGTTTATCTATGCCGAGTTTGATTTTGAATATCCATTTACACTGAAGGGGTCTCACTCCTTCAGGTAAATCTACCAAGTCCCAAACTTGGTTCTCGTACATAGAATCCATTTCGGATTTCATGGTCTCTAGCCATTGGTTGGAGTTGGGGCTACTAATAGCCGCCTTGTAGGTTGAGGGTTCGTTGCTTTCGAATAACAACAAATCACCCTCCTCCTCGATGTTACCGAGGTAACGGTCAGGTTGATGACTAATTCTTCCTGACCTCCTAGGGATTATCACCGTGTCAGAAGACGAGGGAACCGTTTCCTCATTTTCTGTCTCGGTTTGTGGCTCTTGAACTTCATCAAGTTCAAATTTTCTCCCACTCTGCTTTTTAGAAATAAACTCATTTTCTAGAAAAACAGCATCACGAGCCACAAACACTTTGTTCTCGTGAGGGTTGTAGAAGTAATAACCACAGGTTTCCTTAGGATAACCTACAAATAGACATTTGTCAGACCTTGGAGAGAGTTTATCGTCAGTTTTATTCTTGACGAATGCCTCACATCCCCAAATTCTCATGAATGACAAATAGGGAACCGTTCCCGTCCATATCTCATATGGAGTCTTATTGGCCGCTTTAGTCGGACTTCGATTTAGTGAGAAAACAGCAGATAACAGTGCAAAGCCCCAAAATGAACCAGGAAGCTCAGTTTGACTCATCATAGACCGAACCATGTCAAGCAAGGTTCGGTTTCTCCTTTCTGCAACACCATTCAACTGTGGTGTGCCCGGAGGAGTCCATTGTGATATTATACCACAATTCTTAAGATGTGAATCAAACTCATTACTTAGATATTCGCCACCACGATCCGATCGTAGTGCTTTTATCCTTTTGTTTAATTGGTTCTCAACCTCATTTTGAAATTCTTTAAATTTCTCAAAAGCATCACTTTTATGCATTATTAAGTAGACATAACCATATCTACTTAAGTCATCGGTAAAAGTAATGAAGTAATGATATCCTCCTCTAGCGGTGATGTTTAATGGACCACACACATCGGTATGTATGAGTCCTAAAACCTCACTTGCTCGTGTCCCTTTGCCGCTAAAGGGTTGACGAGTCATCTTGCCTAAAAGGCAAGACTCGCATGTACCATATGATTCGTAATCAAATGGTTTGAGAACCTTGGTCTCAACAAGTCTCTTTATGCGTCTTTCGTTTATGTGACCTAAACGACAATGCCAAAGGTAGGATTTGTTTGATTCCTTCGTTTTGAGCCTCTTGTTCTCGACATGATAAACTTCATTGACATCATTTAAAACATAAATACCTCCAATTGAAATAGCTTCACCATAAACTATTTCATTAAATGAAAAAGTACAACGGTTGTTCTTAATCACAAAACAAAAGCCTTCCGCATCTAACACGGAGACGGAGATAATGTTTTTCGTTAGAGTTGGTACAAAATAACAGTTATTTAAATGCAACTCTAAACCACTAGCAAGAGCGAGTACAAAAGTTCCCACGGAAACGGCCGCTACTCTAGCTCCATTGCCCATGCGGAGATCTACATCACCCTTGGTTAGAGCTCGCACGTTTCTCATCCCCTGCAAATGATTACAAAGGTGAGATCCACATCCGGTATCCAATACCCATGTAGAAATGCAAGCATGATTGATGTCAATCATATAGAGATTAGAAGGAAGAATACCTTTGGATGTCGCACATCCATCTTTCAAGTCCTTCTTATATTTGGGACAATTGCGCTTCTAATGACCCACTTCATTGCAATACTTGCAAGTGTCATTGAGAGGTTTTCCCTTGTTGACCTTGGGCTTAGACTTGTGTGGAACACCTTCCACAATAGCCTTGCCCTTACCCTTGCCTTTGACGGATGACGTTTTCTTAGCCACCTTCCCCTTCTTAACTCCAAGAGACATGTTCTTCATTTTCATGGAGAGAACATCTTTCCTCTCCACCTCATTCACTTCCATATCCCTCTCGGCTTGGACCAAGAGAGCATGAAGTTCATGGTAACTCTTATCCATGTTGTTCATGTTATAGTTTACTCTAAAATGAGCAAACTTGTTAGGAAGAGAATGAAGAATTCGGTTAATCGCAAGAGCTTTCGGTATAGCACACTCTTGACGCTCAAGAGTGTCTATTTGCTCAATCATTTTGAGCACATGAGGACCAACTTTTTGGTTCCTCTCTAACTTTGCATCGAAAAACCGCACCGCGGCTTCATAAAGCCTTATTTGCGGTGCCTTGGAGAACATGGTTGTCACTCGAGTGAATATCTCATATGCACTCTTTTGTGTGACAAAACGGAGTTTGAGAGCGGGTGCCATGGACCAAATCAAGACGTTTTTCACGTCATTGTCCACTTTCACATGCTCATCATAGGCGGCTCGTGCCGCCCCGGATCGAGATGTGGGTTCGGCGGGGTGTGGATTGGTAAGGTGTTTGAGCACATTGTCGGATGTAGCGGCGCCCCTCATTGTCGAATCCCATTCGACAAAGTTGCTACCGTCATCCTTGAGGATACACTTATCCATCACGGTTCGCAACCATGAATCTTTGCCCAAAATGGGCGCGGGAGTTAATGATGATGATGCCATTGCGATTTGAAATAAACGATTCTACAACAAATATGAGGAAATATGTAAGCATTCATTGTTCATTTATAACATTTGCTAAAACGGTTTTAAAACAAATGTTCATTTATATAATGATCTCCCACGAAATTATATAAATGATTCCAAGACTCGTTTTTCATATAAAATTAGACATCTCATGTTTCCTTTTATATAAAAACGATAAGTCAACACTTGACTAATTCTACACTAGAATGCTTGGTTGATGATTTTCTATAAAGTGCATCTATTAGCCCCAAATAACTCTTATTTGGTTGAGTCCAAACCAAATTAGCATGGGACTTCCTCCCACTACTTACCCATGGTAACAAGGTTCCACGTCGCGGAGGTCCTCACGAACATGGGGTTCATAGTCGCTATATTTGGAAAGGCTTAATCTCAATTCATTTTGATAAATAATGTGGGTGATCTTGTCAATTTTAGTCATTAAAAATTCTTTATAAGTGAACTAATTTAAGAATCGTGACATAAAACGACAATCGGAGTGGGATAACGAGGCATGCATGGCGATTTTGGCATGTGTGCGGAAAATAAGCAATCAAACAAGCATGAGCAAGCAAGCATAAACCTAGTATGGCCACCTAAAAGTAATTAAAAATACAAGGAGTTACAAATTGGAAACCAACTCCTTTGGTCCCTCTTCATAAGGACTTCATCCAAGCTCCTCCTTGCAAGCTTTAGAACACTTCTAAGGCTCCTTGTTGATCTCCATCGCCGGTCTTCGATTTTACAAATAGTTACAAGTATGAATTACAAATGAATACATAGCAATCCTATTATACATTTATAAATGAAATAAACTATTAAATTACAAACCGGCGATACGAGATCGCATTTAATTACAAACCACACGATATTCCCTTACATTACGGGCAATATCGGTAAAAATATAACAAACTATGGCCATACTAGTAAAAACAAACATTCATTCAATAATAAACATGCATCCAAACATGCATAATGAATAGCTTATAAATAAAAACATGCCAAAATCGCCCTAAACAATAATCGCATTAATTCGTTTCAAACCGATCTCATTTTTAATCGATTAATCTTATATTAATCAATAATGTTTAAAACACCTTTTAAGCTTGAACTAAAACTTCTAAACTGATTTAGAACACTCAAAATTAGTTTTCACTAATTCATGGTGATTTTAGTTCATAAACTTGGTCATTTGCTAATTAGTTCTACCTTTAATCATAACTATTTATGAATAAAGCTTTATAAAATCAAAATAAAATAAAATAAAATTATTTTTATTTTTAAAAAAATTTGTATATTTTGGAACACTTCCAAAATATCAGAAAAGAAAATTTTGGTCAGAAAATATTTACGAATTATTTTATAATAAATAACATACCATTTCATCGATTTTATCTCATAAAATCAAGAAAACGTCTAAAACAGTGAGAAAAAATCCCAAATTTATATGAGAGCATCCTCATAATGTATAAAAATATTGGTATAAATTTCATGTTCAGAAAACAACGTTTACTATATTTTTGGACATAAAATGAATATCATACCGATTTTAAACAAAAATATGAATAAATATACAAAACTCAAGATCTGATTCTGAAAATTGACATGCCGAATGTATAAATATGAAATATCACTGTGTAAAATTTTCGTGACCAGATTCCAATTATAACTATTTATAGTAATTATTTTAGCCAAAAACTCATTTTTTGACTCGGTTTTGTATAAAAATCATTTTAATTAGCAAACAAATTCCAAAAATTACGAAATTTGACCAGAAGCTAAATGAGACCAGAAAATTTGCATGCTATAAAAAATCTCGTGTTAAAACCATTTTTAACACTATTTTTGGATTTTATCATATTTATTCTCAATAAATATATAAAACTCCAAAAACAACAAAATAAATTTGTAACTACAAGCCTAAGCTCTGATACCACTTGTAGGGATCTCATCCCATTCACTAATCAAATATTAGTGTAAATCAAATTACTCTAATTTGATTTAGCAAGATCTATGTAGTTAACAAATGTACTTTGTTACAAGATTAGAAATTTATACCTTTCTTAAAAGGAAATTAGGGTACAAAACTAGAACTCCTTTCTAGTTTTGTTTCTTGAGCTAATGTTTTAGGATGATCCTCCAAAACCCAAGTTTCCAAAGTAGGAAACCTCCTTTGAGATACACCCAAGAACACACTCCAAAAATACTAAATATTTTGATTTAGAAATACTTAGTATTAACTTAATAATATGTGAAAATAGTATTACTAACACTTAGTAATACAAGACTAATAGTAGTATTATTTTAGAGAGAATATGTGAGAGATGTAGAGAAAAAGTGAAGAGTGACTTTATCTTTCTTTGGCCTTGTATTTTATAGAAAAATCAAGCAAGGGAAGTGTGTCACACACACCTCCAAAATGCCGGTCAAAAAGAGAGAGAGGAAGAGTGTTGAGCTTTGTGTTTCTTGTTTAGAACAAATCCATGCAATGTAATCATATTGCCTTACATGCATAAACAAGTAACTAGCAAACAAAACAAATAAGACAAAACAAGAAGAAGCTTCTTCTCCTTTCTTGTCTATTTGGACGGTCCATGTGAGTAACATGGGTCCATTTTGTTTATCAATATTTGTCTCACAAATACTTGTAATTTATCACTTAATTATCTAACATAATAAAGTGTAAATTAATTAAACTCTTCCTTAATATACATGTACACTTACACATATATTAAAATTGTACTTTTACTAATCTCATTAGTAAAATATACATAATTAGTGAATTAACGCTTAATCACTAATTCCCATCTCCACTAATAATTTTATCGATATAAAACTCAATCGTCCGAGTTCACAACTCGATTTCTCTCTAAATTAATTCACCGACTAACCGTTAGTCAAATTATCAAGTTACTAATATAATCGTATCTCATACAATTAATTAGCTTAAATATTTGGAGTACGTTCCTTTAGGTGTGATTTAAAGGGATCAATTGATTACCGCCGTTCTCACGACAATAACGTCAAACTCTAGTCAGCCAACCGTTATTGATTTACGTTAATCAATTGACAATAATACAGGATTATCCCCATGTATTCCTTAATTGAGATTTATTAAGTAATCGCACTATTGTGGAGGACACATACTCCTACACCTTTGGCCCGCACTCCAAAGCCCTGAACATCATAAATATCTCAGAAATATCCCAGGTGTTTTCTTGACGTCCAAGGTTAAGATTATACCGTATCTTTTAGAGATATAATCAAACCGAAACTAGGAAACTAGAGAAAAAGCCACACCCACAAACCGCATAGCCTTATGCGGTTTGGGGTGGCAACTGCATAAGCTTATGCGGTTTCCCTGGGCAACCGCATAAGCCTATGCGGTTTCCTGGCTTGTTTTTATCCCCGGGTTTCCTCATTTCTCCGAGGTTTTTAGTATATATACACCCCTATGCCTGACCTCGGAAAACATAATTTACAACCAGCATTCACAGCATACACACCTCAAAACTCTCTCAAAGCCTCAAGCACTCAAATCCTTGAGTTCAACACACCATCCCGTGTTGAATTCATCCTCCTTTTAAGTTCAAGAAGCGAAGCTCTGCCGATCTGAAGCGTCAGGACAAGGTAGGTACCGATCCACTTGGATCAAAGCTTTTTCTTATTTTCTATGGACTAACAAAGGGGACTACACTTTAGCGCCCCCCTCCCCCCGGCTTTGGCACCGAGCGCGCTTGCATTCCAAGTGTTCTTATTACTTCGGGTACACTCCATATCCGATGACACGCCAAAGTCGCATAAGCAACCGACCCTTATAAAATAAACCAATGGACAATTGAACTTTATTTTATTTGCATGCATCTTGCACCTTCTTATTTTGCATTTAAATCAACTTAAACAATGAATTCGACCTTTAACTGAACCGTTTTCGTTAACAAGTTAAACATGCTAAACAGAGGGTTTAATCAATCTTTTTGCATCTGCATCTGCATTCTTTTACAAACTTTATCGCACTTGTACGTAGCGATAACATTAGCTCAAATATCATCTTACATGGATTGTTCTAGGTCAGTAAAGGCTATTTTTACATAGGCTTTTCTAAAAGGTTTTCATAAATCATTAATTGAACTCTTTTTCTAAAGTACCCTCACCCCGAATCCAATCAGGTTTCACAAGCCATAGATCTAGGGGTGTCGGCGTGCTCCAAAATCTAGGACATGTCTTTAGGCTTAGGACATGATAGCAGGTTCCTAATTTCCGCGATAATTAGGTGGCGACTCCAAAACTGTTTTAAAGGTTTCTTTTAAATTAGTCTTTTTTGCGCCCTTACGCAAGACGCCGAGTTGGGTCCCTCGTCTCGATCCCGGGTTCCACAGTTTGGCGACTCCGCTGGGGAATTTTTATTTTTAAAACTTAAAACTAGCTTTTTCTTTTTAAAAATAAAGAGGTGAAACTTGAAAGCTTTGAACAATCCATGTATACATATTTGAGCTATGCACATTCGTTTAGAGTCCATTCCTTTTGGTATCTAGGCACCCTTTGCACCCTCGAGAGGTGCTTCCCACATGCAGGCTTGTCCACTCGATAAAGCACATGCCGGACTAGCTTTCCTCTCGCCCCTCCACGACTTGCCGTAAACGGCTATCTTGACCGCCCCAGTGCTCCCTTTAGAAAACCTATCACTCCGGCGTAAGGAAATAAAGGGGTTAAGTATCTGCCAAAGCGTACTCGAGGTAGTTGGAGGTGTACCCGACTGACTCATTTTTCACCCCTTTTGAGTCATACGTACAAGTTCGAGGCCATGCACCCCATGGTTCCTTTCAAAACGAGCATCTGCATTCATATCTTCGAAAACTCGCTTAAACGTTTCAAAGATAAATGAACCTAACATCTACCAAACTAACACGTTTCAAACAAAACTATCGCGAATTTTTTGAAACAAGCTTTCTCAAAATTATCCTCTTTCACTAACAAGCAAAAACCCGAGCAAGGATTAAAACCCAAGCTCGTGGATTTCAGTCCTCTAGGTCATACGACCTAGACTCCACTTTTAACATCCTCGACTCGACTTGTTAACTACTCTCGAGTCGAATCCTTTCTCTTTTACACATTCGAACTCGAGCTTACCTCGGGAAATTACCGATATCAGCTCGACGGGTGCAAAGCAAAACCTTTTAACATCGAGACGAGACGCGCGCACGCATGCTCGCCTCAAAAGCTTCCTTTAGCTAAAGCCTTTTCGAAAACCTCCTCTTTTCAAAACATAAAAGGTCTTTTTAAACAAAGAAATGAGCTAAAAATGAATGTTTAGAATGTTGGTAAGTCTAGTGGGTCGAGTCGTGTCACTAATATCGAAGTGAAATGCAGGCCTCAGCTGGATACTCGCCGCACTAAGCATCGTGTAATAATCCCCTACAAAAAACGAACCTACACCCGCAAAATGGCCGGCAATGACGAAGTTACCGCACTCCGTGACCAAGTCACAAAGCTGACCGCTGACCTCGAAGGCCTCCTAACCCATCATGCCACTGAAGTGGAACGTATGGAACTCAGGATTTAGGAAGAGGCCGATAGGCATGCTAAGAAACTCCAAGCCATGGAGGAAAGGCTCTATGTCTCGAGCACTTACTCTATCCACAAGGAGAATGAGAACGTACCTACTAGCATTAAGGATGAGCTCCCAAACAAGCTCGCCCTTAGTGATCTTCCTATCTTTCAAGGACATGAGAGCCCGATCATTCACATCCGAGCTTTCAAATCCCAAATGGCCATAAAAGGGGTCGACGCCAAGCACTGGCTAACTCTCTTCCCGCACTCTCTAGCAGCAGTGCCGAAGACATGGTTCTACTCACTTGACCCACAGCGGGTCCCTACTTTCGAAGAACTCACAGTCGAGTTTGATCGACAATATCGAGACAATGAAGACACTCAAGTCTTGATCCGCACCCTCGAAGTCCTCGCTCAAAAGGACAATGAAGGCTTCACCGACTATGTCACTCGTTGGAAGAAGCTAAGCGCTCAAATCCCCAACCGTCCCCGCGAGGACGAGCTCGTACCGAAGTTCATAAATAACCTGTGACCCGTGTATCAATTCTATATGAGGTACAACAACATTCAGAACTTCAAAGAGCTAACAAAGGTCGGCACTCAAATCGAAGACGATCTTAGGACTGGCACAATGGCCAAATACACCGGCCATGCTTATCAAGGAAGTTCCTCAAAGTCTTCCCGCGCAGTCAAAAGCGAAGAAAACTGCATCGGCAAGAACCTCGACATCGACAAATTTCGACGCTTTCGCAACTACCTTCTCACCACCTCCCAAGGCTAAGAGAAACTTCGACCCTCTCTTTATGACCTACTCCAAGGCATTTCAAAGGTTGGTCGAAAAGAACTACCTACAACCGATCGGGCCTACTAGCGAGCCGCCCGAGGACAAAAAGCTTAAATCTTGGAACCCCAATGCCTTCTGTGCATACCATCGAGGCAAGGGGCACGACACCGAGAATTGCTTTAGGCTTAAAAACGCTGTCCAATATCTCATTGATCAAGGAAAGCTCAGCAAACCATCTCAACCTACCAAGCCATCGAACGGATAACCCGCTTCAAGAACCACGCCATCTTCGTAGGATTAATCCCTATATTAGATTGCTCTTACCTCATCACCCCCACTGACGATCAAATTAATGCAGTTTGGTCTAGCGACGACGACGACGAAGACTGGCTACCCACCGATGAAGTGATAGCCCACATCAACTGACTCGCTAAAGATATCGACAACCTCAAGGCCCTACATCGGACCGAAGTCGAACGTCTGGAGCGACATGTTAAGAAAGAGGCCAACAACCCAGCCTCGCTTGACATCCTTGAGGCCTTCCGTCAAAAAGACGACGAAGACTTCATCGAATATCTCGCCCAGTGGAGGAACTTACTCGCCCAAATCCCGGATCGCCCGCACGAGGACGAGCTTATACCTACTTTCCTCTACAGCCTGCGACCCGCTTGGCGATACTACTTTCACTTTAGTGACGTTCGGAACTTCGAACTGTTGGGGATACTAGGTGTCCGTCAACAATTGTGCATTGACTTCGTAGAAGTCATGGACCAAAATATGAGATTATAATAATCGGATAAATTGGGTGGTTATAATGTCTTGCTAGAGGCCGCTTATGATCTGAATATTTAGAATATTCTACCAATTCCAATTGGGTCACACAACGGTACCCTAATAGATTAATTCATGGTTAATTGGCATAATTAGATTAGTGCATTAACCTTTCGGGTTAGACCCGAGAACTTGTGTAACAACCCGGTTTTTCGTGACTTAATTAAACTAAGGCGGAAATATTAATTAAGTACGTATATTAAAAACCAGCTATCATCGTCTTACAACTCAGTATACTTAATACGAGTTTAGAGATAGAACAGAGTATTTAGATTACAAATTCGCTCAAAAGCATACAAAATAAATAAGGTAAACTCTCCCCAGCATTCAATAGCGTTGGTCTCGGGGTACCTGCATTAAACTCTCATCATTTTCCCGCACACTCTTTCGACACATGCAATTCTAAGGCAATATGCAGTATAAATAATGAATAATAAATAAGTAAAACATTTAGCAAGTAGACAGATACAGCACATAAAGAAATCAAGATGATTCAAACATGAGTATAAATCAAACAATATGTCACACAACACTTACAACCAATCTTGCTCAATAAATCATTATCATTTCATTCATATTCGGGGTAGTCGACCCTTTTCAATTATTCATATATTAACATATACTCGCGAGTCTTGACTACAGAGCGCCTTGTGTACCCTCATGGTATATCACCCATATGATTCGCCATCAAAGTGCACTAGTTACTCAGACTCGTACATCAGATCAAACACTAAGTAGCATACGTCACAGCTACCTAACATCCAACGCAACATGGATAATCTAAGATGGAATCCACTATAAGCCAACAAACCAGTAAGGATGGAAACATGCGGACCTAATAAGCGTCCGCGCAGAAGCTGAAGGGCCGGAAACATTCAACGGTCAAGTCATTCAAGCTAAAGATATCAAGTAGGTAATAAGGAGGATCAGTCCCTTGTCTTTTGCATGCATACACCACCCTATTGGTGCGACTATTACACTACGACAGATTCCCCGGATGGGAATGGTCATTTTCCAATTACCTCATATGGGCCCGTGAACGAATCGATTCATAGGGCGAAAGTCACGTTAAATAACGACTAAGAGAGTCATTAGATTACCACTGGCAATTCATAGGGTGCCAAGTGTCCCCATATGCGGCTACCTTACTAACCCTGACCCTATAGCGATTAACATCGCAGACACCCGAGTATTTCATACTTACATTCTTTATCATTTTCTCATTCGTATATTACTCAGGTGATAATTTATAATAATTAGTATCGTCGAACTTTGTTCAATGAAAGTTTAATTCTAGCAGTTCTTCAGGTAAGCAGTAACAAGTAGAAAAACTTAAATAATTTATTTTGAGTCCGTTCGTAAATTTCTATTTATTTTACTATTCACCGTATTTTACTATTCATCGTATTTTACTATTCATCGTATTTACTATTCATCGTATTTTACTATTCATCGTATTTACTATTCATCGTATTTACTATTCATCGTATCTTTATACGTATTTGTATTTTAGTATTCCGTATTTGTACACATTTTTATACGTATGAATATTTTGTACTTCGTATTTTATTCGTATTTTTATACTTAGTATATTTTTATATTTTCAGATATTTTATTTAAGTACAAAACCAATTTATTTTCTAAGTATAGAATTCTAATATCAAAGTTGTTAAGTTCATTTTATATCTAGTGATTTTGAAATATATTCTAAATCAAGTTGTTAAGTTCATTTTATATTTAGTGATTTTGGATAATATTTCAAAAGTAAAACTCGGTTAGATTTAGTCGTATACTTAACTAAAATTTAAGCGGTTTCAAATTTTAGCGAGGTTGTCGTAGTTCATTTTAAGTAGTCCATATATCCACATCCACATTTAAGCAAAGGTAGTAACACTCGACATTGTTCATTTTAATACATGTAACGTTTATTTTAATCGGTTTCGTTGATTCTTTTTATTAACGATTTATTTTATAAACTAATTTAATTCTAATTACTATTCAACTTTAGTGACTAAGTGACAAATTCATTTTAGGTCTAATTTTAACCCTAAAACCGTGGCACATGTATACTTGTGCAATTTATTTTTGTTTTCTAATTTTATCGGTTTTTGACTTAAAGTTTTTATATACTAAATCTTTAAATTATACTAAAGTGATTTAACTAGTTTAACATTTTCACTAACATTTTATTTTATTTATGAATAGTGTTATTTACTCACTTTAAATTTCTAACCTTTATATTTTGATGATTTAGTCTATTTAACTTATATGGCTATTATTGTAATTTTTCACTAATGACTTTAAATTAAAAATAAAATAAACTTTTAATTATTTTGAGTCAAACTAGTCATTTAAATGAAGAATACTTGAATATGTGAAGAACTTTTATATTTTTCATATGAACATTATTTAGTCAAATTTTTATATGTTTATGAAATTTTCTCAAATTTTTCCTACAAGTCCATTTTAACTAAACTAATCATAATATGTTATTTAGAAAAATTAAAACTAACATTGGTCCATTATATTCAAGAAAAACCGTGTATATATATGTGTTTGTTCAAGTTTTATTTTTGATTTTTACACTTCTAATTCAACAACTAATTCACTTTATATCATTTATATATTTAGCTAAGGTGTTAATCATATACAAATACTAACACACAAAAGTAAAATCATTTTAAACACAAGAATAACAATAATACTTCAAGAACACATACAAATGCCTTAAGACATTTAAATTTCATACAAATTCATTTTAAGTCCTAAACACCAATTAGTTATATTTTCATGTTCATTTTATTACAAGTATTTTAAGCATGCAATTTACAAAAATTAAAACGAAAAATTTGGTGAAAAACAAAGGGTATGCCGTGGGTTATAGTGGTGTTATACTAATGTATTTTTTTGATTTTTGTCTCCTAATTTAACATGTGATTACTAGGTGATAAAAATAAATCATACATGCATCAAAAACAATAAAATCAAGTACGAGGCGCTTATCACATAAGTGTGCGGGAAGCACCTTATTTGGTTAGTGAAAGGAATGCTTAGCAATTATCGGGATCGATAATGTTGTCGAATATGCTCAAGTCGACACCTCCACCTTGCTCCTCGTCTTTGGTTAGGATGGTACATAAAAATGAAATAAGCAAGTTAGGAAATTTATTAAAACTAAACTAGCTAACTAAGAGTTTAAAGTGTAAGAGTAGTTTTTAGGTTTAGGTAATGTTTTAAATTTTTCATTACTTTGATTTATTCTCATGCTCATTTATGAGTTTAAAAGAGGAGGTGATTGCTAAACTAATTAGTGGAGAATTAACACAAGTGTTCTAGTGTATTTAAAACAAGAAATAAAAGTTTAAAGGAGAAAAGCTAGAGGAAGAAGATGAAGATCTTGAGGTTGAAGATGAACTTTGCTTACTTGTGTCCTTGAGGTGATTTTATTTAGAGAGAAAAATGGAAGACTTAGAGAAAAGAAAGTTTGATGTTGTTGTTGTGTATGGACCGTATGATAGTAGTAGTAGTAGTAGTTGTTGTGTTTTAATTTGTATTATGTAATTATGTGTGAATGCATTTGAGGTTTGATTTTATTATCATTTAAATTAAAAGCTAAGTGTGATGATGATGTATAATGTAGGGTGGCAAGGAGGCTTAGGGTGGCTTGAAGTGAAAGGACTTGTTAGTAAAGTGTAGACAAGTAGGGAGAGAAAAGAAGACTAGAGCATGTTTAGTGTTTGTGTGTGTGTTGTACGTATAAGTGTAGTAGTAATGTAGTTGTAGTGTCTTTGCATTATGTAGTATGTGTGAAAGCAAGAGTTTATCAAGTTGTGTAAAGTATGTTTAAGTAAGGTTATGTGTGAATGTAAGTGTAGTTCAAGTTCTATAAAGTATGTCATTTAAGTCAAGCATAGGATGATGAATGAATTTAGGGTGGCTAAGAGACTTGACAAGGTAGTAAAAACATTAGGGTGGCTTGACTAATGTAGTAGAAGAAAATCATATGGAGCTAGGAAACTCAACAAGGCCGGCCATCCTTGGTCATGTGTGCCTCGATTTTCGTTTTTGAAATTTTCGATTTACGCGCACGCGAAAAGTCTCGAAATAAAAATATAGTCTTAAAATAATGTTTTGAAGTAAGATCGAAAATAAAAATGAAAATAAAACTCAAAATGAAATCAAAACAAAAATTGGGTACTAGCTCCTCGTAACTTTGAAATAAAATTTTATTTGATCGAAATATAAATTTTTTTTCGTTGAATGTTATCGATTTAAATCATTATACTCAAACGTCAAAAAGTTTATCAGTTTGGACTTAGTGCAAGTCATTATTTCGAGTTTTAGCTACAGTGTTAGTTGAATCAAAAAGGAATAGTAATTTGATAATATTATAATATGTTTTGTTAGTAATAATCAAAATGGTTAAGCCTTAACTAACCTTTGTTAGATTTAGATTAAGAGTAAGTAGATTTGAAAAAGATTAGGTGATTAAATCACCTTAAGGTGGCTCGGCATTTTGGGTCAACATTGACCTTGATTTGCGTACCGGAATTTGTCGTTGAGAAATTTGTCGAGGATTCATCATTTGATTTATCGAGTTTGAATATGTAAAAATAAAGTTCAAATTCAAAGTAATTCAAAATGGTTTTAGTTTAGGTACGATAAAAGTTGTAGCGCATTGTGTTAGAAAAATATTGGGCGGGATTGTTTAATTAATGATTTGCGCAATTATAATGGGCTTAACTTGGCATGGTGTGTTACATGTTTAGCGAAAAAAATTCAGTCGCATTTTTATGATAAGGGAAAAGGATGAATTTAATTTAAGGAATTAAATTCTTTCATAATATTTTGCTATAAAAACACGGGGTGTTACAACTTGTGTTTATACCGTGATCTATAGTAGATCGGGAAGCGGCCTCGGGATGCGTACCACACTCGTGCATGCATGACAAGTGTCACACATGACAAGTGGCGAGAAGTGGTCATGCATTGGCCAACATAAAGGTGCTCTTTGATTGGCCCTTATGTTGGTGCATTTTGGTTGGTGTTTGTGTAATGATTATGTCTAACATTATCATTATAATGTGCACTAAATGGCTGCAAAATTTACAGCAACTTTGCATGCCAAAAATCAGCCAAAACACACCAAAAGAAACCGAGAAAAAGAGGAGAGAAAACAAGAGGAAAAAACTTGGTTTTTCCTCCATTGTTTCTAGCTTAGAGCTTGCTCCTACACACAAGTTCACATCATCCTTTTACGGTTCTAGTAAACCAAGAGAGGAGTAATCCAAGGGTACTAGTGGACTTCAATTGAGGAGCAACATTTGGGGCTCTCGGGTTAATCTCGACAATACCGGAGGAAATCACGCTACGAGGGTATAACTTCTAACTTGAGCTTGTTTACATATGATTCGATCTTGTTTTGTGTCTAATTTATTCCGCCTTAGTACTAGACACACCTTCAATTGGTATCAGAGCATGTTATATGCTCAAACTTGGTTAGATAGTGTCGGGATTAGATCTCGTTCGTTGTAGCGTTTTTTACGGAAACTCGTTTTTAGCTTCTGCCCTCTATCGAACTCCGTTTTTGACAAAACGTATGGGTTTTTTTGGGTGGAAACGGCATTCTAAACAAGACTGCTTTTGCAGGGTAGTCATTTGAAGCCGAAAAAATGACGTTTACTGCCTGAAATCGGACTTTTCGATTTAAAAATGCATTTTTCGGTATTTTCGACTACTTTAAAAATTTATTTTTGCATTATTTCGACTTGGTAGTGTGAAATAATACATTATATTAATTTTAGAAATTAATTTTGAAAATATTGATTTTATGGAAAATTAATATTATTTTATATTAATTAATTAATTATGATAATTAGTTTAATATAAATCGGTATTTCTTAGAAAATACAATTAATTTTTGAAATTAATTGAAAATGAAATTTTATGACAAATTATATTCTGGTTGTTCATTAATTTTAGAAATTAATATATTTTAATAATTTGTCATTTTGGAATAATTATTATTTAAATCGGATTTAAATAATGCATGTGGTAATTAGATTACTAAATCGACTAGGTCGTTTTTCCTATCATGCATGCACATATTTTGGCTTTAGGTTTGACCTATTAATGTGTGTTTTATTGTCATATGATTCCCATTTTCATTTTCATGTCATTTATAATATAATTGGATGTATGTTATGAATGATTTATTTTGCCTACTTTTGAAGTGGATAAATGGTTATGGAAACTAGTATGGCCAACATAGGATATTTTTTACCGACTTGCATGTCGGGAGATTATTGTATTTACGGCGCCTGTGCCGATATCTTTGTTGTAAGAGCATATGCGGTCGTAATGGTACCATGCTCATTTTATTTTATTTTGAATAGTTCAAAATGTAAGTCAAATGTAATACTTGTAATTATTGTAATTGGGCTTGCACTTGTAGTGGGAGGTCCATGGAGTTACAAGACGGAGGCCCAAAAGAATTGCTTGAGGATTGGAGTCCACAAGAATAGATCTTTTAGGCTAGTGGCCATACTAGGATCCTTATTTATCGTATCGCATTTATTTATGCTTTCTTTTATTTATTATTCGCTTAGTATTCGATTGCACACAAATATTTGCGAATCCCACTAAATATTGAGTCTAAATGCTATTCCAAAGCTAACACCTACGAAGCCTTCGATCGTCGGTGACGTTTGTTTCTTGCTTCCGCAAGGCGTTACCTTCAATCTTTGGATAGTAGGGTGAATGTTAGACATTCACACGTGTAGTTTGGTTGACTCAACTGGGTTATCAAAATGTTTTTGGACCCTGATGCATAATGATTTTTGGACATTAGATGTCACTAATCAACCAAGAGTTATATTGGATATAATTAGTTTGTAGACTTACCTGATTAATATAAATCCGAGAGTCATTCAGCTTCAGCTGGCTTAGAGATATATTGAATTGGGATCTTGGAATCACTATGATTTCTATCGGGATTATGAAATATAGTGTGATAAGTCGATATTTTACCTATATTTTATATATTATCTCCCCTTCATTTTACGTATATTTACGGCATTTTCGCCTTGTTTTATATTGAATTTTCTCTTGTACGGTTTACTACGAATATTTTATATTTCTTGCAGGACGGAGTATTTTGTGCTGAAAAAAAGCGTCCAATTACAAAACAAGACCTGAGATTACTAAAAACCAAGTAATTGGGCTCATGCTTAAATATAATAAAAGGCCCAACTTTGTAAATAAGATGAAAAAAATAATAAACAAAGTCACTCATCCTTGATCATCATTTTCACGTTCTTTTAGTTTTTCTTTCAGTTTTAGGTTTTAGAACTTTACAATTTTACTCTTGCTCCTCAATTAAACTTATGTTCATCTTTTTTTTCATTGCAATCAAAAGTTAAGTTTCTTCTTCCTTTACTCTTTATTTATCTTTATCATGTTTGTTAATTTGATTATTGTTACTATTGTCAATTTTATGATTGAGTAGTAATTTTGTGCTAGGGTTTGGTTGAACTTATTATGAATTAGTTGTTAAATTGACTCCGACTTATTGGATTTTTGATCGAGGTTGTGCTTAATTGCTGATTGTGTTGATTGTGGTTGTATGATTCTTTTGTTGAGATCGCGTACGAGAGTCGGGTTTTGACTTTGAGTTGTCGTATGAACCCAATTGATTCAATTAATTTATGTTTGTCGGGATAGTGTACGAGAGTCAGATTCCGTCTTAGAGAACCCCGATAACAATTCGATAAGTCGTTAACGGAGTTAGTGCGCCGACTAATTTGTATTGGTTATGATACCTTCGCCCTAGTATTTCTTATATTTATCATTTTATCGTTTTATTCCCGTCTTTATTCAGTTTAGGTTTATGTTTATGCTTATTAGATTAGATAAATATTTTTATTATGATTTGCGTAGATAACTTGAAATCCGAGACAACACTAGTACTTAATCTCTGACCTCCCTGAGACCGACTCGTAAGTGCTACAACTGACCCGTACGCTTGCGGTAATTTATAACTCAACAAGTTTTTGGCGCCGTTGCCGGGGAGATCAACGGATTGATATTAGGAGAGTCTTAGATTTGTTAGACTACGCTTGGTTACTTGTTACTTGGTCACTTGTGTGCTCATTGCTTGTTTCTTGTGATTTGTCTTCTTGAGCACACCTTAATATGCCGACCCTTGCTGAGATGAATAGACCAAACCTTAAGCTTATTGGTTCACTTATTAATATTGGAATTGTTGAAGCCTTGGAATATGAGTTTGATCCTGGTTTAATTGGTTTAGTTCAGCAAGATGTTTTTCATGGTTTAGAGTGTGAGGAAGCTTTTGACCATCTTGAGAATTTTTATGAAAAATGTGCTTTGACGAGGAAGGCTGGGATGTCCGATGACACAGTTAAATTAATTCTTTTCCCCTTTAGCCTTAAAGATGGTGCTAGGAAATGGTTGTATTCTCACCCTCCGAATTTGTACTTGGGATGCTTTAGCTCAAGCCTTTTTGGATAAGTTTTACCCTCCCTCTAAGACCGCTATACGACGGAGTGAAATTTTCAGCTTTTACCAACATGAGTTAATTTGAGACTTTGAGTGAGACTTGGGAGCGGTATAAAGGTTTGTTGAGAGCTTGTCCCCATCATGGCATTCCTAATTGGTTAACGATTATGATTTTCTTTGAGAATTTGCTTCCTTCCATGAGGTATTGGGTGATTGTGTTGGCTAGAGGAGCCTTTGACAAGTTGAGTGCGGACGAAGCTAGGGCTTTGATAGAGAATATGGCGAACGTTAATACTTATGTCGGTTCTAATTGGGTCGTACCTAAGAGAGAACTAGATACTTGTGCTTTAGAGAGTGATGTTAACTCGCCGTCTTTTGAGAGCTTTGCTTGTGATTTACCTAACCACACCCTTTCTCTTGATGTGGATGTGAATGTCGTAAATTTAAGTAATGGAAATGAGCTGGAAACTGTGCTTTTTGATGATGATGATGAATGTGAATTGTTGGAATCAAATTGTTTGAATAGTGTTGATGATTTTGAGGAACTTCATTCGAGTGACTATGAGTGCGTGAAATTTAATGTGAATTTTGATGATGAATGTGTTTTGTTGGAGTCTTATTGTTTTCAAGGAGATGGTGATTTTGATGAGAAAATGCTATTGAGTGAGTTTGAATGTGTTAAATTTGATTTGAGTTTTGATGATGATGTGATGTGTAACACCCCGTGTTATTATAGCATAAATTCATAAAAGAAATTAATTCCTTCAATTAAATTCATCCTTTTTCCTTTTAATAGAAATACGTCTGAATTTTTTTTTCGCCAAATTATACTAAACTTCCTAAGTTCAAATATAAAATTTTTGAAAAATAAAGTATATTGTAATAACTTTAAAATTCAAAAAGAAACACAATTCAAAACATTGTAAAAATTAACATTTACAATACACTACAAGTTTTCTCGCACCTAAACCAAAACCATTTTGATATACTTCGATTTTGAACTTTATTTATTTTTTGATATACTTCCACAAACATAGACACAAATCCAATCCAAAACCCAGCTATCATCCCAATCATTCATTGAATACAAAATTGTTGCCTTACAATCTACACAAGCTCCAAAAAATCCATAGAAACATAAAGGAAACTATTTCAGTCAGCAACATATTACAGAAACTAAGTAACATCCGCATTCTCAGCAGAGTAAAATACATAGTACTGATGCAATCAAATTATAGTAACATTCTAGTTGAATAAGACCTGACAAATTGTGCGAAAGTCAACAGACGCAAGTGTAGGCACTAACCTGTTGGTTATAGCTTTCTGTTAAGGAAGAATTTTCAGTAGCTAATGACTCTGCAAAAGCTTTTGACGCCTCCATTGCACGTTGCAAAGAGAACTTCTCCTGTGTCAGATCTTCAATGTGCTACAGATCGTACAAATGAAAGATAAAGAGCATTAAGAAGAGAGAGTAGATGGGAAAGATAAAATCAACACAAAATCAATCTCTTTTCACCAACAGAGACAGTCGACTGAATACAAAATTGTAAAAGTATAATATACTCTATGTTACATTTCTTAACAATGTACTCTTTCTAGTTGTTATATACTTGAAAAGAGAGCCCGTAACCAACATAGACAACTAATAGAGACAAAGACAGAACCCCAGTGCCTCAATGGCTCCCACAAATACTCTCGAACTAAAAGAACATAAAATACCTGTGCGTTTAAGGTCGATTTTGCAAGCTCAGCTAACTCGGGAGACGATATTCCTGAACTCATACCTTCACATTGATGTTCTAACCAACATCTTTTTGTTCCAGCTATTAATAAATAAGTGTTCATGGAAAAATAGGCCAGAGTGTAGTCACGTTTCAGAGCTGATGATTACCTAAGCACTCATCGACCCCACAATACTGAAATAAATATTTCAAAGAGTTTTGACACGTCAACGACTCAACATATACTCTCGACCAATACATGGTGTGTCAAATGAAGAAGCAAATGATGCTTCGTACTATATAAGATGAAGCCCAAATAAGATATCAATCAAATTACAAAAATAACCCATGAAATTATATGAGAAACAGCTTATTCATCTACATAAATTGAACAAATCAATTCATTGCAAACAACACAATAGTCATAATTTTAGCAAAACCAAAACCACTGACAAAAAACGTCCCACAATCCAAAAGCAATCTACTTAAAAGAAATTAATCACAATACAAAGTAAACCCATCAAATTAATTTCTAGTAATTACAAAGTATATCCATCAAAGAAAAAGTGCTCAATATGAAAATAATTTCAGTTCAAGCTAAATCAAAGATAATTGCTTGGTACAGGGTAGGAGGCTAAGAGTTGGACTCGAAAGTGCTCACAAGTAGCAATAAAAATTAATCACGGTGACAATGAAATTAACTAGCCTTGTTAACCATTGAAATTCAACGAAGTTAGTAAAAGAATAAAATCAAAAAGCATATACAAAAATCTGGAAAAATGAGTACTCCGTTTTATATTTCAATTAATCATAATTATAAGTTCACTCTACCACACAACAATAATTTTTAATCACAATGATTTGTTCAAAATCCATTATGCAAAAGGCTTGTCATTTATAATCAAAATCATATGGGGAGCACTTACCATCCTAATTCGATATAAGCATCTCATTGAAAACTTGAAAGACAATTAGACTCAACTGATTAATGAAATTAAGAACAAGTAAATTAGTTTATGAAAGTCAAAAATTAAACACAATTGATTAATGACTTAAACACAATAATCTCATAATCAAACAACTAAATATTTCATTAATTCATAGTATACCTGATGACGACGATGACGGAGATGATAGACGATGATGATGGAAATGTTAAACGAAGATGACAGAGACGATAATAATCGACCGCAAAGTGTTGAGGAATTAGGTTTTGGATTGTTGATTTATCAATTAGGAATTGGGATAGGAGAGATTTTGGGGCAAAAAAATTTAGGGCAAAGGAATTGAGGTGCACGTGAATTAGATTAGAAAGTGAGAGAGTCTGGTGGTTTTTTTTTAATTAAAAATCAATATTATATTATAAAAATGTGGTTGTGAGTGCATAAATGGGTCGACGCTTTTAAAAGTGTCGATTAAAAAGTGTCAAAAAAGTAAGGGAATTGTAGTAGTGTGTATTATTTATTTATTCCACTATATTGCATATGTTTTAGAATTGCATGTATAGATTTGCTTATATGATTTATCGCTTTATACCGCATGCTTATTGTGACTTATATGTCTTTATATGCTATGTGAAATAAGCATGTTTATGTTTTTATCATAATGTTATAATTATAAAGCGATAGTAATAAACCAAAGTAATTGAATTCGAGGGTAAGTATGAGCATAGCTAGTCACTGTCCGCTCAGCGGGCATCCCCCCAACAGTTTATTGTGCAGGACGTTCGTGTACCGGAAGCTGGATTTTGGACGGGGCCACGAGATGCTTTTATTGCTTACTTTTAGTTGTTTTCGAGAGATTGTAATGAAATACTCTGTTTATCTTAAACTCATATTATGTATATAGAGTTTGTAATACGATAACAGCTGGTTTTGTAATAAATAGACTTAATTAATATTCCGCCTTAGTTTAATTAAAGTCACGAAAAACCGGGTTGTTACAGTTTGTATCAGAGCTGTCTTGCGACCGTGAGTAACTTAAAGTTATTTCATCTAGCGAGACGACACCTGGGCCAGACATTCATATCGTATGTCAGGCATAGATTTATAGGATCAAATAACGAATTAGATTTTTCTTTAATTAGATCACTTAAATAATAACTTTAAATCGCTTTAAAGTGTGAGGATGGGTAAAAATTTTAGGGACCGACCATAGGCTAAGAACTTTTTAAATAAACAAACTATTACTCTCAAAATAAAATACACTAACTATCGTATGCTTGCTACTTGCTGATGTGACTAACTAAAAACTTACAACTATCCTCGGATATAAAATCTTAGTAATAAATTTAACTCTCGAAGAACGAAGCCTTTCATGGAAGACAAGACGACAAGGACTCAAGCACTTGCAGATGGACGCATCAAGAGTCGAATGATCTGAAGCGACGCTCTGGACCTTGAAGAAATCCATTGATTTGAAGACCTCTATAACTTTCTCAAACATCCTTATTTAATAGATTATAATTCTTTCTCCTCTAAAAATTTTAAATCTATTTAACTTATTTTTCTCCTTCTAAAATAAAATCTTCCTAACTTATACTCTTATAATGACTTCGTAAAATGAATTTTTATCTCTTTTCTCCTTCTCGCAAATACAAGACTTGAAGACAAGACCTGAAGCCCATGCAGAGAAACGGATCAATAATCATGTGATTCGAGACAACTTCCAAGACGTCGAAGACTTCTTTAGCATTGAAAATTTCTATAACCTTATTAAAATCGTCTTTTAAATTTAAATATTTTCGACTTGATTAGTTTTAAAAATCTGAGCCTTACTACCTCATTTTAAATTTTCAACATCATAAATCCCTAACTACTTTCGAAAATTTACTTTCGTATTCCGCATTTAAAACATCTTCGAAAATTATATAATTGCTGCGTAAATCTTTTATTTTGTCATTTTAGATATCTTTAATATTTAATTACCTTAAATTACTTATTCTTATTTCATTCCCTTTCGAACCTTACTTCAAAAAATTTTATTATAACCTTCTCGAGAATTTTCATCTGTTTCAAAACTTATAATTTTCTATGTATTAATCATTAAATTAGATTTCATATTTTCAAATCCCTTCAAAATTCCTTACTTCTTAATTTTCGATACTTTTGAAACATATTTGTTTCGACCTCCTATATTTAAAATTCTTGTCAATCTCTTAATATACTTCAAAAAAAAAAAATGGTTTTCATACATTCTCTATAAAAATACCTTTGAAAATTTATTGCTTGTTCCGTAAAATCTTTGTAACGTAATTTGAATTACTTTTGAAACTTCATGGTTCAAACTTTTCATTCCTTTATTTCTAAAATCTTGAAATTGTTTTATTACTACTATTTCTTCTATTTTAGAAAATATATACAACAAAGTTATTTTACGTCATGAATTATTATAAATTTTCAATCTTATCCGGAATATGACTTATAACATTTCCGTTTCACCTAATAACATTATAATAATGATTTTAAGAAAATGAGCTATGTCAACAAGGTTATCCATAAGCCTCTAGAAATTTTATTTAATCTTTCAACGATAACCTAAACTTCCTTAATTTCATATAGTCTCATATTTTCCTTATGATCACTACGATTTTCCCTAAATGCTGTTTTTCCTAAGGCTATATATCTTATGTATGTGATCATTAAAAGTAACAATAATAATATTATATAGATACGCTTAAAACTTCTTAAGGGGGTAGGACAATAATTTGATTATATCACAATCCTAATTAAATATTAAAATTCTTTATTTCAACCTATTTTAAGGTTAACATTATTTTCAAATTTAAATAAATAGTTTTAATTCTTAAAACGCTTATTATTTTTATTTAATTTGATTCCGTACAAAACTTCTAGGCCCTACCTTTTTGAATCTCTTTCGCGTCATTTTCAAAAATAACATTCTAGTAACATTTCTATATTTAATTAAATATCTCATTAATAAAACAAACGCGATTTTGTTCTCCAATATTTTTCCCTCTGTCCGACGTTTCGATATTAATTTGAAAACTCAAACTTTTCAAAAAGTCATATTCCAACAAAACCAAATATTATTATCCAAATTTGTAAAATCTCAATATCCTCTTTAACTGCCTTGTTTAACCTCGAGCAGTTATCCACTCTTTCCAAGTTTCGGGGACGAAACTTTTCTTAAGGGGGTAGGATTGTAACACCCCGTGTTATTATAGCATAAATTCATAAAAGAAATTAATTCCTTCAATTAAATTCATCCTTTTTCCTTTTAATAGAAATACGTCTGAATTTTTTTTCGCCAAATTATACTAAACTTCCTAAGTTCAAATATAAAATTTTTGAAAAATAAAGTATATTGTAATAACTTTAAAATTCAAAAAGAAACACAATTCAAAACTTTGTAAAAATTAACATTTACAATACACTACAAGTTTTCTCGCACCTAAACCAAAACCATTTTGATATACTTCGATTTTGAACTTTATTTATTTTTTTTTTTTTTTACATATTCAAACTCGATAAATCAAATGATGAATCGATGACAAATTTTTCAACGACAAATTTCGGCGCGCAAATCGAGGTCAAAGTTGACCAAGTAGGCCGAGCTACACAAGGTGACTAAGTCACCTAATTTGCTTCCTTTTTGACTTACACAATTTCAACACTTAACATCAAACCTTTTAACTTAAAAGTATAATCATTTTGATTATTATTAATAAAGCTTATTATATTAATACCTAGATAATATTTCAATTTAATTAACTAGTACTTTCGTAAAATGTCTAAATATTTAGTCGTAACTACTTTAAACTGATAAATGTTCTGACAGTTGATTTCATTTAATTAAATCTTTAACTTTCGTCAAAAAAATAGGTACTTCGACCAAATAAATTTTTATTCAAAGTTCGAGGGTCCTAGACCCAATTTTTGTTTTGATCATCCTTCAACGTTTATTTTCATTTTAATTTTGATCTTACTTTGAACCATTATTTTAAGATCATACATTTTATTTCGAGACTTTTCGCGTGCGCGTAAATCGAAAATTTCAAAAACGAAAATCGAGGCGCACTTGTACCAAGGAGGCCGGCCTCATTGAGCTCACATGCTCATGTGCTTCTCTTCCACTTTGTCTATACTTTAGTAACAAGTCAATTCACTTGCCACCCTACATTAGTACCTCATCACCACCCTAGCTTGACTTAATCCAAGGCTTTATACAACTTGATTAACATTTGCATTCACACATACATTACACTACATAAGCTTACAACTAAAACAAAACACAACTACTACTACATTACTACACTTGGTCATGGATGACCAATTTTCTTTTTAGCTCTTCCTTTTCTTACTTAGCCACCCTATTTTCTTACACACATCAATTCACCTACACACCTATTTAAAATCATCATTTCATTAATTTACATTTAACTTTATTTAACAAGCTATTTCCTTATTATAATGTAACCCGTATGAATTATTAGGACCTAACTTTCGAGTCTCGAAAAGTGGTCATACGGACTCGGAATTTAACGAAACAAAAGCCTAAACCACCTAATTTTTCGAGACGGATTTAATGGTACAGCTTTCATAAATATTAGACAGACCGAACTAAATTCATTTTCCTGTTTTCTTTCAAAGGTCAAATTTCATTTCTCGAAACATTCTATTCGTCTATTTTCGACGTGCCTTAACTTTCAAATATTTTCTTCAATAGTAAATAAAATATTTTAGTCTTAGAATTCAAAAGTAGAAATATTTCGAAAAATCGTCAAACGCGCACACACTAACTTTTATCGCTTTTGACGCCCGACTTTTTTAAAACTGATTAATTTCGTAAAAGCATTTTAAAACACAAAGGAGACAACTTTTTCTATAGCAACTAGTAACATGGACTATGTGTGCAAGAAAATGATGATTGCTTTTAATTTCTTTTATTTAAACCTTATTTCATTAAAGTACTTTATTTAATTAACACCTAATGTATACAAGCTTGTTGTACAACTTTAGATGAGCAAATCACTTGCTCTTTCTCATCATTTCCACCGTAGCTCTTACTCTCTTTCTCTCCCATTTAGTTCCTTTCATTTTCTTTCATTTTCTTACAAAAAAAAACAACTTAAATAAAATCCTTAATAATATTCTAATAATTCCTAAGTAATTCTAGTTAATTAGTGGGTAATTGGAGCTAAACTTTTTGGGTTATTTTGGGTGAAGACTATCCGATCTAAAATTTATTTTAGATCCCCGACGATTAACATCCTAATCAAGGTGACTAGTTACATCTCATATTAGTCTCTTTAGTAAATTAATTTGTTTTGTTATTATAATTTTATAAGTATGAAAATTATGTTAAAATGTTAAACATCATTTTTGTGCACTTGTATGTTATGTGATGTATAAATAATGATAATAGATAAATAATGTTTAAAATAGATAAGTTGCAGTATTATGAAATAATGTTTAGCTTAATTATTTTTGAGTACTTTAAATTATTGTTCATTTTGTTTTTAAGCTTATAAGAGTTTTAGTTATGTTATAGTTATATATAAAAATTATGTTAAGTATTAACAATGAGTTTAAAGTGAATAAAAATCGAAAATGAAAATTTATACACACATAAACAAACCCACGGTTTTCCCTTGATTTTTCACTAAATTTTCACTTTTAATTTTTGTAAATAATATGTTATGTTAAGTTAGGTTAAAATGATTGTTAATATGTTATAAAAATTAAATTAGAAAAAAATGGATTTTAAAGTTATTAAAGATGCAAAATGTGCTCTTAACTTTGTTGTTGTGTTCTTGGTGTTCATATGTGTTCATGTTGATGTTCATCATTTTGGTCACTTTGATTTGGTTTTATTTTATGTTTGTTGTTGTTTATTGTTTTTATTAACTAATAAGTTATTATATTAACAACTATATAAATTAAACTAACTAAATCCTTAAGAATAAAAAGTTAAAAAATTAAAGTGTTGAAAAACACTATTCATAAATCAAATGAAATTTTTAGTAAAATTTCATTTTAGTTAAATCATTTTAGTATAATTAGAATAATTAAAATATAAAGACTTTAAGCGAAAAACCGATAAAAATTGAAAAATGAAAATTGGACCTCACCTAGCTTAGCCACGGCATTTCCAATTTTTAAGGTCAAAAATTGTTTTTATCACTTTTTAGTTTATTGTTAAAATGATTTAATTAATAGTTAGTAAGTTAGAATTAAGAAATTAAAAGAAATAAATGAATTTTGATATATATATATACTACACGACATTACCATTTAAAATAGACTAAATTTAATCAAAATGAAAATATCACTAAGTCACTAAAGTTAAATAGTAATTAGAATTGAATTTTTGTATAAATCGTTTTAGTTATAAATAAAATATAATAAACCGATGAAAATGAGTAACCGTTATAAAAATGAATTAAATCGTATGCTACTACCTTTGCAATTGGACTGTTGGATTTGGACATACGGACTGTTTAAAATGAACTACGACAACCTCGCTAAAATTTAAAACCGTTAAAATATTAGTTAAGTATATGACTAAATTTAACCGAGTTTTACTTTTGAAATATTATTCAAAATCACTAAGTACAAAATGAACTTAACAACTTTGATTAAAATATATTTAAAAATCACTAAATACAAAACGAACTTAACGACTTTAAAACTAGGGTTTTATACTTAGAAAAATAAATGAGTTAGTTTTACATTTAGAAATATCTTAAGTATAAAAATGTATACAAGTATAAAAATACGAATAAAATACGAGGAATAGTAAAATACAATGAATAGTAAATACGATGAATAGTAAATACGATGAATAGTAAAATACGATGAATAGTAAAATACGATGAATAGTAAAATAATTAAAATTTACGAACGGACTCAAAATAAATAATTAAGTTTCCTACTTGCTTTTGTTTACCTGAAGAACTGCTAGAACTAAAATTTCATTATACAAAGTTCGACGATATATTTAAGTTTTGAGAATGACATATGATACGATTGAACGAAGAAATATGAATACGAAAATAAGCTACTTGAATAAAATACTTGGATTGTTCGCCATGTCGCGACTCTTGAATTCGAAGTTAATGAGGTAGCTGTCTATGGGGACTTGGGCTCCCTCCCAGAGTTGCCCAAGGCAATTAACGATCTTGAGATTGTTATTGGCACGGTATATACAACCTCAGGGATGGGGCAACATTGATATTTCCGTGGGCCCATAGATAGTAATTGGAAAAGCCAGCCCCACCCGGGGGTACCCGTCTCTGGTGGTAGTCGAATTATTAGGTGACTACTTACTCGAGGGCGAGTATGATACGATCCTATCTATAGTGGTGTATGCATACATTAGACAAGGGATTTAGCGGTCCTTACTACCTTAGATATCCTTAGTCTGTCAGCCATGTCCAAGTTATGTTGGCCCTGTCGACTATTGCGCGGACTCTAGTATGTCAGCCATGTCCAAGTTATGTTGGCCCTGTCTACTATTGCGTTGTTTAAAGTCTGCATGATTCCGCCTCGCTAACGAACATTCATTAGTTAACGTATGAAGGATGTATTTCCTTGTTTTGATTGGTAATTGCCATGTCGAGAATGATTATTGATGCATGTTGTACAATTATATGATTTGATGTATGCTTGTGTTTGAATTACCATGTCTCCTTATATGTTTTTGCTTGTTTACTTGAAATATGTATTATTTATTTATTCCACTATATTGCATATGTTTTAGAATTGCATGTATAGATTTGCTTATATGATTTATCGCTTTATACCGTATGCTTATTGTGACTTATATGTCTTTATATGCTATGTGAAATAAGCATGTTTATGTTTTTATCATAATGTTATAATTATAAAGCGATAGTAATAAACCAAAGTAATTGAATTCGAGGGTAAGTATGAGCATAGCTAGTCACTGTCCGCTCAATGCGCATCCTCAACAGATTTATTGTGCGGGGCGTTAGGTACCTGGGAATTTGGATTTTGGACGGGCCCACGAGATGCTTTTATTGCTTACTTTTAGTTGTTTTCGAGAGATTGTAATGAAATACTCTGTTTATCTTAAACTCATATTATGTATATAGAGTTTGTAATACGATAACAGCTGGTTTTGTAATAAATAGACTTAATTAATATTCCGCCTTAGTTTAATTAAAGTCACGAAAAACCGGGTTGTTACATGATGAGCTTTTATGCTAACGTTGTCGAGAATGATTCAAAACAAAGTAATGATGTTGTTTGTGAAGAAAATTTAACTCGTAAATCGTGTTTTGAGGAGCTTTATGAGGTTGAGATTGACAAATTCTTTGATGATAGTTTTGTTGTGAAATGGGATGATTACCTTGACGATTTAGACGAGCCTTTTGTGGAGATTATGATTGACTCTTGTGGGGATGAAATTGGGGTTGTTTCTCTCGGAAACAATGATATATATGAGCTTGATTTTCGTCCTTTGTTTTATTCCTCTAATGCGTCTAAGTTTGACATGGAAGTCGTAACTGAACATAGAGATGCGGAAAAATTTGTGATTGATGCTTTCTTCTCTAATGTTTTCGAGTTTTATTGCATAATCTTTAACTTCTATTGTCAATTTTTTGACTTTTGTGCTAGGTTGTTTGACCGTCTTTTGAGAGCGCTGAGTTGTTCCGCTCTTAGATCGTTGGATGTCAAGATTACGAGTTGAGCTTGGGACGTAAATGAAGTGCTTTTGAATGGAGCAATGATCACCATGATTGTTTGGTGAGTGGAGGACCTGTACAACCAGATGACAGGGCGAATTTTCATGCCCTGCAGGGCGTACCTGTAGAAAATAAGGGTGCGTTTTCAGCACAAAACAGATCAAAATGCCCGACAGGGCAAGAATTTCCGCCCGACAGGGCAAAATGTTCTGCCACACGAACCCAAAAAAAAAAAAAAAAAAAAAAACAAAACAAGCCTTCATTCATTCATTATCCTTTCTTCTCTCTTCCTTCTTCCACATCAAAACCTTCATCTTCACATCCAACCACCAGCACCACCGCCCTCACTATGGCACACCGCTTCAGCCACCATGTCCCTCTAACGTTCCCCACCCTCGATGGCCTTGTTCTCCACGACCGCCGCCATCTGAGCCGCCTTCTCCGGTCATGTCTTTCGCTCGTAACAGCCGTTGTTCTCACCGTCGATTAACGCCATTCTCACGGCCACCCTTCACTGCCACCACATCGGCTCGACACTTCCGGTCAAATTCGACCCTCACCCCTCCCTTAATTCAATCAATCAGGTTTGTTCTCTCAAACCCTAGAAATTGGGGGTTTTGTTGGCTTTATGGGCTCGATTATTGGTCGTTGCTACTTTGATTATGCTCTCCAACTATTACCTTGCCTCCTTCACTGCACTGGTATTCAAATGATTTTATGTCGTGCAATTTTGAGCAATTTTGGTGCTAGTTTCATTCGAAAACGGGGGTAAAATTTCTGGGCTTGTGTGTTTCGATTTTGATATGTCGAAGGGCTGTTATTTGTGCTTTAATGAATGAAATTCGGGTTCCTATTGCAAGTGCGATGTTCTTGAGTTGAGTTAGCTCTTTTACTTTGTGAATTTCGGCAATTGGAACTTGAATTGCTGCTGGTTGTTGTACTCGATATCTGTCTTCGACTTCATGGTGATAATGGTCAGCTTTTGCTCCGATTTTGGGCAGTCAGATTGTCATTATTCTCGACTTGCTGATGTCGAGATGCTAATTTGGTGTATCAAGTTACTTTTGCCGCTTTCTGCTGGACCATGGGGTATAATGGATCAAAATTTGAGTTCTGCTTCTCTGAGTTCTTGGTTATTTACTGATATGGATCTATTTCTGCTCCCATTTTGGTCTGACTAATGATTATACGCTCAACTTGCTGATGCTGACCATTGTTTTGCTATTTCGTGTCGGTGTGAATCGATTTCTTCTGAAGATAGGGGTAATATTTGCTGTAATTTTGGGCGTGAATGTGATCAGTATGCTTGATCTGTTGATGTTGGTGGTGCAAGTAGAATTTTGGCCGTGAATGTGACTCATGTACGGGGAGGTTCGTCGGCCTCTAGCTGCTAACCGGTGACCTTATTATTCCCGATTATGTTGGCTCTACCACTGCCACAGTGAGACTTTCGGCGTTCAGGTTGACGTTCGTCGCTTTTTGACTCGATTTGAGGATGCTTTGGTGTTTATATCTTCTTTGCCGGATGGTTTGTCAGCCATACCCTATGATTTGGTGAGCTCGTTTCCACATTTTATTTCCGTCTTCTGATTTATAATTAACATTTTCATTACAATGAGGACATTGTCTTGTTTAAGCATGGGGGAGGGAACACTTTCGTATTTGATGGAGTTGCTGAGCTTGTCAGTTTTAATTTTCATGCTGAACTTTTTGAAAAAATGGTTGGATATTCATGTTTGGAGTAATGATTAGTGTGCTAATTTTGATCTTTAGTATCTTCGAGTTGAATATCTATTGCCTTAGTGTGGACAAGGGATTTTGATCCACGCGATGTTTTATTTCAAAAACATTTTTAATTTGAAAAGAGTCGCCACTAAATTTTTAGGTGGAATTTAGAAACCAATTTTAGAGAAAATGAGTTCGTGTGAGTTTACGTGTTAGGAAGTTTAAAAGAATTTCATTAATTTTAACGCCTAACCCCGCCCGTTATAAAAAAACGGTCTCTACTAAATAAAACCATGGCTATTATGAGTACACATGCAGATATGCAAACGAACGTTTTAATCCTTAACAGAAAATATCCATTCTATGTCATTTAATGCACACACAATTTCGTCAAAGTTGTTTATCATGGGTTCATTCACTATTCTAGCGAACAAAGAAAAGAAGCAGAAATACTTACCGACAGCATAAGACAGATTAACAAACGTTAGCGGCAGACGAGTAAAAATAACCATACGGACAATATATATATATATAAATATGAATGACTAACATAAACGACTAGGTACTGCACACGAATATAAAGAAATGACCAACGAACACAAACAATCGTACAAACTAATAATTAATACGAATAAACAAACACCTAAACATATGCAAGTGACCTGGATGCAGCTAATGGACAAATTAATGGTTCTAATAATTAAAAAGGGAAGCAACATACAAACACAAGCAAACATGCAATCCAAAAATTAAATACGACTAACAAAACTTGCACTAACATACACGAATTGTAACAATCAAACATAAGCAGACATAGAAACTACCAATCAATTAAGTACTAAATAATAGTCCACTACTAATCACACGAATACGTAAGCAAGTACACAAGAGTCGAAAGTGATCAACATACGAAAGGAAACCAGGCTATTCAATCCTACGCAACTCGAGTTTTGACAGACGAAGCAAAAACAGCAAGCAACAGGTCCACGTGCAGTTTTGATTTGATTAACGAAACGTGATTATCACACAAGCGCTAAACAATATAATGAAATTACGAAGACTGATCTGAGCATGGATTATAAATCAGGAAAAGCGAAGCAACACAATTTTTGACAGCAAACACGTTAGTATACGAGCAAGGCCTGACTACATAAGTTCACGAGCTAATCAAAACTAAACTAACGACAACAAACCACACTTCGTAAGGAAACTGAACATGCATACTAGGTGAACAAAGGGGCACGAAATACACATCACAATCATACTAAGAAAATAAGCCTAAAACGAATGATAAAAAACAATAACTACGATGATAAACGAAAGAGCGACAGAGAGTAATAAAAACGACAGAGGCCACTAAAAACAATAAAGAAACGATAAACTAGCAAAACAAAAAGAGTATTTTGCACCCTCAACTTACATGTATCGTTGACCAAATATCCGAGTCGTAATCGATTGTAAGATTTTATCCCGAGGGGCCGTCGTCGACGAAAATCAATTGTAAAACCGTAACTTTGTGTGAAACTGACAGCGATTTTCAAAAGCTTGTAACTTCTTCGTTTCTCAACGAAATTTCGAACCGAAAGATGTTTTGGAATCGTGGTAAAGTAAACTTTAAGATTCTGTAAAGAAACCAGAGTGACTATGGTGTTTTCAACACGCAAAACGAAGCAAAAGAGGTGACAATGAATCCAAAGCTGAAGAAAAAGCGTGCTCTGTTTTTATCTGACAAATCTCGACTTCTTTGAGGCTTTTTTAGGGCTTATTTGTGACTTGATATTGTGTATGTGTACTGTATCTTTCATATGTAATGAAGGCTTGAGGTTAGGGTGTATTTATAGGGTCGATAGGTAGGGTTTTTTTAAGGAAAAGAGCCGCTATGCCCTGTTTTCGAGAGCTGCTGCTTGCGTCTCGTTTTAGGGTTTTTGTAGGAGGTTTCTTGTGGGTTAAGCAAATATAAATGAGTCATGAAGGCCAGGTATGGGTTTGCGTTTGTGGGCACGAGTTTGATGGCCAAAAAGTCGGGTTTTGGCCCGAGTTTGGGCTGCTCAAAACAGAGCGGGAATGGGATTTAGGGCTGCTTTTGGACGAGCTATTTGGCTTGGTTTTGGTCTGGGTATTTGAGGGAAAGGATGGGTAGTACGGGTAGGATAGTTAGGATATGGGTATGGGTCATGGGTAGGCGAATAGGAGTCGGGTTTGGGTCAAATAGTGAATGTTTTTGGGCTTACGAGCCGCCGGATCGGTGTATTTTTGGCTACGTTTTGGCTTATTTGAGGTGGGCTAAGGGTGTGGCTTCTTGGCTGGGTTTAAGCTCGGGTATGTGAGGGAGAGTGTGGGTGAAAGTGGCCTCGAAACTCGTGTCGAAGCGGGCTCAAAATCGCCCTTTAAATTGGGCTCAACTTGAGCTTTAAACTTGCTTTTAAGAAAACGAATTCATCAGCGATTTAATAAAAAAAGGTTTAAAAGCACGAGAAACGACTTTTCAAGTCAAATATCAAATTTATAAAAGCGATTTTTCAAATCGAGTTACTTAAAATGATTTTTCGAATCGAAATATTCTATTTTCAATAAAACAAACTTTTTTGACAGAATACACTTACCCTGTCAACGCACTAATTTAAATATCATTTAAATTAATAAAATATTTTGTCGACGGCGCCCGGCTTACATCGTAAAACGAACTCAAATAAATGACACGAAGTACACATTGTCCTATCATCATTGGGTGTTTGTCGGGTTTTCTATAAATTTCCATATCGACAGATACGGGTATCAACAGAGCCCCCACTTTGACTAAGGCTTGGACAGGCGAAAGTCAAAGTAGACTCTCGAGCCGATCGAAGATCACAACTTGAGAGCCCCACGGGTCGTTTAGGCTCCCTTAGACCTGTGTACATAAGCTCACCAGCCATAAGAAGAAACCATACCTGAAAGCCTGGTTCTGGATGCTTCTATTTTCGGCAGAGTGTGGGTTGAGCCTTATCCTTAGGCGCCTACGTATCCGTTGTGACAGAATCAAACTCGTATCGTAGTTCGAGCTCGCTGGCCTGTAGCTTTCTGCTGCTTCGGCCCAAAACAAATGATATTTGTTTACTTGATTGAGTAAAGCCTATATCTGTATTCTTTTTGGAAGTGTCACTTCTTTTAGCTTCTGCTAGTACTTCTTCATTTCGAGGATGTCATCCTGTCGTTGAGGTATAAGGCTGATGATCTTAGAGCCCCCGGTTGGAGCGTTCCTGCTCAATCTTAACAACAAATCATAGCACACGACTCACATAGTGAAATCTGTGACTTTTGAAACAAAAAGGATGGATCATCGATCCAAGCTACGAATTTTATTCGAAAATGGGTCATCGACCTGCTTTTTACAAAAGAGATGGATCATCGATCCGAACTAAGAATACTAATTTGGGAATGGTTCTTCGACCTGCTTTTTAAACACAAAGGACGGATCATCGATCCGAACTGAGGATATTAATTTGGAAATGGGTCTTCGACCTACTTTTTAAACAAAAGGATGGATCATCGATCCGAACTTTAAGTAGTGAGCTAAAATAGATATCGCGCTGGAAATGGGTCATTGACCCGAGCTAAAACCCACATTTGCGTCTCGATTTGCATTTCAAATAGATTTTGTGTTTGTCGACCTATTCAGAATTTTTGTGTCCTTGACCTATATCTTGAGGTTAAGGAGTGGTGGGTCTTCGACCGGAAACCGTAAACATCTTTTGAAAATGGGTCGTCGACCCGAAACCGGAAACATATTTTGAAAATGGGTCTTCAACCCGAACCGTAAACATCTCTTGAAAATGGGTCGTCGACCCACATCTTGAAAAGTGGATGAGTAATCGACTCGAGCTATAAACATCATTTGAAAAATGGGTCTTCAACCCGCATTTTGATTTAAGTGGATGGGTCATCGACCCGAACTATGTTCATCATTTGAAAACTGGGGCCATCGACCTCGATTTTGAAGGAAAAGGTGGATGGGTCATCGACTCAAACTAATAATTGTCATTGAAAATTGGGGCCATCGACCCCGATTTTGAAGGAAAAAGGTGGATGGGTCATCGACCCGAGCGGAACACAGCTTTTGAAAATGGGTCATCGACCCGAGCGCAAGACATCATCTGAAAATGGGTCATCGACCCCTATTTTTGAAAATGGATAGGTCATTGACCCGCATAGCAAATTTCATTTGAAAATCGAAAGAGGTCATCGACATGAACTTTGGATTTTGAGCATTTCGAATAACTCGGCCATTAACCTAGTTTAAAAACATCGTTTTTAAAGTTGGATTGCGGGTCCCACCTAGACTACAAAATTTACTTGAAAAATGACACGGGGTATTGGTTAGCATGTATCAAATCGAATTGGGCCCTCGACCCGCATTGTAAGCATCATTTTTAAAAAATCAAGAAGAGTCATCGACTCTGAATGTAGACATCATTTAGAAATTGAAATGGGCCATCGGCCCGCAAGCATCATTTTGAAAATTGAAGTGGGTCATCAACCCTCATTTGAAATTTGACCTCGGATCATCGACCCAGATTTTGCAAAAAGGTTCTTGAAATGCCTGATATTTTAAAATCGAAGCATGGCCAAGTTAGCATGAAATACAACACGAATGTGACATGAATGCGACGAGAACGTGACATGAGCAACTGACATTTGAACGTTCAACCATGACCGACTCGACCTAAGACAACGTTTCAAAGACGAGTAGACTAGTAACTGTGCAGGGTCCTTTAGGATGATTGACGCGTGGTTTGAAATAGACGTGGGTTAATAGTATCATGTTCTCCCCCTAGGCAAATTCTTTGTCGAGATGCGAACTAACTGTCAAAGTAAGCCTCTTTGCCAATTCCCCATTAAGAAAAAGATCATTCCAAGACTGGACAATTACTTATCTGAATATTGATTCTCATCTCCATCTAAATTGAGCACTAAGACAGACTCAACAGAAGTTGCTTCATTTGGACTTTGTAAAGACCCGTAAAAAATTGACCAGATGACAAATTAGATGATGGGTGGTGGTGGATTGTATCCCATATTCTAAAGGATTGCCTACATATTCGCGTGGAGCGAAATCAAATCCGATGTAGTTCGATCTAGGTGCATAAACATGGCAATTTTTTTGTGTGTGTAATACTCGAAGGTTTCACCTAAGGTATCATGTTGTAAGGTACTGGCGAATTCCTTGTGGACCCTAAACGCTTGGGTACAACTACATAAGCCAATGATTCTCGGAACTCAAGACTATGTCTCTATTGCCGTTTTGAGAACGACTTAAAAACGTTTGATGGTACTTTCTGACCGTTTTGGCTTCGCCTTTAATTTTGACTTTGATCTTCGATCTCCGACGTCTTGCCACTCAATTTTTTGTATTTTTGTATATTTGTTTGGGTTTTTGGAGAATAGGCCGCACCCTTTGTGGCTTGGGCTTGTTCCAACTTTCCTAGATCTTGCGGTGGGTGGTCGCATGTGGTCATATGTATATCACGCCGGACTCCTCTGACAAGTTCGTTTGCTTATTAGGCACGCGATCGAGTACACGGAGGGTGATCCATGAATATTCGTACCTTTGGTCGCGATCAAATTCATGACCACTGTGGAGCTCCAAATTAATGGATCCTCCTCCAAAGGCAGAGGAGTAGTATACCACAAGTTGACTACTGGACCTTAGGTTTTTAGTTGTCGGAAACCCTTTTGTCTTTGTTTTTGTCGTGAGTTTGGTGTTGCACTTTAGAATTGAATACGTATTTCTACCCCAGGGACGCCCTTCGAGTGTGTTGTGCATTTTTATCAGTTGGATTATGGAAGCAAATTAGAGACAAGATCAATTTCATTGATTTTGAGAAGGAGTTAGAAATAAACGTGGAACAACGAATCTTAGACTCAACTCAGACATAAGACTTGAATACGAATTCTGACTTATAATCACCAACCCCGGCTTTGAACTTTTCTCCTTTCAGGAGTTGATTCAGATGCTTGGTTCGAAAGTTACCCCACTTTTGCAACGTGATTTTGACTTGAGGAGGAGAATACGCGACTCGGGTTTAGAAATCGACATGGTTTCGATACAATTTGTGAATTGGTAGAGGTTTCATTCTATTTAGCAACTCGAGATGCAACTGAACTGGACCAGGTTAATCATGAAAAGACTCAGAGCTTAGCGACATGGTCTACGACCTAACTAGGTAAATGCATGCGACATATAGACTTGAAGACAGACTCACAGTATGGGACTTAGACCCAACTAGATATGGACTTGAAGTAGTTAGCTCGTTTTAACCAATAAGCTTCTAAGGTTTATACAAGACTTCTAAAAAAATAGCCTGGATTAGACATTATTGTGCCCTGACTCAAAACTAAAAAATTGACAAGCATGACTTGGGCCTAAGCGTAGGCCTGGGTGACCTAACTAGGTTAATGCTCAAAGACTTTTAGATGGACTAGACTTACTATACACGGCTTAGATTCTAACTAGACTCGACTCGGTGCATTTCATGCTTACTCACGACTTTGAGAAAGAAACTTTTTTTTGTTTTTTTTTTTTTTGAAGTTGAGGTTTAAAATGGGCAGCACTTCGACTACCAAAAGGCTTATTTGGTTCGAAAATTCTAGTTTAACTTGGGCTTGATTTTACCTTTGGAAAACTTCGTTTTGGTCGGAAAAAATTCTATTCCCAAATGGGTAGCATTTCAAAAGCGTTCGAGATTATTCTAATCCTAAACGTATAGCATTTCGGCTTAAAAACTATTCTTTTTTCAAAAGACGTAGTGTTAAAAATCGTTCAGGATTAATCTAATTCTAAACGGGAAGCATTTCAGCTTGAAAGGATTCTTTTTTCAAAAGAGTTAGTGTTGGGAACTGTTCGAGATTATTCTAATCTCAAACGGGTAGCATTTCAGCTTAAAAAGGATCTTTTTTTTTCAAAAGAGTTAAAATCAAAATTTATTTAAGATTATTCTAACCCTAAATGAATAGCATTTCAGCTTAGACAATATTTTCAAAAGAGCCAGTATCGAAAATTGTTTAAGATTTATTCTAACCCTAAACGAAAAGCATTTCAGCTTAGAAAAGATCTTTTTTCAAAAGAGCTAATATCGAAAATTGTTTAAGATTATTCTAACCCTAAACGGAATGACATTTGACTTAGAAAAGATCTTTTTTCAAAAGAGCTAACATCGAAAAAAATGTTTAAGATTATTCTAACCCTAAACGTAGAGCATTTCAGCTAGGAAGAGATCTCTTTTTTTCAAAAGAGCTAACATCGAAAAAAAAATGTTTAAGATTATTCTAACCCTAAACGGATAGCGTTTCAGCTAGGAAGAGATCTTTTTTCAAAAGAGCTAACATCGAAAAAAATGTTTAAGATTATTCTAACCCTAAACGGATAGCGTTTCAGCTAGGAGGAGACCTTTTTTTCAAAAGAGCTAAAATCGGGAATTATTTTAAGATTATTCTAATCCTAAACGAATAACTTTTAGCTTGGAGGAGATCTTTTTTCAAAAGAGTTAACATTGGAAAAAAAATGTTTAAGATTACTCTAACCCTAAACGAATAACTTTTTAGCCTGGAGGAGATCTTTTTTCAAAAGAGCTAACATTGGAAAAAAAAATGTTTAAGATTATTCTAACCCTAAACGAATAACTTTTTAGCCTGGAGGAGATCTTTTTTCAAAAGAGCTAAAATTCAGAAAATTATTTAAGATTAATCTAATCCTAAGAGGATGGCATTTCAGCCAAGAAAAAAAATCTTTTTTTCAAAAGAGCAAATATTCAGAAAATATCTAAGATTATTCTAATTTTAGAAGGAAAGCGTTTCAGCTTAAACAAAAATCTTTGTTTTCTGAAAGAGATAGTGTGGGAAAATATTTAAGATTATTCTAATCCTAAAAAAGAGAGCGTTTCAGCTAGGAATGAATCTTTTTTCAAAAGAGCTAATATCGGAAATTTTTTAAGATTATTCTGATCCTAAAAGAATAGCATTTCTGCTAGAAAAAGATCTTTTTTCAAAAGAGCTAAAAATCGGAAATAATTTAAGATTATTCTAATCCTAAAAGGAAAGCGTTTCAGCTTGGACAAAAATCTTTGTTTTTTCGGAAAAGAAAGTGTTGGAAAAATATTTAAGATTATTCTAATCCTAAAAAGACAGCATTTCGGCTTAAAGAATGATTTTTTTTTGAAGGAAAGCATTTCAGCTCGAATCAAAAATCTTTTTCGAATGAGGTAGGGTTGGAAAATATTTAAGATTATTCTAATCCTAAAAAGACAGCATTTCAGCTTAAAGAATGATTTTTTAGAAGGAAAGCATTTCAGCTTAAGTCAAAAATCGTTTCAAAAGAGATATTTAAGATTATTCTAATCCTAAAAAGACAGCATTTCAGCTAAAAGAATTATTTTCTTAGAAGGAAAGCATTTTAGCTTAAGTCAAAAATCGCTTTAAAGGAGATATTTAAGATTTTTCTAATCCTAAAAAGACAGCATTTCAGCTAAGAAAAAGATTTTTGGAAAATAATCGATTGAAAAGATGACGGTTTTGACTAAAAAGGATTGAAGACATGGCCTTGGAATTCATAGAGCAATTAGTCATACGCAGTTCAAGGATGCAATGCATGAGCTAGACTATTCTAAGTCTCGAAAAGGGTCCATGCCAATGATTCCGCGTTGTTAGGGAACTTACACCCCCACCATAAGTCAGGAACGAAATGGTGAGTAGCAGTTGCTAACCTCGGCGGAACCACCTTGGTATTTAAACCAGACATAGTGAACGTCATTTCCCTACTTTGAGATCGACCCAAAGGGAGAAATGGTTCGAATCCTAACAGTATGATGCATAAATAACATAAAAAAGAAAGGGTACTCTAAATAGCCATCATTTTACTTTTCAAGTTTCACTGTCCCCAGCGGAGTCGCCAAATTGTGGACAAGGGATTTTGATCCACGCGATGTTTTATTTCAAAAACATTTTTAATTTGAAAAGAGTCGCCACTAAATTTTTAGGTGGAATTTAGAAACCAATTTTAGAGAAAATGAGTTCGTGTGAGTTTACGTGTTAGGAAGTTTAAAAGAATTTCATTAATTTTAACGCCTAACCCCGCCCGTTATAAAAAAACGGTCTCTACTAAATAAAACCATGGCTATTATGAGTACACATGCAGATATGCAAACGAACGTTTTAATCCTTAACAGAAAATATCCATTCTATGTCATTTAATGCACACACAATTTCGTCAAAGTTGTTTATCATGGGTTCATTCACTATTCTAGCGAACAAAGAAAAGAAGCAGAAATACTTACCGACAGCATAAGACAGATTAACAAACGTTAGCGGCAGACGAGTAAAAATAACCATACGGACAATATATATATATATAAATATGAATGACTAACATAAACGACTAGGTACTGCACACGAATATAAAGAAATGACCAACGAACACAAACAATCGTACAAACTAATAATTAATACGAATAAACAAACACCTAAACATATGCAAGTGACCTGGATGCAGCTAATGGACAAATTAATGGTTCTAATAATTAAAAAGGAAGCAACATACAAACACAAGCAAACATGCAATCCAAAAATTAAATACGACTAACAAAACTTGCACTAACATACACGAATTGTAACAATCAAACATAAGCAGACATAGAAACTACCAATCAATTAAGTACTAAATAATAGTCCACTACTAATCACACGAATACGTAAGCAAGTACACAAGAGTCGAAAGTGATCAACATACGAAAGGAAACCAGGCTATTCAATCCTACGCAACTCGAGTTTTGACAGACGAAGCAAAAACAGCAAGCAACAGGTCCACGTGCAGTTTTGATTTGATTAACGAAACGTGATTATCACACAAGCGCTAAACAATATAATGAAATTACGAAGACTGATCTGAGCATGGATTATAAATCAGGAAAAGCGAAGCAACACAATTTTTGACAGCAAACACGTTAGTATACGAGCAAGGCCTGACTACATAAGTTCACGAGCTAATCAAAACTAAACTAACGACAACAAACCACACTTCGTAAGGAAACTGAACATGCATACTAGGTGAACAAAGGGGCACGAAATACACATCACAATCATACTAAGAAAATAAGCCTAAAACGAATGATAAAAAACAATAACTACGATGATAAACGAAAGAGCGACAGAGAGTAATAAAAACGACAGAGGCCACTAAAAACAATAAAGAAACGATAAACTAGCAAAACAAAAAGAGTATTTTGCACCCTCAACTTACATGTATCGTTGACCAAATATCCGAGTCGTAATCGATTGTAAGATTTTATCCCGAGGGGCCGTCGTCGACGAAAATCAATTGTAAAACCGTAACTTTGTGTGAAACTGACAGCGATTTTCAAAAGCTTGTAACTTCTTCGTTTCTCAACGAAATTTCGAACCGAAAGATGTTTTGGAATCGTGGTAAAGTAAACTTTAAGATTCTGTAAAGAAACCAGAGTGACTATGGTGTTTTCAACACGCAAAACGAAGCAAAAGAGGTGACAGCCGAATCCAAAGCTGAAGAAAAACGTGCTCTGTTTTTATACAGCAAATCTCGACTTCTTTGAGGCTTTTTTAGGGCTTATTTGTGACTTGATATTGTGTATGTGTACTGTATCTTTCATATGTAATGAAGGCTTGAGGTTAGGGTGTATTTATAGGGTCGATAGGTAGGGTTTTTTTAAGGAAAAGAGCCGCTATGCCCTGTTTTCGAGAGCTGCTGCTTGCGTCTCGTTTTAGGGTTTTTGTAGGAGGTTTCTTGTGGGTTAAGCAAATATAAATGAGTCATGAAGGCCAGGTATGGGTTTGCGTTTGTGGGCACGAGTTTGATGGCCAAAAAGTCGGGTTTTGGCCCGAGTTTGGGCTGCTCAAAACAGAGTGCGGGAATGGGATTTTGGGCTGCTTTTGGACGAGCTATTTGGCTTGGTTTTGGTCTGGGTATTTGAGGGAAAGGATGGGTAGTAAGGGTAGGATAGTTAGGATATGGGTATGGGTCATGGGTAGGCGAATAGGAGTCGGGTTTGGGTCAAATAGTGAATGTTTTTGGGCTTACGAGCTGCTTCGGATCGGCTGTATTTTTGGCTACGTTTTGGCTTATTTGAGGTGGGCTAAGGGTGTGGCTTCTTGGCTGGGTTTAAGCTCGGGTATGTGAGGGAGAGTGTGGGTGAAAGTGGCCTCGAAACTCGTGTTGAAACGGGCTCAAAATCGCTCTTTAAATTGGGCTCGAAACGAGCTTTAAACTTGCTTTTAAGAAAACGAATTCATCGAAAACGATTTAATAAAAAAAGGTTTAAAAGCACGAGAAACGACTTTTCAAGTCAAATATCAAATTTATAAAAGCGATTTTTCAAATCGAGTTACTTAAAATGATTTTTCGAATCGAAATATTCTATTTTCAATAAAACAAACTTTTTTGACAGAATACACTTACCCTGTCGACGCACTAATTTAAATATCATTTAAATTAATAAAATATTTTGTCGATTTACCGCTTACATCGTAAAACGAACTCAAATAAATGACACGAAGTACACATTGTCCTATCATCATTGGGTGTTTGTCGGGTTTTCTATAAATTTCCATATCGACAGATACGGGTATCAACACTTAGCTTGCACGATTGGTTTTGTTTCCTAGAAATAGATTGCGAATCTCAAACACTAACCCACTTATATTTGCTCAATTCTTATCGCTTTTCGTTCCTTTACTTTCGATATTGGTATTCTTGCAAGGCATTGGTTTGTGGAATGTTTGGAATGTTGGTATGTGGTATGAATGGAAAGATTTATATGTGTTGGAGCAATGCTTCGATACTCTCGGAGGGGACTCATTGAGTTGAGTAACCACAATGGCCATGAATTTGGTTGTGACCGAGAGTATGAGCAATGATGTAACCCTTAAGGAAATATGTTTACCGAGCTCAATAATCAATAAAAATCATGCTAAACGGTATAACATACGAGGGATGCTTCACATTAAAAAAAATAAAAAGGAAATGTGGAAAGAATGGTTGAATGGGAAGTGGTTTGAATGGTTGGCCTTGCTTGAATTTAAATATCCTTTATCGTTAGTTATATTTTTCCGAAAGCGTGTGAAGCGAGTAATGTTTTGTTGGTGTGAATGGTTGTGATCCGTGCTCTATCTTTGGTGAAATAGACTATGGTGGTAAGTCTTTGTGTATAGGTCGTCAAGTCCGAGATACTAACGTGATAAATTAGCTACACTTTGATTTTCTCCGATCTTTGTTGCTCGAGGACGAGCAAAAGTTCAGCATGGGGGAGTTTGATAAGTCGATATTTTACCTATATTTTATATATTATCTCCCCTTCATTTTACGTATATTTACGGCATTTTCGCCTTGTTTTATATTGAATTTTCTCTTGTACGGTTTACTACGAATATTTTATATTTCTTGCAGGACGGAGTATTTTGTGCTGAAAAAAAGCCGACGGAAAATAATAACAAGCTCGAGACAAGTCCAATTACAAAACAAGACCCGAGATTACTAAAAACCAAGTAATTGGGCTCATGCTTAAATATAATAAAAGGCCCAACTTTGTAAATAAGATGAAAAAAAAAAAAAACAAAGTCACTCATCCTTGATCATCATTTTCACGTTCTTTTAGTTTTTCTTTCAGTTTTAGGTTTTAGAACTTTACAGTTTTACTCTTGCTCCTCAATTAAACTTATGTTCATCTTTTTTTTCATTGCAATCAAAAGTTATGTTTCTTCTTCCTTTACTCTTTATTTATCTTTATCATGTTTGTTAATTTGATTATTGTTACTATTGTCAATTTTATGATTGAGTAGTAATTTTGTGCTAGGGTTTGGTTGAACTTATTATGAATTAGTTGTTAAATTGACTCCGACTTATTGGATTTTTGATCGAGCTTGTGCTTAATTGCTGATTGTGTTGATTATGGTTGTATGATTCTTTTGTTGAGATCGCGTACGAGAGTCGGGTTTTGACTTTGAGTTGTCGTATGAACCCAATTGATTCAATTAATTTATGTTTGTCGGAATTTGTATCGAGAGTCGATTAGTCTTAGAGAACCCCGATAACAATTTGATAAGTCGTTAACGGAGTTAGTGCGCCGACTAATTTGTATTGGTTATGATACCTTCGCCCTAGTATTTCTTATATTTATCATTTTATTCCCGTCTTTATTCAGTTTAGGTTTATGTTTATACTTATTAGATTAGATAAATATTTTTATTATGATTTGCGTAGATAACTTGAAATCCGAGACAACACTAGTACTTAATCTCGACCTCCTGAGGCCAGGCTCGTAAGTGCTCTGGTGACCAAAATGCGGCTTGCGGTAATTTATAACTCAACAAGTTTTGGCGCCAAAAACTTGTTGAGTGATAAATTACCGCAAGCGGACGGTCACCAGTAGCACTTACGAGCCTGGCCTCAGGGAGGTCAGAGATTAAGTACTAGTGTTGTCTCGGATTTCAAGTTATCTACGCAAATCATAATAAAAATATTTATCTAATCTAATAAGTATAAACATAAACCTAAACTGAATAAAGACGGGAATAAAATGATAAATATAAGAAATACTAGGGCGAAGGTATCATAACCAATACAAATTAGTCGGCGCACTAACTCCGTTAACGACTTATCAAATTGTTATCGGGGTTCTCTAAGACTAATCGACTCGTGACACTATCCCGACAAACATAAATTTTTTGAACCAATTGGGTTCATACGACAACTCAAAGTCAAAACTCGACTCTCGTACGCGATCTCAACAAAAGAATCATACAACCACAATCAACACAATCAGCAATTAAGCACAACCTCGATCAAAAATCCAATAAGTCGGAGTCAATTTAACAACTAATTCATAATAAGTTCAACCAAACCCTAGCACAAAATTACTACTTAATCATAAAATTGACAATAGTAACAATAATCAAATTAACAAACATGATAAAGATAAATAAAGAGTAAAGGAAGAAGAAACTTAACTTTTGATTGCAATGAAAAAAAAGATGAACATAAGTTTAATTGAGGAGCAAGAGTAAAACTGTAAAGTTCTAAAACCTAAAACTGAAAGAAAAACTAAAAGAACGTGAAAATGATGATCAAGGATGAGTGACTTTGTTTTTTTTTTTTTTTCATCTTATTTACAAAGTTGGGCCTTTTATTATATTTAAGCATGAGCCCAATTACTTGGTTTTTAGTAATCTCGGGTCTTGTTTTGTAATTGGACTTGTCTCGAGCTTGTTATTATTTTCGTCGGCTTTTTTTCAGCACAAAATACTCCATCCTGCAAGAAATATAAAATATTCGTAGTAAACCGTACAAGAGAAAATTCAATATAAAACAAGGCGAAAATGCCGTAAATATACGTAAAATGAAGGGGAGATAATATATAAAATATAGGTAAAATATCGACTTATCATAGTGCTAATGACTTTGATGAATTAACTAGGTTAATTTCAAAGTTGTTAATGATGAGTATAATAAAGACTTGCAAATTTCTTGTTGTAGATGGCAAATCGCACTAACAACGGAAACAACAACTATATGAGGTCTATTCTTGAAAAGGATAGACTCGACGGAACTAATTTCCTCGATTGGTACCGAAATTTGAGAATTGTTCTCACGATAGAAAAGAAAGAGCATGTCTTAGAGACACCTCTTCCCGAGGAGCCTGGTGAGGGCGCGACATCGCGGCTCACACTGCCTATAGTAGGCAAAAGGATGTCTCGCAGGAAGTTTCCTGCGTCATGCTGGCGTCTATGACCCCTGAACTTCAAAAGCAATTTGAGTTCTTGGGTGCATATGACATGGTTCAGCAACTCAAGAGTCTGTTCCAGGAACAGGCGAGGATTGAGAGATATGACGTCGCTAAGGCTATACTCGATGCCAAGCTCGAGAAGGGCAAGCCAGTGAGTCCTCATGTTCTTCGAATGATTGGATTATTCGAGAGAATGGGTAGGCTAGGCAATGAATATAGTCGTGAAATGGCTACTGATATCATACTCCATTCATTGCATGACGGGTTTGACCAGTTCATAATGAATTATAACATGAATAGAATGGAGAAATCTCTAAATGAGCTTCACGGGATGCTTAAAACTGCAGAGAAGAACATAAGGCTTAGTCCTAAGCGAGATGTTCTAATGATATCAAAGGGAGAGAGGTTTAAAAATGCAAGCAATGGAAAAGGGAAGGCTAAGGCACGCTTCACTAAGGGCAATGGCAAGGCCATTGTGCCTAAAAGTGGTGGCAAGGCTAAAGCTGTGGATCCTAACACTTGTTTGTACTGCCGACGGCTAGGCCATTGGAAGAAAGATTGTCCCAAATACCAAGAGGACTTGAAGAGTGGAAGTGTTGCCACTACCTCTGGTATATTTGTGATAGACATTCACTTTTCAGATTCTACTTCATGGGTATTGGATACCGGTTGTGGTTCTCACATTTGTTCAAATGTGCAGGGACTCACAAGAAGTAGAAGGCTTGGAAAAGGTGAAGTGGACCTACGAGTCGGAAATGGAGCTAGAGTAGCTGCCATGGCTGTAGGGACATATAGTTTGTCATTGCCCACGAGGCTTGTATTGAAACTTAATAATTGTTATTTTGTACCAAGTATTAGCAAGAACATTATCTCTGTTTCAGTATTGGATACTGAGGGATTTTCATTTATGTTTAAAGATCGTAATTGTTCTTCTTACTTGAATGATATGTTTTATGGTGATGCACGTTTAGAACGTGGGCTTTACTTGCTAAATCTTGACAAACCAATCTATCACATTGATAATAAGAAGTTCAAATCAGATGATTCTAACCCTGCCTATCTGTGGCATTGTCGTTTAGGCCATATAAATGAGAAACGGATTCAAAAACTCCATAGAGATGGTCTCTTGGACTCGTTTGACTTTGAGTCTTACGAGACATGTGAATCGTGTTTAATGGGTAAAATGACAAAAATTCCTTTTCTAGGAAAAGGTTCTCGAGCAAGTGACTTGTTAGGTCTTATACACACGGATGTATGTGGACCTATGAGCACGATGGCTAGAGGAGGGTACTATTACTTCATAACTTTTACCGACGATTTAAGCAGATATGGTTATGTCTACTTAATGAGGCAAAAGTCGGAATCTTTTGAGAAGTTTAAAGAGTTCCAAAATGAAGTCGAGAATCAGCTTGGTAAAACTATAAAAGCCATTCGATCAGATCGAGGTGATGAGTACATGAGTCAAGAGTTTGATGATCATCTTAAGGGTCGTGGTATAGTATCACAATTGACCCCTCCTGGAACGCCACAACTAAATGGCGTGTCTGAAAGGAGAAATCGAACATTGTTAGACATGGTTCGATCTATGATGAGTCAAGCTGAACTTCCAGTATCGTTTTGGGGACATGCTTTAGAGACTGCTGCCTTTACACTGAACAGAACACCGTCCAAAGCGATAGAAAAGACTCCATATGAGATGTGGAAAGGGAAGGTCCCTAATTTGTCTTTTCTCAAGATTTGGGGATGCGAAGTTTATGTCAAACGCTTGGTGTCTGACAAGCTTGCTCCAAAGTCTGATAAGTGTCTCTTTGTGGGGTATCCAAAAGGGACACAAGGCTATTACTTCTACAATCGTTCCGAGAACAAGGTATTTGTGGCTCGGAATGCTTTCTTCTTAGAAAGAGAATTTCTTTCCAAGAGAAAGAGTGGGAGTAAAATAGATCTTCAAGAGATCCAAGAGCCACAAATTGATGCTCCTATCTTAGAGAATGAGGAGAATCAGGAAGTTTTAGAAACTGTCCCTGTGGTTCAGTCTGATCGTAGGTCGAGTAGGGAATGTCGCCAACCTGATAGGTATCTTGGATACTTGATCACAGATGGTGAAATATTACTTTTAGAATGTAATGAACCTACTACCTATAATGAAGCTTTGGCGGGACCTGACTCCGATAAATGGCTTGATGCCATGAAATCCGAGATGGAATCCATGTACGAGAATCAAGTTTGGAACTTGGTTGACTTGCCTGACGGTGCAAGGACTGTCAAGTGCAAGTGGGTTTTCAAGGTGAAAACTGACATGGAAGGAAACACGACCGTTTTCAAAGCAAGGTTGGTTGCAAAAGGTTTTACTCAAGTTCATGGTATTGACTATGACGAGACCTTTTCTCCCGTCGCTATGCTTAAATCCATTCGGATTATCCTAGCTATTGCTGCGTATTTCGATTACGAGATATGGCAAATGGATGTAAAAACCGCCTTCTTAAATGGTTTGTTGGAGGAGGATGTGTATATGACACAACCTGAAGGTTTTGTAGATCCTAAAAATGCCGGGAAAGTATGCAAACTTCAGAAATCCATTTATGGATTGAAGCAGGCATCACGGAGTTGGAATGTTCGTTTCAACCAAGTAATCCAAGAGTTTGTATTTTCTAGATGTGAAGAAGAACCTTGTGTATACAAGAAATTCAGTGGGAGTAAGGTTACCTTTCTTGTTCTGTATGTCGATGACATACTACTCATTGGAAATAACGTTCCTATGCTAGAGTCCGTGAAGGATTGGCTACGGAAGAATTTCGCAATGAAGGATTTAGGGGAAGCGCAATACATATTGGGCATTAAGATCTATAGAGATAGATCGAAGAGAATGTTAGGACTTAGTCAAACTACCTATCTCGATAAGGTACTTGATAAGATTAACATGAAAGACTCTAAGAAAGGCTTTCTGCCCATGGGTCAAGGCATACAGCTTAGCAAGACTCAGTGTCCAGTGGGAGCTGATGAGCGAAGCAAGATGAGTAGGATTCCTTATGTTTCTGCAATAGGATCTATCATGTATGCGATGATATGTACGCGTCCCGATGTCTCGTATGCTTTGAGCATGACGAGCAGGTACCAGTCAGATCCAGGTAAGAAACACTGGACCGCTGTTAAGAATATCCTGAAGTACCTTAATAGGACTAAGAACAGATTCTTAGTATACGGTGGAGAGGATAGGCTAAGTGTCCTAGGGTACACTGATGCTAGCTTCCAAACAGATAAAGATGACTTTAGATCCCAGTCGGGATTCGTCTTTACTCTTTATGGAGGAGCTGTTAGTTGGAAGAGTGCAAAGCAAACGACCATTGCCGATTCTACTTGAAGTCGAGTACATAAGCGCCTCGGAGGCGTGAAAGGAAGCGATATGGATTCGAAAATTCATTCTTGAGTTGGGTGTTGTCCCTAGCATTGCGACGCCTTGATGATTCTCTATTGTGATAATAGTGGAGCTATTGCTCAAGCAAAAGAGCCTAGAGCACATCACAGATCCAAACATGTGCTCAGAAAGTTTCACCTTATTCGAGAGATCATTGATCGAGGTGATGTGACTGTTTGCAAGGTCGACACGGATGCCAATGTGGCAGATCCATTAACTAAACCCCTATCGCAGGCAAAGCACGAGGTGCATACTGCTGCAATAGGTATCAAGCGCATTGTAGAATGGCTATGATGTAATTGTTTTAAATTTGATTGTAAAACAATTGTTATGCTCATCTTATATGATATTTAATCATTAATCATTCAATCTTGGTTTAATTGAGTGATGTCCAAAATAATTTTGTCTCTAAATAGGTTGTCAGATCATGTCTGGGCAATGAAACCCTATTATGGCGAACTGGAGATGTTAATATAGTTGTCCCTAGTCAGGTTGTCAAGTAGGGACATTGATGACCCATAATGACTAGTATGTGAGTTGATTAACGATCTTGTTTCATGATCTAGGACGTTAGACGTCCAAGTCATTCACATGGATACACGATGGTGCGTGTATGGGACTGACCCGCAGTGAGAATTCTATAAGTGTAAGAAGTCATTAGAATATCTCACTATGACTTGGAGTCGGTTTCTTAGACCTGAGTCTATCGCATAGAACTTGTACGAGGATTGGTTTGCTTTGACAGTGTCCAACGCCATGCCGTGAAAGGGGGTTATAAAGGCACTTGTTGGGTGGCTATGAAACGTATGGAGGGACATGGATAAGACAAGATGGGATTGTCCTCCTAATTTATAGATTAGGATTGGTGTCTCTAGGCCACTTGGAGAGTTGAAACTGTTAAATGCGTGGCCACGCTCAGATGGATTGACCGAACAATCATCTGGTGTACAGTTTAGCTCAGAGTCCAAGAAAACCTGAAATAGACATAGGGGTGACTTGACACTTACCTTATGTTCAGGCGAGACATTAAGAGACAAGGGAATTGAAGATGCACATCTAGCTCGTTTGCACACTTGTTTCGGACAAGTGGGAGATTGTTGGGGATACTAGGTGTCCGTCAACAATTATGCATTGACTTCGTAGAAGTCATGGACCAAAATATGAGATTATGATAATCGGATAAATTGGGTGGTTATAATGTCTTGCTAGAGGCCGCTTATGATCTGAATATTTAGAATATTCTACCAATTTAGTCCGGTCCAATTGGGTCACACAACGGTACCCTAATGGATTAATTCATGGTTAATTGGCATAATTAGATTAGTGCATTAACCTTTCGGGTTAGACCCGAGAACTTGTGTTTATACCGTGATCTATAGTAGATCGGGAAGCGGCCTCGGGATGCGTGCCACACTCGTGCATGCATGACAAGTGTCACACATGACAAGTGGCGAGAAGTGGTCATGCATTGGCCAACATAAAGGTGCTCTTTGATTGGCCCTTATGTTGGTGCATTTTGGTTGGTGTTTGTGTAATGATTATGTCTAACATTATCATTATAATGTGCACTAAATGGCTGCAAAATTTACAGCAACTTTGCATGCCAAAAATCAGCCAAAACACACCAAAAGAAACCGAGAAAGAGAGGAGAGAAAACAAGAGGAAAAAACTTGGTTTTTCCTCCATTGTTTCTAGCTTAGGGCTTGCTCCTACACGCAAGTTCACATCATCCTTTTACGGTTCTAGTAAACCAAGAGAGGAGTAATCCAAGGGTACTAGTGGACTTCAATTGAGGAGCAACATTTGGGGCTCTCGGGTTAATCTCGACAATACCGGTGGAAATCACGCTACGAGGGTATAACTTCTAACTTAAGCTTGTTTACATATGATTCGATCTTTTTTTGTGTCTAATTTATTCCGCCTTAGTATTAGACACACCTTCACGAACATCTCGTTGAAATCGGCACCCGCATTGAACAGGATCTTACGTCTAGCTACGACGATTCTACTTATGAAGACAACTCTCCGAGGGACACTCGTGCAACGAAAAACCGAAAAAGCCGCACCGTCAATAGCTCTGCAAGGAATTTCGATAAACTCCCCATACCCTACGCCAGGGCATTGCAGAAGTTAATCGAAAAAGACTACATAGAGCCGGTTGGTCCTATAAACGAACCACCCATGGGTAAGAAATCAAAGTCATGGGACCCCAACGCCTTTTGTGCATACCACCGAGGCATGGGGCACGGCACCCAAAAATGCCTCAAGCTCAAACACGCCATCCAAGATCTCATCGATCAAGGAAGAGTCAAGAAGCCTAGGGCAGAAAACGTACTGCCTTCCAAGAACAACCTCTCAGCAAAGCACACTACTCCCGTCAAACCAAGGGATAATCGGAAAAACCACTTTCAGCCTAGGCATAACCAGAACAATGATGCAATCTACCTCACCGTCATGTCACCAGCCTCAAAGACAAAGATGAAAGCAAGACAAGCTCAAGCAGCTCCAGCTCCAATGAAGACAGCGAAGAGGAAGAAGAAATTCTACTAACTTCTAATGCTCTTAGTGTCGGGTCATCTGTCGACCCATCTATCCTAGACTCTAGCTTTAGTTTAGATTTTCTTTTTACGGAGGCTAGCTCCAAGCAATTTTTTGAATTATCGAATAAATCTTTTCAAAGTAATGAAATGAACAAATTTGCTTACGTCTTGTCTCAAGCTAAAACAAACAAAGAACAAACAATTACAAATCAACAAAAAACAAACAAATCACAAAATACAAAAGACACTAACTCATGCGATGAAAATGAACAAACGGATGAGTCATTAAACAAATACATTGCAAATATTATCTCTCCAAAAACACAAGACCCTATCATCGAGGAAACCATAACCATAAACGTGGGAACCCCCGAAGAACCAAGGGAATTACAACTAGGTGCCTCACTAGACAAAGACGAGCGCGCCCAATTTACACAACTCCTAAGTGAATTCAAGGACGTATTCGCTTGGTCATACAAGGATATGCGCGGAATCGAACGAAGCATAGCCGAACACTGCATCCCTATTAAACCCGGTTACAAACCAATCAAACAAAAGCTAAGGAGACTACGCCCCGAATGGTCCCTTATGGTAAAAGAAGAAATCGAGAAACAACTACAAGCCGGTTTCATCCAAGTCATCGAATATCCTGAATGGGTCTCAAACATGGTCCCAGTCTTGAAGAAGAATGGCAAAATTCGAGTATGCGTTGACTTTCGCGACTTGAACAAAGCCAGTCCCAAAGATGACTTTCCATTACCCCATGTGGACGTCCTAGTCGACAACACCGCCGACCACGCCCTCCTATCCTTCATGGACGGCTACGCAGGCTATAATCAAATCAAAATGTCTTGCAAGGACATGGCAAAAACGGCTTTCATTACACCGTGGGGCACATACTGCTACACGGTCATGCCTTTCGGCCTAATCAATGCCGGTGCTACATACCAACGCACCGCCACAACCCTCTTACATGACATGATGCACAAAGAAGTCGAAGTCTACGTCGACGACATGATCGTGAAGTCGAAGGAGAGAAGTGGTCATATCACCAACCTCCGCAAATTCTTCACTCGCCTACGACAATACAAAATGCGCCTCAATCCCCAAAAATGTACTTTTGGAGTCAAATCCGGTAAACTACTAGGACACGTAGTGTGCCAAAGAGGCATCGAGGTCGACCCCTCGAAAGTCAAAGCAATTCTCGATATGCAACCCCCGAAGAACCTCGACGAAATTCGAAGTTTCTTGGGCCAAATTCAATACATCTCACGCTTCATTAGCAAACTCACCATGATATGTGAACCAGTTTTCAAGAAACTCAAGAAAACCGACCACATTGAATGGGACGAAGAATGTCAAAAAGCATTTGACAAGGTCAAAGAATTGCTAACCAACCCGCCAGTTCTACGACCACCCCAAAAGGATTTGCCACTATCCTTATACCTCACAACAACCCCCACCGCCATGGGCGCCATGCTCGCTCAAGAAATAAACGGTGAAGAGCACGCAATCTATTACATAAGTAAGAAGTTTCTCGATTACGAAACTCGATATTCACCCGTCGAGAAGAGTTGTCTAGCTTTAGTATGGTCATCCAAGAAACTCCGTCACTATATGCTAGCACACCAAACGAAGGTCTACTCCAAAATGGACCCAGTAAAGTACCTTTTCGAGAAACCTGTGCTTAACGGACGAATGGCCAGATGGACGCTGCTCCTAGCCGAATTCGACCTTAAGTACGTACCCCTCAAAGCAATCAAGGGACGAGCAGTCTCTGATTTCCTAGCCGAAAATGCAATCGTAGAAGAACCAATCATAGACACAACATCCCTCCCAGACGACGGGATTTACAACATCGACCAAGAGCAGTGGGAGTTATACTTCGATGGCTCTTCCAACTATCGAGGATGTGGAGTAGGAATACTTCTCATATCCCCGAATGGCGAACACACCCCTTTATCCATCAAACTGGATTTCGACGTAACAAATAACGCCGCGGAATACGAAGCATGCTTGCACGGTCTCCAAGCAGCGCTTATACTCAACGCCCGCAACGTACGGGCCTACGGGGACTCCTCCCTCATAATCAACCAAGTATCCGGAGCATGGAAGATACTTAATAAAAACCTAGCACTATACCAAAACAAGATACAAGAGCTCATCAACGAATTCTATCACGTAGAGTTCATACACCTCCCACGCGAAGAAAACCAATTCGCAGATGCGTTATCCAAACTCGCATCACTAATCAACATACCCCTGGGAATAGAAACACTACCCATTGTCGTGGAATGACGGAACGAACCCGCTTACATCTGTGACATCGAAACCGAGGAAGAATAAACCGATCCTTGGTACCAAGCAATCATCAATTACAAAACAAACGGCGAATACCCACCAAACATCGACAAACGGGCCAAACGAGCCCTACGCCTATTATCGTCACAATTCGTGATGGAAATGGGAAAACTACTCAAAAAGACGCCTCAAGGTACATTACTCTTGTGCGTGGATCAAAAAAAGGACACGAAATCATGTCCCAAGTACACGATGGCGAGTGCGGGCCACACATGAACGTACGAGCCTTGTGCAAGCAAATCATAAGGCTAGGATGGTATTGGACTACCATGGAAACCCACTGCACAAAATATGTCAAACACTGCCACAACTGTCAAATCTTTGCAAACGTACAACACATACCCCCATCACCACTATACAGTTTGACCTCGCCGTGGCCATTCTCAACTTGGGGAATCGACGTCATCGGCAAAGTTCAACCCGTGGGAGCAGGAGGACACTGCTTCATCCTCGTGGCTATCGACTATTTCACCAAATGGGACAAAGCCGCATCATATCGCAAGCTGGGCACAAAAGAAGTTGCAAAATTCATACAAAACAACATTATTTGCCGCTACGGCATACCCCACGAATTCATAAGCGATCAAGTCACACACTTCCAAGGGGAAGTCGAACCCCTTTTCTCAAATGCAAGATACAACGACATAAATCATCACCCTATCGACCACAAACCAACGGCGCGGTCGAGGCGGCAAACAAAACAGTCGTATCAATCCTCAAAAAGATGATCGACACCTGCCACGACTGGCCCAACAAAATCCCATTCGCATTATGGGGATATCGCACTACAATCCGCACACCCACGGGTATGACACCCTATTTCCTAACCTACGGGATGGAAGCCGTCCAGCCTGTAGAAATCGAGATGCAATCCCTTCGAATTCTTATGGAAGCAGACATTCCTGAAGCCGAATGGGCACGCGAACGATATGAACAACTCATCCTTTTAGACGAGAGATGATTACATTCACTAAATACAGTCCGAATGTACCAATCTCGCCTGCAACGCGCATACAACAAACGGGTCAAACCACGAAATATCAAAGTGGGTGACCTAGTACTCAAATCCGTCCGAGCACCATTACCAGTCGACCCAAGAGGAAAATTCAAACCCAATTGGGCCGGACCGTACTTGGTTAAGGAAATCCTCCCTGGAGGAGCCGTGAAATTAACTGACCTGGACGGTCAGGACTTCCGATTGCCAACGAATCTTGATCAACTCAAGAAGTACTACCCTTAAGCTTAGACAAAATTTGCAATGTATTTCATATAAAAGAAACTCACTCTCGCATGGGTGAACTACGCTCGGTTTGATTCCACGCACTGTGGATACGTAGGCAGCTTTGCAAAGAGCTCAACCGAATCACACGAACTACGCCGGTTTGATTCTGCACAGATATGTAGGCAGCTTGTCAAAAGCACAACCGAACTTCTTCGCACGCAAGCCTAAAGCTTAAAAAGGTCGAGGGCTTTGCACCCACAAAATGACACGCTCGAAGCTTAAAAAAGTCGAGAGCACAGTCAACACAAAACAAATCCAAAGCTTGAAAAGGTCGAGGATTTAAGACAAGATACGAATCCAAAGCTTAAAAAGGTCGAGGATTTAAGACAAGATACGAATCCAAAGCTTAAAAAGGTCGAGGATTTAAGACAAAACAAATCAAACAAAGCAATCCAAAGCTTAAAAAAGGTCGAGAACATCTCAAAACAAAAGAAAGCAACGAGACAAGACGAGAGCAAACTAATTCTATTTTAATTATTTTATTTAGAATTTTTCACAATTTAGAAATGAGTTAGGAACAAGCCTCCTTAACCCTTTATTTGAATCTAAAAACATGTATTTGAATAAAGAAATTTTCTAAGCAAAACAAAAGCAAACTAAAAAGCTGTCTTATGTCGTTTCGGATTAGCCTCTTCATCTTCAAGAGGCCGATCCGCCACAATTTCCGAACTAATCACGGGAGCAGTCCTCTCAAATCCTGGGGGCTCGATCAGATCCTCGTCCTGCTCGACTGGGGGCTCCTCGATCCTTGGCCCTAGGCGATCCTTAACAGTCACCCTCGATCCAAGCCTTTCCAGCGCTGGTCTCGAAGAAGAAGCATCTGAACTCGAAGCACCGAGATCACCATAATCCCTCTTCCCGCGTACCACCTCATGCGCCAAAGAGGGCTTTGGCCCGTTCTTCTCCCTCCTCCTCTGATTCTCCCGTTCGCGAGGATCATTGGAACGATACCATCGCGTATAGAAGTCTGTGACACGAGTAGACTCTATATGCGCCGGAACCGCCCAAGTAACACGATCCGATCATCCCCGGATCCAAGTATCGATCATCTGGTTGTTTAGGGTAACAACCCCTCCAACCTGAGTCTCCTGCTCGGGAATGGTCTGCGCAAGCCCGATTTGCCTCTTCAGGCGAAGAGGATGAATCCACACCCCTCGTTCGAAACCACACAACATCAACCCGCAAGCCGCATTCGCCACGGACGGTGCTGTAATCGCCATAATCTGGCACCATGACACATACCAACGAATGTTGCTCTCCTTCACAAACCCCCGGTAGTAGTTGAGTGAACGCTCCCGAGGGTTGACCCAATCCGTCTTTCGTGACGTCGTCGCCGCCGCCTTGAAAACACCATCAAGGGGAAGAGCAGCATAAACACTAAGCCTCTCCATGAGCCAAATGTTGAGAATCCTAGCACAACCCCGGTACGAGCTCAGACGATTAGCACAACGGTCGTCTAAGCCCAGTATGGTCTCTGCTAGGATCAAAGCAGAAGGATCGTATCCACGTTCCATCTCTTCGACAACACGAGCATACCTCGCGTTCCCGAACACCCCATCCGGCATCGACCCCGCGAAAGCATAGCGGTGAATCAAGCAAAATGCAAGGGCCCTCCACCTCGAACGGTCCGAAATGCTAGTGTCGGCCCGATTCATGTATCTTTGACACAAAAGAAGCATGTTCACCTTACCTCCTTCAAACAAACCTGCAGCATGAGCATTTGTCATCCCGAGGAAGTTCCGCAACCTTCCGTTGTAGCAAAGCTCACTCCTCACAACCACCGGAGTTGTTCGCTTCGACCATCCTCCAATGGCCGCGAACTCCTCCATCAAAGGACATACCTCCCCTCCGGGAAACCGAAACACATGCAAGCTAGGATCCCAGTAATCCAACCATGCATTAAGGAGGTCAAGCTCGACTTTCATTTGACACCCGCACCATCATCATCATACACCGCCCTCTTCATCGCCAGACTTAATGAAGAAGTCCACCTCTTCAAAAGAGCATCAAAATGCTCAACCATTTTTCTTAAAAAGCAAAAACTTTTGTAAATATACCTAATATGTTTATGAGAGCAAAAACTTGTAATAAAGGAAAAGAAAGAAGTGATTTTGAATGAAGATTATGGCACGCACCCCCTGTCCTTACATAGGAAAACCGTATCCGAAATATGGAAATACAGCGTTAACAGCCAAGCCACCAAACCGCATAGCCTTATGCGGTTTGGACCCCAAACCGCATAAGCCTATGCGGTTTGCACCCAAAACCGCATAGAGCTATGCGGTTTCAGGGGCTGGTTTTCTCATAACTTTCCTAATTTCGTGTTTCCTAAATACTACAACCTACTTTAGGCCACGACATCCTTTGTTGTTCCCCATGCAACAACATTACATTTCGTTTTAGCAAATACGATTTCTACCACGAGTCAAAGCATAGCATTTTCCACATTCATCCAAGCTCATTTCGCTTTTAAAATGAACTTTTCGCAAAACATTTTCACAAACTAATTCAACATCAAAGCATCCCACTCGGGAATCATTTCGTTCTTCAAACAAGCAAACTACCGCAATAGGTTCACAATATACAAACGACATCAAGTTCAAGCTACAGAGACATGTAAACAAGGGTTCATACAATCTTTATTACACAAACTCAATCATGATGACGACGACGATACTCGTCGAACTCACGTCGAATCTGAGCCGTCTCAGCACGACTCTGACACAACTGAGCCGCCTGCTCAGCCCAAGCCATCCTCCACCTGTTAGCTGTCCTCCACAGCTTCTTGTGCACCTCCTTAGCCACCTACAACACATGACACACATTACAGTTTTCTCCATTTTGCCCTAATTTCACTCAAATTAAGCCAAACTTAGGGGGAAAATTTCAAACCAACCGCCGTCAACCACACTTTGCCTTAATTTCGTTCAAACTTAAGACAAACTCGAGGGGGTAACCACAAAAAACACGCATCTCACTAGTTTGATCACCGCTATATTCTATACCTCGATCAAACTGGGGGCTCACACATATACAAAGACGAGGATACATACCTTCTTCACCTTGCCGCTCCAGCTGTCCATCCCCGCGTCAGTAGTCACCGGCAAGTACGTCGGCAACACAAAAGTACGACGGACGCCCGAGTCATCCCACTCAACGATAGTAGAAAAGTCACCAGGCTGCTCCGCCATCTCAGGATCAAACAGCTACAAAACAAACACACACGTCAGGGAAATTTTTCCGCAAAAAATACCTTACGCACCCTCAAAACGAAGCAAACATACCTCAATCGGTCCACAAGGAAGCCGAGACTGAGCGAACTGCCCGTAGTCATCCCCAGGACAAAGAAGACTCCCCGACTATCCCTCTCCATACAGCGTCACGTGATCCTGCGCAGAAACTCCCCTCTCAAAAAGGACTCTCGGCGGGTCCTTAGGCACTACTGGAGCCGGCCACCCTGCATGGTAGACTAGACGCTCTCCAAGATACCAAACCGGTCCGTACGGCGTCGCCAAGTACAGACGCTGGGTATCACGCAATGCAAACCGCGCCCCAACGCCCTCAGGAATACCCGTGTACTGGCCCCACGGGAACGGCACGAACTACAACAAAAAACATCCATAAATACAATCGTTTTAAGTACACTCTATTTAAAATGGTTCAAACACAAACCTGGTTAAACTCCATAAGGTTCAGACGCACCCGAACCTCATCGTACGACCGAAGCCGCACTTCTACATCGCGTTCTGCACGCACCACGGATACACTCTCGCGATCGTCACGGCATGTGGAGGCAGCAGAAAGGGAAAGTGACTGAAGATCCACGACTGCACATACAAAAACAAGTTAACAAAACAAGTAAACAAGACAAAAACAACAAAATCAAGCAAGACAAAGACAACAAACAAGATGAACAATAACAAAAACAATACATACCTCCATCACAAACCCAGGCGAGACTAAGGACAGTCTCGATCCTCGTTGCATGACCCGCGGCCTCACCGCGTCCATGCAAAAGCGAATGCACAAACCCAAGGACGGCGACACCCAGTCAAACGTCCCAATCGCACCCCAGTCTATGAGATGCATAAGGACCGACGTCGCCGCCCGCTCACCCTTATCACCGAAGTACACGGCGCTAACAAACCACCACAGCCACATACGAGCATTCTGCTCGTCACTCCAGTCGGAGGGGCCTCGCTCGGTCTTCCCCTCGAAATACTCCAAGATGAAGCTCGTCTTGATGATATAAGGTGGTTTACCCTCATACTCCACCTCCAAACCACCGCCAATCGCGGTAGTCACCACCTCGTCCACAATAGACGGCGCAAATCCAAAGCTCATGTCACGGTCCCCGAACGGCAGCCCCGTCATGACCGCATACCCTGACAAAGTAATGCCGGCCTCAAAGCCGGGCATGTGAAATGTCGTGGTAGTGTCCCAGTACCGGTCAAGGAAGGCCCTGATCAACATCAGGTTAGCCGTCAGCCTCGACCTCGCAATCGCCCGCCAGTCCTCGACCAAAGGACCAAAAGCACTACGCGACACCCAAGCCTTTGCACCCTCCGAAAGCTTCTCCTCAAAAACACACATCACGGACGAGACGCCCGAGAAAGTCCTCATCGGACCCTTGGGCCAGCCCATCGTCGCCCGATAGGAAACATGTCTCTCCGGAGCCAACAGAAGGTCGTGGCCATCCCAGCCTTTGGCGAACGCCCTATTCGCAGGCGACTTTCGCGGCCTAGAGCCACTCGCCCTAGGCGCAGCCTCCTCGGACTCCTCGGCCTCCTCCTCAACATCCATCGTAGCTTTTAGCTCGTCCACTAGATCTAGAGCAACCTCCTCATCCTCCTCCTCAGGATCAGGCCTAGGGTTATGCCTCGCACGACCCCTACCTCGTGACTGGCCACGCCTCGTGGGCAAGTCACGAGGGTCAGCCTCCCTCTCACTATATGAACGCCTCGTACGACTACTCGAACTGGGGGCTCCCTCAGTCCTCGAGCCCGTACTCTTACGAGCTTTTGATCTCGTAACACGACCAGAACCTTCTCCTGCAACAAAACACGACCAATACATACAACTATAAAACATGCAAGCATACAAACTTGGCATACATATACACACATAATACACAAATAATACGCACATAATACATATACATACGCATAACACGCACGACAGAGCATTTTTAGGCCTAATTCATAATTAAGCCGAAAACCGTTCTCTACATTTCAAAACCCTAACTTTATGGTTTCTATACGCCATAATAGCCCTCAACAACAACTCATTACAAGCAATTGTATTTTGGTCACCCCGATCAAAAACCTCCAATTTACGAAGAACACTCATGTTCAATCACGAAGAATCGTCGAATTAAAAGCCTTAACTCGACATTTTCTCAAAATTGAAGCTAGATACGTGCTACACGCGCCATGGGCATCCTACATCGAAGTTTAATTGAAATTCCGGGTCGGAAAATCCGGGCTCGTTTTCGGGCCCGAACTCTAATTTGGACGTTTTTCATGCAAAGACGGTCTAAATCACAATCAATCCACACATACATGCTAGCATGGCATAATGCAACACAATGACGTCAACTTCAAGCATTCAAACGGCAAATTTCAAGCAAAACTCGGGTTTTCATTCAAAACCCGTCTTTTCAACATTTCTAGCTAAAACTAGCTAATTACAACAACAAATAACGTAAAAGCAAGTTAAAATGGAGCATTACCTGGTTCCATAGCAAGGCAACGCAAGAAAAACGAGCAAATTTGGTTGAGAAATCGAAATTTGGTGTTTTTAGAGAAATAAACCGAAATAGAGTAAGTGAAGCAAGGCCACGGTATGCTCGTGCCTTTATACAGCATTTTCAGCCAGCAGAGGAAACCGCATAGCCTTATGCGGTTTGCCCCCCAAACCGCATAGGCTTATGCGGTTTGTCCCTGTGGTTTTTCCTGGTTTTTTCTCGTTTTACGCCTACTTTTGAATTCCTAATTCATCTTGGCCCTAATGCAACTCCAAGTACGTCCCGTGTTTGGGTTAAGGCATCACCTACAGTCCGCCATACGCGTATATTAAGCATTTAATATGCGGTACAAAGCAGAAACACAAACGCTCTTCACGAGCATTTACATCATTCCCTCCTCTACAGAAGGCAATCGCATGCATTCTACAACTACATAGACGCTCCTCGGCGAGTACAAGCACAAGTACCTTACAAAACACGTTCAACCACAAGCTCTGCAACCCTAACGTTCACGCCCCTACACGAGATTAGACATTTCTACATCCAAGCATACACTTTTACCCAATCACCTTGCACCCTTTGTACATACGCTCTTTTTCGAGACCATGCGCTACATGAAAACATTACAAGCAGCAGCATACGACGACAGTAAGCACATACAATGACACCACGCACATACAACGGCATCACGCAACAAACAACGAGCACAACACAGACATTCAGCAGGCCGGCAGGCCCTTATAGCATGCATGGACCGTCACGTCCTTAAACATGTATGCCCCTCCCCGTTTAGCCCGGTTCGAAGTCCTCGTCTCACCCATGGACACATGCTTCGTTCCGCTGACTATATCGAGACTGTAATGGTCCGGATATGGTCGTGGAGTTTGACTAACGCTCTAGTCCGAGCTCAGTCAAACTGGGGGCTCTGTGGATACCCATATCCGTACCCTCCCAAACAAAACCCTGTGATGTAACACGGACTTTTATTATGCATGCTTTAACGTTGACTTAAACGGTTCTAATAATGTCGAATTCATTTTGAGTCGTTTTAAATGTTAAAAATGATTTAGGTCGCTTCACATCGCTTTAAATAAACGTTCATTTTGTCCATTTGGAGTCTAGCTAGGTCCTCGTCCTGCTTCATTTGGCATGAGCTTCGCATTTGCACTACAATTAGCCCTTTTACATTAACAAGGTCTAATTCAGCATTCCTAAATTCCTAAATTTAGGCCCGGTGGCTAGATCTTCCCTTTAGCCTCCTCTTACACAAAATATAGCCTCACGGGTTACCTTATTTCACAAAATCTATGCAAATACACATTTTTCATTTTTCCGGTTCTCGGGCCTAAAACCGAGCCCAATCCCAGCCTCTGGCCCGCACTCCAAAGCCCTGAACATCATAAATATCTCAGAAATATCCCAGGTGTTTTCTTGACGTGCAAGGTTAAGATTATACCGTATCTTTTAGAGATATAATCAAACCGAAACTAGGAAACTAGAGAAAAAGCCACACCCACAAACCGCACAGCCTTATGCGGTTTGGGGTGGCAACCGCATAAGCTTATGCGGTTTCCCTGGGCAACCGCATAAGCCTATGCGGTTTCCTGGCTTGTTTTTATCCACGGGTTTCCTAATTTCTCCGAGGTTTTTAGTATATATACACCCCTTTACCTGACCTCGGAAAATACAATTTACAACCAGCATTCACAGCATACACACCTCAAAACTCTCTCAAAGCCTCAAGCACTCAAATCCTTGAGTTCAACACACCATCCCGTGTTGCATTCATCCTCCTTTTAAGTTCAAGAAGCGAAACTCTGCCGATCTGAAGCGTCAGGACAAGGTAGGTACCGATCCACTTGGATCAAAGCTTTTTCTTATTTTCTATGGACTAACAAGGGGACTACACTTTAGCGCCTCAGGGCTTTGGCACCGAGCGCGCTTGCATTCCAAGTGTTCTTATTACTTCGGGTACACTCCATATCCGATGACACGCCAAAGTCGCATAAGCAACCGACCCTTATAAAATAAACCAATGGACAATTGAACTTTATTTTATTTGCATGCATCTTGCACCTTCTTATTTTGCATTTAAATCAACTTAAACAATGAATTCGACCTTTAACTGAACCGTTTTCGTTAACAAGTTAAACATGCTAAACTGAGGGTTTAATCAATCTTTTTGCATCTGCATCTGCATTCTTTTACAAACTTTATCGCACTTGTACGTAGCGATAACATTAGCTCAAATATCATCTTACATGGATTGTTCTAGGTCAGTAGAGGCTATTTTTACATAGGCTTTTCTAAAAGGTTTTCATAAATCATTAATTGAACTCTTTTTCTAAAGTACCCTCACCCCGAATCCAATCTGGTTTCACAAGCCTTAGATCTAGGGGTGTCGGCATGCTCCAAAATCTAGGACATGTCTTTAGGCTTAGGACATGATAGCAGGTTCCTAATTTCCGCGATAATTAGGTGGCGACTCCAATACAGTTTTAAAGGTTTCTTTTAAATTAGTCTTTTTTTCGCCCTTACGCAAGACGCCGAGTTGGGTCCCTCGTCTCGATCCCGGGTTCCACAGGACCCGACCTGAGCCGCCGATTGTGAACACTTAACACTAGGAGGCGCTGAAGAAGGCTTCAATATAATTTTTGTTTTCTTCATATTATTTCGAGACCTATATTTATAGAAATTCAAACAAAAATTAGTAAATTAGGGGTAAACAAATAAATATAACTACAAATATCAAATAAAAATAACGTTAACAAATTAAAATAATTAAAAGATACAATTAAATAAATTATTGTTATAAGAAATTTTTACAACAAATACTCAAAACTTAATTAAAAAAAAATAAAAAAAATTAACGTATTCCATTCGAGTGAAATTCTCGAATGGTCCTGCTCCATTCGTGTGAAATTCTCGAATGGAGCACGCCCCATTTTCTTTTTTAAATTAAAAACGAAATTCAACATACAACAACAACAAAAGGGGGAACTGATTAGGGAAGGGAGAAACGGCGAACAATTTACAAGTATAATAATCGACTATTTTCTAACAAGTAATACAAAATTGAAAAATATAATCAATTGAAAGAAGAAAAAAAACTTACTTGGAAATGTTGATGTTCATTGCAAATGTTGATGTTCACAAGTTACTTTAAAATGTTATTGTTGAATTTGATGAATAAAGGGTGTGTTTAAATTAATTAGGGTTAATGAAGGATGTCGAATTTTGATGAATAAAGCATAATAATCGACTATTTTGATGTTGAATGTTGATGTTATGTTGAATTTTGAAATAAACTTACTTGAAGGATGGTTTAAATTAGGGTTAATGAAGGATGTGTTTAAATTAATTAGTGTACTTAGAGTAGGGGTATAGTGGGAAATCCACCCAAAAATTGCGGCGGTATCGAACTTAAGTGCGGCGGCGTATTGTAATTCGGTTTCAAATTTGAAAAAAACAACGATCAAATCAAAATTGATTTCATTTTTTTGTTCAAAGAGGAGGTTATTAGACCATACCCATCCAAAAATTATCTTAACTAAATCACCACTTATTTTTACTCTTAATTTCATTCTACTTTAGGGGCTGTTTGGTCAGAGGGTTTTAGGAAAAGGAAACAACTAGTCTAATTCCCTTGTTTGTTTGATCATTTCAATTATTCCCTTTTCTTAATTTGACTCTTCAATAACCCCCATATAGCTCTAATTTTAATCCCCCTCCTCTTACAAATTGTCATTCCCCTCCATTCTAGCCCTACCCTCATAATAAAACCGGCCACCCAACACCGACCTCCGGCGGCCCAACACATACATCTGGCGACCCAAGGCTACCTCCGGCAATCCTACACGGACCTCCGGCGACCAAACACCGACGTTCGGCAATCCAATCGACTTCAACCGACCACCCACAGAAAGACCCAATATTTTGTTTTTTTGATTATTTTTTTCAGTTTGTTGAAAAAATTAAAAAAAATAAACCGAACAAAACATGCAGGATCCCCTTCCAGCCTTCCTCCCTGCAACACCCTCATCTTTCTAATGTCCCATTGTCACTCTTTCCTTCATGAATCATCTATGTCAACCCACTTTTTTTTAATAGAATTTTTTCTTTTGATTTTTATGTATAATAACACAAATACATTAGTTGTAAATCTCAATCAATAAATTCATGCATACGTCTCATGTATACTAGAATTTTTTTGTTGAATTATATTTTCCAGATTTATTCAATTTTTTAGGGCTTTTTGCTTCTGATTTTTATTTTCATTTATGTGTGTAAAAGATATGATTTATAGGGAGTATTCTAATTTGAAAAAAATAATGTAATGTTATTGTAAATATGACCAATAAGCATACCTTTAAAACTAAAAAAAAAATAAAATAAGGAATTTTTTTTTGGATTGATTCCTGTTTAAAACCAAACAGCTATAAAGGGATTACCATTGTCTTTCCAAATTCTACCAAACAACCACCTAAATTAAGGGTAGACTTATTCCTTTCTCACTGTTTGCCATTCTGAATCGTTTTCCCTTTCTCCTACCCATATCAAACGCCCCCTTAGTTTCATTCACTTACCCTTTCCCATCCAAAAAAATAACCACCTAAGTCACCGCCTAAGTCACCAACTAAATCACTACTAATTTTTCATTATTTTCAATCATTTCTCTTTCTTACATTCTTTACCCCACCAAACCTTCTTTCTTTCTTACTTTTTTTTTTTTTTTTACTTTTAGTTACTCAATTTCATTATAATTGTTTAAATATTACAATTATATATTTTAAAGTACCATATGATAAATATAACGAGTAATTTTATATTCTGATATAACATAATTAATAAATTCTAAATAAAAATAATATATAAAAGAATGTAAGAAATAAATTTGTTAACAGTAAATTTGGTACAATAAATTTTAGGAAAAATAAATCTTTTGAAAACATATACTTCATCCATTCAATTTCATTCACAACATATCACTATTTGCTACTATTCATATACTCGGAGAATTTTTGATATTGTAGTTGATATATAATTAAGAATATGGTCATGTGTGATTTTGTTTTGTTCGTCTTTTACACACAATATTAAAATTAAATTTGTACAATTTTTTATAATACGTAACTATAGATATTATCGTTGCAAAATAGGCGTCGGCAAGTGAACCATGACATCATGTAGTGAATGAAGTTGAATGAAGGGAGTAGAAATAAAGTCAAGATGACATTAAATTAAAAATTGTCATATTAAACCAAATTAATTTTTTTGTGTGCACCGAGTACTGATGGGAAGGTAGAGTGGCAGACAATCATGAGAAAACCAAAATGCAACTTTTGTATGGAGCCTTTTTGCTTGACATCTGTTGAGTCATTGTTTTGATTCAATATAGCAAACTAAATCATCACTTGACCTTCACATAGGTCATCCTAATTATGCTACTAAGTTGAGATTAACTTGATTCACTTAGTGGTAAAACTAAGTCACCACCCTTGGATGAGGGTGGTCTAAGGAAAATACCTCCTTTTAGTTTCTTTTTTCACCTAAGAGGATACCTTATAGTTGTAGACTCTAAAACTTTATCCTCAAACTAAGAGGTTTCCTGTTGCAACAAAGGAAGAAGGGGTCTTGGCCCTTGTGCCATTTTCTATTTGTTTATTCACTTGGTGTCTATATATATTATAGAAATAAGGTATAAAGTGGGTAAAAAAAAATGAAATCTTATGATTGTGAAAGAATAATACATATTTTTACAATAACTAAATAAAATAAATAAAAATGAGGTGTAAAAAATAGGTAAAGAGAGATAAAAATGGGGAGCAAATAAACGTCCGCACGGTTGCCAATGCTCTTACAATGTTAAGACATACTCTATTACTCATGTAGTCAGTCTTTATCACTAGTTCATAACATTCTCGGTAATTTGATTTTATTTGTGCATTTGTGTTTTCTTATATTTTCAAGTTAAAAATTCGTTAAAGAATAAATCATTCATCAACATTAACATGTGTAATGAAAACACGAAATCCAATGAATTGTTAGATTTAACATAGGAGTGTTCAAATTATGATTTCATTTCTGTTTTTTTATTCAGTATGGATAAAAGATTCTCGTATGTTATACTATTCAATTTGCGACGGCGAATTGAGTACCGCCTCGCCCCGGACCATCACAAGGAAAAATCAATTTATTACTCCCTCATATTCATCATTTCAAAAGTGCCCGCCAATTGGAAAACCTCCCACTGAATTACTGAAACCCCAAAGGTTTTTTTACCGACACTTTTACACCAAAAACTGTCGACACTTCCGACGGAAATAATCACCGAAATCCTCTAATACACCTGATGTGTGCTTATTATATAGATTATATGCCCCCGGTTTAGTTGCATTTAGCTTTTTTTTTTAGTCGAGATCATTATTGTTTTATGAGTTATTTGCTATATATTGCGGTACTGCTGTTCCTATTTATATTTGAAAGGTTTTGGCGGTCCTGAGCCAAAACCCGAGTCGAGTGGAGCACGTACGAGTACCGAGACCGTAGGACCAAGCTCGAGCTTATACGGGAGCTCGGGACAAGAATAAAAGACGCATTGGATCAAGGCCCAAACAACAAACGAAGCCCAAGTGAACGAGAAGAAGCCCGGCCCAAGTTAATGGACCTACGGCCAAACTGGGTCTACAGCCACGGCTTAGCTACGGTGTCTTTTGCGTCGGTTTGATTTAATTCGGGATTGTTTTTGGGAAGTTGTATATAAATACTCTTAGGACGAAATTTGGAAACTTATGCTTTATTTTACTGTTTAGTTTTATTTTTAGTTTATCTCTCTAAAATTCTCTAAAACCTTAGACCATCCCCATTGCACCCAAATGAACCTGGTTCATTAATTAAAAACTCAAAAAAAAAAAAAAAAGTTAAATTAAAAGAAAAAAATGAACCTCGTGCAAAAATGACCCAAGTAAACCTCTTTTGAACCTTTCTTTTAGCTCGGCACATGTCACCATATGATTAGGTGCTTATTTCACTTTAAAAAAAAAAAGAAAAAAAAAAAAAAAGAAATAGAGGGTAGAATCTCCACTTGACAAGTGTCTCAATCCTGATGGTTTATATTATTACAACGACTATAATTTTCAAACGGCTATAACTGAAAAATTACAAATGAAAAAAACAAAAAAAAAATATACCAACAGCTCTATTTTTCTCTTCTCTATAAATAGAGTATACATTTGATATACTTTTATGCACATTTTAATTTTCTCTATTTTTCATTTAACTTAATTTTTTGTTTACCTCAAATATCAAACAAAATACTTGTTCACTTAAAATTATTTAAATATTATCATATAATTTCATTAAAAATTATGGATAATGATTTCATGAATTTATTAAATCCCCAAGAAAATCCAAATCCTTCCCAAAATATATCATATTATCCAAATAATTCATATTTATCAAATGATCCAAACTCACAAAATAATTCACAAAATCCACATTTCACTACAAATGTAGATGAAATTCAAGTAACTCCGTCTTCCTCTGCAAAAAATAATAAACAAACAAAGAGAGGAGAAAGTCACGCATGGCGAATGAAAGAAGACGAGGCTCTTATATCCGCTTGGGGTATTATTAGTGGTGATCCAATTGAAGGCAAAAATCAAAAAGATCAAATCAGATGGGCAAAGGTATGGGAGATATATGAGCTATCTCGGGTTGAAAATCCAAATGAAATTGGTAATAGAAATACTGAGGCTTTAAGATGTCGTTTTAAAAAAACTTAGTGAACGTGCAAACAAATGGCATGCTTGTTTAAAATCAGTTCTTAGTCGGGGTCATAAAAGTGGAACTAATGATGCATATGTTGAGTCTGAAGCTCAAAAACTCTATCGAGATGATAATAAGCAAGTAAACTATAGTGAGTTAGATATTTATAATAATGTCATGAGCAAGTATCGGAGGTGGAGCTTACAACGAACCGAAGTTAATTGGAATGAGGGGCCAATAACACATAGTGATGGAAGCTCAAAAAGATCAAGGGCGAATGAAAGTGATGATGAACACAATCTTGATACAGATGATACAGTTCCTGAAACACCTACTAGTTTCAATATTGGTGAAACAATTCCTCGCCCCGAGGGTAGAGAAGCAGCAAAAAAGAAACGCAAAGGTAAATCAGTATGTTATGAATCATCTAACCATCCTCAATTGTCGATAGACCTTAGTGGTATGTAGATAGCTAGAGAAGAAGGGAATCTAGTTATGAAAGAAAGGTTGAATTTCGAGAGGGAAAAGCTTCGCATGGAGAAGGAAACTGAGTTAATGAAGTCTGAGATGATGATAGTTAACACTTTATTGGGAAAAGAACACTTGACTCCGGCAGAAGATCACATGAAAACTTACCTTATGGATAAATATTGGCCTAGTAATTAAAGTAATCATATTTAATAATAATTAGGGTATCTTAATTAGTATTAGATGTTATGTAGTTTTTTTTAATGCAATTTTAATAACTGTTTAAACTTATTATTTTATATTTATTTTAGTGGCCTTTTAATATGTATTAGTGTAATTTTTCGTTTGTTTTAAAGTTTTTTTATTTGTTAGTTATTGTATTCAAAAATAAAATATTAATTGTCTCTACATCAACTATCTATATATATTTTTTCTATTTGCTTTATTGTTTATTAATCTAAAATAAATGACTTGTGTACATCAACTGTATATCTATTGCAATAATATTTGAATTGTCTAGTCAATAATTTATATCAACTCAATCATATTGAAATGTCTCTATCAATCAACTACATATCACAATTTCAAATACATTTGCATACACATGTGTTCTGAAATTATTCTTTAAATGTCATCATCTTTAGTCATATTTTTTCTCTTCTTTATCCTATCACATCTTCTTTCTCTTAACAAAGAAAAAAAAAAACACTCTCACAATGTCTTCAAATGAAAACTCAAACGATTCCAGTGATATATCTAACACTCCGCAACAAGAATTTTCTACATATGCAAGTTTAGATTATTTTACACAATGGCATGCACAAAACATGCAATTAGATTACTTGCTAGAAAATGCTTTAATATCTTCACCACATTTATTCATACAATCAAATCCAACTCCTAGGGCTCGTAGGCAATATATTGAGAGAAATCGTGAAGATGGTCATGAACGTTTGTTCAATGATTATTTTTCTAACAATCAAGTGTATCCTCCTGAAACATTTCGACGTAGATACCGCATGAGGTCACCTCTATTTCTACGTATAGTTGATGGTGTTACAGCTAATGATCAATATTTTCAACAAAGGCCAGACGCAATTTGTAGACAAGGGTTTTCACCATTACAAAAATGTACTGCTGCTATTAGGGTCTTAGCTTATGGAGCATCAAGTGATGCCCTTGAGTACCTCCGAATGAGTGAAACAGTTGTACGAGATTCTGTTGTACATTTTGTTGAAGGTGTGATTTCTACCTTTGGTGCGGAATATTTGCGAAGACCAAACGAAGAAGACGTTGCAAGGTTACTTGAAGTTGGTGAAATTCGTGGATTTTCTGGTATGATGAGAAGCATTGATTGTATGCATTGGGAGTGGAAAAATTGTCCAACAGGATGGGCAGGACAATTTGCTGGAAGAAGTGGTAAGAAAACAATAATTTTAGAAGCGGTTGCTTCGTATGATTTATGGATTTGGCATGCATTCTTCGGCACACCGGGTTCTTGTAATGATATTAACGTACTTCAACGATCCCCTGTTTTTAATGATGTTTTAGAAGGGCGAGCACCAAAAGTCAGTTTTAAAGTAAATGGTCATGATTATAATATGGGATATTATCTTACTGATGGTATATATCCTTCGTGGGGTACATTTGTAAAATCAATCACAGCTCCTCAAGTTTACAAACACAAGTTATTTGCTCAACATCAAGAGGCTGTTAGAAAAGATGTCGAGCGTGCATTTGGAGTCTTACAAGCTCGATTCGCCTTTATCAAACGTCCTTGTCTTATTTGGGATGAAAATTTGATGGGTAAAATTCTCATACCATTATCATCCATAATATGATAGTTGAGGATGAAAGAGACACATACCAAAATCAATATGACACAAGTGAATTTAATGAAGATCAACCAGCAAGAAATGGTGTGCTAGAAGACGACAATTCACCATTGATATACTCTACTGGAGTAACTATTAGTCTGGATAGTTATAGGATCAACCGATCAGAAATTCGTAGTAGAGAAATTCATAATAATTTAAAAAATGATTTGATTCAATATATAGCGCAAAAGTTTTGTAATCGTGAGTGAAAATGTAATTTTATTGTTTTTATTGCATTGTTTTTATTTCGATCGTTTAGTTAGTTTCCCTTAAATGTATTTGCATTATTATCAATGATTTATTAATGTGATTTTGCTGTTTTTATTACTTCATACATCGTTTTAATGTTTTTAGTATAGCAAAAAAATATTAAAATTTAGTTTTTAATTTATATTCACAATATTTGTAAGTAAATAAATAAAATATATCTAAATAAATATTAATATTTGTATATTAAAAAATATATATTAATATAAATAAATAAATTAAATAAAAATAATGATATATGGGGGGTAGGAAAATGTTAGGTAAATAAATGAACCTAGGGCTTGATGGGGGTTAAAAATGTGAAGTAGGTTTAAAGAGAAAAATAATAATATTTTAATAATGAACCTAGGTCTACAAGGTTTAGCAATGAGGATGGTCTTAGTTTAGTTTACTTTGCAAGATTTGTTCTTAAAGATTTCAAGATTCAATCTTTATTTCAAGATTTATTTCAGGTTCATCTTTTATTGTTTTTATTTATTTATCATGTCCATTATTGATTGTTTTAGTTTAGTTTTAATTATGCATAACTAAATTCTTGTTAGGGTTTAGGGGAATTTGTGATATTTGATTCAGGAACATGTTTTAATTGCTTAAATTAATTGAACTTGTGCAAGTTGATTTCTTTCTACGCGTTTATATTATCAATTGAACTTAGGGACGCCTGAATTGAATTGAATCTTGGTATTTTTAATTTAAGATTGAAAGCTGATTTTTAGTATCTCCGAGTTGAATATCTATTGCCTTAGCTTGCACGTTTGGTTTGTTTCCCAGAAATAGATTGCGAATCTCAAACACTAACCCGCTTATATTTGCTCAATTCTTATCGCTCTTCGTTCTTTTACTTTCGATATTGGTACTCTTGCAAGGCATGGTTTGTGGAATGTTTGAAATGTTGGAATGTGGTATGATTGGAACGATTATATGTTGGAGCAATGCTTCGATGCTCTCGGAGGGGACTCATTGAATTGAGTAACCTCAATGACCATGAATTTGGTTGTGACCGGGAGTATGATCAATGATGTAACCCTTAAGGAAATATGTTTACCCGAGCTTGATCTTTAACGATTAAATGTCATGCTAAACGGTATAACATACGAGGGATGCTTCACATTTGAAAAAATAAAAAATAAAAGGAAATGTGGAAAGGAAAAAATGACGGAACGGAAAGTGGTTTGAATGGTTGGCCTTGCTTGAATTTAAATATCCTTTACCGTTAGTTTTATTTTTGCGAAAGTGTGAGATGCGACTAATATTTTGTTGGCAGGAATGGTTGTGATCCGTGCTCTATCTTTGGTGAAATAGACTATGGTGGTAAGTCTCTGTGTATAGGTAGTCAATTTTGAGATACTAACATGATAAATTTGCCACACTTTGATTTTCTCCGATCTTTGTTGCTCGAGGACGAGCAACAATTCAGCATGGGGGAGTTTGATAAGTCCACATTTTACCGTTATTTTATATATTTATTTCCCGACATTTTATACTTAGCATGACATTTTTAGCACGTTTTCTATAATATTTTCTCCTTTTGCGGTTTACTACGACTTTGTGATTTTATTTGCAAAATGGAGAATTAGGAGCTGAAATTATCGTGGAGCAAATGCGGGTTGTGAATTTGGTGAAATTCTAAAGATCAAATATAAAACCCGAGAAGGATGTAACATTATGGACCGGAGCAACTAAATAAAGAAATGGGCCTCAAAGACTTGTATTGGATCCAAACCCAACTTGTAATTAGTTTAAAAGAGAATAAAAGAACCCAAACTCTGAGTTTTAGGGGGACTTTTAGTTTTACTTCAGTTTTTACTTTAGTTTTAGTTTTAGTTTTCTACTACTTTCATTCAACTTTAAAATAATATTAGGTTTAGTTTTATTTTACTCTCAAGATTGAATTCAACATTCGGTTCTTTGCAATTTCAAAGATTAATTCAGGTTTCAATTTATTCGTTCTCTATTTATTCATCATGTTCATCCTTTTTAATTGCTTTGATTTTTCCCTTTTCATGAATAGCTAATTTCCTCGCTAGGGCTTAGGGGGATTTGTGATTTCAATCCCGGGAACATGATTTAATTGTTTGATTGAATGAATTGTGCTTAATCGATGTCTTCCTGCGCGTTTATATTATCAATTGAATTTAGGGACGCCTAAATTGATTTGAACCTTGGTAGTTTTGGTTTAAGATCGAAAGCCTAATCAAAACTAGACTCACGCGTAATTGATAAGTTAGGTTTAGTACGTAGCGAGAGCCCGCTAAATCAACTTAAGGTTAATATTGACTCGAGAGAGCGTATTTGTGCCCTAATCGACCTTGCACGATTTTATTTGGTCTTTATTCTTATGAACTTGAGTTCCTGGATTGTTGTCATGATGAACCTGATGCCCTAGTCTTCTCCCTTAATCGTCTTATCCTTGCTTTTTACTCGTTTTTACTTCTAGTCTTAGTTTAGTCCCCTTTTACCCACGTTTGATCACCCTTAGGAGTAGCCTAAGTTTAGCTAAGTAAGTCTTAACTACACCGTTTCTCTGTGGATCTCGACCCTTCTTGCCACTAGCTACTGATAAGGCTAAAGTCGTCACGCCTAATCAAAATAAACCTAGACAAATAACTAACGGAAGATAGCGGTAAGCAGGGTCGAAATCCACAGAGAAACGGTGTAGTTATAAGCTAAGTTGGGTGAAAACAGGTTTGACTCAAAGGGGTATGAAAAAGGTTGATTTGAGCTAATAACTAAAGCAAAAAGAACGAAGATAAGAAGACTATAAGGGAAGAGATTAGGGCATCGGGTTCATTATGACAATGATTCAGGAACTCAAGTTCATAAGAAGGAAGCAATAAACTGTGCAAATGATTAGGTTTGGAAAACGCTCTCTCGAGTCAATTTCAGCCTTAAGCAAATTTAGCGGGCTCTCGCTACGTACTAAATTCAACTTATCAATCTCGCGTAAGTCTAGTTTTAACTCGGCTTTCGATCTTAAATCAAAACTTACTCAGGTTCAATTAAACTCAGATGAATTCGTTGATCAGGCGAAGTAATCTTAATTCAATTGCATAAAACGCGTAGAAAGAAATTCAATTGCACAATATAATCAACCAATTTAATCCAAAAACATGTTCCTGAACCAAGGGCACAAATTCCCCTCAAACCCTAATAGGAGAATTAGCTATGCATGATTGAAACTGAAACAAAACAATGATAATAAGAGAGCATGATGAAAGAAATAACAATGAAATTAAACCTGAAATTAATCCTGAGTTGAGTAAAGATCGATTCTTGCAAAGTAATTAAATCTTAAGTCTAAGAGTTTTTGAGAGAGTTTTAAAGAGAGAACTAAGTCTAACCTAAAGCAGTAAAAAAAAATAGAATGAAAGATATGTAAAAAAGATGTTGGCTTCGAGACACTAAGTCTCATATTTATACAAGTTCTCAAAATTAGGCCCAAACGAACTAGCCCAACTGTCACCAGATCTTGGCGAGATTTACGAAATCCGGCGGATTCAAAGAATAATCCGACCAGGTCAAAAAGCGTGTATTGGCTTTGAGCTTGCCTTTTTCACGCAGCGTAGCTTTTCGGATTCTCCACGTATCCACTCGTATCTCGAGCTCCTGTGTCAGCTCAAGCTTGGACTTTGCTCTCTTTGACTTCAAACTTGACTCAGGACCGCCAAATTCTGCAAAACGTAAACAAAGAGCAGCAGTACCAACATTCACAACAAATAGCTCATAAAATGCATACATACTCGACTAAACGCGAGCTAAATGTGACAAAACGGGGGCATATAAATCAATATAAAACGCACACATCAAACTCCCCCAAACCAAACCTTTGCTTGTCCTCAAGCAAAAAGCGTCGGAGAAAATCGAAGTGGTCCGAATTCATCAAGTTAGCATCTCAAAGTTGATGACCTATACACATAAACTTACAAACCATAATCTATTTCACCGAAAATAGAGCACAAGTCTCAACCAGTCACACCAACATCATATTACTAGCTTCTCACGCTTTCGCAAAAATTAAACTTACGATAATTGAATTCAAGCAAGGCCAACCAAACATACCACTTTCCATTCCACCTTCCTTTCCGCATCATTTCTTTCTTTTATCTTTTCTTTTCTTTCTTCTTTTTTTTGTTCAAATGTGGAGCATCCCTCGTATGTTATACCGTTTAGCTTGACGTTCACTCGGTAAAAATCGCGCTCGGGTACACATATTTCCTTAAGGGTTACATCATTGCTCATACTCCCGGTCACAGCCAAATTCATGGCCATTGTGGTTACTCAATTCAATGAGTCCCCTCCGAAAGCATCGAAGCATTGCTCCAACTTTATTAATATCCATCCATATCATTCCGCATTCTAACTTTCCATACGTTCCACTAACCAATTGCCTCGCATGAATATCAATATCGAAAGCAAATAAACGAAAAGCGATAAGAATTAAGCAAATACAAGTGGGCTAGTGTTTGAGACTCGCAATCTATTAACAGGAAACAAACATATAGTGCAAGCTACGACGATGGATTTTCAACTCGGAGATACCAAAGATCAAAATTAGCACACTAATCAATTCTCCGAACTAGACAAGTCAAACCAAAATAAGGTTGGAAATTTCAAAAAAAATTTAATTTTAAAGGGTTTTTTTTTTTCCTAAAATAAAGCACACAAACAAGAAAAATGCAAAAGACAAGCGCGAAAGAGCTTTCCTCCCCCAAACCAGAATCACACATTGCCCTCAATGTGGAAAACAGCACAACCACAAGCATAGAAGGACAAACAAAAGATGGGAGTAGGAAAATTAAAGCGAGGAAACAAGCGAAAAGGAGTGAAGAAAGCTCACATTATCAAGTTGGAGCTCCCCCAAACCGAAGCAAAGCATGGAGTGCGGCTTATGATCCACGAATATGCGTCCATTTCAGTCCAGCTATAAAGTGCTTCGGAGTAGCACGCGAGAAAAAGTAAGGCCCTTCAGCAGAGGGGGCCGAGCAAGGCCTTTGTAGAGGCCGGTCTCAAAAATACTAAGGACGAAGAGTCCACAAGTACCTGCATGCTACATCAATAATAAATCCCTCGTCCTCACGCGCTCACAAGCAAAACAAAAATGTCAAAGTCAAAAACAAACCAAAATAAAGTACAACAAATTACAAAATCATCGGGTTGCCTCCCGGAAAGCGCTGGTTTATAGTCCCGCACGACTCTTCAAGGCTCAAATCAAAACATATAATCTCGCCAAGGCCTTTGGCGATTCGCGACACCCTCACTCAATGTGACACCATCGGAGTGTCGTAGTGAATCGCCTCCCCGAGGTAGCCCAGCAAAGCTCGCCAAAAGTGGGTCTCCATCTCTAAACGGCTCACCATATCTCCCGCGTGCTCCAGGCGGCTCGACCGTGGGTCCTCCATCACCATTGCTCGCGCCATAGACGTCGGCTTGAAGCAGCTTTCTCTCCCCCAAACCATCCTTGCAGCTATTCTTTGACAAACCTGCACAAGGAGAAGAGACATGCAAAACCTCCAAAGTGTCTCCAGTAGAGTGAGACGGAGGTATAACATTAATAGCATTAACCGACTCTAGACGCATAGGTGACCGTGGGGTACTAGACTGCGTAAAAGTAAGCTGCTCACCCCCCACCGAGAACGTTAAGGTTTTCTTACCCACATCAATAAGTGCACCAGCAGTGTGCAAACAGGGTCTCCCCAAAATGATCGGGATGTGGACATCCTCAGGCATGTCTAAAACTACAAAGTCGACAGGGATAAAGAACTTTCCAACCTGTACGGGGACGTCTTGTAGGATACCTAAGGGACGCTTAGCAGGCAGTCGGCCATTTGCAAGGTAATGCTAGTAGGTCCCAAATTTGTCATGTTTATCCTTTGACACATCGAATATGGGATGACACTGACGCTAGCTCCTAGGTCACATAAAGCGTTCTTAACCTCAAACCTACCTATGGAGCAAGGGATGGAAAAGGTCCCGGGGTCACTAAGTTTAGGGGGTTTACTACCCTGCAACCTAGTACTAGCTTCCCCTACAAAAGCAACAGTGGAAACATCATCTAACGTACGCTTCCTAGCTAGGACTTTCTTTAAGAACTTAGCGTACGCGGGAATTTGAGTCACAAGGTCAATGAATGGAACATTTACCTGTAGAGCTTTGACGACATCCACGAACTTCTTGAACTTAGCCTCGGGCTCTGCACCTCGTTGTCGGCCCGGAAATGGAAGCTTGACTTGGTACGGTGGTGGAGTAGTTACCGTAGAATCCTTTTTAGAAGCATTAGCATTATCAGAGTCAAGAACCATAGGATTTGAATCTTGAGAAGCAACCAAAGGCTCCGTAGTAAAAAATTTTGACCTGGGTCGGATTTCAGATGAATCCGGCCGGATTCTCTGAGAATCCTGCCCAGGTGTTTCAAATTGTATTGCATTCCCTCCTCGGTTCCATGTTCGTTTGGGTGCTTTGGGCCATCGTAATGCGTACTGCCATAGCGTGATCGCACATGCAGTGTCGGGAGGTTGTTGGCCTTGAGGGGGGAGTGTTCCGGGTTGCCTTGACGCTTGAGAAGTGGCTAGCTGCGCCACTTGATTCTCCAGTAACTTGATCGTAGCGTCCTTGGCTTGACCATCTTTTTGCATTTGCATCATGATCGACTCCTGTGACTTTTGCATGGCCAATGTAACTTGTTGCATTTGCAACATCATCGACTTCATTTCGGCCAATGGATCGGGTACTTGCGCTGGTTGAGGTGGAATGTAGGGTGGCTTTTGGTAGGTGGGTGGTTGTTGATATTTGTAGGGAGGGTTGTAGGGGACATTTTGTGGAGGTGGGGGAGTCGGGTTGAGGACGTTCTGGTTGCGATACGACAAAAGTAAGCGATCGTAACCCGGTTGATTATGATATGACAGGTTTTGATTATAGGATTGATAAGCGTAAACCTGCTCGTGGGGCGCAGCATATCCCGTAGTATAACCCAAGTCGTGTCCTGCGATAGCATTCACATGGCCACCAGAAGTACCACCACCGTGCAACATATCGAAGCCAGAGTCGGTAGCGTGGTGACTAGTTAGTGCACTAATACTCGCCTTATCACGGTCATCATGCGCAGACCGTGAATTCCCCCTCGGCTTACCATACTGGGCCGAATGAACCGCCATTTCCTCGATCGTTTGCCACGCTTTATCATCATCTGTGTTAATAGCAAATCGACCTCCCGCGGCCGAGTCAAGAATAGCGCGACTCTCGGCATACAACCCATTATAAAATGTCATTATAATCAACCAATCACCCAACCCGTGATGTGGACACTCACGGATCAACCGTTTGTAACGGTCCCATGCCTCAGCTAACGTTTCATCAAAGCTTTGCTGGAACCCCTGAATCTGACTACGGAGTTGGTTAGTCCGCTCCGGAGGATAGTACTTGCGATAGAATGCAAGAGCTAGACTTGGCCAATCCGTAATACCCGCAGCAGCCTTATCCAAATCCGTGATCCAATCCCGTGCTCGATCACGTAGAGAAAAAGGAATAGCATCTCCTAATCTGGTTTTGAGTGATCCCGCTCGCTTAATTGTTGAGCGATGGTCGTAAAAACTCGCATGTGTTTCCGGGATCCTCCGTAGGATTGCCATTTGAACCGATTACGCTCCACCAAAGTAAGAAAGGCGGGGCGAATCTCGAAATTACCCGTCAAAGTAGCGGGCATTTGGAATCCATCAGTGCATGATTCGGCTGGGCAACGAGTGACTATATAATTTAGGCATAGTCACACGCGTGGTGGAGAAACTGGAGTAAAAGGTGGTGTGTCCTCTTCGTAGGACGATCGCGTTGCACTTGACTCCGAATGCGACGCTTCCTCAATCTCACGTTCGTAGGTCTCAGCGATCTCTTTAAAGAAATTACGCGTACGGTGTAAGGTACGCTCAGGTTCAGGATCAAAAGGGACTAAACCTGTAGGTGACCTGCGCATAAATAGCTCGAGAAAACGGTGAGAACGGTTTCAAGGAACTAGGTTCCCTGAGACTAAGGAGAAAAACCTGCAACAAACACTAACTATAAGTAAAACTAGCAAAGCCGTTTCCCCGGCAACGGCGCCAAAATTGATAAGGCTAAAGTCGTCACGCCTAATCAAAATAAACCTAGACAAATAACTAACGGAAGATAGCGGTAAGCAGGGTCGAAATCCACAGAGAAACGGTGTAGTTATAAGCTAAGTTGGGTGAAAACAGGTTTGACTCAAAGGGGTATGAAAAAGGTTGATTTGAGCTAATAACTAAAGCAAAAAGAACGAAGATAAGAAGACTATAAGGGAAGAGATTAGGGCATCGGGTTCATTATGACAATGATTCAGGAACTCAAGTTCATAAGAAGGAAGCAATAAACTGTGCAAATGATTAGGTTTGGAAAACGCTCTCTCGAGTCAATTTCAGCCTTAAGCAAATTTAGCGGGCTCTCGCTACGTACTAAATTCAACTTATCAATCTCGCGTAAGTCTAGTTTTAACTCGGCTTTCGATCTTAAATCAAAACTTACTCAGGTTCAATTAAACTCAGATGAATTCGTTGATCAGGCGAAGTAATCTTAATTCAATTGCATAAAACGCGTAGAAAGAAATTCAATTGCACAATATAATCAACCAATTTAATCCAAAAACATGTTCCTGAACCAAGGGCACAAATTCCCCTCAAACCCTAATAGGAGAATTAGCTATGCATGATTGAAACTGAAACAAAACAATGATAATAAGAGAGCATGATGAAAGAAATAACAATGAAATTAAACCTGAAATTAATCCTGAGTTGAGTAAAGATCGATTCTTGCAAAGTAATTAAATCTTAAGTCTAAGAGTTTTTGAGAGAGTTTTAAAGAGAGAACTAAGTCTAACCTAAAGCAGTAAAAAAAAATAGAATGAAAGATATGTAAAAAAGATGTTGGCTTCGAGACACTAAGTCTCATATTTATACAAGTTCTCAAAATTAGGCCCAAACGAACTAGCCCAACTGTCACCAGATCGGGTGATTTCGAGAAATCCGTGCGGATTCAAAGAATAATCCGACCCAGGTCAAAAAAAACGTGTATTGGCTTTGAGCTTGCCTTTTTCACGCGTAGCTCAGCTCGGATTCTCCACGTATCCACTCGTATCTCGAGCTCCTGTGTCAGCTCAAGCTTGGACTTTGCTCTCTTTGACTTCAAACTTGACTCAGGACCGCCAAATTCTGCAAAACGTAAACAAAGAGCAGCAGTACCAACATTCACAACAAATAGCTCATAAAATGCATACATACTCGACTAAACGCGAGCTAAATGTGACAAAACGGGGGCATATAAATCAATATAAAACGCACACATCAGCTACCTAGTTAGTTGTTCGTAGGTTTATCTTTGATTTTCCCTTTTTCATGAATAGGTAATTTCCTCGCTAGGGCTTAGGGGGATTTGTGATTTCAATCCCGGGAACATGATTTAATTTTTTGATTGAATGAATTGTGCTTAATCGATGTCTTCCTACGATGGCAAGAAGGGTACGTCGCTTCAATCAAAGATAAACCTACGAACAACTAACTAGGTAGCTAGTGGCAAGAAGGATCGAGATCCACAGAGAAACGGTGTAGTTAAGACTTAGTTAGCTAAACTTAGGCTACTCCTAAGGGTGATCAAACGTGGGTAAAAGGGGGCTAAACTAAGAATAGAAGTAAAAACGAGTAAAAGGCGAGGATAAGACGATTAAGGGAGAAGAATAGGGCATCGGGTTCATCATGACAACAATCCAGGAACTCAAGTTCATAAGAATAAAGACCAAATAAAATCGTGCAAGGTCGATTAGGGCACAAATACGCTCTCTCGAGTCAATATTAACCTTAAGTTGATTTAGCGGGCTCTCGCTACGTACTAAACCTAACTTATCAATTACGCGTGAGTCTAGTTTTGATTAGGCTTTCGATCTTAAACCAAAACTACCAAGGTTCAAATCAATTTAGGCGTCCCTAAATTCAATTGATAATATAAACGCGCAGGAAGACATCGATTAAGCACAATTCATTCAATCAAACAATTAAATCATGTTCCCGGGATTGAAATCACAAATCCCCCTAAGCCCTAGCGAGAAAATTAGCTATTCATGAAAAGGGAAAAATCAAAGCAATTAAAAAGGATGAACATGATGAATAAATAGAGAACGAATAAATTGAAACCTGAATTAATCCTTGAAATTGCAAAGAACCGAATGTTGAATTCAATCTTGAGAGTAAAATAAAACTAAACCTAATATTATTTTAAAGTTGAATGAAAGCAGTAGAAAACTAAAACTAAAACTAAAGTAAAAACTGAAGTAAAACTAAAAGTCCCCCTAAAACTCAGAGTTTGGGTTCTTTTATTATCTTTTAAACTAATTACAAGTTGGGTTTGGATCCAATACAAGTCTTTGAGGCCCATTTCTTTATTTAGTTGCTCCGGTCCATAATGTTACATCCTTCTCGGGTTTTATATTTGATCTTCATAATTTCACCAAATTCACAACCCGCATTTGCTCCACGATAATTTCAGCTCCTAATTCTCCATTCTGCAAATAAAATCACAAAGTCGTAGTAAACCGCAAAAGGAGAAAATATTATAGAAAACGTGCTAAAAATGTCATGCTAAGTATAAAATGTCGGGAAATAAATATATAAAATAACGGTAAAATATGGACCTATCAAAAGCCTAATTGAAACTAGACTTACGTGTATTTGATGAGTTAGGTTTAGTAAGTTGCGAGAGCCCGCTAAATCTGCTTAAGGTTAATATTGACTCGAGAGAGCGTATTCTTAAACCTAGTCACTTGCATAGCTTCAATTGATTGTTATTTCTTATTGAGTTGAGTTCCTGAATTGATGTCATAATGAACCCGATGCCCTAATCTTTCTCCCTTATACTTTTACCCTTTTTATTACTCGCTTAGTTTAGTTCTCTTATATTTGATTATTAACCTTTGAAATAACCTAAGTTCATCTAGGTAGACTTCTGATTACACCGTTTCTCTGTGGATTTCGACCCTGCTTGTTGCTTGCTGCTAGCTACTAGTTAGTTGTTTTGTAGGTTTATTTTGATAAGGTGATACGACTATAGCCTGTCAAATTTGGCGTCGTTGCCGGGGAAACGTTTTAGTTAGTTAGATTGTTTGCTTAGTTTAGGTTTACTCCTTTCTCGTCTCAGGGAACACTAGTTCCTTGAGACCGTTCTCACCGTTTTCCTTTGAGTTATTTATGCACAGGTCACCTTCAGGTTTAATCCCTTTTGATCCTGAACCTGAGCGTACATTCCACCGGACGCGTAATTTTTTCAAAGAGATCGCTGAGGCCTACGAACGTGAGATTGTGGAAACTTCGAACAAGGAATCTTGTACGGAGCAATCGTCCTACGAAGAGGATAACCAACTTGTTACTGATACTACTGTTTCTGCGCCACCAGTAATCATGCCGAAGTTAGCTGATCACTCTAAGCTTAAGGCGACGCAGATTCCTAAGGGCTCCCCAGGACCCGATATTAATGCTAATTACTCTATTCCGCCCGCACTAATTGGGCTAATCGAGAGGAGTCAGTTTGGGGGTGCTTCTACTGAAGTCCCGCACAATCACATTGTTACTTTTTGTGACTATTGTTCTACTATGAAGACGACGGGTATCACGCAGGCTCAGTTGCGTGAGATGCTTTTTCCCTTCTCTCTACGGGATCAAGCTAAGCGGTGGTTGACAGCCCTTGATAGAACCGCCGCTGGGGTTGCAGACTGGGATTCTTTGGTCCTAGCGTTCTATAATAAGTTCTTCCCTCCGGAGAAAACTGCCCTTCTCCGCAGTCAGATTACGAGTTTCCGTCAAACTTCGATGGAAAATTTGAGCGAGGTTTGGGAACGTTATAAACAGTACACGCGATATTGTCCACATCACAATTTGGACGAATGGTATTTGGTCGTGACGTTCTACAACGGGTTGAGTGACGAGTCGAGGCAGATTTTAGACTCAGCTACAGGGGGAAGGTTCACGTATAACACCGATGATGATAAGGCTTGGCAACTAATTGAGGATATGGCGGTACACAACGCCTAATATGCTAAGCCGAGGGGACCCACAAAAGGTGGGAAGTATGAGGTTGATGCGCTTACACGTATTGAAGCGCAGATGAGCCAGCTAGCTCAACAGGTCACGGGTATTCAGGCTAAAGTCACAGGTTCATCTTCTAAACCTGTGTACGAGGTAAATGCGGTGGGTCATCACTTTTCTTCACCCACCCCAGTCTGTGAGCATTGTGGGGAGCATGGACATTATTTTCAGGACTGCCGTAGTTCGATGGAGCAGGTTCATGCCTTTCAGGCTTATCAGCAGGGCAACCCGTATTCAAGCACATATAATGAGGGGATGCGTTATCATCCCAATTTTTCTTATCGAAGCCAAAATGTGTTGAATCCGAGTCCGCAATCTTATGTTCCTCCACCCTTTCGAACTGGTAATTCAGGTGCCCCAGCTTATAATCCTTCTCATGCTCCTCCGCCGCGACCACCACTAGTCGCGAGTGACCATCTAGTTGAGATGCGCACTATGATGATGGCCATGCAGAAAATGCAAATGGAGACGAATCAGGCCGTCAAGCATCTCGAGACGCAGGTTGCCCAAATTGCTACATCGCAGGCAACCCGTCAAAAGGGTCAACTACCTCCGCAGGGCGACCAACCGAAGAATGTTGAGCATGTGAATGCTATTAAGCTACGTAGCGGGAGGGCTTACGACGGTCCTGCGATGCCCAGGCCAGATGACCCGAGGAGAAAAGCTGCTGTGGGTGATGAGAGTGTAGATGTGGAGAGAGCTGCGGACGACGTTCTTTGAAAGCACGGCAGATCGCCAAATGGTCGCGGCGTGGCCCACGACCGGCTAGCTCATCAGCAGCAACATACGGGAGGTACTTCTGAGGATAACACTCCAGAAAATCAAATCAAGTTGCCTTTTCCTGGTCGAGTACGACAAGCTAAAACGGACTCCCAGTTCAGTAAGTTCTTTGAGATCGTGAAAGGTTTGCAGGTGAATGTTCCCATTATTGACTTGATTAGAGAGATTCCTGTTTACGCTAAATTCATGAAAGAAGTCTTAACTAGGAAGCGGTCCGTTGACGATGTTGAGTCTGTAACTTTTCTTGGGGCGGGTAGTGCCTTTCTGTAGGGTAGTTCACCCCCTAAGCTTAGTGACCCTGGGACTTTTTCCATCCCTTGCTCCATTGGTAATTATGTTGTTAATAATGCTTTGTGTGACCTTGGGGCTAGTGTTAGAGTTATCCTTTATTCTGTTTGTAAAAAGCTTAATATGACTAATTTGGGTTGCACTTCTATCACTTTGCAAATGGCCGATCGTTCAGTCCATCACCCTTTAGGTTTCCTAGAGGACGTTCCTGTACGGGTAGGAAAATTCTTTATCCCCGTAGACTTTATAGTGCTGGACATTCCTGAGGACACCACATCCCGATCATTTTAGGGAGACCTTTCCTGCACACTGCAGGAGCTGTTATTGATGTGGGTAATAAGACCTTAACGTTCTCAGTGGGAGGTGAAAAATTATCTTATACGCAGTTGAATACTTCGCGGTCGCCTATGCAGTTAGAGTCGGTTTGTACTATTAATGTTGTACCTCCGTCTCACTCTACTGGAGACACTTTGGAGGTCTTTTCTGTTGTCTCTCCTTGTGCAGGTTCGTCGAAGAGCAGCTGCAAAACTGGTTTGGGGGAGAGAAAGTTGTTGAAAGCCGACCTATTTACTACTAGAGATGGAGATGGGAGCCCCACGGTCGAGTCGCCAGGAGCGCAAGGGCGATATGACGAGCCATTTCGAGAGGGAATTCCATGCGTGGATCTACCTCGAGAAGGTAGAATTTTGTGGCGTACCAATGACATTACGACGAGCGAGGCGCTCGCGAATGGTCAGCGACCTTGGCAGGATTATTTGAGTTGATTGGAGTCATGAAGACGGTCGTGCGGGACCGTATAAACCAGCGCTTCCGGGAGGCAACCCGATGACGTTGTAATAATTGTACTTTGGTTTACTTTGTGTGTTGACATTTATTAGTTTATGAGCGTGTAAGTTTGATTTAGAGCGCAGGTACTTATTGATTTCTTATACTTAGAATTTTGAGTACTGCTCACGAAGAAGAGGTCTAGTAGCCGGTCACCAGGCGGCCGGGTTCCAACCGGGGCTGTAGCCCAAATTTGAAAACTGGAGAAAAAAACGGAAAAAAAAAAAAAAAAATGGGTGCCAGCCGGCCGGCCCCCCCCCCCCCCCCCTCCTCTACTGTTTCGCTTTACTTTTTCGACGTATTATTTGCCGAAGTACTTCGTAGCTGGACTGATTTGGACGCATATTCGTGGATTCTTAGCCGCACTCCATGCTTCGCTTCGGTTTGGGGGAGCTCCATCTTCATAATGTGAGCTTTCTTTACCCTCTTTTTCTCGTTTTCTCGCTTTCTTTTTCCTACCCCCATTTATTTTGTGTCCTCTTTTCTACTATTTGTGGTTATGCTGTTTTCCACATTGAGGGCAATGTGTGATTCTGGTTTGGGGGAGGAAGCGACTTTCGAGCTCTTTAGTTGCATTTTTATTTTGTGTGCATTTAAAAAATTTAACAAAATTACAAAAATACGAGTCTTTTGCATTCTTTTTGGTTGTCATAGAAACCTTTTGTGCAGGATTAGCTTTAGTGTCTTTTGAGATACGCTCTTAGTCGCTTAGTTGAGTCTCTTGATTGTGTTGATTTGATATGCTTTGCTTACCTTATCCTTTCATCCTTGAGGTGATTTGAGTAGACTAATTTGTATTTGACATAGGGACATGTGACGTAGACGGGGCGCGTTTCTTAGACTACCCATTCACTTGACATTGTATATACTCGTACTAGTGAAATGAAAACTTGAATTTATGTCATTGTTTGAGCCTATTTGTTCTTAAATGATCGAGCATTGCACGAAGAGGTACTTGTTTTTTGGTTACGATATAATTTGAACTCCACATATAGCCAAATGGCCTACTTTTCTACCCTTTAGACTTAGGTCCTTCATTTTGCAGCCCGTCCAAGCCTTTGTAGCCTGTTTTTCTTGAGCCACATTATATATATTTTGAGCTACATTCCAGAATTATCCTACCTGGGCTGATCAGTTGCATTAGGGATCTTGAGTTATCACGGAGTATTCGGTTGGGAAGGAAGTGGGTTAAGTCCGTGATTGCTTATTTTGTGAGTTGGAATTGTGCATTGATGTTATGTGCGTATTCCCGTTAATTATGCGCTTTCCTACGAGTTTCAAAGTTTTACCCGATCTCATTTCAATTCAATTAAAAAAAAAAAAACAAAAATGAAAGAAAAACAAAAATCCGAAAATGAAAGAAAAAGAAAAAAGAAAACAAAACAAAAGAAAGAGCTGGTTCGTAAATATGTTGTTTAATTCAATAAATAGATCGCGAGTGTTAAGTTGGAAGCGATATTTTATCATTCTTATGCGGGAATTGTGATTCATTTTGATATACGGTTGAGAGGTGTTGTTGTTGGGATGTGAGTTAGATTTTTAATGCAGCTGTTATGCCGTTGAGCTCCACATTCCAAATGCGTTTACCACCTTTTTACCCTCTTAACCCGAGCCTAACATTACAACCCTTGGAAACCTCGCTCGATGTGATTTTGAGACATTTTGGGTGTCGACATGCTTAGTTCTAGTAGTTTTCCTAGTGTCGATGTTTGTGAGATTATTTATAGTCTCAGCGTTTTAGTGGATGCATACGGTCGAAAGTCTTTGCATGGAGTTTACGTTATAATGTTCCGCCGTCTTTTATTTGTTCAGTTTGCTCCCTAACTCTTCAATTTATTGAAGAGGAAGCGAGTATTGATTTGATTCACTTTTGTATGAGGCGAAGATGCTTGTGACTTTGAGTTGCGATTTCTTGTACTAGTTTGTCCTCGTGATTATGTGCTATGTTTGGGTAGTTTGCTTGAGGACAAGCAAAGGTTTGGTTTGGGGGAGTTTAATGTGTGCTTATTATATAGATTATATGCCCCCGGTTTAGTTTCATTAACTTACTTTTAGTCGAGATCATTATTGTTTTATGAGCTATTTGCTATATATTGCGGTACTGCTGTTCCTATTTATATTTTGCAGGTTTTGGCGGTCCTGAGCCAAAACCCGAGTCGAGTGGAGCACGTACAAGTACCGAGACCATAAGACCAAGCTCGAGCTTATACGGGAGCTCGGGACAAGAATAAAACACGCATTGGATCAAGGCCCAAACAACAAACGAAGCCCAAGTGAACGAGAAGAAGCCCGACCCAAGTTGGTGGACCGGCCGGTCAGGTCTAGCCGGCCGGCCGGCTACGGTGTCTTTTGCGTCGGTTTGATTTAATTCGGGATTGTTTTTGGGAAGTTGTATATAAATACTCTTAGGACGAAATTTGGAAACTTATGCTTTATTTTACTGTTTAGTTTATCTCTCTAAAATTCTCTAAAGCCTTAGTTTAGTTTACTTTGCAAGATTTGTTCTTAAAGATTTCAAGATTCAATCTTTATTTCAAGATTTATTTCAGGTTCATCTTTTATTGCTTTTATTTATTTATCATGCCCATTACTGATTGTTTTAGTTTAGTTTTAATTATGCATAGCTAAATTCTTGTTCGGGTTTAGGGGAATTTATGATATTTGATTCAGGAACATGTTTTAATTGCTTAAATTGATTGAACTTGTGCAAGTTGATTTCTTCCTACGCGTTTATATTATCAATTGAACTTAGGGACGCCTGAATTGAATTGAATCTTGGTAGTCTTGATTTAAGATCAAAAGCCTAATTGAAACTAGACTTACGTGTATTTGATGAGTTAGGTTTAGTAAGTTGAGAGAGCCCGCTAAATCTGCTTAAGGTTAATATTGACTCGAGAGAGCGTATTCTTAAACCTAGTCACTTGCATAGCTTCAATTGATTGTTATTTATTATTGAGTTGAGTTCCTGAATTGATGTCATAATGAACCCGATGCCCTAATCTTTCTCCCTTATACTTTTACCCTTTTTGTAACACCCGGTGTTGTCCGTGGTTATTTGGGCCGGGTACCCCGTTGAAGAGGTTCATGTGTTGGCTCAAGTGACATAGTGCTTAAAAGGATTGTAATTAAGTACTACTCATATCAACAAGATGCATCTTCTTTTCTGGTGGCTCATCTTAAGAATTCTTTAGTTAAGCGTGCTTGCTAGAGAGTAGTCTTAGGATGGGTGACCTCCTGGGAACTTCTCAGGATGCGCACGAGTGAGGACAAAGTGCGCTGGAAAGGGCCCGTGTTGGTCTGTGGGCGATGTACGCAGCCTGGCGAGCTACCGTGAATGACATTTCGGCCTTTAGATGAGGCCGGGGTGTTACACTTTTTATTACTCGCTTAGTTTAACTCTCTTATATTTGATTATTACCCTTTGAAATAACCTAAGTTCATCTAGGTAGACTTCTGATTACACCATTTCTGTGTGGATTTCGACCCGGCTTGCTGCTAGCTACTAAATAATTGTTTTGTAGGTTTATTTTGATAAGGTGATACGATTAGAGCCTGTCAACACCATTTTAGAGTTTGTCATTTACATAATTTTATTTTTCAAGCACATACAATCTATTTTAGAAAATACAACAGAAAGAATTTTGTAACCGTATACATATATTACTATAAACCATGTATATCATTTATTAGTGTGTTACAGTTTTTTACAGCTTGTTAGGACCGTGTACAGTTGATTAGTTAGAACATAGGAGCCTAGTATAAAAGTACATTTATCATTATTTTGTACAGATGACTTTGATGGAATAATATACACACTTATTTACTTCTCTCTCTAAAACTTATACAACAGAATTTCTCTCACTAAAACTCAAGAATCACCATTAATGGAGGACTATAATCCTCCTTATTTCATATGGTATCATTCGCCATGATGATCCTCGGATCTTTCCTTCTTTTGCTTCCGCTTTTTCGTTATTTTCCTCACCAATACCTATTTGTTTCGTCCTTTTTCCTCTTTCTTTAGCTCGTGTTTCATCAACTGAGCTTATTTGTACTTCATTTTTTTGGGTGTTCTTCGCTATCTTCTTCGTTTTTCCAGATTATTCATCAACAACTCTTCATCAATTCACTACTAATTCTTCACTACTTTGTTTTTCCAGATTTTCGATCTTCACAAATTCATCAATTCGTTTTTCTGCTTCGATTCTCTAGGTTTTTTTTTTTGTGTGCTTTCCACTTAATTTCTCCTTCACGGACCTTCAATTCCTCGATTTCTTGTTTTCCCCAATTTTCTTGGTTCACAAACCCTAATAATTTTAGTTTACCGTTTTTTCCCCCAAAATTTCTTCACTCAGGAACCCTAATTTCACTTTAATTTCGTTTAATCCAGAAATGTCTAAGTCTGCTTCATCTGCTTCAGGAACTCGAGCTTCTTCTCCTCCATCTTCGTATGATCAGTATTGTGGATACCCACATCCGTACCTCCCACCAAAAACCCAGTGATGTAGCCACGGACTTTTATATGCATGCTTTTACGTTAACTTAAACGGTACTAATTGTGTCGAATTCAAGTTGAGTCGTTTTTAAATGCGAAATGAGGTCACTAGGTGTCATCACTCTTAGTAAATGTCTTTTGAGTCTAGCCTGTCTCGAGTCTAGGTCCAATTCGGCATGCGCGCACCCCTTTTTACAAACACATAATACAATTGCCCCTTTTACATTAACAAGGCCCAATTCGATTTCCCTAAATTCCTAAATTTAGGCCCAGTTGCTAAAACCACTCTTTAGCACTAGCAAACACCAGGAACGGCCTCACGGGACGTCCTATTTCACAAAACACTACAAAATACACCCCCTTTTACGTTTTCGGGTTTCGGGCCCAGAACCGAGCCCAGTAGCATTCTTGGATCGCTTCCCAAGGCCCTGGAAAACCTAAACAAACCCTACATCCAGCAAAACACCGTATCTTAGAGCTCAAGAAAGAATATCCCGTATATATCAAAAGATAATGTTGAAATATACCGAAAAAGATGACTTACCCCGCCCTCCAAATCGCAAGTAGCCTTGCGATTGGAGCAGGCAATCGCAAGAGGCCTTGTGATTCCTACGGCCGGTATTATCCTCCAGGGTTTCCTAAATCTTGACGACTCTCTACTATAAATACAACCCCCCTACATACGTTTCAAAGACAATTTACACAGCTTTGAACACAAGCAATTCACAGCAAACTCTCTCAAAAGCCTCATTTTCTAGTGTTGAATTCTCCCACTTTAAAGCGAAGCGCTGCCGCTTTCCTGATTCGAGACAGGTAGGTCTTAATCATAGCATGGATTAAGGTTTTTCTTTACTTCTTTGACTTGCAAGAGTCTACATTAGGCTCACCCCGACTTTGGTACGCGAATCTGCTTTTCATAAGGCGGCCATGCACCTCGGATACACACCCTATTCGTAACACCTTTCCAAAGTCGCATAAGCAACTGACCCCCCTTAAAATAAACCAAATGGACTTTATTTTATGTATGCATTTAGCAAATCCTCATATTGCATTTAATCACTTAACAATGAATTCGACCATTAACTGAACCGTTTTCGTTAACAAGTTTAAGCATGCTTAACTGAGGGGTTTTAAACAATCTCTTTTGCATTTGCATTTGCATTTGCATTCTTTTTACAACCTAAATCGCACTTGTACGTAGCGAATTACTTAAGCTCATGTATCATTCTTTGCATTGTTCTCAAGCTTAGTAGAGGCTATCTTTGATAGGCTTTTCAAAAAGATCTTTCATAAAACATTTTTGAACTATTCTTTAGAAGAGTACCCTCACCCGAATCCGAATCTGGTTTCACAATAGCCTTAGACGGATGGGTGTCGACGTGCCTTGAACTCTAAGACGTGTCTTTGAGCATAAGGACACGGAGGCGGGTTCTAAGTTTCCCTCATAATTTAGTGGCGACTCCGAAGCAGTTTTTAAAGGTTTTTCTAATTTAATCTTTTTCAATTTTTCGCCTCTTTAGCAAGACGTCGAGTGGTCCCATTTAACCCCGGTACCTACAAGTATGATGATCCTCTCTTCCTCTTTTCGGCAGATCAACCTCACTTACAGCTGGTGTCATACCTCTTCGACGGTCAGAATTTTCTTGATTGGAGGAGCGATGTGATTATGGCGTTGACTGCGAAGAATAAGGAGGTCTTTCTAACCGATTCCTGTCGTTTTCTTTCCACTGATCGCAAGAAACGAAATTAGTGGAATCGTTGTGATCTAATGGTGCTTCGTTGGATGCTTAATTCTTTTCACAAGCGCATCTATTGATAACGTTCGTTATGCGAAGTCTGCTAAGGAGCTGGGGTCTGAGTTGAATGAGCGGTATGGTCAATTAAATGCCCTCAAACTTTATCGTTTGAAGAAAGCTCTTGGTGCTCTTACTCAAGGTAACTCATCTCTCATGGATTATTATAGTCCGTTAAAGCGTACTTGGGAAAGTATAGACAGTGTCGATCCTATACCTGATTGTTCTTATGGTGCTTCGAAGCTCTGCAACTGTCAATTGATGAAACGTTTATTAGATCGTGATACTTATGCCAAGCTTATTCATCTGCAAATGAATTTTGAAAAAGGCTATAGTGTATAGCCTCGCATTTGTACGTATGACTCTTGGTCGTTTGGTCAAGTCTCGTACGCCTCCAACTAGTTTGAGTACGCTTTGGCAGATGCTTTAAGCCCTTCGCCCACACGGTAAAATGTGTAGGTGTGGATACCCATATCCGTACCCTCCCAAACCAAACCCTGTGATGTAACACGGACTTTTATTACGCATGCTTTAACGTTGACTTTAATGGTTCTATCTATGTCGAATTCATATTAAGTCGTTTGAAATGTTAAAATGAGTCAGGTCGCTTCACATCACGCTTAAATAAATGTTCATTTTGTCCATCTAGAGTCTAGCTTGGTCCGTGTCCTTCTTCATTTGGCACGAGCTTCGCATTTGCATTACAATTAGCCCTTTTAAATTAACAAGGTCCAATTCAGCATTCCTAAATTCCTAAATTTAGGCCCGGTGGCTGAATCCGCTATTTAGCACCTTCATACACAACATACGGCCTCACGGGTTATCTCATTTCACAAAACACTACAAAATACACCCCTTTTTACATTTTCGGGTCTCGGGCCCAGAACCGAGCCCAAACCCGCCTTTGGCCCACACTCCAAAGCCTTCAACCCTCAAAATATCTTGGAGAACCCTCCATACAGCTTTCTTGACGTGCAAGTTAAGGATTATACTGTATCTTTCCAAAATATTATCAAATCGGAATTAGAAAAATTCAAGCTACAGCCAGATCCTCAAACCGCATGCCCTTATGCGGTTTAGGGAGCAAACCGCATAGCCCTATGCGGTTTACTGGCCAAACCGCATAGGCTTGTGCGGTTTGACTGTCTGGTTCTATCCCAAGATTTCCTATTTTCTCTGAGGTTTTTAGTATATATACCCCCCTATATCCGACCTCATAACACACAATTTACAATCACAATTCACCAGCAATCTCACAAAGTCTCAAGCACCCAAAATCCTTGAGTTCAGCACACCATCCCGTGTTGAATTCATCCTTTTTAGTTCAAGAAGCGAAGCTCTGCCCAGATCTGAAGCGTCAGGACAAGGTAGGTACCAATCCGCTTGGATCAAAGCTTTTTCTTATTTTGTATGGATTAACAAAGGGGACTACACTTTAACACCGGCTTTGGCAAACAAGCCCGCTTGATGCCAAGTGGTCTTATTACTTCGGGTACACACCATATCCGATGATACGCCAAAGTCGCAGAAGCAACCAACCCTTTTAAAATAAACCAATGGACAATTGAACTTTATTTTAATTGTATGCATCTTGCACCTTCTTCTTTTGCATTAAACACTTAAACAATGAATTCGACCTTTAACTGAATCGTTTTCGTTAACAAGTTAAACATGCTAAACTGAGGGTTTTAAACAATCTTTTTGCATTTGCATTTGCATTCTTTTACAAAATTTTTCGCACTTGTACGTAGCGATAACATTAGCTCAAATATCATTTTACTTGGATTGTTCAAAGGCTAGTAGAGGCTATTTTCTTAATAGACTTTTCTAAAAGATTTTCATAAATCATTAATTGAATTAATCTTTAGTTAAGTACCCTCACCCCGAATCCATTCTGGTTTCACAACCTTAGATCTAGGGGTGTCGGCGTGCTCCAAAATCTAGGACGTGTTTTATTGCTTAAGACATGTTAACAGGCTCCTATTTTCCGCGATAATTAGGTGGCGACTCCAAAACAGTTTTAAAGGTTTTTCTAACTTAATCTTTTTAACTTTAAGCGCCCTTATGCAAGACGCCGAGTTGGGTCCCCTCAATCCCGGGTTCCACAGTAGGATACGAAGGAAGCCCTGGGGCGGTCAAACTAGTTCGCTACAGCAAGCCGTGGAGGGGTGAGAGGAAAGTTAGTCCTGTACGTGCTTTATCGAATGGACAAGCAAACGTATTAGAACCACCTCTCGAGGGTGTTTGTGCTTTTGAATCCACTGGATTCGACTCTAACGAATATGCTTAGCTCACATATAATGATTGTTCTCAAGTGTTCGAGTCTCGCTTTTATTTTTAAAAGAAAATGCTAGTTTTAGTTTTAAAAATAAAACCTATCCCCAGCGGACCGGAGTCGCCAATTGTGGGTATCGGGGTTTAAAGAGACCACTCGACGTCTTGCTTAAGGGCGGTGAAAGTTAAAAAAGATTAAGTTTGAAAAACCTTTTAAAACTGCTTTGGAGTCGCCACTAAATTATGAGGGAAATTTAGAACCCGCCTTTCTGTCTTTAGCTCTAAGACACGTCTTAGAGTTCAAGGCACGTCGACACCTATCCGTCTAAGGCTATTGTGAAACCAGATTCGGGTGAGGGTACTTTTCTAAAGATTGATTCAAATAATATTTTATGAAAACCTTTTGAAAAAGCCTATTAAAAATAGCCTCTACTAAGCTTGAGAACAATGCTAATTATGTGTGAGCTTAAGTAATTCGCTACGTACAAGTGCGATTTAAGTTGAAAAAAGGTGTATGAATGAAAATGCAAAAGAGATTGTTTAAAACCCTCAGTTAAGCATGCTTAAACTTGTTAACGAAAACGGTTATGCTAGTGTCGAATTCATTGTTTAGTAATTAAATGCAAGATGACGATTTGCTAAGTGCATAAACTTAAAATAAAGCCCATTGGTTTATTTTAAGGGGTCAGTTGCTTATGCGACTTTGGAAGGGTGTTACGAATAAGGTGTGTATTCGAGATGCATGGCCGCCTTATGCAAAGCCGACTTGCGTACCAAAGTCGGGTGGGTGCTAGAATGTTGACCCTTTAAGTCTAAAGAAGTAAAAAAAGAACCTTAATCCAAGTTAGGATTAAAACCCACCTGTCTCAAGCTAAAAAACCGGCAACACTTCGCTTCAAAAGAGGGGGAATTCAACACAAGAAAGTGAGGAATTCAAAGGGTTTATATGCGTGAGGCTTTGCTGATAATTATGTTGTGTAATTCTGGTCCTTGAACCGTGCATAGAGGGGCCGGGTTGTATTTATAGTAGAGAGCTCGTAAAGATTTAGGAAAGCAGGGGATAAAACCGGCCTTAACAATCGCAAGACACCTTGCGAACGCCTCAGGAAATCGCAAGGGCAGATGCGATTTTCCCTTCTAATCGCAAGGGGTCTTGCGATTTGGAGGGAGGGCGATGTGATCTTTTTCCGTATATTTCCAAATTATATTTTGGTACTATACAAAGTATTCTTGCTTGAGCTCGAAGATACAATGTATCAGCTGGTTGTAGGGTTGCTTGGTGATCTCTAAGGCCTTGGGAAGCGGGCCAAGAGTGCTCTGGGCTCGGTTTTGGGTCCGAAACCCGAAATTGTAAAATGGGTGCATTTTGTAGTATATTTTGAAATGTGAAGGCTCGTGAAGCCGTATTTTGTATTTGCAAGTGCTAAAAGGCGGTTTTAGCAACCAGACCTAAATTTAGGGATTTAGGAGAATTGAATTGGGCTTTGTTAATGTAAAAGGGCCAATTACATTATGTGTTTGTGAAAGGCTGCGCGCATGCCGATTTGGACCTAGATTCGAGACAAGCTAGACTCTAAGTGAACCGAAAGACATTTATTAGGAGTGATGACACCTGGTGACCTCATTCTGCATTTTAAAACGACTCAACTTGAATTCGACACAGCTAGTACCGTCTAAGTCAACGTAAAAGCATGCATGCAAAAGTCCATTGTTGCATCACTGGGTTTTGGTGGGAGGTACGAATATGGGTATCCACAGTAGATTGCTTCTCTCGACGTATATGTGTTTTTTTTGGGTTTTAGGGTTGATCGCTTAGGTATGCAAGCTTGGATCTCACACCTTGAGACACCTGATCAGTTTCTTTTGGTCAGTTTTTTGCTTCGTGACAAACTGGGACGCGTTGATTATTTGTTGCCTCGGGAGCTTGAAGATATTGATTCCTAATTGTTGTATGCTCACAAGTCTCGACAGATGACAGATAGGTTTCTCTTTTTTAGTTTAGTTTTGTAGTTTTCTACTCTCGACGTATATGTGTTTTTTTTGGGTTTTAGGGCTTTTTGATTGCACATATCTGATCGCTTAGGTATGCAAGATCGGATTTCACACTTTGAGACACCTGATCAGTTTCTTTTGGTCATTTTTTTGTTTCGTGACAAACTGGGGCGCGTTGACTATTTGTTGCCTCGGGAGCTTGAAGATATTGGTTCCTGATTGTTGTATGCTCACGAGTCTCGACAGACGACAGATAGTTTTCTCTTTTCTAGTTTAGTTTGCATATTGCTACTCTCGACATGTATGCACTTTTTTGGAATTAGCGTTGTCTGATTTTATGTTGGAGATGAATCCAACCTAATATACATTCCCACATGCGATCTTACCTCGGTTGTGAGATGAGAGTTGCTCTTGTTTATAAGGCCTAGGGGTTACTCCTCCTATTGCCAATTGGTTTTAGGATGGAACCTCCTAGACCTTATAAGCAGACTCTCTCATACTCTCAGGTGTGGCCCAGGCCCGTGAAAATTGCCCTACATCGGTTGTGAGATGAGAGTTGCTCTTGTTTATAAGGCCTAGGGGTTACTCCTCCTATTGTAGGATGGAACCTCATAGACCTTATAAGCGGATTAGCTCATACTCTCGGGTGTAGCACGTGGCCGTGAAATTTAACATTGTACATATGTGATTGCCTAGGCAACTAATAAAAGAAATCGTTGAATAATTTGACTGATCTTATATTGTTACAATAAGTCTTGTGTGAAACGGGTAAACCCGTTTTACACAAGAAACGGGTCGGATCCATTTTAGGGTTGCTTAAATAGGCCCTCCTCTCCTCTCCTCTCCTCTCCTCTCTCTCCTGCCGCCTCTTTTTTTTTTTTTCATTTCATTTCATTTCATTTCTCTCCCATTTCATTTCATTTCTCCCTCTCTTCTCTCTCTTCCATTTCTTTTTCATTTCATTTCACATTTCATTTCTTTTTTCATTTCATTTCTCGCCATTTTTGCTGTTGAAGTTGCTGTTGAAGTTGTTGCTGTCGAAGTTGTTGAACCCAGAAAATTTCAACTGGGTAGAAATCACAGAAAATTTAGGGTTTTGGTCAGTTTTAATGTTGTTGTATTTTTTTTTTTTTTTTTTTGTCTTTTTTTTTTTTAAAACCCGTTTTTCTCTTTTTTAAACCCATTTTAATGGTGGATTTGGGGGATTTGGGGAAGAAGAAGGGTGACCTGTTGGGGATTTGTGATGTCGCCATTGTTGTTAAATTCGTTTTTTTTTTTTTTTTTTTTTTTTGCTGGGATTTGGGGGAAGAAGAAAGACGGTAACATTATTGTTGTAAATGGTAACATTATTGTTGTAAATCTGATGGTAACATTATTTGTGATCTGATGGATTTAAATTAAATCTGATGGTAACATTATTGTTGTAAATGGTGACCTGTTTGCATAAATGGGTAACATTTTCTTTCAAGTAAAACAAACCCATGGAAAGACGGTAACATTGTTGTACTAAATGGTGACCTGTTTGTAATAAAGGACAACATTATATTTGTAGGACAAAAAATTCATTGAAACATTAGTTTAGCTGAGAAATAAAATGGTAACATTGTTTTTCTAAAGGGTGACATGTTTGTATAAAAGGGCAACATTTTCTTTCAAGGAAAACAAACCCATTGAAACTGAAAAATGAGATGGTAACATTGTTGTAGTAAAGGGTGACCTGTATATATAAAAGGACAACATTATCTTTTAAGGAATACAAACACTTGTGGATACCCATATCCGTACCCTCCAAACAAAACCCTGTGATGTATCACGGACTTTTATTACGCATGTTTTAACGTTGACTTAAACGGTTCTAACTAATGTCGAATTCATTTTGAGTCGTTTTAAATGTTAAAATGATTTAGGTCGCTTCACATCACACTTAAATAACGTTCATTTTGTCCATTTGGAGTCTAGCTAGGTCCTTGTCCTGCTTCATTTGGCATGAGCTTCGCATTTGCGCTACAATTAGTCCTTTTACATTAACAAGGTCTAATTCAGCATTCCTAAATTCCTAAATTTAGGCCCGGTAGCTAAAACCGCTATTTAGCCCCCTCTTACACAAAATACGGCTTCACGTCTTACCTTATTTCACAAAAACTATGCAAATACACCCTTTTCATTTTTCCGGGTCTCGCCCAAACTGCTCGAACCCAGCCTTTGGCCCGCACTCCAAAGCCCTAAGCATCACAAAATATCTCAGAAATATCCTAGGGGTTTTCTTGAGCTTCACGTTTGAGATTATCTCGAAATCTTTCAAAGATACAATTCAACCGAAACTAGGAAACTACACAAAAACCCGACCCTCGAACCGCATAAGCTTATGCGGTTCGGGGAGGAAACCGCATAAGCCTATGCGGTTTTCCCAGGCAACCGCATAAGGCTATGCGGTTCCTAGGCCTGTTTTTATCCTCGATTTCCTAATTTCTCCGAGGTTTTTAGTATATATACAGCCCTATACCTCGACCTCAAATCATACTTTCAGATCACAATTTCACACACAATTCACAACACACAAATCCTCTTTCACAAAAGCCTCAAGCACTCAAATCCTTGAGTTCAACACACCATCCCGTGTTGAATTCATCCTCCTTTCAAGTTCAAGAAGCGAAGCTCTGCCCAGATCTGAAGCGTCAGGACAAGGTAGGTACCGATCCACTTGGGTCAAAGCTTTTTCTTATTTTCTATGGACTAACAAAGGGGTCTACACTTTAGCGCCCCGGCTTTGGCACCCAGCGCGCTTGCAATCCAAGTGTTCTATTTACTTCGGGTACACTCCATATCCGATGACACGCCAAAGTCGCATAAGCAACCGACCTTATAAAATAAACCAATGGACAATTGAACTTTATTTTATTTGCATGCATCTTGCACCTTCTTATTTTGCATTAAAATCAACTTAAACAATGAATTCGACCTTTAATCGAACTGTATTCGTTAACAAGTTAAACATGCTAAACTGAGGGTTTTAATCAATCTTTTTGCATCTGCATCTGCATTCTTTTACAAACTTATCGCACTTGTACGTAGCGATAACGTTAGCTCAAATATCATCTTACAAGGATTGTTCTAGGTCAGTAGAGGCTATTTTTACATAGGCTTTTCTAAAAGGTTTTCATAAATCATTATTTGAATTAACTCTTTTTCTAAAGTACCCTCACCCCGAATCCAATCTGGTTTCACAAGCCTTAGATCTAGGGGTGTCGGCGTGCTCCAAAATCTAGGACATGTTTTTAACTTAGAACATGGTAGCAGGTTCCTATTTTTCGCGATAAATAGGTGGCGACTCCATAACAGTTCTTACAGGTTTTTCCAACTTGATCCTTTTTAACTTTAAAATCCGCCCTTAAGCAAGACGCCGAGTTGGGTCCCCCGAACGCGGTTCCCGGGCTCCACAGTTTGGTGACTCCGCTGGGGACGTCTTATTTTTAAAACTAAAAACTAGCTTTTTCTTTTTAAAAATAAAGAGGTGAAACTTGAAAGCCTAGAACAATCCAAGTATACATATTTGAGCTATGCACATTCGTTTAGAGTCCATTCCTTTTGGAATCTAGGCACCCTTTGCACCCTCGAGAGGTGGTTCCCACATGCAGGCTTGTCCACTCGATAAAGCACATGCCGGACTAGCTTTCCTCTCGCCCCTCCACGGCTTGCCGTAAACGGCTATCTCGACCGCCCAAAGGTTCTCTTGAAAACCTATCGCCCCGGCGTAAGGAAATGAAGGGGTTAAGTATCTGCCAAAGCGTACTCGAGGTAGTTGGAGGTGTACCCGACTGACTCATTTTTCACCCCTTTTGAGTCATACGTACAAGTTCGAGGCTATGCACTCCATAGTCTTTTTCAAAACAAGCATTTGCATTCATATCTTCGAAAACTCGCTTGAAACGTTTCAAAGATAAATGAACCTAACACCTAACAAACTAACACTTTTCAAGCAAAACTCTCGCGAATTTTTGAAATAAACTTTTTCAAAATTTCCTCTTTCACTAACAAGCAAAAACCCGAGTAAGGAATAAAACCCGAGCTCGTGGATTTCGATCCTCTAGGTCACACGGCCTAGACTCTGTTTTGACATCCTCGACTCGACTTGCGCGAGCCGAATCCTTCTCTTTTTACACATCCGACTCGAGCTCACCTCGGCAAATCACCGATATCAGTTCGACGGATGCAAAACAAAATCTTTTCACATCGAGACGAGATGTGCGCACGCATCCTCGCCTCAAAAGCTTCCATTAGCAAAACCTTTTCGAAAATCTCCTTTTTTTTCAAGCTTAAAAGGCCTTTCAAAACAACGAAATGAGCTAAAATGAATGCTTAAAAATGAATGTGAGTCTAGTGGGTCGAGTCGTGTCGCTAATATGCAAAGTGAAATGAAGGCCTCAGCTGGATACTCGTCGTACTAAGAACCGCCTAGTAATCCCATACAAGAAACGAACCTACACCCGTAAAATGGCCGGCAATGACGGTTATCGCGCTCGTGACCAAGTCACAAAGCCGATCACGACCTAGAGAGACTTTTGGCCACCCACACCACCGAAGTGGAACGCATGGAAACCAAGATCAAGGAAGAGGCCGATAGGCACGCCAAGAAACTCCAAGCCATGGAGGAAAGGCTCTACGTCTCGAGCACCTACTCCATCCACAAGGAGAATGAAAACGTGCCTACTAGCATCAAGGACGAGCTCCCTAACAAGCTCGCCCTTAGTGACCTTCCTGTCTTCCAAGGACATGAGAGCCCGATCATCCACATCCGAGCTTTCAAGTCCCAAATGGCCATCAAAGGGGTCGACGCTAAGCATTGGCTAACTCTCTTCCCGCACTCTCTAGCAGCAGTGCCCAAGACATGGTTCTACTCACTCGACCCACAACGGGTCCCCACCTTTGAAGAACTCACAGTCGAGTTCGACCGACAGTATCGAGACAATGAAGACACTCAAGTCTCGGTCGCACCTTAGAAGACCTATCTCAAAAGGACAAAGAAGACTTTACCGACTATCTTACTCCTTGGAAGAAGCTGAGCGCATAAATCCCCAACCGGCCCCGCGAGGACGAGCCTGCATCAAGTTCATAAATAACCTGCGACCCGTGTATCAATTTTACATGAGGTACAGCAACATTCAGAACTTCAAGGAACTAACTAAGGTCGGCACTCAAATCGAAGATGACCTTAGGACTGGCACCATGGCTAAATACACCGGCCATGCATATCAGGGGAGCTCCTCTAAGTCCTCCCGCGCGGTCAAGAACGACGAAAATCGTACCGTCGGTAACCTTGATGATGACACCCTTGACGCTTTCGCAACTACCTTCTCGCCGCCTCCTAAGGCCAAGAGAAACTTCGACCCTCTCTTTATGTCTTACTCCAAGGCATTCCAAAGGTTGGTCGAGAAGAACTACCTACAACCGATCGGGCCTACTAGCGAGCCGCCCGAAGAAAAGAAGCCTAAATCTTGGAACCCCAATGCCTTTTGTGCATACCACCGAGGCAAGGGGCATGACACCGAGAACTGTTTTAGGCTCAAGAATGCTATCCAAGATCTGATCGATCAAGGAAACCTCAGCAAACCATCTCAACCCACCAAGCCTTCAAACAACGAAAACCCGCTTGGAAACCATGCAATCTTCGTGGGGTCAATCCCTATACTAGACTGTTCCTACCTAATCACACCCTCCGACGACCAAGTCAACGCAGTCTACTGGTCTGACGACGAATACTGGCTACCCACTGACGAAGTGATAAGTCACGTCAATCAACTTGCAAAAGACATCGATCACCTAAAAGCTCTACATCGCACCGCAGTCGAACGTTTGGAACGTCGCGTCCAAAAAGAACTTAGCAACCCAGTCTCGCTCGACACCCTCGAAGCTTTTCGTCAGAAAGACAACGAAGGCTTCGTCAAACATCTTACGCAATGGAGGAAATTACTTTCCCGAGTGCCCGATCACCCACATGAAGATGAACTCATATCCACTTTCCTCTTCAGCTTACGACCTGCCTGGCGATACTACTTTCACTTCTGCCACGCTCAGAACTTCGAACATCTCATCGAAATTGGCACTCGCATCGAAAAGGATCTCACGTCTAGCTATGAGGATCCCGCCTACAGAAACACCCTTCGAGGACGCACTCTTAAAGGGCAAAGAATACACAACTCGCATGGCTCCGCAAGGAACTTTAACAAACTGCGGAACTTTGACAAACTCTATATGCCCTACGCTGTGGCATTACAAAAACTGGTCGAAAAAGACTACCTCACACCCATCGGACCTATTAACGAGCCACCCATGAAGAAGAAATCAAAGTCATGGGACCCTAACGCCTTCTGTGCATACCACCGGGGCATGGGGCATAGCACTGAGGGTTGTCTCAAACTCAAACATGCCATCCAAGATCTTATCGATCAAGGAAGAATCAAGAAACCTCGGAGGAAAACCACACCTTCCTCCAGCAATGACGCAATTTACATCGCAACTCAAGCAACTCAAGCAACTCAAGCAGCTCAAGCAGCTCCAGCGGCACAGAAGACGATGAAGAAGAAGAAGAAATTCTTTTAGATTCTAATGCTCTTAGTGTCGGGTCATCTGTCGACCCATCTATCCTAGACTCTAGCTTTAGTTTAGATTTTCTATTTACGGAGGCTAGCTCCAAGCAATTTTCTGATTTGTCGAATAATTCTCTTCAAAATAATGAAATGAATAAATTTGCTTACGCCTTGTCTCAAGCTAAAACAAATAACAAAATACAAACAAACAAAAATCAACAAGCAACAAACAACATACAAAATACAAAAGACACTAACTCATGCGAAAATGAACAAACAGATCAATCATTAAACAAATACATTGCAAACATTGTGCACCCAAAAACACAAGACCCTATCATCGAGGAAACCATAACCATAAACGTGGGAACCCCCGAAGAACCAAGGGAACTACAACTGGGAGCCTCACTAGACGAACACGAACGCACCCTTTTTACACAACTCCTGAGCGAATTCAAGGACATATTCGCTTGGTCATACAAAGACATGCCCGGAATCGAACGAAGCATCGCCGAGCATCGCATCCCCATTAAACCCGGTTACAAACCCATCAAACAAAAGCTAAGAAGACTACGTCCCGAATGGTCACTTATGGTCAAGGAAGAAATCGAAAAACAACTACAAGCCGGTTTCATCCAAGTCATCGAGTATCCTGAATGGGTCTCAAACATGGTCCCAGTCCTGAAAAAGAATGGCAAAATTCGAGTATGCGTTGACTTTCGCGACTTGAACAAAGCCAGTCCCAAAGATGACTTTCCATTACCCCATGTGGACGTCCTAGTCGACAACACTGCCGATCACGCCCTCCTATCCTTCATGGACGGCTACGCAGGCTACAATCAAATCAAAATGTCACTCGAAGACATGGCAAAGACGGCCTTCATTACAGTGGGGACATATCGCATACGATCATGCCCTTCGGCCTAATCAATGCTGGCGCAACATACCAACGCACCGCTACAACCCTTTTACACGACATGATGCACAAAGAAGTCGAAGTCTACGTCGACGATATGATCGTGAAGTCGAAGGAGAGAAGTGGTCACATCACTAACCTCCGCAAGTTCTTCACTCGCCTACGACAATACAAAATGCGCCTCAACCCCCAAAAATATACTTTTGGAGTTAAATCCGGTAAACTACTAGGACACGTAGTGAGCCAAAGAGGCATCGAGGTCGACCCCTCAAAAGTCAAAGCAATCCTTGAAATGCGACCCCCGGAGAACCTCGACGAAATTCGAAGTTTCTTGGGCCAAATCCAATACATCTCGCGCTTCATTAGCAAACTCACCCTGATATGTGAACCAGTTTTCAAGAAACTCAAGAAAACCGACCACGTTGAATGGGACGAAGAATGTCAAAAAGCATTTGACAAGGTCAAGGAATTGCTGACTAACCCACCAGTTCTACGACCACCCCAAGCGGATCTACCGCTATCCTTATACCTTACAACAACATCTACCGCCATGGGCGCCATACTCGCTCAAGAAATAAACGGCGAAGAACATGCAATCTATTACATCAGCAAAAAAATTTCTCGATTACGAAACTCGATATTCACCCGTCGAGAACAGTTGTCTAGCTTTAGTGTGGTCATCCAAGAAACTCCGTCACTATATGCTAGCACACCAGACAAGGGTCTATTCCAAAATGGACCCCGTAAAGTACCTTTTCGAGAAACCTGTGCTTAACGGACGAATGGCCAGATGGACATTGCTCTTAGCCGAATTCGATCTTAAGTACGTACCCCTCAAAGCAATCAAGGGACGAGCAGTCTCCGATTTCCTAGCCGAAAATGCAATCAACGAAGAACCAATCATCGACACAACATCCCTTCCAAACGATGGGATTTACAACATCAACCAAGAACAATGGGAGTTATACTTCGATGGTTCCTCCAACTATCGAGGATGTGGAGTAGGAATACTTCTCATATCCCCAAATGGCGAACACACACCCTTATCAATCAAGCTAGATTTCGACGTAACAAACAACGCCGCAGAATACGAAGCATGCTTGCACGGTCTCCAAGCAGCGCTTGTACTCAACGCCCGCAATATAAGAGTCTATGGGGACTCCTCCCTCATAATCAACCAAGTATCCGGAGCATGGAAAATACTTAACGAAAACCTAGCGCTATACCAAAACAAAATACAAGAGCTCATAAACGAATTCTATCACGTAGAATTCATACACCTTCCACGCGAAGAAAACCAATTCGCTGACGCGTTATCCAAACTCGCGTCACTAATCAACATACCCCCGGGAATGAAAACGCTCCCCATTGTCGTGGAACGACGGAATGAACCCGCCTACATCTGTGACATTGAAACCGAGGAAGAACAAACCGACCCTTGGTACCAAGCAATCATCAATTACAAAACAAACGGTGAATACCCACCAAACATTGACAAACGAGCCAAGCGCGCCCTACGCCTGTTATCATCACAATTCGTGATGGAAATGGGCAAACTACTCAAAAAGACACCCCATGGCACACTACTCTTGTGTGTCGATCACAAGAAGGGACACGATATCATGTCCCAAGTACACGATGGCGAGTGCGGACCACACATGAACGCACGAGCCATGTGCAAACAAATCATAAGGCTAGGATGGTACTGGACAACCATGGAAGCCGACTGCGCAAAATATGTCAAACATTGCCATAATTGCCAAATCTTTGCAAACGTACAACACATACCTCCTTCACCACTATACAGTTTAACCTCGCCATGGCCTTTCTCCACATGGGGGATTGACGTCATTGGCAAAGTACAACCCGTGGGGGCAGGAGGACACTGCTTCATCCTCGTGGCCATCGACTATTTCACCAAATGGGTCGAAGCCGCATCATACCGTACGCTAGGCACAAACGAAGTTGCGAAATTCATACAAAACAACATCATTTGTCGCTACAAGATACCCCACTTAATTCATAAGTGACCAAGGCACACACTTCCAAGGGAGGTGGAACCACTCCTCCTCAAATACAAGATACAACGACACAAATCATCACCCTATCGACCACAAACTAACTAGCGGTCGAGGCAAAGAATAAACCGTCAGATCAATCCTCAAAAGATGATCGACACCGCCACGATCGCCCAACAAAATCCCATTTGCATTATGGGGATACCGCGACAACCATCCGCACACCCACAGGCATGACACTTATTTCCTAACCTACGGGATGGAAGCCGTCCAACCTGTAGAAATCCAAATGCAATCCCTTCGAATTCTCATGGAAGCAGACATTCCTGAGGCCGAAGGGGCACGCGAACGAGACGAACAACTCATCCTGTTAGACGAAGGCGGTTACATTCACTAAATGCACACCGAATGTATCAATCTCGCCTACAACGCGCCTACAACAAACGGGTCAAGCCACGAAACATCAAAGTGGGTGACCTAGTACTCAAATCAGTCCGAGCACCATTACCAGTCGACCCAAGAGGGAAATTCAAACCCAATTGGGCCGGACCGTACTTGGTCAAAGAAATCCTTCCCGGAGGAGCCGTGAAACTAACTGACCTTGACGGTCAGGACTTCCGTTTACCAACGAATCTTGATCAACTCAAGAAATACTACCCTTAAACAAACACACTTTTGCAATATATTTCAAAAAAAACAAAAACTCACTCTCGCATGGGTGAACTACGCTCGGTTTGATTCCACGCACTGTGGATACGTAGGCAGCTTTGCAAAAGGCTCAACTGAATCACACGAACTACGCCGGTTTGATTCTGTATCTAAAAAGCAGATACGTAGGCAGCTTATCAAAAGCACAACCGAACTTTTTAGCACGCATGCCCAAAGCTTAAAAAGGTCAAGGGCGTTGCACTCACAAAAAGACACGCTCAAAGCTTAAAAAAGTCGAGAGCACAGTCACACAAAACAAAACAAAAATCCAAGTTCAAAGCTTAAAAAGGTCGAGGATTTTAAGACAAAGTAAAAATGTTCAAAGCTTAAAAAGGTCGAGAACATTTAAAAACAAACAAAAGAAAGCAACGAGACAAGGCAAAAGCAGATTAATTCTATTTTATTACTTTTATTTAGAATTTTTCGTAATTTAGAAATGAGCTAGGAACAAATCTCCTTAGCCCTTTATTTGAATCTAAAAACATGTATTTAAATAAAGGAAATTTTCTAAACAAAACAAAGCAAACTACTCAAGTCATCTTCTGACGCTTCGGATTAGCCTCTTCATCTTCAAGGGGCCGCTCCGCCACAATCTTCGAACTCAGCACAGGGACAGATCTCTCAAAACCTGGGGGCTCGATCGGATCCTCGTCCTGCTCGACTGGGGGCTCCTCGATCCTTGACCCTAGACGATCCCTAACGGTCACCTTCGGTCCAAGCCTCTCCCGCGCCGGTCTCGAAGAAGAAGCATCTGCACTAGCCGCACAAAGATCACCATAGTCCCTCCTTTCGCGCACCACCTCGTACGCCAAGGAGGGCCTTGGCCCATTCTTTTCCCTCCTCCTTTGATTCTCCCGTTCCTGAGGATCATTGGAGCGATACCACCGTGTATAAAAGTCGGTAACACGACTAGACTCTATATGCTCTGGAACAGCCCAAGTAACACGGTCCGACCATCCTCGGATCCAAGCATCAATCATTTGGTTGTTTAGCACAACAACCCCTCCAACCTGAGTATCCTGCTCGGGTATGGTCTGAGCAAGCCCGATTTGCCTCTGCAAGCGAAGAGGATGAATCCACACTCCTCGTTCAAACCCACACAACATCAACCCACGAGAAGCATTCGCGAATGCACGACGCCAGAATCCGCCGTAATACCCCACCATGACACATACCAACGAATGGTGCTCTCCTTCACGAACCCCCGGTAATAGTTTAGCGAACGCTCCCGAAGGTCAGCCCACTCCATCTTTCGCGACGTCGTGGCCGCAGCCTTGAAAACACTCCCAAGGGGAAGAGCCTTATACACACTAAGCCTCTCCATGAGCCAAACGTTGAGAATCCTAGCGCAACCCCTGTACGAGCTCAGACGATTAGCACAACGGTCGTCTAAACCCAGTATAGTCTCCGCTAAGATCAACGCAGAAGGATCATACCCCCTTTCCATCTCTTCGACAACACGAGCATACCTCGCGTTTCCGAACACTCCATCTGGCATGGACCCCGCAAAAGCATACCGATTAACCAAACAAAAAGTAAGGGCCCTCCGCCTAGAACGGTCCGAAATACTAGTATCAGCTTTATTCATATATCGCTGACACAAAAGAAGCATGTTTACCTTGCCTCTCTCAAACAAACCTGCAGCATGAGCATTCGTCATCCCAAGGAAGTTTCGCAACATCCCGTTGTAACAAAGCTCACTCCTTACAACCACAGGAGAAGTCCGTTTCGACCATCCAGCAATGGCCGAGAACTCCTCCATCAAAGGACACACTTCTCCCCCGGGAAACCTAAACACGTGCAAACTAGGATCCCAATAATCTAAGCACACATCAAGGAAGTCTAGATCGACTTTCATTTGGCGAAAGCCAATAAAAACACCCGCACCATCATCATACATCGCCCTCTTCATCGCCGAGCTTAGTGAAGAAGTCCACCTCTTCAAAAGAGCATCAAAATGCTCCTCCATTTTCTTAAATACAAAAAACTTTTATAAATATACCTAATATATTTATGAAAGCAAAAATCTAAAGCAAAAGAAAAGAAGAGAAGTGTTTGTGAGTGAAGATTATGGCACGCACCCCCTCTCCTTATATAGGAAAACAATGTCCGAAATATGGAAATACAGCGCTACCAGCCAGATCAGAAAACCGCATGGCTCTATGCGGTTTGCAACACAAACCGCATAAGCTTATGCGGTTTAGCCCACGAACCGCATAAACCTATGCGGTTTCTGGGGCTGGTTTTTCTCAACGTTTCCTAATTTCGTTTTTCTTAAAACACTACAACCTACACTAGGCTACGACATTCTCTCTTTGCTCCCCATGCACCAGCGTTACACTCCACTTAGCATATACGATTCTTACCACGAGTCAAAACACAAACATTTTCGACATTCATGCAAGCTCATTTCGCATCTAAAATGAACTTTTCACAAAAACATTTTCACAATCTAAAATCAAACATCAAATGCATCCCACTCGGGAATCATATCATTTTTCAAACAAGCCTACCAAACAGGTTTATCGACGACAATCAAGTTCAAGCTACAACAAGTTCAAAGTTCAAACTACAACGACATGACAAATTCACTCGGGATGACGACGACGATACTCGTCAAACTCACGCCGACGGCGCTGCCTCACCGGCTCGACACAACCGTAGCAAATTCGTCACCAAGCCATCCTCCACCTGTTGGCTATCCGCCATAGCTTCTTATGCGCCTCCTTAGCCACCTGTGACACACGATACAAAAACACTTCACATTTCTCTCCATTTTGCCTTAATTTCACTCAAATCAAGTCAAACTTATGGGGGAAATTTCAAATTAACAGCGCTCATCCCCACTTTGCCTTAATTTCACTCAAATTAAGCCAAACTCGAAGGGGTAACACAAAAACACGCATCTCACTAGTTTGATCTTCGCCATGTTTCATACCTCGATCAAACTGGGGGCTCACTCACATATACAACGACAAAGATACATACCTTCTTCACCCTGCCCGTCCAGCTGTCCATACCCGCGTCAGTGGTCACCGGCAAGTACGTCGGCAAAGTGAAGGTACGACGCACACCCGACTCGTCGTACTCAACGGTGGTAGGGAAGTCACCAGGCTGCTCCGCCATCTCCGGATCAAATTCCTACAAAACAAGTTCAAAACGCACACGTCAGGGAAATTTTTCGCAAAAATTACCTTACGCACCCTCAACAGCATCAAACATACCCCAATCGGCCCACAAGCAAGCCGAGACTCCGCAAAGTGGCTGTAGTCTTCCCCAGGACAGAGAAGATTCACCGACTCTTCTTCCCCGTACAACGCCACCCGATCCTGAGCGGAAACCCCTCGCTCAAACAGGACCCTCGGCAGATCCTTAGGCACCATCGAAGCTGGCCACCCTGCCTGAAAGACCAAACGCTCTCCAAGGTACCAAACCGGCCCATACGGCGTCGCCAGGTACAAGCGCTGCGTCTCTCGCACTGCAAACCTAGCTCCAATGCCCTCAGGAATATTCCTGTACTGGCCCCACGGGAACGGCACGAACTACAAACAAAGACAAGACAAACACTCACAAATACAATCATTTTAAGTACACTCTATTTAAAATGGTTCAAGCACAAACCTGATCAAACTGCATCTGGTTCAGAAGCACCCGAACCTCGTCATACGACCAGTTAAACGCAAAGACGGTTACATCGCATTCCCCAGTGCGCGACCACGGATACTCCTTCACGATCGTCAGAGCATGCGGGGGGAGCAGAAAAGGAAAATGGTTAAGAATCCATGACTGCACACACAAAAAACAAAAACACGTTACAAAGGCAAAGACGACAAAGACAAAGACAACGAAAACAAACAACAATGCACCCGAAACAAAAACAGAATTAACACGTACCTCCATCAAGAATCCAGGCGAGACTAAGGACAGTCTCGACCCTCGATCCATGACCCGCGGTCTCACGGCATCCATGCAGAAACGAATGCACAAACCCAAAGACGGCGTCACCCAGTCGAACGTCCCAATTGCATTCCAATCCAGGAGATGCATAAGGACCGATGTCGATGCCCGCTCGCCTTTATCGCTGAAGTACACGGCGCTGACGAACCACCACAGCCACATACGAGCATTCTGCTCGTCACTCCACTCCGAGGGGCCATACTCGGTCTTCCCCTCAAAGTACTCCAAGATATAGCTCGTCTTGAAAGTATAAGGTGGAGCACCCTCACAAATCACCTCCAAACCACCGCCGATCGCATCAGTCACAACCTCGTCCACAACGGACGGCGCAAACTCAAAGCTCATGTCACGGTCTCCAAACGGCAGCCCCGTTATGACCGCATACTCAGACAAGGTAATGCCGGCCTCAAAGCCGGGCATATGGAACGTCGTCGTGGTGTCCCAATACCTGTCTAGGAAGGCCCTGATCAGCATCAGGTTCGCCGTCTGCTACTTCCTTGCAATCTCCCTCCAATGGCCGACTAACGGGCCAAAAGCACTACGCAGCACCCAAGCCTGCGCTCTCGGCGCAAGCTTCTCCTCAAAAACACACATTACGGACGACACGCCCGAGAAAGTCCTCATCGAACCTTTCTGCCAACCCATCGTCGCTCGATGGGAAACCTGTCTTTCCGGGGCAAGTAGAAGGTTATGGCCATCCCAGCCTTTAGCGAACGCCCTGTTCGCACGTGATTTTCGCGGCCTAGAGCTACTCGCTCTAGGCGCAACCTCCACAGCCTCCTCAGCAACATCCATCTCAGCCTCCAGCTCGTCCACAAACTCCTGAGCAAACGCATCCGCCTCCTCCTCCTCAGGATCGGGCCCAGGGACATGCCTCCCACGACCCCTACCTCGTGACTGCCCACGTCTCGTGGACAAATCACGAGGGTCGGCTTCTGTGGATACCCATATCCGTACCCTCCCAAACAAAACCCTGTGATGTATCACGGACTTTTATTACGCATGCTTTAACGTTCACTTAAACGGTTCTAACTAATGTCGAATTCATTTTGAGTCGTTTGAAATGTTAAAATGATTTAGGTCGCTTTACATCGCTTTAAATAAACGTTCATTTTGTCCATTTGGAGTCTAGCTAGGTCCTTGTCCCGCTTCATTTGGCATGAGCTTCGCATTTGCACTACAATTAGCCCTTCTACATTAACAAGGTCTAATTCAGCATTCCTAAATTCCTAAATTTAGGCCCGGTAGCTAAAACCGCTATTTAGCCCCCTCTTACACAAAATACGGCTTCACGTCTTACCTTATTTCACAAAAACTATGCAAATACACCCTTTTCACATTTTCGGGTCTCGGGCCCAAAACCGAGCCCAAACCCACCTTTGGCCCGCACTCCAAAGCCCTCAACAACTCTCTAGAAGATCATACTAGGTCTTCTTGGAACACAAGCAAAGAGATTATGCCGAATATTCCCAAGATTTAGCAATTCGGATTAAGGAAATACGAAATCTCGAAGTTAAAACCACACCAGCAAACCGCATAAGCTTATGCGGCTCATGGTGCAAACCGCATAAGCCTATGCGGTTTGCCCACCAAACCGCATAAGGCTATGCGGTTTCCCAGGCTGGCTTTTTCCCCTACTTTCCTATTTTCTCTCGGCTATTCTCCTATATATACAACCCCTCGCACGACCTATTCTCACAAGTTTTCCACACATGAAAACTCTCTCTTCTCACAACCTCTCTTCTTAGTTTTAGTGCCCACACATGGGTCCCACAAAATATACCGTCTAGCACGGTATACACCTAAATACATCCACAAAAGCCTCAAGCACTCAAATTCTTGAGTTCAACACACCATCCCGTGTTGAATTCATTCTCCTTTCAAGTTCAAGAAGCGAAGCTCTGCCCAGATCTGAAGCGTCAGGACAAGGTAGGTACCGATCCACTTGGATCAAAGCTTTTTCTTATTTTCTATGGACTAACAAAGGGGTCTACACTTTAGCGCCCCAGGCTTTGCCACGGTACGCTTGCAATCCAAGTGTTCTATTTACTTCGGGTACACTCCATATCCGATGACACGCCAAAGTCGCATAAGCAACCGACCTTATAAAATAAACCAATGGACAATTGAACTTTATTTTATTTGCATGCATCTTGCACCTTCTTATTTTGCATTTAAATCAACTTAAACAATGAATTCGACCTTTAACTGAACCGTATTCGTTAACAAGTTAAATATGCTAAACTGAGGGTTTTAATCAATCTTTTTGCATCTGCATCTGCATCTGCATTGTTTTACAAACTTATCGCACTTGTACGTAGCGATAACGTTAGCTCAAATATCATCTTACAAGGATTGTTCTAGGTCAGTAGAGGCTATTTTTACATAGGCTTTTCTAAAAGGTTTTCATAAATCACTATTTGAATTAACTCTTTTTCTAAAGTACCCTCACCCCGAATCCAATCTGGTTTCAAAGCCTTAGATCTAGGGGTGTCGGCGTGCTCCAAAATCTAGGACATGTTTTTAACTTAGAACATGGTAGCAGGTTCCTAATTTCCGCGATAATTAGGTGGCGACTCCATAACAGTTCTTAAAGGTTTTTCCAACTTAATCTTTTTTAACTTTAAAATCCGCCCTTAAGCAAGACGCCGAGTTGGGTCCCTCGACGCGGTTCCCGGGTTCCACAGCTTCCCTCTCGCTACGTGTACGCCTCAAACCACTCGAACTAGAGGCTCCCTCAATCCTCGAGCTAGCACTCCTACGAGATTTCGATCTCGTAACACGACCAGAATCTTCCCCTGCAACCAAACACAACCAATACATACAGCTATAATACATGCAAGCATACAACTTGGCATACACATACACAAATACACACAAATAATACACACATAATACATATACATCCTTTAAACACATTACACCATACACCTCACAGAGCATTTTTAGGCCTAATTCACAATTAAGCCGAAAACCGTTCTCTACATTTCAAAACTGCAACTTTTTGGTTTCTACGCGCCATAATAGCCCCCATCAATAACCCATTACAAGCAATTGCATTTTGGTCACTCCGATCAAAAACCCCTAATTCGCCTTAATTACTCCGTAAAACTACGACTTAAGACGGCGATTTGAAAGCCCTAACTCGACATTTTCGCAAAACTAACGCTATAGGCATGCTATACTCGCTATGGGCGTCCTACACCGAAGTTTAATTGAAATTCCGGGTCGGAAAATCCGGGTTCGTTTTCGGGCCCGAAACCTAATTTGGACGTTTTTCACACAAAGACGGTCTAAATCACAATCAATTCACACATACACATTCACATAGCATAATGCAACACAATGACGTCAATTTCAAGCATTCAAACGGCAAATTTCAAGCAAAACTCGGGTTTTCATTCAAAACCCGTCTTTTCAACATTTCAAGGCAAAACTAGCTAATTACAACAACAAATAACGTAAAAGCAAGTTAAAATGGAGCATTACCTCGTTCCATAGCAAGGCAACGCAAGAAAAATGAGCAAAATCGGTTGAGAAATCGAAAAATGGCGTTTTTAGAGTGAAGAAACCGAAAATGGTGAATGAGGCATGCTCACGGCTCACCCGTGTTTTATAAGCCCCCTACAGCCCGTAAGGCAAACCGCATAACCTTATGCGGTTTGCACCACGAACCGCATAAGGCTATGCGGTTACAGCCCTTGGCTTTTCTCGGTTTTTCCCGTTTTACGCCTACCTTTTGATTCCTAATTCATCCTAGCTCTAATGCAACTCCAAGTACGTCCCATGCTTGGGTCAAGGCGTCACCTACGGTCCGCCATACGCGTATATTAAGCATTTAATGTACGAAGCAGAAGCACGAACGCTCTTCACGAGCATTACATCATTTTCTCCTCAACAGAAGGCAATCATATGCAACCACAACTACATAGACACTCCTCGGCGAGCCCAAGCACAAGCACTCTGCAATATACACCTAACTCCAAGCACTTCACCCTACATAGACACTCCTCGGCGAGTTCAAGCATTACACGGACACTCTTTCACGAGACCTACACCTACACCTACATAAGCACCCCTGCTCAATTATACACCTCACGCATACCCAAACATCTTACAAAGTACACACGCAATACGAAGACATTACAAGCACCAGCACCAGGCATACAAAGGCACCAACAACGACAGTACAACAAGCACGCATTTAAGACATCCAAAGGCGGCAGTTCTTATAGCATGCACGGACCGCCAAGTCCTTAAACTGCGTACGCCTCCCCGCTTAGCCCGCTCAAGTCCTCGTCTCACCCATGGACACATGCTTCGTTCCATTGTGTACGAGGCCGTAATGGTCCGGATATGGTCGTGGAGTTTGACTAGCGCTCTAGTCCGAGCTCAGTCAAACTGGGGGCTCTGTGGATACCCATATCCGTACCCTCCCAAACAAAACCCTGTGATGTATCACGGACTTTTATTACGCATGTTTTAACGTTGACTTAAACGGTTCTAACTAATGTCGAATTCATTTTGAGTCGTTTTAAATGTTAAAATGATTTAGGTCGCTTCACATCACACTTAAATAACGTTCATTTTGTCCATTTGGAGTCTAGCTAGGTCCTTGTCCTGCTTCATTTGGCATGAGCTTCGCATTTGCGCTACAATTAGTCCTTTTACATTAACAAGGTCTAATTCAGCATTCCTAAATTCCTAAATTTAGGCCCGATAGCTAAAACCGCTATTTAGCCCCCTCTTACACAAAATACGGCTTCACGTCTTACCTTATTTCACAAAAACTATGCAAATACACCCTTTTCATTTTTTCAGTCTCTGCCCAACCGGCTCAACCCACCTTTTGGCCCGCACTCCAAAGCCCTAAGCATCACAAAATATCTCGAAATATCCTAGGGGTTTTCTTGAGCTTCACGTTTGAGATTATCTCGAAATCTTTCAAAGATACAATTCAACCAAACTAGAAACTACACAAAATCTCGACCCTCGAACCGCATAAGCTTATGCGGTTGGGAGGAAACCGCATAAGCCTATGCGGTTTTCAGTGCAACCGCATAAGGCTATGCGGTTCCTAGGCCTGCTTTTTATCCTCGATTTCCTAATTTCTCCGAGGTTTTTAGTATATATACAAATTCTATACCTCGACCTCAAATCATACTTTCGGATCACAATTTCACACACAATTCACAACACACAAATCCTCTTTCACAAAAGCCTCAAGCACTCAAATCCTTGAGTTCAACACACCATCCCGTGTTGAATTCATCCTCCTTTCAAGTTCAAGCGAAGCTCTGCCCAGATCTGAGCGTCGGGACAAGGTAGTGCCGATCCACTTGGGTCAAAGCTTTTCTTATTTTCTATGGACTAACAAAGGGGTCTACACTTTAGCGCCCCGGCTTTGGCACCAGTAGCGCTTGAATCCAAGTGTTCTATTTACTTTTACACTCCATATCCGATGACACGCCAAAGTCGATAAGAATCGACCTTATAAAATAAACCAATGGACAATTGAACTTTATTTTATTTGCATGCATCTTGCACCTTCTTATTTTGCATTAAAATCAACTTAAACAATGAATTCGACCTTTAATCAACCGTATTCGTTAACAAGTTAAACATGCTAAAGCGAGGGTTTTAATCAATATTTTTGCATCTGCATCTGCATTCTTTTACAAACTTATCGCACTTGCGTGGCGATAACATTAGCTCAAATATCATCTTACAAGGATTGTTACAGGTCAAGAGAGGCTATTTTTACATGCGCTTTTCTAAAAGGTTTCATAAATCATTATTTGAATTAACTCTTTTTCTAAAGCATCTCACCCCGAATCCAATCTGGTTTCACAAGCCTTAAATCTAGGGGTGTCGGCGTGCTCCAAAATCTAGGACATGTTTTTAACTTAGAACATGGTAGCAGGTTCCTATTTTCCGCGATAAATAGGTGGCGACTCCATAACAGTTCTTAAAGGTTTTTCCAACTTGATCCTTTTTAACTTTAAAATCCGCCCTTAAGCAAGACGCCGAGTTGGGTCCCCCGAACGCGGTTCCCGGGTTCCACAACACTGAAAGCTAACATGGTAACATTATTATACTAAATGGTTACCTGTTTGTAGAAAAGGACAACATTATCTTTTAAGGAAAACAAACCCATGAAAACTGAGGTCTCATAATATGTTACCAATATAATATAATATGTTACCATTTTTGTCTACTTTGTTACCATTTTTAATTACCCTATAAAAACGATTTTCGATAAAAGATAAAAAAAAAAAAAAAAAACAAAATTTTGGTCTTAAAAAAATTTTCAAAAAAAAAAAAAAAAAAAAAAAAAAAGAGAAAAACGGGTCTGACCCGACCCGTTTCTAGCTTGAAACGGGTTTCTTGGTCTCAAACAAGAATTTGTGATATTGTTAATGTTCTTCCAGCTCTATTTATCCTGTCATTTGGACTCAACAACGTCGTGCACGCACACCATTAAATTAATAATTAATTAATCATCTATAATTAAAAGTCAAATTGTAGGAAAACTATTACAAGTAGTCGCACCTCAAACATACTCCGTATGAGACGAAGCATTCCTTATACGTATCAGTCGATTTCAAGCCCTTTAGCGGTCACAATCTGACGTTGGTCTTCCTAATGTTACTCATAGAATAACAAAAGGGTTCTTATTTTGAGCACACCAAGCTATTAATCACTTCATGTAATCACAAAATCATTCCTAATGCTACTCATTATTTCCCTGACGATATCATTGATTCTTAGCACGGTTTTATCAGAAACTCCGAGTTTCATACGGAAAGAATGCCCAGGAAAGAACTCGTATCTTTCAGGCAGCGCATTTGAAGTCAACCTGAATGTCACCCTTCTCACTCAACTCCTTCCTAATGCTTCCACCATCACGTTCTCGAAGGCCACCAATGGCTTAGGTGAAGATCAAGTCTACGCTCTCTTTTACTGTAGGGGCGATCTTAACACTCAAACTTGTCACAGTTGTGTAGAGGCTGCAACAAAGAGGATCATAGATGAGTGTGAATTTCAGAAAGAAGGGATTGTTTGGTTCGAGGAATGTACCTTGCGTTATGCCAACCGAAACATTTTCTCTGTCGTTGTGTTGGCTCCGAGTTATCAATATCGTAACACAACAGGCAAAGTGACGGAATATCATCTTGAACCATATAAAGAGAAATTTAACAGCGAAATGGCTGTGCTGATACAACAAGCTGCAAATGGTGAGGAAATGTTGCCGGGTTTTGCCACGAATGAGGTTGTCCTCACGCCTTCTGCAGTAATACGCGGCCTTGCTCAATGTACACCGGATATAGTGGCTTCTGATTGCCACAAATGTCTGGAAAGCGCACTTAAACAGAGAGATTCATGGGTTAATACGATCGTGTTTCTTCCAAGTTGCCTCTTTAGGTATGACTTCTACGGAATATTGCCAAATCCACCTCCAGCTCCACCTCCAGCTGATTCACCTCCTCTACCTCCCCGAAAAGGTAAGCAAAGAGTAATGAAAGACTCACGAAACTGTTAATAACATGGTCTGTTAACCATTGGCGGATGCACATAGGACTATATGGGGTCACAGGACACCATATCGTAAATTATTTCGGTTTATTTTGTCCAATTTTAATTTTTAAAAAATTAATTTATTATATCTATACAACAAAAATATGGAAAAAAAATTTTAGGACCCCATAATAAAATGTTTCTAGGTCCGCCACTGCTGCTAACACGATTATGGCCACCAAACGTTATGGAACTTAAATTGGACCCGTTCAGAACGTGTGACACGTGTTATTGATTATCTGTCTATCTGATATATGTTCTTTTTCATGCCATTTGTGCCAGCTCTCTTTATTGTCCTCATAGTTGTGTTGCTTGTTGTGCTCATTACGGTTGTGATCGGAGGCCTTTGTTTATGGAAAAACGGTTGTTCACAAGGTAACTCTAAATCATGATCTCCTTTTCGAATCAAACATGAGTACATGACTTATCTATTCGTTTTTTGCATGCTACGTGCCTATAGTAGATGGGTATATATAACCACTTAGATACCTTTGGTTGTATATATCAGTCGGAAACAAACACCTAAATGAAACCGTTTTATACATACAACAGAGCCAAACGATCCTCCTCCAGAGGAAGAAAGGGTGCATGGATTGCCAAAGTACACCTTTGCTCAGGTGGAGCAAATGACTAATGGGTTCGAGAGACAAATAGGTAAAGGCGGTTTTGGAGTCGTTTACCATGGCCACTTATTAGATGGCTCTAGAGAAATTGCTGTCAAGATGCTAAATGAGAATGATGCTCCCAAGCAATTTAGCAATGAGGTTTGTCATTTGTGTCTTGTGACTTGCCATTTCCATTTCTTCAACATATAAATACGATATAATATCGCAATTCTTTATGAAACCGTCTCACTTCTAGCGTTAACCCTTTAGTTGATGAAACATGAAAGATATGGAGTAGTAATGAAACAACACATGACAATTTTGGTGCAGATTGATGTGTTTTCACTAATTTCTCATCGAAATTTAGTATCTCTACTTGGATACTGTGAAGAAAAAACTAAACTGGCGCTAATTTACGAGTATATGGACAAAGGTGACCTGAAAGCTCTTTTGTCAGGTAATATACTATTCCCTCAATTTTATTTACATTGTTGAATTTTCCTTAATTATCCTAAAATATAGATAGTATCATTTGTCAGAATCGTAGTCAGGTTTATCATCTTTGTCATGCCTAAACTGAGTGTCTTGTATCGTGATGAACAGAAAATCCAGGTTCATTAAGCTGGACAGATCGACTGAAAATAGCAATCGACACAGCTGAAGGTCTGAGATCTATCAACTTTCGACGCAATTTTTTCTGGTCTATGCATCATTTGAAAGCTGAACTTGTGTATAATGTGTGGATATTATACTGTAGGATTACATTACCTGCACAAAAGCTGTACAGTCTGCATAGTGCACAGAGATGTGAAGCCTGCTAACATACTGTTAAACCAAAACCTCCACGCAAAGGTGGCCGACTTCGGATTGTCTAAAATCTTCCCAGTGAATGATGTTACGACTTTAGAAACACGGGTTATCGGTACCCACGGTTACAGAGCTCCAGAGTATGTTTCACATAACTCCACCGATATGTGTCTTCATCCTAGATTTATGGTCCTCATTGACTTGTTGGGCGAATAAATGTCGACTTAAACAAACTCAGTCGAACAAGACTAGATAACTGGGATGGAGGGCATGATCAACGATGTAATTTACCATTTTATTATTTTAAAATGTTACTAACGGATAGATATATGTCGAATGTTGTGTAGGTATACTGCAACAGGCTTGCTGAATGAGAAAGTTGATGTTTACAGCTTTGGGGTTGTTCTGCTGGAGCTAATCACAGGCATAACCCCTCGTTTGGGGTTCGATTTGGTTGAATGGTCTGTGAGGATACTTGAGGAAGGAAATATCGAAAAGATTTTTGACCAAAGGTTGAAAACAAGAGAGGAAGAGACAATGGATTTCATCGACAGAGCATCCGTTTGGGGAACAGCGGAACTAGCCAGGGCATGCGTAGAAGTCAAGGGAGAACTAAGGCCTGACATGTGGAATATCATTGTGACTTTGAAGCAATGTTTGGATATGGAGGTGAAGAAAAATGCCGGAAATTCTCAGGCAGTGATCGAGAATCCTGTCGTTTTGGGAAATATTGCAATGGGTCCGGAACAACGATGACGGTAAAAGTTCAACAGTTCATCAAAATAACAATTTTTTGTCGTTCTTTTTTGAAAGTAACATACGTTTTGAAAGTAATTTTTGGTGGAAATTTTACTCCCTAATTTTTTTGCTAATAGGAGCTTTTTCCACGTTCAAGGAGTTTTCCCCAAGTTGTTTGTCCTTGTATTATTTTTTTTTTTTTTTATTCTTTTCTTAAAACTTATTCAAAATGTATAAGTGTAATGCTGAGTTGAATTCATTCTTCTGTACATATCTGGTACTAGAATACTTATGTCCCCTGGTTATTGATTAAAAGTCAAATGTTTATTTAATAATCGAAAACACCATCACAGGAAAGAAAAAAAAAAGGAAAAAAAAGGAATATACGTTCAAAATAAGCACAAGGCTTCGAGGAAAACGTATACAATTATCCGGTTATTGTGATCTGAAACTCATCATAATCAATTGACTGATTGGTATGTAGATTCACGTTTTTATGGTGCTCCCATCATAACACAGTCGCCTGTGCTTCTCCGACAAGCACAAACAGGCGTAACAACTACAACACAACTCACTTTCATCGCAACAAAAGCAAATAGGTATGATTAGTACGGAGTACTTATCAACGCTTTACCGGCAAATAAAATCACTCGGACAATGTTCCTTTGCACAAGATCCATTACTTATTTGAAATGCTTCCTTTATCGAGAATTTATATTACAAAGCAAACCCAAAAGGCAACATCAAGAAGAAAGTGGAACATGAGAAATACAATTTACAGTAGTTAAAAAATGGAGCAAGAGCTCTCAAAAAAAATGAGTAGACACAAATCAATCCCTCGTCTTTGAGCAATGTCGTGTTGGTTACAAACTTTCTCCGATCCAACGTTCCAAATAGCCAGATAGTTAACGGTTTCACCTCTTTCATATACCATACAAAGCTTTTAGTGACTAATATAATAGGGCTTCAAACAATATCATAAGTCATATTTGGGCAAGTAGATCATAATGGTGAAAGGTCAATCTCGACTCGGGTTATCCAGAAAAGAAATGCCAGTGATGATCAGCGGGAAGATGTTCCTTCATTTTCTCAAGTCGTTTAAGTATTTCCAAGAAAGAAGGCCTCTGGTTCATGTCAGCAGCCCAGCATTGCTCGGTTAGCCTATAATTGACCAAAAATGAAGATATTAAACTCTGCAACACATATTTATAAAGCTCGGGAAAAAACATATATCTGTATTTAGAAGAGGTTCCACATTATTAGCACTATATAGGACCATAAACAACATCAAATACTCAGTGAACATTCAACTTACTCTCTCAGTTCAGGGATAAAACCCTTGGACCGAAAATTAGGCCGATGACCTTCTGCTACATGTTTCGCTGCCTCATATGCTTCATAACTCGACATTGGTGGTTCTCCCTCAAGCATCTGAAATGTTCAACACAGTGATTAATAGAATCAAACAGCTCACAGAAGACACTGAAATAATGATTACCAACTCACCTCATATAAGATCATGGCAAAAGAGAAAACATCAACTTTTTTGTCATATTTCCGATGCTTAAATACTTCAGGAGCCATATAACGATCTGCATCCAGAAACAATCGTGAGTTCAATGGTGATGTGTACAGGTAAACAAACAACAACAGCACATTCAGTGGGGAAGTAAGATAACCACTCACAGCTTCCTGTTTCGCCAGTCATTTTGTAAACATCGTGAGCATGTTGAACCCTAATTAGCTTGCTAAGTCCGAAGTCTCCGACTTTTAAATGGTCTGCATTTGAGTTGACTAAAAGGACATTCCTGATAATAACATGAACAAATAGGAAATCAGTCACAATCAGCCTAAGGTAAACACAACTCCAATACATATCTGCTACATGTGACATGCTTAATTGGTACGTGAAAAGAGGAAAAACCATACATAAATACCAGTGCTAAACTAACCTTGGCTTTAGATCTCTGTGGATAATTACATTTGGCTCATTGTGAAGATAAGCCATTCCTCTGAAAATCAAAAATATAGACACAGGGTACCACGTCAAGTTTATCGTAGTTAAATATGCCATTTGGCATCATATATGAAGACAGATATATGCAATTAGTAATTCACGTGACCACATTACACAATTCAGGTACTCTTTGAACTGTTCAGATCAAACTCCCATCAATCAATGCCCTCAGTGCTTTTCCATAAGTTACCTAAGAAAAGGCGCTAACGTTGGCCAATAACCACTTAACACTAACCCAATATGTACAGAAACCTTCATTTTCTTGTTTTTTTCAAAAATGTACTCAAACACAAATCATCTCATGAATACATAATTACAATATTCAAAAACATGTTTACTGAATGTCACAGTACCACATCGTACTCAGCCAATCATTATTAGTACATGATAGGTGTATCAGAAATCCATATTAAAGCAACGGACTGCCAGCGGCAAATTGACTTTAGAAACAAGCTCACTAGGGCAATTTTTGTGGCCCCAACATGACAGTAGTGATATATGCCTTTCTTAATGTTACAGAAAAAAGCTACAGAAGTTAAAACATTCCTAAAATCCTAATGCTTATATTCCCCTTATATACTCTCCTAGCAAATACCTTTCATCTGATGCTTAAAGTTACTAGCAGAACTTGTACAGCTTAAACACACAAACACAAACAAAAATAAAAAAAAAAATAAAAAAATAAAAAAAAAAATAAAATAAAATAAAATAAAATAAAATAAAAAAACCAAACCATTTTATGGCGCACCTGAACAGAATTCCAAAACATGATACTTTCTGTACCCACAACTACCTTCATACCTCCTTTATTTAGTTCTAATTTATCTTCACTTTACCCTTTCTTTGTACTCCGTAGTTTTTTTCTTTAAATATTAGTTTCCGTGTAAATCACAAAGATGAAGTAAAAGTGGGATGAAGGAACAGAAAATCAAAAAGCATATCTTGCAGCAAAGTTGACTCCAAGATACCTTGCTATATCCATTGCAAAATTAATTGCTGTCGTGGGGCTGAGAGCTCCTTTTTCCTTGAGGTATTGATGCAAATCACCCTATCATATCAATGGGAGCACTTGTAAGAATAGTAAACATGTATAAACTTGTCAGACTTCTACACAATGCATTTTATTCAAGCAAGAAACAGAACTAAAATGCATCAGCATATACAATGGCTATACCCCGCGTAAATATTCAGTAATCAGCATCAAAGGCTTCTTGTCTGTAACAGCTCCAAGAAACTGAACAATGTTAGGGTGACGAAGCTTCACTAGCAAATTGACTTCATGTCTGAAATCCTGGCTGAACAGGAAACAATTGACATAAAAATTATCATGTACTTTCATAGCCTGAATTTCCAGTGTCAAATATCAGGATGTAATATAACTGATCAATGCCAATGCAGCAGTAATCTAAAATCAGCACCAAAAATGCAAACTTCAATGTCTAGTGATTTGTAATTTGAGTACAATTTTTCACGTGAAGAGTCTATGTTTTGTCTTCTACACCCTCTTTTTTAGTTAGCATATGCACTATCAAATGCATCAAACGATAAATTTTTAACTTCAGAAGTAATCCAATATTTTCAAGCCATAGCACCCTTTTTGTAAAGGAAAAATTCACAAGAATAATCCCAACTAACACTTATCTTTCAAAAATAATCCCAACTCAAAATAATCCAATTATAATTTCAACTATTGAAAGTTATTCCAATAATATACTTTCGCCATTTTTAACCGACTCAAACAGCTCCGAAAGAAGGTTAAACCGGTTTTAAATTTTTCTCTCTTATTCCGTCTAAAATTAAAATCAGTTCGCCTTTTTTTCATACCTGTTTGAGCGGGTTAAAATTGATGAAAGTATATTATTGGATTAACTTTTAATAGTTGGGATTATTATGAGATTATTTTGAATTGGGATTATTTTTGGAAGATGGGTGTTAGGTGGGATTATTCTTGTGAATTTTTCCTTTTGTAAAGGGTTCGAGAAATATTATAACCCGAAAACTCATTAGAGATATTGGACAGTACTTCGAAGAATCTGCAAGCTTATAAATAGTGTCAAAGTTAAATGCGCAAGTTACAGTTGAATGGAGGAAGTAGTTGATAAAACAGAAATATCTAAGCCAGATTCACACAATTGCTACTCCGGTATCTCTTAAGCATACACAGTTATCTCAGAAATACAGAGTATACTTTCGTATATTAAATAAAAAAGCTAAAGATTATACTATTCTGAAAATCAATGGCATAGCAACGCTAAATGTTGCATATTATAACTCCAGAAAGGAAATTGGGACATGGTATAATTAGATTAATTAATTTACTTTTCGTAAAACATGATTTACAAGTAAGGTGTTATGCTCAAGTGAAATAAAACTTGTGGAAATATGGCAGGTTTGAAGATTGATCTTACATAACTAGTTTATCGTCTGAAAGAGATGGAAGTATGCGCTTGACTGCCACTGGAGTTCCTCGCCAATAAGCTTTCAAAATTTCACCAAAAGACCCCTACAAAGATTTATTATTATCAAACCCATATTTTAACATAAAAACCCAGCATCTAAATGTCGATAACAAAATCAACACAGAAGCTTCAAAGACAAGAAGTGACACGATCTTCTTAAACAAGTCTGCCCAGGAGGACTGCAATGTTTCCCACGTGTATCCAATCACACAAGGACCGCCCCTTTTTCGGTAATTATTTCTGAATTAACACATTGTGAAGTAGTAGCTAGTCCAGGAGATGAAGTCACCAATATACATTCTCCATCGTATCACAATATCTTATCACTTAGGAGGGACTAGCGAAAAATTTGAAAACAAACAATTTCCCAGTTACAATAGTTCGGAACAATATCACACCTTCCCAATCATTGATGAGTTTGAAAAGTCCAGCTCAGTTGGGTCAATCTCCCAGTCACATTTGTTTGGCAGAGGCGGGGGTACAGCTCTTGGTTCAAAATGGCTCCCATTTTGCCCCTGAAAAAAAGTTTACTCAGGTCTCATAAGCAATCCAAAAAGGCTACACTAACATATCTGAGGTGAAAAACAAAAACATTAAGTTGAGTATAGGGGGATATAAGACGACATTTGCAGCTACATTGTCAAGCCTAAGCATGTGACTATTCTAATGAAGTAACAAACACAACTCTCTAAAGTTTACCATTATATTTGGACCGTATTTTATTTGCCATCAGAAGGGGCAGGAAACTTCTTTCAAAAGAACATCCAAGGCCACCACCTTACAGGTGACAATCTGTAAAATAATGTGAAGCAAATTGACACTAACACATTCTTACAAGTTATCACTTGCCACTTTGGTAGTAGGACTCTCCTTTATGCCTGTACAAATTAATAATATTTGCTATACCACTCTACATGTCTATCTGTCCCGTCTCCCAAGTCTCCAACTAACACAAATGAGCAAGAGAAATAAGCCCAGTACAAAAACCTAATCAAACATACAGTAACTCATCTCAAATAACATATCACTTCAATCAATAATTAAACAGGTGCAAGTGTACAATAGCCAGGTCAATAACAAAAGCCACATGTCGAAACCTTTTTATTAGAGACGATTACAAGCTCACCAATGGTCCACATTATTAATGATGATTACAAAACATAATCTCTCGAACTTATCAAATACGGAGTAGAAGAAATCAACAATATACAGCTCCAATCCAACATAAGTGTACATCTAAGAGTCAAGAGACAAGTGACAAAGTTATAAAAAAGCAACGCAACCATCATGGAAAACTTACATAAGATAAGCCTCCATATGTCTTTAGAAGTTCAATCATTCCATGTTTTTTTGCTCCTTCTGCATCAGCTAAAGGCTGTCACGAAATAAAACAATATGCACATCATTATTCTGTTGACATGAGAAACACAAATACGGCGATAGCTACCCTAACTTATGTAAATATAGCCAAATTAGTCATGCCTTAATTAGAATGACCTATGAGGATTCTGCAAACCACATTGTTCTAATAAACTCTAGGAAGATCCTAGTCAGAAATTTCGTCAAGGAAGCTTAAGTACTAGTCTCCATGTGTGCGTAGAGAAGGAACCAGCTCTCGGTGAAAGTAGAATGTAGATACTGACACTAATTATCCACCAATATTTTCAATGTTCCAACACAAACACGTGCAATGATTCCACACCTATAGCAAAGTCGTAGATATAATAATCATTCAAATGTAATTATTATTATAACTCAAACCAAAAAAATTTATTTGAAGACACGCCAACAAGCTCTTCATCTACAGTACACCACTGTGTATTAGAGTGTGTTTGGATAACTAAAATAGAGGGAAATGAAGGGTAGGGAGAGAGAGGGATGGGAAAGGGAAGGAAGGGCAGGGGAGGGGATGGTGAACATTTTCCTTCAAAATCTTGCCATGATGGGAAGGAATAAAAATTGGCTTTGAGGAGGGAAAAGGAGGGATCCATCAATAAGATGTGTCATCAACAAAACAAGCCCGACCAATAAAAGAAAAAAAATTCAAATTGAGAACCTCAACCTTCTTTTACATTAGTTTCTACCGTAATTATTATTTATTTGCCAAAGCAAATTAGATTAACAACTTATCATTATTAAGGGTGTCTTTGGATAGCGAAAATGGAGGGAAAGTGATGGGAGGGTAAAGGAGGGGAGAGGAGGAAAGGGGAGGGAAACTTTGGCATTTTCCATCCAAATCTCTCCTTTATTAGAGAGATTTTGATTAGTCATGGAGGAGGAAAAATGGATCTCTCCCCTCCAAATCCATTTATTCTAATATGCTAACCAAACGACAAAAATTGCATCCTTCGCTTACTTTTCCCTCCAATTCCACCAATCCAAACATACCGTAAGTACGTAAGTATATGTGCTCCCTCAAATTACCAAACATAGACAACCTCCTCCACAAGATCTACCCTTATCGATTCTCACAAAATCAATTTTGGAAGGATGACAATTTATCACCAGAGTTTCCAGCAATTGGGTGATCTCACAAAATAATGATCCTAGCCAAGGAATTTAAGAATCTTCAAACTTCCCGAGTTCCCGTCAAGAGAAAAACTAACAAGATCTTTGAACATACCCTTCTTTATTGCATAGGATGCCCCTATGGAGCATGAATAAATTTTTCATGTTAATGTGGTTGAGATTGTGTACTATTGATTTATAGAAGAATAATTTAGTGAACCGTGGAATTCAGGTAGCGGACGTGTGGAATTTTTCATGTTAATGTGGTAGATGGCAATGATAAGATTCACATCGCCACAGTGCTAGTCCCTAGTGATGACAAGATATGTAGATTGATCTTCAGTATAATGCAAATGATAAAAAGGAGCTAATCATGAGAGATTTGTCAAGAAAAATATTGGAAACATTGATGTGGATATGAAGATGAGGACATTAAATGAAGCACATAAAATAAGGTCCTTCACCCGGCCAGTACCCCTCTATAGGTAATACAAATGAAAAAGGGCGCTGATAAAGTAACAGACAAATGTATTCTGTATTATGCCAAGCGACTTAACTAGTGCCAAATTGTTGGCATCCACCGCTTAACCAAAAGACTGCAGTCCATAATTTGAAGTTATGGTTAACATGGTATGTGCTTAATATATCTGACTTGCGCTTAACTTCTTGCATGCCTTCTCATTCTTCACAAACAATTGTCACATCAACCCCAATCTTTTGACACTCATCTGATATGAGCTTTACAACCACTTTCAAGGAAATTCCTCATTAATCAGAATGTAACATTACCACCAGAGTAAACAGTATGTTGTATCAGCAATCTCGAAGTTTAAAACACTGAAGAAAGGTAAATTCAACTGTTTGGACATCACGACCAAAATATTTTTTAAAAAAAATAAATAATTAATTAAAAGAAAAACAAAATAAAGAGTGAAAACATTGACAAGCCAATTTCATTGCTGGAAAAAATGCTTTCCATGGTAAACCTTACAAAAGTCTCAGTTTTCATTTTTCAGGAATAAAGATAAGGCCATTTTAGTAGTACCGCACAATAAATTTGGCTCCTGAGATTATGATCACGCGTATATGCCATTTCTCATCAAGTGTTAACATCAAAGATGATACTCCGTATAAATGAAAGAAGATGCATGTACGGCTTGAACAAGATACTTCAATAACTAACAAATGGCCTCTCTTCACAAGACACGCAACAGTACAAGACCGAGTTAATTTAGCAAAGAATAATGAAGCTACCTACCACGCAGGTATTAAATCTGAATCGGCAAAAGAGAAACAGAAGCAAAATTGCTCAATATAGTAGCCAGGTCTCTTAAGACTGATGTGTTCCATTTCATATTGCATATCAAAGCTCACAATAAACTAATCAAAGAACACAACTTCATCCATCCAATGTAAAGAAAAAGTACCCAAAATTAACCAATCGATATCAGTCTGTTGAACAAAAGCATAAAGATTGACAGAAAAAAGGCGATAAAATAATTGAAACCAAAAATCGAAGAAGAAAAAGAGAATTACAGTGTTTCTCCAGCGATCTTGAGCGTTGACATCAGCACCAAACTCGATCAAGCATTTGGCGACATCAATCCATCCATGGAGCGATGCCACGTGGAGCGGAGTACGATTATCGTAATCCCTAGCATTGACTAACAACGAATCGTCCTCCAAAAGCTTCCTCACTGCGACGGCGTCGTTTTGGTGCGCGTGCCATAGAATCGCCGACGTTTTGCTCACTCTTGTCTTCTCCTTCTGCTTCTCCGCTCCTCCTCCCTTGCCGTGCGGCGGCAACGACGACGCCGCCGCCGAAGAGGTGTCGTCTCTGGCGGAATTGTCGGAAGATGTGTCTCCGGCGTCGCTCATTCTCACGGTTTCCGACGGATCAAACGGTGGACGTTGCGTGGATGATGATCAATTGATTAGGGAAATTAGGGATTTAAGATGAATGAAATTGGGGGGGGAAATGTGTGTCGGTTATTTCAGTTGAAATTAATTTAATTTAATTTAATTTATTTTAATGAAGGAAAAGTTTATGAAGTATCTTGTTCGTTTACTTTGTCAACAATGATCAAATTGGTTAGTTTTTGTATGTTGAAAAGGAGAATGTGTGATTTGGAAGCTACTCCTGTGCGTCATTGAGTTGTGCAACTTGTACCTTTTGGAAAGTTAGATTTGTGCAACATGCTGCAAAACATTATTCGTCGGATCCATTCCACTATATTTTTCTCATATTGTTTTGACTCAAAAACTAACAAAAGTGTGTTATATTGATGAGATTAATATTGAGAGATGATAAAGTAAATTGTATGATTGAAACTGATGGGAAATTGATATAAATAGAAATGAGAAAAAGATGGTGGAATTTCCTTTTAACGATAGTGAAAAGAAGATAGTGGAATAAAGGGAGTAGGTAATACGGTCTAATATATGCAGGTGAAAGCCGGATCTCCTACCGCATTCTCTATTTGGGGGCGGAAATGGAAGGTCATTGTATGGGTATCCTACCATATCGCTTGCCATTTGAGATAACTCTCCTTGTGAGTTGTCTAGTTACTCAAAATCTTACTTGTAGTCAGCTCTGATACCAACTGTAACAATCCGGTTTTTCGTGACTTAATTAAACTAGGCGAAATTATTAATTAAATACTTTATATTACAAAACCGGTTGCTATCATATTACAACTCGATATTATATAAATAGAGTCATATTACATTATCTCAATAAGCCGAAATAAAATATGATATCCCCCCATGCTCCTCGTTAATGATCTCGGGGTACCTACAGTGAACCGTATTAGCTTCTTCAATCACGCATATAACCGTGATTGCTCCTTGGCCATCATTAGGCTCATATCAAATGTGTATAATAAACAGTACATCTTATAACGTATATGAATGTTACTGAGGATACTGGATCGGGATCCCTTCTCGACGCCCCGCGTGCGCCCGCCCTCGTGAAATGGGGCGGAATGCACGACGCGGGAAAATAAATGTAAAAGAGCGGCGCGTAAAAGCGCGCTCTGTGTGGTGCTCGATTTGCTATGTGGGATGTCATTGCGTAATTTGTTTAAAACATTTTAAAGAAATATTGAAAAATCATTTAAAAGCCGTTTTCGGAGTCGCCACCAAATTATGAGGGAATTTGGACCCGTTCAGCGCGTCTTGGACTCGAAGACGCGAATCTTAGAGTTCAAGGTGCGTCGATACCTATCCGTCTAAGGCAATTGTGAAACCAGAGCGGATTCGGGGTGAGGGTACTCTCCGAAAGTTTGTCAAAATGCGTTATGAAAAACTGTAATCGAAAAGCCTACGTAAAAGTAGCCATTACTAGCTTGAAAACAGTGTATAATTCGATGTTTGAGCAAATGCAAACCGCTACTTACAAGTGTGATATGTGACTCGATAAATATGCGTAAAAGCAAATGTATACGTCAAAGCTATGACGGGTTGCTATAGGAAATGTGCACAAAACGATAATTCATTGTTTGAATTATCATTTAAATGTTATTTTCCGACTCATGTGTGTGTAAAAGTTTATTTAAAACCCTCAGTTTTGCATGCTTTAAGACTAATGAAGACAGTACAAGTTTTGTCGAAATCATGTTTAGTCGTTTAATGCGCAAATGAGAATTCGCATAATGTAAAGTGGTATCCGTTTGTTCATTGTTAATTGTGTCGTTGCTTATGCAATATTGACGAGGTTTAAGACGGATTAGATATCCGAATCGCTACAACCGTATTACGAATACGGGTTCGCAATGCCAATATCGGGTCGGGTCGGGAACACGTAAGACCGAGTCGAGTGTGAATGTATAGATAGAGAAGAGAGTGATGATAATTCATGGTTTGAAATGGTTGAATAAGGGAGTGTATATATAGGGATTTCGAGCCGCCAAAGTACCAGAACAAAGGAAAAATCGCCAGTTAACTGGCGATTTTTGTAAAAATCGCCAGTTCACTGGCTGTTTTTATAAAAATCGCCAGTTCACTGGCGATTTTTGTCTTTATTTTGCTGTTCGTTTGGCTTTGCGTAAGCGCTTACGTATGTATGTATGGGTGTGTTTCGTAGGCTGCAGGTTTATGTTTGTTGGTTGTTGACTTTAGGGGCCGGGAATCAACTTGATTTCTCGGCTCCGTTTTCGTGTTCGGCAATCCCGTGTTTTAAAGACTCCATTTTGCCTTTGACACTAATCACAAGAGGCCTTGCGATTTCTGGGCTAAATCGCAAGCCTTCTTGCGATTCCACCCTTGGGCATTTTCTCCTGTTTCTCGTTTTTGGGCCTAACTTGGATTCCCAATCTATTTTTAGCTCAATTTGACACTTTTACACGTCCTATACCTCGGTTAAGGCGTCACCTAAAGTCCACCACGCGCGTATATTAACATTTAGTATACGACGCAAACACAGGAATACGCAGTACATTCCTTTACAGGTTACACACAACTTTTATTTGCATTCACAACCATACACATCCCTAGCGGATATAAGCAAATCACAATTACACATCCCCCAGCGGTTCACTCCTAGTAAATCTACATCCCCTGCGGCACTATCCCCAGTGGGTCGTAAGAAGTACACTTATACATAAACATCCTAAGCTGATTATCTTTGACCTCCCCAACTGAGTTTAAACACAAAGCACATACACATACACATGCACTCCTTAGTGAGTCTAAGCATTATACAACTAAAAACGCAAACGCCTTTGCAATTACACGTAAGCATTATACACAAGCATGAACACCTTCCCTCGGACGATAATTCCCGGCGGGCATACTGTAGACATGAAAAAATGTCTATAATAATTTATTTGAGTCAAAGTCAAATTCCGACTCATTTAAATGGAAGCCGAGCCAAAAATTAAACCGACTCACAAGTCGACATAAAAATAAACTCACAAGTCTAAAAATGGGCTCGCAAATCAAAAGCCCAGGAGAAGGAGAAAACCCTGATCTTTTTCTACAAAACCCTGATTATTCGGCCAAAATTTTTTTGTGCCGCGCAAAAATTTTTTTGTTTCATTTGATTCAAATATTGTTATTTTAAAAGGTTAAGATGATAATATATGAATTTGTTGATGTTTTGATTCAATAGTGATTGAATTAGAACGTAAGTGGAATTTGAGATGATTGGTAATGAACATCATTTTTGCTTTATATTTTTGGTATCAAATGATTTAGATATTCATTTTAAAAGGTTAACTTGAATCATCTAATTTTCACATCAATGTTTAATAAACGATTAGATATTGTTTGTTTGTATCGATCTAGTTAATAACCTAAACCACCTTTTAAAATGTTCAAAATTATGTGACAATAATTCCTTAATTGTTCACAACAATTTTAATCTACCATAATCCAATTTAATTCATATCATTGGGTATAACATAAATTAAATCCAACATTATTTTAAACCTTTTTAAAATAATAGGGTATCAAACGAATGTGAACCTTTTCACAAACAACAATCATACATTATCTTGAGAATGTCGAGAGACTGGAGACACTTGGTTGCAAAATCGATGAGAAGATCATCATTGATCGCGTGCTTCATTCACTTCATGATGATTTTGCCCTTCTGAGGGCAAATTACTATATGAATGATATGAAGAAAAGTCTTCATAAGCTCCACTCACTTCTCGTACAGACCGAGAGTGATCTCAAATTGAGTGGGAGCTTGAAGCAGGATATTCTCATGGTTGCAAACAAGGGCAAGGGTAAGGGCAAGGCTCAGGCCGACCTAGCTGTAGGGAAACCAAAGTTCAAAAGGCCAGGAAAGGTCAAGAGTGGGCCTGGTGAGACTAGCGGTAGCACACAAGGCAAGACAAAGAGTAAGGAATGTAACACCCCGTGTTTTTAAGGTTAAATTAAAATATATTTTAATTCAAAAATTTATTTAAAACTATATTTATTTTTCATAATACCTTATATTTTAATAGTTTTAAAGCTAAATTTTGAGCCTTTTCATTTATATAATATTTTAAATGCTATTTGATACTAAAAAAATTAATAAATTCATTGGAAAATAATATTATTACTTTATAATATAAAAATAGTAAATAATAGTAAAATAGTAAAAATTAATAATATTTTCTATGGTTATAAATATTTATTATCATATGTACTAGTATTTTATAAAATATCACATTTAACTTAATTTGTATGTTTTCAACTATTTTAATCAAAATTTGGTTAAGTTAAATTAAATTTATTTATTTTATCAAAAGTATTATATTTTTAATAAAAGTAAAAGATAAACTAATACTCCATATTAAAAAAACGTATATATATAGAGCTAAACCCTAAATAATTGATTAGGTACTCCGTATAACCTACCTTCGTCTCGTCTTCTTCTTCGTCGACTCAAACCCTCCATTAACGCCCTTCTTTCTTTTTCCTTTTCTCCTTCATTTCTTAACCGTTTTACTCCGTTCTTGCGTCATAATTATCCTCTCTTCGTCCTCTTCTCAACAAGGTAAGCTATACTCCGTTTCGTTTCCGCCGCTCGGACCGCCGTCGATATCGTAACTCTTATTTATACCCGTTTTTTCTCCCTAACCGATCGTAGGACTGAACCAGGACGATCCTGACGCTGACACGTACGTGGTGGACGACTCAATTGAGGATTAGCGCGAAAAGGTAACCGTGATGACGTTACTCGGTATTACATTACTTGTTGGTCAAGTGCTTGCTCTTGACGATGTCCTTGGTTTCGTGTTGAGTGTGTGCTTTCTGCGTTGAATTCACAAATACGTATTGTTTCTTTGATTGTGTTCACCGTGCTTGTACTTAGTCAATAGCCGGGAAGGTAGGAGGTCGAGAATAATGGTGACAGGTTGTGTACATGTATGTGATTTGCATAGGTAATTATTATATATTATACTTACATATGCATGGGAAATGAAGGTGGTGTTTGTGTTGTACCCGTGTATGTACGTGAGTGTTATGCTGGTGTGTGTTGCTTAGCCATGTAAAGCTTAGCCTGTGTTTGTAGTTTAGGGGTATTAGTTTATTAATTGTTCACATGGTGTGGTATGATGTTAGTAGTGGTGTAATTAATTAATTATATGTATGATAGATCAACTACTCGTAGAGTATGTAATAGGTTGTATTATTTAATAAAGTACAGTCATGATAATAGTTATTGTGGTGGTACAGTCAAATTTGTACGTTATCTCCAGAGTCGACAATTTGATAATTTAATTTAGTAAGCTATATTTTTATCCGCTTTCGGACTGTTTAGTGTCTAGGGTCCTTTTACTTGTGTTGTTGTGCTCATATGATCATATCTACTTGTTTGGAGTCGGTCTCATATTAGTTTGAGTTTAGAAGCATGTCTAGGCTATGTGACCATATGAGTATTGTTAGTTATGATGTTTTGATCGCTAAAGATTGTATCTTGAGTTAGTAAGTAACTTAATTATGTTCACATGTTGGCTTAGTATTGAATACTCCGTATATTGCTAGTATTTGTCATTGTTATAAGCTTGTATTGTGATTTGTTGATAATGTTGGTTTGGTTTGATAATGTTGGACGATGGATAATGTGGAGATTGAGTTGACTCAGGTTATTGAGTTGATTGTTGTAAGCTTGAGACTAGTGTGCGTATGGGTACGGTTATGGCTCATGCGTGAGGAGTTACGACGTCCTAGTTGGACGGATGCCGCCCTTTGGGTTCTCAACCGGTTATGGTTAGAGACTATGGTAATTGTTATGTCGTCACCAGTTATGGTGAGGTTTGGCCAAATTAAGACAGTGTTGAGGATTTCATGGTTATGTGGATCCATTGAAAGGGAATTCACGGTTATGTGGTTCCGCCATAGGGTTTGGAGGTATCACCGGTTAGGGTGAGGTCCGGGGTGGTTCACGGTTATGTGGCTACCCAGTGCTCCGTGCTTTCTCTTGCGTTTGATGATAGTTGTATGTCACTTGGTTGATGACAGTTAGAGATTGACTCGGTATTGTTAATTAATGGTTGTACAGCTTGTGCTTGTTACATTTTATTATTATTACTGTTATTACTGTTATTGTTTCCATGAGCTGTTTTATTTACTTGTCAGCTTTATTGTGATGTAATATGGCTGGGAGAACGTCTGAGTTACTCCCATCGACCGTGGGTCAGCTACATGTTTTGTGGCGGTATCTTGTGAGTTCAGGTTTGACAAGTGAGGAAGCTGTGAGGATAGACCCGTAGCTAGGTTTACTCGCGTGAAGTCTTGGGATTCGTTTGGATAGTTTCAATCATTAGACTTGTTAGACTTTTATGTTTTGGTTTATACTTTTGTTCGTTTGGGTTTGTAAGGGGTATTTATTCCCCATTTTGCTAGGCCTTAAGGCTTACTGTGTCATTTTGGATTTGATTAGGTTGTTTGCGTGAGTGACAGCTCGGATTCATGGTGTTTCCGCCACCGTGACTTTCATTTTTATTCCCTTTCTCTTATAAATCCTTTTTAAAAGCTTATTTCATTTTGTTGGAAAATCTGGGTTGTTACAGTTGGTATCAGAGCGAACACGCTCCCAACTCTCCTAGATGAGTGAGTAGAATTTGACCTAGAACCTTGAGTGGAGTGTTGGGTAGACACACTAGTGGGGTTTGCGTTGCTTATGTATGTGTTTGAGTAGTTCTTTGAAGCGGCATGCTTAGTAAAATGCCGCTAGTAACCAAAGCTTTTGTGTTGCAGATGACCATAAACGGGAAATCCCTACAGGAGTTGCAACGCATCCGTAAGCTCGAGGAAGCCATATTGGCTTTGACGGAGGCGCAAGCCAATTTCCAAAAGGCCTATGATCGGGTTCTGAGTGTATACGGGTCGGTTAAAGCTGAGGAGGCTGATACTGCTCGGAGTCGCATTAAGAAGAGGCCCTTTGTTCCGCAACAACCCTTCCAAGCTGGGAAGAAGGGTAGATGCGAGGTCCAACCAACGGAGAATCATCCTCAGTTCTCTGATAGGCTGAAGGTGCGGTGCCACCGGTGTAGGAAGGCTTACCATCCGGGTAAGATGTGTGATGGGTCTCCTATTACTTGTTTCATCTGCAAGGAGCCGGGACACAAGTCGATTGAGTGTCCTAAGAAGACTGTTGTCACTGGTATATTTCTCGCTAACTCGGTACTTCCTTTCGTTCTTTTTATATTGGAACCTCAACATCATTCTTATCTCTTTTCGTTTTTAATAATTCCTTACCTCTTCTTTTATTTATCATTTCTTTTCAAGTTTCGAGGACGAAACTTTTTGTAGTAGGGGAGATTGTAACACCCCGTGTTTTTAAGGTTAAATTAAAATATATTTTAATTCAAAAATTTATTTAAAACTATATTTATTTTTCATAATACCTTATATTTTAATAGTTTTAAAGCTAAATTTTGAGCCTTTTCATTTATATAATATTTTAAATGCTATTTGATACTAAAAAAATTAATAAATTCATTGGAAAATAATATTATTACTTTATAATATAAAAATAGTAAATAATAGTAAAATAGTAAAAATTAATAATATTTTCTATGGTTATAAATATTTATTATCATATGTACTAGTATTTTATAAAATATCACATTTAACTTAATTTGTATGTTTTCAACTATTTTAATCAAAATTTGGTTAAGTTAAATTAAATTTATTTATTTTATCAAAAGTATTATATTTTTAATAAAAGTAAAAGATAAACTAATACTCCATATTAAAAAAACGTATATATATAGAGCTAAACCCTAAATAATTGATTAGGTACTCCGTATAACCTACCTTCGTCTCGCCTTCTTCTTCCCCGACTCACACCCTCCATTAACGCCCTTCTTTCTTTTTCCTTTTCTCCTTCATTTCTTAACCGTTTTACTCCGTTCTTGCGTCATAATTATCCTCTCTTCGTCCTCTTCTCAACAAGGTAAGCTATACTCCGTTTCGTTTCCGCCGCTCGGACCGCCGTCGATATCGTAACTCTTATTTATACCCGTTTTTTCTCCCTAACCGATCGTAGGGTGAACCAGAACGATCCTGACGCTGACACGTACGTGGTGGACGACTCAATTGAGGATTAGCGCGAAAAGGTAACCGTGATGACGTTACTCGGTATTACATTACTTGTTGGTCAAGTGCTTGCTCTTGACGATGTCCTTGGTTTCGTGTTGAGTGTGTGCTTTCTGCGTTGAATTCACAAATACGTATTGTTTCTTTGATTGTGTTCACCGTGCTTGTACTTAGTCAATAGCCGGGAAGGTAGGAGGTCGAGAATAATGGTGACAGGTTGTGTACATGTATGTGATTTGCATAGGTAATTATTATATATTATACTTACATATGCATGGGAAATGAAGGTGGTGTTTGTGTTGTACCCGTGTATGTACGTGAGTGTTATGCTGGTGTGTGTTGCTTAGCCATGTAAAGCTTAGCCTGTGTTTGTAGTTTAGGGGTATTAGTTTATTAATTGTTCACATGGTGTGGTATGATGTTAGTAGTGGTGTAATTAATTAATTATATGTATGATAGATCAACTACTCGTAGAGTATGTAATAGGTTGTATTATTTAATAAAGTACAGTCATGATAATAGTTATTGTGGTGGTACAGTCAAATTTGTACGTTATCTCCAGAGTCGACAATTTGATAATTTAATTTAGTAAGCTATATTTTTATCCGCTTTCGGACTGTTTAGTGTCTAGGGTCCTTTTACTTGTGTTGTTGTGCTCATATGATCATATCTACTTGTTTGGAGTCGGTCTCATATTAGTTTGAGTTTAGAAGCATGTCTAGGCTATGTGACCATATGAGTATTGTTAGTTATGATGTTTTGATCGCTAAAGATTGTATCTTGAGTTAGTAAGTAACTTAATTATGTTCACATGTTGGCTTAGTATTGAATACTCCGTATATTGCTAGTATTTGTCATTGTTATAAGCTTGTATTGTGATTTGTTGATAATGTTGGTTTGGTTTGATAATGTTGGACGATGAATAATGTGGAGATTGAGTTGACTTAGGTTATTGAGTTGATTGTTGTAAGCTTGAGACTAGTGTGCGTATGGGTACGGTTATGGCTCATGCGTGAGGAGTTACGACGTCCTAGTTGGACGGATGCCGCCCTTTGGGTTCTCAACCGGTTATGGTTAGAGACTATGGTAATTGTTATGTCGTCACCGGTTATGGTGAGGTTTGGCCAAATTAAGACAGTGTTGAGGATTTCACGGTTATGTGGATCCATTGAAAGGGAATTCACGGTTATGTGGTTCCGCCATAGGGTTTGGAGGTATCACCGGTTAGGGTGAGGTCCGGGGTGGTTCACGGTTATGTGGCTACCCAGTGCTCCGTGCTTTCTCTTGCGTTTGATGATGGTTGTATGTCACTTGGTTGATGACAGTTAGAGATTGACTCGGTATTGTTAATTAATGGTTGTACAGCTTGTGCTTGTTACATTTTATTATTATTACTGTTATTGTTTCCATGAGCTGATTTACTTGTCAGCTTTATTGTGATGTAATATGGCTGGGAGAACGTCTGAGTTACTCCCATCGACTAATGGTCATCACATGTTTTGTGGCGGTATCTGTGAGTTCAGTTTGACAAGTGAGGAAGCTTTGAGGATAGACCCGTAGCTAGGTTTACTCGCGTGAAGTCTTGGGATTCGTTTGGATAGTTTCAATCATTAGACTTGTTAGACTTTTATGTTTTGGTTTATACTTTTGTTCGTTTGGGTTTGTAAGGGGTATTTATTCCCCATTTTGCTAGGCCTTAAGGCTTACTGTGTCATTTTGGATTTGATTAGGTTGTTTGCGTGAGTGATAGCTCGGATTCACGGTGTTTCCGCCACCGTGACTTTCATTTTTATTCCCTTTCTCTTATAAATCCTTTTTAAAAGCTTATTTGTAACGACCTGGTTTTTAGTCGACTTTAATTACTAAGGCGGAAATTAATTAAGTCTTAAACCAGCGTTATTAATTATACAAGAACCCAAAATATTACATCATCGTTTAAGAGTTGAATAAAACAACTCTAAATACGGAAATTCAAAAGAGTAGCGTTATATATATTACATCTCTCTTGAAAACAACTAAGGAAAAACAATAAAAAGTCTCGTGACTCCATCCAAAACCCAGCTCCTGGTCCACGAACGTCCTGCACAATAAACTGATGGGGGGGTGCCCGCTGAGCGGACAGTGACTAGCTATGCTCATACTTACCCTCGATTTCAATTACTTTGGTTTATTACTATCGCTTTATAATTACAACATTATGATAAAAACATAAACATGCTTATTACAAATAGCATATAAAGACATATAAGTCATATTAAGCATGCGTTTTTAAAGCGATAAATCATATAAGCATGATATTCAGTTATGAAAGCAAGTAACAGATAATATCATAGCAATAGTGTCACAGTATTTCAGCAGGATTACAAAGCGATATCAGATCGCAAACAAACATACGTATTGTATCATTTTCATCATGCAGACTCGATTCACTTCAGAAACTTGTGGTCTTTAATTTTCGAAAATGGTACACACTCGTTCTCATTTAATCAAACAACACACAACACATATCGCTACGAGCACGACTAATCGAGTAGGCCTTTGTACACTGATCGATTGCATCTCACTTCCATAGTGCAGAGACTTACTCGACTCGTAAACCACGCCGAATACTATAATACTTGCATCTCATCCTCTAGTGTTCGAAATGATTCGAACTTCAGATACAATCTCGTCAAGTGATCTGTACATGTGGCAAGAACGAATGCTAGTGTCGCGCCCACTAAGAACGAAACACGGCAAGGAGACCACCGCTATAATCGCCCAAATCGGCACGGATGCCCTGGTAACTTTAGCGAAATAGGGGAATAAAACCCTAGTCTAGTACATGTACACTAGTATCCAATTTAAGAATGGGCTATGCTATTCATAGAGCACCTTAACTCAGGATAAAACGACTATTTCCTAAAGCCTGAGACAAAAGCCTTGGCATATTCTTTATCTAGTGCGGCTTTGGCTATACGACTTAAGGCGTAACGGCATGGGCAGGATGCTAAGCAATAATTCTGCCGGCTTAAACCACACTATTCGACATAGCCAACGCCAGAGGGCCGAGATTGTTGGGGTTAGTGTCCTCCACAGTGAGTGCAATAACATAAATAAATCTCTAAAGGTACACAGGGTACATTTTGTATTTAATCAGTTGATTAACGTTTATCAATAACGGTTGGCTTGCTAGATAAGTTTGACGTTATTGTCATACAGATGGCGGTGATCAACTGGTCCCTAAGAGTCACACCTAAAGGATGTGTTTGAGAGATATGATTATTTGAGAAAATTGTCATATTGATGCCTTATTTAATGACTAAACGGTTAGTCAGTGTTGTTGACTAAAAGGTTAGTCAAATGTGACTAAAATGTTAGTCAAGTGTGATGATGTTACTGACTAAAATGTTAGTCGATTGTAATGTTAATGCTATTTATTTAATCTTGATTAAATAATTTTAGCCGTCTGAATTAATTATTATTCGTGAATTGAATATAAATTGTTATTTTTAATTATTGTGTATAATGCAAGCTAATTAAATATAACCCGTTATAGTTAATTAGTAAATTATAAATATTAGGATATTTATAAGATATTATAGTCGGTCCATCTGGATGACACTAGTAATATATTGCATTATATTATAAGTTTAAAATGACCAAGCGAGAAAAGTGTCAGGATACATCCTAGTCTAGATACGTTTTCTTGGTCAACAAAGTGATGTATTTGAGGAGAACTAAATCTCCCCAAATAGAGAGAAGGTGGCCGGCCAAGTTGGATTAGGAGGGAGTATATTTAGTTTTTCTAATTGCTCTTCTAAAGGAACCCTAATTCATTACTTCTTCTACAACACAAAACTTGAGAAAAGAAAATCAGTTTTCTCTATTATTTTCTAGCAATCAAAAGGCATATCTCACACATATCTAGGGTGTTCTGATTAGGAGATACCATATTTTTGGTATTGTTCTTAGGCCAAATTTACAAGGATTAAAAGGTTAATTCTTGATTCTTTATACTTTGTTATGCAATTTTATTTTATGACTATAAATCTTATAAAGTTTTTCATTATAATCCTGTGAATTTAATGGTCTATATACGGATATAAACCTACAGAGATAGTGGTATCCGCACAAGACTATCTTAACCCCACTTCACTCACGATTGACGTTCCCTTATCTGAGGCCCAAGCTTGACCTTTTATTTAACTTACTCAATATTCATTATTTATTTGATATTTACATATCACATGTTACTATACTCTCCTAGTTTCATCGTCAAACGTTTTATTTGAATCGTAGGTTTCATATGATCACATAACACATTCGTTTATTATTTGAAGTGTTGTTAATTATTAATGTTTTTAAATTTCTATATTGAAATGTTTATTAATATGTCCAATTTTATTTAAGCGTTTTTCAAACACTTTTAAGTTATTTACTTATTCATTTTCAAGTTTTTCTATACTTAGTAAAATTTTTCACTATTCACTATTCACTTTTCACTATTCATCGGTCACTATTCATCGGTCACTATTCATCGTATTTTATACGTATTTTTATACGTATTCGTATTTTTATGCTTCGTATTTCTACGTATTTTTATACTCATACGTATTCTTATACTTGTACGTATTTTTATATTTATACGTATTTTTATACTCAAGATATTTTTGGTATAAAACCAAACCACTTTTATTTACTAAGTATAGTTTTCTAGTTTTAAAGTCGTTAAGTTCGTTTTGTACTTAGTGATTTATGAAAATATTTTAAAAGTCTAGTTTTAAAAACGTTAAGTTCGGTTTGTAAAAAGTGATAATGATATTTATTTTAAAATTCTAGTTTTAAAAATGTTAAGTTCAATTTGTAAAAAGTGATAATGATATTCATTTTAAAACGAGACTTAGTTATATTTAGTCGTCTATTTACTAAAGTTAGTGATTTTCATTTTAAAAATCATAGTGTCGTGGATGGTTCATTTTAGTCCGTATGTCCAAGTTCAACAGTCCAATATTTGCAAAGGCAGTAGCACATGATTTAGTTCATTTTTATAACGGTTACATATTTTTATCGGTTTATAATATTTCATTTCTAACTAAATCGATTTATACTAAAATTCAATTCTAATTACTATTTAACTTTAGTGACTTAGTGATATTTTCATTTTGATTAAATTTGGTCCATTTTAAGTGATACAACCGTGTGGTATATTATAAGTATCAAAATTGATTTATTTCTTTTAATTTCTTAATTCTAACTTATTAATTACTAATTAAATTATTTTAACAATAAACTAAAAAGTGATAAAAATAATTTTTGACCCAAAATTAATAGATATGCCGTGGCCATGCTAGGTGGTGTCCAAATTTTCATTTTTCGATTTTATCGGTTTTTAGCTTAAAGTCTTTATATTTTAATTATTCTAATTATACTAAAATGATTTAAACTAAAATGAAATTTTACTAAAAATTTCATTTGATTTATGAATAGTGTTTTTCAACACTTTAATTTTCTAACTTTTTATTCTTAATGATTTAGTTAGTTTATTTTATATAGTTGTTAACATAATAACTTATTAACTAATAAAAACAATAAATAACAACAAACATAAAGTAATCATAAATCAAAAAGTGTAACAATATGAAGAACACATGAACATCATGAAGAACACTCAAGAACACAATATTTAAAGTCAAGAACACATTTTGCAATTTTAACAACTTATAATTTATTTTCCTAAATTAATTCTTTTTAAATGATAACATCCATTTTAATCTAACTTAACACTACACATTATTTACAAAAATTAAAAGTGAAAATTTCATAAAAAAAAAAATAGGGAATGCCGTGAGCATGGGTATGTATGTATATATTTTATTTTCGATTTTTAATCACTTTAAACTCATAGTTAATATTTCACATAATTTTTATATAAGTTTACTACTTAAAGAAAACATAAACAAACACAAAAATCATATGAATCATAATTAAAAATGCTCAAAATAAATTAAACTAAACATATTATCATAATAGTACACAAATCTATTTAACACATTATTTAGTTATTATCATTATTATACAACACATAAACACTCAAATGCACACAAGTGATGTTTGTTATATTTTAACATAATTTTCATACTTATAAAATTATAATAACAAAACAAATTAATTTACTAAGAGGCCAAAATAAGACAAAGCTAGTCACCTTAATTTGGATGTTAATCGTCGGGGATCTAAAATAAATTTTAGATCGGATTTTTCTTCACCCAAAATACCCAAGTTCTACACCCAAAAATCCAATCAAGTTAGCCCCTAAAATATACCCACTAATTACTAGAAACTTATGACTTATTAAAGATAATATTAGGGTTTTTATTTAATGTTTTAGGATTAAAAATGAAAGAAAAATAAAGGGAGAAATGGGGAGGAAGAGCTCGGTTTCAAGGAGAGAAAAATGGGTGAGTTTTGACTTAGAAAATAATGAGAAAAGGTAGTAATGAAATTAGATGAAGGAAATGTGTTGTGTAAGTTTTGGTTTAATTAGAAATAATGTTTTAATTAAATGATAATAGGAAAACACAATGATCAATATAGACTACTTAAAGTCCACATTACTATTTGTGTTAGAGTTTGTCTCTTGGATGTTTTAATGCTTTTACGAAATTAATCAGTTTTAAAAAGTCGGGCGATAAAAGTTAAAGTGTGTGCGTTTGACGATTTTTCGTAATATCTCTACTTTTAAATTCTAAGACTAAAATATTTTACTTACTATTCAAGAAAATATTTAAAAGTTGAGGAACGTCGATAAAATTTTCAAAACGAAAGTTTCAGTTAAAAGTGATTTTAAATGATCGTTAAATATATAATTACTACAGAAATTTAATTATATTATTAAATTTTATTTTATTTTAGATATACATTTTAAAAATGATTTTATGGAATATTGTAAGTGTTTGTGTGGAAATGAAAATGGTAGTATTGTATTTGTAAAGTATTTGGCATTAAAAATGTATAAAGATTAAATTTAAATAAGTTAAATAAATGTGATGATGAATATTTAGGTGTGTAAGATGAATTGATGTGTAAGTATATAGGGTGGCTTGTGTAAGAAGTAGGAAGAAGGACTTGGTCATGTGTGACCAAGTGTAGGTCGGCTACACTTGAGCCACTTGGCTCGATTTTCGTTTTCGGAATTTTCGATTTGTGCGCACGCGAAAAGTCTCGAAATAAAAGGTATGATATTAAAATAGGGTTTCGAAATAAGATCGAAAATAAAAATGAAAATAAACTTCGAGAGGTGATCAAAACAAAAATTGGGTTTAAAACCCTCGAAACTTGAATATAAATTTACTTGGTCGAAAAGTTTATTTTTTTCATTGAATCCTAATGATTTAAATAATTATAATCGTTAAATCAAAACATTTATCAGTTTAAAGAAATTATAACTTAAAATTTCGATGTTTTGTGAAAGTGTTAGGTTAATAGAATTGAAATAGTAACTAGTTATTAATATAATATGATTTTAAAAATAAAAATCAAAATGATTAGAAATGAAAAGGTTTGATGTTAAGTTTGCTTTTCTAAAATGCTGATGTTGATTGTTTGATTTTTGATTTGCGTGTTTGAAATTGTTGACCCGAATTTCAAAGACGGGAAAAGTATAGGGGTCCATTTTTATTTTAAAACGAAAAATGTTCGAAATTAAATTTCATGAATAAAAGGTTTTACTTTTATTTTTATGAATAGTAAACGTAACTTAACATTTTTGAAATTTGAAAGGCGAAATAATTTTGTGTTGATTTTTATAAAATTTTGAAATGTGTTTCTTTTTCAATTCTAAAGATAATAGAACAAATTTTATTTTTCAAAATTTTTAAATTTGGACTTAAGAAATTTAGTATTACTTGGCAAAAAAAATTCAGTCGCATTTTTATTATATGGAAAAAGGATGAATTTAATTTAAGGAATTAAATTCTTTTATCAATTTGTGTTAAAATAACACGGGGTGTTACAAACCTACCCCCTTAAGAAAAGTTTCGTCCCGAAACTTGAATAGAGTGGATAACTACTTGCAGTTGGGCAATGCAGTTAGAGAGAATATCAAGATTTTACGAGTTTCGATAATGATAATTTATTTTGATAGAGTAAGACTTTTCAAAATGTTTGAATTTTTGAATTATTATAAAGATTTTAGATAGAGTGGAAAAATTGAAGGATATAAACATTTTATTTTTATAAATGGGATGTTTTGAAGTATTATAGAAATATTATAAAAATATTGCTAGATTGTCATTTCTGAAATCGAATTCAACGGGATTTTCAAAAAGGTGGGGCCTAGAAGTTTTGTACGGAATTAAATTGAATTAGAACTATAAGTATTTAAAAAATAAAAGCAAATTCATTTAAATTTAGAAATAGGTACAAAGTTTAAAGTAGGTTGAAATAAAGATTTTAAAACTTAACTTTAATCAAAGATTTCAAAACATTTGTAGTTTTGTCCTACCCCCTTAAGAAAATTTTAGACATATTTATCAAATTCAAGAGAAAAGCTAAAAATTCATTTTAAAGGTATAAGGTTTGGAAGAGCTATTGGTAAGTTTAAAAATTTGAAGACAATCAAATTTGATATTATATGATAAAGGACATACAATTTAAAACAAAATATTTTCAAAGATATCTAAAATTACGAAATAAAACTTTAGAATTATATGAATAAGTTTAAAAAGATATTTTAAAGGGAAAACATGATTATCATTTATAGAAGGTAATCAGGAGTTATAAATTTACGAGATTAATAAATTTTGGGAAACATAGTAAGTTTAATAGATAAAAAGGAAATAAAGTTCTATGGTTTTTGAGAATAAATTATAAGGAGTTTATGAAATTGAAAAGCAAAAATAAAATCATTTTGCGAAATTAAGGAAGAGGAATGAAAGTTCATTTGAAAAGTAGTTATTAGAAATTATAGGTTTAGGAAATTAGAGAGTTAGAAGGAACAGGTTAAAGAGGTTAAAATTTTTAAAAGAGAACGAAATAAAAATTTTAGTTAAAGAGGATAATTAGATGGAGTTGTAGAATTCCTTCTTGCGATAGAAATCTTCGAGATCTTGAACGTCTCATCAGTAGTAAGGTTCTTGATGCGTCCATTTGCTGCGTTTGATGTCTTGTCGTCATGTATTTGATTAATGGCTTCGATCTTCGAGAATTAAACTTATTACTTAGATTTTATATCGGAGGATAGTTGTTAGTTTTAGTCAGTCACTTCAGCAAGTAGCAAGCATACGATAGTTAGTGTATTTTATTTGGAGGGCAGTAGTTCGTTATTTAAAAGTCCTTAGCCTATGGTCGGTCCTTAAGGTTTCTACCCATCCTCACACTTTAAAGCGATTTAAAGTTATTATTTAAGTGATCTAATAAAAGAAAAATCTAATTTATTATTTGATCCTAGTAGTCTATGCCTGACATACAATATGAATGTCTGGCCCAGGTGTCTCTCGCTAGATGAAATAACTATTAAGTTACTCACGGTCGCAAGACAGCTCTGATACCAACTGTAACGACCTGGTTTTTAGTCGACTTTAATTACTAAGGCGGAAATTAATTAAGTCTTAAACCAGCGTTATTAATTATACAAGAACCCAAAATATTACATCATCGTTTAAGAGTTGAATAAAACAACTCTAAATACGGAAATTCAAAAGAGTAGCGTTATATATATATTACATCTCTCTTGAAAACAACTAAGGAAAAACAATAAAAACGTCTCATGACTCCATCCAAAACCCAGCTCCTGGTCCACGAACGTCCTGCACAATAAACTGATGGGGGGGTGCCCGCTGAGCGGACAGTGACTAGCTATGCTCATACTTACCCTCGGTTTCAATTACTTTGGTTTATTACTATCGCTTTATAATTACAACATTATGATAAAAACATAAACATGCTTATTACAAATAGCATATAAAGACATATAAGTCATATTAAGCATGCGTTTTTAAAGCGATAAATCATATAAGCATGATATTCAGTTATGAAAGCAAGTAACAGATAATATCATAGCAATAGTGTCACAGTATTTCAGCAGGATTACAAAGCGATATCAGATCGCAAACAAACATACGTATTGTATCATTTTCATCATGCAGACTCGATTCACTTCAGAAACTTGTGGTCTTTAATTTTCGAAAATGGTACACACTCGTTCTCATTTAATCAAACAACACACAACACATATCGCTACGAGCACGACTAATCGAGTAGGCCTTTGTACTCTGATCGATTGCATCTCACTTCCATAGTGCAGAGACTTACTCGACTCGTAAACCACGCCGAATACTATAATACTTGCATCTCATCCTCTAGTGTTCGAAATGATTCGAACTTCAGATACAATCTCGTCAAGTGATCTGTACATGTGGCAAGAACGAATGCTAGTGTCGCGCCCACTAAGAACGAAACACGGCAAGGAGACCACCGCTATAATCGCCCAAATCGGCACGGATGCCCTGGTAACTTTAGCGAAATAGGGGAATAAAACCCTAGTCTAGTACATGTACACTAGTATCCAATTTAAGAATGGGCTATGCTATTCATAGAGCACCTTAACTCAGGATAAAACGACTATTTCCTAAAGCCTGAGACAAAAGCCTTGGCATATTCTTTATCTTGTACGGCTTTGGCTATACGACTTAAGGCGTAACGGCATGGGCAGGATGCTAAGCAATAATTCTGCCGGCTTAAACCACACTATTCGACATAGCCAACGCCAGAGGGCCGAGATTGTTGGGGTTAGTGTCCTCCACAGTGAGTGCAATAACATAAATAAATCTCTAAAGGTACACAGGGTACATTTTGTATTTAATCAGTTGATTAACGTTTATCAATAACGGTTGGCTTGCTAGATAAGTTTGACGTTATTGTCATACAGATGGCGGTGATCAACTGGTCCCTAAGAGTCACACCTAAAGGATGTGTTTGAGAGATATGATTATTTGAGAAAATTGTCATATTGATGCCTTATTTAATGACTAAACGGTTAGTCAGTGTTGTTGACTAAAAGGTTAGTCAAATGTGACTAAAATGTTAGTCAAGTGTGATGATGTTACTGACTAAAATGTTAGTCAGTGTAATGTTGGTACGGCTATTTAATACTGATTAAATAATTTTAGGCGTCTGAATTAATTATAATTCGTGAATTGAATATAAAATGTTATATTTAATTATTGTGTATAATGCAAGCTAATTAAATATAAACCGTTATAATTAATTAGTAAATTATAAATATAAGGATATTTATAAGATATTATAGTCGGTCCATACAGATGACACTAGTAATATATTGCATTATATTATAAGCTAAAATGACCAACAGAAAAGTGTCCAGATACATCCTAGTCTAGATACGTTTTCTTGGTCAACAAAGTGATGTATTTGAGGAGAACTAAATCTCCCCAAATAGAGAGAAGGTGGCCGGCCAAGTTGGATTAGGAGGGAGTATATTTAGTTTTTCTAATTGCTCTTCTAAAGGAACCCTAATTCATTACTTCTTCTACAACACAAAACTTGAGAAAAGAAAATCAGTTTTCTCTATTATTTTCTAGCAATCAAAAGGCATATCTCACACATATCTTGGGTGTTACAATTAGGAGATACCATATTTTTGGTATTGTTCTTAGGCCAAATTTACAAGGATTAAAAGGTTAATTCTTGATTCTTTATACTTTGTTATGCAATTTTATTTTATGACTATAAATCTTATAAAGTTTTTCATTATAATCCTGTGAATTTAATGGTCTATATACGGATATAAACCTACAAGTGGTATCAGAGCCTTAGGGCACATGAAATTTTTATAAGGTTTACATAAAAAATCGATTTTGTATAAATCTTAATCAAATTTGTTTTATTGGCCGTATGTTTCTTTGAGCAATTGGATTGATTTGCATAATCCAAAGTCAACTTTGATTTAATCGGCCGTATGGTTTTTGAGTAATTGAATGATTTGCATGATCCAAAATCCACTTTAATTTAATTGGCCGAATTGATTTGTTATTGTTTTGTTTTACAATTGGCCGTATTAATATTGTGATTAAAGCCGTGAGTTTATGTTTAATTTTTGGCTTTATTTGGTCTATTTGATTCATATTTATCAATGTTTTAAGATGTTAAAACAATCTCATATGAATTTGCATTAGTTTTGATTTAATACCGATTGAATTAAAATTTAAAAGGACCAAAATTTTATATGTTAATGAACATATTGATGTGTTAATCATTAGATCTATCAGTTTAAGATGTTTAATTTAATAAGTTATTTTGAATATCTAAAGTCAATGTTTAATACGGATTAAAATTGAGTATAGATCTAATTATTAGCTCAATAGAATTAAAAAGGTTTAATTCGTTTTCTTAATAATTTTGGCCGAAATTTAATTTAAAAATTTGGTATTTTTAATTATTTTGGCCGTGTGTAATTTTTTTTAATAAAAAATATATTCGGTTTTTCATTTTGGCCGTAATTGCTTTTTGGAAATATTGCTTATTTCTTTATGGTAATTATTGATTTTAAAATATTTTGTTTTATTATAAAGATGATATGTTTTGTTTTATTGTGAAGCAGTTCATAATAAATATGATACCTAATATTTTAAAGCAGTTTAAAATATTTTGAGATTGAATTTATGTTATACCGATAATATAAATTGATTTGGATTATTATTTTGATAAGATATTATGAACAATTAAGGAATTGTTGCATAATGATAATCATTTAAAAAGGGTGGTTTGGATTAAAATCAAATTGTATGCTTTTGGTTTTATTTTGTTTTAGTTGATGCTATTTTTTTTTTGAATGTTTGAATGAATGGTTAAATTTTACGCATTAATTATGTACAAACGGTTGTAATTTACTAGTGTGGCCTTAGAAAATTGTGTTTTCGTAATGAAGGAAACGCAATTTTGGTTGTATTTTGAGATCTCGAATCTCCAATTTTGTAATATTTTTAATTTTGGCATATTTTGAATTAGAATGTAAATAGGTTTATTTTTGTAATTCAAAATTGTAATTTTGAGAAGATTCAAGTTGAAGATTCAAGATGGACTCCCACTTAAAGCCCAAGATGAAGAATGAAGACAAGCTTAGGGTCCATGAATGGATTCCACTTTGTATTTGTCTTTATTTTCATAGGGATAGGCCACACTAGGTGTTTTTCGTTTTTGCGTTTTCTTTACCGTTTTTCATTGCTTTCTCGTTAGATAGTAGCATCATATTCCGCCTAAACTAAACCAAACCACCTAATATGCATGAAAATGGATCATATAGTTGCATCCTAGATTATTGACATACGGATGTCATTTGTTTAGAGCTATCACCTCAAATTTAATCATTCACGATAATGCTAGATATTAGTTCACTTAAAATGAATTAAAATGAGTTGATGGGATCTTCCTCTAAAACTGAAATTGAGAATTAGTCTTTATAAGTCGAACCACTATGAATCCCTTCTTCGTCGGTAGGCATAATATGACCCCTTCTACGTTGGGTAAGTAGTGGCTGTCGGCTTAGTTTATCTCAACATTATGATTCGAGTAATATCTCGAAGGTATGGTGGACTAATAGATAGGATTTGCTGAAATCTATCGACCAAGAATTCTAACAGTAGAATTAGCCAAGAGGTTGGCTTATCAATTTAAAGAAATTGAGTCTTGGGATCGCTTATGTAATTCTCGAGGGAGGTCGATTATATAAGTGCACGAGTCATTGCATTAAATCGTTATTGCTTTATGGCTTAAACTTTTAAAACCATGATTTCTTATCTTTTCTCTTCTTCTTCTTTCTTTTTCACAGTTTCGAATACGTTATATACAGATATAACTACTATAACAAATGGTTGTCCGTACTGACGAACCAATGCCAAGTGCCACACTAATGCGCGAATCATGGCTTAGAATTTTCATGGGCAGTATGAATCAGTCTACTCGACTGAAGCATGATGGGTCCAACTTTTCTGATTGGGAGGCCGCATTACGGAATCCGCCATCGTGACGGTAAGCTCAAGTACTTGGCGAGCCACCATGGCTCTACCACTCCGTCTGAAGAAAATTTGAAACCTTTGCTTATAACGATTTCATGATGGAAGCGGGTGCGTTCTGAGCGTACTCATCTACGCAATGGAACCCAATTTGCAAAGACGTTTCATTACCCAAGGTGCAAACAAGATTTTCACCACCCTTACTAAGGAATTCTCGAAAGCACCGAGAATTAAGAGTTACGAGTATACTACTCGTTTCTTCGAAGCTAGACTCCAAAAGGGCCAACCGGTTGGTCCACACCTTCTCGCCATGATCGAGAACGTTGAGAAATTGGAGGAGCTTGGTTGCACGATCGATGAGAAGATCATCATTGATCGAGTGCTTCACTCTCTTCATGATGGGTATGCCCTCTTTAGGGCAAACTATTACATGAATAACATGCAGAAAAGTCTGCATGAACTACATTCACTCCTCGTACAGACGGAGAGTGATCTGAAGTTGAGTGGGAGCACGAAGCAAGATGTTCTCATGATTGGGAACAAGAAGGGTAAGGGTAAGGCTCCGGCTAACCTAGCTGTAGGTAAGCCAAAATTCAAGAGGCCAGTGGTTGCTAAGAGTGGGCCTGGTGAGGCTAGCGGTAGCTCACAAGGCAAGGCAAAAGCCAAGCAGAGCATGGAGTGCCACCATTGCCACAAGCCTGGGCATTGGAGGCGGAACTGTCCCGTGTATGCTGAGGACATAAAAGCAGGCCGCGTCGCTCCTGTTGGTATGTCTTCTTTTATTCATATGATTGAGATTAACCATGCAAGTTTCGGAACTTGGGTACTTGATACTGGATGTGGTTCTCATCTGTGCAATCATCTGCAGGGCCTAAGAAGCATCAGAACTCTGGCAAGAGGTGATGTAGACCTGCGAGTGGGGAATGGAGCAAGAGTTGCTGCCGTTTCAGTAGGAACATATGTAATCCAACTCCCGAGCGGTTTTGAGTTATTTCTGAATAACTGTTACTATGTACCTAGTTTATCTAAAAACATTATTTCTGTATCCATTCTTGATAAAGAAGGATTTTCATTTTCAATTAAGAATAATAGCTGTATTTTCTCATTGAACGATATGATTTATGGTAAAGCTGTTTCCATGAACGGAATTTATGTTTTAGATCAAACCACAGAAATCATGCATGTGAGTAACAAGAAAGCAAAGGTTGGTGACAAAGATCAAACGTATTTATGGCATTGCCGAATGGGACACATAAATGAGAAAGCGGCGTGAAAAAGCTCATTGATAATGGGACTATCGCCCCATTTGACTATGAAACTTTTGGCACGTGTGAATCATGTCTTATAGGCAAAATGTCTCAATTTCCTTCAAAGGTGTTGGAATGTATTTCTTGACCTATTAGTACTCATACATACTGATGTGTGCGGACCTATGTCAATCAACGCTAGAGACGGCTATAGGTATTTTATCACTTTCACGGACGATTTGAGTAGATATGGACATGTCTACTTATTGAAGCATAAAAGTGAGTCCTTTGACAAGTTCAAGGAATTCCAGAATAAGGTTGAGAACCAACTGGATAGAAAGATCAAAGCACTACGTTCAGATCGTGGTGGCGAATATCTTTCAACTGAGTTTGACCGACACCTGAAAGACCGCGGAATAGTATTACAGTTAACTCCACCTGGAACACCACAACTGAATGGTGTGTCCGAACGCAGGAATCGAACATTACTTGATATGATTCGATCCATGATGAGTCACACGGTAGTACCTGACTCATTGTGGGGCTATGCTCTTTTGTCAGCTGCTCTTATACTTAACCGAAGTCCGTCTAAAGCTGTAGACAAGACTCCATACGAGTTATGGAAGGGAACGGTCCCTAATTTGTCCTTTATTCGGGTTTGGGGGTGCGAGGCTTATATCAAGTGGAGACACGAGGATAAGCTCGGCCCGCGATCGGTCAAGACATACTTTATTGGTTATCCAAAAGGAATGTTTGGTCATTACTTCTATTCGCCAACCGAACAACGCGTTTTTGTTGCGGCTAGTGCGAAGTTCTTAGAGAAAGAGTTTCTCGAAGACAAGAGAGGTAATAGAACCTTCGATCTGTCGGAGATTCCTGAACCAACAACCGAGCAACCAATGGAGGAAACTGTTCCTTCTACGTCTGCTGCGGCTAAAGTCCCTTTGGAACCCAGGAGGTCGGGTAGACTCTCCATTCCTCCAGATCGATATATCGGTATAGTCGAGGAGAATGGGAGAGACGACGTTTTACTCCTTGAGAGTAACGAACCCGTAACCTATAAAGGTGCCATGACATGTTCCGACTCAAAGCTTTGGCAAGAAGCCATGCAATCCGAGATGGACTCGATGTACGAGAACAATGTATGGGATCTGGTTGACTTACCTGATAAGGCTAGGCCTCTTCAGTGCAAATGGCTTTACAAGATAAAGCGATCTGTAGAAGGACAACCAGGACATATACAAGGCACGACTAGTGGCAAGGGTTTCACTCAAGTGCAAGGGTTGCACTATGATGAGATTTTGCACCGTAGTCATGCTTCGTTCCATTCGGATTCCCTTAGCGATTGCCGCCTTTCATGACTATAAAGTTTGGCAAATGGATGTGAAAACCGCCTTCTTAAACGGTTATTTGGAGGAGGAGTTGTACATGGTACAACCCGAAGGTTATATCGATCCTAAAGATCCTAAGAAGGTTTGCAAGCTTAAGCGTTCCATCTATGGACTTAAGCAAGCTTCACGGAGTTGGAATCATCGCTTCGACCAAGTGATAAAGGAGAATGGATTCGCTCGATCAGTCGAGCAACCATGCCTATATATCAAGTCGAGTGGGAGCAAGATTGTCTTCCTAATACTGTACGTCGATGACATACTCTTGATTGGGAATGACATACCTCTCTTAACTTCGGTAAAAGTATGGTTAAAGAACCATTTCCAGATGAAAGATCTGGGTGAAGCACAACGTATTTTGGGGCTCCGTATCTATAGAGATAGATCACGACGGATGTTATCCCTCAGTCAGGAGTCTTATATAGATAAGATTCTTGAGAGGTTCAGCATGACCAACTCCAAGAAGGGGAACCTTCCAATGATCTCAGGGGTGCATTTGAGTAAAGCTCAAGCACCAAAGACATCGGAAGAGGTCGAGCGCATGAGTCGGATTCCATATGCCTCGGCAATAGGATCGATCATGTATGCCATGATATGCACACGTCCGGACGTGGCATATGCATTGAGTATGACGAGTCGATACCAAGGCAATCCAGGTGAAGCACACTGGATGGCCGTAAAGAATATTCTTAAGTACCTACGGAGGACTAAAGATTGGGTATTGACTTATGGTGGAGACACTGAGCTATGCGCAACCGGTTACGCAGACGCTAGTTTCCAAACGGATCGAGATGACTCGAAGTCTCAATCTGGATTCGTTTTTACTCTTAATGGCGCTGCGGTCGGCTGGAAAAGCTCCAAACAAACTGTTATAGCAGATTCAACGACTGAGTCCGAGTACTATCTTTGCTTGAGGCTGCGAAGGAAGCTATATGGATCGTCGATTCTTACAAGGACTAGCGTAGTTCCTAGTTCGAATGACCGATCACCATTTATTGTGACAATAGTGGTGCCATCTTCCGCGAAGGAGCCTAAGTCCAAAGAACAAGTCTCAGACGCGTGCAAAGGAAGGCTCACATGATCCGGGATTACGTGGAGCAGAAGGAGATAGTGATTGACAAGATTACTACGGATGATAACATAGCAGATCCTCTCACTAAACCGTTGAGACAAGATAAGCATGAAGGGCACGTTAAATCCATGGGCATTAAGCGTGTTCCTGAGTTGTATTAGTTGTTTGTATGGATTTGACACTAGTATTTCCTAACACTTCTAATAAAATCATCGTTTTGTTATATATATTTTTTTTCATGAGGGTTGTGCAGACAACGTTGAACACCTCAAAGTGAACTGAATTGCTTTATATTTTGTTTTGGTCCGTGATCGCCTACATGAGCTGATAACTCTGGCAATCATTTTGTGACGTCGATTGATGGTGGGTTCAACGAGCCATAAGTCAAACTGTTGACTGATCGATCACAGATGCGGGTTTACTGAAATCGCTCAGGACATGTTTGTGACGACAACATGGAGTCCTAAATGTTTTGGAACATTAGGTGCCTGGTCTTGTACGGCTTTGGCTATACGACTTAAGGCGTAACGGCATGGGCAGGATGCTAAGCAATAATTCTGCCGGCTTAAACCACACTATTCGACATAGCCAACGCCAGAGGGCCGAGATTGTTGGGGTTAGTGTCCTCCACAGTGAGTGCAATAACATAAATAAATCTCTAAAGGTACACAGGGTACATTTTGTATTTAATCAGTTGATTAACGTTTATCAATAACGTTTGGCTTGCTAGATAAGTTTGACGTTATTGTCATACAGATGGCGGTGATCAACTGGTCCCTAAGAGTCACACCTAAAGGATGTGTTTGAGAGATATGATTATTTGAGAAAATTGTCATATTGATGCCTTATTTAATGACTAAACGGTTAGTCAGTGTTGTTGACTAAAAGGTTAGTCAAATGTGACTAAAATGTTAGTCAAGTGTGATGATATTCTTGACTAAAATGTTAGTCGATTGTAATGTTAATACGGCTATTTATCTTGATTAAATAATTTTAGGCGATCTGAATTAATTATAATTCGTGAATTGAATATAAAATGTTATATTTAATTATTGTGTATAATGCAAGCTAATTAAATATAAACCGTTATAATTAATTAGTAAATTATAAATATAAGGATATTTATAAGATATTATAGTCGGTCCATACAGATGACACTAGTAATATATTGCATTATATTATAAGCTAAAATGACCAAGCGAGAAAAGTGTCAGATACATCCTAGTCTAGATACGTTTTCTTGGTCAACAAAGTGATGTATTTGAGGAGAACTAAATCTCCCCAAATAGAGAGAAGGTGGCCGGCCAAGTTGGATTAGGAGGGAGTATATTTAGTTTTTCTAATTGCTCTTCTAAAGGAACCCTAATTCATTACTTCTTCTACAACACAAAACTTGAGAAAAGAAAATCAGTTTTCTCTATTATTTTCTAGCAATCAAAAGGCATATCTCACACATATCTTGGGTGTTACAATTAGGAGATACCATATTTTTGGTATTGTTCTTAGGCCAAATTTACAAGGATTAAAAGGTTAATTCTTGATTCTTTATACTTTGTTATGCAATTTTATTTTATGACTATAAATCTTATAAAGTTTTTCATTATAATCCTGTGAATTTAATGGTCTATATACGGATATAAACCTACAGAGATAGTGGTATCCGCACAAGACTATCTTAACCCCACTTCACTCACGATTGACGTTCCCTTATCTGAGGCCCAAGCTTGACCTTTTATTTAACTTACTCAATATTCATTATTTATTTGATATTTACATATCACATGTTACTATACTCTCCTAGTTTCATCGTCAAACGTTTTATTTGAATCGTAGGTTTCATATGATCACATAACACATTCGTTTATTATTTGAAGTGTTGTTAATTATTAATGTTTTTAAATTTCTATATTGAAATGTTTATTAATATGTCCAATTTTATTTAAGCGTTTTTCAAACACTTTTAAGTTATTTACTTATTCATTTTCAAGTTTTTCTATACTTAGTAAAATTTTTCACTATTCACTATTCACTTTTCACTATTCATCGGTCACTATTCATCGGTCACTATTCATCGTATTTTATACGTATTTTTATACGTATTCGTATTTTTATGCTTCGTATTTCTACGTATTTTTATACTCATACGTATTCTTATACTTATCGTATTTTTATATTTATACGTATTTTTATACTCAAGATATTTTTGGTATAAAACCAAACCACTTTTATTTACTAAGTATAGTTTTCTAGTTTTAAAGTCGTTAAGTTCGTTTTGTACTTAGTGATTTATGAAAATATTTTAAAAGTCTAGTTTTAAAAACGTTAAGTTCGGTTTGTAAAAAGTGATAATGATATTTATTTTAAAATTCTAGTTTTAAAAATGTTAAGTTCAATTTGTAAAAAGTGATAATGATATTCATTTTAAAACGAGACTTAGTTATATTTAGTCGTCTATTTACTAAAGTTAGTGATTTTCATTTTAAAAATCATAGTGTCGTGGATGGTTCATTTTAGTCCGTATGTCCAAGTTCAACAGTCCAATATTTGCAAAGGCAGTAGCACATGATTTAGTTCATTTTTATAACGGTTACATATTTTTATCGGTTTATAATATTTCATTTCTAACTAAATCGATTTATACTAAAATTCAATTCTAATTACTATTTAACTTTAGTGACTTAGTGATATTTTCATTTTGATTAAATTTGGTCCATTTTAAGTGATACAACCGTGTGGTATATTATAAGTATCAAAATTGATTTATTTCTTTTAATTTCTTAATTCTAACTTATTAATTACTAATTAAATTATTTTAACAATAAACTAAAAAGTGATAAAAATAATTTTTGACCCAAAATTAATAGATATGCCGTGGCCATGCTAGGTGGTGTCCAAATTTTCATTTTTCGATTTTATCGGTTTTTAGCTTAAAGTCTTTATATTTTAATTATTCTAATTATACTAAAATGATTTAAACTAAAATGAAATTTTACTAAAAATTTCATTTGATTTATGAATAGTGTTTTTCAACACTTTAATTTTCTAACTTTTTATTCTTAATGATTTAGTTAGTTTATTTTATATAGTTGTTAATATAATAACTTATTAACTAATAAAAACAATAAATAACAACAAACATAAAGTAATCATAAATCAAAAAGTGTAACAATATGAAGAACACATGAACATCATGAAGAACACTCAAGAACACAATATTTAAAGTCAAGAACACATTTTGCAATTTTAACAACTTATAATTTATTTTCCTAAATTAATTCTTTTTACATGATAACATCCATTTTAATCTAACTTAACACTACACATTATTTACAAAAATTAAAAGTGAAAATTTCATAAAAAAAAAAATAGGGAATGCCGTGAGCATGGGTATGTATGTATATATTTTATTTTCGATTTTTAATCACTTTAAACTCATAGTTAATATTTCACATAATTTTTATATAAGTTTACTACTTAAAGAAAACATAAACAAACACAAAAATCATATGAATCATAATTAAAAATGCTCAAAATAAATTAAACTAAACATATTATCATAATAGTACACAAATCTATTTAACACATTATTTAGTTTTTATCATTATTATACAACACATAAACACTCAAATGCACACAAGTGATGTTTGTTATATTTTAACATAATTTTCATACTTATAAAATTATAATAACAAAACAAATTAATTTACTAAGAGGCCAAAATAAGACAAAGCTAGTCACCTTAATTTGGATGTTAATCGTCGGGGATCTAAAATAAATTTTAGATCGGATTTTTCTTCACCCAAAATACCCAAGTTCTACACCCAAAAATCCAATCAAGTTAGCCCCTAAAATATACCCACTAATTACTAGAAACTTATGACTTATTAAAGATAATATTAGGGTTTTTATTTAATGTTTTAGGAAGAAAAATGAAAGAAAAATAAAGGGAGAAATAGGGAGGAAGAGCTCGGTTTCAAGGAGAGAAAAATGGGTGAGTTTTGACTTAGAAAATAATGAGAAAAGGTAGTAATGAAATTAGATGAAGGAAATGTGTTGTGTAAGTTTTGGTTTAAATAGAAATAATGTTTTAATTAAATGATAATAGGAAAACACAATGATCAATATAGACTACTTAAAGTCCACATTACTATTTGTGTTAGAGTTTGTCTCTTGGATGTTTTAATGCTTTTACGAAATTAATCAGTTTTAAAAAGTCGGGCGATAAAAGTTAAAGTGTGTGCGTTTGACGATTTTTCGTAATATCTCTACTTTTAAATTCTAAGACTAAAATATTTTACTTACTATTCAAGAAAATATTTAAAAGTTGAGGAACGTCGATAAAATTTTCAAAACGAAAGTTTCAGTTAAAAGTGATTTTAAATGATCGTTAAATATATAATTACTACAGAAATTTAATTATATTATTAAATTTTATTTTATTTTAGATATACATTTTAAAAATGATTTTATGGAATATTGTAAGTGTTTGTGTGGAAATGAAAATGGTAGTATTGTATTTGTAAAGTATTTGGTATTAAAAATGTATAAAGATTAAATTTAAATAAGTTAAATAAATGTGATGATGAATATTTAGGTGTGTAAGATGAATTGATGTGTAAGTATATAGGGTGGCTTGTGTAAGAAGTAGGAAGAAGGACTTGGTCATGTGTGACCAAGTGTAGGTCGGCTACACTTGAGCCACTTGGCTCGATTTTCGTTTTCGGAATTTTCGATTTGTGCGCACGCGAAAAGTCTCGAAATAAAAGGTATGATATTAAAATAGGGTTTCGAAATAAGATCGAAAATAAAAATGAAAATAAACTTCGAGAGGTGATCAAAACAAAAATTGGGTTTAAAACCCTCGAAACTTGAATATAAATTTACTTGGTCGAAAAGTTTATTTTTTTCATTGAATCCTAATGATTTAAATAATTATAATCGTTAAATCAAAACATTTATCAGTTTAAAGAAATTATAACTTAAAATTTCGATGTTTTGTGAAAGTGTTAGGTTAATAGAATTGAAATAGTAACTAGTTATTAATATAATATGATTTTAAAAATAAAAATCAAAATGATTAGAAATGAAAAGGTTTGATGTTAAGTTTGCTTTTCTAAACTGCTGATGTTGATTGTTTGATTTTTGATTTGCGTGTTTGAAATTGTTGACCCGAATTTCAAAGACGGGAAAAGTATAGGGGTCCATTTTTATTTTAAAACGAAAAATGTTCGAAATTAAATTTCATGAATAAAAGGTTTTACTTTTATTTTTATGAATAGTAAACGTAACTTATGTGGAACCCGGGATCGGACCCAACTCGGCGTCTTGCTTAAGGGCGGATTTTAAAGTTAAAAAAGATTAAGTTGGAAAAACCTTTAAGAACTGTTATGGAATCGCCACCTATTTATCGCGGAAAATAGGAACCTGCTACCATGTTCTAAGTTAAAAACATGTCCTAGATTTTGGAGCACGCCGACACCCCTAGATCTAAGGCTTGTGAAACCAGATTGGATTCGGGGTGAGGGTACTTTAGAAAAAGAGTTAATTCAAATAATGATTTATGAAAACCTTTTAGAAAAGCCTATGTAAAAATAGCCTCTACTGACCTAGAACAATCCTTGTAAGATGATATTTGAGCTAATGTTATCGCTACGTACAAGTGCGATAAAGTTTGTAAAAGAATGCAGATCTGGATGCAAAAGATTGATTAAAACCCTCGGTTTAGCATGTTTAACTTGTTAACGAAGCAGTTCGATTAAAGGTCGAATTCATTGTTTAAGTTGATTTAAATGCAAGGCGAGAAAGGGTGCAAGATGCATGCAAATAAAATAAAGTTCAATTGTCCATTGGTTTTATTTTATAAGGTCGGTTGCTTATGCGACTTTGGCGTGTCATCGGATATGGAGTGTACCCGAAGTAATAAGAACACTTGGAAGGCAAGCGCGCTCGGGTGCCAAAGAGGGCGCTAGAGTGTAGACCCCTTTGTTAGTCCATAGAAAATAAGAAAAAGTTTTGATCCAAGTGGATCGGTACCTACCTTGTCTGACGCTTGAGATCTGGGCAGAGCTCCGCTTCTTGAACTAGAAAGGAGGTTGAATTCAACACGGGATGGTGTGTTGAACTCAAGGATTTGAGTGCTTGAGGCTTTTTGTGAAAGAGGATTTGTGTGTTGTGAATTGTATGTGAAATTGTGATGTGAAAGAGAGGGGTGTATTACGATTGTAAATTGTGTGTTATGAGGTCGGGTATAGGGCTCTATATACTAAAAACCTCGGAGAAATTAGGAAATTGGGGTATAAAACCAGGCACAGAAACCGCATAGCCTTATGCGGTTGCAGGCAAACCCTATAGCCTTATGCGGTTGCCTCACCAAACCGCATAAGGTCATGCGGTTTGATGGCTTAGTTTTAGAACAACTTTCAAGTTCGGTTGCATAAAATCTTTGAAAGATCTGATAAAATTTCGATGCGTGTGTGCCAAGAAAAGAAATTTGAGATATTTCGAGATATTTTATGATGTGCGAGGGCTTTGGAGTGCGGGCCAAAGGCTTGGGTTTAGGCTCAGTTTCTGCCGAGACCAGAAAAATGAAAAGGGTGTATTTGCATAGATTCGTGAAATAAGCTAAGGCGTGAAAGCGTATTTTGTGTGAGAGGGGCTAAATAGCGGTTTTAGCTACCGGGCCTAAATTTAGGAATTTAGGAATCTTTGAATTAGACCTTGTTAATGTAAAAGGGCCAATTGTAGTGCAAATCTGAAGCTCATGCCAAATGAAGCGGGGCGAGGACCTAGTTAGACTCCAAATGGACGAAATGAACGTTTATTTAAGTGTGATGTGATGCGACCTAAACATTTTAACATTTAAAACGACTCAAAATGAATTCGACATTAGTTAGAACCGTATAAGTCAACGTTAAAGCATGCGTAGTAAAAGTCCGTGTTACATCACAGGGTTTTTGTTGGGAGGGTACGGATATGGGTATCCACAGAGCCCCCAGTTTGACTGAGCTCGGACTAGAGCGCTAGTCAAACTCCACGACCATATCCGGACCATTACAGTCTCGATATGATCAGCGGAACGAAGCATGTGTCCATGGGTGAGACGAGGACTTGAGCAAGACTCTGTGAGGGGCGTGCGCATTTTAAGGACTTGGCGGTCCGTGCATGCTATAAGGGCCTGCCGGCCTGCCGGATGTCTTCGTCGTGCTTGTTGTCGTTTATTGATGTCGTCGTCTTGTATATGTTGGGTATCGTATAGTGCTGCTGCTTGTAGCGTCTTCGTATGGTATCGTGAAAGAGCGCATGCGCTGCAATGCGTGGGGGCTAAAGTGCAAGGTGCATATGCTTGTAAGATGTTTGGATAAGTGCTAGTGTAGGTCTCGTGAAAGAGCGTCTGTGTAATGCTTGTGCTTGAACTCGCCGAGGAGCGTCTATGTAGAGTGAAATACTTGGAGTTAGGTGTATATCGCGGAGTGCTTGTGCTTGGGCTCGCCGAGGAGTGTCTTTGTAGTCGTAGTTGCATATGATTGCCTTCCGTGGAGGAGAAAATGATGTAATGCTCGTGAAGAGCGTTAGGTATACAACACATGCAGTACACTAAATGCTTAATATACGCGTATGGCGGGTTGTGAGTGATGCCTTGACCCAAGCACGGGACGTACTTGGAGTTGCATTAGGGCTAAGATGAATTAGGAATCGAAAAGTAGGCGTAAAACGAGAGAAAGCCGAGAAAAGCCAAGGGCTGAAACCGCATAGCCTTATGCGGTTCATGGGGTAAACCGCATAAGGTTATGCGGTTTGCCTTAGTGGCGATTAGGGGGCTATATAAGCACGAGCACCGTAAGTGAGGTTCATAACTCATTTTCGGTTTCTAACTCAAAAAGCGTCATTTTCGATTTCTCAACCGTTTTGCTCGTTTTTCTTGCGTTGCCTTGCTATGGAGCAGGTATTGCTCCATTTGAACTTGCTTTACGTTATTTGTCGTTGTAATTAGCTAGTTTTGCCTTGAAATGTTGAAAAAGCGGGTTTTGAATGAAAACGAGTTTTGCTGAAATTTGCCGTTTGAATGCTTGAAATTGACGTCATTGCGTTGCATTATGCCATGTGAGCGTGTATGTGTGAATTGATTGCGATTTAGACCGTCTTTGTGTGAAAACGCGTCAAATTAGGTTTCGGGCCCGAAAACGAACCCGGATTTTCCGACCCGGAATTTCAATTAAACTTCGGTGTAGGATGCCCATAGCGAGTATAGCATGCCTATAGCGTTAGTTTTGCGAAAAAGTCGAGTTAGGGCTTTCAAATCGCCGTCTTAAGTCGTAGTTATACGGAGTAATTAGGGCGAATTGGGGGTTTTTGATCGGGGTGACCAAAATGCAATTGCTTGTAATGGGTTGCTGTTGGGGACTATTATGGCGCGTAGAAACCATAAAGTTGTGATTTTGAAATGCAGAGAACGGTTTTCGGCTTAATTGTGAATTAGGCCTAAAAATGCTCTGTAGGGCGTATAGTGCAATGTGTTGAAGGAATGTATATGTATTATGTGCATATTATTTGTGTGTATTTGCGTATGTGTATGTATTATAGCTGTATGTATTGGTTGTGTTTGGTTGCAGGAGAAGGTTCCAGCCGCGTTACGAGATCGAGATCTCGTAAGAGTGCTAGCTCGAGGACTGAGGGAGCCTCTAGCTCGAGTAGCTTGAGGCGTACACGTAGTGAGAGGGAAGGCGACCCTCGTGACTGCCCACCAGGCGTGGTCGATCCACGAGGTAGGGCCGTGGGAGAAATGTTCTGTGCGTGATCCACGAGGGCGAGCTTGCTCGAAGGCTGGTGGATGGTGGAAGCCGAGGTGGAGGTTGCTGAGGAGGAGGTTGAAGAGGTTGCGGCTAGGGCGAGTAGCTCTAGACCGCGAAAGCCACGCGCGAACAGGGCTTGCGCGAAGGGTTGGGATAGCCTGAACCTTACGCTTGCTCAGGAGAGACATGTTTCCTATCGTGCGGCGATGGGTTGGGCTGGGGGCCCGATGGGGACTTCCCCGGGCGCCTGGTCCGGCGTGTGTGCTTTTGAGGAGAAGCTTGCGCCGAGGGCGTAAGCTTGGGTGTTGCGTAGTGCTTTTGGCCCGTTGGTTGGCCATTGGAGGAGATTGCGAAGAAGAAGCGGGGCCCGAACCCGATGTTGATCGGGGCCTTCATGGATAGGTATTGGGACACCACGACGGCGTTCCATATGCGGCCGAGGCCGGCATTACCTTGTCTGATGCACGCGGTCATAACGGTGCCGTTTGGGGATCGCGACATGGATTTTGAGTTTGCGCCGTCCGGGTTGTGGGCGAGGTTGTAATGCCGCGGTTGGCGGTGGTTTGGAGGTGATTTGCGGTGCGCCCCTATACCTTGAGGCAGGCTATATCTTGGAGTACTTTGAGGGAAGACCGAGTATGGCCCCTCGGAGTGGAAGCGGCAGCGAGAATGCTCGTATGTGGTTGTGGTGGTTTGTGGCGCCGTGTACCCGGCGACAAGGGTGGCGGGCATCGACATCGGTCCTTATGCATCTCTGGATTGGAATGCAATTGGGACGTTTGGTGGGTGACGCCGTCTACGGGCTTGTGCATTCGTTACGCATGGATCTTTGTGAGGCCATGGTCATGGATCGAGGATCGCGACTGTCCTTAGTCGCGCCTGGCTTCTTGATGGAGGTGCGTATTGATTTCGTTTTGTCTTAGGTGCATTGTTGTTTTGTTTTTGTTGTCTTTTGTCCTTATAACATGTTTTTGTTTCTGTAATGCGATCGTGGATTCTTAGCCACTTTCCTTTTTCTTCCCCACATCTTTGTGCGGATCGTGAGGGTACCGTGATGCGTGCTTGGGAATGCGATGTAACCGTCTTTGCGTTTAATTGGTCGTATGATGATGTTAGGGATCGTGCGAGCAGAATGCGATTTGATGAGGTTTGTGTTTGAACCATTTTAAATAGGGTGTACTTAAAATGATTGTATTGTATCTGTATTTGTGGCGTGTTTGTCTTGTCTTTGTTTGTAGTTCGTGCCGTTCAGTGGGGCAGTCTGAGGATATTCTGAGGGCATTGGGGCTAGGTTTGCGGTCACGAGAGACCAGCGCCTATACATAGCGACGCCGTATGGATCGATGCGGTACCTTGGAGAGCGTTTGGTCTTTCGAGCGGTGGCTGACTCGGTGGTGCTGAGGATCCGTAGAGTCTGTTTGAGCGGGGTTTCGCTCCGAGGATCGTGTGGCGTTGTATGGAGAGGAGAGTCGGTGAGTCTCCTTTGTCTGAGGAAGACTATGCCCATTTCTTTGAGTCCGGCTTGCTTGTGGGCGATTGAGGTATGTGTGCCGGTGTTTGGGGTGCGTAAGGTAATTTTGCGAAAAATTTCACGGCGTGTGAAAAATTTCACGGCGTGTGCGTTTTGTATTTGTTTGCGGGAGTTTGATCCCGAGATGGCGAAGCGGCTGATGACTTCCTACTACCATCGAGTATGATGACTCGGGCGTCCGTCGTACCTTTGTTCTGTAGGCGTACTTGCGGTGACTCTTCGACGGGCATGGGCAATTTGGACGAGCAAGGTGAAGAAGGTATGTACTTGTGTGATTGTATGTATGTGTATAAGCCCCCAGTTTGATCGAGGTATGAAGTATATCGATGATCAAACTTGTGAGAGTCGTTTTTTGTGTTGCCCCCTCCAGTTTGGTTTAATTTGGGTGAAATCAAGGTAAAGTGGGGTGGCCTGCGTTTGTTTTGAAATTTCCCCCTTAAGTTTGACTTAATTTGAGTGAAATTAAGGCAAAATGGAGAAAAGTGTGAACTGTGTTTGTGTTGTGTTTCACAGGTGGCTAAGGAGGCGCATAAGAAGCTATGGCGTATAGCCAACAGGTGGAGGATGGCTTGGGTGAGCAGGCAATGTGATTGTGTCGAGCCGTGAGGCAGCTCGGTCGGCGTGAGTTCGACGATTATCCGGCAAATCACCCCGAGTGAATTTGTGTATTTAAAGATTGTATGAACCTTTATGTACATGTCGTTGTAGCTTGAACTTTGAACTTTGTTGTTGTAGCTTGAACTTCGTCGGTAAGCCTGTTTGGTGGGCTTGTTTGAAAAATGATATGATTCCCGAGTGGGATGCGTTGATGTTCATTTTAGATTGTGAGAATGTTTTGCAAAAAGTTCATTTTAAATGCGAAATGAGCTTGTGTGAATGCGAAAAATGTTATGCGTTGACTCGTGGTAAGAATCGGAATTGCTAAAGTGAAGCGTGATGTTGATGTATGGGGAACAACGAAAGAATGTCGTAGCCAAAGTAGGTTGTAGCGTTTTAGGAAAGACGGAATTAGGAAAATTTTGAGAAAAACCAGCCCCCGAAACCGCATAGGCTTATGCGGTTCGTGGCCTAAACCGCATAAGCTTATGCGGTTTGGTCTGCAAACCGCATAGAGCCGTGCGGTTTGCTGGCTTGTCTGTAGCACTGTATTTCCATATTTCGGACATTGTTTTCCTATATAAGGAGAGGGGGTGCGTGCCATAATCTTCATTCAAAATCACTTCTCTTCTTTGTGTTTTTGCTTTGGGATTTTGCTTTCACAAATATATTGGGTATATTTATAAAAGTTTTGTTTTTTTTGTGTCCAAGAAAATGGAGGTGCATTTTGATGCTCTTTTGAAGAGGTGGACGTCTTCCTTGAGTTCGGGGATGAAGAAGGCGGTGTATGATGACGGTGCGGGTGTTTTTATTGGCTTTCGTCAAATGAAAGTCGATGTAGACTTCCTTGATTCGTGCTTAGATTATTGGGATCCTAGCTTGCATGTTTTTAGGTTTCCCGGGGGAGAGGTGTGCCCTTTGATGGAGGAGTTCTCGGCCATTGCTGGATGGTCGAAACGGACTACTCCTGTGGTCGTGAGGAGTGAGCTTTGTTACAACGGGATGTTGCGAAACTTCCTTGGGATGACAAATGCTCATCGCCGAGGTTTGTTCGAGGGAGGTAGGGTGAATATGCTTCTGTTGTGTCAACGATATATGAATAAGGCTGATACTAGCATTTCGGACCGTTCTAGGCGGAGGGCCCTTACTTTTTGTTTGGTTCATCGTTATGCTTTTGCGGGGTCCATGCCAGATGGGGTGTTCGGGAACGCGAGGTATGCTCGTGTTGTCGAAGAGATGGAGAGGGGACATGACCGCCTGCGTTGATCTAGCGGAGACTATCTTTGGGCTTAGGCGGCCAGATTATCTTTGGCCGTCTGAGCTCGTACAAGGGTTGCGCTAGGATTCTCAACGTTTGGCTCATGGAGAGGTTGAGTGTGTATAGAGCTCTTCCCCTTGGAAGTGTCTTCAAGGCGGCGGGGACGACGTCTCGGAAGATGGATTGGGCTGATCCTCGGGAGCGTTCGCTAAACTACTACCGGTGGTTTGTAAAGGAAGCGGCGTTATTTGGTATGTTTCGTGGTGGGGCATTACGGAGGTAACGGCACCGTCGGTGGCGAACGCGGCTCGCGGGTTGATGTTGTGCGGGTTTGAACGGGGTGTATGGATTCATCCTCTTCGTTTGAAGAGGCAAATCGGGCTTGCGCAGACTATTCCGGATCAGGATACGCAGGTTGGAGGGGTTGTTGTCCTAAACAACTAGATGATTGATGCTTGGATCCGAGGATGGTCGGACCGTGTTACTTGGGCTGTGCCGGAGCATATAGAGTCTAGCCGTGTTACGGACTTCTATACACGGTGGTATCGTTCCAATGATCCTAAGGAACGTGAGAATCAAAGGAGGAGGGAAAAGAATGGGCCAAGGCCCTCCTTGGCGTATGAGGCGGTCTTGCGAAAGGAGGGACTATGGTGATCTTTGTCTTGTTGGTGCAGTGCTTCTTTTCGAGGCCGTGGCGGGAAAGGCTTGGGCCGAAGGTGGCCAGATTAAAGATCGCCTAGGGCCAAGGATCGAGGAGCCCAGTTGAAGCGGGATGAGGATCCGTCGAGGCCCCAGGTTTTGAGAGATCTACTCCCGTCCTTAGGTCGAAAGTTGTGGCGGATCGGCCTCTTGAAGATGAAGAGGTCAACCCGAAGCGTCAGAAAAAGACTTGAGTAGTTTGTTTTGTTTAGCTTAGAAAGATTCCTTTATTTAAATACATGTTTTAGATTTGAATAAAGGGCTAAGGAGGCTTGTTCTAGCTCCTTTTTAAGTGCGGAAAATTCTAAATAAAGTAATAAAATAGAATTTATTTGCTTTTGCCTTGTCTCGTTGCTTTCTTTGTTTTGTTTTGAAATGTTCTCGACCTTTTTAAGCTTCGAACACTTGTATTTTGTCTCAAATCCTCGACCTTTTTAAGCTTTGGACTTGTGCGTTTTGAATTGTTTTAAATCCTTGACCTTTTTAAGCTTTGGATTCGTTTGTTTGACTTGTTCCGTCTTTAAGTCCTCGACCTTTTTAAGCTTTGGACTTGGATTTGTGTTTTGTTTTGTGTTGACTGTGCTCTTGACCTTTTTAAGCTTTGAGCGTGTCATTTTGCGAGTGCAAAACCCTCGACCTTTTTAAGCTTTGGGCATGCGTGCTAGAAAAAGTTCGGTTGTGCTTTTGACAAGCTGCCTACGTATCTGCGTTTTGAATACAGAATCAAACCGGCGTAGTTCGTGTGATTCGGTTGAGCTCTTTGCAAAGCTGCCTACGTATCCACAGTGCGTGGAATCAAACCGAGCGTAGTTCACTCATGCGAGAGCGAGTTTTGTCCTTTTTATGAAGTACATTGCAAATTTGTTTAAGGGTAGTATTTCTTGAGTTGATCAAGGTTTGTTGGTAGTCGGAAGTCTTGACCGTCAAGGTCAGTTAGTTTCACGGCTCCTCCGGGAAGGATTTCCTTGACCAAGTACGGTCCGGCCCAATTGGGTTTGAATTTCCCCCTTGGGTCGACTGGTAATGGTGCTCGGACGGATTTGAGTACTAGGTCGCCCACTTTAATGTTTCGTGGTTTGACCCGTTTGTTGTGGGCGCGTTGCAGGCGAGATTGATACATTCGGACTGTACTTAGTGATTGTAGTCGTCTTTCGTCTAAAAGAATGAGTTGTTCGTATCGTTCGCGTGCCCATTCGGCTTCAGGAATGTCTGCTTCCATGAGGATCCGAAGGGATTGCATTTCGATTTCTACGGGTTGAACGGCTTCCATTCCGTAGGTTAGGAAATAGGGTGTCATGCCTGTGGGTGTGCGGATTGTGGTGCGATATCCCCATAATGCAAATGGGATTTTGTGGGGCGGTCGTGGCGGTGTCGATCATCTTTTAAGGATTGATCTGACGGTTTTGTTTCTTTGCCTCAGCTGCCTTGGGTTGGTTTGCGGATCGATAGGGTGATGACTTGTGTCGTTGTATTTTGTATTTGAGGAGAAGTGGCTCGACTTCTCCTTGAAAGTGCGTGCCTTGGTCACTAATGAACTCGTGTGGTATGCCATAGCGACAAATGATGTTGTTTTGTATGAATTTTGCGACTTCTTTTGTGCCTAGCTTGCGATGCGATGCGGCCGACCCATTTGGTGAAATAGTCGATGGCCACGAGGATGAAGCGGTGTCCTCCTGCTCTACGAGTTGTACTTTGCCAATGGCGTCAATGCCCCATGTGGAGAAGGGCCATGGCGAGGTTAAAGCGTATAGTGGTGAAGGAGGGATGTGTTATGCGTTTGCGAAGATTTGTGATTATGGCAATGTTTGACATATTTTCTTGTGATCGGCTTCCATGGTTGTCGAATACCATCCTAGCCTTATGATTTGTTTGCACATGGCTCGATGCGTTCATGTGTGGTCCGCTTTTCGCCATCGTGTACTTGGGACATAATATCGTGTCCCTTTTTGTGATCGACACATAAGAGTAGTGTGCCTTGGGGTGTCTTTTTGAGTAGTTTGCCCATTTCCAGCACGAATTGTGATGATAATAGGCGTAGGGCTCGCTTGGCCCGTTTGTCGGTGTTTGGCGGGTATTCGCCGTTTGTTTTGTAGTTGATGATTGCTTGGTACCAAGGGTCGGTTTGTTCTTCCTCGGTTTCGATGTCACAGATGTATGCGGGTTCGTTTCGTCTTTCCACGACAATGGGGTGCGTTTCCATCCCAGGTATGTTGATCGATGTGAGTTTGGATAACAGCGTCGGCGGATTGGTTTTCTTGGCGTGGGAGGTGTATGAATTCTACGTGGTAGAATTCGTTTGTGAGCTCTTGTATTTTGTTTTGGTATAATGCTAGGTTTTCGTTAAGTATCTTCCATGCTCCGGATACTTGGTTGATTATGAGGAGGAGTCCCCATAGACTCTTATGTTGCGGGCGTTGAGTCTGGCGCTTGGAGACCGTGCAAGCATGCTTCGTGATTCTCTGCGTTGTTTGTTACGTCGAAGTCCGGTTTAATGGATAAGGGTGTGTGTTCGCCATTTGGGGATATGAGAAGTATTCCTACTCATGACCTCGATAGTTGGATGAACCATCAAAGTATAATTCCCATTGTTCTTGGTTGATGTTGTAAATCCAGTAAATGCGGAAGGGATGTGGTGTCTATGATTGGTTGCTTTCGGTGATTGCGTTTCGGCTAGGAAATCGGAGGCTGCTCGTCCCTTGATTGCTTTGAAGTGCGTACTTAAGGTCGGTCGGCTAGGAGCAATGTCCATCGGCCATTCGTCCAGATTAGTACAGTTTCTCGAAGAGGTATTTTCTGAGGTCCATTGTGGAATATACCCTTGTTTGATGTGCTAGCATATAGTGGCGGAGTTTTTGGATGACCATACTAAGGCTAGGCAACTCTTCTCGACGGATGAGTATCGAGTTTCGTGTCGAGAAACTTCTGGCGATGTAGTAGATCGCGCGTTCTTCGCCGTTGACTTCTTGGCGAGCATGGCGCCCATGGCGGTGGGTGTTGTTGTAAGGTATAAGGATAAGGGTAAACCTTCTTGGGGTGGTCGCGAGCCGGCGGGTTTGTTAGCAATTCTTTGACCTTGTCAAATGCTTTTTGACATTCCTCGTCCCATTCAGCGTGGTCGGTTTTCTTGAGCTTCTTGAAAAGCGGTTCACATATCATGGTGAGTTCTTTGATGAAGCGTGAGATGTATTGGATTTGGCCTAAGAAACTTGAATCTCGTCGAGGTTCTTGGGGTTGCATTCGAGGATTGCTTTGACTTTTGAGGGTCGACCTCGATGCCTCTTTGGCTCACTACGTGTCCTAGTAGTTTCTGGGACTTGACTCCAAAAGTACATTTTTGGGGATTAGTCGCATTTTGTATTGCCGTGGCGAGTGAAGAATTTGCGGAGGTTAGTGATGTGACCACTTCTGCTCCTTTGATTTCACGATCATATCGTCGGCGTAAACCGACTTCTTTGTGCATCATGTCGTGTAAAAGGGTTGTAGCGGTGCGTTGGTATGTAGCGCCAAAGATTGATTAGGCCGAAGGGCATAAGCGTAGCGATATGTCCCCACGGTGTAATGAAGGCCGTTTTGCCATGTCTTCAAGTGACATTTTGATTTGATTGTAACTGCGTGGCCGTCCATGAAGGATAGGAGGCGTGGTCGGCGGTGTTGTCGACTAGGGCGTCTACATGGGGTAATGGAAAGTCATCTTTGGGGCGGCTTTGTTCAAGTCGCGAAAGTCAACGCATACTCGAATTTTGCCATTCTTTTGGGGCCAGGGACCATGTTTGAGACCCATTCGGGATATTCGATGACTTGGATGAAACCGGCCATAGTTGCTTCTCGATTTCTTCCTTGACCATAAGGGACCATTCGGGACGTAGCCTCCTTAGCTTTTGCTTGATTGGTTTGTAACCGGGTTTGATGGGGATGCGGTGCTCGGCGATGCTTCGTTCGATGCCGGGCATGTCTTTGTATGACCAAGCGAATACGTCCTTGAATTCGCTTAGGAGTTGTGTAAATTGGGTGCGCTCGTGTTCGTCTAGTGAGGCTCCTAGTTGTAGTTCCCTTGGTTCTTCGGGGGTTCCCACGTTTATGGTTATGGTTTCCTCGATGATAGGGTCTTGTGTTTTGGGAGAAACAATGTTTGCAATGTATTTGTTTAGAGATTGTTCATTTTTATCGCATGAGTTAGTGTCTTTTGATTTGTTTGTTGTTTGTTGATTGTTAGGTGTTTGTGCTTTGTTGTTTGTTTTAGCTTGAGACAAGGCGTAAGCAAATTTATTCATTTCATTATTTTGAGAAGAATTATTCGACAATTGAAAATTGCTTGGAGCTAGCCTCAGTAAAAGAAAGTCTAAACTAAAGCTAGAGTCTAGAGACGGATGGGTCGACGGGTGACCCGACACTTAGAGCATTAGAAGTTAAAAGAATTTCTTCTTCTTCTTCTTCGTCTTCGCTGTTTGAGGAGCTGCTTGAGCTGCTTGAGTTGCTTGAGGTGCTTGAGTTGCTTGGGGTACTTGAGTTGCTTGGGGTGCTTGAGTTGCTTGGGGTGCTTGAGTTGTTTGAGGTGCTTGAGTTGTTTGAGTTGTGATGTAAATTGCGTCGTTGCTGGAGGAAGGTGTGGTTTTCCTCCGAGGTTTCTTGATCTTTCCTTGATCGATGAGGTCTTGGATAGCGTGTTTGAGTCTTAGGCAACTTTGAGTGCTATGCCCCATGCCACGGTGGTATGCACAGAAGGCGTTGGGGTCCCATGATTTTGATTTCTTATTCACGGGCGGCTCATTGATAGGTCCGATCGGTGTAAGATAATCTTTTGCGATTAGTTTCTGTAATGCTACGGCGTAAGGCATGTAGAGTTTGTCAAAGATCCTTGTAGGGCCGTGTTTGTTGTGTCTTTTTCGTCCCCTGAGGGTGCGTTCTTGAAGAGTGCTTCGGTAGGCGGGATCTTCATAGCTTGATGTGAGGTCCTTTTCAATGCGGGTGCCAATTTCGATAAGATGCTCAAAGTTCTGAACGTTGCAGAAGTGAAAGTAATATCGCCAGATGGGCCGCATGCTGAAGAGGAAAGTGTTGATGAGTTCGTTTTCATGCGGATGATTTGGGATTCGGGAGAGCAGTTTCCTCCATTGGATGAGGTGTTTGACGAATCCTTCGCCATCCTTTTGATGGAAGGCCTCGAGGTCGTCGAGTGAGGCTGGGTTGGCGAGTTCCTTCTCAATGCGCCTTTCCAGACGCTCGACTGCGGTTCGATGTAAAGCCTTCAGGTGATTGATGTCTCTTGCAAGTTGATTGACGTGTTGTATTACCTCGTCGGTGGGGAACCAATATTCGTCGTCCTCCTCGTCACTAGACCAGTAGACTGCATTGACTTGGTCATCGGAGGGCGTGATGAGGTAGGAACAGTCTAGAATAGGGACTGATCCCACGAAAATTGCATGATTACCAAGCGGGTTCTCGTTGTTCGAAGGCTTGGTAGGTTGAGATGGTTTGCTAAGCTTTCCTTGATCAATGAGATCTTGGATAGCGTTCTTAAGCCTAAAGCAATTCTCGGTGTCGTGCCCCTTGCCTCGGTGGTATGCACAGAAGGCATTGGGGTTCCAAGATTTAGGCTTCTTGTCTTCGGGTGGCTCGCTAGTAGGCCCGATTGGTTGCAGATAGTTCTTTTCGACCAACCTTTGAAATGCCTTGGTGTAAGACATAAAGAAGAGGGTCAAAGTTCCTCTTGGCTTTGGGAGGTGGTGAGAAGGTAGTTGCGAATGCGTCGAGGGTGTCATCATCAAGGTTACCGACGGTACGATTTTCGTCGTTCTTGACCGCACGGGAGGACTTAGAGGAGCTCCCTTGATATGCATGGCCGGTGTATTTAGCCATGGTGCCAGTTCTAAGGTCATCTTCAATTTGAGTGCCGACCTTAGTTAGTTCTTTGAAGTTCTGAATGTTGCTGTACCTCATATAGAATTGATACACGGGTCGCAGGTTGTTTATGAACTTGGGAACAAGCTCGTCCTCATGAGGGCGGTTAGGGATTTGAGCGCTTAGCTTCTTCCAACGAGTGAGGTAATCAGTGAAGCCTTCGTTGTCCTTTTGAGATAGGACTTTTAGGGTGCGGATCGAGACTTGGGTGTCTTCGTTGTCTCGGTACTGTCGATCGAATTCAACCATGAGTTCTTCAAAAGTAGGGATGCGTTGCGGGTCGAGTGAATAGAACCATGTCTTCGGCACTGCTGCTAGAGAGTGCGGGAAAAGAGTTAGCCAGTGTTTGGCATCTACTCCTTTTATAGCCATTTGGGACTTGAAAGCTCGGATGTGAATGATCGGGCTCTCATGTCCTTGAAAGATAGGAAGATCACTAAGGGCGAGCTTGTTAGGGAGCTCATCCTTAATGCTGGCGGGTACGATTTCGTTCTCCTTGTGGATGGAGTAAGTACTCGAGACATAGAGCCTTTCCTCCATGGCTTGGAGCTTCTTAGCGTGTCTATCAGCTTCTTCCTTAATCTTGGTTTCCATGCGTTCCACTTCGGTGGTGTGGGTAGTCAAAAGGCGTTCGAGGTCAGCGGTCAGCTTTGCAACTTGGTCACGGAGTGCGGTGACGTCTTCGTTGTTGGCGGCCATTTTGCGGGTGTAGGTGCGTTTTTTGTATGGGATTACTAGGCGGTTCTTAGTACGACGAGTATCCAGCTGAGGCCTGCATTTCACTTTGCATTAGTGACACGACTCGACCCACTAGACTCACATTCATTTTAGGCATTCATTTTAGCTCATTTCTTTGTTTAGAAAGACCTTTTATGTTTGAAAAGAGGAGGCTTTCGAAAAGGTTTTGCTAAGGGGAGCTTTTGAGGCGAGGATGTGTGCGCACATCTCGTCTCGATGTTAAAACGTTTTGCTTTGCACCCGTCGAACTGATATCGGTGATTTGCCGAGGTGAGCTCGAGTCGGATGTATAAAAGAGGAAGGATTCGGTTCGAGAGTGATTAGCAAGTCGAACCGAGGATGTTAAATGTAGAACCTAGGCCGTATGACCTAGGGGATTGAAATCCACGAGCTCGGGTTTTAATCCTTGCTCGGGTTTTTGCTTGTTAGTGAAAAAGGGAAGTTTTGAAAAAGCTTGTTTCAAAAATTCGCGATAGTTTTGTCTGAAAAGGTGTTAGGTGTTAGGTTCATTTATCTTTGAAACGTTTTAAGCGAGTTTTCGAAGATATGAATGCATATGCTCGTTTTGAAAAAGACCATGGAGTGCATGGCCTCGAACTTGTACGTATGACTCAAAAAGGGTGAAAATGAGTCAGTCGGGTACACCTCCAACTACCTCGAGTACGCTTTGGCAGATACTTAACCCCTCTATTTCCTTACGCCGGAGCGAAAGGTTTTCTAGAGAGAACCGGGCGGTCGAGATAATCGTTCTGACAAGCCGTGGAGGGAGAGAGGAAAGTTAGTCTGCACGTGCTTTATCGAGTGGACAAGCCTGCATGTGGGAACCACCTCTCAAGGGTGCAAAGGGTGCCTAGATTCCAAAAGGAATGGACTCTAAACGAATGTGCATAGCTCAAATATGTATACTTGGATTGTTCAAAGCTTTCAAGTTTCACCTCTTTATTTTTAAAAGAAAAAGCTAGTTTTTAGTTTTAAAAATAAGATTTCCCTAGCGGAGTCGCCAAACTGTGGAACCCGGGATCGGACCCAACTCGGCGTCTTGCTTAAGGGCGGATTTTAAAGTTAAAAAAGATTAAGTTGGAAAAACCTTTAAGAACTGTTATGGAGTCGCCACCTAATTATCGCGGAAATTAGGAACTGCTACCATGTTCTAAGTTAAAAACATGTCCTAGATTTTGGAGCACGCCGACACCCCTAGATCTAAGGCTTGTGAAACCAGTTGGATTAGGGTGAGGTACTTTAGAAAAAGAGTTAATTCAAATAATGATTTATGAAAACCTTTTAGAAAAGCCTATGTAAAAATAGCCTCTCTTGACCTAGAACAATCCTTGTAAGATGATATTTGAGCTAATGTTATCGCTACATTACAAGTGCGATAAAGTTTGTAAAAGAATGCAGATGCAGATGCAAAAGATTGATTAAAACCCTCGATTTAGCATGTTTAACTTGTTAGCAACGGCTCGATTAAAGGTCGAATTCATTGTTTAAGTTGATTTAAATGCAAGATGTAAAGGGTGCAAGATGCATGCAAATAAAATAAAGTTCAATTGTCCATTGGTTTTATTTTATAAGGTCGATTGCTTATGCGACTTTGGCGTGTCATCGGATATGGAGTGTACCAAGTAATAAGAACACTTGGAAGGCAAGCGCGCTCGGGTGCCAAAGCCGGGGGGGGCGCTAGAGTGTAGACCCCTTTGTTAGTCCATAGAAAATAAGAAAAAGCTTTGATCCAAGTGGATCGGTACCTACCTTGTCCTGACGCTTCAGATCTGGGCCGAGCTTCGCTTCTTGAACTAGAAAGGAGGATGAATACAACACGGGATGGTGTGTTGAACTCAAGGATTTGAGTGCTTGAGGCTTTTTGTGAAAGAGGATTTGTGTGTTGTGAATTGTATGTGAAATTGTGATGTGAAAGAGAGGTGTATTACGATTGTAAATTGTGTGTTATGAGGCTCGGGTATAGGGCTCTATATATACTAAAAACCTCGGAGAAATTAGGAAATTGGGGTATAAAACCAGGCACAGAAACCGCATAGCCTTATGCGGTTGCAGGGCAAACCGCATAGCCTTATGCGGTTGCCTCACCAAACCGCATAAGGTCATGCGGTTTGATGAAAACAGTTTTAGAATTTCAACTTTCAGTTTGATTGCATAAAATCTTTGAAAGATCTGATAAAATTTCGTGCGTGTGTGCCAAGAAAAGGGCTGAGATATTTACGAGATATTTTATGATGTCTGAGGCTTTGGAGTGCGGGCCAAAGGCTTGGGTTTAGGCTCGGTTTGGGCAGAGACCGAGAAAAAATGAAAAGGGGTGTATTTGCATAGATTCGTGAAATAAGCTAAGACGTGAAACTGTATTTTGTGTGAGAGGGGGCTAAATAGCGGTTTTAGCTACCGGGCCTAAATTTAGGAATTTAGGAATGCTGAATTAGACCTTGTTAATGTAAAAGGGCCAATTGTAGTGCAAATGCGAAGCTCATGCCAAATGAAGCAGGACGAGGACCTAGCTAGACTCCAAATGGACGAAATGAACGTTTATTTAAGTGTGATGTGATGCGACCTAAACATTTTAACATTTAAAACGACTCAAAATGAATTCGACATTAGTTAGAACCGTATAAGTCAACGTTAAAGCATGCGTAGTAAAAGTCCGTGTTACATCACAGGGTTTTTGTTGGGAGGGTACGGATATGGGTATCCACAACTTAACATTTTTGAAATTTGAAAGGCGAAATAATTTTGTGTTGATTTTTATAAAATTTTGAAATGTGTTTCTTTTTCAATTCTAAAGATAATAGAACAAATTTTATTTTTCAAAATTTTTAAATTTGGACTTAAGAAATTTAGTATTACTTGGCGAAAAAAATTCAGTCGCATTTTTATTATATGGAAAAAGGATGAATTTAATTTAAGGAATTAAATTCTTTTATCAATTTGTGTTAAAATAACACGGGGTGTTACATTATTTCATTTTGTTGGAAAATCCGGGTTGTTACAAGGAAAGTATGGAGTGCCACCATTGCCACAAGACTGGGCATTGGAGGCGGAACTGTCTTGTGTATGCTGAAGACATAAAAGCAGGCCGCGTCACTCCTGTTGATACGTCATCTTTTATTCATATGATTGAGATTAACCATGCAAGTTTCGGAACTTGGGTACTTGATACTGGTTGTGGTTCTCATCTGTGTAATCATTTGCAGGGCCTAAGAAACATCACAACTCTCACAAGGGGTGATGTGGACCTGCGAGTGGGGAATGGAGTAAGAGTAGCTGCCGTTTCAGTGGGAACATATGTAATCCAACTCTCGAGTGGATTTGAGTTATTTCTGAATAATTGTTACTATGTACCCAGTTTATCTAAAGACATTATTTCTGTTTCCGTACTCCATAAGGACGGTTTTTCGTTTGCAATAAAGGATAATAGCTGTATTTTCTCTTTAAACGATACTCCCTCCATTCTTTCCATTTAGCCCCATATACCCTTTTTAGAAATTTTTTTCATTTAGCCCCATTTCCCTTTTTAGTAACTTTTTCTCTCACATACCCCACTTTTTCTCTCACATATCCTACTTTTTCCCACTCACAACTAATTTTTTTATTATTAAACTATCATTCTTTTTCTCCATCCTACCCCCACATTTTACACTTTTTCTTAATAATCGTGAAAAATCAAAGGGGGCCAAATGGAAAAAATAGAGGGAGTATGATTTATGGTAAAGCTGTTTCTACGAATGAGATTTATGTTTTAGATCAAACCACAGATATATTGCATGTGAGTAATAAGAAAGCAAAGGTTGGTGACAAAGATCAAACCTATCTATGGCATTGCCGTATGGGGCACATAAATGAAAAACGCGTGAAAAAGCTCATTGATAATCGGAGTATCTCCCCATTTGACTATAAATCTTTTGGCACGTGTGAATCATGTCTCATAGGCAAAATGACTCGAATTTCCTTCAAAGGTGTTGGAATGCGCGCTGCTGACCTATTAGGACTCATACATACTGATGTGTGTGGGCGGTGGGCCTATGTCAATCAACGCTAGAGATGGCTATAGGTATTTTATCACTTTCACGGACGATTTGAGTAGATATGGATATGTCTACTTAATGAAGCATAAAAGTGAGTCCCTTGACAAGTTCAACGAATTCCAGAAGAAGGTTAAAAACCAACTGGATAGAAAGATTAAAGCACTACATTCAAATCGTGGTGGCGAATATCTTTCGAATGAGTTTGATCAACACCTTAAAGACTGTGGTGTAGTACTACAGTTAACTCCACCTGGAACACCACAATTGAATGGTGTGTCCGAACGGAGAAATCGAACATTACTTGATATGGTTGGATCCATGATGAGTCACACGGTTGTACCTGACTCATTGTGGGGTTATGTTCTTTTGTCAGCTGCTCTAATACTTAACCGAAGTCCGTCTAAAGTTGTAGACAAGACCCCATATGAATTATGGAAGGGAACGGTCCCTAACTTGTCCTTTATTCGGGTTTGGGGCTGCGAGGCTTATGTCAAGTGGAGACACGAGGATAAGCTCGGCCCGCGATCGGTCAAGACGTACTTTATTGGTTATCCAAAAGGGATGTTTGGTCATTACTTCTATTCGCCTACCGAACATCGAGTTTTTGTTGCGGCTAGTGCGAAGTTCTTGGAGAAGGAGTTTCTCGAGAATAAGACAAGTAGTAGAACCTTCGATCTGTCGGAGATTTCAGAACCAACAACCGAGCAACTAATGGAGGAAACAGTTTCTTCATCATCGGCTGCGGTTAATATTCCTTTGGAACCCAGGAGGTCGGGTAGAGTCTCCATTCCTCCAGACAGATACATTGGTATGGTCGAGGAGAATGAGAGAGATGACGTTTTACTCCCAGAGAGTAACGAACCCGCTACCTATAAAGGTGTCATGACATGTTCCGACTCTAAGCTATGACTTGAATCCATGCAATCCGAGATGGACTCTATGTATGTGAATAATGATTTATGGGATCTGGTTGACTTACCTGATAAGGTTCGGCCTCTACAGTGCAAATGGCTTTATAAAATAAAGCATTCTGTAGAAGGACAACAAGATATATACAAGGCATGACTAGTGGCAAAAGGTTTCACTCAAGTGCAAGGATTGCACTATGATGAAATTTTTGCACCCGTAGTTATGCTGCGTTCCATTCGGATAATCTTAGCGATTGCCGATTTTCATGATTATAAAATTTGGCAAATAGATGTGAAAACCGCCTTCTTAAACGGTGATTTGGAGGAGGAGTTGTACATGGTACAGCCCGAAGGTTTCATTGATCCAAAAAATCCTAAGAAGGTATGCAAGTTTAAGCGTTCCATATATGGACTTAAGCAGGCTTCTCGGAGTTGTAATCTTCGTTTCGACCAGGTGATAAAAGAAAATGGATTTACTCAATCAGTCGAGGAACCATACTTATATATCAAGTCGAGTGGGAGCAAGATTGCATTCCTAATATTGTATGTCGATGACATACTCTTGATTGGGAATGACATACTTCTCTTAACTTCGGTAAAAGTGTGGTTAAAGAACCATTTCCAGATGAAAGATCTGGGCGAGACACAAATAAGTTTGGGGATCCGTATCTACAGAGATAGATCACAACGGATATTATCCCTCAGTCAGGAGTCTTATATAGATAAGATTCTTGAGAGGTTCAGCATGACCAACTCCAAGAAGGGGAACCTTCCTATGATTTCTAGGATGCATTTGAGTAAAGCTCAGGCACCAAAGACGTTGGAAGAGGTCCAGCGCATGAGTCAGATTCCTTATGCATCAGCTATAGGATCGATCACGTATGCCATGATATGCACACGTCCAGACGTGGCATATGCATTGAATATGACGAGTCGTTACCAAGGCAATCCAGGTGAAGCACACTGGATAGCTGTTAAGAATAATCTTAAGTACCTACGGAGGAGTAAGGACTGGGTATTGACTAATGGAGGAGACACTAAGCTATGCGCAATCGGTTACGCAGATGCTAGCTTCCAAACAGATCGAGATGACTCGAAATCTCAGTCTGGATTCGTATTTACTCTTAATGGCGCTGCGGTCAACTGGAAAAGCTCCAAACAAAGTGTTATAACAGATTCTACGACTGAGTCCGAGTACTATGCTGCTTCAGAGGCTGCAAAGGAAGCTATATGGATGCGTCAGTTCTTACAGGGACTAACCGTAGTTCCTAGTTCGGATGACCCGATCACCATCTATTGTTATAATAGTGGTGCCATCTTCCAGGCTAAGGAGCCTAGGTCCAGCAACAAGTCTAGGCATGTACATCGGAAAGCTCACATGATCAGAGATTACGTGGAGTAAAAGGAGATAGTGATAGACATGATTGCTACGGATGATAACGTCGCAGATCCTCTCACTAAACCGTTAAGATATGATAAGCATGAAGGGCACGTTATTTCCATGGGAATTAAGCGCGTTCCTGAGTTGTATTAGTTGTTTTATATGGATTAGACACATGTATCGTTTTCATAAAACTATTAATAAAATCATCGTACTGTTTCATATTTTGTTTTTCATGTGGGTTGTACAGACAACATTGAACACCACAAAGTGAACTGAACTACATTGTATTTGTTTTGATCCGTAATCGCCTACATGAGCTGATAACTCTGGCAATTATATTGTGAAGTCGATTGATGGTGGGTTCAACGAGGCATAAGTCAAACTGTTGATTGATCGATCACAGATGAGGGTTATATTGATACCTCGCAGGACATTTTGTGACAACGTTATGGAGTCCTAAATGTTTCAGAACATTAGGTGCCAGGTCGTGGATAGGACGTCCATAGTGTTCCTAGAGTCGATTCTTTTGACTATCGACTGTCTTTTGAGATTAAGGCAGCTTTTGGGTGACTTTGGTTTCTTTCTCATGGTCGACTGTAACAGGAGGCTAAGTAGATTTTCACTGGGTCGTTTCATACTGCGCTTGTATCTGCAAGATTCGAGTTGAAGAAAATATCCAACCTTTATCAGGTTATGTTATTTCTCAGGGCCACTTGAGGAACTGTAACTGAAATGCATGGCCATGCTCGAATAAAGATTCGTTTATCAGTTAAGTTACTCTCTAGTCGAGGAAACCACTCTTAATACTGATCACTTGTAAAATACGACCTTTGTGAATATGGACTTTGCAAATTGTTTTACATTGAGTGGGAGAAATTTTGGATATGAGAATCGGTTATCGCACATACACTTGCACGGACAAGTGGGAGATTGTTAGAGCTAGTGTCCTCCACAGTTAGTGCAATAGCATAAATAAATCTCTACAGGTTCACAGGGTATACTTTGTATTATAATCAGTTGATTAACGTTTATCGATAACGGTTGACTTGCTAGATAAGTATGACATTATTGTCATACAGATAGCGGTGATCAACTGGTCCCTAAGAGTCACACCTAAAGGATTTTTTTAAGAGATGTGATTATTTGAGAAAATAATCATATTGATGCCTTACTAATTGACTAAAAGGTTAGTCAGTGTTTTTGACTAAAAGGTTAGTCAATGTGATGATGATACGGCCATTTAATAAGGATTAAATAATGTTAGCTGAGACGAATTAACTGTAATTCGTAAATTGAATATAAAATGTTATATTTAATTGTTGTGTATAATGTAAGCTAATTAAACATAAACCGTTATAATTAATTGACAAATTATAAATATATGGATATTTATAACCAACGATATATTATAGTGATGTTGGTCCATGAAAAATGACAATTATAATATATATTGCATTATATTAGAAGCTAAGATGACCAAAACTAAAAGTGTCCAGATACACTCTGTCCAGATATACTTTGTTTTAGGTCAATAAGTGGTTATTTTGAGGAGAAGATATTCTCCCCATAAATAAATAAAGGAGCCGTGTGATAGGAGAGGGGAGGAGAGTTTTATTTAACCTAATTCTCTTATCATCCATCATAATACATTCACAACACACATTAAGGAAAGAAGCAGTTTCTTTTCACAAAAGTTTTCTAGCAAAAACTAAGGCATTTCTTAATCAATCTTGGGTGCAACGATTAGGAGATATCAAGTTTTTGATATTTATTCTTAGGCCATTAAAAGCAAGGAATAAAAGGTTATTTCTAATCTCTTGTTTTATTATGCAATTTCGTTTATGACCATTAATCATATAGTCTAAATTTCATTATAATCCTGAATGATTAAAGGGGATGTATACGGATATTTTCCCACAACAATAAATTCATGTTACACAGGGGCTGAAGCATTTTCGGCATCTTTTGCCTGCAAAATTCAGACAATATATATGATTTAATACTAGTTCACCTACATAAATACTGGTACTTGACACATGATAAAATAAGAGCATATTATAGAAGTGACCATATGATATATAACTAAATTTAAACATGGAAATTTTAACCAGCCAAATTTGTGAAAAAAAAACACTATTTTTCATATGTTGAAGTTATAAATTAAAATTACATTAGACATTCCCACAGAATAATTCTAATTTATGAACCTTGAAGTGTTGCATTTACTCTCCTCCTTTATTTCTCGAATATGTTTAATAAAAAACATTGTCTAAATACAAGTTACGAGCCTAAAATAATAAATCGATGACCTCAATAATTAAGCGAAAATAGAAAAGATAAAGTGAAAGTATACAGAGAACATTATTTCGAAGGTAAATGTGAAAATTTTGATAATTGTGTAATATATTTTCGGTTTGAAAAGAGCATTTGGCGTGTTTAAAAGAATAAACTTTAATGTAAAAGTTTTAACAAAAATTGAGTAATTTGCAAATGCGGTATATTAAGAAATTAAATCATTTGAAATTGTAGTGTCTACCAAAATTCCACATGGAATATCAAAATTAAAATTTTTTAGAGTATAACGTATAAATTGTTGTCTCACAACTTAAAAGAAACATGCCAAAGTTATTTATAAAATTGTATATATATGAAAATTTACTTAACACTCGTGTGAAATAATAAGTAAAAATAAAAAACTGTCAAATTACATTATTAGTTTACCTGAAAATAAACCCAATGAACGCCAAATGGCTTCAAAATATCATACCTAGAATTAGAAGATATTTTCCCAAATAAAATGTATTTGTTTTAAGTTAGAGCACTAAATAATTTGTTTTGATGTTTCTTTTGGTTAATTTGATGGGTCATTTGTCATTATTTATATAGCTATTTATATAATTTTGGAAATAAATTTTTGCACTTATTTCTATTAAAATAAAATATTTCATCATTTTCCCCATACTTCAAGAGTTAGAAACATATTTTTTGAAATATATTTTTCTACAACTGTACAATACCTATTAATATATTTATGAAATTTTATAAGTATACACAATCATATAACTTTATTTCCTAAAATCTATATCTATATAACATATAAAAAAGCAATCCTTCAATGTTGTGTTGTTAAGTGTATTTTGAGGGTTTAATATTAGAGTGCCAAATCATCTAATTTTGCTAATTATGATGACACCTCACACTTATAATATAAATGTTTTTTCTTAATTATTTAAAAATAAAATTGATCAACATTAATACTCACATTAATATCTATTTAAAACAACTAGCACACATTTATATTCCACATCAATATTAATTAACCCTATAATTTTTCTCATAATATTGTTCGTATAATATTTTGTAAGATAATTTAATACAGAAAAATAATAAGATAATAACGATTAAATATAGTATTTTCAGCTAACATATTATTTATTTTTGCTCCATAAGTTATCAAATATAAAAGTCAAAGATACATTAAGTCATAGGATTCTCGTGATCTCAAAACTTGCATCACTTTTATTTAAAATTTATATTTTTTATTAACTCGATATATTATCATAAAGTATAACCTTTTTCTACAATTTTGTTCCCTCGCTTCATTATTTGAAAACATTCATTATTTGAAAACAAATATTAAAACATTAATAGCTAAAACAAAAGAATGATTATAAATTTTTACACGGATTTAACAAAAATAGTCACAAACAATAATATGTTTTCACCACTTAACATCTCAAGTTGATTTCAGCTAATTTGATATAGAAAAATAATAAATAGTGATGATTAAATAGAAAATCTATATCTGTATACAATATTAAAAGGCAAGTTGAAGGATAACAAAACCTAAAGTTCATATATAATTAAATGACATTTAAACATTTTTAGCTTCTTATGACCCCCCCCATCAAGTGCTATATGTCAATGGATTATTCATACACTTGCCGTCAAAACCATTTATTTAAATAAAATATTAAATTAGCTATTTAATATTAATGTCTACATTTTTTTTTTGTGTCGAATTAACAAAGTCACATATCCAGTCATATAATTTTCGTTATTTCATACGGAGTATATTTTTAAATTTTCATCTCTTTGTTTTTCTAATAGCATTATAAGAACCATCATGTAATTCATATAAAAGATGCAATAAGCATATTTTAAAAGAATAAATCACTCACATTTACTATAAATTTCATCTACCATTTATCGAATAAAAATTATAATTATTTCAAACCATTAATTCTTGTAAGATAATAAAAACTCATAAATTATTAAAGTATATAATAAATGTTTTAAATTATATTTTGTAAGTCTTAATATTCTAGTATGCTCAATACGACTAAGCATATCATGTTACAAGGTAGTATGGTTTATAGAGTACTATTTCTAAAAATGTTTTAGCTTAGAACTTCATAAGTTAATATTTACAAAAGCAAAATAAAACAAATATATTTTTCAAAATAAAATCAAATTTCAACTATATTTTATTCCATATTAACTGCATGCACCTGTCATCATTTATGAGATGTTATAAATTTATAAATTAATTTGAATTAATTATCCAGCCAATCGATGAAAAAAAAAAAAAAAAGACAAAGTATTTACTAAAATTTCAAGGTTAATAATCTTTAAATCATTTACAAAATGCAAAACTATCATACGTGAAATAATAATCTATTTAGTCACATCATTAAATAATTTCAAATCGTTTGTGCGATGCTTAATATTATACTCCGTAGTCTTTTTCAATGACTAACTAACTGAACAAGTTATGTGAAATTAACCAATGATCACTTCGAAATGTCACGTAAATTTTTGGATCAATTGGTAGTAAAATATCATGATATATACGGAGTAGTAATTTTGGAAAAAAAAAATGAATAAGTTATAATTTGTAAATTTGGGTATATAATAAGTAGTAAATATCAATTATTCTTAAAAGAATTATTACAACAATTTCGTGCATCGCACGGGAACTGAAACTAGTTCTACTATTAAATAATAAAAAATAGTTTCAATATAAAATAATTGTCAACAAACCTGAAAAAAAAACTAATATGAATGATTCTTTAATACATAAGTTTTGATATTTTATAATCCTTGTGTTATCAAAGACTAGGTCAATAATCGCTTATTTTAAATGTATACGAAAAGGGTAATATAAATACAACCTTCTTTTATGACACTTTTCTGTTAACAAACCTGAAAAATTGTGTACTTTTTTTTTTCATTTTGGGTGACACCACCGTTTTGACGAAACCCCCTCTTCGCCTTGACAGGAATGTCGGGAAATAATCTATTTTTAACACCCTCATTTTGGCACCCCTATTTTCATAACATAATCTCATTTCAAGACTAGTGTCGTGTCCCACTCCTCGCTATCTCCGGGTTCATGATGTAACACCCCGGCCCCAACTAAAGGCCGAAATGTCACTCACGGTAGCTCGCCAGGCTGCGTACATCGCCCACAGACCAACACGGGCCCTTTCCAGCGCACTTTGTCCTCACTCGTGCGCATCCTGAGAACTTCCCAGGAGGTCACCCATCCTAAGACTACTCTCCAGCAAGCACGCTTAACTGAAGAGTTCTTTAGATGAGCCACCAGAAAAGAAAATGCATCTTGTTGATATGAGTAGTACTTACAATCCTTTTAAGCACTATGTCACTTGAGCCAACACATGAACCTCTTCAACGGGGTACCCGGTCCGAATAACCTCGGACAACACCGGGTGTTACACACCCCCACTTGAAGAAACGCAACGTCCTCGTTGCGCCTGGTAGCTACTTACAATATAGCATTCCAGAATCCTCCCCAGCTAGGTGCGTACCTGGCCAACAAGACACAAGATTCGACCACACGGTCGCCGGGTTGCTTTGATACCATTTGTAACACCCCGGCCCCAACTAAAGGCCGAAATGTCATTCACGGTAACTCGCCAGTCACAGACATCGCCTGCACCAACACGGGTCCTTTCCAACAAGACTTTGTCCTCACTCGTGCGCATCCTGAGAACTTCCCAGGAGGTCACCCATCCTAAGACTACTCTCCAGCGAGCACGCTTAACTGAAGAGTTCTTAAGATGAGCCACCAGAAAAGAAGATGCATCTTGTTGATATGAGTAGTACTTACAATCCTTTTAAGCACTATGTCACTTGAGCCAACACATGAACCTTTTCAACGGGGTACCCGGCCCGAATAACCTCGGACAACACCGGGTGTTACACATGATGCAGCTTTAGATGTTCTTGATTATCATACCACCAGAGATCAGCACGTTCCTTCAGATTAAAAACTGCTTGATTAACTGGTAGTTTGCTAGATACCCGTATTTGTACCCTCCCGACAAAACCCTGTGATGTAACAGGACTCCTGCTTTGACACTCACTTAGACGGTTCACTAATGTTGAATTTTAATTTAATAGTGTTTAATGCATAAATGAGTCGAAATGGGAAACACCGCTTAAGTAAATACCCGTGGTTCATTTAGAGTTTAGCCTGATTAACATGGCAGAGCATCCAGGCCCAATGCACAAAAGTAACCCAAACATAATTCACTGGGCCTTTTCCCTACAAAGGTCCACTCCAATTCTCCCAAAATCCTAAATTTAGGTTTGGTGGTTAAACCGCTATTTAGTATCCTCATTTGCAAAAAATGACCTAACGGGTCGTAAGCTCATCATACAACATCAATAAACCTTCTAGAACTCAGCTACCCACTTCCTTACAGCCTAAGCATAGCAATTATGCTGTATCTTTTCTAAATCGAAACTAGGAAAGATTCGAAATTAGGAAAAGATGCGCCTCGAAACCTCATTAAAGCATGCGATTTCCAAGGGGAGCCGCCTCAGCTGAGGCAGTTTCCATGCGCTATGATGGACCGTTATTAGTTGGTGTTTCGAAGTCCGTTTTATTTAATTTTGAGACATTCGGAGGTTGAATTAAGTGGAATTTTGGAATATTCAGCTTTAAGATAAAAAATTGGTGAATTGTGATTTTTAGACGGTTTTATTTATTAATTTTTTTTTTTTTTTTTTTGAAATCGGTAAATTCATTAAAACACAACCCCAACTTATATCATTTGTTCATCATATCCTCCAATTCTACAGTATTGTGTCATTTAAACTGTACACGCCTAAGCCACTCTCTCTCATTACACGTAATATTGGGTTAGACGGTTTTATTTATAAGGTGGATATATTGCAAAAAAAAATTATGATGAATATCAAATTGGGCTCGAAAAAGAAAAATGACACGAAGGGTAGAAAAAATCAAAGAAGAATACATTAGAGGCCAAAGTCTTAAACTTGTTTTTGGAAATTGATGTTTATTTTTATTGTAATTAGTTTTTAGGAAATTGCCTATATATAAGGCTTTGTTTTATTTAAGAGGAAGAACTTTACTGCTACTTTTATTATTAATTTGTTTACACATAATTTTCATATTTTTTAAACTCAAATTATAAGTAGCTAAATTCTCAAACTTGATACGATTGATTGAAGCGGCGATAATTAGTCGGTGAGATTTTAATTTTTCTACTTTCTCTTGAGTATTATTCAATTGCTTGTTTTAATTTTTCTACCGGGGTTTAGGGGGACACTCGACGTCTTGCTTAAGGGCGTTAAAAGTTGAAAAAGATTAAGTTAGAAAAACCTTTTAAAACTGCTTTGGAGCCGCCACTAAATTATGAGGGAAATTTAGAACCTGCCTTCGTGTCTCGAGCTCAAAGACACGTCTTAGAGTTCAAGACACGTCGACACCTATCCGTCTAAGGCTATTGTGAAACCAGATTCGGATTCGGGTGAGGGTACTCTTCTAAAGATTGATTCAATTAATGTTTTATGAAAAACCTTTTGGAAAAGCCTATTTAGAAATAGCCTCTACTGACTTGAGAACAATGCAAAAGATGTGTGAGCTAAAGTAATTCGCTACATACAAGTATGATTTAAGTTGTAAAAGATGTATGAATGCTTATGCAAAAGATTGTTTAAAACCCTCAGTTAAGCATGCTTAAACTTGTTGACGAAAACGGTTATGCTAGTGTCGAATTCATTATTAAGTTAATTAAATGCAAGATGAGGATTGATAGATGCATAAACTTAAAATAAAGTCCAATTATTGGTTCATTTTAAAGTGGGTCAGTTGCTATGCGACTTTGGAAAGGTGTTACGAATAGGGTGTGTATTCGAGGTGCATGGCCGCCTTATGCAAAGCAGACTTGGGTACCAAAGTCGGGTGGGTACTAGAATGTAGACCCTTTGTAAGTCTAAAGAAGTAAAGAAAGAACCTCAATCCAAGTTAGGATTAAGAACTACCTGTCTCAAGCTAGAAATCTGGCAGCGCTTCGCTTCTAAAGCGAGAATTCAACACGAGATGTGTGAAGAATTCAAGTATGTATGCGTGAGGCTTTTGAGAGAGCTCTGTATGTGTGTAAGAGAAAGTTTTTGCTGATAATTGGTGAGGTTTATGGTCGTCAAGAGGGTTATATTTATAGTAGAGGATTCGTAGAGATTTAGGAAATCTGACTAATAAAACCGGCAGAGCAAATCGCAAGGGGCATAAAACCAGCCTAGGAAATCGCAAGAAGCCTTGCGGCTTCCCTACCGAATCGTAAGAAACCTTGCGATTCCTTGGGCGGGCATTGTGGTTTTATTCCTTTTATTTCCAAATTATATTTTGGCAATATACGTAATATCCTTGCTTGAGCTCTAAGACAACGTGAATCAGCTTACTGAATGATCTTCTGGGCCTTGGGAAGCGGGCCAGGAGTGCTCTGGGCCGGGTTTTGGGCCCAAGACCCGAAATTGTAAAACGGGTGCATTTTGTAGTATATTTTGAAATGTGAAGGCTCGTGAAACCGTATTTTGTGTTTGTAAGTGCTAAAAGGCGGTTTTAGCAACCGGACCTAAATTTAGGAATTTAGAAGAATTGAATTGGGCCTTGTTAATGTAAAAGAGCCAATTGCATTATGCATTGTAAAAAAGGGTGCGCGCATGCCGATTTGGACCTAGACTCGAGACTAGCTGGGCTCTAAGCAAACCAAAAGACATTTATTTAGTGTGATGACACTAGTGACCTCATTTTGCATTTTAAAATGACTCAACTTGAATTCGACACAGTTAATACCGTCTAAGTCAATGTAAAAGCATGCATGTAAAAGTCCATGGTTACATCAATGGGTTTTTGGTGGGAGGTACGGATACGGGTATCCACACTGAGATGCATGTGCAGTGATAGACTCAAGGAATGGTCCATATGGTTACCCGTGGCTGAATGGTGGTACAACACAACATTTCACACTGCTACTCAGCTAACTCCTTATGAGGTTGTGTATAATCAACCCCCTTCACTCCATTTACCTTATTTACCAGGGGAAAGTTCAGTGGATAGTATAGACAGGTCTTTGCAGATAAGGGAACAAATGATAGCATTGTTGTGGTAAAACAATTGCTCAAAGCTCAGTAGAGGATGAAGGCTCAAAGTGACCAACATAGGTCTGAGAGGGTGTTTCAGGTGGGGGATTGGGTGTGGTTGGAGCTCCAACCCTACAAACAAGAGACTATTCAAAGAAGAAGTAACCAGAAGTTATCTCCTAAATTCTATGGGCCGTTTCAGGTGGATGATGTGGTGGGAAAAGAGGCTTATAAGCTTAAACTTCCTGCGACTATCAAGATACACGTCTTTCACGTTTCTCAACTGAAAGCATTTAGGGGAGTCTTGCCAAATGTAGCTCACATTCCAGATTGGATGCAAGGAGTACCTGACGATACTCGTGTCCAACCTATTGTTGTTCTTGACAAAAGAGTGGTAAAACGTCAAAGTGAGGCTGTTGTTCAGTTTCTGATTCATTGGGAAGGGTGTGCAGCGTCTGAGGCCACGTGGGAGTATGCTTCAGTTGTTGAGAATCAATTTCCTGAGTTTTACAATAACACTGTTAACACTTGAGGTCAAGTCTCTTAATGAGGGAAGGTATGATATGGATTGGTGGGTAAATTGCTGATAAGAAGTTTGTAGAAGAGTTTGTTAGAGTAAAAAAAAAATTAAATAAAATAAAATAAAAAATTGTTATCTGAGTTTGTTGGGTCATTTTGTCCATAAATACTAGACACTCATTCACTTGTAAGGGATTGATATTTTCGGAAATAAAAACTCAATTATTCTTTCCTCTACTTCTCTTTTAATATCCTCTGTTTTGTTTTCTGGTTTTCTCAGTCATTGTTGTGTAGTTCAGGAAACTCAAAATTTGTTTAATGATCTCCTGTGTTTCGGTAAAAAATTCTACAAGTAAGAAAAAGGGTGAATGTGGATCAACTAGTACTATTTGCGGAACAGAACTGAGCTAAATGGGACAGAATTAAGGACACCAGGATTGATGACGCAGAAATCCCGAAAAGTAGATGGGGAAAACTGCGGGCTACCAAGCCAGGAGTAATTTTATTAATTCTGGGAAAAAGGTTACAGAGTACAAGTTTGTGGTGATGATCACTTCTATAGCAAGTATACAGAACTGAGTATCAATATCGTAGTATGAGTTTCTAGTGCTTAAGTATGCTAATGCTAGTGAAAAGATGTGTCAAAATGTACAAATGAGCTCCTATTTATACACATTGTAAGCTGCAAAGTAGTTCCTATTTTCTAGGGCACTATCTCCATTAACTTCGGCGGTTATTTTGGCTACCGGCTGCAGATCAAAATTTGTAGTAGAACTTATTATTATATATGATCTTGTATGTAGTTTATGTTGTATTTGTATAGTAATTGTAACACCCGACTTTAACGGTTGGGAGCAGTTATTGTAATACAAATATTTCACTATTGCAAAAAAAAAAAAAAAAAAAAAACTTCGGCGGTTTATTTAACCACCCACTTCTCCACTTCTGCTCAGCTGACTTGCTTTCCATATTACCATGACTTTTGTAACTGTCTTGCTTGACTTGCTGCTGACTATAACTGCTATTCCTGTTCTGCTCTGCTCTATTCGATGATTATGCTTCTTGTCCAAAACTGTCTATTCTGGAAGGTGAAAATTCTGGTCGTAACATACTGCATCCTCCAAGATAATATACTTATACTGAAAAAGAATAGGCACAAATTTTAAAAAAGTAAGCAAAGCCTTGCATCATCGAAAACCAAGCTTAACCAATAGTAACAATGAAAATATTAATTAAACTTGATTTTAGTTAAGCATATCATTATCACTATAGTGCATGTGCATCCTCCATAAGAACTCCATATTGATATTAATACTCCCTCAATTTCAGTCATTTGTTTACACTTTGATAGGCTAAGTCGCACTCACCTAATCAAAAATAAACCTGACAACACCTATGGGCAGATAGGGTAAGTCGGGGTCGAGTCCACAAGGAGATGGTTGCTTATGTAGGTTACCTATGGAGTGTTTCAAGTCTCGGTCGGTTCGATTGTTGATTGGTTCTATAGCTAGAGTGAATGTAAGGGTTTAACTTATAAGGAGAAAGTCTAGGAAGTCGGGTTAGGCAATGGGTAAGTTAGGTCAAGGGATGATAATCGGGATGAGTAGGGAATCACACATGCTAAGGATAAAGCTCGGCCTCTCGGTCTTAAGCTTCCTCTAGGTCTCGAATGCGGGCTCTCGCAACTTACAATCGAGGGTCCTAATGGTTAGTCTCGTGCCTCTCCTAAAACTAGGCTTTCGTTCTTAAGTTCAAGGACGCTAGAAACTCGCTAAAACTTGATCAAGGAATCAACGAGAGCAATCAAACAAGACAACCAAAACATGTGGAAAACCCTAACCCAAAGTGATCACCAAAATCGACCCAAACAAACACCCATGATTCACCCTTCCTCCTAGAGTATAGAACTACTCACACATGACAAAAACGAATACTAAAGCAAGAAGAAAGGATGAAAACATGATCAAGCACAATATGAAATGAAATTGCAATGAAATAAGGGAATAATACAATACCAAAAATCAGAAAAAGCAAAGAGAAGATGATGAGTAAAGCCAGCAAATAACAAATAGATGATCAAAACAACGTAATCCGAGTCGGGAATTGAAAGTACAAGATGCAAAATTATTCAAACCCTAAGTTTTTGAGAGAAAGTAGTTTAAAGTGTCCTAAAAACTATGTAAAAAGTTCAGACGAAAATAATGTGTAAAGCCCCTTCAAATAGACGAAGTAATTTAAGCACACGAGAAGTCGGAGCTCGTCCCTGGCCTCCGGGACAGGTGTCCCGTCCGGGACCACCAAGGCAGCCCATCCCATGGCTACGGGAAGGCCATCCCGACTTGTTCAGCTGTTTTCTCTTTTTTTGCTCCTTCTTTACTTAGCTTTATTTTGCTTCTAAGAACCTGTTCTTTCGGACGTTTTAAATTTGAAATTTGAATCGAATGAAATGAGTTGAATCAATCAATCGAATCAATCGAAATAATCGAATCGAATCAAACGAAATGAAATGAACAAAAAACTGAACAGTATTATTATTATTATTATTATTATTATTATTATTATTATTATTATTATTATTATTATTATTATTATTATTATTATTATTATTATTATTATTATTATTATTATTATTATTATAATATTTTATTTTTATTATTATTATTATTATTATTATTATTATTATATTTTATTATTATTATTATTATTATTATTATTATTATTATTATTATTATTATTATTATTATTATTATTATTATTATTATTATTATTATTATTATTATTATATTTATTATAATTATTATTATTATATTTATTATTAACAATTATTATGATTTTCAATTGTATTAACAATTATTATTATTTCAATGCTACCAAGTTTTTTTTTTCTTACGTACCTTTTTTTTCACTACTTTCACATGTTTTACTAGTAGTAGTACTAGTTATCGTAGTAGTAGTGGTGATAGTAGTAGTAGTAGTACTAGTTATCGTAGTAGTAGTGGTGATAGTAGTAGTAGTAGTACTACTATTACTACTACTACTAATAATAATAATAATAATAATAACAACAACAATAATAACAACAACAACAACAACAACAACAACAACAACAACAACAATAATAATAATAATAATAATAATAATAATAATAATAATAATAATAATAATAATAATAATAATAATAATAATAATAATAATAATAATAATAATAATAATAATAATAATAATAATAATAATAATAATAATAATAATAATAATAATAATAATAATAATAATAATAATAATAATAATAATAATAATAATAATAATAATAATAATAATAATAATAATAATAATAATAATAATAATAATAATAATAATAATAATAATAATAATAATAATAATAATAATAATAATAATAATAATAATAATAATAATAATAATAATAATAATAATAATAATAATAATAATAATAATAATAATAATAATAATAATAATAATAATAATAATAATAATAATAATAATAATAATAATAATAATAATAATAATAATAATAATAATAATAATAATAATAATAATAATAATGAGTCAATCGAATCAATCGAATCGAATGAATGAGTCGAATCGAATCGAATCGAATCGAATCGAATCAATCAAGTGAAGTGAATCGAATCGAAATGTGCTGAAAATAAGTCCAAAAGAACAGGTTCTAAGTCGTCCCAAGGTATAGGGACGAGGCCTAGGATGATTATGTGAGCTTCAAATCCCGTCCCAAGGTCCCGGGACACCTTCAATCAACGAAACGTGGCTCGTGCGCAACCGAAACAACACGAAACCAACTCGAAACACTTCAAAACTTCACGAAACTCAACGAAACTTCACGAAACTTCCCGACCAGCATACTACTCTCCAAATAAGCGTGTTTACCTACAAAATAGACATAAAAACGCAGCAGAACCAAAACGGAGAGAAATAGGAAGCGAAACGCAAGTAAAAGCGCGGGAAACGCAACGAATCGCTAACGAACAAGGGGGCTATAAGCATATATATATAGGACACATCACACTTCTCTCAAATTTCCCTCACAAAAAAATCAAAGTGTAAACAACTCACCGGAACAGAGGGAGTATATGCGTTTCAGTAGTAGTAATAATAATAGTGATATTGCAATATATCGACTAAAAAGATCGTGTAGAGATCCTCTAGAGTAACTCTACTTTAGAGTTACTCCATTTTTTTCACATTACTTGCGTAGAACAAAATAAAAAAAAAAAAAAAAAATCATCAATCACCCAAATGGGTTCACCAATTTTATGTAGGGTATCTTTTGGTTCGGATTCGGGAAAAAAATCGATGAGGAACGCATGTGAGAGTATTTGTATAAGAGAAATATTAAAATTGAATAAATTTATTATGATTATCTAGTTCAAAAATTAAAACTCTAAGGTGTAGATTTATAAAATAACTTTAGAGGATCCTGACATAACCTAAGGAAGATACTTCCTCCATTCCGTTTGGTTCTATACATTTGACCAAAACACGGTAATTAAGGTAGAAGAAAATCAAGTGGAGTAGACAATAGAATTACCAAATTACCCCTACTTTATTCTTTAAAAAAGGACATTGCAAGTGGGTTGGGTGGGGTATTAATGAAGGGTATATTGGTCTTTTAGTTTAATAAAGTACGGACCAAAATAGAAATGTATAGAATTGATTGAAATTTTCGAAAAAGGAATATGTATAGAATCAAATGGAATGGAGGAAGTAGTAATTAGATGGAAGAAAAGATGTCAAAGTTAGTCTAAAAAAGTTAATAAGTACAAAATACTCATTGAAGATGAATAGTATTTCCTAAAATGTTCTTTCAACTGCAAAGCACACACAAATCTAATATATATATATGTGAAGCAGAAATCATGGTTTCTATGGTCGACATTTGTCACAATATAATTGGTCTAAAAACTTTATATTAGTATTATTTATAATTCTACTATTGCTAGGGTTTTAGATGAAAAAATATTAACATATGTAACTTAAAATATAAAACTAAATCTACAATTAAAATCTTTACTATATTAGAACTTTCAAAAAAAAAATTAATTGAAGATGTTTTTAATTGAGAAGAAAAATAATAATTTCAAAATAAATAATTATATGACACATAATTACCTTATCTAATTTTTAGGTAAGTCCCCATCCCTTTTTGTATATATATACATCAAAAACTTTAGCTAGATCTTTTTAAGTGACGTATTTATGTTAAATAGTTTTACTTTATTATGTTTTAATTATGATTACAATTACAATTTGTGTTAAATTTATTTTTTTCCGGTGTATTTGATAAGAGTGTTTAAAATTTGAATATTTTTATTTCATAATTACTATGTTTGATACTTAAACATAGCTTGATTAAATTACTGCTGATTTTTTTTCTTTGTATGTTGTAAATTTATATTTTACGTTCAAGATTTGAAGTTTTTTATTGAACAAACTTGATTATAACCTAATAGAAAAACTAATGAATATGTAACATGAAAGGTAAGAATATGTAACATGAAAGGTAAAAGTGATGTACAATATCTATCGATTATCTTATTTTTAAATCAAGTTATTAGATATGGTTGTATAATAATATTTGTAATGCTTAATGCGTAATCTTTTAGTTAGTTTAATAGTATTAAGTTTTGATTTGATTGTTAATCTCAATTTTGTATAAGAACATGTGCTAATTAAGAAAAAAAAACATGTTTAGTATAGTGATAGGGTAAAGTTTGATTTAATGACCAAATTCCAATTTCTTTATTACCCCAAAAAAAAAAATAAAAAAAAAAATGTAATTAACAAAAAAAAAAAACAAAAAAAAAACAAAAACAAAAAAAAAATAAAAGAAAAAGAAAAAAGAAGAAGATGGTGTAGTATAATTAACATATGTAATCTAAAATATAATACTAAATCTACAATTGAAATCCTTCAAATTGTAGGATAGCAAAATTGAAGAATACATATTTTGCCTTAAATATATTGGATTAAATTTTCAAGTTAAGGGAAAAAAATATAAGTAAGTGATATTTTAAAATATTAAAAATAAAATAAAATGAAAGAGCAAAAGAAATATGGTAATTCATAGAATTTTAAAAAGTGAAATAATATTTGGGTTAATAAATAAGTTAAAGGAAAAAAAATAGTATTAGGTAAGTATTATAAAATATAATTAGCAAATAAACGAAAAACAAATATGATAAATCATAGATTTTAGAAAATTATCATATTAAATACGATAAAAGCCGAAAAGAACATGCCCTTAGTATTTATATTTTAGAAATTTTGTCATATTAAATTTCATAGAAAATTATATCATAATTGGTAAATATATAAACTAGAAAAATATATAAAAATTACATTTTATACTTATTTTTAAATCTTAATAATAATGATAGATAGCCCGGACGGGGACGGGTACGCCAACTAGTTGGTATGTAAGAAAGAAAACCAAGTCCAATAATCTGCTGAAGGTGGTGAGAAGAATATTCATCCGATTGTAAATATTGTGATGTATCAATTGTATCTATACACGGTAAAGTATGTCACGGTATAATTACAGATTTAGCTTTCGGCGTGTTCTATACAAATATACAATGTTCTGCGCCTGCGGCTTTCCCTGTAGGAACCGTGGCTGAGTCCTACCATTCTACACGGAGCATGTTAGTCTTCAAGGGACTGTTTACGTGATCTCAACTTGAGCTGAAGACTGTCAGGCTGGGGTGGTGTCCTCCCTCTGCGGAACAGAACGGCCAATGCTCTCGAGTTTCGACAAATATCGAAAACCTGGACAAAAAAGGATTACTTGAGCTGAAATCAGACAGTGGGTAAGTTATGGAACTCGATATGAGGGTTTTCTTACATATGATGCTTCAATTTCTGCAACGCCTTCACAACCCTGACCCCCGCCTTGAAGTAGGTCACAGTATCTTGTGGCTTCATTTTGATCTTCAAATACCTGATGCAAATAGAAATCCATGAGTATTAGACTCGAAAACAGATAAACCTAGAGAAACCATATAGTAAGATAGGTGGAATGGACCGTAATGGAAGTTCTAAGGTGACTATAACTTGTCAACAATAGAAATAAAAGACGGCCATAAGTATTCAACAATTTCACACCCCTGGAATAACAAGGAAACAATAAAAGGAGAAGGAATAACTCACAAGTATTCCCTCCCTCACATCCTCTACAACCATTTGAAACTTTTTGCCACTTCTAGATTGTTTAGGCTGACTACCAAAGTCAGATCCTCGTTTTCGTCCCTTTGAGAACAGCATACCAAGTTCTCTTTCAACTTCACTGTTAAAGAGATCCAAGCATCAGCAAAACAGCTGATTAATTAATTTAAGGAACAAGATACAAGCAATAGTGCAATACTGAAAAATCCGTCATCAAACTCAAACCTGCGATTCAGCCGAGTTTTCATGGTGCATAGTTGATTTTCCTTCTGAGTAAGGACATACACCGCTTTTGAAGTGTCCCTCCACGGATTGGCGTCCAACACTACAAAGTTGTAAGTAAGCATCAAAATTTGGTATCATCGCACAAACTAATTACTCAGTAACAGTCAGAAATCACTTCTTCCATACTCTATGAAAATCACAGAATAAATATATCTTTTCCTATATTCCACGTTCAACGACAAAATATACATTCAGTGAGAATCATGAACGGCGGTTGGCAGGGTTGGCACACATAGTTTTCCTAGATCACTTTGCTAAATTGCTCCTCATTAATACTTTGCTTGATTACTGCCTACAAATGAATGATTAAATAGGTTACAAATTATCAAAAGGCACACCAAAGGTTTGTGAATTCTGCTTATCAAAGGGCTTATCTGTCTCTGAATATTGGACAGATGATCCTAAGTATTTGAGCTTCATCCTAGCTCCTACAGTGTAACAAACAGTCGCTTACATCCTCGAATTTTGGAGTCCCATTAGACCGAATAAAGTCCAATAGAAGACAATAAGTTTATACCACAAGCTCACTAAAATTCATCCGGTTCATAAGTTCATTACATTCGATCAAAATTCCAAAAGAAGACAACTAAGAAACTCGATGGATATAATCAATTGTTTCTTCAATCGGTTTTACAATGTATAGAAACACAACTGCTTAGTCAATAACAACATCAACAATTTCACCAAGGACCTCACGACAATCTAGTGTATCTACAACAAATTTGTACAGTCGTTCTCCCCTAATAACCCAAACAAATTCGCTACAACCTACAGTCGATGCAATTCGCAAGTGACAAAAGCGAAGGGAGTAAACAATGTAAAATGACATATATAAATATGACTTCAGGTCTTACACTTCGTGATAAGATGGTTTTATACAAGACTTACTCTAACAAGCTACAAAAGTCAAGAGACTACCATCATAACTAAAAGAATAAGAAACCGATGCCCGACAACCATCCATCCAAAGCACGAAAAACACACCCGCTCCACCAACTCACCTTGAGTTTTTTCTTTGACCCTCTGATCCAACCAATTCTTCATTTCCCTTATTACCTCTATTCCAATTTTATTACCTCTACTCCGTAGTCCATAACCATTTCTGTAACCCACCAAAATAAAATGCGGACATTAAAACGGGATGGAGGGAGTATAAAGATTCATCCATTGCTTATCATTTCATTTTTCAGTACTTTTTACACATAAAATGCAGACAGAAATGTAACCCTATTACTTCCATAACTTATTCTGAATTAATCGCCTTAAAAGCAGATGATTCAATAGAAATGTACCACAACCTCAAACTCAACTAATTTAATGCTCATTCATCCATTTCTTTACGTTTCTCGACAATTCCAAACAAATTTGAGGAGAAAACAACAAAATCATACAATTAAAGCAGCAATGAAAAGGTACAAAAGGCGAGAAAATCACCATCATAGCTAGAAGAATCAAGAGACTGATGCAAATGACGGCGAATATCGTAAGCACGAGACGAAACCTGTTTCACAAACTCCTCACAGTTTCCCGGAATACTCCCGTCCAATCTCAGCGCTTCCTCCACCTCCACCGCATCCTCCTCTTCTGCTTCTTCTTCTTCTTCTCCGCCATCGGAAACTCCCTTCGATCTGCACCTTACTTCGGCAACAAGTTTCTTCTTCTTCCAGAAGCTTCTAGAAGGTAAACAGCGAAGACTGAGGGAATGATTTGGTGAGTGGAGATTTGCCGATATGGTGCGGCGGCGGTGCACAGGAGTTGCGTGCGGTGGCAGCATCAGTGATGGTGATACTGATGATAGAGAATCCATTGCTGGGTTTTCTGGGGAACTTTTTCGAATGAATTTTAGGGTTCTTGAGTTTGGTATTGAATTTTAGGGATTTATTTGTTCCTGGAATTTAGTTTTCCTGAGAAATTTTACAGAGTATTTTCTACTAATTTTAATTCGGAGAAATTTATTTCGAATGAAATGAAATTGTGTGGAGTGGAGCCCGCGAAGATTGGAGAAGTTCAACATAATCACGGCGGTTATTTTTACGTTACTCCGTATTTTGGAAGAAAAAAAGTCAATGATTTCGAATGGATTATCGTTAAATTTGTGTTAGACAATTAGGTCTCCTATAAAACGGATCAACCCGTTTTAAGTTAAGACGGGTTAAATATGACCCGTTTTGGCCTTTTTTTTTCGAATTTTTTTTAAGACCTTTTTTTTTTTTTTTTTGTTTAAAAAAAAAAACTTAACACAAATAACGAATAAAACACAAATTTTAAATGGTAACAATATTGATAAAAATGATAACATACCGGAATATATTATATTGGTGACATATTCTCAAAAAATTAAAACATAATTAACATATTTTGGTAACATATTATACAATTATGGTAACATATTAAACAAATGTTATGACAATTTTTTATTTTCTATGTTTTATAATATGTTACAAATATAATATAATATAATATGTTACCATTTACATTACTTTGTTACCATTTTCAATAACCCTATAAACACGAACCTATTTTGGTAACATATTATACAATTATGGTAACATATTAAACAAATGTTATGACAATTTTTTATTTTCTATGTTTTATAATATGTTACAAATATAATATAATATGTTACCATTTTACATTACTTTGTTACCATTTACAATAACTCTATAAACATGATTTCCGACAAAAGTTTTTAAAAATAAATTTTGTGTTAGGCTAAACGGATTGCCTTATAAATTTTTTTGGAACTTACCATCTCATATGCTAGTATTAAAAATTTATAAGAAAATATTGAAATCATGTTTATAAAGTTATTTTTTAGGACATCTTAATTAAGATAGGTACAACTATTATCTTCCCTTATAATCAATTTCGAGGTATTGAAAAATATTTTTATATGAAGAAAATCGTCAATTTGTACCTCTACCCCAAATAGAAAGGTAAACAAATGACTGAATCAGAGGCAGTAGTAGCTTAAATCGACAATTACTGCCTTATCAAATTCAAAATTTGACAATTACTACCTTATACTGAATATAACATTTTTTTTTTTCTAATTTTTAATATATTGAACACAAGGCAAACGATTTAAAGCCAAAATGTTAAACGTTTAGGGTTGTTTTTTGTGTTCACAAAGAGTAAAAATAGAATGGGGAGTAAAATAGTTATCAAATAACAACATAAAAGCTAAAAATCGAAAGTTAACGGAATTATATTTTTTTTTTGGTCCAATATGAGCCACAAGGGCAATACAATGGGGGAAGGGGATTCGAACATGTGACCTATCGTCACGGGTACCTCAATCTTAACCACTAGGCCAAGACATCCTCGACGACATTAGTTTTTTAGTAGTAAAAAGTAAAAGAAAGTGCTATATAAGGTATTTCCTCCATTCCTTCTTTTTCCTCCCATATCATTTTGGACCAAAAATTAAGAAATACTACTCCGTATTAAACAATTGATATAGTATTATGAGTGGAAAAAGAATTAATAAAAAATTATAAAATGTTGATAAAGTGGAAAATATATTAATAAAATATTATAAAGGTTGGTGCAAGTGGACAAAATAATAAACAATAGACCAAAAAGAAAAATTTACAAATGAGAGAAAAACGATGGAATTTCTAATTTGGGAAAATGGGAGGAAAAAAAAGGAATGGAAGGAGTAGTAAGTTCCAAAAAAAATTATAAGGTAATAATTGTCAAATTTTAGATTTTATAAGGTAGTAATTGTCAATTTAGTCTTAGATTTAACTTTTTTATTTTTTTACTAACTTTACAAGGTAGTAGTTGTCAATTTAGTCTTAAATTAAACTTTTTTTTTTTTTACTTATGATGTACTAATTTTACATGCAAAACTTTCTCACAAGAGACATACTCAAACGTAGAAATTATTTCTCAACAATACTCATGAGATAGCGTTTGGTAACCTTGATCGGGGTGTCATTTGGATTACTCATGAAATAATTTCAATCAAAACTATTAAGATTTGACAGAAATTCAAATCCAAATTCAATGGACTTCAAAACAAGAAGAATTTTAGACCACATACAAATTTAAAAATGAAATGCATGTTTCCAAATGAACTTTGAAGTAACTAAAATATAAATCACAAAATTCAATTGTGAGAGGAAAGATAAAACTATCGATAAAATTGTCCAAAAAGATGCAAACAGGCATATTTTCACCCTGCTCCTATCAAACTGACCCATATAAGACATAAACAGCCATAGTTTCACCCTGCCTTTATCCTACCCATCGCAATCGCTAGTATACCCCGTATTTTTCTATCTTAAATAGTTGAAAAAATTTCTTCTGCCTCAAATCACCTTAAAAATGCTTTTGACCGTGTTTGTTTGATGAGATGTCGAGTTGGTATATTTTGTAGAAGACAGAATAAGGAATTTAGCCGCTGCAATACTGAATTACTGATTTAAAGTTATACGCTGACAATAATAAGGTAAAAATAAATAAATAAATAAATAAATAAAACAAAGAAAAAAAAATGCAGAAATAGAACCAAAGATTTTTCATTTACATAAAAGCCCGTGTATATCCAATAATTAGAGTCGGCTAACATTAATCAGCCTTAAGGAGCCATCAACACGAGGAAAACCCTTATCAATTTACATTCATTCAACAATAATCGTGTTCATTTTACATGGCCTTACATATTGAGAACAGAACAAGAGCTACGACCAACGGATTGAGCAAGCGCAACACAACAGTGGGATTAGTGAGTAAGCTTAAAATACACGATGAATATGACTGCCAGGAGTAGAACACCGATAACTGATCCGTAAATCCATTTGTTCTTGCTTATTCTTCGCGACATAGCTGTCAATATCTTCTTACTTTTGTCGATGGCATTGTCTACCTCATGAAGCTGAAACCAATTTGGGGGGTTGAATTAATTTTCCACACGATATTCATTGGGTAAGCATCATATAAACAGGTACCTCATCGAACAACGCTTCCCAAAGTGTAAGGAGGCTCGAACTTCAACAATATCAATGCTGCTCTAGACTGAGGTTGTTTATTTACGTAAACTATGGTTGTTTACGTCTTACATTGGTCATGATACTCCAGGAAGAGTTACCGCGGAGACAATCAAATGCAAAGCTGTAATTTCTGAGAATAGAGCACAGATATCATACCTTGGCATGTGAATGAAGAAGAGTTTCACGCTGTTGACTCAAATCTTCAAGAATACTGCCACCTATTTGCTCTGCCTCCAGAACAGCTCTCCTACTTTCCCTAAGTCTTTCACTCGACTGATTTAATCTTTCAGTCGAAAATGTCAACCTTTCTCTCTGATCGCCCGAAGCCTAAATAGCAGACAATCAATGTAAGTTCTGGTACGCAGTAATAACAGATAACATATATACTAAATGTGCAGAGGCAGTAAATATGACGCAGCAAGTGAAAGACTCGCACAATGCAACCCTTTAGTTGGTTCTCAACTGCTGCAGAATTGAGCACCGATGCCGCAAGAGTGATTCTAGGAACATATACGGAGTACATTTTTAGCATGTAGAGGGTATCAGAGACAGCCATTAAGAGCTTAACAGCCCTCCTTAATAGCCCTTATATTCTCTTCTGACCACTCGAACCACGAAAATTGATCCTCCCTCCTTTTTTCTTTTACCTTTTTTTTTAGTCAAAAAATATTAGATCTCTAGAATTGCTTTTTTTCAATATATCTTCACAATGAGAAAGCATGGACCTTCCATTTCTTTTGAAAAAACAAAAACGATCTTTTTTCATCTAAAAATTACTTAATTAATCAAATATAAATATAAATAACACGTCACACTTAATAAGAAAATTTCTGGGCAAAAGCAAACATGTAAATATGTAATAGAAGCTGAGTGGTATTTACCTTGTACGCATCTGCCATTCCAGATTCTAATAAATCTTCACGAGATTGATCATGGTTGGATGAACTGATTTTCTTTATCTCTCTTTTCAGATTATTCAGGTCAGACTTATATTCTCTCAGCTTTGCTAGAAGCATGGCCTTCACATTAGGTTGCAAACTCCTTGCTTCAAGATCCATTTTCCGTATCTGAAATTTGAAAATCCAATACAATGACTCGCCACGAATCATTTCTAACAAAATCCATCAGCAAAAGGCAAATTAATTGACAATACCAGCATATCCGCCTCATCCAGGCTAGCCTTCATTTCAGCCAGCTGCTGTTGTTTCTGCTCTGAATTCAAAAAATAAAATAAAATTAAGTCATAAAAACATACACAGAAAAAACACTAGATACTCTGTCTCGGTTTTCTTTACATACCAAATTGAGAAAGAGACAGAGGGACAGGGATGTGCATTATTTTTAACTCACCTCATATCCTTTATGGTACACATAAATACATAATACCAAGGAAAATTTAACACCAATAATCCGTTAGCTAGTCTTCCAAAAATAAACCATCCTTTATTTAATCTCATAATAAACCCAACTATGGCTTTCACTATCTTTAAGCAAGACCCCTTTACCAGATGCCCGTTGAACAAGTCACAATTTTTCTTGAATGTTTAATAAGGCAACATTAATAGCGTCGACCCAAAAACCCAGCTACTTGTCGGATGTTGTAGAATCCAGGAGATTGCTCTCTAATGGAGAATCTCGAGCTTTCTACAGCTTGTTAATGGAGAATAGATGACTTTAGAGAGAGAAGATAGAGATAGAAGCAGAGAAGAAGATTGTGTTTTATTATTCTCAATGAATGTATTTTGGTGTTTACAAGCGTCTATATACAAGTATTGAGCTTGTAACTAACTCTCCAACTACCTTCATAACAACTTTCCATTTACACTACAACATCAGACCAACACCATGAGCGGCACTGTCCTCGACCTCGTATGATCGTATCTCTCCCTTGACTAAAGATATCCCAGTCACTCATTATTTCGCCACGACCGTACTCTCCGTACGCCCTAAATCTATCACCAGACACCTCTGTTCCTATCACCGGCATCACCGAAGGAGGCCACCGCGCTCCCCTCCCTCTTCTATACCACAACCACCCATTTCCCTCTTGTTCATCCTAACTCACCATTTTTAGCACGATTAATGGTGGGATGATTTTACAATGGAATGATCAAAGTAGTAAGTGGGAAACACCATCGTTACGAGAGATATCAACAACAAAGATGACTGAGGAGGCGACTGGTGGTGTAGGGGCACGGTGTTGACGGAGTTAGAGCAGGGCTCGAGTAGGGGAGTGAGGGCCGACCAAGGAAAAGGATTGCTCTTGCGACAGTTTCGACGAGGTGACCAGAACAAGGGAGAGAGAAAAGGGCATCAAGGACAAAGACTCACATGGTGCCTTCAATGACCGGAGAACAGAGGTGGTGGTTGGAGTTTCAATCAGACGAAGGGCAGAGGAGGGGTAATTGTGAGATAGATCTGAGTTGAGGGAGCACGACGAGGGTGGTGTGCAAGGCGGTGTGATGGCAGGGAACTCCGGTGGTGAGGCGGAGGGAGTGACTTGTGGTGACACGTGAAGTGAGGTTGAAGATGGAGTAAAGGATTCAATGAAAGTGGCTGCTAAGAATTTTTGGGGAGGAAGAAGGGTAACCTCATATTATAGTTGGGTTTATTATTGGATTAAATAAAAAATGGTTTATTTTTGGAAGACCATCCAAAGGATAGATTAATGGTGTTAAATTTTCCTTATAACAACTAAAAACGTGACAATTCATTACATTCTTTTTTGGTATATGTCTCATACAGTCATACTCTCATCCTATCCAAGCATCTCAAGACCAAAGAGCATAAGCTATTTATCTATTATACACTGAGTCACTAACTCAAAATAATACGGCAAACATAATGCAAAATTATGTCACCTGCCAATAATTGTATTTAATGCACATTAAGGACCTTTGTAATATGCAACAAACAAAGATATATTGTGCAAAATTTTGTTTTCCTACAGTTTTGGCACAAAGAAAGAATCTTTTATACCAATTACCAATCCATACAAAACTAACACAACCCGGACAAATTGACATTCATGGCGCATTCAATTAAATGTTTAACGTGACTCAAAAAGCTTGACATGTTGATGCTAGCTACTCCTTGAGAGTCCCAATTATCGAACTTTGGAAGTTTCACATAGCAAACGTTCACTATGTCAATAGCTAGGGTAATTCCACCCACCTTAAATCCCCCTACCGTCCTCTAATCACGCCTTCAAGCTCAAGTAGTTCCTAGAGGCTTATATAATTATCTTAATTAACTGAAAGCTTAATAACTGTCTTTTACTTAGAAAGTGAACTTCGAAATCCCTATCAACAAAGGTCAGTCGCACAATCTTATGTAAGGATGGATGCTTGCACCCGTCCATTGTATCTTTCACTTACTTTCTTCACTCTCCAAACTGCCCAATTACTTCTACTCTCCAGCGCCCCACTTCCAACAAAACTGCCCAACGGTAAACACAATACCCCCGTGCTACAGCATCACCCTTACTTTTGCTCTTCTTCCCCGGCACACATCTTGACGCTGAGATCAATCCTTCCGGCAGCACGTGGGACTGCTGGGATCACAATTTTTACCATTTAGTTAAGCCCGACAATTTACGCCTCTCTTGCCTTGCAACATCTATGATTTTACACTTGAGATGGTGGCAATGAGCATTCTACACTAGACATGCGATTAACATTGCATGAACAAGCATGATATCTTCTATGGTCTGTTTGGGGACTAGAATCTGATTTCTACATTCACACTTAGCATAAATCACATGTTTGCCAAACCAATATAATTTTAATTAGGATTTGAACAAAATTTTAGCCCATCTAACCAAATGACAGCGACTAATATGTATCTTTCACCCGTCCATTGTATCTTTCACTTACTTTCTTCACTCTCCAAACTGCCCAATTACTTCTTCTCTCCAGCGCCCCACTTCCAACAAAACTGCCCAACGGTAAACACAATACCCCCGTGCTACAGCATCACCCTTACTTTTGCTCTTCTTCCCCGGCACACATCTTGACGCTGAGATCAATCCTTCCGGCAGCACGTGGGACTGCTGGGATCACAATTTTTACCATTTAGTTAAGCCCGACAATTTACGCCTCTCTTGCCTTGCAACATCTATGATTTTACACTTGAGATGGTGGCAATGAGCATTCTACACTAGACATGCGATTAACATTGCATGAACAAGCATGATATCTTCTATGGTCTGTTTGGGGACTAGAATCTGATTTCTACATTCACACTTAGCATAAATCACATGTTTGCCAAACCAATATAATTTTAATTAGGATTTGAACAAAATTTTAGCCCATCTAACCAAATGACAGCGACTAATATGTCATTCTCAAATCTCTAACACCATCTTTTATCCTCATTCTTTCTCAAATCAGTATTTTAGATTCCATAATTTCAAATTTGACATTAAATTTATGTTCCCAAATACCTCCTTATGTTAGTTATCAATACAATCATGGATACCTTGGTTTCGGTATGGACGTATGGTACACAGAAATGCGCAGTGGAAAACAGGGAGCAGAGAGCCAGCACAGGCAAGGGGGTGATATGTTCGGATAGGGAGAGGTGGAAGAGGGTGTGATGGCCTCATTCCACAAGTACACGGCATAAAATTTCGATTTGAGACATGATGTCACAGATCGTTGTCACAGTCTTACTCTGAACATGATGCTATAAATGCGGCCCCAATAACCACAACCGCAGTCTCTGTGACCCCAAAATCTCGATAACGCAGTTGATAATATGTGTCAAAGTCTCCAACTCAACCACCTTCGCCTCATATAACCCAACCCCTCATCAGTGACAACCCTGCAACTCTCATGAATAACACCTAAAAACCACACAAAACTCCCACACTTCCTAAAAATTTCCGCAACCACATCCTCCCAAACATCAAATGGAACAAAACCCTATTCTTACATAAACATTAATCAGAGCGAAAGCAGGAGAGAAGAATTAAACTCAAAAATACACTCCAAAACCCTCCTGACAATGCTGAAATCAACCAAGTTTCGCTCTTTTTTAACCGAAAACACAATGGAAGCAAATACTCATTTGAGATAATGCAAATCTTTGTCTTTGATCAATTGTGTGATCAACCCCAATCCAATATTGAAACAATGAACAACACCAAATTACGTATCCGAATTGGAACATGAGAAAAACCTAATAACCAAACACTAGTTGAAGAAAAATGATTTAATTAGCATGTAAAAGATGCCATTTCCTGGGGTATGATAGGCAAACTAATCAGCGCAACGACACAGTCGGTAACAAAAACAAAATCCCAGAATAATTTTTTAGGCTTTACCTTGCACAACGAATAATTCATTAGCTATACCGTTCAATCTCGCCAATCACAACAATATCGTATCAGTAACTCATACAATCAGATCATCACTACTCTTTCATTTACCTACCCAATCAAAGTCTCAGAACCACAATAGTTTACAAAAATTAACCTAATTTAAAACCTAGAAATCAATTAGAGCATCACTTGATGGCTAAGTAGATAATTAATTCTGAAATCGGCAATTAAGAAAGCACAAAACAAAATTTCAGATTAATTAATCGAAAAAATAAAAGGTGAAATTCATGAAATTGTAGAGAGAAGAGAAGAGATGAAAAGACAAATAGAAATACCTAGATCGGAGAGAAGAGAAGCAGAAGAACATTTTCTGGAGAGATTAGCGGAAAGCTCACAGTATTGTCGCTCATAACCATCAAATACTTCACTCATCTTGGATGAATTTCAGAAATTTGGGGTTTATGACAACGAAATGAGGGAAGAAATTGCAATGGTTGATTATCGGATTTCTGTTTGGTGAGACTACACTGTCAACCCACGGTGTCTTAGACTCCTACGAGCTGTTTTTTTTTTTTTTTTTTTCTGTTTTTTTTTTTTTTCCTTACGGTTGGTCCCTCTTGAAAAAGTCATCATTTACTATATACTAAAAGAGAATACACTCTCTCACCCTCATGCCACATGTCAGCACCACATTAATCTACTTCCCGCCTAAAATTTCACCTATAATATGGGTTATGAAAATTAACTAAAACATGAGTCCAAGAAAACTAAAACTATGCCCCGTCAAATTTTCAATAGATTTATACTTAAAAAGATTTTCTTCCTCTAATTAAGCAATTAAAGCATAAAGAAGAGAAATAATAATTTCCTAATTACGGAGTACTAAAAACTGTCAAGATATTGAAATTATATACGGAGTACCCGTAGATTACTTCCTACAATATTCACAAAATATATATTTTTTTTTTTTCAAAAATAACTATTCAGAATAATAAAATAAATAATATAAAATATTCCCCGAATACTCTCATATTACAGATTTTCATGAGACATTCTAACTATTAATTTATTGTTAACTATTTGCTTGATAATATAGTCGCTCTATTATTTAAGTAGATTTTCTTAAAATTTCGTTGGTCACGAAGTATAAGATGATCTAATGATTGTAATATGATCTCACATGAGCTGAGATGTGTTAATTCATAAATTGTAGACATAAATATTTTTCAGGTTTTATTTATCCCATGCATTTTGTGATTTTCTATAGTGTTCATGAGCAATTCTATTACGAAATAAGAAAAACACACTAATATGACAAGATATTAGCCTATTAGGCACCTCCATTTTCACAGTTTAAAATTTTTGGAGTAGAATATAAAAATGATTAAAGGAAACTATGAAGTACTATTTTCAAATGATAATATCACACTGATTACTTTATTTTTTAATTAGAGTGAATTTTTTTCCCTTTTTTTAAATGTCCATGAGGACCATGAGCAATCCGATTGAAAAATTGAGTTAATATGACATGATATTTAATAATCTTCACTGTTAAAAATGATATAGAATGTAAAAAAAAAAGAAAAGGAAAGCTATAATTTTAAATGATAATATTAACAAATATTACTATATATTACACGATCGTCTCATATAATTCCTAAATTACATTTTAAATAGATTAAAGGTATATTTTGTTTGTTTTGAATTCTATCTTCGTCATTCAATTACTTTACTACCAGAATTGAGCTACCATACATTTCTTCTCTTCTCTGTGGTATATAATACTACTTCGATAACTAAGTGGATATAAAATATTTTATTGCTCAATTGTACAAAGATTATTAGTTAGATAATGTCTCTATTTGATATATGTAAATATTATTTAATTCTACCAAATTAAGAATGTCTAATGCTGAAAGAACCGTGCATTTGCACGGGATCTAATCTAGTTCGTTCTTAATTATGGATATTATTGGAGTTTTTAATTTATTTAAATAGAGTTTAAAACGAAACTATTTATGAGAATTGTAGGGGTACAAGTGAGAAAAGTCATTTCTTCAGGGGCACAAATGAGAATTTCCCTTTTTTTTCTCTTACTGTTGGTCCCTCTTAAAAAAATTTACTATTTCTCGCCCCAAAATTATCATAATACCCTTACATATTAAGAATGAGTTCTTTTAAGAATTAAAGTTAAGGGTATTTTAGTCTTTTTACTTAAAATAAGAGGGTGATAAATAGCAAAAAGGGTGCGTGAAATAACAACTTAGACTACCCGTAGTAGTGAAGAGGGTGATAAATAGCAAAAAGGGTATTTTAGTCTTTTTTTTTTTTCTTTTTTTTCTTACGGTTGGTCCCTCTTGAAAAAGTTCATTCGTTCTTCATTTAAAACACTTAGACTACCCGTAGTAGTGAAGATCTTGAAAGGTAGGTCTTAACATACATTTTGCATTAAAATATTGAGTAATTCTACTATGAGGTCGTCTCATAGTATGAGACACCCTCTAATTCAATAATATAATTAGTCTAATTTATTTAAATTTCTTTATTTTTTTTTATTTTTAAATTTTTTTTCTTACCTCTCATATTTGTTGATCATTAATGTTTGTAACATGATTTATTTAACACATGTCTATATCATGTTTATTTGACCATATTTTCGTTTAACCATTAACTATTATATATATTATCATTGATCTACAGTTACTCTGTTCAAACGTAATTGCATTACCTATGAAAAGTAACGTAGTTATTCTTCAAAAGTAACTATGAATTCATTGTCTCATACTATAAGACGACCTCACCATAGAATTTATATAAAATGTTATTCCAACTCTTCACCTTATAATCAAACATACCTCTTATTTTACCAACACAATAATAATAAATACTAGGTCTAAACCTAGGTTCACAATATTTATCAATATTTTTATATACCTCACATTTAATATTTACATATAATTTTCTTAATATTTTATGCGGACAAAATTTGACATGGATAAAAATGCGGAAAAGATTTTCAAAAATTTGCGGACAAGATTTTCAAAAATAAAAATCGTGGATAAGATTTTCAAGGTGATGTTGACAGGTCGAGAAATAATAAGTTCCCTATTTAAAAAACATTTGTCGACATTACAGAAATTACGCAATTCAATGCTGATGTTAAAAAATCGAGAAAAAATAATTTCCCTATTTTAAAAAGTTGATGTCGACATAACAGAAATTACGCAATTCAAAACTGATGCTGACAAGTCGAGAAAAAAAAAATTATTAAATTAAAAAGCAGAAGTCGACATTTTAGAAATGAAATCACATAAACAGAAACTAAATAGGCAATACATTGTCAGCTACGGTGACCAAATTTTCCCCATATATGCTCAATCAAATCGTTTGTTAAAGCGTTATGTGTTTCCCTGCAACGAAGTCGTGTTCGTGTTGCGATATATGTTTGTGAGTTCGACGAAGTTGTAGAATATTGAAATGGCTCAGTACCTCCCACATCATCTTCATCTTCTTGCTCAACATTTGTGTTGTATTGATTTTGATAAGTGTCTCTTTCATCTTCAATGATCATATTATGCATGACAATACAAGCCATTAAAATTTTACCCATCAAACCTCTGTCCCAAACAAGGCAGGACGTTTGATATATCCAAATCGTGCTTGTAAAACTCCAAAAGCACGTTCAACATCTTTTCTAACAGCCCCTTGATATTGAGCAGATAGTTTATGCTTTCGAATCAGAGGACCATTAATTGACTTCACAAACGTCGCCCATTCCGGGTATATACCATCAGTAAGATAATATGCCATGTTATATGAATGACCGTTGACAGAAAAAATTTACCCGTGGTGCACGACCTTCTAATACTTCATCAAATACGGGTGATCGTTGTAACACATTAATATCGTTCTGTGAACCCGGTGTGCCAAAGAATGCATGCCATATCCACAAATCGTGTGACGCAACTGCTTCTAAAATGACAGTAGCTTTTCTACTTCTACCGGCAAATTGTCCGGCCCATCCAGTTGGACAGTTCTTCCACTCCCAATGTATGCAGTCGATGCTACCCACCATTGTAACACCCCGTATTTTTAAGGTTAAATTAATATATATTTTTAATTCACACATTTATTTAAAACTATATTTATTTTCATATTTTATATGTTTAATATTTTTGAATAATATTTATGATCTTCTAAATGATATATTTAATGCTTTTTATACTAAAAGTTAATAAAATTACTTATTTAATGTTTACCCTTATTGAATAATATAATTATTTTCTAATTTAAAATAGTCAAATAATAATTTTGATCTGGATTTCTATAGTTATAAAGTATGCCTACTAAATTTTATAAAATAACACATTTAACTTATTTTGTATGTTTTCAACTATTTAGATCAATATTTGGTTAAAGTTAAATTAAATTTATTTATTTTAACAAAAGTATTTGATTTTTAATAATAGTAAAAGATAACCTAATACTCCTTATTAAAAACCTATATATATATATATATATTAAGAAAACCCTAAATAATTTATTAGCTGCTCCGTATGATAGTCGTCCCTGACATTCGACCAACGCCATTAACACACTTCTTTAATCCTTCCTTATTTCTTCGTTTCTTAACCGTTTTACTCCGTTCTTGCGCCATAATAATCCTCTCTTCATCCTCTTCACATTAAGGTAAGCTATACTCCGTTTCGTCTCTGTCGCTCGGATCGCCGTTGATATCGTAACTCGTATTTATACTCGTTTTCACCCTAATCGATCGTAGGGTGAACCAGACGACCGACACCGACACGTACGTGGTGGACGACTCAATTGAAGACTAGAGCGAAAAGGTAACGGTGATGACGTGACTCGATATTACATTACATTAAGGTTTATGTGTCGTATTTTGTGTGGAATTGCTGCTACGGATAGTCCGAGATCAATGATGCCTGAGTCTGTGCTTATTTTGTGTATCTCGGCTTGTTTTGGCTACTTGGTTGTTACATTTGATTGTTCAGTTGGAAGGGTAATATGTTGAACTCAAGAATGGTGGGTAGTATGTATAATCAATATATATAGTATATTTGTGCTTTACTTGTGCATGCAGCGTGTGTATATTTGTGCTTTGGAGACTTGGTCAACTAATAAAGCTAATTGGTTAAATTGATAAATAATTAGTTACCGTAGCATGTGTATATTCTTTAGTTACCGTAGTGTGAGCTTAATATAAAAATATTAAGTTGACGTTTTTGATTTAGTAAGTTACTTAGATATTTACTCCGTATAAATTGTTATTGCTTCGAGAATTATAATACATGTTGAGATTTGGCTTGAGTTCGTATTGTATTGACCTTGACTTTGTATTGATTTGATTGAGCTTGAGTTGAGTGTGCGTACGTGCACTGTTGGGCACGTGCGTGAGGAGATACAACGTCCATTGTGGGACGGATACCGCCCTTAGGGGTTCCCATCCGCTTTTGTCACGGATAGGGACTATGGTTTGATTAAAAATGTCGACACCGTTTTTGTCGCGGTGACACCGTTTTTGTCGCGGTGGGTTTGGCCAAATTTAGACAGTTTGAGGAGCTTTTGTCGTTCCGCCATAGGGTTGGGACTTTTGTCGTTCCGGGGTGATTCTTGTTGCTTCACCCAGTCCTCCGTGCTTACTCTTGCATTTGACTATTGATGATTGAGATAACTTATGATTGTTTGACTTGAGATCGTTGTATTATTTCTTGTGTTACTATCTGAGTATGCTTTGAAGTTACATTGGTTGATTATACTTTGATCATAGGCCGTAGGCCAGGTAAGGTACTTGTTGAGTTGTATTGAGATTAATTTAGTGTTGTTAACCATTTATTGGCTTGTGGTTATTATTATTATTATTATTATTATTATTATTATTATTATTGAGCTGTTTTATTTACTTGTTAACTTTATTGTGATGTAATATGGCTGGGAGAACGTCTGAGTTACTCCCCACTGACTGTGGCTGTTGCATGTTTTGCGACAGGTTAGCGCGGGTTCGGGATTGAAAAGTGAGGAAGCTGTGAGACAACCCCTAGCTAGCTTACACGTGTGGATTATAGGACACATGTGGATTGTTTGATCTTTAGACTTGTTTAGACTTTATCATTTTAGTTTATACTTATGTTCGTTTGGTTTTGTAAGGGGTATTTATTCCCCGTTTTTGCTAGGCCTCAAGGCCTACTTTGTCATTTTGATTTGATTAGATTGTTTGCGTGAGTGACAGCTCGGATTCACGGTGTTTTCCGCCACCGTGGCTTTCATTTTTAATTCATTTTCTTACCTAAAACCTTTTTAAAACGTATTTTATTTTATTTGGAAAATCCGGGTTGTTACAGTTGGTATCAGAGCGAACACGCTCCCAACTCTCCTAGATGAGTGAGTAGAAGTTGACTTAGAACCTTGAGTGGAGTGTTGGGTAGACACCTTAGGGGGTTACGTTGCTTTTGTATGCGTTTGAGTAGTTGTTTGAAAGTGGCATGTTTAGTAAGTGCTACTGTTAACAATGCTTTTGTGTTACAGATGGCAAGGAACGGGAATGCAAACAACGACCTTCAACGCATCCGCCGAGTCGAGGATGCAATCCTAGCTTTGACGGAGGCACGTGAGAACAACCAGTCTGTCTTTGATCGTTTTGACCGTCATCATCCCCCTACGTACGATGGCAAGGCAGATCCAGTTGCGCTCGAGAGCTGGATTAGGGAGATCGAGAAGCTGTTCGTGGCTACCCGTTGTCCCGAGGTACAGAAGGTGGATATTGCCACCTACTACTTGAAGATGGAGGCCGACAACTGGTGGGCCTTATCTAGAGCTACTCTTCAGGCTCAGGTTGGGTTCAACTGGGCTATGTTCTGTGAAGCGTTGAAGAAGCGCTTCTACCCTGATGAGCTCCGCTGGGAGAAGGAGCAAGAATTCATTAATCTTGTACAGGGTACCATGTCAGTGCAGGAGTACACTGACAAGTTCACAGCCCTAGCTCGTTTTGCGCCACACATTATTCCCGACGAGGCTGCTCGCATTCGTCGATACGAGAAGAACCTGTCCTTTGGTGTTAGGACCGTGCTAGCTGGAATGCCCTCTGCCACGTTCCAGCAGGCTTATGACCGAGCTCTGAGCGTTTATGCGTCGATTCAGGCTGAAGAGGCCGCTGCTGCTGCTGCCAACAGGTTTGTGAAGAGGCCGTTTGTACCACAATCTTCCTTCCATGCTGAGAAGAAGGGGAGATTCGAGCCTAGACCAATGGAGAACCATGCTCAGGTTGCTCCCAAGCCCGGTGCGTTCTGTTATCGTTGTAGGAAGGCATACCACCCGGGTAAGATGTGTGATGGGACAATTATCACCTGCTTCACATGTAATGAGCGGGGCCACAAGTCCTCTGAGTGTCCTAAGGCTGTGACGCCTACTGCTGTTGCCGGTTCTTCATCAGCTATTGTTCCTCCTACTATCGCTACGAAGGCTAACCCTCCTGCTAAGAAGGGTCGTATCTTAAATCATGAATCGAAATAAGCCGTGGCGTCATCCTCATTTTGTCACTTTGGTATATTTCTTGCTAACTCTGATTTGCTCGCTTCTTTTTGATATTGGAACCTCAACATCATTCTTATCTCTTTTCGTTTTTAATAATTCCTTACCTCTTCTTTTATTTATCATTTCTTTTCAAGTTTCGAGGACGAAACTTTTTAAAGTAGGGGAGAATGTAACACCCCGTATTTTTAAGGTTAAATTAATATATATTTTTAATTCACACATTTATTTAAAACTATATTTATTTTCATATTTTATATGTTTAATATTTTTGAATAATATTTATGATCTTCTAAATGATATATTTAATGCTTTTTATACTAAAAGTTAATAAAATTACTTATTTAATGTTTACCCTTATTGAATAATATAATTATTTTCTAATTTAAAATAGTCAAATAATAATTTTGATCTGGATTTCTATAGTTATAAAGTATGCCTACTAAATTTTATAAAATAACACATTTAACTTATTTTGTATGTTTTCAACTATTTAGATCAATATTTGGTTAAAGTTAAATTAAATTTATTTATTTTAACAAAAGTATTTGATTTTTAATAATAGTAAAAGATAACCTAATACTCCTTATTAAAAACCTATATATATATATATTAAGAAAACCCTAAATAATTTATTAGCTGCTCCGTATGATAGTCGTCCCTGACATTCGACCAACGCCATTAACACACTTCTTTAATCCTTCCTTATTTCTTCGTTTCTTAACCGTTTTACTCCGTTCTTGCGCCATAATAATCCTCTCTTCATCCTCTTCACATTAAGGTAAGCTATACTCCGTTTCGTCTCTGTCGCTCGGATCGCCGTTGATATCGTAACTCGTATTTATACTCGTTTTCACCCTAATCGATCGTAGGACTGAACCAGGACGACCCTGACGCTGATACGTACGTGGTGGACGACTCAATTGAAGACTAGAGCGAAAAGGTAACGGTGATGACGTGACTCGATATTACATTACATTAAGGTTTATGTGTCGTATTTTGTGTGGAATTGCTGCTACGGATAGTCCGAGATCAATGATGCCTGAGTCTGTGCTTATTTTGTGTATCTCGGCTTGTTTTGGCTACTTGGTTGTTACATTTGATTGTTCAGTTGGAAGGGTAATAGGTTGAACTCAAGAATGGTGGGTAGTATGTATAATCAATATATATAGTATATTTGTGCTTTACTTGTGCATGCAGCGTGTGTATATTTGTGCTTTGGAGACTTGGTCAACTAATAAAGCTAATTGGTTAAATTGATAAATAATTAGTTACCGTAGCATGTGTATATTCTTTAGTTACCGTAGTGTGAGCTTAATATAAAAATATTAAGTTGACGTTTTTGATTTAGTAAGTTACTTAGATATTTACTCCGTATAAATTGTTATTGCTTGAGAATTATAATACATGTTGAGATTTGGCTTGAGTTCGTATTGTATTGACCTTGACTTTGTATTGATTTGATTGAGCTTGAGTTGAGTGTGCGTCGTGCCTTTGTTAGACGCGGCGTGAGGAGATACAACGTCCATTGTGGGACGGATACCGCCCTTAGGGGTTCCCATCCGCTTTTGTCACGGATAGGGACTATGGTTTGATTAAAAATGTCGACACCGTTTTTGTCGCGGTGACACCGTTTTTGTCGCGGTGGGTTTGGCCAAATTTAGACAGTTTGAGGAGCTTTTGTCGTTCCGCCATAGGGTTGGGACTTTTGTCGTTCCGGGGTGATTCTTGTTGCTTCACCCAGTCCTCCGTGCTTACTCTTGCATTTGACTATTGATGATTGAGATAACTTATGATTGTTTGACTTGAGATCGTTGTATTATTTCTTGTGTTACTATCTGAGTATGCTTTGAGGTTACATTGGTTGATTATACTTTGATCATAGGCCGTAGGCCAGGTAAGGTACTTGTTGAGTTGTATTGAGATTAATTTAGTGTTGTTAACCATTTATTGGCTTGTGGTTATTATTATTATTATTATTATTATTATTATTATTGAGCTGTTTTATTTACTTGTTAACTTTATTGTGATGTAATATGGCTGGGAGAACGTCTGAGTTACTCCCCATTATGGTCATTGCATGTTTCATGACGAGTTAAGCGAGTTCGAGATTGAAAAGTGAGGAAGCTGTGAGACAACCCCTAGCTAGCTTACACGTGTGGATTATAGGACACATGTGGATTGTTTGATCTTTAGACTTGTTTAGACTTTATCATTTTAGTTTATACTTATGTTCGTTTGGTTTTGTAAGGGGTATTTATTCCCCGTTTTTGCTAGGCCTCAAGGCCTACTTTGTCATTTTGATTTGATTAGATTGTTTGCGTGAGTGACAGCTCGGATTCACGGTGTTTTCCGCCACCGTGGCTTTCATTTTTAATTCATTTTCTTACCTAAAACCTTTTTAAAACGTATTTTATTTTATTTGGAAAATCCGGGTTGTTACAACCATCCCAGGAAATCCACGTTGTTCCCCCACACTAAGTAATCTTGCAATATCGTCCTCGTTAGGCTTTCGCAGATACTAGGGACCAAAAATTGATATCACACCTTCAACAAAGTGTATGACTGATTCTTTTACCGTATTTTCGCTCATCCGCAAATTTTCATCAAGAGAATCAGCTGATGATCCATAGGTTAATATTCGTGATGTCACGGTGCATTTTTATAATGCTGAAAAGCCAAATCTACCATGTCAATTTGGTCTTTTTGTAAAATATTAATCATATTGAGAAAGGGCATTGACTATACGGATGAATAAATGTTTACTCACACGATATCTTCTTCGAAATATATGAGGTGGGTAGGTCGGATTTTCAGTAAAATAATCATTTTATAATTTATCATGACCGATCTCACGATTTTTTTCGATACTTCGCCTATGACGAAAAGGCATTGGGTTTTGAGGTTGTGGTAATAAATTGGGAGTACTTAAGAGTAATTGTATAATATTATCATCTTCCATATTTTGCTCATAAAATTGATTCGCCCAATAGTCTGAGCTTGTATTTGAGTGATCAGATGATTCATCTGAAGACATAATTTAGAGTTAGATTTTAAAAAAATGAGAATTGTTGTGGAAGTGAAAAAAGAAAATAAGGATGAGAATGATTTAATTTGTAAACATTTGAAAAACATGATGTGTATTTAAAGAAAATTATGTGGATATGAATACTTCGAAATGTGTGGATATGAATAATTCGAAATGTGTGCCAAAAAATTAAAGGTTGAGAATGTAGATATGAATACTTCGAAATGTGTGGATATGAATAATTCGAAATGTGTGCCAAAAAATTAAAGGTTGAGAATGTGGATATGATTACTTCGAAATGTGTGAATATAAATAATTCGAAATGAGTTGATTTGAAAACATTAAATAAAAACTAATAATTAAAGGAATACACTACAAACAAGTAAAAACTACTAATTAAAACAATATATTAAAGGAAGACAATACAAACAAATACAAACTACTAATAACTAAACAAACTTTCTTAAAAGAAAATACAATTTGAAAAGTAGTTAATTTAAAAACATTAAAGATTACCTATTAAATTAAATAAAATTTAAACCACAGTTAACCACTAAAGTCACCCCAAATCTTCCTTCTCAGAAATTGTATTGTCGGTAAGTCATCATTTGTTGGATTTAGTTTTGACGATAATGTGGTTAAATACCGCATCTCAGCACATCTTTGTTTGGTCTCATTTTTTTCTCGTTGTATTTGTATCATTGCCTCGGTTGATTTGTTCCTTGTGATATTCATTTCGAGTAGATGTGCATTCAACTCTAGATGAAAGGAAGACTCTGTACATACCGACTTACCATTTCGTTTCTTCTTCGCTGCATCTCTACCTTCTGGTCGGATATGTATTGATTCAGTACGATTAACACTAGGAGGAGTTTCAGGTACTGGTTCATCATCGTCATCAGCAGCTGAGATATCAGTTTCATCGGGCCTTGATCTCTTTGAGCTTGAACGACTTTGCGACGACAAGTCATCGTTAAAGTTATAGTTAATTTGCTTTAAACTCCATTTCACATTTTTACACAATATATTGTTAAATAAGGATAAATCTTCATAACATTTACCCTTTGGATCACTGTTCTTGTAAAGTTCTTGAGCTGCAGCCACAACATCATCTTCATTTGTTCCACTTTTTTTGCCACGCCTAACCACCGCATTGTAGCAAGAAACCCACTTATTTGCAGCCTCATTAATTTTTATCTAACGAGCTCTCAAACCTTCTGGATTTCATGGACCAATTTCTCCCGAATTTTCACACCGTGCTTCTTCATAGAATTCCCACACATTTTTCCATAAAATGATAGCCTGATTATTTTTTCCGTGTATCGCATTTGTACTTACGATAATCCAAGCAGACATTAATGCCGTGTCTTCCATTGGTCGCCATTTCTTAGATGTCGATATTAATTCTTTTTTGTTTTTTTTTTGTTTTTTTGGTTGAGACGAAGGAACAGAAACATTTATTTGAGAAGACTCAAAAGATATATTATTAGTTGGCCAAAAATTTGAATAATTGTTATTTTCATAATTTTCTAATATTGGAGGATATGAATTTTCAGTTTTTGGATTTTGTGACAAATTTTGATATTCATCAAAATCTAATAAGTTGGTGAAATTTTTTTGATTATTATTATCAGTCAAAATTTTTTGCACAGTTTGTGAATTTTTTACTTGATTTTTTCCTAATAAAAGATAATCAATTATAGAATGATATAAATAATATGGAATTTGAATTCTTTTTATAGAGAATTTAGAAAATTTTAAGATATAGAAAATATCTATCATTTGCCACATGTCGCTTTCCTATTTGTTGTATTAGATTTTTTGGATATATATTATTATCATTTACAAAAAAAATAAAAAATAAAAGATAATAAAAATAAAAAACCAAAAGAAAACATTAAAAAAAACTGCATTTAATAAATAATTAATAAATATAATAAAATAATGGGTATGGGAATGGTTTGGACCTAGGTGGGAAGTAATGTTTTTTGGACTGAGGTGGAGAATTGGGAATGTCCAAAAACTAGGTCAAAAACAAAATATTAGTTTTTTAATAATAAAAAGTGGTCAAACATACCCTTATTTTCTTACTACGGGTAGTCTTATGGATATTATTGGAGTTTTTTTTATTTATTTAAATAGAGTTTAAAATGAAACTATTTATAAGAATATGACTCGTTTCAAAATAGTTGTAAATAATGGATCTACGTCATCAATTTTTATATTTTCGTAAAATTTGGACAAAGTCGTTGTCCGCACAGTGATATCCTGTCATGAACAAAAACCCAACTGCGCACTTCCCCTTCATTGATCATAATATAAAAACACCCAAATATTTCAGCAAATCTGAAAAAAATTAACCCTCACATTCAATTTTACAACCAAATTCAAACCAAATCACCTCAATAACTCATTATACATCAACAATTATACATCCTTTTACCTTTAATTTGGTAATTTTTTTAATTTTCAAACCCTAAATTGCTCAAATATACACACATATTATGTATCGATTGAAGGCATGACTTACATTTTATTTATATTTTGGACTTTACTATCCTTGTCTTTGTGTTTTGGTGCTCTACTACTGGATTTGCAGCAACAATGTTGGAGTTGCTGTATAAAGGAGGTGCCATTTATTGGCTTTGTTTCTCTTTTTTAATTTTATGATCGAGTGAAACAATGGGAGTCGCAGTGCGGGATAGCGCCTTTGTAACACCCCGACAAAACCTACTCGGGATATTACTATTTAAAAACATAAAACTGATTAAAAGGAACTTTATTGAAACAAAATAGGGTTTAAAACAAATGTCGAAAAACAAAAGTAACATAAATATTGCGGAAGCGTCCAACATAAATTAAAGTACTCGTTCATGTAGTGATCGCGTCCCTCTAATCCCGCCGAAACTCAAATAACCTGCACGGAATCTGCTCCCCAATATAACCGAAAGAGTCATATGGATCACCACAGACCCACCCAAAAGGTGGACAAACAAGCAACGCGTCAACACAAAGGTTGAGTAAAGAATGATAATTTAAATAAACGAAAGATTAATAAAACAATCGTTAGAAACTTTGAATTATAAAATAGATAACCCTTGCAACAAAATTTTAGAAAATAGACTTTTCAAACCAACTTTAATCAAATGCATTTGTACCATGGAATCAATACGAATCGAGTAACCATGAAGGCGGGCATAACCCAACCAACTACAATAATAGGTCGTGTTTAGACTTAAGTGCATGCACCCTTACTAGGGCTAACCCCTAGAAGTGATCTAACAGACACGGGGAAGTGGTCAACAACCCCAAAGCCAATGTATATATAAAATGTAGTCGCCAAGAAGTCGAACTACCCTCCATCTCAAGAACCATGGATTAAAACCTTTATAAATAGGAAAACGTTTCCAAACCTTTATCAAATCCTTTATCGAAAAAATTTCGATAATAATACCATCATCCCAAAATTGAAAACATTTCAATATAATAATTTGCCTTGAAATTCTTTAAACCAAATCATTTTCCAATCCATAATTAAACATTCAAAACTTTTAGGAAATATCATTAGAAATATAAAATCGAGAAATACAATATTAATATTAGAAACCAAATCCAAAATCATGCTTGGAACATCCAAAATCAATTTATAAAAGTATCAATCAAACAAAGCCTTAAACAATTCATAAAAGAGTAGTTCTTGTGTAAGACCGGACTTACGTTAACTTAATATAAGTCATACATGAAAATTTATTAAAAAAAAAAAAGAAAATAAAAGAAAATAAAATAACCACCCTCATGTGAGAATGTCTCACAATAAATTTATTGTGACACATGTCTCACATGAGAATTAGTGTTCATAAAATCAATCGAGGAAGCAAAGATCGATTCCTTACCTTGAGTTATTCCTTTTTTTACGATTCGTTTAGGTTAGAAAGGTTCCTCGACGAACTCGGATTCTACAACAAACAAGAACATTCTATTACAATACATTCAATATCTATAGCCATGTTGCGTTTAACTATGCGAAGTCTAACATAGAACGATGACTAATTATTCGACTCGAGGTGATACTACAATTCCCGAACCTTTATTTATGGTCTTAAACGGAGTTTATTAAGTTCCTATATGAGTTCTAGGATTGTCTATTGAGACCTAAGGCCAAACCCTAGTCGAGAAAAGAAGAGACTAAACAAGACTTAGGAATTCCAGTTTTGGCAGATTTGCGTCCTCTCGGAATACAATACTTTTGAAAATCTAAAAGACGGAATTTTGACTTGAAACGTCTGTGCAAAAATTCATGATAAAATAATAAGTTTAGATTAAGAAATAAAATGCGGACAGAAGCTTTATTCCAGAAAATACAGTTTTTGAGTGATTTTACGAAAAACGTTGTGCAAGATTATTCCTTTAGAGTTAAGAGTCGTGCTTCAGAGGGTAAACTCTAATCCCACAGATATACAACTTTCATTTTATATGAAACCACAAATTCCATTTAAATCTTTGAGAAAACGTCATTGCAACAGACCCCTAATTTCTGGGATTAAAATTTCACTGAGGATAGTTATAAAATAAAATCCTTTAAATTATGAAAACATCTTAGAAACGTGATTTAAAATTTTTATGAACTCTTAAGACCTTTATGGTGATACTATAAAAAGGATTTCGAAATCAGAATTTATTTAGTGTCCCAAAATAAATTGACAACACAGAATAGCAGATGACAGATTTTTACGATTCGATTCTTGTTAAGTTTATGTGTTTTCTAAACAAGGATTAAGCACGAAATTACGGTTTAAGGAATAGGTAAGAGTCTTACTTAGAAGCCTTAGAATGTGGTAAAAAAGATCCTCCAAACCCTTGTTGAAAAACCCGACTCAAGATTACCCGTACTCGAACTTGTGTGGTTGAGAGCTACTTACGAGACCTTTTTCTATGGAATTTTTGAGAGAGATTTTGCTGAGGATTGAGTGATAAATATGAGTGAAATGATGAATGAAATGACTCTAATAAGTGATGTTTATATAGGGTTAATTAGGATTAAATGGGAGAGCCAAATACACTCCCCCATGCTTAATATCACACGGTCAACAAGGAGGCAAAGGGGCTGATTTATGCTTGGTTATTTGATGAAATTTACTCATTTAATTCTTGTTATTTAAGGCTTAATGAATGGTATTTTAATTGGATGAATCTTGTTACAAAAAACCAAGAGATGATCAATGAAGCAAGGAAGAAGAATGCATGTATATTGATGCATTCATGCGTGTGAAATGTATGTGTAGTGGCTTATTTTTACTCTTATATTTACTTAATGAGTCATATCTTTAAATGCATTTTATTAAATAAATGATTAAGTTAAATATTAGAATATATTTGGTTTATATAATCCAAATATGAGAAAAAGGTATTTGATAAAATATACAAGTATGCATAAATATATATCGCACTAAAGGATTGTATTAAATTAAATTTATCTCATTTTGTAAAGTATTATAATTATAATAAAATGTGACCCTAAATATATTTGAACTCCATCGAAAGTATAATAAAAGGATTCAACCAAAATGTAATATTGTAATAGTATTTATTTTTTATATATTTATAAGCCAACAAAATACTTTTAAAGGCGTCTTTGAAATAACATTTAAAATGATGTTTGTTAAATAAATAGTTGTAGAATAAAAACAAACCTTTATAATAATTATAAGTTTCGAATGATGTATGGACTCTTAATATAAATATAAGCTGACTTAAGAGTTTATGTGAGCTAATTGAACTGAAAAGAGTTGAGAGAGCTTCAAATGAGCTAAGTAAGAATAAAATAATTGAACTTAACTAAGTCAAGCTAAGAAATGTAAATTAATAGGATCTCAAAATTCTCGGGTATTACAGCCTTACTCCAAACTTTTCAAAAATCAAACAAATTGATGACGTGGACCCATTATTTGTAATTACTTTAAAACGAGTGACGAGCTTAATGTCGTATGCTGCAAATTAATAATTTATATCACTTAGTTCCTATTACTAAACAAATAGCAAAGTGGAAGTAAGGGTCGAACCCACAAAACATAGCCAACAAGCAAACCAGAGAAACGCGGAGGAAAGGGATAGCACAAAGTGAATAAAAGCGCTCAAAGTAACATAAATCGCTAGTGACACGGGGGTATAAAGCATATACAAATACGATACATCAACGCTTTCTTCGCCATCACAACATTAGCGAGCCACTCTAGATAGTCACATTTTTCGATGAACCATGCTTCTAGGAGCTTATTAATTTCCTCGAGGATGGTCGCGTCTTTCTTGACGCTCATAGGCCTTAATCTTTTTTTCACCGGCTTAAAATCGGGGTTGCATTCGACCGGTGGACGTGATAGTAGGGTCAATTCCCGCCATTTCAGCGGCCGAGTAAGCAAACACATCCTTGTTTTCTTGAAAGATGCTTATCAGCTGAGCCTGAAAGCTAGGCTCTAGATCCGCTCCAACAATAATCGCTCGCCCCAGGGACAACTCTATTTTTTCATTTCGCTGTCCGATTCCGGGCAGACGTTCAACCCTTTTTTTCCACTTCTTCTTCAGATGTCGGTGGCCGCACCTCAGCTACCGATTTGCTCTTTGCTCCCTACGCAAACATGGTATTGCAGGTACGATCGGCCTTCTGATCACCATATAATTTGGCGGCGGTCCCCTTATCGGTGACATATGTCATCGTAAGGCCCGTACAGACACAACAGTGTGAATTTCATCAAGAGTCACCTAGCCGATTAATACATTGTAGGCCGACGATGCGTCCAGGACCACAAAACTAGCATCTATGTTCCTGGCAAACGCTCCCTCTCCTACCGTAACCGGTAGTGTAACAGCCCGACTTTTCGTGACTTAATTAAACAAGGCGGAAAATTAATTAAGTACTTTATATATATATATAAGAAAACCGGATGTTATCGTATTACAACTCAAAATACATAATCAGAGTTATAGATAAACATGGTCATTAAATTACAATCTCTCGAAATACAAAATAAAATATGCAATCTCCCCATGCTCCTCGGTAATGATCTCGGGGCACCTAAAGTGAACCCGTATTAGCTTTTTCAGCCCCGCACATAACCATGATTGCTCATTGGCCATCATTAGGCTCATATCAAACGCGCATAATAAATAGTACATCTTATAACATATATGAATGTTGCAATTAGCAAATAATAACATTTCTCAAGTTACAATTCAATTTATACTAAGCATGCGGTTTAAAGCGATAAAACATATAGGCATGATATTCAGTTATAAATACAATTAACAAGTAAAATCATATCAATAGTATCACAAGTATTCAACATAATTACGGTGCGATATCAGATCGCAAACTATCAGACAAGCTGTATCAATCACATAATGCAGGCTCGATTCACTTCAGAAATTTGTGGTCTTTAATTTTTAAAGATGTTACGACTCACTTTCACATAATTCAAACAACACATACTGCTTACGAGCCTGACCACTGAGTAGGCCATTGTATTCTGATCGCTTGCATCTCACTAAAATAGTGCAACGACTTACTCGACTCGTAAACCACGCCGAATACAATAGTACTTGCATCTCATCTTCTAATGTTCGAAATGATTCGAACTTCAGTTACAATCCCGTCAAGTGATATTTACATGTGGTAAGAGTGAATGCTAGCGTCGCGCCCACTAAGAACGAAACGCGACAAGGAGACAGAACCGCATACAAGACCCAAATCCATAAGGTCGCGGTGGCCCCGGTAACATTAGCGAAATAGGGGGATCAACCCTAGTCTAATATGCATATTCTAATATTCACTTTAAGAATGGGCTATGCTATTCATAGAGCACCTTAACTCTGAATAAAACGACTACTTCCTAATGCCTGACCCAAAAGAGTTGGCATATTCATTATCTTGTACGGCTTAGGCAGTACGACTTAAGGCGTAAAGGCATGGGCAGGATGCTAAGCAATAATGCTGCCGGCTTGAAAACCACACTATTCAGTATGGCCAACGCTCAGTGACCGAGATAGTGGTATCCGTAACAGGACTATCTTAACCCCACTTCACTCACGATTGACGTTTTCGTAACGGAGGCTCAAGCTTTTGACCTGTTCTTTAACTTACTCATGATTTATTATTTTATTTGATATTTCATATCACATGTTACGAGACTCTCCTAATCTCATTGTCAAACGTTTAAGTATTTGTATTTGGTTTCATATGATCACATAACACATTCGTTTATTATTTGAAGTGATGTTAATTATTAACGTTATTACATTCCTAAGTTGTTGCATTTATAAGTATGTCCAATTTTATTTAAGTGTTTTTCAAAACACCATAAGTTATTTACTTATTCATTTTCAATTTTCTATACTTAGGAATTTTTCAAATTATTTACAATATTTCCAATTATTTACAATATTTCAAATTTTGAAAATTGAAATATCTTTGAATTTTGAGACGTAACTTGTTTAACAAGTTTCGTGAATTTTTCACTATTCACGTCTCGGGATTTGAAAAGATAACTTGTTCAACAAGTTACCTCAATTTCCCTTTAAAACAAGTTTTTTAAACTTTTGGGACGTTACTTGTTCAACAAGTTTCGTCCTGGGTTACTATTCATGACGGTTACTATTCACCCGTCACTATTCACCTCAGTCACTATTCATCGGTCACTATTCACTGGTCACTATTCATAGGTTACTATTCATCGGTCAAAGTTAGTTACTAAGTTACTTAAAATATCTAGATATTTTCTAAGTCTAAAAATTGTAAACTTAGTCGTTAAGTAAATTTCTAATTTCAAAGTCGTTAAGTTCAATTTGTAAAAAGTGATAAGCGATATTTATTTTAAAGTGATACTTAGTTAAATTTAGTCATCTATTTACTAAATTTAGCGATTATCATTTTTAATAATAATAGTGTCGTGGATGGTTCATTTAGCCCGTATCGTCCAAGTCCAACAGTCCAAATTTGCAAAGGCAGTAGCACACGATTTCATTCATTTTTATAACGGTTACAACCTTTTTAATCGGTTTATTATATTTCTTTTAGAATGATTTCGATTTATACTAAAATTCAATTCTACTAACTATTAAATTTTAGTGACTTAGTGATAATTTCATTTTGATCAAATTAGGTCCATTTTTAATGTGAATGTCGTGGGGTTTATATATATGTTATAAATCTTTTATTTCTTTTAAATTATTAATTCTAACTTATTAACTACTAATTAAATTATTTTAACAATAAACTAAAAAGTGATAAAAACAATTTTGACCCTAAAAATAGCCTAAATGCCGTGGCCATTCATGGTAAGGTTCAATTTTTCATTTTTCGATTTTTATCGGTTTTTAGCTTAAAGTCTTTATATTTTAATTATTCTAATTATACTAAAACGATTTAAACTAAAATGAAATTTTACTAAAAAATTCATTTGACTAAAATTTGAGCTAAAACATAAAGTTTATTTTTCTAAGTGTTTGTTCTAAAAGTTTTAAGTGTATTTAATTTATGTTACTTATTTCACTAAAATGATTTAATCTAATCTACACTTTTTATTAAAGATTTTAATATGGTTATGAATAGTGTTTTATAACACTTTAATTTTCTAAGTTTTTAATCTTAAAGATTTAGCTAGTTTAATTTATATATTTAGTATTATAATTACTAACTAGTAATTTTAAAACAATAAAAACAACAAACATAAAAATATTATGGATCAAAGTGTGCATAAAAATGAAGAACACATGAACAACTCAAGAACACACATGAACACATGAAGAACAACATACTTTATCAAGAACACATTTTTCATATTTTCCACTTAATAATTTATTTTCCTAAATTAATTTTTATAACATATTAACAACCATTTTAAATACAAACTAACATAACATATTATTTACAAAAATTAAAAATAAAAATTGATCAAAATAAATAGGAAAAACCGTGGGTTACTAAATTTTTACAAAATTTATATTTTCGATTTTTCTTTACTTTAAACTCATAGTTAACATTTCACATAATTTTATATATAAACTTATATATAATTAAAACTCATAAAACATAAGCTAAACATATAAATAACAATTTAAAGTGTATAATTAAAATGAAAAACAATATGATGCAAAAATGAAACTTATAAAGTATACTATCATTATATTACTAAACATCACATAATCATACAAACACATAAACAAACATACATATTATAAAAACATATTTATTATTCACAAATAAATATAAGCCTAATTAAATAACACAAAATTTAGTTTGTGCGGGAGCACCTTAAATTAGATGTTAAACGTCGAGGATCTAAAATAAATTTTAGATCGGAAAGTCTTCACCCATATTACCCAAGGTCTTCACCCAAATAAACCAAGCAAGTTAGCTCCAAACATACCCACTAATTATTAGAACACTTATGAATTATTAAAGATAATATTATAGATTTTATTTAAGTTGTTTTAGGAAGAAAATGGAAGAAAATAAAAGAGAGAAAAGGGAGTGAGTAGCTACGGTCAAATGAGGGAAAGTAGTGTTGATTTTTGCACTTAGTAATTGTGAGGATAAGTTAGTAATGAATTAGGTCAAGTAGATTTAGGAGATAAGTATTAGGATTCTTTTTATGTAATTAAGTTACACGTTGCATCTGGGATCCAGCCTCGGAGGTGGACTAAAACAAAGAAAGTGGTCGTGAATGCAGTGAGAGCGGCTGTGGTATATGCAATTTGGAGGCAGCGAAATGAAGTTTGGCAGGTGCAACGTGTTATGCTCCCTCAACTCGTGTTGAAGACTATACAATGTTGGGTTAGAAATCGTATTTTATACTCGAATCATGGTTGTAAATTGCTTGATTATGCTTGGTTGAATAGCACAGGAGTTTGATAAATGGAGGTTGTCTGCTGAAGATGTATGAGTGAACAAAAATATTGTAATGTGCTTTGGTTTATTCAATATAATCTTACATTTTACCAAAAAAAAGTTTAATGAAAATCAAATTAGAAACACAATCATCACATTAAACCATTTTAGTCCACATTACTATTTGGACATAGAAAATGTTCCCCCGATGTTTTAAAATGTTTTTACGAAATAAATCGGGTTTAAAAAGTCGGGCGTCAAAGACGGTAAAAGTTAAAGTGTGCGCGTTTGACGATTTTTCGAAATATCTCTACTTTAAAATTTTAAGACTAAAATATTTTATTTATAACTTTAGAAAATTTTTAAAAGTGATGGAAATGAAAATGGTAGTATTAATGTAGTAGTATTGTATTTGTATATGTATTATTATTGTGTATAAACTTTAAATTTTAATTACAAAAACAAAAATAATGATGACTAATTAGATGAGTAAGAAAAATTGGATTTTTGTAAGTAAAAATGGAAGAGGATAAAACTTTGACTAAGGTGTCCAAATGCTACGGTCAAAGGTTTATTTTTCGGGCTCGATTTTCGTTTTCGAAATTTTCGATTTGCGCGATCGCGAAAAGTTTTGAAATAAAAGATATGATCTTAAAATAGTGTTTTGTAATAAAATCGAACATAAAAATAAAAATAATTTTCGTAAGGTACTAAAAACAAAATTTGAGTTTTAATCCTCGAAACTTCGAATAAAAATTCCTCAGTCGAAATACTTATTTTTTTCGTTGAATGTTTTAGATTTAAAGAATTATATTCAACCGTCAAAAATTTAATCAATTTAAATTAGGTGTGACTTATAATTTCGACAATTTAGAAAAAAGTTAGTTTAATAGAAATGAAATAGTAAATTGAATATTAAGATTAAATGATTTAATAAAAATAATCAAAATGATCACTATCTTAAATAAAAGTTTTTGATGTTAAGTTTACTTTTGAAAAGTAAGAAGAAATGGAAGAGGATAAGATGGTTTGACCTTGATTTGCGTGTTTGAAATCATGGACTTGAATTTCGAAGACGGGAAAAGTATAAGGGTCCACTTTTTTTATTTTGAAAACGAAAAATGTTCGAAATTGAATTTTATGAATAAAAGGTTTTACATTTATTTTTATAAATAGTAAACATAACTTAACCTTTTTGAAATTTGAAAGGCGATATTAATTTTGTGTTGATTTTTATAAAATTTTGAATTGTGTTTCTTTTTGAATTCTAAAGATAATACAACATATTTTAGTTTTCAAAAATTTTAAATTTGGACTTAAGAAATTTAGTATTATTTGGCGAAAAAAATGCAGACGCATTTTTATTATAAGGAAAAAGGATGAATTTAATTTAAGGAATTAAATTCTTTTATAATATTGTGTTAAAATAACACAGGGTGTTACAGGTAGGGTTATCGTTCCCAGGGGCTTGATGCCGTTCCCAGCAAAGCCATACAAGGAGTCCATGTACGACGTCAGCAATTTCTTCTCCATGCCTACTTTATCAAACACCTCCTTGTACATGAGGTTGGTACACGCCCCCGTGTCTATCATGCAATGGTGTACAAGATGGTGGCTGATATCTAACGCCACCACCAGCGGGTCATGGTGGGGGTAGTTGACTCGCTCGTAGTCCTCCTTGTTGATAGACAGCGTAGGTATTGTTCGGGGATCTTTGTTGCTGGCCGAGTAGATATTTTGATGGATTTTTGTCTTCTGTTGGCCATTTATTTTCTACTCGACAACACTGACTCCTCAGTTTCAGCAATCTTGTGCATTTCGTTGACCCGTTGTTTATTTTTGCGGCGGTCTTTTGGCTTTTTATCCTTGCCGTCCCTGTCTCTTTTGCCGGTGGTGTACTGGTGCAGCTGCCCTTGCTATATCAGGTGTTCAATTTCGTTTTTCAAGGAAAAGCACTCTTCAGTGCTATGTCCTTGGACTTTGTGGTACTTGCAGCATTTAGACTTGTTTTCACCAGGCGCTACTGACTTCGGCGTCGCCCACTTCACCTCGTCCTTTCCAACTAAATAATCTTAGCTCTCGGCCTATCAAACGGAGTGTACCTGTCAAACCGCGGTCGCATGTCTTGTCTTCCTCCGTCACCGCCACGGCCAGTGTAACTACCCTGCGATTGTTAGCTCCATTTTTCTCGGCTGCCACTCTGCTCTTCTTTTTTCTTTGGCTTCTTGCCAAACGTTTTGTAAAATTGCTCCCCACCATCTCTCTAGCCTTTACTAGGTCAGATGGTGGGTTCCTTATCAGGAGGCTTCTCAACTCTCCTTCCTTCAGTCCAACCGTCAGAGTGTGAACGCCAATTTTCGTGTCTAATTTCCTAATCTGCTGGGACTCGCGGTCGAATATGATCTTATAGTCCTTTAGTTTCTCATTCTTCCCCTGCACAACATTCAACAGCTCTGCAGCTGTTTTTTCTCTTCTGCGGTTTCCCGCATACTGCTGCCTGAATAGGCGAGTCATGTCTTTATACCCACCTATCGATCCCGTAGTAAGATTGCAGAACAATGTCTGCGCAAAGCCAGTCAAGGTAGTTGGCAATACCTTGCACCAAACATGATCAGTCGTGTCATACATCATCATGTGGCTTTCATATGTAGCCAAATGTTCCTCAAGATCTGTCTTACCGTCGTATTGCGCTGACGGCATCTTCATCTTCGGTTGTCAAAATTCTAGCACAGAGGGTGCTATTGGGGACTTTATCGCGATTTGCCTCCCTTTCTGCGTTGCACTTCAGCATCTCTCGCCTATGTATTTCTTGGACCGTGGGGTCGCGACTGTAGGTCGAATCCGCCCCGGTCGAGTCTTTCCCATCACTCCCCCAACGGTTTGGTGACTGTCTCCATCTCTAAAAAGATTCCTTGGGGGTATCTTGCTGGCCGTGGCCTCAGGCGTTCTTTCTCGTTCTTCTCAGTGTGGTGGTGGCTCCACATTTTCATTCGGTGGTTCTTACGGCGTCTTCCTCATCTGCTTGAGGAAGGCGTTCATCAATCTTTTTTCCTCAGGTATTATGGGCGTGAGGAGTTCTTCTTCATAGGGGGACCCCCGACGGTTCCCTCAAGCTGTTCCATATTCTTGGTCGTTTTCTTTGAAGTTTGTCCTTGGTCTGCCATGACTTTTACGTACTTTCCCCACAGACGGCGTCAATTTTTTCGGGTTACAAACACTTAGAGTATTTACTAGCACGAATCAAGTAATATAAGTTGTATGAGTTTTTGAGCGCTACGGTATCACTTATCTCTCTCCGATTGGATGTCTTGCACAATGTAAGCGAATACGAGGATAACCCCTACGATGCTTAAGTAAGCGAATATGACACTACAAGGAAAAGGGCGTTTAGCGACTAATTTTTGCAACTAATAATAAATTGGTCGCTAAAAAGCAATTAATGTACTTTTAGTTGCAATTTAGCGACTCACTGAACATTGGTCGCAAATTTTAGTTTCAGATTGGCAACTAATAACTTAATGGTTGCAAATTAGCTACCGTTTGATCATAAGTTCCAAATTTTTGTGGCAAATTAGCTACTAAATACCTATTGGTTGCTAATTTGCAACTAATTTATAACTGGTTGCAAAATTTAGTTTCTAACTAGCAACTAAATATTTATCGGTTGCTAATTTGCTAGCAATTGAAAAGTGGTTGCAATAGTTTGTTGCTAATTAGCAACTAAATATTTATCGATTGCTAATTTGTGACCAATTTAAAAATGGTTGCAATAATTAGTTGCTAATTAGCAACTAAATATTTCTTGGTTGTTAATTTGCGACCAATTTTGAAGTGATTGCAATAATTAATTGCTATCTAGCAACTAAATTGTAAAATTTATAATACTTATTACTATCATTGTAAACTAGCGTCCCCGTGCAAAAATGTGCGGCTTATTTCGGTATTTATCTTTCGATAAATGTTTGCTATAATCGATTGAAAAAAAATTATATTTGTGATTTTTTGGGCGTAAATTAATAATACTATGCATAATTTAGATCTATAATAATGACACATTATTTATTATAGATGTTTTATTACTTATCGTTGAGTATAAATATGAGTGATAATGTAAGATTTACTAATATGTAGTAATTATTATAACATCACATTATTAAGTTAATTATGATGTCAACATTTGCATTTAAAGGAAAAAATGTACAAAGATTAATATTTATATTAGCATTCTAAAATAAAACCAGATGTTTTAATATCACTACTCAATCATATATTTTTATTCATAATATTATCATCAAATTAAATTTATTTTGATAGCTTTCATTAACATTTAAAATAACTCATTTTATTTTAAGAAATTATTATTTAAATAACTTATACGGAATATTTAGTAATTTTAATAATCTTAATAATAAATTTAAAATTAAAATTAATACTCGTACGAGATAACTATAAACATAATACTCCGTTAATAGATGGAGAAAAAATTTATTAAAAAAAAGTACTCCGTAAAAAAATGGATTAAACCCTTGGTTTATCATTGACCACGTAGCCCCTCCTCCTCCTCCTCCATTCATATTCTCTTGGCTTCCTCTATACACTATTCCATTTCAAATACTCCCATCATTTTTCATCTGCCACAACAAACAACGTCACCACATAAACAAACAACTTTGTCTTCTCCAAATATAATTTCAAATAGCTTTTGCATTCTTTTTCTCCTTACACTTTGTCTTCTCCAAACACCCTCATATATCCCCTTTAATACTTCACCACAATAAACAACTTCAACATACAAAAACACCTTAATAACAACCTCAACCACAACAATCTCTATCGTCGTCCACCTGCTCACCGGAGCTAACGGTGACCACCACCACCGTGTTCAGATCAACCACGACCACACCATGGTCCCTTGCTTTCTTCGACCAACAGTGAAGCATCGTCGGCCGCCACCTAGGTGATCTCTCTCTTCAACCGTCGCCAGAGAACCCACCGAAGCCTACTCCATGCTCCCGGGAATCGTCATCCTTCTACCCATGCCATTTCTCTGTGCTTGCCGGAGTTCAATTTGGGGATTTAATTTTAGGGTTTTAATACATACAGAATATTAGTTACTAATTAATTAATTAAGTAATCCTTTTATAACCCTCTCAATTAAGAAAGGGTATTTTTTTAAGCCCTCAAATACATTTAGCGACCAAATATAATGTGGTTGCAAATTTGCTACCATATTTTAATTTGGTAGCACCTTTGCTACCAATTTTGCTACCAAATTGATAGTTACAAATCTACAACCAACCAATGTTAGTGGTTGCAAATTTGCATCTACTGTAAATTGGTTGCAAATTAGTGACCAAATATAATCAGTTGCTGAGCAGTAACTAAAGGAAATTGGTCGCTAATTTGCAACCGATTAGCAACCAAATTGATTTTGCAACTAAGCCTATTGCAACCACCTAAAATTAGTCGCGAGTTAGTCGCTAAATCCATTTTGCGACCAATTTTTAGCCTTTAGCGACTAATTTGGTTGGTTGCTATATGGACATTTTCTTGTAGTGTGAATGTGTGAAGTGAGAAATTAGAGATATAAAGTTCAAGTAATACCTTTTATGTGTTTTGAGAGTTATATGTGAATGAATCCCTCGGCCGTGGCTCTCCTCCTCTATTTATAGAGGTCTTCGTTGTCCTTTTTCACTTTGTGTCAGCCTAAAAGCTGGAACCTTGTCCTTTAGCATTATTTTATTATAATTAAGTACAGACAAAGTCTGACACACCTATCCCCTGGCTTAGGTGGCCGAGCACACTAACAAGGGGCGGTGTGGCAGACATGTCCATGCGGCCTGGGATGACGTTCATCCCAATCTGTGGTCTTGGCGACGGAGGGCGTGCGGCCTTTATATGATCAACAGTATAGCCGTATTAGGCCTCGGCTGACCATGCCTCATCAGCATCAAATGACTAAAGCATAGCAACATGTGCAATATACGCGCGCGCAAAATTTAAAAGTTCACCGACAATCAAGTTTCTTAAGCTGAAAATGTTCACAAACAACTACAATTTTTCATTTTGTCTTCTTCTTCGGTGGCAACTTCGGCATTTTGTCAACAGCCACAGACTTCCCATGCTTCGTTACCCTACTACTTTGTCGTGTTTGCCTAATAATTGGTGCATGTTGAGGTTCCGGATCACGTTCCAGTGCAGCATTTTGAGTAGATTTTTCAAGCTCCGGAATTTCAAAAGAAAAAGACGGCATAGGGCATGTCACTTCATTGGCATTTGATAGGTGGTTACTAACCCCTTCAAACACCGAATGAAATCAGGGTGGTTGATCGCCTGGCCGAATGTGATCCCCTCATCTTTCATGTCGACTCGCTCTTCCGGCTTCTGCCCATCATATTTCACGTCATTCAACAATTTCGTGCTCATCCGTGACACCAAATCAATGGCGCGTTTCAACTTCATCAATGCCACAACCTTTTTCTACATATTTACCAACCAAAATAGACCAATTAGTCATTCAAGTTTACTAACCTAAATAGTTAACATATGATTAACTAGTGACCATAACAACATAACAAGTGACCTGAAAAATGCAAGTAGTGTCAACAATTTCACTTAAAAATGCCAAAGATCAAGTCATCAAAAATTGAACACAAAGTCACCAAACATCAATAAGTAGTCACCAAACATCGACATATAGTCACCACAATTAAGTTCACAAATTAAGGTAACCAATATGCTTATTTGAATAACAAATTACCCAATTTACATCACAAATAAGCCAAATTAAGTCACATATTAGCCAAATAACCCAAATAAAGTCAAATATTAGCCAAATATAGTCTTCCATCTCACAAATCCTCTATTCAAGGTCATAAATTAGCCAATTTAGGTCAGGAAAAATTAAACAATTGCATCAGCAGAAACAAAACTCACAATTCCCCAAAATTGGGTCACAAATTAACCAAATTAAATTACCAATAAGTCAAATTACCACAGAATAATATCTAATATTGTTTCACTATACAATCACAAATCCACTAATTTAGGTTACAATTTAGCCAATTCATGTCACAGATAATTAAAGAAAGTAAAAATTATTTACATAATTAACATCTACGGACTATCAATCCGCAAAAAGTGACCACGAATTAACATATTGTAACAATAGTTAACAGATGATTAACCAGTGACCATAACAACAAAATCAGTGACCTGAAAAAAGCAAGTAGTATCAACAATTTCACATAACCATGCCAAAGATCAAGTCACCAAAAATTTAACACAAAGGCACTAAACATCGATAAGTAGTCACCAAACATCCAGATATAGTCACCACAATTAATTTCACAAATTAAGGCAACCACTCCGCTTATTTGAATATCAAATTACCCAATTTAAGTCACAAATTAGCCAAATTAAGTGACACTAGCCAAATAAGCCTAATTAAGTCAACTATAAGCCAAATTAAGTCTTCCATCTCACAAATCCTCCATTATAGGTCACAAATTAGCCAATTTAGGTCATGAAAAATTAAACAACTGCATCATCAGAAACTAAACTCACAAATCACCCATTTGGTCACAAGTTAACCAAATTAAAATATCAATCAACCAAATTACATCACGAACGATTACACAACAACAACAACCACATACCGCGACTTCCGTTTCCTTTCTTCGTCGCTAGCCCCGTTCTCCTGACCCACATTTTCCTTAACCCCATTGTCCTCATCAGCCCGTCCTCATCTTCATACTCAAATTCTATTTCTTCTGCACTTTCACTTTCCTCTACATTAAAAGTTGTATATTATTATTGTAACACGTCGGCCCCTACTAAAGGCCGGAATGTCACTCACGGTAGGCCGACATGCATACATCGTCCACAGAAATCAACTTAATTGAATCACCATTCACTTTCACCCTTAATCTTACTTTAATAAGTTTCACCCATTTTCTTCTTCCCATTCAAAAAATCACCACCTAAATCACTATCCCAATCATTTTTTACTTTTCTACTTTAACTAACTAAAACTCAATTTAATTATTATAAATGTAAATAAATATATGCCGTAAGATGTGATGTACATTTACTATTTAGGTAGAAAATAAGACACAAACTGACACAATGCACTGCCAACAACAAATACATGCCACTTTTTTTATTTTTTAATTGTAGAAACCCACTCAATGCATGACACATGTCAAGTCATGGTGGAGATCAATTTTGTGAAACTAGATCATCAGTTGACCTACTTGATACTGAGTCATGGATAAACATAGTCACTAATTGCAATTAACTTGATTTTCCTCCTATTGACCTCCCCTTCAACCTTTGGATGGGGATGGTCTAACAAGAGATGACCAACAATTGCATTTTATCGGACTTTTGACTGCCGACCTTCATGCCCGATTAACTTGAAAAACTAACGGATCAGATATCCAACTTGAAAATATTCAATTAATATTGCAATTTCTAAGTAGTTGAATTTCAAAACATTATTATCCAATTGGATTCAAATTAAAACTAAACACGTTAACTAAAATTACTAATTTTGTTTTGAAAATACAAACTCTTAATTTTGAAACCAAATTTGAAAAAAGCAGTTATTAAAAACTGATTTTCATAGTAAAATTATATTTCTCAGGGTTCGAAGACTTATCTATACAAACGTGAGTATGGTTGTTGAAGATAATGGTGAGACGGATAATTGACAAAGACTTATAATAGGGAAAATTGGTGAGAGAAAAAAAAATTTGAACAATAGAGGTAAATATTAGAAGATTTATGGAAAAAAAATTAGCAAATGTGTGTGTGTGAAGTTTCGCACTCTTTGCGGCTGACTTGATCTATATATTTCTGCACTTTATTTTCACAACTCAGGAACTTTTGTAAGTCCTTTGGCAAGTTATCAACCTTAGTGTTGAATCTTAGTCCGGGATATTTAGTATTTCTTAGTTTTTCAGACGGTTTAGAAAAATATACGCTATTATGTGCATTCAATGTAAACTACCAACAGGTGTGTACAAACAAAAAGTCTGTTTTACAGGAACCAGTCAATGAAAACTTTTTGTACCCAAAACTTTAATATTGTTGTTGTTGTTGTTTGCTTTCCATACTCACTTGCTTGGACGTTGCTTACGTGTGTCGACCGTAGATAATCACGACTGAGCTTTTTCGATGCACGAGTCCCTAGTATCGAGAATAAAGTCAAGTGCTAGTGGGCGATCCCTCACTTAGCCTTGACTCCCGAGTTGCTTACTTACTTGTCCCGTGCTAGACGAGTGTGCTTGTCACAGTCGAAGAAAAAACCCGAACCGTTACAATTAGCACGGAGAATAATCACGACGTTTGTTGGGCCCAAAATATTCGCATGGGCCCATATCCAATTACAAAACAAAGGCCCAAGTCAAAATAGAGGAGCATGGTCAAACCAAGGCACAAAACAAAGGCCCAAGTCAAGGAGGGGAGCTCGGTCAACAAAAGTCAAAGTCAAAGCCCAAAAGGTCATGGTCAATGCAGGTGAAGTAAGGTCCAAGAAGCAAGAGCCCAAAGGTAAACAAGGAAGAATGACGTTGGAGGCAAGACACAAGTCAACAACAATCCCCTACATTTATGGAGGATAATACTCATTCAATACAGAATCAGTTATTCCCCCAGGTGTTACAGGAGAGAAAGGTGGAGGCAGTTAATGACCAGCAAGAAATAAGGGAGTAATGGCTAGAATTAAGGAGGACATTAACTATCGTCAAAAGAGCCGTTAGAGACCAAATTGTGCAGCTATAAAAGACAATTGACATCAGAAGAAACACAACTTCAATCACCCCACAAGAATACTTACTTTTTACTCAAAAACATTCCCGAAATACTTTCGTAATTCAGTCCTGTGCCAGTCTTGTAAAATCAGTCCTGTACGATCTGTCCGGACCATAGTGCAAATCCTCTCCTGGCTTGGTGCCCGTGGTTTTTTCCTACTTTCATAGGGTTTTTTCCCACGTAAACATATCTTGTGTCACTATGATACGTGCTATTTATATAGATTATTTGCCCCCGGTTTAGTCGCATTTAGCTTGCATTTATTTGTGATTATTATAATTATTTTACGAGCTATTTGCTTTATTTTGCGGTACTGCTGTTCTCGTTTATATTTTACAGGTTTTGGCGGTCCTGAGTCAAAACCCGAGTCAAGTTGAACATGCACGAGTACCGAGACCAGAAGACCAAGCTCGAGCTCATACGGGAGCTCGGGATACGAATAAAGACGGATTGGATCAAGGCCCAAGTGAACAACAAACAACAAAAGAGAGTTGAAGAAGCCCGGCCCACATGGGGTGGACCGGCCGGTCAAGGCTGACCGGCGACCGGTCTGGGCCGGCCGGCTCTGGGCCCCGCTCCGTGTATTTCCTAATTTCGAGTTTAATTTTTTTGGTTGTTTTACTATAAATACCTTTGGACGTATTTTGGAAACTTATGCTTTTCTTTATGCTTTATTTTAGTTTTAGGTTAGACCTAGTTTAATTTATCTTTCAAAAACTCTCTAAAACACTTAGATTAGTTAATTTCAAGATTTGATCTTTACTTTGCAATCTAAAGATTTTAAGATTAGTTAATTTCAAGATTTGATCCAAAACACTGAAAAAATCGAAAAAAAAAAAAAACAGAAAAAGAAAAAAAAAAGAAAAAGGAAAAAAAAAACACAAAAAAATATGTTGCTCCATTTGGGGTATGTACATGTACGGTTGAATGATGTGATTATTCGACTTTTCTCATGGAGGTTGTTTATTGAGCTTGAATTCATTTTTGCTTCATAGTCGATGGAGTTGGGTTGATTGTTGTGGTGAGTTGATTTAGTAGTTATACGCGACTACCGATTTTAGCTCCACTTATCCTAAATGCGCTTGACACAACCACATTTCACCCTTTAGCCTGGCCTTCCCGCGTAAGTCCTTGGCATGTATTCTGGTCATTTGTTTGGTTGGACACGTACTTCGGTTGTAAAGATCGTTTTCACATTAGATTGCAGGCGTGTTTCACGAGTCGAGTAGGTGAGTGTGTTACCTTGCAGCTTTACTGAATATCCACATATACTCACCCTGTTCTTTTATGAGTGTACAGTGAAACCCGTGAGGATACTAATTCAACGGTCTTGCAAGGTCGACAGTTCAACATATTCAGCTTCCTATACAGCTTGATTAGTTTGTATCACACTTATTTCCGCAGTTGGAAATTTATTCCTAACACATTCGATTGCTCAGGATCGTTAAGTTGTATATGTTTGAGTGACTGTTGCATGCCTAGCTCTGAGTCGCTGTTTCCCATCTTTCGTATTCTGTTGTATGGTTTGCTTAGTCGTTAGATGAGTTGCTTGCTCGAGGACGAGCAAGAGTCAGGCTTGAGGGAGTTTGATAGATGTTATTTTTATATGCTTTTACCCCCGTCCCGAGCTGCTTTTTATTGTCAAAATGCGCCCTACGGTGCCATTTTGTTCTCACATTACGTCCTAGAGGCGCTTTTGTTGTATTTCCGTGTTTTGCAGGATTTTATACATTTACTAGGCGTTTGAGCTGAATAGTGGATACGACGGAAACCCAAAAGACGACGTAAGGTTTAGCTCGGAACCGAAAGCCGAGAATTAGAACAAAGAGGCCGGAATGTGGAAGGAGTTAGTAGAGGCCCAAGTAGCTTGAAGATGTGAGCCCAATACGGTGGGCTCGATTGACTGTAATCGTAGTTTGGCCCAGATCACAATGGCACGGCTTGACGCATTTTTTCACGGGATTTGTAATTTTATGTTATATTATTTAGAAAAGATTAATTAGAATTATCTTATCATTAGTTAGACCTAGAACTACGAAATACTCTCTCTATTCTCTCTCTTAGTTTAGTTTCTACTTTTCATCTTCAACTTTAGAAAACTAACGCTTTGATTCAGAGATTTAATTGTTGTAACCGTCGGTACTTCGCACTATTAATTCAAGCATTCAGTTCTGGTAATTATGTTCTTACTTTATTCCTTAATCAATTTATTGTTTGCCCTAATCATGAGTAGCTAATCTTCCAATTAGGGTTTAGGGTGATTCGTGACAATTGATTTGGGAACGAGTTTCAATTGCTTGATTGTTTGAAATTGTGCATGTTGATTTCTTCCTACGCAATTAATTTTATCAATTGAATATAGGGACGCCTAAATTGAGTTGAACTTTGGTAGTTTTGGTTTAAGATCGAAAGCTGATATCTCATATATTTACTCATAATTAGCCCCTGCTTCACGAGCCTTTCTCTGCGTTTCCTGTGCTATTATACGCGTTTTAGCTCCTATTTCTCCCCGTTTTGGCACTGCTGCGTTTTTGTGTCCATTCTGCAGGTACACACGCATATTTGGAGTATAGGATGCTTGTTGAGAGGTTTCGTGAAGTTTCATAAAGTTTCGTGAAGATCCGAGTTGGTTTCATGCCGATTCGCTCGCGTACGAGCCGCGTTTTGACGTTTGAAGGCGTCCCGGGACCATGGGACGGAGCACGGAGCTCAATTATTCACTTTAGACCCCGTCCCTACCCTTTGGGATGATCCACGCCTTGTCCCTAGGCCTTGGGTCAACATACGACAAGTTAGGACCAAGATCAAGGTCAAAGTCAAGTCAAGGTGAACTAAAGCCGACCCAAGGTCAACTTCAAATGGTTATATCTCAAGTTTTAGACCTCCAATGGATGCAAGACCAAGTGGAGATGATAGTTCGTCTCGATAGCTTTCCAACGGCAGGTCACACGCTTAATTCCGCCAAGAAACGAGTGAGTTACGGTGAAAAAGACCGAACCCTCAGGGATGACCTGTCCCGGACGGGATGACTATGTCCCGGACGGGACCACCCTTGTCCCGGTCGGGACGGCCTGTGACTCCTCGTTGGCTCAAAATACTTCGTCTATTTGAAGGCCTAAACATTATAATTTCGGATCATTCTTTCTCCAAAGATTTTTACAACACTTTTAAGTTTATTCTCAAGAAAACTTAGGTTTAAATAATTTGATCTCTTGTACTTTCAATTCCCGACTCGGATTGCTCTAGTTTTATCGTCTATTTGGTTTTTGTTATCGAATTCATCCTTTGTTTCATCAAATTTCGATTGGTATTATCAATTTCTTCTCCTATTTTCATTGTGATTTCATTTTATATTGTTTGTAATCATGTCTTCGTCTTTCTCTATTGCTTTTGTTATCATTTCCGCTATGCTTGAGTAGTTCTTATTCTAGGGAAGAAGGGTGAATCATGGGTGCATGCTTGGGTTGTTTTTGATGATGTTTTGAGTTAGGTTTTCGCGCTCGTTTTGATTGTCTCGTTTTGTATGCGTTTGTTGATCCTTTGGCCAAGGATTTGTGAGCGTTTGTCACCCTTAAACTTAAGACCGAAAGCCTAGTTTAGGGTAGGACACGAGACCAATCATTAGGACCCTCACTTGTAAGTTGCGAGAGCCCGCATTTGAGACCTAAAGGAGCTTAAGACCGAGAGGCCTAGCTTACCCTTAGCGAGAGCGTTTTCCTACTCATTTCTGTCACCATCCTTTGACCTAGCATTCCCCGTGCCTAACCCGATTCCCTAGACCTTTTTCCTCTAAGTTTTAAACCCTTATTCTCCGCTATAGCTTTAGTAACCTCGATCCTTCGAACCAAGACTAGAATCACTAAAAATAACCAACTTAAGCGACCATCTCCCTGTGGATATCGACCCGACTTACCCTTGCTACCTATTAGAGTGAGTTTGGACTTATTTTTGATTAGGAGACGCGACTAAATCCTATCAAAAGCCTAATCGAAACTAGACTCCGCGTAATTGATGAGTTAGGTTTAGTAAGTTGCGAGAGCCCGCTAAATCCGCTTAAGGTAAATATTGATTCGAGAGAACGTATTCTATACCTAATCTCATGCATAGCTTCATTCGGTCATAATTTCTTGTAAGGTTAAGTTCCTGAATCGTTGTCACTTTGAACCCGATGCCCTAATATCTCTCTCATTATCTCTAGACCCTTTTAATACTTTAGTATAGCTTTAGTTTATTGCATTCTTAGTTGTCTTAATTTCAACCTGTTAAACAATCCCGTAATAGCTTAGAGTCAAGCGAGTTTAATAGTTTTTACCCTCTCCCTATGGATTCGATACCTGCTTACCACTAGCTACTAGTTAGTTGTTTCGTAGGATTTATTTTGATACGGTGTTACGACTTTAGCCTGTCAAATTTGGCCCCGTTGCCGGGAGACGGTGTTATTTTCTATTTTTCTTGCTTTTCTAGGTTATTATTTTGTCTCAGGGAACCTTCTGTTCCTTGAGACCGTATCTCATTGGTTTCTTTTAGCGTTTACATGCGCAGGAATTCTAATCGGGAGCTAGTACCTTTTGATCCTGAACCCGAACAAACCCTTCGCCGATACCGAAAGATCTTCAGTGGGTTACAAGAAGCATCTAGCCTTGCTGAGTTAGAAGCTGTTCAAGAGGAATTTTTAGCTACTGAACCTGCAACTTTGCTACTTGAAGCACCGCCTATAACGGTGCCGAAACTAGCAGATCACTCGAAGCTCGTAGCTGCACAGATTCCCACGGGCACCCCCGGACCTGAGATTAATGCTACTTATAACATTCCACCTGCTCTTATCGGGTTGATTGAACAAAGTCAGTTTGGGGGGAGTCCTACTGAAGACTCGCATAGTCACATCGTCAATTTCAGTGACTATTGCTCCACCATGAAGCAAGCGGGTGTCACGCAAGCTCAGTTGCGTGAGTTGCTTTTTCCTTTTTCGCTGCGGGATCAAGCTAAACGGTGGTTGACTCCTCTTGACCGAGAAGCCGCCGGTGTTACTAATTGAGACTCTTTTGTCCTAGCTTTTTATAATAAGTTCTACCCTCCAGAGAAAACTGCTCTTCTCCGAAGTCAAATCATGAGTTTCCGTCAAACTGCGATGGAAAATTTGAGTGAAGCATGGGAACGATACAAGAAATACACTCGTGATTGCCCACACCACAATCTTGAAGGGTGGTACTTGGTCGTGACATTTTATAATGGGTTATGTGATGAGTCACGACAGATTTTGGATTCGGCTGCAGGAGGGCGATTTACTCACAATGTCAACGACGACAAAGCTTGGCAACTTATCGAAGACATCGCGGTTCACAGTGCCCAGTATGCCAAGCCGAGGGTCCCTACTAAAGGCGGTAAGTATGAGGTAGACCCGATAACGCGATGGAGGCTCAGATGAGCCAAATAGCTCAACAGATCACAGGTTTACAAGCTAAGGTTTCAGGTTCATCTTCCAAACCCGTTTACGAGGTGAATGAGGTGGGGAATCAGTTTACTTCGCCCACTCCGGTTTGTGAGCACTGTGGAGAAAATGGGCATTCCTTTTACGATTGTCACGCGATGATGGAGCAAGTTCATGCATTCCAAAGTTATCGCCAGAACAATCCCTACTCTAACACGTACAACGAGGGGATGAGAAATCATCCAAACTTCTCATATAGGAGTCAGAACGTGTTAAATCCTAGCCCGCCAACTTATGTTCCTCCACCTTTCCGTAGTGCTAATACGGGTCCTGCGCCGTATAATCCATCTCATGCTCCTCCTCCGCGACCACTACCACCGGTTGCAAACGATGATACGGCCGAGATGCATACAATGATGATGTCGATGCAGAAAATGCAGATGGAAACTAATCAAGCCGTCAAGCATTTGGAAACGCAAGTGGCGCAACTCGCTACATCACAATCGACTCGTCAACCGGGCAAATTACAACCACAAGGTAACCCGCCGCAAAAACATGAGCAAGCGAATGCTATTTAGCTATGAAGGTACCTGGATCGTGCTACCTCTCGACGCCTCGCGCGGGCCCCGTCCGATAAGTGGGAGGGTCGCTACGCGAGAAAAATGCGTATGTGCAAGGGTGCGAGAATTTGCTATGGGGGATATCATTGCTTGAATACTTGAAAATCGTTTTGAAATTGTTTTTGGAGTCGCCACCAAATATTTAAAGGAATTTGGGACCTTTTTAACGCGTCTTGAATTATAATACACGAGTATTAGAATTCAAGGCGCGTCGATACCTATCCTTCTAAGGTTATTGTGAAACCAGAGTGGATTCGGGGCAAGGTTACTTTTCAAAAGTTTTATCAAAATGTTTTATGAAAAACTGAAATCGAAAAGCCTACGTAAAGTAGTCTCTACTAATTTGAAAACAATTGCTTAATTTCGATGTTTGAGCAGATAAAACGCTACGTACAAGTGCGAATATGACTCGATAAAAATGCAAAGTAATGCATGTGAGTCGTTAAAGTTAACGACGTTTTGCTTTAGGAAATGTACGTAAAATAATAATTCATTGATTTGAATTAATATAAAACGTTATTTTCCGTCTTTTGTCTAATTCTAAAATTTTGAAAACCCTCAGTTTTGCATGTTTAAAAGACTAGTTGAAACGGTACAAGTTAATGTCGAATCCGTGTTTTAGTCGTAATTTAATGCATGCATGAGAATTTGCATAATGTAAAATGTGGCGTCAGTTTGCTTTAGTGAGAGTGTGTCGTTTGTTTATGCAATATTGGCGAGGTTTAGACGGATTAGGAATCCGAATTACTACAACCGTATTGCGAATACGGGTTCGTTAAACCAATATTGAGTTGGGTTAATGTAACCCTTGTCCGAGTCTAAAAAGTCCGGTCCAAGGCAAAATGTTTGACCTTTAAACGTGAGGACGAAATTTAGAAAGACGCTAAGTGTTTGTGAATTGTTGTGTTGTTGTACGTTGTTGTTGTTATTGTGTGTGTTGTGTATGTGTGTACATGGGTATTTATTGGGACAAATGGGCCAAACTCGTCTAACCAACAAAACAAATCGCTAGTGACCAAAACCAAGCCCAAACAAGTCGCCAGAGCCCAAAAAGGAGGGGGAAGGAGTCGCCAGTTGACTAGCGACTACAAAACAAGCCGCCAGTCAACAGGCGACTGGTTTTGTATGTTTGTGTGTTTTTTGGGCTGAAAAAGGGCGGCTGATGTGTTGTGATGTGAGTTGGGCTGCTTGCTTGTGTGTGTGCATGCCTTGGACCGTAGGCTTCTTGTGTGTGCTAAAGCTTTGGTCCATTGGACCAAAGTTTGACGTCTTTGGTTTTGTTTTGCTTCGCGTCTCGGTTTTTGTCGTGTTTTTCGGTTTTGGCTCGAAATAAAATTGTTTCGTGTTGTATTATTTTGCAATGTCGTAAAATTTGGTTTTACGAAAATGTGACTCGTGAGGTGAGTTGGCCCGTTTTGAGTGCGTATTTTGCGGGTTGTTTTTGTGAGTTGTTTTTGTGAGTTGCTTTTTGTGAGCTGAATAATCGTGTCGTGCTTCTCGGCTTGAAATAGAACGACAAAATTAATGTTCATTTTACGAAATATGCAATTTCAAATTAATACGTTAAAAACGACTAAAATGTTTTAGACACTTTGTGCCGTTTCGTCTAATTATAAAACATGCATAAAAGTCCTTTTTTATCATCGGGTTGCTTTTGGGGGGTACGGATACGGGTATCTACAGAGCCCCCAGTTTGACTGAGCTGGGACTAAAGCGCTAGTCAAACTTAAAAGATAGTATCCGGACCACTACAGTCTCGATACTACCTGGCGGTGCTAAGTATGTGTCTCGGGGAGAGACGAGGACTTAGTGCCGGGAAATGCGGGGAGGGATGGTACATGTTTAAGGACATGACGGTCCTGCATATTTAGGGGCATGCCAGCCTGCTGTTGAATGCTTCTTGATGGCGTTTTGTAGTCTAGCCGAACTCTGCGTTGTGCTTGAGATGGTTGCTGATGTTGAATGCTTGTTGCATGCTTGATCTGGTGTTTGTGCTTCAATGTTGTTCTCGTGAAAGAGGCTTTGTGTTTATGTATTTGACTCGTAGAAGAGGCTCGATTCTTTTGTCGGGCTCGTAGAAGAGGCTTAATGTTTTGTTCGACTCGTAAAAGAGCGCAAGGTGTTTTTGTTTGGCTCGTAAAAGAGGTTTGGTGCTTTTGTGGGACTCGTAAAGAGGTTTGGTGCTTTGTGTGACTCGTAAAAGAGGTTTGGGTGTTTTTGTGACTCGTAAAAGAGGTTTTGGTGTTTTTGTGTTTGACTCGTAAAAGAGTGTAAGGTGTTTTTGTGTGACTCGTGAAGAGGTTTAAGGCTTTTGTGTTTGACTTGTAAAAGAGGTTTGAGGCTTTTGTGTTTGACTCGTAAAAGAGGTTTGGTGCTTTTGTGGGACTCGTAAAGAGGTTTGGTGCTTTGTGTGACTCGTAAAAGAGGTTTGGGTGTTTTTGTAACTCGTAAAAGAGGTTTTGGTGTTTTGTTTGACTCGTAAAAGAGGTTTAGGTGTTTTGTTGCTGTTGTTGTAGCTGTTTTTGATTTTAGCCCCCAGTTTGACTTAGGTTTCAGTGTGAAACGTTAGTCAAACTCGTTGTAGCTGCTTTTGATTTTAGCCCCCTTAGTTTGACTTAGGTTTCAGTGTGAAACGTTAGTCAAACTAGTTGTAGCTGCTTTTGATTTTAGCCCCCAGTTTGACTTAGGTTTTAGTAGAAAACGTTAGTCAAACTCGTTGTAGCTGCTTTGCAAATGGCTTGCGTTGGTGTCGTTGAACGGACGCCGTTAGATGGATAGGGTCGTTGGCTGACCTTGCTTGCGGTTGTATTTTGAAACCAGCAATGTATTGTTAGTCGTGCGAGGATACGAGTCTCGATTGAGACTACGTGCCTCAAAATACGTGAAAATGCAGTTTTAAGAAAATGCATCGTGCTTTGTTTGAAAACATGCGTAAAACGTGTTTTGACAAAATGATGTATGAAGTTTGCAAAAAGTTGTTTTGATGAAAACGCAATGTAAAAATTGTGCTTTTTGAAATATGAGTTGCGAAATGCGAGAATTGTAATCTGCGTAGAGCTGAAAGCGCGTTTGAGGATGGCGGGTTTTTTGAATGTGAAAAACAAAAATAACGTAAAGTAGGGATGTGAAACGAGGCGATGTGACACACGGCTGCGTTCTTTTGAGTAAGGGGAGGTGTTTTTAGTGCAAAAAGAGGTGTAACTGTCGTAATGACGAGGGTTTGAGGTCGGACGATGCGTTGCCCAAGGGGGTGGTGTTTGGTGTCGGAAAGTTGTCGCCTCCTCCTGTGATCCGTGATCCAGGAATTGAAGGGATGTCGAGATTAGCATGTGCAGCTGATGGATATGGCGTCGAAGGAACCTCGTTGTAGTTTGTTGTCAATTCAAAACTCTGGTGACATTGTAATTTGCTTCATCATTCCTAAGACCTAAGAGGAAATCGGAGGTCGTAGTTTTGTCTTTTGCTCTAGAGACGGAAAATCCAAAACGTAACTGTTTTTGACTATCGTTAATGAAATGAACGTTTTCGTTTACGTTTGCCTCGTTTGCTGTTTTATGAGAAAAGTTGTATCCTCGACTTTTTTTTAAGCTTCGGATTGTGACCTTGTGTTTGTGTTGACTGTGCCTTCGACCTTTTTAAGCTTTAGGCGTGTCATTTTTGTGTCGACTGTGCCCTCGACCTTTTTAAGTTTTGGGCGTGTCGTTCTGTGCTGAATGTCGTCTTTTTAATCCTTTGGATTTTCAGACGGATGTTTTGTGTTGACTATGCCCTCGACCTTTTTAAGCTTTGGGCGTGTCGTTTTTGTGTTGAATGTTGCTTACTTCGAATTGCAGGCGTATGTTTAGTGTCGACTATGTTCTCAGCTTTTTTAAGCGTTGAACGCGTCGTTTTGTGTTGAATGGCGGTCGCGCTTCTTGCAAAGCTGCCTACGTATCCACGTTAGTGGAATCAGACCGACGTAGTTCGGAGTCGTGTTTTCGTGTGCTGCACGTTTAGGGGCATGCCGGCCCATGAGATGCTTGCTTTTTGTGGAGAATGTGCACGTTTAAGAGCATGCCGGCCCAAGAATTGTGTTTGCTAAAGGTGTACGTTTAAGGGCATACCGGCCTGCGTGTTGTGTTTGTTTAAAGTGCACGTTTAAGGGCATGCCGGCCCGAGAATTGTGTTGTGGGAAGCACATGTTTAAGGGCATGTCGGCCCGAGAAATGCTTTTGTTTTTTTCGTGGGAGAGTGCATGTTTAAGGGCATACCGGCCCGTGAATTGTGTTTGTAAAAAGGGGTGCACGTTTAAGGACATGCCGGTCCAAGAATTTGCGATTTTTAACATTTCGTCTGTTTGCATCTTATAAATACATTGCAGAATGTTTCGTGGGTGTTGGTTGTTTTGTAGTTGGGAATGGTTTGATACCAGGGTTTCGTATGTTCAGCCCCCAGTGTGGTTGGAAGCATGAGTATATGTTGGTTTATTGAGCCGTTCTGCGTCAAATGGGCAGTATCTTGATGTGTGGGGGTTTGTTTAGCAGGTACGAAAGGTCAGGTAATGTGTCTGTGGATCCTTATTGGTCGCAGACATGTGCTTCGGTGGTTGTGACTTTGAAATTTTGAGAGAGAGGGGTACGTGGTTGTCATTCAGTTGTTCGTAGGAGTATTCCTACGCTATAATTGTGGTGATCGGACTCCTGGCTGATTGTGGGGTCCTTAGTGATTGTGTTTTCTGTGGTGTTATCGACGAGGATGTCAATATGTAAAAGGTTGTCTTTTGGACATGCTTTGCTTAGGTTGCGGGAGACAGTGTATACTGGGATTTTGCCGTTTTCCTTTGTGGCTGGGATTGTGTTTGACATCCAGTTAGCGTTTTTGTTGGCTTGGATTATGCATTGTGGCTTTTTGTTTGCTGGGCCTGATGCCCTACTTTTGTTGTTGTGGTGTTTGGTCAAAGTCGGGTGTGTCTTTGTATGACCAGATGAGGGTGTCGTTGATTTTTGTAAGTAGCTTGGAGGCTGCATATTTTTGTCTGTGCTTAGGGAAATCCGCGGCGGTGATTCCCTGGGTTCTTGAGGTGTTTTGGTATTGACGGCTGTTGTATGTTCAGGGACGGAAGGCTGCTTAGGTCTGGAAACAGTGCTTGCAATGTATTTATATGATGCAATGTCAGTTTATTTAATGCTAGCGCAAACGTCAGAATGTGCAAAAGAGAGCGTGCAAAAGTAAAGAGGCAAAACTTGGCAAAGTGTAACCGAAAACATTCTTGTCATTAATGTTGTTAAAAGTAGTTACATTTGAAAATTGCTCTGACTATAGAGCTTAAGACAAACCTACAAACTCTAAAATCCTAAACTAGGTCTACTATTTAGGAATGTAGTTGCGCGTCCTGGTTGGCTTAGAAGACCTGGCGTCATGATGACGTGGGACCCTAAACCCTAGGCGTAGATGCTTGAAATGAAACCACCTGCGTCATTGGTGGATTCGTTGGTGCTTTCTTTAGACTTTAGTCGTCGAAGCTTGGCTCGGAAGTTCGATGCCTTGATGGTGATGATTTCACCGTCCTGAGGTAGTTTAACCTTCTGGTGCAGAGTTGATGTGATAGCTCGGGTATCGTGAATCCAGGGTCTGCCCAGCAACATGTTGTATGCTAGGGGAATGTCCATGACCTGGAATTCGGTTTCTGTCACGACATATTCTGTCAAGACGGATAATGAGATGACACCCTTTATGCCGCGACATGTACCGTCGTATGCTTTTATGCCGCCGGCGCAGGGGGTGAAATCACTCTCTCTTAGTCCCAGTTTGATGGCGGTTGCTAAAGGCAGAATGTTCATTGCAGAGCCGTTATCGACGAGGGTAACGGGTAGTGTAATGCCACGACAATCTGCATTTATGTAGAGTGCTAGATTGTGCCTATCTCCAAAGGGCGGCAGGTCCGCGTCGGAGAAAGTTGTAGCACCCGGTAGCCAGTCCCAGATGATGTGGCTGACAAGTTGTGCCGGAGAAGTCTTTGTTGCGATTGGAGTGACTTGTAGGGCCTGTTAAAGGGCCTTGCGATGCCCTGGCGAGTCATGCAAGAGTTGCCATATCGAAGTGCTTGATTTTGTTTTGGGGAGTTGCTTGGGCGGCGTATCCTTGATTCCGTGCACAGTTGTGCTGGGTGAAGGAGTATCCTTGAGTATGCCTTTGCCTTTGTTTTTGTTTTTGGGTTTTGAAGGGAACCCTGGTGGTTCTAGTAGCTTCAAAGGAGCCTTGTACCGGCGTCGGGGGTGTGAAACCTCACCGTTGCTATCGGATGGTCTGACGGGATATTGATAAGGGATCTGCTCGAAGACCCTTTTCTCGTCTGCATGCTTTGCTTTCGTTTTTGTTTTAGTTTTGGTTTTGCGAATGCGCCTGGGGCTGTCGTCGTAGTCGTTGGTAATGTCGTAAACGACATTGACTTCATGGTCATCTGTAGGAACCAGATGAGAGCAGTTGAGAATGGGATGCGTCCCTAGAAAGATAATGCGAGCATGGAGTGTGTTATGCTGGCGTGATGGCTTGGGAGCCGCGTTTGGTTTTTCGATCGTCTTGTTGTCGATCATGTCTTGGATTGTATTCTTTAGACTGAAGCAGTCCTCGGTGTCATGCCCATTCCCCTGTGGAATTCACAGTAGGCGTTTTGGTTCCATGACTTTGTTTTCTTGTTTTTAGGTGGTACGCTGGCGGGGCTGGGAAGCCGCAGAAGGTTCCTCTTCACGAGCTTCTTCAATGCCTTAGAGTAGCTCATGTAAAGAGGGTCAAAGCTTCGTCGTTGTTTTGACGGGGATGACCTAGCAGATGCTGATTTGGGTGTAGCGAGCATAGGCTGTGTTATGAACACAGGCGATGCCGCTAGTGCATGTGAGTTGGCAGAGCTGACTGGTTTGGTTTTTGTAGCGGTTCGAGATGGGCGGCTTTGTTGACCACGGCCTGTAGCTTTGGCCGGCTTGTTTTTGCGCATTTTGTCTTCCAAGAATTGAATTCTTTCAGCATGTTGAGTAGACGCCTTGGCGAGGAGTCTAGCGCTCTTCTCGGTCTCGAATTTTTGCATAACAGCCAAAAGTTCGAGCTGGGAGGTGAGATTGGTGATCTTGTCATTGAGTAACTGGATGTGTTCAGCGGTCACGAGCGGTTGCGGAGGCGATGGAAGGACAGCTTCGTCGTTTGCGGGGTTGAAATGGGGATCCATGTTTCTTCTGTGAGCCGTGTATCTGGGGCTTTTAGTGGGTAAACCTGCAAAGCTTCAGACTTTAGTGACTCGAAAATGAAAGAAAAGACTCAATCTCGCATTTGCAACCCAAACAAAAGTGTGTAAAGAAATGTGCAGGACTCGACTCGTGTTTTTTAGCTGAAAAGACACGGGAGGCTTTTGAGGTAGAGATAGGTCAACATATCTCTAATCTCGATGTAAAAATGTTTCGTATGATCACATCTGATTAGCCCAGATTAGCGGTATGTTGCTGAGGGGCTTATCGTTAGATTGTGATATGAAAAGGAGTCAAAACGAAATAGCGATAGGCTACTCGATTTGAGGATGTTAAAACGAGTAAAAAGCAAATATTGCTTGCCTTTTACGTGTGCATGTGCTGTGGAAAGTCGAACCAAAATGACGATAAACCAGCTGATTTGACATGTAAAATGACGGGTTCGTGTTTGAACAATCCCGTGTTTTGTTTGTTTTTGAAAAGATGTTTGTTTAGGTCGAGACGACTAGAGAGTCACTCGACCCGAAGTTGCTTTAAATGCATGGTGTAAAATGTATAGCGTAAAAGTGGTTGTTTTAGTGAAATATCCGAAATGAATTGTCATTTTCGGGTTTTGCTTTGTGAAATGTTTTGCAACAAACGAATTATGACGATACGTCAGTCGTATGACTCGTTTATGTTTTGTAAAGGCTCGGAAATGTAGTGATTATTTCTAAGCGATTTTGAATGTAGCGGCGTGTTGTTTGTCTGGTTCATTTGACTATGGGTCAATGAACTTGACGTTAATGTTTTTGAAAGCATGCTTTTTTGAAAAACGTTTGAAAATGTATTTTCAAGAGACGTTTTTGAATGCATGATGCTTTGAAAATGTTTTGCATGAGTATGTTAGGAAGACGACTATAGTGAGGGCACTATAGCTTCGCATTTGTACGTATATGACACGGGTTTTTGGTTTTTGGGTAAGGTTCCCTTCGGTCATTCCCGCAACGTTTGTGTAGGGTTATCTGTAACAACCTGGTTTTTCGTGACTTTAATTAAACTAAGGCTGAAAATTAATTAAGTCTATATATTACAAACCAGCTGTTATCGTCTTACAAACTCAGTATACATAATACGAGTTTAAGGATAAACAGAATATATTCGGTTACAATCTCTCAAAAGGAATACAAAATAAAAGGTAAACCGTCCCCCAGCATGATTAGCGTTTGTCTCGGGGTACCTGCATTAAATTCCCATCATTCTCTCGCACACTCTTTCGACACATGTAGTTCTAAAACATATGCAATGTATAAAAATACATAAATAAATCAATTAACAGGTAGGCAATTAAAACACATAAGAAAATCATGATGGTTCAAACACGAGTATAAATCCAATCACATAACGTACAACACTCATAAATAATCATTCACAATAAGTCGTATTTCAACACTCATGAAACCCAGTCTTTCAGACAATAATCAATCAAACAAGACAAGGAAATGCATTCAACATGTGATAACTAATGAGTCTTCGTTAGTAAGGCGGAAGCATGCAGACATAATCCGCGCAGTAGCGATCAGGGCCAACATAACTTGGACATGGCTGACAGGCTAAAGATATCTAAGGTAATAAGGACGATTCAATCTCTTGTCTAATGTATGCATACACTACCTATCGAGGATCATACGTATTCGCTATTCAAAAGGTATCACCGACGAAAAAGTTCGACTATCACCAGAGAGGCACTTTGATGGGGCCGGGCGCTTTCCACCATCGATATATGGGCCCACGGAAATATCAAGGATGCCCCATCTCTGAGGTTGTATATACCGTGTCGAATAGCGATCTTAGGATCGTTATTTCGCCTTGGGCAACTCTGGGAGGGAGCCCAAGTCCCCATATACAGCTACCTCATTAACATCGAATTTCAAGAGTCGCAACATGGCGAACAATCCAAGTATTTTATTTAGGTAGTCCATTTTCTTCAATCCTTATTTCCTCGTTCAATCTTAATAAATGATAATTCTGAAACTTAAATATACCGTCGAACTTTGTATAATGAAATTTTAGTTCTAGCAGTTCTTCAGGTAAACAGAACACATAAAAACACTTAATTATTTATTTTGAGTCCGTTCGTAAATTTTAAATATTTTCACTATTCATTATTTTACTATTCATCGTATTTACTATTCATCGTATTTACTATTCATCGTGTTTTTATACGTATTCGTATTTCGTATTTCATATTTTATTCGTATTTTTATACGTATGCGTATCTTTATACTTCGTATTTTATTCAGATTTTTATACGCATAAGTATGATTAGTATTCATTATTATGTTTTCATACTTAGTATCTTTATAATTTACACAAATTTTTTATACTTAGATATTTTACTAAAGTATCAAAATCAATTTTTATTTTCTAAGTACAAAGCTCTAGTTTTAAAGTCGTTAGGTTCGTTTTGTATTTAGTGATTTGAGAATTTATTTTAAATGTAAAACTCGGTTAAATTTAGTCATATACTTAACTAAAATTTTAACGGTTTCAAATTTTAGCGACGTTGTCGTAGTTCATTTTAAATAGTCCGTATGTCCAAATCCAAATTTAAGCAAAGGTAGTAACACACGACATTGTTCATTTTAATACGTGTAACGTTTATTTTTATCGGTTTCGTTGATTCCTTTTTATTAACGATTCATTATACAATCTAATATAATCCTAATTACTAAACAAATTTAGTGACTAAGTGACAAATTCATTTTAACTAAAATTGACCAAAAATTTAGGTGAATGCCGTGGTTCCCTTAACACTACTCTATTTATTTCTTTTTTTGTTTTTATTAATAATTCATTACTTTAACTAATTAAATTACTTAAGTGATAAAAATAAAAAGTGACAAATTCATTTTTAGTCCAAAAAGGACACCAAAACCGTGGCCTTCTATACATTTGTACATTTCATTTTTGTTTTCTAATTTATCGGTTTTTGACTTAAAGTTTTTATATACTAATTATTTAAATTATACTAAAGTGATTTAACTAAGTTAAAATTTCACTAAATATTTTATTTTATTTATGAATAGTGTTTTCACTCACTTTAAATTTCTAACTTTTGTATTTTAAAGATTTAGCTTATTTAACTTATATATTTAGTATTGTAATCATTTACTAGTGACTTACAACAACAACTAACTAAAACTTATAAAAACTTATAAATCAAACTAGACATGTATATGAAGAACACATGAACACATGAAGAACATACATATTTTTCTCAAGAACACATTTGACTCAAATTTTCAAATGTTTATATAATTTGCTCAAATTTTACTAGTAAGCCTAATTAATCTAAACTAACATAACATATTATTTTCAAAAATTAAAACTATAAATTGGTCCAAATTTTAGGGGAAAACCGTGGCCTTGATATGTTGTTTAACATTTTTTTTTTTTTTTTTTGATTTTTATTCTACTAATTCTATATCTATTATTCTGTATATCAAACAACATTTAACATAAGTGAAAATTATATACAACATTAACACATAAAAGTAAATCATTTCATACACAAAAATAACAACAATAGTTCAAACACATAACTACTTTAAAACATTCTAATTTCGTAACCATTTCATTTTAAGTCCAACACATAAACTAATTATATTTTCATATACATTTTATTCATAGTATTTTAAGCATGCAATTAACAAAAATTTAAAACGAAAATTTAAATAAAATATAGGGTGAAGGCCGTGGGTTTTTCATGGTTTACACAAGTTTTGTTTTTCGATTTTTATCTTCTAATTTAACATACAATACTTAGGTGACATAATAATTCATACATGCATCAAAACATCATTTAGGAAAATAACACATACTCAATTAAATTAGTGCTCAACAATTATAGTGTGCGAGAGGCACCTTGATTAGGTTAGTGAATAAAAATCCTAGCAATTATCGGGGTCGATAATATGGTCGAAGATACTAAGATCAATGGCTCCACCTTGCTCCTCTTCTTTGGGTAGATTAGTACATACAATGAGAAATAAATCAAGTTAGTAATTATTTTAACTAAACTAAATAAAAACTTAATGTGTAGTAACACTTTTATTTTTATGTGAGGTGTAAATTTTAATTAATTTGATTTATGTTTCTTAAATATTTTCAAGTAAAAAGAGAAAGTGATTACTAAATAAAAATGGTGGAGGATTAATTTAAGTGTTTAAGAAATTAAAGACAAGAGATAAAAGTTTAGGGAAGAAATGAAATGAAGAGTATGAAGAGCTTCATGAATATGGAAGATGAGGATGAGTTTGCTTTTACTAAAGTATTAGAGTACTTTGTTATTTGTAGAGAAAATGACTTAGCAATTTTTTTGTGTTTGTGTAAATGAAAGTTTGTAGTAGTAAAATACTAGAGTGTGTAGTAATAAAATGAATGTAGTAGTAGTGAATGTAGTAGTAGTGAATACTAGCAAAGAGTTAGTAGTAGTAGTATACTTAGTAATATATGGTGTGTGTGCTTAGTAGTTAGGATGTATTTGTGTTTGGACAAGTATTTACATTTAAAGGTGACTAATTAAACTAAGTGATGATCAAAATTAGAGATGTGTAAGGCATGCTTGTAAGAGGATTTGATGTGTGTAAGTAAAGGGAAGCATGTGTGTAGACAAGTGAAGCATGTGTGTAGGAAAAGCAAGAGGAATGGAAGAGGCTAATATTGAGCTAGGAAGCTCAATATTCTCGGCCAACATTACAAGTCATGGCCCGATTTTTCGTTTTTGAAATTTTCGATTTGTGCGCACGCAAAAAGTCTCGAAATAAAATATATGGTCTTAAAATAATGTTTTGAAATAAGATTGAAAATAAAAATGAAAATAATCTTCGAAAGGTGATCAAAACAAAAATTGGGTTCAAAGTCCTCGAATTTCTGATTAAAATTTACTAATCCGAAATACATATTTTTTTGATCGAAAGTTATCGATTTAAATAATTAAAATCAACCGTCAAAACGTTTATCAGTTTAAATTAAGTTTGACTTAAAATTTCGATAGTTTCCAAAAAGTGCTAGTTAAAAGAAGTTGGAAAAGTAGTTAGATGAAAAGGAATATGCTTTATTAAAGAATAAACAAAATGATTATGTTTTTAAACTAAATTAGTTTCTTTGAAATTATTCTCTAGCTAAATTAGTTTCATATTAAGTTTTTACATTATGTATCATTGAATTTGGATGAGGTTGTTTGGTGATTTAGTCACCAATTATTTCGGCTATGTGGGCCCCATTTGGCCTCGTTTTGCGCGCCGAAATTTGTCGTTGAAAAATTTGTCGCCGATGCGTCATTTTATTTATTGAGTTCAAATATATAAAAATAAAATTCGAATTCGATATAAATAACAATAGTTTTAGTTTGGGTGCGAGAAAAATTGTAGTGTAATGTTTTAGGGATTTGTTGAGCGCGATTGTCTAATTATAGATTTCCTAAGTAATTAGTTTAAATTAACACGGGGTGTTACAATCCTCCCCCCTTAAAGAACTTTCGTCCCCGAAACTTAAAGTCATTTAGGTTATTAAGGTTACCTGCGCTAAACAGCTCCGGGTATTTCTCCCTCATCGACGCCTGCCTCCCACGCGTTGCTTGTTCGCCTTGTCCCTCCAAAGAACCTTGACCAACGGTATCGACTTCCGTCTTAAAAATTTGGTCTCTCTGGCGAGAATTTCAACTGGCTTCTCCGAGTAAAGCATGTTAGGCTCGATGGCGATCACATCGGGCGTAACAATGTGACTAGGGTCGCTTCTATATCTCCTGAGCTGTGATACATGAAATACATCGTGTACTTTGGACAAGGTTGGCGGTAAGGCGAGTCGGTATGCCACTTCGCCAATCCGTTCAAGTATTTCGTAGGGTCCGATGTACTTTGGACTAAGCTTTCCCTTTAGTCCGAAACGTCTCACCCCTTTCATGGGTGACACTTTCAAGAAGACTTTATCTCCACTGTTGAACTCAATAGGCCGACGATGCTCGTTCGCATACTTTTTCTGTCGATCTTGCGCTGCTTGTAGTCGTTCTCGAATAATTTTGATGTGCTCGATCTGGTCTTGTATAGCTTGGGGTCCAGTGCCCACATTGTCACTAGCGTCGTCCCAACAAACCGGACTGCGACACTTTCTCCCGTAAAGTGCTTCAAAAGGAGCACACCCCAGACTAGCATGATGACTATTGTTGTATGAGAACTCAACGAGAGGTAAACTCTTTTCCCAGTTTACGTTGAATTCCATCATACACGCTCTCAACATATCCTCTAGTGTCTGGATAGTTCGCTCTGTCTGACCGTCAGTTGCTGGATGAAAAGCCGTACTCATCTTCAATTTACTACCCAAAGCCTCTTGTAATTTCTTCCAGAAATGTGATGTAAACCTTGCGTCCCTGTCAGATATTATGTCAAGGGGGACGCCGTGAAGTCGTATTATCTCCTTCTCGTAGGCTTTGGCTAGTTCTTCTAAACCCCATGTCTCCTTGATTGGAACAAAATGGGCCGCTTTAGTTAGACGGTCCACGATAACTCATATCGCATCCTTGCCGCTTGATGTCCTTGGTAATCCCATGATAAAATCCATTGATATGGAATCCCACTTCCCTTGGGGAATTTCTAACGGTTGGAGTAATCCTCCTGGCCTCTGGTGTTCAAATTTCACTTTCTGGCATATCATACATCTAGCCACGTACTCGGCGATCTCTGCCTTCATTCTTATCCACCAGAATCGTAATTTCAGGTCTTTGTACATCTTATCTGAGCCAGGATGTACTGAGTAGCGGGTGCTATGTGCTTCATCCAGGATTTTGCGTTTCAAATCTTCATTGTTAGGTATGCACCATCTTCCATTGAAGCGTAGACTCCCGTCAGTGTAAATCTCAAATCCTTCTATTCCCTCTGAAGGGATCCTTTCTCTGATTTCCAACAAAACCGGGTCTTCCCATTGTAGTGCTCGTATGTCATGAAATATTTCTGGTTCTACAACCATTGCATTTAGATCAGTGTCATCCGATTGCACTAGGTCTAAGCTCAGTCTCTTCAGATCTTGGACGATGTCTGATGGAATCTCCCAAATATTGTTCAGAGTATGTATTGTCTTACGACTCAGTGCGTCCGCAACTACATTAGCCTTTCCCTCGTGGTATAACAATTCGATCTTGTAATCCTTGATCAGTTCTAACCATCTTCGTTGTCTCATGTTCAATTCCCTCTGGGTAAAGATGTACTTTAAGCTCTTATGATCGGTGTAGAATTTTATGCTGACCCCGTAGAGATAATGGCGCCAAATCCTTAGTGCAAATACGACCGCAGCAAGCTCCAGGTCGTGAGTTGGGTAATTCCTTTCATGCACTTTAAGTAGTCTAGATGCGTATGCTATTACTTTCCCTTGTTGCATCAAAACGCAACCCAAACCATTCAGTGATGCGTCACTGTACACTTCGTACTCATCCCCATCGGTTGGCAAGGTTAGGACTGGTGCCGTAGTAAGCCTCGTTTTAAGTTCTTGGAATGCTTTCTCACAATCATCGTTCCATAGGAACTTTGATTCCTTCTGTAGCAGTTTGGTCATTGGGCGGGCTACTTTTGAGAAGTCAGGAACAAATCTCCTATAATAGCCAGCTAATCCTAGGAAGCTTCTGACTTCAGTGACTGTTTTTGGTGCTACCCATTCCTTGACAGCTTTAATCTTTGCTGGATCCACCATTACACCTTCCTTGGAGATTACGTGGCCTAGGAACGCCACTTGGTCTAGCCAAAATTCACACTTTGAAAATTTTGCATACCATTTATGATCTCTCAAGATGCTCAGGATAATGTGTAGGTGTTCCGCGTGTTCTTCCTTATTCTTGGAGTAGATCAGGATGTCGTCATTGAACACGACAACGCAGATGTCGAGGCATTCGTGAAAAGTTCTGTTCATTTGATCCATGAACACTGCTGGAGCGTTGGTAAGGCCGAACGGCATTACTTTGAACTCGTAATGTCCGTACCTTGATCTGAAAGTCGTCTTTTGTATATCTTCTTTGCGGACAGCGATCTGATGGTATCCTGACCTCAGGTCGATCTTGGAGAAAACTCCTGCTCCCTTGAGCTGGTCAAAGAGATCGTCTATCCTAGGCAGAGGATAACGATTCTTGATCGTCACCTTGTTCAGTTCTCTGTAATCAATGCAGAGTCTCATGCTCCCATCCTTCTTCTTTACGAAGAGTACCGGTGCACCCCAAGGTGAAACACTCGGTCTTATAAATCCTAACTCAATCATTTCTTCCAACTGTTTCTTGAGTTCCTAGAGTTCGACAGGTGCCATTCTGTATGGTGCCTTTGATATCGGTGACGTGCCTGGAATGAGGTCGATAGAGAATTCGACATCTCGTGCAGGAGGCATACCCGGTAATACATCCGGAAAAACATCAGGGTATTCGTTTACAATTGGGATGTCCTCGATGCGCAAATCATCCTCGACTTTGTTAATGCTGCAGAAGTACACTTGGTGCCCCTTTCTCTCCATACTCTGGAGTTTTAGTACAGACACTAACTTCACTCCCCTTTTCCTCTTCAAACTTTGGTATGATACTTCTTTTCCTTGGTTAGTCTTTAGTGTAATCTTCTGATCGTGGCATTTGAATGTTGCATTATGACGAGCTAGCCAATTCATTCCCAGAATTACATCGAACTCAGGCAGATCGAACAACACTAGATCTGACAGAAAGTCTGTGCCGTGAATTGAAATTTTTACATTGTTGTATTTTAAAGAGCAGGGAATGTTAGAACTCAGGCAGATCGAACAACACTAGATCTGACAGAAAGTCTGTGCCGTGAATTGAAATTTTTACATTGTTGTATTTTAAAGAGCAGGGAATGTTCTTACCATCTGGTAGTGATATGTTAGTTCTGATTTGCTCAGGGTTTATGAGTTTGGATTGTTTGGTAAATTTTGAGGATATAAAAGATAATGAAGCTCCCGTATCGAATAAAATAAAAGCGGGTACAGCGTTAACTAGAAATTTACCGGTGATGACGTCGACATCGATAACATCCTCAGCACCCTCTTCAGACTCGGTTAGGACATACACACGTCCCTGAACCCTAACAGCTGGCGGTGGTCCCGCGTTTGCTTTGGCAGCTGTACCCTTCTTTGGGCATTCATTCGACTTGTGCCCCACAACCTTGCAGAAAAAACACACTACTGGTTCCTCGTTGCAACGTTTCCCTGGGTGATTCGGTTGTCGGCAAAAGCGACACTGATTTGCCTGGAAAGGCGGAGCCCCAGGAAGTTGTTGGTTGTTCCTTGCTACGTATGCGGTGGGGTTTCGGTTGTGGTACAAGGGTCTGCCCTGGCTTTTATTACGGTTGTCTTGGTTTTGGAAACCCGGGCGGCCGAACATTGGTTTGTGTATAAAGCTAGCACTCGCCACAGAAGGCGTAAAGGTTTTCTTCTTCTTTTTCTCTTCAGCTTCACCCTTCTGGATAGAAGCCCAGATACTCGTTGCCTTTTCGTAGGCCTCAGCAAAGTTCTTGCAGTTGAACCCGCTCATGTTTATCCTCAGACTGTTGGCCATGCCCCTAACGTAACGAGTGGCGAGTTCCTCCTCGTTAGTTATTATTCTAGGAGCAAACTTGGACAGCTCCTGATATTTCTCGGTGTATGCCTGCAGCGACATATCACCCTGGTTCAGGTTCCTAAATTCCTCTTCCTTTTCCCATTTCAATTCTTCCCCAAAATACTTGTTTTCCAACAGTGATTTGAATTCACTCCAGTTGTAAATTCTCAGGGGAAAGGTAGATTTGATCAAGCGCCACCAACTGTTGGCCTCCCCTTTCAGGTAGTACGCTACCACATTCACCATCTCGTTAGGCGGTGTCTTGCTCAGCTCTAAAAGTTTCTCCATCTCCTCAACCCATTCTGTGAGGACGGTAGGGTTGACGGAGCCTGAGTATGTTTGGGGTCTATGCTTGGAGAACTTCTCGAATGCAGATTGGTTATTCCCGCCACCCTGATGTTGGTGTGCACTCTGAGCGATTTTCGTTATGGCATCCTCAAAACCTTTTCTCCTTGCCTCCTCCTCGGCAAAATGTTGAGCGAAATTAGGGTTAGCCATATTGTTTGCATCCATTCTGAAAAATATTAAACCGTATGAATTTTGAGTAGTTCCAAATGAGACATATAATAGGATACAAGGTAAAAGACATTTCATTGATAATGTAAAAGGGTTACATCAAAAAGTTACAAAGCTTCCTAATACATTCTCTATGAAATGAACTAAGATGAAAACTTAGATATATAGAGTTCAACAAAATAACATAGGAGTTCAGATGCATTCTCAGACGATATGAAACTGGATCGAGAATGCCAAAAGTTAGTCTTCGGTACTACGCGAAGTACGAGTAATGAAACTCCTTCTCTGAGAAGCGGTACTTATACTTAACAGCATAAGACATGTCGCTCAAACCCAACTTGAAATCCTCCCAACTAAGGTAGTATTCACCCTCGCGTATAGCTGGGGATCGAAGTCGTAACCACCAAGCTTTGGCCTCTCCGTCAAGGCAGACAGCAGCAAAGGAGGTTTTCCACTCCTTCGGAACTGAGTATTTTTGGAACTTTGCACTCATGTGCCTGGTCCAAGTGTACAAGGCATCTCTATCTCCCTCAAAGGCGTCTGGGTCGCTCCTCATGAATGCCTCGACCGCGTCGGTCTTCCTCGAAGATCGGCGGAGGTGATCAGGAACTCGATGTTCCACGTATGGAGTTTTGAGTGCCCTGGTCTTCCAGTCGATTCTCGAATTCTCCAAGTTATGCATTTTCCTCCACGCCTTCATCTGCTGACGGCGTGCATATTGTAACACCCCGTGTTTTATTAATACAAATTAATTATTTTAACAAATATTTTAAATTAAAATTTGTATAATTTAATTTTTATTCCTTTGTTTTGAAAACGCGGCTGAAAAATTTCGATTAAATAAACTTTTTCAAGACATTTCTAATTAAACTTTCTCGATTTTATATTAATCTTTATTATATTTTTATTTCTAAAATACTTGTCAAACTAAAGCTTCTCTTTCACTACCATTATTAAATTTTATAAAGTTGCGTTATATTTTAAAAATCATTACTTTCATAAAATTTAGTTTTGATAAAGATATCTTTCAAATAAGCAGACTGTTTAAAAATTTGTGAGACCTTAATAAAATTTATAACTGACAACTTTTATACTTTTATATTTTCGAACTATAAATTTTATAATATGAATAACGGAATTAAAATTTAAAATAAATAATTTAAAACTTAATATATTTTATAAATTATTTAAGTTTATAAATAAGAGTAAATAAAACGGAGCAAACAAAATCAAACTGACCCACAAATACTCTCACCCTCCTTTCCCTCGTTCTCCACTTCATCTCCTTTTCTACTTTTGTTTTTATTCATTACTATTAAACTAAAGTAGCACTACAACATATAATAATAATAATAATAATAATAATAATAATAATAATAATAATAATATTGGTAGTAGTAGTTGTAAACAAAGACGACGCACCGAGCCGAAAGCAACAATAACAACGCACTACTACAATAAAGAAATAATAATAATAATAATATAATAATAAAAGTAATAATAATAATAATGATACTACTATTATTAATACACGGAGTACTTCAAATAGCAACATTAGCAACAACTTCAACGTCAACAACAACAATAAATAATAGTAGTAATAATTATAATAATAATATAATAATAATAATAATAATAATATAATAATAATAATAATACTACTATAATAACACAAACAACACAAACAACAATAACACACGACAACACAACTGCAACGATGGCGAGCTCGAGCTTGCTCACCACCACCGTCGTGCTCGCCACCACCAAAGGCGCCACCTCAGGCCACCTCCCTGCTCTTCGGCCTTCCTCTTTCTCCCCTGCTCTAGTCTTTTCATTTTTTCGGTTTCATTTACGACGCCGGAGTTTAACCACCGTACACCACCACCGAAGTCACCATTAAAGGCGACCACAAGCTCGAACACGACCACCTTGAACCGCCATGGCCGTGCTCTTCTCTCTCTGCGTCCTCTCTTTCTGCATCACACCGTGGCTATGCTTTACTTGCCGTCGTATTTTTATCGTCGGTAAGTGTCGTCGATTAAACCATTTTTGTCCATAAATTTTATCGTCATTCGATTTCGCCGACTTTAAATTCTTTATGCCTCTCTCCCCTGCGTGTTTTGTTCATTTGCCGAGGACGGACTCGACTCGAGCTTGACGCCCCTGCTCTTCCTCTCTACTCTCGTCCGTACTACTCCTTTGCCTTGGCTCGGTCTCGACTTTGAACATCGGACCGCAATGCTCTTGGATTTTGGGTGAAGAATTTAAGTAATATGGGTGAAGAAATTCCGGGTCTAAAATTTATTTTAGATCCCCGACGATTAACATCTAATTTAAGGTGACTAGTTATATCTCATAGTATTCTCTTAGTAAATTAATTTCGTTTTTATTATAATTTTATAATTATGATTCTTGTGTTAAACTATGTTAAACATCATTTATGTGTGATTATATGTTATGTGAAGTATAATAAAATGATAATAAATAAGTATTATTGATAATAGTTAAATTGTAGTAATGTGATAATATGTTTAGTTAATTTAGTTTTGAGCATTTTTAATTATGATTCATATGATTTATTTTTGTGTTTAGTTATGTTTTAGTTATGTTGTAGTTATATATAAAAATTATGTGAAATATTAACAATGAGTTTAAAGTGATTAAAAATCGAAAATAACAATTTATACATGTATATTAAACCTCACGACATGTTCATTTGAAATTGCCTAAATTTAATCAAAATGAAAAAAATCACTAAGTCACTAAAAGTTTAATAGTTATTAGAATTGAAATTTTGTATAAATAGTTTTAATTATAAATGAAATATATTAAACCGATTAAAAAGTATAGCCATTATAAAAATGAATTAAATCATGTGCTACTACCTTTGCAAATATTGGACTATTGAACTTGGACATACGGACTAAAATGAACCAACCACGACACTACTATTTTAAAATGAAAATCGCTAAATTTAGTAAATAGATGACTAAATTTAACTAAGTTTCAATTTTAAAATAAATACTATTATCACTAAATACAAAACGAACTTAACGACTTTAAAACTAGAAGTTTATACTTAGTAAATAAAAAATGGTTTAGTTTTATACCTAAAATATCTTAAGTATAAAAATACGTATAAAATACGATGAAAAGTAAATGGTGAAAAATGAATAGTGAAAATTTTACTAAGTATAGGAAAATTTAAAATGAATAAGTAAATGACTTAAAGTGTTTTGAAAAACACTTAAATAAAATTGGACATATTAATAAATATTTCAATATAGAAAGTTAAAAATATTAATAATTAACCACACTTCAAATAATAAACGAATGTGTTATGTGACCATATGAAATCTACAATTCAAATAAAACGTTTGACGATGAAACTAGGAGAGTCGAGTAACATGTGATATATAAATATCAAAGAAATAATGAATATTGAGTAAGTTAAATAAAAGGTCAAGCTTGGGCCTCGGTTATGAAAACGTCAATCGTGAGTGAAGTGGGGTTAAGATAGTCTTGTAGCGGACGCCACTATCTCGACCTTATTGCGTGTGTCATCTCGAATAGTGTGGTATAGGCGTGATATTATGCTTTGTGCATCCCGCTTGGCCGTTACGCCTTAAGTCGTATAGCTTTGTTAAAGTACAAGATAATAGAATATGCCAATGCTTTTGTATCAGGCTTTAGGAAATAGTCGTTTTATCCTGAGTTAAGGTGCTCTATGAATAGCATAGCCTACTCTTAAATTGGATACTAATGTATGCATACTAGACTAGGGTTTAATTCCCCTATTTCGCTAAAGTTATCAGGGCCACCGTGACCTTATTGCGATTGTCATCTCACGGTTCTGTCTCCTTGCCGTGTTTCGTTCTTAGTGGGCGCGACACTTGCATTCGTTCTTACCCTGCGTAAAGATTACTTGACGGGATTATAATTGAAGTTCGAACCATTTCGAACACTAGACGATGAGATGCAAGTACTATAGTATTCGGCGTGGTTTACGAGTCGAGTAAGTCGCTGCACTATGGTAGTGAGATGCAAACGACTAGAGTACAAAGGCCTACTCAGTGGTCAGGCTCGTGAGCAGTATATGTTGTTTGATTAAATGAAAGTGAGTCAAAACCTTTTTGAAAACTAAAGACCACGACTTTCTGAAGTGAATCGAGTCTGCATGATGAGTATGTTACAATATGCCTGTTTGTATGCGATCTGATATCGCTTTGTAATCTTGTTGTTATGTTGTGACACTATTGCTATGCTATTATCTGTTAATTGCCTTCGTAACTGAATATCATGTTTATATGATTTACCGCTTTAAACCGCATGCTTATTATGACTTATATGCCTTTATATGCTATATGTAATAAGCATGTTTACATTTTTATCATAATGTTATAGTTATAAAGCGATAGTAATAAACCAAAATAATCGAAACCGAGGGTAAGTATGAGCGTAGCTAGTCCTTTGTCACTTTCAATGAGCATCCCCCATCGCTTTATTGTGCAGGATAACCGTGGACTAGGAGCTGGATTTTGGAAGGGGCCACGAGACGTGTTTATGCTTTCCTTGTTATTTCTTTTCGAGAGATATGTAATATATATAATAATACTCTTTTAAATTTCCGTACTTAGAGTTGTTTTATTCAACTCTTGAACGATGTTATAACATTTGGGTTTTTATGTATACTTAATGACGCTGGTTTAAGACTTAATTAATTTCCGCCTTAGTAATTAAAGTCGACTAAAAACCAGGTTATTCTGATTAATTATCGAGTGACTTCGTGGCCAGTGAACATAAATGGCCTAATGCGATTTATGCTTACCTAACGAGAGACACCTGGGCGGATTAACATATTAATATGCTAAACCGCAAGACTACTAGGATCAAATAATGAATTAGATTTTTCTTTATTTAGATCACTTAAATAATAACTTAAAATCGCTTTAAAGTGTGAGGATGGGTAGAAACCATAAGGATCGACCATAGACTTAGGACTTTTAAATAACGAATTACTGCCCTCAAAATAAAATACACTAACTATCGTATGCTTGCTACTTGCTGATGTGACTAACTAAAACTAACACCTATCCTCGGATATAAAATCTAAGTAATAAGTTTAAATCTCGAAGATCGAAGCCTTTAATCAAATACATGACGCCAAGACCTCAAACGTAGCAAATGGACGCATCAAGAACCTTACAGCTGATAAGAAATTCAAGATCTCGAAGATTTCTGTCGCAAAAAGGATTTCTACCACTCTATCTAATTATCCTCTTTAACACAAATTTTATTTCGTTCTCTTTTAAAATTTTTAACCTCTTTAACTCCTTCCTTCTAACTCTCTAATTTCCTAAATCTATAATTCTCTTACAATAGACTTTTTAAAATGAATTTCCATTCCTATTCCTGAATCTCGCAAAATGATTTCACTTTTCCGTTCCAATTTCGCAAACTTCTTGTAATTCATTCTCAAAAACCATGGAACTTTATTTCTTTTTAAATCTTTTGAACTTACTATCTCTTTCAAAGTTTAAAGATTTTTGAAAATTTATAAGTTCTAATTATCTCCTAAAACTAACTTTCAGGTTTCCTCTTTAAAACATATTTGATATTTATCCAATTATTCAAAAAAAAAAAAAAAAAAAAAAAAAAAAAAAAAAATTATTTTGTTTTAAATCGTATATTATTTACTTCATTTCCTATCAAATTTTATTATTTTTGAAAATTTTTTTTACCTCTTAAACTTTCTATATCTTTTAAAATATATAGATTTTCTTAAATTCAAAAGTTTCTAATTTTACTCTAAAATGAACTTTCATGTGTTCCCTTTTAAAACATATTTGAAACTTATTAAAATAAATTCTCTAAATTCTATTTCGTATTTTCATTTCCCTTCATAAATCCCTTATTTCTTAATTTTAGATACCTTCAAAACTTATTTGTTTCGACTTCCTTCTCTTTAAATGTTAAATAGCTTTTGAACTTGTCATAACTATTACAGTTATCTCTCGTCAAAATATAAATACATGTATCATATTTTCTCTCTATATAACCCCTTATTATAAATCTCGAATCTTATCCTAAGGATGATTTATAACATTTCTGTTTCATCTAATAACATTGTAATAATAATTTTAAGTAAATGAGCTATATTAACTAGGTTATTCATAATTCTCTAAAATTTTATTTAATCATTCAACGATAACCTAATCCTCTTAATTTCATTAAAGCTCATATTTTCATTATGATCACTACGACTTTTACCTATTTTCCCTAAATGCCGTTCTTCTAAGGCTATATTTCATATACACGTGATCATTAAAAGTAACAAAAATAATATTATATATATACGTTTAAAAATTCTTAAGGGGGTAGGACAATAATTCGATTATATTAAATTCCTAATTAAATCTTAAAATTCTTTACTTCAAACTATTTTATGGTTAACATTTATTTTCAAATTTAAATAAATTATTTTATTCTTAAAACGCTTATTATTTTTAATTTAATTTAATTCCGTACAAAACTTCTAGGCCCCACATTTTTGAAAATCCCTTTGAAGTCGATTTTGGAAATTAACAATCTAGCAACATTTCTATATTAACTCAAAATATTCTATCTATAAATATCAAATGTTTATATCCTTCAAATCTTTCCACTCTATCTAACATCTTTATAATAATTAGGAAATTCAGAACTTTGGAAAAGTCATACCCCATCAAAATAAAATGTTACTATCGAAAATTGTAAAATCTTGATATTCTCTCTAACTGCATTGCCTAACTGTGAGCAGTTGTCCACTCTATTCAAGTTTCGGGACGAAACTTTTCTTAAGGGGGTAGGTTTGTAACACCCCGTGTTTTATTAATACAAATTAATTATTTTAACAAATATTTTAAATTAAAATTTGTATAATTTAATTTTTATTCCTTTGTTTTGAAAACGCGGCTGAAAAATTTCGATTAAATAAACTTTTTCAAGACATTTCTAATTAAACTTTCTCGATTTTATATTAATCTTTATTATATTTTTATTTCTAAAATACTTGTCAAACTAAAGCTTCTCTTTCACTACCATTATTAAATTTTATAAAGTTGCGTTATATTTTAAAAATCATTACTTTCATAAAATTTAGTTTTGATAAAGATATCTTTCAAATAAGCAGACTGTTTAAAAATTTGTGAGACCTTAATAAAATTTATAACTGACAACTTTTATACTTTTATATTTTCGAACTATAAATTTTATAATATGAATAACGGAATTAAAATTTAAAATAAATAATTTAAAACTTAATATATTTTATAAATTATTTAAGTTTATAAATAAGAGTAAATAAAACGGAGCAAACAAAATCAAACTGACCCACAAATACTCTCACCCTCCTTTCCCTCGTTCTCCACTTCATCTCCTTTTCTACTTTTGTTTTTATTCATTACTATTAAACTAAAGTAGCACTACAACATATAATAATAATAATAATAATAATATTGGTAGTAGTAGTTGTAAACAAAGACGACGCACCGAGCCGAAAGCAACAATAACAACGCACTACTACAATAAAGAAATAATAATAATAATAATATAATAATAAAAGTAATAATAATAATAATGATACTACTATTATTAATACACGGAGTACTTCAAATAGCAACATTAGCAACAACTTCAACGTCAACAACAACAATAAATAATAGTAGTAATAATTATAATAATAATATAATAATAATAATAATAATAATATAATAATAATAATAATACTACTATAATAACACAAACAACACAAACAACAATAACACACGACAACACAACTGCAACGATGGCGAGCTCGAGCTTGCTCACCACCACCGTCGTGCTCGCCACCACCAAAGGCGCCACCTCAGGCCACCTCCCTGCTCTTCGGCCTTCCTCTTTCTCCCCTGCTCTAGTCTTTTCATTTTTTCGGTTTCATTTACGACGCCGGAGTTTAACCACCGTACACCACCACCGAAGTCACCATTAAAGGCGACCACAAGCTCGAACACGACCACCTTGAACCGCCATGGCCGTGCTCTTCTCTCTCTGCGTCCTCTCTTTCTCTGTCACCGTGGCTATGCTTTACTTGCCGTCGTATTTTTATCGTCGGTAAGTGTCGTCGATTAAACCATTTTTGTCCATAAATTTTATCGTCATTCGATTTCGCCGACTTTAAATTCTTTATGCCTCTCTCCCCTGCGTGTTTTGTTCATTTGCCGAGGACGGACTCGACTCGAGCTTGACGCCCCTGCTCTTCCTCTCTACTCTCGTCCGTACTACTCCTTTGCCTTGGCTCGGTCTCGACTTTGAACATCGGACCGCAATGCTCTTGGATTTTGGGTGAAGAATTTAAGTAATATGGGTGAAGAAATTCCGGGTCTAAAATTTATTTTAGATCCCCGACGATTAACATCTAATTTAAGGTGACTAGTTATATCTCATAGTATTCTCTTAGTAAATTAATTTCGTTTTTATTATAATTTTATAATTATGATTCTTGTGTTAAACTATGTTAAACATCATTTATGTGTGATTATATGTTATGTGAAGTATAATAAAATGATAATAAATAAGTATTATTGATAATAGTTAAATTGTAGTAATGTGATAATATGTTTAGTTAATTTAGTTTTGAGCATTTTTAATTATGATTCATATGATTTATTTTTGTGTTTAGTTATGTTTTAGTTATGTTGTAGTTATATATAAAAATTATGTGAAATATTAACAATGAGTTTAAAGTGATTAAAAATCGAAAATAACAATTTATACATGTATATTAAACCTCACGACATGTTCATTTGAAATTGCCTAAATTTAATCAAAATGAAAAAAATCACTAAGTCACTAAAAGTTTAATAGTTATTAGAATTGAAATTTTGTATAAATAGTTTTAATTATAAATGAAATATATTAAACCGATTAAAAAGTATAGCCATTATAAAAATGAATTAAATCATGTGCTACTACCTTTGCAAATATTGGACTATTGAACTTGGACATACGGACTAAAATGAACCAACCACGACACTACTATTTTAAAATGAAAATCGCTAAATTTAGTAAATAGATGACTAAATTTAACTAAGTTTCAATTTTAAAATAAATACTATTATCACTAAATACAAAACGAACTTAACGACTTTAAAACTAGAAGTTTATACTTAGTAAATAAAAAATGGTTTAGTTTTATACCTAAAATATCTTAAGTATAAAAATACGTATAAAATACGATGAAAAGTAAATGGTGAAAAATGAATAGTGAAAATTTTACTAAGTATAGGAAAATTTAAAATGAATAAGTAAATGACTTAAAGTGTTTTGAAAAACACTTAAATAAAATTGGACATATTAATAAATATTTCAATATAGAAATTTAAAAATATTAATAATTAACCACACTTCAAATAATAAACGAATGTGTTATGTGACCATATGAAACCTACAATTCAAATAAAACGTTTGACGATGAAACTAGGAGAGTCGAGTAACATGTGATATATAAATATCAAAGAAATAATGAATATTGAGTAAGTTAAATAAAAGGTCAAGCTTGGGCCTCGGTTATGAAACCGCCTATCGTGAGTGAAGTGGGGTTAAGATAGTCTTGTCGCGGATGCCACTATCTCGACCTTATTGCGTGTGTCATCTCGAATAGTGTGGTATAGCCGGCAGTATTATGCTTTGTGCATCACCTTGGCCGTTCACGCCTTAAGTCGTATAGCACATTCGTACAAGATAATAGAATATGCCAATGCTTTTGTATCAGGCTTTAGGAAATAGTCGTTTTATCCTGAGTTAAGGTGCTCTATGAATAGCATAGCCTACTCTTAAATTGGATACTAATGTATGCATACTAGACTAGGGTTTAATTCCCTATTTCGCTAAAGTTATCAGGCCACCGTGACCTTATGCGATTGTCATCTCACGGTTCTGTCTCCTTGCCGTGTTTAGTTCTTAGTGGGCGCGACACTTGCATTCGTTCTTACCTGCGTAAAGATTACTTGACGGGATTATAATTGAAGTTCGAACCATTTCGAACACTAGGCGATGAGATGCAAGTACTATAGTATTCGGCGTGGTTTACGAGTCGAGTAAGTCATTGCACTATGGTAGTGAGATGCAAGCGACTAGAGTACAAAGGCCTACTCAGTGGTCAGGCTCGTGAGCAGTATATGTTGTTTGATTAAATGAAAGTGAGTCAAAACCTTTTTGGAAACTAAAGACCACGACTTTCTGAAGTGAATCGAGTCTGCATGATGAGTATGTTACAATATGCCTGTTTGTATGCGATCTGATATCGCTTTGTAATCTTGTTGTTATGTTGTGACACTATTGCTATGCTATTATCTGTTAATTGCCTTCGTAACTGAATATCATGTTTATATGATTTACCGCTTTAAACCGCATGCTTATTATGACTTATATGCCTTTATATGCTATATGTAATAAGCATGTTTACATTTTTATCATAATGTTATAGTTATAAAGCGATAGTAATAAACCAAAATAATCGAAACCGAGGGTAAGTATGAGCGTAGCTAGTCCTTTGTCATCGCTCGTGAGCATCCCCATCAGTTTATTGTGCAGGATAACCGTGGACTAGGAGCTGGATTTTGGAAGGGGCCACGAGACGTGTTTATGCTTTCCTTGTTATTTCTTTTCGAGAGATATGTAATATATATAATAATACTCTTTTAAATTTCCGTACTTAGAGTTGTTTTATTCAACTCTTGAACGATGTTATAACATTTGGGTTTTTATGTATACTTAATGACGCTGGTTTAAGACTTAATTAATTTCCGCCTTAGTAATTAAAGTCGACTAAAAACCAGGTTGTTACACATATGCCTGAACAGCTCTCTTACGAGCCTTCTCCTCCAGGCTCACTCTCCGTGTCTCCTGTCGCGAGGTAGTCATATCTGAAATAAGTGGGGGAATAATTTAAATGAGAATTGAAATTTTCAGATACGTACGTAGAATTTAAAATGATGCGCTGCGAAATGTATACGACAAGGTTGCAACATAACGTCTCCATATATATAAATATATATGGGTAAAATATTACATTCAGAAAATATAATGCATAAGTCCACACAACGTCATGTTCGAAAATAAAACCCATAGTCGTTAGGAAAAAGGTGACGATGTTAAGGTCGTTCTTAAAGTAGTTAAAAGTTGATTACATATATTTTACAATTTGGAGTCGAATGACCCTAAATATGATTTGCGACCCTTAAAAGTCTCCCAGAGGTGAGATCCCTCTCCCATATGATTGGAGGTATGATGGCATCTGGCATTGGAGGATAGTCATGTTCATATTCTTGATCCATCAAGTTCTCGAGTAGTACATCGTACTCCATCCACCCCGGTGGTTGCATCTCCCTCAGAAGTGGGTCTGGGTGATACATGCAATCCATATATAGATCGTAATCCAGGAGGAGTCGCCATCCTAGTGGTGTCCAAACCTCGTCGTACGGGTGAAAGCTCTCAATCAGCGTTAGGCTCATGCCAATGCCCCTGGTGTGGTAGGGTCTGCTCGTTGTGATCCTATTGGCTTCCACGTACTGCTCTATGACGTGGGCCTGGCCATGTATATATACATCCAGTGGCATCATCGGTGGACGTCGTGGTAAATTGTTACGGGAGTAACTGAAGGACGTCATCCTAAGGGCCTTTGTCAGACTAGAGTTAGCCATAGAGCAAATAGCAAGCAGAGAATTATAAAGGTAAGGATTCTAACTCACATCTAACTGGTTATTTATTATCAGGTCGGTCCTTAAGATTCTACCCTTTCTCACATTTTAAAATGATCTAAGTTATTATTTTAGCGATCTAAGATTTCTAATTCATTATTTGATCCTATAAGTCTATGCCTGACATACGATATGAATGTCTGGCCAGGTGTCGTCTCGCTAGATGAGATAACTTTAAGTTATTCACGGTCGCAAGACAGCACTAATACCAACTGTAACAACCTGGTTTTTCGTGACTTTAATTAAACTAAGGCGGAAAATTAATTAAGTCTATATATTACAAACCAGCTGTTATCGTCTTACAAACTCAATATACATAATACGAGTTTAAGGATAAACAGAATATATTCGGTTACAATCTCTCAAAAGGAATACAAAATAAAAGGTAAACCGTCCCCCAGCATGATTAGCGTTTGTCTCGGGGTACCTGCATTAAATTCCCATCATTCTCTCGCACACTCTTTCGACACATGTAGTTCTAAAACATATGCAATGTATAAAAATACATAAATAAATCAATTAACAGGTAGGCAATTAAAACACATAAGAAAATCATGATGGTTCAAACACGAGTATAAATCCAATCACATAACGTACAACACTCATAAATAATCATTCACAATAAGTCGTATTTCAACACTCATGAAACCCAGTCTTTAGGACAATAATCAATGAATCAAGGCACGGAATTGCATTCACCATGTGATATCTATTGAGTCTTCGTTAGTAAGGCGGAAGCATCTGAGACATAATCCGCGATGGCGATCGGGGCCAACATAACTTGGACATGGCCGACAAAGCTAAAGATATCTAAGGTAATAAGGGCGATTCAATCCCTTGTCTAATGTATGCATACACTACCTATCGAGGATCATACGTATTCGCTTATTCAAAAGGTATCACCAAGCGAAAAAGTTCGACTATCACCAGAGGCGGGTACCCCGGATGGGCTGGCGTTTCCACCATTCGATATATGGGCCCACGGAAATATCAAGGATGCCCCATCTCTGAGGTTGTATATACCGTGTCGAATAGCGATCTTAGGATCGTTATTTCGCCTTGGGCAACTCTGGGAGGGAGCCCAAGTCCCCATATACAGCTACCTCATTAACATCGAATTTCAAGAGTCGCAACATGGCGAACAATCCAAGTATTTTATTCAGGTAGTTCATTTTCTTCAATCCTTGTTTCCTCGTTCAATCTTAATAAATGATAATTCTGAAACTTAAATATATCGTCGAACTTTGTATAATGAAATTTTAGTTCTAGCAGTTCTTCAGATAAACAGAACACATAAAAACACTTAATTATTTATTTTGAGTCCGTTCGTAAATTTTAAATATTTTCACTATTCATTATTTTACTATTCATCGTATTTACTATTCATCGTATTTACTATTCATCGTGTTTTTATACGTATTCGTATTTCGTATTTCATATTTTATTCGTATTTTTATACGTATGCGTATCTTTATACTTCGTATTTTATTCGTATTTTTATACGTACAAGTATGATTAGTATTCATTATTATGTTTTCATACTTAGTATCTTTATAATTTACACAAATTTTTTATACTTAGATATTTTACTAAAGTATCAAAATCAATTTTTATTTTCTAAGTACAAAGCTCTAGTTTTAAAGTCGTTAGGTTCGTTTTGTATTTAGTGATTTGAGAATTTATTTTAAATGTAAAACTCGGTTAAATTTAGTCATATACTTAACTAAAATTTTAACGGTTTCAAATTTTAGCGACGTTGTCGTAGTTCATTTTAAATAGTCCGTATGTCCAAATCCAAATTTAAGCAAAGGTAGTAACACACGACATTGTTCATTTTAATACGTGTAACGTTTATTTTTATCGGTTTCGTTGATTCCTTTTTATTAACGATTCATTATACAATCTAATATAATCCTAATTACTAAACAAATTTAGTGACTAAGTGACAAATTCATTTTGACTAAATTGACCAAAAATTTAGGTGAATGTCGTGGTTCCCTTAACACTACTCTATTTATTTCTTTTTTTGTTTTTATTAATAATTCATTACTTTAACTAATTAAATTACTTAAGTGATAAAAATAAAAAGTGAAAAATTCATTTTTAGTCCAAAAAGGACACCAAAACCGTGGCCTTCTATACATTTGTACATTTCATTTTTGTTTTCTAATTTATCGGTTTTTGACTTAAAGTTTTTATATACTAATTATTTAAATAATACTAAAGTGATTTAACTAAGTTAAAATTTCACTAAATATTTTATTTTATTTATGAATAGTGTTTTCACTCACTTTAAATTTCTAACTTTTGTATTTTAAAGATTTAGCTTATTTAACTTATATATTTAGTATTGTAATCATTTACTAGTGACTTACAACAACAACTAACTAAAACTTATAAAAACTGATAAATCAAACTAGACATGTATATGAAGAACACATGAAGAACATACATATTTTTCTCAAGAACACATTTGACTCAAATTTTCATATGTTTATATAATTTGCTCAAATTTTACTAGTAAGCCTAATTAATCTAAACTAACATAACATATTATTTTCAAAAATTAAAACTAAAAATTGGTCCAAATTTTAGGGGAAAACTGTGGCCTTGATATGTTGTTTAACATTTTTTTTTTTTTTGATTTTTATTCTACTAATTCTATATCTATTATTCTTTATATCAAACAACATTTAACATAAGTGAAAATTATATACAACATTAACACATAAAAGTAAATCATTTCATACACAAAAATAACAACAATAGTTCAAACACATAACTACTTTAAAACATTCTAATTTCGTAACCATTTCATTTTAAGTCCAACACATAAACTAATTATATTTTCATATACATTTTATTCATAGTATTTTAAGCATGCAATTAACAAAAATTTAAAACGAAAATTTAAATAAAATATAGGGTGAAGGCCGTGGGTTTTTCATGGTTTACACAAGTTTTGTTTTTCGATTTTTATCTTCTAATTTAACATACAATACTTAGGTGACATAATAATTCATACATGCATCAAAACATCATTTAGGAAAATAACACATACTCAATTAAATTAGTGCTCAACAATTATAGTGTGCGAGAGGCACCTTGATTGGGTGAGTGATTAAAAATCCTAGCAATTATCGGGGTCGATAATATGGTCGAAGATACTAAGATCAATGGCTCCACCTTGCTCCTCTTCTTTGGGTAGATTAGTACATACAATGAGAAATAAATCAAGTTAGTAATTATTTTAACTAAACTAAATAAAAACTTAATGTGTAGTAACACTTTTATTTTTATGTGAGGTGTAAATTTTAATTAATTTGATTTATGTTTCTTAAATATTTTCAAGTAAAAAGAGAAAGTGATTACTAAATAAAAATGGTGGAGGATTAATTTAAGTGTTTAAGAAATTAAAGACAAGAGATAAAAGTTTAGGGAAGAAATGAAATGAAGAGTATGAAGAGCTTCATGAATATGGAAGATGAGGATGAGTTTGCTCTTACTAAAGTATTAGAGTACTTTGTTATTTGTAGAGAAAATGACTTAGCAATTTTTTTGTGTTTGTGTAAATGAGAGTTTGTAGTAGTAAAATACTAGAGTGTGTAGTAATAAAATGAATGTAGTAGTAGTGAATGTAGTAGTAGTGAATACTAGCAAAGAGTTAGTAGTAGTAGTATACTTAGTAATATATGGTGTGTGTGCTTAGTAGTTAGGATGTATTTGTGTTTGGACAAGTATTTACAATTAAAGGTGACTAATTAAACTAAGTGATGTTGAAAATTAGAGATGTGTAAGGCATGCTTGTAAGAGGATTTGATGTGTGTAAGTAAAGGGAAGCATGTGTGTAGACAAGTGAAGCATGTGTGTAGGAAAAGCAAGAGGAATGGAAGAGGCTAATATTGAGCTAGGAAGCTCAATATTCTCGGCCAACATTACAAGTCATGGCCCGATTTTTCGTTTTTGAAATTTTCGATTTGTGCGCACGCGAAAAGTCTCGAAATAAAATATATGGTCTTAAAATAATGTTTTGAAATAAGATCGAAAATAAAAATGAAAATAATCTTCGAAAGGTGATCAAAACAAAAATTGGGTTCAAAGTCCTCGAATTTCTGATTAAAATTTACTAATCCGAAATACATATTTTTTTGGTCGAAAGTTATCGATTTAAATAATTAAAATCAACCGTCAAAACGTTTATCAGTTTAAATTAAGTTTGACTTAAAATTTCGATAGTTTCCAAAAAGTGCTAGTTAAAAGAAGTTGGAAAAGTAGTTAGATGAAAAGGAATATGCTTTATTAAAGAATAAACAAAATGATTATGTTTTTAAACTAAATTAGTTTCTTTGAAATTATTCTCTAGCTAAATTAGTTTCATATTAAGTTTTTACATTATGTATCATTGAATTTGGATGAGGTTGTTTGGTGATTTAGTCACCAATTATTTCGGCTATGTGGGCCCCATTTGGCCTCGTTTTGCGCGCCGAAATTTGTCGTTGAAAAATTTGTCGCCGATGCGTCATTTTATTTATTGAGTTCAAATATATAAAAATAAAATTCGAATTCGATATAAATAACAATAGTTTTAGTTTGGGTGCGAGAAAAATTGTAGTGTAATGTTTTAGGGATTTGTTGAGCGCGATTGTCTAATTATAAATTTCCTAAGTAATTAGTTTAAATTAACACGGGGTGTTACATTATCCGCAAGATTGCACACGTTTGAGTGTGAATTCAATACGGGTCCTAGAGCGTCCAAGTTTGACTGTTACGATCGTTTGTACGGATGCCGTACTTGTAATCGTGAAGGGGTGAGAACTCGGTTTATCCTGAATAGTCTCGCTTGTGAAGCGAACGCTATTAGGGGCTGATTCTCGAGGGTGTATGGCTCGGAAATCCCGGAGGACTTGACTCGAACGTATCATTTGCTCAAACATCGAAAGCGTAATTGTTTTCAAATTTTCAAGTTTTGCCGCTTGTGTTTTTAAAATAAAAGAAAAAGTTTATTTTTCTTAAAAATAAAAACAGCTCGTCCCCAGCGGAGTCGCCAACTGAAGGTACCTGGATCGTGCTACCTCTCGATAGACCTGTCAAAAAGTGACCCGACCCGCAAACCCGACCCGACCCGACCCGCTAATTTAGGGTTGTAGACCCGTTTTTTAAACCCGTAACCCGAAATGACCCGAACCCGTTCGACCCCTTTTTTTGCGGGTCGGGTCGGGTCGGGTCCGGGTCGACCCGTTGGGTCAGACAAAAAAAAAAAAAAAAAAAAAAGAAAGAAATTTGACAGTCCGTAAGAAAGCCCAAAGTCCACAACTTAGGGACTTAGGGTTCATCACTTCATTTTCATCGGCTTCATACTGCCTTCAATCCTTCATCCCCAAATCTCAAAATCATCCACCAAATCTCAAAATCATCCACCAAAATCATCCCCAAATCTCAAAATCATCCGTCAAATTCAAGATGCGTCCAGGCCGTCCACCATACCATTCATCGATCCCTGCAAATCGTGGTGTCAGCCCTTCAAATTTGGGTCGTCATCCTCAAAACGAAAGTATCAGTCCTCCTATGACAACGTTGCCGCACTTGCCGGGTATGATTTTCACTCTTTTATACTTTGTACTTTAATTACAAATGTGTGAGAAAAGTGAGTACCTGTGATTGGTGCTGTTTGTGATTCACGTTTCTTAAAAGTTAATTTCTTAATTATCTCCATCAATCAACATAAGTAATTTACAAAAATTCTCCGCATAATCCCCTAATATTCCCCTTCTTCTCTGTTGTCTTCTCTTGTACGGAGTAGGTTTTTTCTTTCCATTTCTTCAATTTTATTATTTTAATTTGTCTTTTTCAATTGAATTTGTAATGTACTAGTGTTTTTTATGCAGGCATTTTGTAATTTATGAATCGGTTTGATTGTACTGTACTGATCTCCTCTACGAAGGGGTTTAATATAGAACACATGAACACTCACTCACTTGACTGAAATGTCGGCAGAGCTGTTAGTTCATTTAAAAATAAGGTGGCAGAGCTGTTAGTTCATTTAAAAATTGATTTTAGTGTAATTTATAGTACTGATTATCTTAATTGATTTAATTTTACAATCTTTCCTTACTGTTTCTAAATATGTTTTTGTTACCATCTTTCCTTACTGTTTCTTTAAGGTGTATCAGTGTATTGAATTATTGATAATTAGTATAAGTTTATTAAACATCACTTAATTCTAGACCTGTCAAACGGGTCGGGCGGGTCGGGTTCGGGTTCGGGTTATACGGGTCGGGTCAAAATACGGGTCGGGTCAATACGGGTCAACCTGGAATACGAGTCGTTTCGGGTTCGGGTCGGGTCGGGTTCGGGTCGGGTCGGGTTCGGGTCAAATTATATTTGTACGTGTTTTTTAAATGTTTTTTTTCCCTTTAATTTTTACTATATTTCAAATTGCCATCAATCTTAGCATTTCATTTAAGTGTTGTTGATCTGACATCGAATAAAATATTAAGTTACACAATATAAGAAACACCAAATATTCATACGACTAGTACAATCACACATGACTCATGAGTACGGAAAATTATTAAACCATATTCAGCAAAAAAAACTCGAACCCAACAGTTACAAAATATTATGAGATAAATTAAACCGACGTATCATAATTTAGCTCATCTTCTTCTACTTCTTCCTCATCCTCCTCATCTTCTATATCGTCACTACTAATTGTTGTGTTCGACAATTGAAATTCCAAACCGTCAACGTCTTGTCGTTCTTCTTCTCCTATATCCCAATAAGTCGGTGAGTTCAAATTATAGAAGTAAAAATAAGCACAACTTACTCAAAACAAAAAGGTAAATAATAAAAAGTAGCTCAATTTTTTTTTTTTTATGCTAAAGTGCACGTATTTGAGTAACTCTGTAAATCAATACAAAAGAAATTGCAATCAAAATAGAAGTTGCAGTTAATCTCTGTATTAACCTTCCCTTTGAATGCTTCGTTTCAAACAGAGGATAGTAATTCACTTCTCCCATATTTTTACAGTAGATTTCACTTAGTTATCAATATAACTTGAGATAACTTTTTTTTTTTTTTTTTGTTTTTTATCTCTTTGGGTGAGGTTTTTGGTCCTTACGATAATTGTTTTGGCTTGTGAGTATACACTCAATATTCAACAGAGGCATTTAAATAAGAACAATTAAACATTTAAATAAGTAATCTTACCCTCTTGAACTTCAAACCCGTATAGCCATGAACGAGTAGTGAGTAAGACATTTGCGGTGCTAGGATGGAGTGATGCTCTCCATTTTGACAGAACTCTACTACCCATACTGAATGCCGACTCCGAAGCAACAGTTGTTATTGGAATAGCTAATATATCTCTCGCCATGTCAGAAACTATCGGAAATTTTAGTTCATTCTCCTTCCACCAGTTTAGAACATCAATATCTAAGGTATGATCTAATCTAGCATCATCCAAGTACAAATCCAAGGAGGATCTACCAGTAGATGTTACACCTGCGTCAAAGTTGGCAAATCCCTACAATATAATTAAACTAAATTGTTAAACCGAAGGTAAGTAGAATAATTAGAATAATTAAGAAGATACAATATTGATACTTACAGGGAGTTCATCTTGTAATGTCGATACATTTGTACGCATTTGTCTTTGAGGACTCCTTTTCACATATTCCTCAAACAACTCGTAAAATTTATCCTTAATGATCTTAGATTTCCAGTCGGCAGATTCTGGTTCCAACTCATGAAAACAATACTTCACAAATGGTAGCTTATGCTTGCGGGTCTAATATGGCGGCAAATGAAAGGATCAAACTATAATTTTCCCAATATTTGTTAAACTTAATCCTCATTCTAATAGCCATTTCCCTAATATAATCATCGGTGAAATTTGCATACTTAGTTAGCAAATATTGAATTTTCCATACACTTTTTAGGTACAAGTTAGCGGTAGGGTACTTTCTCCCCGAAATAAGAGTGGTAATATGATCAAAAGGTTTCAAAAGTTCACAAATTTTGCTTATTCTTAACCACTCTTCTTCTGTGGGTGGCTCGGGAAAATGAGGGTCAAACCTTTGCATTTCCGGCCTCCGCAATGTAGGAAAAACAAGCTTATATGGAAATGCACTTTGAAGCATCTTATAAGTAGAATTCCATCTAGTTGGACAGTCAAGAGACAAACTCCTCGAGCAATCGATACCAAGAGCCATTGCATTCTCTTTAAATCTCAAGACTCGTCGCTCAGAACAAACAATATGCCCTATTACCATTCTAAGTTTACGAACCCCGCTATCAATAACCTTTAAACCATCTTGCACAATTAAGTTTAACACATGGGCACCTGGCGCACATGAAAATATTCACCGTCACAAGGAATAGGTGAATGCAAAGAAAGACTGTGCAACAACAAGACTTGCATATTATCATTACATCGAGCATTATCAAGCGTAATGGTTAATATTTTCTTTTGAATATCCCATTCTTTTATCAAAGTTAAAAGTCTATCATGTAAAGCAGGAGCATCATGGGGCGGTTCTAAATGACAAAAGTTTAAAATTTTAGAATGTAAATTCCATTCGGAATCGATGTAATGAGCTGTAAGAGAAAGATAACCCATGCCAACAAATGCAGTCCACATATCAGTTGTCAAACATATTTTCCCAGGTAATGCACGTAAGCTTTCCAAAAGATTATTCTTTTCTCTTTCATGAATTTTCACACAATAATTTTTAAGTGTATTTCTAGATATTGGTTTGTAACTATCATTTAAACCCTCATGAAGAAATCTATTACCATCATGCTCTGCAAATGTAAATGGATATGCATGTCGAATTGTTGCAAGTGCTATTCTTTCCTTATAAACAAAATGATCCATTTTCCTTCGATTTAGATCAATGGGAACATCTAAAATTGGTCGTTTTGAACAATTTTCAGTGTGTCTCTTAAAATTAGATGTCCCATTAGAAGAAGTTGCTATGGTTGGTCCTCCACCACAATACTTACAAATAGCACGTGTTATTCTATCGGGATACGAATCAGAAGGAAGTATGTTGTAATGATTCCATACCGCAGAAGTGAACTTTCTTTTCCGAGAAGTACATGAAACACTCTCTTCTTGTAAGTTATCATTTTGTGACGACGGGGATGATGAAGAATTACCTACATATGTACACAATGATACTAAAAATTAGAACAATTTAAAGAAGAATTAAGTAGACCTGTCAAAAAGTGACCCGACCCGCAAACCCGACCCGACCCGACCCGCTAATTTAGGGTTGTAGACCCGTTTTTTAAACCCGTAACCCGAAATGACCCGAACCCGTTCGACCCGTTTTTTTGCGGGTCGGGTCGAACCGGTCAAATCGACTGTGGGTCAGGACAAAAAAAAAAAAAAAAAAAAAAAAAAAGAAAGAAATTTGACAGTCCGTAAGAAAGCCCAAAGTCCACAACTTAGGGACTTAGGGTTCATCACTTCATTTTCATCGGCCCATCGCCTTGATCCTTCATCCCCAAATCTCAAAATCATCCACCAAATCTCAAAATCATCCACCAAAATCATCCCCAAATCTCAAAATCATCCGTCAAATTCAAGATGCGTCCAGGCCGTCCACCATACCATTCATCGATCCCTGCAAATCGTGGTGTCAGCCCTTCAAATTTGGGTCGTCATCCTCGAAACGAAAGTATCAGTCCTCCTATGACAACGTTGCCGCACTTGCCGGGTATGATTTTCACTCTTTTATACTTTGTACTTTAATTACAAATGTGTGAGAAAAGTGAGTACCTGTGATTGGTGCTGTTTGTGATTCACGTTTCTTAAAAGTTAATTTCTTAATTATCTCCATCAATCAACATAAGTAATTTACAAAAATTCTCCGCATAATCCCCTAATATTCCCCTTCTTCTCTGTTGTCTTCTCTTGTACGGAGTAGGTTTTTTCTTTCCATTTCTTCAATTTTATTATTTTAATTTGTCTTTTTCAATTGAATTTGTAATGTACTAGTGTTTTTTATGCAGGCATTTTGTAATTTATGAATCGGTTTGATTGTACTGTACTGATCTCCTCTACGAAGGGGTTTAATATAGAACACATGAACACTCACTCACTTGACTGAAATGTCGGCAGAGCTGTTAGTTCATTTAAAAATAAGGTGGCAGAGCTGTTAGTTCATTTAAAAATTGATTTTAGTGTAATTTATAGTACTGATTATCTTAATTGATTTAATTTTACAATCTTTCCTTACTGTTTCTAAATATGTTTTTGTTACCATCTTTCCTTACTGTTTCTTTAAGGTGTATCAGTGTATTGAATTATTGATAATTAGTATAAGTTTATTAAACATCACTTAATTCTTCTTTAAATTGTTCTAATTTTTAGTATCATTGTGTACATATGTAGGTAATTCTTCATCATCCCCGTCGTCACAAAATGATAACTTACAAGAAGAGAGTGTTTCATGTACTTCTCGGAAAAGAAAGTTCACTTCTGCGGTATGGAATCAGTACAACATACTTCCTTCTGATTCGTATCCCGATAGAATAACACGTGCTATTTGTAAGTATTGTGGTGGAGGACCAACCATAGCAACTTCTTCTAATGGGACATCTAATTTTAAGAGACACACTGAAAATTGTTCAAAACGACCAATTTTAGATGTTCCCATTGATCTAAATCGTAGGAAAATGGATCATTTTGTTTATAAGGAAAGAATAGCACTTGCAACAATTCGACATGCATATCCATTTACATTTGCAGAGCATGATGGTAATAGATTTCTTCATGAGGGTTTAAATGATAGTTACAAACCAATATCTAGAAATACACTTAAAAATTATTGTGTGAAAATTCATGAAAGAGAAAAGAATAATCTTTTGGAAAGCTTACGTGCATTACCTGGGAAAATATGTTTGACAACTGATATGTGGACTGCATTTGTTGGCATGGGTTATCTTTCTCTTACAGCTCATTACATCGATTCCGAATGGAATTTACATTCTAAAATTTTAAACTTTTGTCATTTAGAACCGCCCCATGATGCTCCTTCTTTACATGATAGACTTTTAACTTTGATAAAAGAATGGGATATTCAAAAGAAAATATTAACCATTACGCTTGATAATGCTCGATGTAATGATAATATGCAAGTCTTGTTGTTGCACAGTCTTTCTTTGCATTCACCTATTCCTTGTGACGGTGAATATTTTCATGTGCGTTGTGGTGCCCATGTGTTAAACTTAATTGTGCAAGATGGTTTAAAGGTTATTGATAGCGGGGTTCGTAAACTTAGAATGGTAATAGGGCATATTGTTTGTTCTGAGCGACGAGTCTTGAGATTTAAAGAGAATGCAATGGCTCTTGGTATCGATTGCTCGAGGAGTTTGTCTCTTGACTGTCCAACTAGATGGAATTCTACTTATAAGATGCTTCAAAGTGCATTTCCATATAAGCTTGTTTTTCCTACATCATGAGGCTGAAATGCAAAGGTTTGACCCCCATTTTCCCGAGCCACCCACAGAAGAAGAGTGGTTAAGAATAAGCAAAATTTGTGAACTTTTGAAACCTTTTGATCATATTACCACTCTTATTTCGGGGAGAAAGTACCCTACCGCTAACTTGTACCTAAAAAGTGTATGGAAAATTCAATATTTGCTAACTAAGTATGCAAATTTCACCGATGATTATATTAGGGAAATGGCTATTAGAATGAGGATTAAGTTTAACAAATATTGGGAAAATTATAGTTTGATCCTTTCATTTGCCATATATTAGACCAGCGTTACAAGCTACCTTTTGTGAAGTATTGTTTTCATGAGTTGGAACCAGAACCTGCCGACTGGAAATCTAAGATCATTAAGGATAAATTTTACGAGTTGTTTGAGGAATATGTGAAAAGGAGTCCTCAAAGACAAATGCGTACAAATGTATCGACATTACAAGATGAACTCCCTGTAAGTATCAATATTGTATCTTCTTAATTATTCTAATTATTCTACTTACCTTCGGTTTAACAATTTAGTTTAATTATATTGTAGGGATTTGCCAACTTTGACGCAGGTGTAACATCTACTGGTAGATCCTCCTTGGATTTGTACTTGGATGATGCTAGATTAGATCATACCTTAGATATTGATGTTCTAAACTGGTGGAAGGAGAATGAACTAAAATTTCCGATAGTTTCTGACATGGCGAGAGATATATTAGCTATTCCAATAACAACTGTTGCTTCGGAGTCGGCATTCAGTATGGGTAGTAGAGTTCTGTCAAAATGGAGAGCATCACTCCATCCTAGCACCGCAAATGTCTTACTCACTACTCGTTCATGGCTATACGGGTTTGAAGTTCAAGAGGGTAAGATTACTTATTTAAATGTTTAATTGTTCTTATTTAAATGCCTCTGTTGAATATTGAGTGTATACTCACAAGCCAAAACAATTATCGTAAGGACCAAAAACCTCACCCAAAGAGATAAAAAACAAAAAAAAAAAAAAAAGTTATCTCAAGTTATATTGATAACTAAGTGAAATCTACTGTAAAAATATGGGAGAAGTGAATTACTATCCTCTGTTTGAAACGAAGCATTCAAAGGGAAGGTTAATACAGAGATTAACTGCAACTTCTATTTTGATTGCAATTTCTTTTGTATTGATACTGAGTTCCTCAAATACGTGCACTTTAGCATAAAAAAAAAAAAATTGAGCTACTTTTTATTATTTACCTTTTTGTTTTGAGTAAGTTGTGCTTATTTTTACTTCTATAATTTGAACTCACCGACTTATTGGGATATAGGAGAAGAAGAACGACAAGACGTTGACGGTTTGGAATTTCAATTGTCGAACACAACAATTAGTAGTGACGATATAGAAGATGAGGAGGATGAGGAAGAAGTAGAAGAAGATGAGCTAAATTATGATACGTCGGTTTAATTTATCTCATAATATTTTGTAACTGTTGGGTTCGAGTTTTTTTTGCTGAATATGGTTTAATAATTTTCCGTACTCATGAGTCATGTGTGATTGTACTAGTCGTATGAATATTTGGTGTTTCTTATATTGTGTAACTTAATATTTTATTCGATGTCAGATCAACAACACTTAAATGAAATGCTAAGATTGATGGCAATTTGAAATATAGTAAAAATTAAAGGGAAAAAAAACATTTAAAAAACACGTACAAATATAATTTGACCCGAACCCGACCCGACCCGAACCCGACCCGACCCGAACCCGAAACGACTCGTATTCCAGGTTGACCCGTATTGACCCGACCCGTATTTTGACCCGACCCGTATAACCCGAACCCGAACCCGACCCGCCCGACCCGTTTGACAGGTCTACCTCTCGATGCCTCGCGCGGGCCCCGTCCGATAAGTGGGCGGGTCGCTACGCGAGTAAAATGCGTATGTGCAAGGGTGCGAGAATTTGCTATGGGGGATATCATTGCTTGAATACTTGAAAATCGTTTTGAAATTATTTTTGGAGTCGCCACCAAATATTTAAAGGAATTTGGGACCTTTTTAACGCGTCTTGAATTATAAGACACGAGTCTTAGAATTCAAGGCGCGTCGATACCTATCCTTCTAAGGTTATTGTGAAACCAGAGTGGATTCGGGGCAAGGTTACTTTTCAAAAGTTTTATCAAAATGTTTTATGAAAAACTGAAATCGAAAAGCCTACGTAAAGTAGTCTCTACTAATTTGAAAACAATTGCTTAATTTCTATGTTTGAGCAGATAAAACGCTACGTACAAGTGCGAATATGACTCGATAAAAATGCAAAGTAATGCATGTGAGTCGTTAAAGTTAACGAAGTTTTGCTTTAGGAAATGTACGTAAAATAATAATTCATTGATTTGAATTAATATAAAACGTTATTTTCCGTCTTTTGGCTAATTCTAAAATTTTGAAAACCCTCAGTTTTGCATGTTTAAAAGACTAGTTGAAACGGTACAAGTTAATGTCGAATCCGTGTTTTAGTCGTAATTTAATGCATGCATGAGAATTTGCATAATGTAAAATGTGGCGTCGGTTTGCTTTAGTGAGAGTGTGTTGTTTGTTTATGCAATATTGGCGAGGTTTAGACGGATTAGGAATCCGAATTACTACAACCGTATTGCGAATACGGGTTCGTTAAACCAATATTGAGTTGGGTTAATGTAACCCTTGGCTGAGTCTAAAAAGTCCGGGCCAAGGTAAAATGTTTTACCTTTAAACGTGAGGACGAAATTTAGAAAGACGCTAAGTGTTTGTGAATTGTTGTGTTGTTGTACGTTGTTGTTGTTATTGTGTGTGTTGTGTATGTGTGTACATGGGTATTTATAGGGACAAATGGGCCAAACTCGTCTAACCAACAAAACAAATCGCTAGTGACCAAAACCAAGCCCAAACAAGTCGCCAGAGCCCAAAAAGAAGGGGGAAGGAGTCGCCAGTTGACTGGCGACTACAAAACAAGTCGCCAGTCAACAGGCGACTGGTTTTGTATGTTTGTGTGTTTTTTGGGCTGAAAAAGGGCGGCTGATGTGTTGTGATGTGAGTTGGGCTGCTTGCTTGTGTGTGTGCATGCCTTGGACTGTAGGCTTCTTATGTGTGCTAAAGCTTTGGTCCATTGGACCAAATTTTGACGTCTTTGGTTTTGTTTTGCTTCGCGTCTCGGTTTTTGTCGTGTTTTTCGGTTTTGGCTCGAAATAAAATTGTTTCGTGTTGTATTATTTTGCAATGTCGTAAAATTTGGTTTTACGAAATTGTGACTCATGAGGTGAGTTGGCCCGTTTTGAGTGCGTATTTTGCGGGTTGTTTTTGTGAGTTGTTTTTGTGGGTTGCTTTTTGTGAGTTGCTTTTGTGGGTTGCTTTTTGTGAGCTAAATAATCGTGTCGTGCTTCTCGGCTTGAAATAGAACGACAAAATTAATGTTCATTTTACGAAATATGCAATTTCAAATTAATACGTTAAAAACGACTAAAATGTTTTAGACACTTTGTGCCATTTCGTCTAATTATAAAACATGCATAAAAGTCCTTTTTCATCATCGGGTTGCTTTTGGGGGGTACGGATACGGGTATCTACAAGCTGCGAAGCGGCACGAAGTACGATGGTCCGAAAATGCCCAGATCCGATGAGCCTATTGTTGAGGATATTGAGGATGACGAGGAGGAGAAAGCTGAAACTGAAGTTATTGGTGCTGAAAAACGGGCAGAACTTGCTGAAACAGGTAACCAGACACCGGAGCCGGTCGACCGGCAGCCGGTCAGGCGGACCGGCCCTAATGTTCTGACTCCTACGGGAGTTTCTGATGGAATTTAAAATAATTCCAAAGCTAAGGGGACGAAAGGTGAGGATTCTTCTCCCCCTGAAATCCAAATTAAACTCCCGTTTCCGAACTGGGTTCGCAACACGAAGGTCGATCAACAATTCGGTAAGTTTATGGATGTTGTGAAGAATCTTCAAGTCACTGTTCCTTTCACCGAGCTCATCCTACAGGTACCTTCCTATGCTAAGTTTATGAAAGACATTTTGACTAGGAAGCGTTCTATAGGTGTCATTGAGACCGTAGCCTTTACGGGGGAGAGCAATTCCCTTTTGTTAGGTAAAGCTCCTCCTAAGCTTAAGGACCCGGGTAGTTTTTCCATTCCTTGCACTATAGGAACCCAGGTCATTGATAAGGCGTTGTGTGACTTAGGAGGAGTGTTAGTGTTATGCCCTATTCCGTTTGTGAGAAGTTGAAACGGGGGGTTGAAATGCACTAACGTTACCCTACATATGGCAGATAGGTCAGTTAAGCACCCCTTACGTGTCTTAGAGGATGTCCCTGTGAGAATTGGGAAGTTTTTCTTTCCGGTTGACTTTGTAGTGCTTGATATAGCTGAGGACACCCATATACCTATCATCTTAGGGAGACCATTCCTACACACGGCGGGGGCGGTGATAGATGTTAAGAATGGGAAGTTGACTTTAGAGGTCGGTGAGGATAAGGTCACCTTTAACCTCACAAATGCTATGCGTAGTCCCATGATCGAGGAGTCTTGTTGCATGATAGATGTAGTTGATTCTATTGTTGAGGGGAATTGGCCTCCGTCCCATTTACGGGACCCCCTTGAGGCGTTTATGGTTTTAGATGCTTGTGCAGGTGACACAGGTGCTTATGGAGCTGTCGTGGATGTGCTGGAGGCAGCTTTAGAAGGACGGCAGCTGAGCCGTAAGTAGAGCTAATTAGTAAGTGAGTTGGTTCAGCCTACCTATGCTGTAGAGGTAGTGACACCTGAGCTCAAATCGTTGCCGGCTCACTTGCAGTATGCTTTTCTAGATGTACTAAGTCTTTTCCTGTTATTGTTAGCGCGTCTTTATCTGAGAGTCAGTTATCTGAATTGCTTGATGCTCTTCGTCGTAATAAAAAGGCGCTTGGTTATTGTTTGGATGACTTGAAAGGTATTAGTCCTGATTTTTGTATGCATAGGATTAACCTTGAGGATGGTCATCGCCCCCGTATTTAGGGGCAACGTCGGCTTAACCCTAACATGCAGGAAGTTGTGAAGAAGAAGGTCATGAAGTTGCTAGATGCAGGTATTATCTATTCGGTCTCCGACAGCAAGTGGGTGAGTCCGATGCAGGTGGTTCCTAAGAAGGGTGGAACTACAGTGGTTCGTAACGACAAGAATGAGCTCGTGCCCACTAGAGTTGTCACGGGGTGGCGAATGTGTATTGACTACAGGATGCTGAATGCGGCCACCCGCAAAGATCATTTTTCTCTTCCCTTTATTGATTAGATGCTCGAAAGGTTAGCTTCTCACTCGTTCTTTTGCTATTTAGACGGGTATTATGGGTTCTTTTAGATCCCTATTCATCCTGATGATCAGGAGAAGACTACCTTCACATGTCCATACGGCACCTTTGCATATCGCAAGATGCCGTTTGGACTGTGTAATGCACCTGCCACTTTTCAGAGATGTATGATGGGAATTTTCTCTGAATTCCTTGAGTCTATTATGGAGGTGTTTATGGATGACTTTAGTGTCTATGGCACTGATTTTTCATCCTGTCTAGTTAATTTGGAAATGGTCTTGAAACGTTGTGTCGAAGTTAACTTGGTCTTAAACTGGGAGAAATGCCACTTCATGGTCAAAGAAGGAGTGGTATTGGGTCATATTGTGTCCGAAAAGGGCATCCAGGTTGATAAGGCAAAAGTGCAAGTGGTTGAGCAACTACCACCTCCCGTTTCTGTTAAGGGGGTGCGTAGTTTTCTTGGTCATGCCAGTTTCTATCGGCGGTTTAAAAAGGATTTTTTGAAAATCGCTAAACCACTTACACAGTTGCTTTTGAAGGATGCCCCTTTCGCGTTTACTGATGAGTGTGTTGAGTCTTTTGACAGGATTAAGCAGGCTTTAATTTCTGCGCCGATTATGCAACCTCCGGATTGGGGTCTTCCTTTCGAGGTGATGTGCGATGCAAGTGACTATGCATTAGGCGCCGTTTTGGGTCAAAGACGAGACAAGGCTTTGCATGCTATTTACTATGCGAGCAAGACACTAGATGAGGCCCAGGTTAACTACGCGACGACAGAGAAGGAGCTTCTTGCAGTGGTTTTTGCGCTGGAGAAATTCCGGACTTACTTGGTCGGATCGAAGGTCATTGTTTACACAGATCACGCGGCCTTGAAATATTTGCTAGCGAAGAAGAAGGCGAAGCCGCGGTTGATTCGTTGGATACTACTATTGCAGGAATTCGACCTTGAGATCCGCGATAAGAAAGGGGCAGAAAATGTGGTTACTGATTATTTGTCCCGGCTGAGATTTGATGATGGAGGCATTTCATTGCCTACTGATGATTCTTTTCCCGACGACTCGCTGATGTGCGTCAAAGATGTAGGTTCAGGCACCCAACCTGAGCCGTGGTATGCTGACTTTGCCAACTTTATTGTTGGTGGACACATAAATCCTGATTTGAGCTACTAACAGAAGAAGAAGTTCTTGCACGATGTGAAGAGCTACTTTTGGGATGATCCACACCTGTTTAAGGTGTGTGCAGATGGGTTATATCGGCGCTGCGTCCCTCAGTGGGAGGTTGCTGATATTTTAGAGCGGTGTCACTCCTCGCCTTATGGAGGGCATCACGGTCCTTCTCGTACGGTTGATAAGATTCTGCAGTCGGGTTTCTACTGGCCGACCATGTTTCGTGATACGAAGGATTTTGTTGTGAGCTGTGATGCGTGTCAGCTAGACCTGTCAAATTTCGACCCGACCCGAAAAACCGACCCGACCCGACCCGTTTTTTTAGGGTCAAGACCCGTAAAATTTGACCCGTGACCCGAAATGACCCGAACCCGAAATGACCCGTTAATTTAGGGTCAAGACACTTGGGCAGATTCGACCCGATGGGTCAAGTGTAAATTTGTGTAACAAGACTTTTTGAACCTACAAAATTAATATTTCATGAAAAAAAAATAATTTAATATTAAGAATTATTACAACCTCAATATTATAAGTTGGAATATCAAAATGATAATGAAAATTATAATTGAAATATTATGAATATATTCATAAATAGACTATTTTAATTTTATAAATCACAAAAATGAATATATATCAACTTTAGTATTACATATGTACAATAAACTATGTACATAATGTAAAATAAAAAATAAAAGAATTTTTTTAATTAAAAAAAAATAAATAAAAAGGCGCGAAAAACGTATTTTTGACCCGTATTTTGACCCGAAACCGACCCGACCCGAACCCGACCCGACCCGTATTTGAGCCGAACCCGTATTGACCCGACCCGTATTTTGACCCGACCCGTATAACCCGAACCCGAACCCGACCCGCCCGACCCGTTTGACAGGTCTAGTGTCAGCGCACAGGGGGTATTTGTAGGAGGCACGAGATGCCTCAAAATCCGATACTTAAGGTTGAGTTGTTCGACGTTTGGGGCGTAGATTACCAAGGACCGTTTCCTTCATCTAAAGGAAACCGTTACATTTTGGTTCCAGTGGACTATGTTTCGAAGTGGGTTGAGGCGGTCGCCTCTCCTACTAATGACGCCAAGACGGTCGTTCAGTTACTAAAGAAGATCATATTTCCTCGTTTCGGTGTACCTCGTGCTCTTATCAGTGATGGTGGAACTCATTTCCACGAACGACAGCTCACCGCTCTATTGATTAAATACGGTGTCACTCATCGTACTGGACTAGCTTATCACCCACAGACTAGTGGGCAAGTGGAGATTTCTAACCGCGAGATCAAATCGATCTTGGAGAAGGTGGTAGCGAAGTCTCGAAAAGATTGGAGTTTGAAGTTAGATGACTCTCTTTGGGCATACAGAACGGCATTTAAGACACCTATAGGCACCTCGCCTTATAGGTTGGTCTACTGTAAGTCGTGCCATCTCCCCGTCGAGCTCGAGTACAAAGCTTATTGGGCAATCAAGGAGCTTAACCTCGACCCGACTCTGTGTGGGGAGAAGAGACTACTGCAACTACACGAGCTTGAAGAATTTCGGTTGCAGTCTTACGAGAATGCGCGCCTCTACAAGGAGCGTACTAAGCGGTGGCACGATGCTAAGATTTTGCCTAGAGAGTTCAGTGTTGGAGATAAGGTATTGCTCTTTAACTCCCGTTTGAAACTATTTCCCGGGAAGCTGAGGTCCAAATGGTCTGGACCATTCACCGTTACAAAGGTCAGTAAATTTGGTTATTGCGAATTGGAGACGGACTCGGGAGAAAGATTTCAAGCAAATGGTCAACGGCTCAAGCTCTATCATCCATCTACTGTTATGGGCGTAGTCGAGGTACTCTACCTCGCGCCCCCGGATACCACTTGCTGATGAGGTAATATAGTCGTGCGGGACTTTAAACCAGCGCTTCCGGGAGGCAACCCGCGTATTTTTGTATTTACTATATCATTTTGATTTTTGCATTTCCTTTCAAATTAGGTGAGGCGAGAGTGAGGGCACTAATAATTCGTTGAGATGCGCAGGACTTAGTGGGATTCGGTACTTAGAATGTTTGATAACTACATGAGAGAAGAGCACCGAAGCCGGCCGACCGGCGGCCGGGCCCTAACCGGCGCCGTACTATAATTTTGAAGCCTCAAAAATCACAGGAAAAAAATCAAAAAAACACCAGCGCCGGTCGACCGGCAGCCGGTCCGTTTCCAACGGGTGTTATATACCACGAAAACACCCTAAAATCACTCATAATTCCAATTTCACTCTCTCTCTACCCTCTCACTACCCACGACCCACCTAAAACCTCTCTAAAACAAACACCCCAAACTCCATCCTCACCTCTAAATCCAAGTTCCTAATCCATTTTAATGGCGGAGCAGGGACGGCAAAAGAAGCGACGTCGAGTTAACACCCGACAACAAGCGGCTCTTCCCGAGATCGAGCCCGACGACGCGTTTCCTGAGGTAATTTTCGTTTCCGCCAATCAAAATTCTATGTTTCAAGCTTTTAAGAAACGACCCTTCCTCCCTACTCGGTTTATATGCCGACATACCTTGCGTTCCCTAGGGATAGATGCTGTCACTGAGAAATTATTCAAAGGAGTCGGTATGGAATCGATGTTCGGGTTATTACAACTAACCTATGCTCGCCTCACGTGGGAATTTTTGAGTTCGCTTACGGTTGTTCGGGACCGGTCTTCTGACAGTATCGTGCTGAATTTCCATCTCATGAATAATAACTGCACATTGACGGTGCATCAACTCGGTGCTATTTTTGGCCTTACACATCGTAAGGCACATACCGCCGCCGATTGGTTTAGCGTAGGGGAGCTGTGGACCGCGATCTCGGGCCTACGACAGGAGCCCGGGAAACATATGAGTGCCCCGTATATTCATCAGCCGGCCATTCGAGTTTGTCAGCGGTTTATGGGATGGACGATTTTCGGTCGGAATGAGCCTCACCACGTTAGGACCGAGGAGATTGCTATTCTCGGCCAATACCTGCGCACCAACCCTGAGCGGTACCACATCGATCTGGCCTACCACCTCGCCCTCCACCTGAGGAAACTTTCTTCGACCCCGACTTCTAACGTCGGTATACATGTGGGTGGTCTTATTATCCGAATTGCTCGTGAGGTTGCCGGTTTCATCGACGACGCGCGCAAGGCGGTGCAGGGCAGCGTTCTTTTGGATACCCCTTACCTTCATGTGCCGCTGAATTAGCTTCGACCCGGTCCCACGGGTCAACGTGTTTGGATGATCGGCGGCAAGGAAAGCGTTTACCTTCCTGCACCTCAGTTCACTGGCCTTAGTCTGAACCAGCCCTCATATTTGCTTCCTCTTCAGGGCGCTCCTAAGCCATCTATTCCCGTCCAGACTTATGGGCGGCGCGAGTGAAGTGCTTCTTCTTCATTCTTGTCGAGGCCGGTTCGACCTTTCTGACTCCACCACATCTGGTTTGCTCTGATGCGCGATCTTGAAGGTCCGGGAAGAAACCTATCGACGCTCTGCGCGCCGATCCTCGCCGTGCGGCGCAGGCGAATGCGCCTCGCAGGAAAATGTGCGTATCGCGAAATGGTTTTCGTAAAAAAGGGGGAGATCATTGCATGAATTTATGACCCAAAAAGAAAAGTAGAATATCCTTTTTTGAAAATGTATTTTCGGAGTCGCCACCAAATATTAAAGGAATTTGGAACCTATTCAACGCGTCTTGAAATACAAGACACGAGTGTCTCAGATTTCAAGGTGCGTCGATACCTATCCGTCTGAGGTTTGAAACCAGAGAAGGGATTCGGAGTGAGGTTACTTTTCGAAAGTCTTGACAAAATGTATTTTTGAAAACTGAAATCAAAAAGCCTACATAAAAGTAGTCTCTACTAATTTGAAAACATTTGCTTAATTTCGATATTTGGGCTAAAAGTCACGCTACGTACAAGTGCGAATAAGTATGACTCGATTAAAAATGCATAAATAATGTAAATCGTCAAAATAATGACTTTTGCTATAGGAAATGTACGTTAAATAATAATTTATTGACTAAATTATTACCATAAGCGTTATTTTCCGACCTCGTATTTTGACTCTTAAGATTTTGTGAAAAACCCTCAGTTTGGCATGCTAAAAGACTAAATGAAACGGTACAATTTAGCGTCGGAACCGTGATTCTAGTCGTAATTTAATGCATGAATGAGGACTTGCATAATTATAAAAGTAACGTCGGTTTGCTTTAGTGATATTGAGTCGTTATTTATGCGATATTGGCGAGGTTTAGACGGATTATGAATCCGAATTGCTACAACCGTATTACGAATACGGCTTCGCTAATGCCAATATCGGGTTGGGGTTAATGTAACCCCTTTGTCCGAGTCTCAAACCTCCAAAACGTAGGTAAAGTGTTTACCTTTCGAAAATGCAAAGACGGTATTTTGAGTGGATTTTGTAAGTGTTATGAAGTGTGTTTTGAAAAAGAGAGGTGTTTTGGAATGAAAATAAGGGTTGATATTTATAGGAAATGGCTCGTTTTTGTGCATGGACAAAACATAATCGCCAGTGAGCCTGTGATTAAGTTTCAATGCAGCCGCCAAATGGAATAAAAGAACCAGGGCTGCAGGAGGAAACCATAATCGCCTGTAAACAGGCGATTTAGTTTTGTCGCTTTGTTCTGAGTGCAATTTTATTTAGTTCTGGTGGTTTATTATGCCGTCGTTTGGTTATGTGACGCATGATTTGGTGATGATTATGTTTTGTGAGGTAATTAACTTGTATGTTAAGTATTTTTGGGCCAAAATTAGTTTTGGTCCAATTTCGATTTTCGTGCATCGGTTTTTGTCGTGTTTTTCGGTTTTGGCTCGAGATGAAATAATATTGAAGTATATTATTTTACGGTTTTGTAGAGTCTAAATTTGTGAAAGTGTGATACGGGACGCACTTTGGCCCGTTTTGCGTGTTGCGTTGGTGTGCGTTTTGGGTCGTTTTTGTAGGTTTGGGCCGTTTTGTGGCTTGTTGGGTTGTTTTTGTGAGTCGTTCTAGTGGGACGTTCCTATATTGTGCTCGTGTCGTGCTTATAATGACTAAGAGTGACATTCATTTTTATAATTACGCAAATTCAAATTAATACGCTAAAAATGACTAAATACGTTTTAGACACTTTTGTACCGTTTCGACTTATTTAAAAGCATGCATGAAAGTCCTTTTCGTCATCGGGTTTGTTTTTTGGGGGGTACGGATACGGGTATCTACAGAGCCCCCAGTTTGGCTGAGCTTGGACAAAGCGCTAATCAAACTTAAAGATAGTATCCGGACCATCACAGTCTCGATACTACCTGGCGGCGCTAAGCATGTGTCTCAGGGGAGAGACGAGGACTTAATGCCGGGAAATGCGGGGAGGGACGACATGTTTTTAAGGACATGACGGTTCTACATGTTTAAGGGCGTGTCAGCCTGCGTGCGGCCTGAGCGCTTCCTGTTGGTGGTTTGCTTTTGCTGGTGCTCTTTGCTCGTGATCCTGGCTTGTGCTCCTTGCTTCTGCTCTTTGCTTCTGCTCTTTGCTTCTGTTCTTTGCTTCTGCTTCTTGTTGGACGTCTCGTAGAAGAGGTTACGCGTTTTTGGGTTTGGTTTACAAGAGTGGTTGGTGTGTTTGTGGAGGATTAGGTTTTTGTGAACGTCTCATAAGGAGGTTACGCGCTTTTGGTTTTTGTGAACGTCTCATAAGAAGGTTACGTGTTTTTGTATTTTTCATAAAAAGGGCTAGGTTTTTGTGAACGTCTCGTAAGGAGGTTACGTGTTTTTGTATTTTTCATAAAAAGGGCTAGGTTTTATGAACGTCTCGTAAGGAGGTTACGTGTTTTTGTATTTTTCATAAAAAGGGCTAGGTTTTTATGAACGTCTCGTAAGGAGGCTACGTGTTTTTGTATTTCTCATAAAAAGGGCTAGGTTTTTATGAACGTCTCGTAAGGAGGCTACGTGTTTTTGTGTTTCTCATAAAAAGGGCTAGGTTTTTATGAACGTCTCGTAAGGAGGCTACGTGTTTTTGTGTTTCTCATAAAAAGGGCTAGGTTTTTATGAACGTCTCGTAAGGAGGCTACGTGTTTTTGTGTTTCTCATAAAAAGGGCTAGGTTTTTATGAACGTCTCGTAAGGAGGCTACGTGTTTTTGTGTTTCTCATAAAAAGGGCTAGGTTTTTATGAACGTCTCAGAAGGAGGCTACGTGTTTTTGTGTTTCTCATAAAAAGGGCTAGGTTTTTATGAACGTCTCGTAAGGAGGCTACGTGTTTTTGTATTTCTCATAAAAAGGGCTAGGTTTTTATGAACGTCTCGTAAGGAGGCTACGTGTTTTTGTATTTCTCATAAAAAGGGCTAGGTTTTTATGAACGTCTCGTAAGGAGCTAGGCTACGTGTTTTTGTATTTCTCATAAAAAGGGTTAGGTTTTTATGCACGTCTCGTAAGGAGGCTACGTGTTTTTGTATTTCTCATAAAAAGGGTTAGGTTTTTATGCACGTCTCGTAAGGAGGCTACGTGTTTTTGTGTTTCTCATAAAAAGGGTTTGGTTTTTATGAACGTCTCGTAAGGAGGCTACGTGTTTTTGTATTTCTCATAAAAAGGGCTAGGTTTTTATGAACGTCTCGTAAGGAGGCTACGTGTTTTTGTGTTTCTCATAAAAAGGGCTAGGTTTTTATGAACGTCTCGTAAGGAGGCTACGTGTTTTTGTGTTTCTCATAAAAAGGGCTAGATTTTTATGAACGTCTCGTAAGGAGGCTACGTTTTTTTTTTTTTTTTTTTTTTTTCTCATAAAAAGGGCTAGATTTTTATGAACGTCTCATAAGGAGGCTACGTGATTTTGTGTTTCTCATAAAAAGGGCTAGATTTTTATGAACGTCTCGTAAGGAGATTACGTGTTTTTGTTTTTTTTTTTGTTTTTTTTTTTTTTTTTTTTTTTTTTTTTGTAGTTTAGGTTAGGTTTATAAAAACCGTTTTTCCTTGCTTTTTGTGACCCGTGCATGTAATGTATTGGACTGTATGTTGTCTGTATCGATTGGGGGTTGTTTTGTGGGAAGTGGGGGCTTTTTTGGCTGAGTTATGGTCAAGAAAAAGCCGTTTTTGTAGTTTGCAAGCGTTTTGTAAAAGTTGTTCAGTCGAGGTGTTCGGGACATCGTTTTCGCATGAAATTTTTTGCACGTGCTTATTGTGATTTATGGGTTGGGTCTGTCTCAGAAAGTATGAATTTCGGGCTTTCTGTAGCGTTTTTCCCCTTTCTGCTATTTTTAGGTTTAAAAGGCCTGCTTTCTGCTGTTTTGGCTAATTCTCTGCTGCTTTTGCGCGAGCTTGCTCTTGAACTTGCTGTGTAGGGCACATATACTGTATACGTGTCATGAAATATACTTTCCTTTGCTTGTGCTTTGTTTTGGCCTTATCTGTCAAGTATTTGGGCCTAATGCTTCTTTAAAATCGTTCTTACGTGTTATACCTTTCCTAAGTAATTTCTTTATTCTTTGTTATGCAGTATGCCTTTGAATTTTGTGCAGGTGATCCTGCGTATACGCACCTACTTCGATTCTATAGGCCAGGGTGTTGGCGGTGTTGACTTTACTTGGATTCAGGGGACGGCGTACTCTGCCGGGTTGCTTGCGCCTTCGGAGGTTTCTGACGGTCCGTCTCAGTCGGACCTGTTGAGGGCTTTTCCTCCTCAGACGCCTTGAGGCTCCCAGGCAGGGAGTGAGTTTCAGGGCGCTGCGGTGGAGTCTCCTGCCTTTTCTGCTAGTGGTGCCGGCGCTGTTAGTGCATCGTCCGAGCCTTCTGCTAGTGCTAGTCGTGCCAGAATCGAGAGAGTAGAGTCTCTTGTCCCCAGTCAGGTCCTGCGAGAGAGTGACACCGTCTTTACCACTGCTGGCGGATGTGGTGTCAGTGAGTCGTCTGGCCCTTCTGTTAGTGGAGTTGGACGCGATTCTGCTACGGGGTCCCCCGCTTTTTCAGCTAGTGGTCACGCGGGTGATCTTGGCGACCAGGTCTTACGGTGGTGCTAGTGGTAGTGGAAATTTCTTCTTTGAGTCGTCGAGGTCTCCTGCTGGTGGCCGAGGTCAGGCTCAGGGTGTCGTCTCAGAGTCTTTGCAGGGGCGCGGACGTGGCGCTGCTGTGGAGACGTCTACGACTCCTAGGGGAGGCCGTGGTAGAGGCCGAGGTGTAGCTGCAGGATCTTTGCAGGGGCGTGGTCGTGGCGCTGCTGCAGGGACGCCTGTGGCTCCGGGAGGGGGCCAAGGCAGAGGTCGTGGTGTTGCTGCGGGGTCTTCGCGGGGACGTGACCACGGCGTTGCTTCAGGGGCGCCTGCGGCTCCTTGAGGGGGCCAAGGTAGAGGTCATGGTGAGACTCGGAGGAACCCGAGGTAGAAGCGTAAGGTTGGCGAGGCTTCTAGTAGTGCTGAGGGGAGCGGCAGGCCACCACATCGAGCTCGTGCTGCTGCGGGGGGTGGTGACCGGGACGAGGCTGAGGTCGCCGATGTTTTTGAGGAGGTTGGAGCAGGGGGAGACCCTGTGGAGGTTACGCGGAGGCGTGGTCGTCCTCGGGGTCCGGGGAGCCGTTACGAGGATCCCTCCGAGTCAGAGGAGTCTTCGAGTGACGAGGAGCAGGCTCCTGACGAGACTGCGGCTAAGGTTGAGGCTAGGGTCGCGAGGCTGCGATTCTTCTTCTTGGCAGCTGCTTCTTCTTCTTCTTCACATTTCTTTGCTACTCTCTCTTCTTGGTTTTCGAGGTCGAGGTTGAGGGCCAGGTTGAGGATGTGGTGAGGGCGAGGCGGAGGCGTCTGGTGAGGTCGAGGTGGTGAGAGTCGGGCCAGGATGGAGTGCGGCGGCGACTTCGAGGCTGCGATGGAGGTTTTCATGGGGATGGTTGTGGTTTGGCGTGAGGCCTAACTATCCCAGGTCGCGCTTGTGGTCGCAGTAGCGAGGCTGGGATGGCGTGAGCTTGGTTTGGAGCAGTTGGAGCACTGTCGTCCGGGTGAAGGGCGGCTTCCGTTAGGAAGCGATGAGGACCTTTACGGGTATCGGACGGCGTTCGATGTCTTTGAGAAGAGGCTCGCGAGAGGAGGCGGCAGATAGTGCTTGGGGCGGCTTTTGGTCCCTGGTGCAAAAATGGAGGAGGTGCGGGCTAAGCGGCGTGAGCAGCGCGCCTTCTTTGTGCTCCGGCGTTCTTTGGATAGGTTTTGGGATATGACCAACACCTTCCACATGCCTAGGTCTGAGGTTGGCGTGACCCGTTCTTATTTGGCGGTTGTCTCGAGTGCCTCATGGCGAGGTGTCCTGGTGAGGCGTGGCGTCCTCTATCGGCGATCCGCAGCGTCGTGCGGCCCGATTGGTGACGGGGTTAGGTGTGGGACGGGCGAGGAGCATACGTTTCAGCCCCGGACCGTGTGGTTTGCCGACTTCTTCTACGGGAAGAAGAAGAAGGGGTCTACTCGGCGGCCCGAAGCGAGAGGGCGGCATTTGTGGTTATGGTGGTTTCTGACAGCCACCCACTTTGGTGATAAGGGGGAGCGAGCCTCGACGGCTGTGCTTATGGCGCTGTCGGACATGACACGTCTAGGCGAGTTCGATTGGGTCACCCCGGCTCTGGGGTTGGTGATCCGATACTTGAGGGACGTGGTGCGTCCTGACCGGATTGACGAGGATTCGGATGTGTCGCTCGTGGGCCCTGGTCTTCTGATGGAGGTAGGGTTTGATTTCGTAGTGTCTTGTTGTCTCGTTTCTGCTTTTCTTTTGTAACGCGTATTCTGATTGCTTGCAGTCTTGGTGCTATGCTCACTTCCCCTCTCTGCTCCCGAACACGTTCCAGGTGACGGCTACGTACCCAGCCTTCCATGCGTCTGTGACAATGATCGGAGGGTATTGGCCTGAACTATGACAGGGCTCGTGTGCTCTTCAACGGGATGACCATGGATAAGGTAAGGGTGGTTGTGTTTTGTACATTGGTTTTTTGTAGCTTGCGTTTGGGTTTGTGTTTGTTTTTGTAGTTCATGACTTGGTTTTGTTTTGGAGTTCGTTCGTGACCCTTGGAGGAGTTTTACTGGTGTTCCTCCGTCGATTGCAGCCCGCTTTGGTCCCCTTGACGGACGGCGGCTGTATGTGCGACTTCGATCACGGCTCGTCTTGGCGGCAGGTGGCGTCGAGTCTGTGAGCGGGTCGCGACGGCTTCATCGTACCTGCGCCTCCGCCATCGGTTTTATTTGTGGAGACGCCCGACGCTAACGAGCGTCGTGACGTGTATCACGAGGGTCAGTCCGACTCCCTGCTGCGGCCAGCTGAGGATTACGTGACGTGGGCACAACATGCCCTTGCTGACGCTGTGATCGAGGTATGCTTTGTTGTTCTCTCTTCTTTGTGTTTTGGTTTCAAAAAGCAAAAATTTACCCTGTTTCTTGTTTTGTAGCGACGTGATCCTGATCTTGAGTTCCAGCCTCCTCCGTTCGTCGAGGATCTGTTGGTTGTGCACGAGTTTGCCGGCGTTCGATCGTGTTCTTGGAGTGTCTGTCGATGAGTCACCGTCACGGGCCTTGAGAGTTGGGACCCACGTGTGAAAAAGGTACTTTATGTTTTCGTTTATCGTGGAGTATTATGTAGTATAGCCCCCAGTTTGAATGAGATTTTTAGTGTAAAATCCTTATTCGAACTTTGTTGAAGCAGCTTTCGATTGTAGCCCCCAGTTTGAGTTAGATTTTATTTTAAAATCATTAGTCAAACTCTTTTGAAGCAGCTTTTGATTGACAGCCCCCAGGTTTGGAAGCTAAGTGTAATTTGGTCGTGTTTGTACAGGTGACGGCCGATGTGCACAAGAGGCTTTGGCGGGCGGCGAACCGGTGGCGGGCGCTTGTGAACGAGAAGGTTGTCGATGCCTGCAGGGGTCAGAAGGAGGCGGCCAAGCGCTCGGCGAGTTAGCGAGTCGGTGAGGAGGTGCGACATCGCGGGCCGAGCTAGAGGCTGCGCAAGCTGAGGAGTTGGCGAGAGTCCGGGCGGAGCTGGAGGGTCGGCATGAAAGGCCAGCTAGAGCGCGTCTTGAGATTGATTCTTTCTTGTGTCTTAGAGCGTCGTGACCGGTCGCAATAGGCTTAAACTTGTTGGTTTTGTATTTCAGGACTTAGTACGTGGTACATGTACTTTGGACTTTGTATTATGTGTTTTAGTATTTGTGTTTGACGGCTTATGTATTAGGGCTTGTATATACGGTTATGTACTTCGGGTTTGTATTTGTGGTTTTGGGTGTTTTTGTAGGTGTTTATAAGTGGTTGTTTGGGCTTTGCTTATGGCTAAAGGTTCGACGTACAGCGTCCTAAACTTAGGTTATTTCGTCTTGTCGCGAAAAATGCGTGCTCAGGTTGTGGCTGGGCCTGAAATCCTTGCATATTTACTTCCCGAGCGTACCTGCAAAACATTGTTAGTCGTAAATATATGCATGCGTCTCGATTGAGACCGACTCGTCTAGGATTACACTAAATGCAAATGCAGAGTTTTGTAAAAATGCTGTTTAGAAAATATTTTAGACTCGTAAAAAGACCCTTTTGATATTGTAAAAATGTGAGCTAAAATGACGTTTTGAGATGAAAATTGTGAAATGCGAAAGTCGTGTTTTGTGTAGTGTTTAATTTTTGTGCGATTATCGTGTTTTGTGAATACGAAAAATATGAAAGACGGGAGCCGATTACGCAAATCGAGACGATGCGACGGGACCGTAAACGTCGGCCATGAGGTCGGTAAAAATGATGAAGGGGTAATAGGTTAAAAATTTAGGGCGTAGGTGTGTAAGAAGTGTAAGAAATCGAATAGTTTTGTCAGGAGAGGAAAAGAAAATCGCCTGTAAACAGGCGAATAAAATTTTAATCGCCTGTTTACAGGCGATTAGTTTTTTGTTTTGTAGTTTTTGTTCGATTTCTTTTAATCGCTTGGTCACTAGCGTTTAAGTTTTGTGTTGTATTTTATTTTGCAAATCTCGGCTATAAAAGGAGGGGTAGGTTAGTTCAAAATACTCATCCTTTCATCTTCTCATTCTCGGCATTCCAAAGATATTCAAAATATTTACGGAACGTTTGTCGGAAAATGGAGAACTTTGTAGGAAACTTGCGTCGCTGGTGTGCTTCTTTGTCGGGTATAGAGAAGAAAGACTTGAAGGATTGCGGTATTGGGGTACTATTGGGGCTGAGGCAAGTTCAAATGGAGCCCGAGTTCCTTGATGCGTGTCTCGACTACTGGGACCTGAGTTTCCATGTGTTCCGCTTTCCTGGCGGGGAGGTCTGTCCTTTAGTTGAGGAGTTTGGGGCTATTGGTGGGTGGTTACGTACTAACCTGCCTGTGTGTGTTAGGCGGGAACCAGGGTATAAGAGGCATGTACAGACATACCTCCAGATGAGCTGCGACGAGACGGAGGAGTTTTTTGCTGGGAGTCGCATCAATCTTCATCGTCTGTGTCAGCATTTTATGGACTATGATAATGAGAACATCTCCTTTGGCGCTAGGAAAAGGGCATTGGCGTTCTGTTTGGTTCATGTTTACATGTTCCCCGACTCTTTGTACGAGGGAGCGCTTGGTGACCCTCGTTTAATCACCGTCGTCCAACAGATGGAGTATGGTTGTAACCCTTCTGCCGTGATTTTGGCTGAGACGATCTTGGGCTTGGATGGCGGAGTACTGCGATAGGGAACGTCCGTCTGAGGGATGTCCCCGATCCTTCAGGTGTGGTTGATGGAGCGTCACGGCGTCTTTGGCGACATTAGCCTTGAAGTGTCGTGTTGTGCGGGGAGTGTGACTAATGGCGATATAAGGTGGGTGGACCCAAACCATCGCGCTGACGATTACTTTCCCGAACTTGTGAGGTCATCGACCATCCGTTGGTCGATGCGAGTGGTGGGGATAGGCGGCGTGGCGGCTAGTGCGGTGTCGATGGTCCCTCTGGAGTCCTCGCTGTGGGTTTGACATGGGTGTTTACATCCATCCCTTGCGAGTGAGGCGACAGTTAGGGTGGGCACAATTCATCCCTGGTCATGACACTATGGTGCAGGGCATGCTTATGCTGACTAGTGATATAACCGATGCTTGGGCGAGTGGTTGGATTATGCGCCCCAGGTGGCCTGTGGCTGGTATTCCTAGGACGATTCGGGTATCACCGGCCTATACTAGGTGGACCGTTGCCCAGAGCCCTCATAAGAGGTCGTGCCTTCGCGCTCTAGAGCTCAAATAGGCCTCCTCAGACTTCTGAATGTGTGTTCGGCTGTGGGTCGCCGTAGGGGTTGAGGGTTGGTGCTCCCCTATTCAGCTGAAAGGCTTCAAGTCCGCTTAATAATGAAGGGAACCTGATGTAGTTTTATTGCTTTTTGTTAGTATTATGTTCATATTATGTTGTATTATGTCGTTTTATGTATTATATTGTCTATCCTAAACCCGATGTACCATACATGTCGGGATCTGTATAAGTATTGTAATATATATCGTAGTGTTTGTTAGTATATTTCTAATGTTTGTAATTTATGCTCCTACGTCGAAAAATCCAAAGTGTAACCGTCCTTTTTAATATTAATAAAAATCAGGTTTTTATTTACGACTTTGCCTCATTTTGCTTATTAATCTGTGTAAAATTCCTTGGCTCTAATCCTTTTTTCAAAGTTTAGGGTGCAAGCATGGTTTTTGTTTTCAGGAATTTTTTTGTATTGACTATTCCCTCGACTTTTTTAAGTTTTGGGTTTGTCATGTTTTGTTGAATGTTGTTCCTCTTACCCTTTGGGTGATGGAACATTTTTGTGATGACTACATCCTTAGCTTTTTTAAGCTTTAGACGTGTCGTTTTGTGTTGAATGCCGCCTTATTTTAACCCTTTAGGTTATGAGGCGAGTTTTGTGGTGACTATGTCCTTGACCTTTTTAAGCTTTGGACGCGTCATTTTTGTGTTGAATATTGCCCTTTTTAACTGACACGGCCAAGTCGTATCACCCTGTCAAAATAAACCTACAAAAACACTAACAAGTAGCTAGCGGCAAGCAGGATCATATCCACAGAGAAACGGTGTAGTTTTAAGCTAAAGACGGAGTAAACAGGTCTAACTCAAAGGTATGAAAAGAAGTTCGTTTGAACTAAACTAAAGCAAATGGTAAGATAAGCAGGAATATATAAGGAGAAGGATTAGGGCATCGGGTTCATTATGACAATGATTCAGGAACTCAAATTTATAAGAAGGAAGCGATAAACTGTGCAAATGAGTAGGTTTATAAAACGCTCTCTCGAGTCAATTTTAGCCTTAAGCAAATTTAGCGGGCTCTCGCAACTTACTAAATTCAACTTATCAATCTCGCGTAAGTCTAGTTTTAACTCGGCTTTCGATCTTAAATTAAAACTTACTCAGGTTCAATTAAACTCAGACAAATCGTTGATCAGGCGAAATAATCCTAATTCAATTGGCATAAAACGCGTAGAAAGAAATCAAGTGCACAATTTATTCAACCAATTTAATCCTAAAACATGTTCCTGAACCAAATATCACAAATTCCCCTAAACCCTAATTAAGGAATTAGCTACTCATGATAACAATCAAAGCAACAGAAGCAATCAAAGTAAACATGATGAATAAACAATAAGGATTAAAATAAACCTGGATTAAAGTAGAGTACCGGCGGTTACAAAGTAAATCGATCTTGAAACTAACTAATTGAGTTTTTTTGAGAGAGAAAACTAATAAGCAGTAAACTTAAAACCTAACTTGGAATGTCAAAAAAAACATAAGCTGAGTTTTTCGTCCAAAGAGTATATATATAGTTTCCCAATAATTAAAACACGAACTAAAAACAAAACCGACGAAATTAACCCACCAGTAATTTGGCCATTTCTTGGAATCCTGAGACCGGCTGTCTGGTGAAATTTGGGCTCTTCCTCCTTTATTCTAAGCTTCACTCTTTACTTTGGGCCTAATTTAGCTCGTGGCCCTTAGTCTTTTGGTCTTTCTTCATATCCCGAGCTCCTGCGCGAGCTCGAGCTTGGGCTTGGCGTCTTGAATCTCGTACTTGCTCCAATTGTCTCGGATTTTGGCTCAAAACCACCAAAACCTGCAAAATGTAAATAAAAGGCAGCAGTAACGAGAAATATAGCAAATAGCTCACAAACTAGCAATGATCACGAGTAAATATAAGCTAAATGCGACTGAACCGGGGGCATAAAATGTATATAAATAGCATGTATCAAACTCCCCCAAACCAAACCTTTGCTTGTCCTCAAGCAAATAGCGTCGGAGAAAATCAAAGTGACACGAACTAATCACGCTAGTATCTCAAAGTGGACGACCTATGCACATAAACTAAGCAACCATAGCCTATTTCACCGGAAATAGAGCACAAGTCTCAACCATTCACACCACATTATACCACTAGCCTCTAACGCTTTCGTAAAAGTGAAACTGACGACATTTTCAATTCAAGCAAGGCCAACCGAACGTACCACTTTCCATCAACCAATTCTTTCCGCATCATTCCATTTTTTTTCTTTTTCTTTTCTTTTGTCTTTTTTTTCTTTTCTCGCAAATGTGGAGCATCCCTCGTATGTAATACCGTTTAGCTTGACATTCACTCGGTAAAGATCGCGCTCGGGTACACATATTTCCTTAAGGGTTACTCTCGGTCGCAACCAAATTCATGGCCACTGTGGTTACTCAAATCAATGAGTCCCCTCCGAAAGCATCGAAGCATTGCTCCAACATATATAAATCTTTCCAATCATACCGCAAACCAACAAACCAAACATTCCACAAACCATTGCCAAGCTCGAATGTCAAAGTCGAAAGTAAACAAACGAAAAGCGATAAGAATTAAGCAAATACAAGTGGGCTAGTGTTTGAGACTCGCAATCTATTAATAGGAAACAAACATATAGTGTAGCTACGACGACAGATATTCGACTCGGAGATACTAAAGATCAAAATTAATGCACTAATCAATTCACCAAACGTGACAAAGCAGACCAAAAAGACTCGTACTTTTGAGATTTTTGAAATTTTAATTTTTTTGGATTTTCATAATAAATGCACACGAAATAAAATGCAACTAAACTAATAAGCGCGAAAGTGCTTCCCTCCCCCAAACCAAATCACACATTGTCCTCAATGTGGAAAACAGCACAACCACACAGCAAATAAGGACATATAAGAGACGGGGGAAGGAAAATAAGACGGGAAAGGAGGGTAAAAGGGGTAAATAGTGCTCACTTTAATAAGTCGGAGCTCCCCCAAACCGAAGTCAATCATGGAGTGCGGCTAATATTCCACGTATATGCGTCCAATTCAGTCCAACGATGAAGTACTTCGGCAAAGCACGCGAGAAGGAACAAAACGAACCAGCAGAACATGGGGGCCGGTCCAGGCCGTGGCCGTGGCCGGCTCCCATGCATTTTCAATTTTTCGCTCTTTTTCTTACGCTTCAAATTTGACTCTACGGTCTTGCCTCGAGCATTTGCGGTCGGCCGGCCGCACGTTTCCTCGTAGCGTCTTCTCAAAAAAACTAAGGACAAAGTCCTAAAGTACCTGCGTGACAAAAATCAGAAAATAATACCCTCGTCCTCACGCGCTCAAAAGAAAACCATAAAATGTCGTCCAAAACAAACCAAAGAAAAGTACAAAGTGCAAATAAAAATACAACGTCATCGGGTTGCCTCCCGGAAGCGCTGCTTTATAGTCCCGCACGACTCTTCAAGGTTCCAGAAATCAAGTATAAGCTGGCCAAGGTCGTTGGCCATTTGCGACAGCTTCACTCGGCGAGATAGCAGTTGATCGCCAAAGAACTCCTCCCTCTCGAGGTAGCGCAGCATAGTCCGTCACGCATGGGGCTCTATCTCTGAATGGCTCTCCAAATCGCCCTTGTGCTCCCGGCGGCTCGACTGTGGGACCTCTATCCCCATTGGTAGCGTTGTAAAGGTCGGTTTAAAGCAATTTCCTCTCCCCCAAACTAACCTTGCAGCCATCCTGTAAAGAACCTGCACACGGGGAGACAACAGAAACGACCTCCGAAGTGTCTCCAGTAGAGTGAGACGGAGGTATAACATTAACAGAACAAACCGACTCTAAACGCATGGGTGTACGCGGGGTATCAGAATGCGTAAAAGTGAGCTTTTCACCCCCCACCGTAAAACCTAAAGTCTTATTGCCCACGTCAATAACTGCACCAGCAGTGTGCAGGAAGGGTCTCCCCAAAATAATGGGAATGTGGACATCCTCGGGCATGTCAAGCACTACAAAGTCTACAGGGATGAAGAACTTTCCAACCTGTACTGGGACGTCGTGTAGGATACCCAAGGGACGCTTAACGGAACGGTCAGCCATTTGCAAAGTAATGTGAGTGGGTCCCAAAGCTGACAAGTTCATCTTTTGGTACAAAGAGTAGGGTAGGACACTCACACTCGCTCCAAGGTCACATAAAGCATTTCGGACCACAAACTTACCAATGGAGTAGGGGATAGAAAAGGTACCTAGGTCACTGAGCTTAGGGGGTGATACACGTTATTTTTATATGTTTTTACCCCCATCCCGAGCTGCGTTTTATTGTCAAAATGCGCCCTTTAGGGCCATTTTGTTCTCACATTTCGCTCGAGTAGCGTTTTTGGTGTTTTTCCGTGGTTTGCAGGAATTTGTAGCATTTCCGTGCATTTGAGCTGAATATTGGAGTTAATGACGGAAACCCGAAAGCCGAGGCGGAGACGAGCTCGGGATTGAAGTGAAGTAGTCGATTTGGGCGAGCTTTAGAGTCAAGGCCCAAAAGAAGGGAAAGAAAGTCAAGCCCAGGAGTGAGCCCAGGCCATTTCGAAGGACCGGCCGGTCAAACTTGGCCGGCGGCCGGTCGACCGGCTATTGAGTATTTTCTGACTTTTACGGAGATTTTGAGCCCCAGAATTTGGGAGTGCGCGTTGAGCGCCGTGGCGTGACCGGCCGGCCTTGGAATTTTATTTGACGGATTTATTTTGTAATTTAATTATTTTAATATTTTAGGAATTACTATATAAGAGAAACTCGTGAGTTAGGTTAGATTAATCTTTTCATTACTGTTTTTACTGCTTTTTAGAAATTAGACTCTTTAGAAAAACTTCAAGTTCTCTTTTAAGTTCATCTTCAACTTTGTAACCGTCGGTACTCAGATCAATCTCAAGTTTATTTCCAATTGGTAATTTCATGTTTATTGTTCTTTATTTCTTCTATTTAATTATTATTATGTCTTCTGCCCTAGATATGAGTAGCTAAACCCCCAACTAGGGTTGAGGGGGAATTGTGCCTTTAATCCGGTGTTTTGATTAAATTGTTGTAATTGATTGGTTTGTGCTTGTGCGATTTCTTCCTGCGCGATTAATTATCAATTGAATTTAGGGACGCCTTGATTTAATTGAACTTAGGGTTATATTGATTTAAGATCGAAAGCCTAATCAGTATTAGACCACTTCGCGTAATTGATAAGTTGAATTAGTAAGTCGCGAGAGCCCGCTAAATTGAACTTAAGGGAACATTGATTCGAGAGAGAGTGTTTTGCCCTAATCGCCTTGCACAGTCCGATTGATTGCTATTTCGGTGAAACTATCCGGATTATTGACATAAGGAACCCGAGACCCTAGTCTTCTCTCCCTAGTTTAAACCCCTCTTTATCATTTTTGCTAGTAGTTTTATAGTTTTCCAAACCAAATATTTTCACACCTAGGAATAGCCTGTCAACTAAGTGTCTTGCGAGTATACGTTTCTCTGTGGTTCGACCCCTTCTTACCGCTAGCTATTGTTGGTAGTCCGTAGGGTTATCTTTGATTTCAGCGATACGACTTAGCTGTGCCAAATTTTGGCGCCGTTGCCGGGGAGACGGTTTTATTTCGCATTTACTTAGTAGGTTATTTCTCTTGTCTCAGGGAACTTTCGTTCCTTGAGACCGTTTCTCATTTCTCCTTTTAGTTTTTGTTTATGCGCAGGTCACCTTCAGGTCTAGTTCCATTCGATCCTGAACCGGAGCGTACCTTTCGACGTTCGCATAACTTCTTTAAGGAGCTTGCTGAAACCTACGCATCAGAGGTTGTGGAAGTTTCGGACGCAGAATCTAGTTCCGAAGCATCGTCCTTCCAAGAGGACACTACTCCACCTTCTACTTCTAGTTTTGTTTCTGAGGCGCTAGTGACTATGCCGAAACTTTCAAGTCACTCTTTGCCTAAGACGGAGTCCATTCCTAATGGATTCCAGATGCCCGAAACTTTGCAGGGCAACTTTGAGATTCGCCCCGCCTTTCTTACTTTGGTGGAGCGCAATCAATTTGGAGGAAATCCCACGGAGGATCCCAGTCGTCATATGCAGGTTTTCACGGACTACTGTTCGACGATTAAACAGAATGGGATTACTCAGAATCAAATTAGGGAAATGTTGTTCCCTTTCTCACTACGTGATCGCGCTCGTGAGTGGATCACTGATTTAGACAGGACGGCTGCGGGGATTACAGATTGGAATAGTTTAGCTATGGCCTTTTATAAGAAGTACTATCCTCCAGAGCGAACGAATCAAATACGAAGTCAAATCCAAAGTTTCAAGCAAACCTACGATGAATCGTTTGCTGAAGCTTGGGAACGTTATAAGAAGCTTATCCGTGATTGTCCTCATCATGGTCTAAATGATTGGCTCGTGATCATGACGTTTTATAATGGGTTGTACGCGGAAAGTCGGGCTATCTTGGATTCGGCTGCGGAAGGGCGGTTTGCCAATAATGTTGATGATGATCAAGCATGGCAACTGATTGAGCAAATGGCAGTGCATTCTTCACAGTATGATCGACCTAGGGGAAATTCTCGCGCGGCTCATAGTGATCGCGAGAAGGATTCTATCAATGCTTTAACGAGCCAAATCTCGGCTCTCTCAATGCAGGTCGCCAAGCTGAGTGGTGCAGGTTCGTCTAACGCGCAGCAGGTTAATGCGGTTACGGGGCATGAAGTGGGTTGCAATAATTGCGGGGCTGCAGGTCATTATGTGCAGGAGTGTATGGGTTCGCAGGAGCAAGTTAACGCTTTCGGTTCTTATCGTTCTAACTTGCCGTATCAGAATCAGCCGGGTTATGATCGATCTCTGCTTTCTTATCGGAACCAGAATGTTCTCAATCTTACTCCGCAACCACCGCAACAGCAACAGCCAACGTACGTTCCGCCACAACGGAACTACCAACCACCGGGTTTTCAAAATCAAAGGCCCCCGTTCCACCAACAACAACATTATCAACAACAACCACAGGTTCACTCCGCTCCTACTCCCGATTCTGGTGTGAGTGAATTGAAGGCCATGATGATGCAGATGGCCAAGACTCAGGAAACGATGATGACGCAGATGCAGAAAAGTGATCAAGCTAAGGACGCAGCTATTAAAATGTTGGAAACGCAGGTTGCGCAATTAGCGAGTTCGCAAGCTACGAGGCAACAAGGGACACTTCCACCGCAAGGAAACCCGCCTCATGATACCGTAAATGCGATCACACTGCGTAGCGGCACACACTATGACGGTCCGAAGCATCCGGACGAGATTGAGGCTGAAAATTCGCAGAAAAAGGACGTCAGAGCTACGGAGCCGGTCGACCGGCAGCCGGTCGGCCGACCGGCTGGTGCGTCTGACCTTACGGGCAATGTTGATTTGGGGAAGAAAATTGAGGAAGAAGCTAAGGATGCTAAGTCTAAGGTCCAAGATGCTTCTAAGGATGTTTCTACTCCTGTTACACCTCCGATAAAGATTCAACTCCCGTTTCCGGGACGTCAAAGAAATGCTAAGGCCGAGACGCAATTCGGTAAGTTTATGGAGGTTGTGAAGAATCTGCAGGTAACCGTTCCATTTACTGAGCTTATCACCCAGGTACCCTCTTACGCTAAATTTATGAAGGACATTCTTACTAAGAAACGTTCTTTTAACGAGGTTGAGACCATAGCGTTTACAGGTGAGTGTAGTGCCCTTTTACAGAGTAGTGCACCCCCTAAGTTGAAGGACCCGGGTAGTTTCTCCATTCCTTGCACCATAGGCACCCATGTTATTGACAAAGCCTTATGTGATTTGGGGGCGAGCGTGAGCGTTATGCCTTATTCAGTTTGTGAGAAACTAAACATGGGAGGGTTGAAGTGTACTAGTGTCACCTTGCAGATGGCCGATCGTTCGGTCAAGCGACCCGTAGGAGTACTTGAGGATGTCCCCGTGAAGGTAGGGAAGTTCTTTTTCCCTGTTGATTTTATAGTTCTGGACATGGCTGAGGATAACCAGATACCTATTATCCTAGGACGACCATTCCTACACACAGCCGGGGCGGTCATTGATGTTAAAAACGGTAGGTTGACTCTAGAGGTAGGGGGTGATAAGGTCACATTTAACCTTAACCAAGCCCTTAAGAGCCCAATGTTAGAAGAGTCTTGTTACTACCTAGACATTATTGACATTGTTGATGAGTCGGTGTCTTTTGTCTCCGAGGGATCCTTGTCCAAGGATCCTTTGGAAGTTTTAATGTGCGATGATTGTGCAGATGACGAGACAGGTCCGTGGAATGCGGAAGTCGCTGAACTTGAAGCTCTCCTATATGCTGATGAACGGAGAGACTTCGACACCACTGAGACGGTTGAGACCTCTTATGCTGCTGAGGTCCAGAAGCCAGAGTTGAAGCCGTTGCCTACGCATTTGAAGTATGCGTTCTTGGATGACGAAGAGATGAATCCGGTGATTGTCAGCAAAGATCTTACGGAGTCATCCGGAAATCCGGGGAGTTTGATACACGTTATTTTTATATGTTTTTACCCCCGTCCCGAGCTGCGTTTTTTTGTCAAAATGCGCCCTTTAGGGCCATTTTGTTCTCACATGTCGCTCGAGTAGCGTTTTTGGTGTTTTTCCGTGGTTTGCAGGAATTTGTAGCATTTCCGTGCATTTGAGCTGAATATTGGAGTTAATGACGGAAACCCGAAAGCCGAGGCGGAGACGAGCTCGGGATTGAAGTGAAGTAGTCGATTTGGGCGAGCTTTAGAGTCAAGGCCCAAAAGAAGGGAAAGAAAGTCAAGCCCAGGAGTGAGCCCAGGCCATTTCGAAGGACCGGCCGGTCAAACTTGGCCGGCGGCCGGTCGACCGGCTATTGAGTATTTTCTGACTTTTACGGAGATTTTGAGCCCCAGAATTTGGGGTACGCATTCGGGCGCCGGCCGGCCTTGGAATTTTAATTGACGGATTTATTTTGTAATTTAATTATTTTAATATTTTAGGAATTACTATATAAGAGAAACTCGTGAGTTAGGTTAGATTATCTTTTCATTACTGTTTTTACTGCTTTTGAGAAATTAGACTCTTTAGAAAAACTTCAAGTTCTCTTTTAAGTTCATCTTCAACCTTGTAACCGTCGGTACTCAGGATCAATCTCAAGTTTATTTCCAATTGGTAATCCCATGTTTATTGTTCTTTATTTCTTCTATTTAATTATTATTATGTCTTTTGCCTTAGATATGAGTAGCTAAACCCTTAACTAGGGTTGAGGGGGAATTATGCCTTTAATCCGGTGTTTTGATTAAATTGTTGTAATTGATTGGTTTGTGCTTGTGCGATTTCTTCCTGCGCGATTAATTATCAATTGAATTTAGGGACGCCTTGATTTAATTGAACTTAGGGTTATATTGATTTAAGATCGAAAGCCTAATCAGTATTAGACCACTTCGCGTAATTGATAAGTTGAATTAGTAAGTCGCGAGAACCCGCTAAATTGAACTTAAGGGAACATTGATTCGAGAGAGCGTGTTTTGCCCTAATCGCCTTGCACAGTCCGATTGATTGCTATTTCGGTGAAACTTATATTATCCGGATTATTGACATAAGGAACCCGAGACCCTAGTCTTCTCTCCCTAGTTTAAACCCCTCTTTATCATTTTTGCTAGTAGTTTTATAGTTTTCCAAACCAAATATTTTCACACCTAGGAATAGCCTGTCAACTAAGTGTCTTGCGAGTATACGTTTCTCTGTGGTTCGACCCCTTCTTACCGCTAGCTATTGTTCGTAGTCCGTAGGGTTATCTTTGATTTCAGCGATACGACTTAGCTGTGTCAGGGGGCTTACTACCCTGCAGCCTAGTACTAGCCTCCCCCACGAACGCAACAGTTGAGACGTCATCTAATGTACGCTTCCTAGCTAAGACCTCCTTCAAAAACTTAGCGTACGCAGGTATTTGAGTCACAAGATCAAGAAAAGGGACATTTACCTGAAGCGTTTTAATGACGTCCACGAACTTCTTGAACTTAGCTTCGGACTCTTCACGTAGTCGACCCGAAAATGGGAGCTTAATCCGAATCGGGGCGTTGGAGTAGCGTCAGGAACACCCGAATTAACACCCAAATCATCTTTCCTCGCGTGAGTCGGTAGGTTGACGACGGCCGCCGGCCGATCGGCCGCCGGCATTTCTTTGTCCTCGGATCATCATAAAACGTGCCGCTCCGCAAAGTAATGGCACATGCTGTATCGGGAGGAGGGTTAGGAGGATTACCCTGCTATGGCAATGAACCCGGTTGACGCGACGCTTGTGAAGTGGCTAGTTGAGCCACTTGATTCTCCAACATCTTTATAGCCGCGTCCTTAGCTTGATCACTCTTCTGCACATATTGCATCATCGTCTCCTGCGACTTCTGCATACCCATCATCATTTGTTGCATTTGCGACATCATGGCCTTAGTCTCGGCCAAAGGATCAGGTCCCGGGGTAGGAGGTGGTGGAGTATAAGCTGGTTTTTGGTAATTGGGTGGAGGTGGTTGGAAAATTTTGTGAGGAGGGATGTAGGGCTGATTTTGTGGTGGTTGGGTGGTTGGGTTTAGCACGTTTTGGTTACGGTAGGACAAGAGAGAACGATCGTAACCTGGCCGGTTTTGGTACGGCAGGTTTTGGTTGTAGGACTGATAAGCATAAACCTGCTCCTGGGGTGCAGCATACCCCGTAGAATAACCCAAGTCGTGCCCTGCAATAACATTTACATGAGCACCAGAAGGACCACCCCCATTCATCATACTAATGCAATGCGGTCCAAGAAGACTGACACAGCTAGTGAGCGCACTAATGCTCTCCTTATCACGGTCATTATGCGCAGACCGTGAATTTCCCCTCGGCTTCCCAAATTGTGACGAATGTATCGCCATCTCCTCAATTAATGTCCAAGCTTTATCATCATCGACGTTGTTAGCAAAACGTCCCTCCGCAGCAGAATCAAGAATCGCACGGCTTTCAAAGATCTGGCCGTTATAAAAGGTCATAATCACGAGCCAGTCGTTCAGCCCATAGTGAGGACAATCCCGTATGAGCTTCTTATACCTTTCCCAAGCTTCAGCTAAATTCTCATCGTATGTCTGCTTGAAGCCCTGAATCTGACTGCGCATCTGATTTGTGCGCTCTGGAGGATAGAACTTTGAATAGAACGCGAGGGCCAAACTCCTCCAATCTGTAATACCAGCGGCCTCCTTGTCTAGATCAGTAATCCACTCGCGGGCTCGATCTTTTAGCGAAAAAAGGGAACAGCATCTCCCTTATCTGATTTTGAGTGATCCCAGCCTGCTTAATAGTCGAACAATAGTCCGTAAAAACCTGCATATGTCGACCAGGATCCTCCGTAGGATAGCCTCTGAACTGATTCCGCTCCACCAAAGTCAAGAAGGCGGGGCGAATCTCAAAGTTGCCCGTAAGAGTAGCGGGCATCGTAAATCCATTAGGAATGGATTCTGGTTTAGGTACCGAGTGACTATAGAGCTTCGGCATAGTCACACGTGGCGGAGAAGAAACTGGAGTAATAGGTGGTGTGTCCTCTTCGTAGGACGATCGCGTTGCACTTGATTCCGAATGCGACGCTTCCTCAAAATCAAGATCGATTAACTTACTTGCTTCGCTACGTGATACGTGTAATCTGGCGCTCGAGTTCAGGCTCAAATGGAACTAAACCTGTAGGTGACCTGTGCATAAACAAAACTACAAGCAAACGATAAGAAACGGTCTCAAGGAACTAGGTTCCTTGAGACAAGAGAGAAAAACCTGTAACAACTGACAAAAACTAAAACTAACAAAGCCGTTTCCCCGGCAACGGCGCCAAAATTGACACGGCCAAGTCGTATCACCCTGTCAAAATAAACCTACAAAAACACTAACAAGTAGCTAACGGCAAGCAGGATCGTATCCACAGAGAAACGGTGTAGTTTTAAGCTAAAGACGGAGTAAACAGGTCTAACTCAAAGGTATGAAAAGAAGTTCGTTTGAACTAAACTAAAGCAAATGGTAAGATAAGCAGGAATATATAAGGAGAAGGATTAGGGCATCGGGTTCATTATGACAATGATTCAGGAACTCAAATTTATAAGAAGGAAGCGATAAACTGTGCAAATGAGTAGGTTTATAAAACGCTCTCTCGAGTCAATTTTAGCCTTAAGCAAATTTAGCGGGCTCTCGCAACTTACTAAATTCAACTTATCAATCTCGCGTAAGTCTAGTTTTAACTCGGCTTTCGATCTTAAATTAAAACTTACTCAGGTTCAATTAAACTCAGACAAATCGTTGATCAGGCGAAATAATCCTAATTCAATTGGCATAAAACGCGTAGAAAGAAATCAAGTGCACAATTTATTCAACCAATTTAATCCTAAAACATGTTCCTGAACCAAATATCACAAATTCCCCTAAACCCTAATTAAGGAATTAGCTACTCATGATAACAATCAAAGCAACAGAAGCAATCAAAGTAAACATGATGAATAAACAATAAGGATTAAAATAAACCTGGATTAAAGTAGAAATGCATAAGCGATTACAAAGTAAATCGATCTTGAAACTAACTAATTGAGTTTTTTTGAGAGAGAAAACTAATAAGCAGTAAACTTAAAACCTAACTTGGAATGTAAAATAAAGCATAAGCTGAGTTTTTCGTCCAATGAGTATATATATAGTTTCCCAATAATTAAAACACGAACTAAAAACAAAACCGACGAAATTAACCCACGGTAGTACGGCCTCTTGGCCCACCAGATCGCCGGCCTGGGCCGAGCCGGGCTGGGCTCTTCCTCCTTTATTCTAAGCTTCACTCTTTACTTTGGGCCTAATTTAGCTCGTGGCCCTTAGTCTTTTGGTCTTTCTTCATATTTCGAGCTCCTGCGTGAGCTTGAGCTTGGGCTTGGCGTCTTGAATCTCGTACTTGCTCCAATTGTCTCGGGTTTTGGCTCAAAACCACCAAAACCTGCAAAATGTAAATAAAAGGCAGCAGTAACGAGAAATATAGCAAATAGCTCACAAACTAGCAATGATCACGAGTAAATATAAGCTAAATGCGACTGAACCGGGGGCATAAAATGTATATAAATAGCATGTATCATTAACCCTTCAGGTTATAAGGCGGGTTTTGTGGTGACTATGTCCTTGGCTTTTGTAAGCTTTGGACGCGTCATTTTTGTGTTGAATATCGATTGTGCTTTTTGCAAAGCTGCCTACGTATCCATGGAAAATGGAATCAAACCGGCGTAGTTCGGGAAATGTACGTTTAGGGGCATACCGGCCCATGAGTTGTGTTTGCTTATGCACGTTTAGGGGCATGCCGGCCTATGGAATTGTGTTTTTGATTTTTGTAGAGAGAGTGCACGTTTAAGGGCATGCCGGCCCGTGGTGCATGTTTAAGGACATGCCGGTCCATGAATTGATTTTTAGAAAATTGTATTTTATAGATGCATTGCAAGGGTTTTTAAGGATAGTATTTCTTGAGTTGATCGAGGTTTGTTGCGAGGTTAAACTCTTGGCCGTCCAAGTCGGTTAGTTTTACTGCTCCGCCTGTGTAGATTTCCTTGACGAGGTAGGGCCCGGCCAGTTGAAGCTTGAACTTCCCTCGTGGGTCGGCTGGAAGTGGTGCTCGGACTGACTTTAGTACGAGATCACCTACTTTTATGTTTCGCGGCTTGACTCGTTTGTTGAATGCTCGTTGTAATCGTGCTTGGTACATTCGTATGGTGCTCAGGGAGTGAAGTCGGCGTTCGTCCAAGAGCATGAGTTGTTCGTAGCGTTCACGGGCCCATTCTGCTTCCGGGATGCTACTTTCCATTAGTATGCGTAGTGATTGTATTTCTATTTCCACTGGTTGTACGGCTTCCATGCCGTAGGTGAGGAAATAGGGTGTCATGCCTGTGGGTGTGCGAATGGTTGTGCGGTATCCCCATAATGCATATGGTATCTTGTTGGGCCAGTCTTTGCAGCTGTCGATCATCTTTTCGAGTATGGTGACAACTGTCTTGTTTGCTGCTTCAACGGCTCCATTGGTTTGGGGTCGATAGGGTGAGGATTTGTGATGTTGTATGTTGTATTTTGTGAGTATAGCCACATTTTTGGCGAAAGTCACGAGCCTTGATCGCTGATGAACATATGGGGTATGCCATATCGGCATATGATGTTTGTCTGGATGAACTTGGCGACCTCCTTGGAGCCAAGGGTTCGAAAGGATGCTACTTCTACCCATTTTGTAAAGTAGTCGATTGCCACTAGTGCAAGCGGTGACCTCCTGCTCAGATGGGGTGGACTTTTCCTATTACGTCGATGCCCCAAGTTGAAAAAGGGCGAGGCGAGGTTAAATTTGTATAGTGGTGAAGGGGGTATATCTTTGTACATTCTTGAAAATTTGGCGGTTGTGGCGGTGCTTGGCGTATTGGATGCGATGCCTTGATGGTCGTCCAATACCATCCTAGCCGCAGAATCTGTTTGCAGAATGCCCGAGCGTTCATGTGGGGACCGCATTCGCCGTCGTGGACTTGCGCGATGATTTCTTGTCCTTTCTTGTAGTCGACACATATGAGGAGCGTGCCTTGCGGGGTCTTCTTGAGTAATTGTCCCATTTCTAGGACAAATTGGGATGCTAGGAGTCTAATGGCTCTCTGGCCACGTTTATCGGTGTCAGGTGGGTAGGTGTTGTTTGTTTTGTAGTTGATTATGGCTTGGTACCAGGGCTCTGTTTACTCGGCTTCGTCTAAGTCAATGGTGTGGATGTAAGCTGGCTCGTCTCGTCTTTCGACGATGATGGGTAGTAATTTCATGTTTGGTGGCATGTTTAGGAGGGATGAGAGTTTTGACAGTGCGTCGGCAAACTGGTTTTCTTCCCTTGGGAGGTGATAAAATTCAGCCTTGATCGAAGTTGGTTAGGAGTTTTTGTACTTTTGCTTGGTATTTGGTGAGGGTTTCGCTCATGATCTTCCATGCTCCGGTCACTTGATTTATGATGAGGAATGAATCTCCATGCACGCGAAGGTTCTTTATTTTGAGGGTGATTGCTGCTTGTAGGCCGTAAATGCAGGCTTCGTATTCTGCGGCGTTGTTCGTGACGCTAAAGTCGAGCTTGATTGAGAGCGGTGTATGGTCACCATTTGGGGATATTAAGAGTATTCCTACTCCGTAGCCGCAGTAGTTTGATGCTCCGTCAAAGTATAATTGCCAATATTCCTTTTCTACGGCAAAGATCCCATCGTAAGGAAATAACATTGTGTCGATCATGGGTTGTTCGACGATAGCGTTTTCTGCAAGGAAGTCGGAAACTGCTCTTCCCTTGATCACTTTCAGAGGGAGGTACTTGAGTTCGTGTTCGGCGAGAAGCAGAGTCCATATGGCCATGCGTCCGTTTAGGACCGGTTTTTCAAATAGGTATTTGAGGGGGTCCATTAAGGAGTATACTCTTGTTGTGCTAGTGAGTAGGTAGTGTCTGAGCTTTTTGCTTGCCCAGACCAGCGAGAGGCAGCTTTTCTCGACTGGTTCATACCGAGTTTCGTAGTCGTGGAACTTTTTGCTAATGTAGTAAATGGCTCGCTCTTCATTGTCGACCTCCTGGGCGAGCATGGCACCCATAGCGTTTGGTGTGGTCGTTAAGTATAGTGATAGTGGCAAGTCCTTTTGTGGAGGTACCAGAACGGGTGGATTTGTAAGCAGGCTCTTGACTTTGTCGAATGCTTGTTGACAGTCGTCGTCCCATTTCGTATGCTCTTCTTTCTTCAACTTTTTGAAGATTGGTTCGCAAATCATGGTGAGTTTGCTGATAAATCGGGAGATATATTGGACTTGTCCCAAAAAGCTCCTTATCTCGTTGATATTGTTTGGCGGCTTCATGCCCATTATTGCTTTGATTTTGGTCGGGTCTATTTCGATCCCGCGCTGGCTTACTATGTTGTAACACCCCGACCCCAACTAAAGGCCGGAATGTCACTCACGGTAGCTCGCCAGGCTGCGTACATCGCCCACAGACCAACACGGGCCCTTTCCAGCGCACTTTGTCCTCACTCGTGCGCATCCTGAGAACTTCCCAGGAGGTCACCCATCCTAAGACTACTCTCCAGCAAGCACGCTTAACTGAGGAGTTCTTAAGATGAGCCACCAGAAAAGAAGATGCATCTTGTTGATATGAGTAGCACTTACAATCCTTTTAAGCACTAGGTCACTTGAGCTCATCACATGGACAACTTCAATAGGGAACCCGACCCGAATAACCTCGGACAACACCGGGTGTTACATATGTGGCCTAGCAACTTGCCTGATGTGACCCCAAAGGCGCATTTCTGTGGGTTTAATCGCATTTTATACCGCCTGATTCGGGTAAAGAATTTCCGGAGGTTTGTGACTAGGTCATCCCTTTCTTTTGACTTTACGATCATGTCGTCGACGTATACCTTAACCTCCTTATGCATCATGTCGTGGAGCAAGGTGGTAACAGTGCGTTGGTAGGTAGCGCCGGCATTGATGAGCCCAAATGGCGTGACTGTGTAGCAGTATGTTCCCCAGGGGGTTACGAAAGTAGTTTTTGGCATGTCGTCTGTCGCCATTTTGATTTGGTTGTATCCTGCATATCCATCCATGAACGAGAGTAGGGCGTGATTCGCTGTGTTGTCGACTAGAATATCCATGTGAGGTAATGGGAAATCGTCTTCTGGGCAGGCTTTGTTCAGGTCTCGAAAGTCGGCACATACCCGTATTTTGCCGTTTTTCTTCCTAACCGGAACCATGTTGGAGACCCAGTCGGAGTATTCGATGACTTGGATGAACCCGGCTTGTAGTTGCTTTTCGATCTCTTCTTTGACCATGAGAGACCATTCTGGCTTGATGCGTCGGAGTTTCTGCTTGACAGGTTTGTTACCTTGCTTGATCGGGATGCGGTGTTCAGCTATCTCGTGGTCGATGCCGGGCATGTCTTTGTACGACCATGCGAAGACGTCCTTGAATTCTGCGAGGAGCTTGGTGTATGTGGTCCTTTCTTCTGTGCTTAAGGAAGCCCCCAGCTGTAGTTCTCGAGGCTCTTCAGGCGTGCCTATGTTGATGGTTGTTGTGTCTTCAATAATGGGGTCCTGTTCGGGTTTTGAGACAATGCTTGCAATGTATCTATATAATGCAATGTTATTTTGTTTAAATTTATGACATTCATTAGGATACGTAGATTTTAAATGAGGCAAAGAGTAACCAAAAACTTTCATGTTATTAATGTTATCAAAAGCGGTTACATTTGAAGATAGCTCAGACGATGGAGCTTTGGATAACCTTAATGACTCTAGTTCCTTACTGAGACTTACTACATTAGGAATGTAATTTGAGTGACCTGGCCGTTTTTAGAAAATTGGCGTCATGATGACGCGGGACCCTAGACTCTAGGTGTAGATGCTTGAATTGGGACTTCCCGGGTCGTCGGTTGATTTGGTGACGTCTTCTTCGAGCTTTAGTTGATGGAGAGCGGCCCGAAAGTCTGAGGCGTCTATTGTAATGATTTCGTTGAAGAAGGGCAGCTTCACCTTTTGGTGCAGAGTTGATGTGATAGCTCCGGTAGCGTGAATCCAGGTCCTACCTAGCAACATGTTGTATGCCGGGGGGATATTCATGAGCTGGAACTCGGTTTGTGTTTCGACAAACCCTGTCATGACGGGTAGTGATATGATACCTTCTATGCTGCGGGATGTACCGTCGTATGCTCTTATGCTGTTGGAGCAAGGGGTGACATCACTTTCCTTTATTCCTAGCTTGATGGCAGTTGTTAGGGGCATGATGTTGATTGCAGAGCCGTTGTCGATGAGGGTAACGAGTAATACCATGTTACGACATTCTACGGTTATGTAGAGTGCTAGATTGCGTGGATCTTGAAAGGGTGGTAGGTCGGCGTGGGAGAAAGTTATGGCGCCTGGTAGCCAATCCCGGATGATGTGGTCAATGAGTTGTGCTGGGAGGACATCTTCGGTGTTACGCCATGTTGTGTTAAAGGAAGGGTCGTTCGTTATGGGTAGGATAGTCATACCTTTGACTATGCCCTTGTCTCTGCTTTTGCTTATGCGTTTGGGAGGGAATCCGGGCGGTATTAGTAGTTCCGCTGGGTCTTGAAATAGGCGTTGGAGGTGAGAATTCTTATCGTGGCCGTCGGACCGTCTGAGGGGGTGCTGATAAGGGATCTGGGTGAAGACTCCTTCCTTGTCTTCATGCCTTGGTTTTGTTTTCGATTTAGCTTGGTGGATGTGATCGATGTTGTTACCGTTGTTGTTGATGCTGTCGCAAAGGACGTTGACTTCGTGATCGCCCGCGGGAGCCAGAGGGGATGATTGAGGATGGGATGCGTTCCTACGAAAATGGGGTGAGAACGGGGTGTGCTATGCTGGATTGTTGGTTTAGGAGCTATGCTTGGCTTGTCGATCGTTTCGTTGTCAATCATGTCTTGGATTACGTTCTTCAAACGGAAACAGCTCTCAGTGTCATGTCCCTTCCCCCTGTGGAATTCACAGTACGAGTCTTCGTGCCATGACAGTGGTTTCTTATCCTCAGGTGGTTCACTGGTGGGTTTGGGAAGATGCAAAATGTTTTTCTTTACGAGCTTTCCCAATGCCTTTGAGTAGGACATAAAGAGGGGGTCGAACCTTTGTCGCTGTTGTGACGAGAATGGCCCAACTGGTGATGACCTGGGTGCAGCAGGAGTGGGTTGCGCTAGGAATACTGGTTGTGCCGCTAGTGCCTTTGGGTTTACAGTGTTAAATGGTTCAGTCGTTGTTGTGGTTCGAGAAGTATTGCCCTGGCGACCATGATCTGTAGTTTTGGCCAGTTTGTACTTGTGAATTTCATCTTCTAGGGATCGAATCCTCTTAATGTGTCGAGCAGACTCTTCGGTGAATACTCTAGCGTTTTTCTCGGTTTCGATCTTTTGCATGGCGGCCAGATGTTCGAAAAAAGCGGTGAGGTTGTCTTGTGGTCGAGCAGCCTTACGTGTTCGGTGATCGTCATTAGTGGAGGAGGCGGTGGAAGGGCAGCTTCATCACTTGCGAGGTTGAAACGAAAATTCATCTTGCGCTTGTGAGCCGTGTGTTCAGGGTTTTTAAATGAGTGAACCTGACAAAGTTTCAAGCTTTTAGTGATTCTAAAAGGGAAGAAAAGACTCAACGAAAAATCGCATTCACAACCAAAGGAAAGCAAAAAGTGTAAAAGTGGGTGCAAGACTCGACTCGTGTTTTTAGCTTTAAAAGACACAGGAAGCTTTTGAGGCAGGGGTATATTGATACGTCCCTAATCTCGAGATAGGAAAATTTGTATGATCATAACCAGATTAACCCAGTTTAGCGGTATGTTGCTAGGGGTTTATCATTTAGATTATGATAAAAAGGATCAAACCGAAGTAGCGATAGGCTAGTCGATCTGAGGATGTTAAAATTGGGTAAAAGGCGATCACTTGTTCGCCTTTTATGTGTGACTCAGGAATTTAAATCGAAATGACGATAAGTCATTCGATTCAAAATTTAAATCAACGGGTTCGCATCTGAACGAGCCCGCGTTTTTGTTTTTGAGAGAAAGAGTTTAAGTTAAAATCGGGATGACTAGTGAGTCACTCGACTTTGAGCTAATTCTAAAGTACAGAAGGTTAATTTTGCTTTTTAAAATATCCGAAATGAATTGACATTCTCGGGTTTTTGCTCTGTGAAATGTTTTTAACAATAAATGTATTATGACGATGCGTCAGTCGCATAATTCATTTACGTTTTGAAAAAGATTGGAAATATAGTGGTTATTTCCGACCGGTTTTAAATGTTGCGGCATGTTATTTATCAGGTTCAAATGACTATAGGCCAATGACCCCGACTGTATTATCTTAAAAGCATGACCTTTTGAAAAAAAAGTTTTTAAAAATGTATTTTCAAAATGGACGTATTTTAAATGTATAATGCCTAGGAAATGTTTTTGCATGCAATTGTTTTGAAAGACGACTATAGTAAGGGTACTTATAGCTTCACACTTGTACATATAAACACAGGTTTTTGGTTTATAGGGTAAGGTTCCCTCCGGCCATTCCCGCAACGTTTAGGTAGGGTTATCCGCGAGATTGCACACGTCTTAGGTGTGAATTCAATACGGGCCCTAGAGCGTTCGAGTTTGACTGGTTACGATCGTTTGTACGGATGCCGTACTTGTAATCGTGGAGGGGTGAGAGATCGACGTGTCCAGAGTTATCTCAACATGAAGCGGCACATTAGGGGCCGTCCCTCCAAGGGTGTGGTTAGGAATCAGGAGGATTCGACTCAACGTATTTTTGCCCAAATATCGAAAGCGTAAATATTTTCAAGGTTTCAAGCTTCACTTCTTTATGTTTTTAAAATAAAAGAAAAAGAAAAAAAGTTTTTCAAAAATAATAAAAATCATGCTCGTCCCCAGCGGAGTCGCCAACTGAAGGTACCGGGAAGAAACCTATCGGCATACTGCGCGTAGTCCTCGCCCAGTCTTGGTATGAGGCGAATGCGCCTCGCAGGAAAAAGTGCGTATCGCGAAATGGTTTTCGTAAAAAAAGGGGAGATCATTGCATGAATTTGTGACCAAAAAAGAAAAGTAGAAAATCCTTTTTTGAAAATGTATTTTCGGAGTCGCCACCAAATATTAAAGGAATTTGGAACCCATTCAACGCGTCTTGAAATACAAGACACGAGTGTCTCAGATTTCAAGGTGCGTCGATACCTATCCGTCTGAGGTTTGAAACCAGAGAAGGGATTCGGAGTGAGGTTACTTTTCGAAAGTCTTGACAAAATGTATTTTTGAAAACTGAAATCAAAAAGCCTACATAAAAATAGTCTCTACTAATTTGAAAACATTTGCTTAATTTCGATATTTGGGCTAAAAGTCACGCTACGTACAAGTGCGAATAAGTATGACTCGATTAAAAATGCATAAATAATGTAAATCGTCAAAATAATGACTTTTGCTATAGGAAATGTACGTTAAATAATAATTTATTGACTAAATTATTACCATAAACGTTATTTTCCGACCTCGTATTTTGACTCTTAAGATTTTATGAAAAACCCTCAGTTTGGCATGCTAAAAGACTAAATGAAACGGTACAATTTAGCGTCGGAACAGTGATTCTAGTCGTAATTTAATGCATGAATGAGGACTTGCATAATTATAAAAGTAACGTCGGTTTGCTTTAGTGATATTGAGTCGTTATTTATGCGATATTGGCAAGGTTTAGACGGATTATGAATCCGAATTGCTACAACTGTATTACGAATACGGCTTCGCTAATGCCAATATCGGGTTGGGGTTATTGTAACCCCTTTGTCCGAGTCTCAAACGTCCAAAACGTAGATAAAGTGTTTACCTTTCGAAAATGCAAAGACGGTATTTTGAGTGGATTTTGTAAGTGTTATGAAGTGTGTTTTGAAAAAGAGAGGTGTTTTGGAATGAAAATAAGGGTTGGTATTTATAGGAAATGGCTCGTTTTTGTGCATGGACAAAACTTAATCGCCAGTGAGCATGTGATTAAGTTTCAATGCAGCCGCCAAATGGAATAAAAGAACCAGGGCTGCAGGAGGAAAACATAATCGCCAGTAAACAGGCGATTTAGTTTTTAATCGCCTATTTACAGGCGATTTTTATTTTGTTCTGGTGGTTTATTATGCCGTCTTTTGGTTATGTGACGCATGATTTGGTGATGATTATGTTTTGTGAGGTAATTAACTTGTATGTTAAGTAGTTTTGGGCCAAAATTAGTTTTGGTCTAATTTCGATTTTCGTGCATCGGTTTTTGTCGTGTTTTTCGGTTTTGGCTCGAGATGAAATAATATTGAAGTATATTATTTTACGGTTTTGTAGAGTCTAGATTTGTGAAAGTGTGATACGGGACGCACTTTGGCCCGTTTTGCGTGTTGTGTTGGTGTGCGTTTTGGGTCGTTTTTGTAGGTTTGGGCCGTTTTGTGGCTTGTTGGGTTGTTTTTGTGAGTCGTTCTAGTGGGACGTTCCTATATTGTGCTCGTGTCGTGCTTATAATGACTAAGAGCGACATTCATTTTTATAATTATGCAAATTCAAATTAATACGCTATGACTAAATACGTTTTAGACACTTTTGTACCGTTTCGACTTATTTAAAAGCATGCATGAAAGTCTTTTTCGTCATCGGGTTTGTTTTTTGGGGGGTACGGATATGGGTATCTACAAGTACTACGACCTCCACCCTGATATTGTTGCTATGATGGGTCGCATGGAGTTAGGTGTCACCGGTCTCCGTACAGATTTTGATGACTTTCGTCGCGAATATCGCGATGACTTGAGCGCGACACACGCGCGTATTGACCGGTTGTATGCTGACGTGGGCCTGAGCTAGTTCCCGAGTTACGACGCCTATGCGAGGCAGGGTTCTGTTCCACCAGAAGGACCACACCCGTCCTTCTACACTTCGCCAGATGGCGGGTATACTGACCCGAATGTTCATGGAGGGCTTAATATCCAGGCTTACTACTTTTCTTCACCTTATGCTGGTTTTGGGCTCAGCCTGATTGGTATAGAGCTCATGGCCAGGCCTATCTTCTTGGCGGTAGCGCGTCAGTCGATCTTTGCGACTTGAGGATGGCCGTCGATGATGAGGAGGATGACGATGACGATGATGATATTGCGGCTGTTGATGCGTATACCGACGACTCTCCTTAGTGGCGCGCTGGCCACTAGCCCCTGAGCATCTGCTGGCTTGGGGGAACTCCTCTGTACAGTACCTTTTCTGCTCTCTCATTTCGTTTTTGTTCCTTCCCCATTTTATATTTATGTCCTCCAGTTGTGTTATTATGGTTGTTGGTTGTTGTTTGCTGCTGATCACACTGAGCACACTGTGATGTTTAGGCTTGGGGGAGGAATTAGGTTGTTTTATTTTCATTTTTCGTATTTTTTTGTATTTGTGTGTTAGTCTTACTGCGTCTTACCGCTTTCTTTTTCATTTCCTTCATTTCCTTTTCAAAAAAAAAATCCAAAAATCCAAAATTAATTTTTTTTAAAAAATGTCAAAAATCACAAAAATAGAGTCAGTTTAGATGTAGAAACATGCAAAGCGACGATGATTTTATTTGCTTAATGCTTGTCCTTTTTCTATGCACTTGACATGATTGAGTATGTACTTCATGCGGTCTTAAGTCGATCTTACGAGTCAGTTGTTTGGATTGCTGCTGTTGAACCAAGACTTGACCGTGAATTGGTGAAACTACATTTATATAGTGAGGATTAGAGCCTCTAAGGCCGGTGACATTCATGACCGGTCTCCTTGTTTATTAGGGTGTTTGTAGTTTTTTCTCGTGCAGGGCGTAATATTAACATGCATAAATGTGAATTCGGTCTACTTAATACTGAGTCGTGTCGTGTTGGTGGCAAGCGGTATTACATGAGGAAAGGCAGCATTATATACCTGTTTTATGAGCTCCACATTAGCCAAATGGCCTACTTTTCTTACCCTTTAGATTATAGGTTTACCACTTTTTGCACCCCGTCCTACCCTTAAAGCCTGTTTTTATACTACATATTATTTACTCACGTACCTTTTCCGTTTACCTACCCTTTTCGGGACAGTTGCATATTGATTTTTGGTATGTTTGGATTATGCTTGAGGCATTGAGTTGAGGTTGCAGAGAAGAGTTACAAGTTGGAAGGCTTATGTTTTATGTCATTAACCGTTATCCCTTTCTATTTTTGTTTGCATCTTATCCAAAAAAAAAAAAAAAAAAAAACAGAAAAAATTGGAAAAAAAAAACTGAAAAAAAAAACACAAAAAAATTTGTTGTTCCATTTGGGGTATGTACATGTACGGTTGAATGACGTGATTATTTGACTTTTCTCATGGAGGTTGTTTATTGAGCTTGAGTTCATTTTTGCCTCATAGTCGATGGAGTTGGGTTGATTGTTGTGGTGAGTTGATTTAGTAGTTATATGCGACTACCGATTTTAGCTCCACTTATCCTAAATGCGCTTGACGCAACCACCTTTCACCCTTTACCCTGACCTACCCGCGTAAGTCCTTGGCATGTATTCTGGTCATTTGTTTGGTTGGACACGTACTTCGGTTGTAGAGACCGTTTTCACATTAGATTGCAGGCGTGTTTCACGAGTCGAGTAGGTGAGTGTGTACCTTGCAGCTTTACTGAATATCCACATATACTCACCCTGTTCTTTTATGAGTGTAGAGTGAAACCCGTGAGGATACTAATTCAACGGTCTTGCAACGTCGATGGTTCAACATATTTAGCTTCCTATGCAGCTTGATTAGTTTGTATCATACTTATTTCCGCAGTTGGGAATTTATTCCTAACACATTCGATTGCTCATAATCGTTAAGTTGTATATGTTTGAGTGACTGTTGCATGCCTAGCTCTGAGTCGCTATTCCCCATCTTTTGTATTCTGTTGTATGATTTGCTTAGTCGTTAGATGAGTTGCTTGCTCGAGGACGAGAAAGAGTCTGGCTTGGGGGAGTTTGATAGATGTTATTTTTTATATGCTTTTACCCCCGTCCCGACCTGCTTTTTATTGTTAAAATGCGCCCTACGGGACCATTTTGTTCTCACATTACGTCCTAGAGGCGCTTTTGTTGTATTTCCGTGTTTTGCAGGATTTTATACATTTACTAGGCGTTTGAGCTGAAAAGTGGATGCGACGGAAACCCAAAAGACGACGTAAGGTTGAGCTCGGGACCGAAAGCCGAGAATTAGAACAAAGAGGCCGGAATGTGGAAGGAGTTAGTAGAGGCCCAAGTAGCTTGAAGATGTGAGCCCAATACGGTGGGCTCGATTGACCTGTGCACTGTAGCCGGTCCAGGACCGGCGGCCGGCCGGCCGGCCTTGACGTATTTTTTCACGGGATTTATAATTTTATGTAAAGCTTTGATTCAGAGATTTAATTATTGTAACCGTCGGTGCTTCGCACTATTAATTCAAGCATTCAGTTCTGGTAATTATGTTCTTACTTTATTCCTTAATCAATTTATTGTTTGCCCTAATCATGAGTAGCTAATCTTCCAATTAGGGTGTAGAGTGATTTGTGACAATTGATTTGGAAACAAGTTTTAATTGCTTGATTGTTTGAAATTGTGCATGTTGATTTCTTCCTACGCGATTAATTTTATCAATTGAATATAGGGACGCCTAAATTGAGTTGAACTTTGGTAGTTTTGGTTTAAGATCGAAAGCCTAATCGAAACTAGACTCCGCGTAATTGATGAATTAGGTTTAGTAAGTTGCGAGAGCCCGCTAAATCTGCTTAAGGTAAATATTGATTCGAGAGAACGTATTCTATACCTAATCTCATGCATAGCTTCATTCGGTCATAATTTCCTGTAAGGTTAAGTTCCTGAATCGTTGTCACTTTGAACCCGATGCCCTAATATCTCTCCCATTGTCTCTAGACCCTTTTAATACTTTAGTATAGCTTTAGTTTATTGCATTCTTAGTTGTCTTAATTTCAACCTGTTAAACAATCCCGTAATAGCTTAGAGTCTAGCGAGTTTAATAGTTTTTACCCTCTCCCTGTGGATTCGATACCTGCTTACCACTAGCTACTAGTTAGTTGTTTCGTAGGATTTATTTTGACAAGATGTTACGACTTTAGCCTGTCATTAAACACGTCTAATTCACGAAATTACAATACTAAAATATATCAAAGGATAATACTAATAAACCCACCGAATAAATACGAATAGAGTGAGAAAATCACCCCGAACAGTTTGGCGCCGTCTATGGGGATATTAGTTTATTAATCCATTAAAAATCTCTTTCACATCTCAAAAAGAAACCTTTCACGTACAAAACAATCAGAGATGGCAGATCCCAACACTGAGAGCATCCAGAAACTCCAGCAAGAGTTGGAGCAGGCCAGGCAAGCTGCGGAGCAAGCCAGACAAGCTGCGGAGGAAGCCCAGGCAGAAGCTGCACGCTCAAAGGAGGCAGAGGCTACGTTGAAAAAGCAACTGGACTCTTCCTCTAAGAAAAAAGCCTCAGGATCTCGGATCCAACCAGGTACTCCATTCTCGGATGTGATCAAACAAATTGACTTTTCTATTTTTTCTGCAGGTTCAGGATCTAAAACCAACTCGGGGGGCAACCTTGAAGATGACTCAAGGGTCAACCCTGGAGGCGGAAATGACGATCCAGGACAGCTAGAAGGGATCAGTGCAGGACAGGTTATGCTGTACATGGTTAAGGAGATCCAAAAGTTGTCAGAAATGGTGCAAAAAGTCCCAGGACTGCCCCCACCAATAGAGCTGGCCAGGCCAGAAAGTTACGCTGATTCGCTCTTTGATGATTGCATAGCAATGGTGGAGATGCCCAAAAAGTATACTCCGCAAACCAAAAACTCTATGATGGGACAACTGACCCCCAGGAGCATGTTGCACAATAAAACCAAAGGATGATCAATGCAGTTATTCCCATGGAGAAACGTGAAGCCTGTATGTGTAAGAGTTTTGACTCTACCCTGACAGGTCCGGCCTTGACATGGTTCACCAATCTTCCAAACAGGAGTATCAGGACCTTTTTCGACTTGGTCAACATCTGCAACGTCCAGTTCGCCAGTAGCAGAAAGTTGGACAGACAGACAAGTGACCTGTATAGGGTTGTCCAGAAAGAGGATGAGACCTTGAGAGATTTTCTGTACCGCTTCAACAAGGAAAAAATTTCCATTCCGAGATGTGACATCAGCACAACAATAGAGGCCTTCTGGCAAGGCCTGGTAAAAGATTCTGAACTTTATAATGAACTAACCCGATACCCTTGTGCTACCTTTGAAGATGTCCAGGCCAAAGCGTTAGCCCATATCTGGGTAGAAGTGGACATGATGTTCATGACACAGCTTCAGGATAGTAACATGGTAGTACGCAGGAGTCCAGCCTACAGAGGAAAAGGTACCAGGACTGCCCCGTACTAGCAGAAAAAGATATAAACATACAGCGAGCACTGTAAGGTAAATTGATTCCTGAACCCTAGTAGGTAACTCATCTCTAAACTTTGTCATACGTAATTTGTTAATTAATATCAAAGCCATTACTGACTTGAGCGTCGGAGGGCCGTTGGCAAAAACGCCAACTGTCAGTTCTGACCCAAATATGTGCTGACAAAACTCACAGAGCTGACGCACAACAGATTCGCAGAATGGACACGCACAGCATACGAGCACAGCAAATCAGCAAAACCGACTATCAAAACAAATACAAACTTAAGGGCATCAGCCCCAGCACGACTGCAAAAACTGGACAGGGAGTAATGGTCGTTAAGGGAGCCCAAAGGTGTGGTCGCCTAAACTTTCAAACGCATGCATGTTACTTGGCAAATTCAAAACAAAATTTGTGCGCACCAAAACAAATGACAAAACGAAAAGACTCATGACATATCTACAAAACAAAACAAAACAAAACAAAGCCACTACAAACCATCTATGTTATCTTGGCATTTACAAAGACAAAATCAGTTTACAAGTTTACGCATGTCCAAATAGGGGGCATACCCCCAACATACTCAATGTTCCAAATTAACAAATCAAAGTCCCTTGCAGGACTCATACAATTAGGGTCCCCAAGATCTCACACGCCGGCAAGACGCGTCTGGATTCTCTCGCACTCAGTCCTAGCCAGGTTATTGTTCTCGTGTTCAGACCAGTCCTGAGCCCCCTCGCACAGCTTGGATATCATCATGTCCTGCTCTGCAATGCTGACCTGTCTGACCTCCGTCCACCAACAAAACATCTCATCTGCGTCCTGGACTCTTGCGAGCTCTGACTTGTGGGACTCCAGGAAAGAGCCAATCAAGGGATACTGAAACTCAGCGCTGAAGACGTGACCTCGCCTCCAGCACAGGCACCCAACCTTGATCTTCAGTACCGGCAGTCTGTCATGAACTGGCAGTCTACCCTGAACCCCTGCATGGGAATACATTTCCTCACTTCCAGGCCAGGCCAGGAGACTGAGGAAATGGGGGGCAAATGTTGGGCCCAAAAATATTCGCATGGGCCCATACCCAATTACAAAACAAAGGCCCAAGTCAAAGGAGAGGACCATGGTCAAACCAAGGCACAAAACAAAGGCCCAAGTCAAGGAGGGTAGCTCGGTCAACAAAAGTCAAAGTCAAAGCCCAAAAGGTCATAGTCAATGCGGGTCAAGTAAGGTCCAAGAAGCAAGAGCCCAAAGGTGAACAAGGAAGAATGACGTTGGAGGCAAGACACAAGTCAACAACAATCCCCTACAATTATGGAGGATAATACTCATTCAATGCAGAATCAGTTATTCCCCCAGGCGTTACAGGAGAGAAAAGTGGAGGCAGTTAATGACCAGCAAGAAATGGAGTAATGGCTAGAATTAAGGAGGACATTAACTATCATCAAAAGAGCCGTTAGAGACCAAATTGTGCAGTTATAAAAGACAATTGACATCAGAAGAAACACAACTTCAATCACTCCACAAGAATACTTACTTTTTACTCAAAAATACTCTCGAAATACTTTCGTAATTCAGTCCTGTAAAATCAGTCTTGTACGATCTGTCCGGACCATAGTGCAAATCCTATCTTGGCTTGGTGCCCGTGGTTTTTCCCTACTTTCATTTCGTAATTATTTTCGTTTTGTTCCTTGTTAAATACGTTTAATTCACGAAATTACAATACTAAAATATATTAAAGGATAATACTAATAAACTCACCGAATAAATACGAATAGAGTGAAAAAATCACCCCGAACAACGTTTAAGGGCATACCATAAATTTTCAAAAACGTTAAGCTATGACGTGAAAAACCTGAAAGCACAAGAGCGCATCATATAAATTTCCCTATATATTTTTTCTCGTACCTTTGATTAAAAAATTCAACCTAATGACTAATCAAGAAGACCCATTTTGAGGAAAAAGGGCGTAGAAAAACAAGGAAGAAGGTGGGAAAAGGACAAGGACAGTGCGGCATCTATCCATCACTGATTATAACCTGTCGGTGCTTCCTTTCTTCTTCACTCTCTCTCTCTCTCTCTTTCTTTACACGTTCCCTTCAATTAATTTCCCCCCAAATCTAACCTAATTTCTTCAATCAATTCAATTCAATTCAATCCAAATTTTAAATTTCATAAAACTAATCATCTCTACATCTCTTCATCACTCTCACTCTCCCATTTTATCTCATCAGATCTAACACAATAAATGGGCCAACAGGACTCCTTCACGGCCCAAAAAAGGCCCGTCTCCGCCTCCCCCGGCGGCGGCGGAACTCTTCCGACGACCACCGCGCTCCGGCCGCGTGGGCCCCGCAGCAAGCAGATCGCCAAGACCTTCAACAACATTAAGATCACCATCCTCTGCGGCTTCGTCACAATCCTCGTCCTACGTGGCACCATCGGGCTCAACCTCGGCTCTCAAGGGTCCGACCCGGAGAGGGCCCGTCTCGAGGAGGAGGCCCGTCGGGTCATTGCCGAGATCCGCACTGATGGCGCTGAGCCCGACGACGGCCCGCTCATGAGCCCTAATCAAACCTTCTCATTCGGCCCGAAGATCCTAAATTGGGACCGACAGCGGTCCGAGTGGATGAAATCCAACGGCGGCGGTGGTCCCGGGTCGAAGATGAAGATGCTGCTCGTAAGCGGGTCACCGCCAAACCCGTGTGATAACCCAATTGGTGATCATTATCTTCTAAAGAGCTTGAAGAACAAAATTGATTACTGTCGAATTCACGGCATTGAATTGACGTACAATATGGCCCATTTAGATAAGGATTTGTCGGGTTATTGGGCGAAATTGCCTTTGATTCGACGGTTAATGTTGACCCACCCGGAAATTGAGTGGATCTGGTGGATGGATAGTGATGCCCTTTTCACTGACATGGTTTTCGAAATCCCGGTACAAAAGTATTCGGGTCATAATTTGGTTATCCATGGATACCCGGATTTGTTATTCGATAAAAAGAGTTGGATTGCGTTGAATACGGGTAGTGTTTTGTTTAGGAATTGTCAGTGGACGTTGGATTTGCTCGACACGTGGGCGCCTATGGGCCCCAAGGGGCCAACCAGGGACGAGGCCGGAAAGGTTTTGACTGGGTATTTGAGTGGAAGGCCCGCCTTTGAGGCGGATGATCAGTCCGCGTTGATATACTTGCTGATTAGTCAGAAGGAGAGGTGGATGGAGAAGGTGTATGTGGAGAATTCGTATTATTTGCACGGGTTTTGGGCCGGGTTAGTGGATAAGTACGAGGTGTATTTGGAGAAGTATCATCCTGGGTTGGGAGACGAGAGGTGGCCGTTTGTGACGCATTTTGTCGGGTGTAAACCCTGTGGGAGTTACGGGGATTACCCCGTCGAGAAGTGCTTGAAGAGCATGGAGAGGGCGTTTAATTTCGCGGATAATCAGGTGCTTAAGTTGTATGGGTTTAGGCACAGGGGGTTGTTAAGTCCTAAGATTAAGCGCATAAGAAACGAGACTTCAACTCCTTTAGTTTACGTCGATCAGTTTGACATTCGTCGTGGTCATGGGAGTGAAGTGAAATCATGATAGGTTGATAGGAGTTTCGTGTTTGAGGGTATTGCAAGGTGACCTTCCCCTCCTTGGTTGTTGCTAATTGTGATGGGATTAGATAGGTCTTGGTATGAGGCTTGTCTTTTCGTCGTAATTTGCTATACTCACACACAGTTTTTGTAGACTCTTAATGGAGGAGTCCTGGCATATGAGAATGTGAAGATGATGTGTTTATGAGTTAATGTCGCTCTCATGTGTAATACTTGTAACAGAAACTTGATGTTTTTGTCTTGAGATGAATATTTATTTTTAGTTTCTCTTATTTTTTTTTTTTCTTTTACTAAATTGTATTCATTATTCAAGAAATGAAATTGGCAATTCTAGTATAAATTCTTTTTACTTGTGTGTTACTCCGTACAAATTTCTGTTGATGAACTCTTTCTGTTTGCTTTTGCTGTGAGTCGAGATTAATTTTTGTTTGATTTAGCTGTTCTTTTTGCTGGCAATGATTACTTGGAGGTTAGAACCCCACGAATTTGTAGCTAGTTGTTGTTGCTAGTTCTGTAGTTTTCATGTCAGGGCATCTCTATGAATCTGTACTTTCGTTTCACGTGCTGGTACTTTCTATAATCTGCGGCCATTTTGTGAAAATTGATTCGAGTTGTTTGGCTCATTTCTCAATTTTCATCATGGACCATCCACTAATGACTTTGCTGGAAAATCATTCCTATACCATCTCATGCTTAAGCATCTGTGTGTCTAACTCTGTATGCCTGTTTTCATAAGACTTGTTTCAGTGTCCGCTTTCGAACGTGCTCTTCTCGGAGCGCTATCAGCTGACTACACCTGCTTCCCGAATGTGTATTCTCATGTAAAGGAAATCTCTCTAAAGCTAAGATTAACAGGTAAGCTTCCTTCAATTCTGTTGCTCTGTTATTTCAAAAACCGACTTCTTAGCTCATAGCTTTTTTTGCCTCTCTAGGCATTTGTCGACTTATTCCTATTGCAATGTATATATACATGCATTTAGCTGCTGCAAACTCGCCAATATTCCTTTCTCCGGCATGAATCTGATAGGAGTTCTCCACTGAATGTAAATTTGAAGGACCGTTTCATAAAGTTGTTTTGTTTAAGTCATTTCTCAATCGTCTAATGAAATTAATTACAGAGGAATCACAGGCAGAGCTCAGCTGAACTCCTTACCCTGCTGGCATAAGAGTTAGTTCTATGTCATTTTCGAACTGTTTTTTTTTTTCTCCTACTCTGCTGGGATTTGAAATTACCATAAAAGTGACCCTTGTGCACATCGCCTCATATTTTGACTCAATCGATTAGCTGTTTCTATGCATATAACATCCTTTGCGAGTCATTACGTTCAAGGTGATTAGTAAAGCTGCATACTTCGCTAAAGTTCCTTATACAGGTTATTGAGGCTATAGTTATAGATCTCTAGTTTACAGAGAACATTTTTGAAGTACTTTATATACTAAATTCTGTTTATGCAGTTGTATGCTAGACAGTGAGTGCAATATCAAGCTCTATTGTCTTCGCTGGAAGATTACGGGGTACAAAAATTCATTTACAAGCATTTATATAAATCCCATAGGGATTACCACAAAGAAGATGTGTGTTCCTTGTATTATCTGTCTATAGTATGGTATAGAAAGCGTATTATTATATTGTACAAACGTCGTCATTATTTTATCTTCCCTTAAAAAATTGCAGATGTTGGCGGCCAGATCTGCATAAATTAACTCTTGCATCGCTGCTGCTATAAAATACTCAAGTATTGGGACTGACTTCTGCACACAAGGCGAAAATAATGGGGATTTGCATGATACAGCGCTGTAAGTAGTCAATAAAGAAAGCACGTTTCAATTGCTGATTTTCTTCATGTCTTTCTAATTAATCCTCAAGATTGGAACCTTTCGTCGAGGTGACAAGATCTCGTTCATGTGAGCTATTTGACTCAGGAGCTGGCTGATTCTCTGTTTGCATTAGATCATTAGATTTAGTCTAATTTATTACTCTTTCCCTTCAATTTCAAAAATACCATCTGACATTATTCATTCAACTATTGAATCTTTGAAATTGCCTACAATTTATATGAGAAACTACGTAATCACGCGGGGTTCTATTTGATTAGTCTCTATGAGTACAAAAGAATGTGAAATTTTATAATGTAAAAACTATATATGTTGTCATTTTAACATTTGTCTTGGCAAACATGAAGAAGTTAACTCCCAAAATGGAGTTGAACGGAGGAGTCGCTCGCCTTGACAACTACCCATTACAATAATCGAATGCAATCGATTACTTATGTATTACTTCGTATATGTTCCATTTCATATGGTGTCTAAGGTTGTTGATGACTCCCTATTGTTGGGCTTCAATTATATAATTTGGAGAAGGATTAGCAATTACCTGGTCTTTCTCCCTGATCAGAAGCAGAAGGCGGTTCTTCCATTGCAAAATCTTCAAGCAGGCAAATAGCGCTACTGCTAGCACAGCACCAGGAAAGACTATCGTACCCGTTCTCAAACCATTGACCTGACATCGCAAGTTGGTAATAAAAACCGTTAACAATCGTCTGCCAATCTTAGAAATTCTGAACCCGACACCACGCATAATAACCGAGAGCTTTGAATCGGGTTCCGTCTTATGGTGTGTTAAGCAATCAGGGTCTGAAACGGCGTCTGGTAACGATGTGACCGACAATGTATCCTCTTCTTCTTCAGAGCGACAGACAGTTGGTAAAAGCGGCAAGCCTTCATGTTCCATGGGTGGAAAGATAGAAGACCCGTCACCGTAATAATTCTCCCTCAACACCAGTCTAAATTCTGTATTTCGCGGGTCTGTCGGAGACGAAGGCTGCTGATAGCGGTCAAACGGGTCTGATATTTGTTCCCAGTGAGAGAATTCATCTAAAATATCTGAACTCCCCATTTTTTTTTTAATTTTTTTTTTTAGTATCTCCACACCATATGTGTATGTTGAGATATTTTGGGTAAGTGACACTTGAATCACTTGATTTAGATGATGTTTTGTGATTTTTTTCCAACATGGAAAAAGTTTGACTAGTTACTACTACTAGTGAAGTTTCAAGAGGGTTCATGATCAGCGTGCTGCCAAATTTTGTGCAAAACTCATGTCATGTTTTATTATCACTAATTTCAGAAATATCTTTGGTCATTCTTCAAGGGTTCTAAACCATTTATAATATCGTCAAATGTTGACAAATAAACATAAATTTAAAATCTCTCGACAAAGGTCCTACTCCATATCTCTCTAAAAAAGTCTCCTCTCTAAAAAAAGAAGAAACCCTAAACTTCAATTTTTTTCTGCAAACCGCCGCTGTCGCCACCCCCGTCTAATCCTCTATCATTTTCAGGCCATCTCCCCCGGAGATTTGGCCATTTCTTGACCTATCTCTAGCGGATCAATCCTCGAAGATATATGAACCCTCTCCTTGGAAATGTTTGGAAATGTTTCAATAAATTTGGAAATGTTTCAATAAGTTTGGAAATGGTTTTCATAATTGAAGAAATTCCTCAGGTTAAGAACGAATGTTATGTGTTTTTTAAATCTTAATGAATCCACCCTTAAAACAAAATGAATTTTCTAAATGAAGCTTAAAACAAAAATGAATCTTCTTTGGGTTTAGGTCTTGGTGCTTCTTCTGTTGGTTCATAGGATTTGGGGTTTTATTATCATGGTCTTTAGTTGTCGACGTCGGTCTTGAGTTGGATGTGTGTACCTTTTGGTTGTTTGGAGATGTAGGATCGTGTTTCAGTGGGGGCTTTTTTTGGCGGCTGCATGTAGTTTCTGGTATCGTCTAAGCTTCGTGGGTTGTCTGGGACTGTAATGATTTTGTTCGATTAGCGGTTGTGGTTGGCTTGGTAGCGGTGGTTTTAAACCCTTATTATGTATCTGTTGGGTGAGTATTTAATAATAAACGCTCTATGGAGTTTGGGTGTCCTGTCCCAACTCTCACAAGCTCCCCTAGTCCTCTTTGGGATGAACTCGCTAGGGTCGATAAGGGTGTCCTGTCCCTTTTCTAGTAGCCTTTTACTTTATTTTGTCATTATCGATATAATAATAACTTACATCATGAAGCAGGGTGTCCTGTCCCTCTTTTTGTGGTGGTTCCCCTATGTTAGTGTCATAGGGTATAGGCCTCCGGTTTGTGTTGGTTATGTTGGAGTATGTGTCCTCCACAATAGTGCAATTACTTAATAAATCTCAATTAAGGAATACATGGGGATAATCCTGTATTATTGTCAATTGATTAACGTAAATCAATAACGGTTGGCTGACTAGAGTTTGACGTTATTGTCGTGAGAACGGCGGTAATCAATTGATCCCTTTAAGTCACACCTATAGGAACGTACTCCAAATCTTTAAGCTAATTAATTGTATGAGATACGATTAGATTAGTGACTTGATAATTTGACTAACGGTTAGTCAGTGAATTAATTTAGAGAGAAATCGAGTTGCGAACTCGAATGATTTAATTTTATATCGATAAAATTATTAGAGGAGATGAGAATTAGTGATTAACCGTTAATTCACTAATCATGTATATTTTACTAATGAGATTAGTAAAAGTACATTTTTAAATATGTGTAAGTGTACATATATTTTAGAGAGGAGATTAATTAATTTATACTTTATCATATTGGATGATTAAGTGATAAATTATAAGTATTTGTGGGACAAATATTGAAAACAAAAGGGACCCATTATAAGCCCTAATGGACCGTCCAAATAAGAGAAGGAGGAGGATGAGATTCCCTCTAGTCTTATTACTTTTGTCTTCTAGTCTTTTGTTACTTTTGCATGCAAAAACACAATGATTATGTTGCATGCATTTGTTCTAAACAATGCAAAAAGACTCTTCCCTCCTCTCTTCTCATGTTGGCCGAAAATAAGGTGTCTAGGACACACTTCTTTTTGCTTGTTTTTTTTTAATAAGAAGGCCATAGGAAAAACACTTATGCATGCATTATTTTTCTTCTCCATCTCTCTCACAAACTCTCTCTACACTTTTCTCTCTAAATAATAAGAAACTAGTTCTTATATTTTCTAATAGATTACTAAGTGTTAGTAATAAAATTATTCACATATTATCAAGATTTTACTAAGTGATTTCTAGATCAAAATCTTTAGTAAATTTGGAGTTGTTCTTGGGTGCATCTCAAAGGAGGTTTCCTTGTTTGGAAACTTGGGTTGGAGGATCATCCTTGTTTATAGCTCAAGAAACAAAACTAGAAAGGAGTTCTAGTTTTGTGCCCATATTTCCTCTTATAGAAAGGTATAAATTTTTATAAACTTATAACAAAGTATCTATGTAACCACATAGATCTTGCTCATCAAATTAGAGTAATTTGATTTACACTAATATTTGATTAGTGAATGGGATGAGATCCCTACAGGTTACACCCAAGAAGTCATGTGGTGGTTGTGACCAGGGGATTGGTCGAGGGGCGTGATTTGTTCCCTCCTTTGTGCTTCCGGATTGCCTTTGGCTTGTCTACTACTGTCTACACAGCTCGATCACCAAGTTGTAGGAGATGTTTCTCCCCTCGAGGCAGACTTTCTTGGTTTGCTTTCACCATGTTCTTTCTACGCCTTCCAGGCGTAAGTGCAACTTGTTCTTGTCGCTCAATAGTTCAAGTGGTTAGCTGGTCTATGAGATTTTCTCGTTATGCCAAGGAGTTAGAAGATGATGCTCGTGCCCATTCTGCTGTACTCCACCAACACATCTCCTATAACCGAAGCTCTTATAGTAGTTCTTTTCCTATGTTTGCATTTGTATTTGTATTACTAGTTTGTAAGTACGGATTGGAGTGCCGTACATTTAGTCGTTAAACACTCCTTCTCCAGCTGGCAAAAAAAAAAAGGGTACCAAACCCACACCTAGACATGGCAACGTTGGGGCGAAAGATAGATGTGGCAATCGGGTTGGTCAGGTCCGGTTTGGGTCGGGTCATATCGGGTCAATAGGACTTTTCGGGTAGAAGCGGTTTCACGGGTCAGTTTACTTGTGGTCCATATAGTGTATCGAGTCGGGTCGGGTTTGGGTCAAGCCTGCGCGATTTTATCGAATTACTTCCAAACCACTAAAGTTACTTCATTATTAAGTCGAAGATATCAAAATAAACATTAATTTGTTTTCAATCTAATTAAATTTAAGTTTAGTAATTATCGAGTTATCAACTTAATCGGATCAATATTGGGTCGGGTCGAGTATGGGTCGGGTTTGGGACATTGATTATCGGATCGTGTCGGGTTACTGGTCGTTGTCGGGTCGTGTCGGTTTTAGGTCTCCATATTCTCGTGTCCTATCGGGTCGGGTTTGCTCGGGTTTGGGTCGAGTCAGACTTGCAAGCTCTATGGCTCTCTCCATTTTTGTCTCTTCTTTACTCATTTGTGCGCCGCACTTGTTATTTATTTTCTCCATTTTATATTTATTTTATGCATTAATAGTTTACTCGAAAAAATTTATCTTACGTTTTCTTAGGCAAAAATAAGTTTTCCTACATTATTTTAATATTATAAATGGTAAACCTTTTATTTGGGAACCCTCTCTAATTTAGGATTCCTCATATTTTGAGGGATTCGTCAGTTGTCTCATTCCACATTATTCCTCACATTATTATTACCATCCGATCTATGTCCTTCCATTTAGTAAGTGGAAGTACACCTAATCGACTCCTAATACACGACTTAACATTACATATTACACTTTCTGGTGACTTGATGTGTCATATATTTACATATATATAGCCCCTTGTTCACGAGCTTTACTTTTGCGATTCTCGTACTTTTATATGCATTTCGGCTCCTATTTCTCTCCGTTTTGGCCCTGCTGCGTTTTTGTGTCTATATTGCAGGTAAACGCGCATATTTGGAGGTTAGGATGCTATTCGGGAGGTTTCGTGAAGTTTCGTAAAGTTTCGTGATGTTTCGAGTTGGTTTCGTTGCGTTTCGCTTGCGCACGAGCCTCGTTTTAGCGTTTGAAGGTGTCCTAGGACCTTGGGACGGGATTTGAAGCCCTCATATTCATCCTAAGACTCGTCCCTACTACTAGGCCTCGTCCCTTAGCCTTGGGACGACAAATATTGCAAATAAAACTAAGTGCAAGAAGAAGCAAAAAAGGGAATGAAAACTTAACTACACGGGATGAGCTTCCCGTAGCTCAGGGACCAAGTACCCATGTCATCCCGGACGGGATGAGTGTCCCGGAGGTCAGGGACGGGTTGTGACTCTTCGTTGGCTTAAAATACATCGTCTATTTGAAGGCCTAAAACAGGATAACTTTGGACGAAATTTTCTGAGCATTCTTAGGACTCTCTAAACTAGTTTCTCTCCAAAACTTAGGGTTTAAATAATTTTCCTTCTTGTAATTTCAATTCCCGACTCGAGTACGTTGTTTTGATCATCCTATTTCGGTTTTGTTGTTTGAATTCATCTTGTTCTTCTTGGATTTATGATTAGGTATTGTTATATATTTCTCTCCTTTCTTTATCATTTCATCTTATATCATTGTTGATCATGTTTTCATCCATTGTTATTGCTTTTGTTGTCATTTTCGCTATGTGTGAGTAGTTCATCATCTAGGGTTAAATGGTGATCATGGGTGAGTAGTCTTGGATGATTTTGGTGATGTTTTGATGAGGGTTTCGTTTGTGTCTCTGGTTATCTTGTTGTGTTTGTGTTCGTTGATCCTTTGGCCAAGGTTTTGCGAGCGTTTGCCACCCGTAGACTTAAGACCGAAAGCCTAGTTTAAGGTAGGGCACGAGATTAACCATTAGGACCCTCACTTGTAAGTTGCGAGAGCCCGCATTTGAGACCTAGAGGACGCTTAGAGCCGAGAGGTCGAGCCTATTCCTTAGCACATGCGATTCCCGTTTCATTTCTGTCACCATCCTTTATCCTTGCTTTACCCTTGCTATCCCCGATTCCCTAGACCTTTTTCCCCTAAGTTTAAACCCTTACTCTTTTGCTCTAGTGTTTAGTAACCAAACCATATTCGAACCGAGACTAGAATCGTTAAAAATAACCAACATTACGACCATCTCCCTGTGGATTTCGACCCGACTTACCCTAGCTACCCTAGCGTTGAGTTTGGATTTATTTTTGATTAGGTGACGCGACTAAGCCTATCAAATTTTGGCGCCGTTGCCGGGGAGACGGCTTTTGTTTTTGTTGTTTATTTGGTTCTTTTCTCATTGTTACTCTTGTCTCAAGGAACCTCAATTCCTTGAGGCCGCTACTTAAAGCTTCCTCTAGTGTTGTGTATGCCCAGGAACACGCGTACGTCTCAAAAAGGCTTGGCAATCCAGTTTGATCCGGAGCCGGAGCGTACATTTCTTAGGCGCAAGAACTTGCTAAGGGACTTGGAAGCTACTATTTCCCCATCTACCTCATCCTCTAAAGAAGCTCACATTGAACCTACACCCGAAACAAAGAAGATGGTGAAGCTTTCGGACCACTCAAAGCCAACCGCCGCTCAAATTCCTACGGGCAATGTTATGCCCAACATAGCGGCTAACAATTTTGAGGTCAAGCCCGCGTTTATTAACTTGATTGAGCGTAGTCAATTCGGAGGGAGTCCCGGTGAGGACCCCAATCTCCACATTCAAAATTTTTGTGACTATTGCTCGACGATAAAACAAACGGGAGTGACTCAAGATCAAATTCGGGAGATGCTCTTCCCGTTTTCCCTCCGAGACAAAGCCAAGCTGCGGCTAAATTCTTTGAACCGGGTTGCGCTTGCTATTACCGATTGGAACTCCTTGGTCTTGGGCATTCTATCAAAAGTACTTTCCACCCGAAAAGACCGCCATGCTTAGAAGCCAAATTACGAGCTTTAGGCAAAGGGGAGACGAGTCTCTCTTTGATGCGTGGGAACGGTACAAGGATTTGCAACGTCAATGCCCTCATCATGGCATGGACAAGTGGTTCATTGTTATGCAATTCTATAACGGTCTTTATAATGAGTCACGCCAAGTGCTTGATTCAGTGGCGAATGGTAGATTCGACAACATTGACGTGGATGAGGCTATTGATACGATTGAGGCTATGGCAATCCACAATGCGCAATACGGTAGCTCTAGGAACATTCCTAGGAGCGGGGGTAGGAATGATGGCGATGCGGTAGCCATGCTTAGCGCGAAAATGGATGCTATGACCGCCATGATGTGTGAAATGAGAGCGAGCGGTAGTTCCTCATCCGCTAGTGGACAAACGGTAGCGGCGATGCACACTTCCCATGACCCGACTTGTGGTGCATGTGGCGTTTCCGGTCATTCTTCCTTAGAATGCCGAGGTATGTATCCCGTCCACGCTTTTCAATCTCAACAAAACAGCCCTTACTCTAACTTTTACAATGAGGGTTATAAAAATCATCCGAACTTGTCATACAAAAGCCAAAACGTTTTGAATCCTTCACCACAACAACCACAATACAACACCCAACAAAATTTCAGCCCTTACAACAATAATCCACGACCCTACAACCCTCCGGGCTTTAATCGCCCTAATTTTCAATCACAAAATGCTCCGCCACCGGTGCAAGCCGCTCCGGTCCCCGATCCTATGAGTGAGATGCGGGCCATGATGATGCAAATGGCCAAGACTCAAGAGACGATGATGGCTAACATTCAAAAGAGCGATCAAGCAAAGGACTCGGCCATCAAGATGCTTGAAACGCAAATGGCTCAACTCGCTTCCTCAAGTTCTCAAAGGAAGCCGGGCTCTCTTCCGTCGCAAGGAACTCAACCGCAACAACATGAGTCGATCAATGCCATTTCCTTGCGAAGCGGAACAAGCTATGACGGTCCACCTATGCCTACTTTTGACGCTGCAATGCCTAAGGTGGTAAGTGAGGTAGACCCTTCCTTTTTTCCTAACAATTTTAGTGCTCCTAGTGATAAGGTGCAGGTACAAAGGGAAATGGAGCAGAGCATGGAGGAGGGGCAGCCGTGGGCCCCCAAGGAGGGCTGGCCGTGAGTGGTGAGGGTGGTGGTGCAACCGTGGAGGGTCATGGTGTGGCCAAGGAGACGCAGCAAGTTAAGAGCAAGCCTGTCGAGCCGCCAATTCAAATCAAATTACCATTCCCGAGTCGAGTGGTAAAATCTAAGCTTGATACGCAATTCGGTAAGTTCATGGAGGTTGTCAAGGACCTCAAGGTAACGGTTCCCTTCACTGAACTTGTTACACAAGTCCCTGCTTACGCTAAGTTTTTAAAAGACATCCTCACTCGTAAGAGATCTTTTAGCGAGGTCGAGACTGTGGCTTTTACCGCAGAATGTAGTGCTCTTTTACAAAACCAGTCTCCTCCTAAGCTAAAGGATCCGGGTAGTTTCTCCATACCTTGCACGATTGGTATTGTTTCTATTTCTAACGCTTTACGCGATCTAGGTGCAAGTGTAAGCGTTATGCCTTACTCCGTATGCGAGAAGCTCAACATGGGGCCTTTAAAGGTTACGAATATCACGCTCCAGATGGCGGACCGTTCTGTCAAACGCCCCCTAGGTGTTTTAGAGGACGTTCCTGTCAAAGTGGGTAAGTTTTTCATTCCCGTCGATTTCATCGTTCTTGACATGGCCGAGGACTCCCAAATTCCTATCATTTTGGGTCGGCCTTTCTTGCACATTGCTGGTGCTATAATTGACGTCAAGAACGGGAAGTTGACGTTGGATGTCGGAGGTGATAAAATTACTTTCAACCTTTCGAACGCTTTAAAGCGCCCAATGTTGGAGGAGCATGACTTTGCTGTTGATGTTATTGATGAATGTGTGGATGAGCACTTACCTAGAGTCCTCGAGAGGGACCCTCTTGAGGCCGTGCTTTGTTGTCATGATATTGTTGCAGGTACTCTAGGGAGGATGGAAGCGGGTAGAGCTGTGATCAAGGACAACATGAGTGTTGCTGTAGATGCTGTTGGCCGAGCTGATGTGGATGATGATGATGAATTTGACAATGAAGAGGACGATGGAAGCGGGTTCGTCTACGACGCGACCCATGGTTGGTGGTACTTATAGTACCCGTTGCTAACCCCCCCGTTTGAAGCTGGTTTGGGGGGACGTTTTATCATTGTAAATATCATGTATGTACTTTGTTCTTTTGAGACTTTTGCGTGTTTTTCTCCCTTATTTTAAGGTCCCTGGTTGATGTGCTTTAGGACACATTGGGGACAATGTGTCGTTTGGTTTGGGGGGATGAACGCTTTGCTTTGCTTCGCTTTTTATTTTTGCGTTTTCTTTTTCGTTTTTCATTTTCCAAAAGATCACAAAAATCCAAAAAATCTGAAAATTTCAAAAATCACAAAAAAATCAGAAAATTTCTCAAAAAATACCAAAAATACGTATCCCGATCGTTGTTTGCGAGCTTGTTTTTACCTTGAACTTTCCCGACATCCCTTCCCTTGTACGCTTTTGGCTTTGGCATGATTTTCATTGTTTGGATTAGCACTACGGGGATGTTTAGACGCGCTTGTAGATGATGGCATATGCTTGACTTGTTGGCTTTATCATTCGCGGACTTTGGCTACTATTACTGTGAGGTTTTTAGCCTCCTGCGGCCGGTTCATCTATCCCGGTCCCCGTGCTTTTATTGTGGGTAGTTCTCCTCGTGGGGTACGTAACATCAACACGCATAAGTGTGGCCCCTATCCCGTTTTTCCCCGCGATTTTGTCACTTGTTTATGCATATGAGGCTTTAGTTGATTGCATTTTATTCACCTTGTTCATGCATTGTCTTTATCCTCTCATATATGATCCTTTTACCCTTCTCCCTTACCCACATGAGTTTGCTAGCTACATTGCCATATAGCCTACCCTAGCCTAGGTAGTTACCGCTTTTGCTTACTCTTGTGCTCGTTCGTTGGGTTGTGATCATTGCTACGACTTGCTGATGTCGTTGGCTTTGAGAGTTTTGGTGAATATGAGTCGGGATTGCTGTTTCCCCGACTTTGATGAGGTATTTTCACAACTATGTTGGTGTGCTCTTTGCTCAAGAAAAAAAAAAACAAACAAAAATCTGAAAAAATCAAACACAACACAAAATACAAAAGAAAAGAAGAATGTGTGCACAAAAATGAAGAAGTTGTTGTTGTTGTTGTTGCATGAGTGAGCACTTGTATTCGATTGCTTTGTTGCGATGATGTGTAAGGTGACCGATATGCTGCTTTCGGTCCGTTTTTCATGAGAGTTGGGTTCCTTGTTGGTTGGACGAGCACTTGAGTAGTATTAGTGGTTTCTAGTGGCTTAGCTCCACGATTCCATAACTATTTGTTCCACCTTCTTACCCTTATCCTCTCTTTGGCCTTTACACACCTCATTTCCTATGTAAGCCCTCATGTTTGTTTCGTTTTTGTGACATTATTTGTGTACGGGAATGCGGGATTTGGTCCACATTCGATTGCGGGCGTGCTTCCACTAGTCGAGTAGGTGAGTGTCATCACATATATCGCCTTGTTCATCATGTGTGCTAGAGTGGAAACCGCGAGAGGTCCGTGATTTGATTGCTAGAGAGCCTAAGTATTAGCCATGCTTTTCATTCTGCGCCGTCTTGTAATTCTCATCCGTTAGCTTGCTATTTCCATACGTCCCACGCTGTTTCGGGATTGATTGCTATTTGCTTAAGCTGCTTGCGGTAAGGTGATTGTTGGGGAAGCCTTCTTTAGCTCGCTTTGTCCTCTATTTTCTGTCATGCTTGGTTGCTTGAGGACAAGCAACGGTTTGGTTTGGGGGATTTTGATGTGTCATATCATATATTTACATATATATAGCCCCTTGTTCACGAGCTTTACTTTGCGATTCTCGTACTTTTATATGCATTTCGGCTCCTATTTCTCTCCGTTTTGGCCCTGCTGCGTTTTTGTGTCTATATTGCAGGTAAACGCGCATATTTGGAGGTTAGGATGCTATTCTGGAGGTTTCGTGAAGTTTCGTAAAGTTTCGTGATGTTTCGAGTTGGTTTCGTTGCGTTTCGCTTGCGCACGAGCCTCGTTTTAGCGTTTAAAGGTGTCATGGGACCTTGGGACGGGATTTGAAGCCCTCATATTCATCCTAAGACTCGTCCCTACTACTAGGCCTCGTCCCTTAGCCTTGGGATGACAAATATTGCAAATAAAACTAAGTGCAAGAAGAAGCAAAAAAGGGAATGAAAACTTAACTATACGGGATGAGCTTCCCGTAGCTCAGGGACCAAGTACCCATGTCATCTCGGACGGGATGAGTGTCCCGGAGGTCAGGGACGGGTTGTGACTCTTCGTTGGCTTAAAATACATCGTCTATTTGAAGGCCTAAAACAGGATAACTTTGGACGAAATTTTCTGAGCATTCTTAGGACTCTCTAAACTAGTTTCTCTCGAAAACTTAGGGTTTAAATAATTTTCCTTCTTGTAATTTCAATTCCCGACTCGAGTACGTTGTTTTGATCATCCTATTTCGGTTTTGTTGTTTGAATTCATCTTGTTCTTCTTGGATTTCTGATTAGGTATTGTTATATATTTCTCTCCTTTGTTTATCATTTCATCTTATATCATTGTTGATCATGTTTTCATCCATTGTTATTGCTTTTGTTGTCATTTTCGCTATGTGTGAGTAGTTCATCATCTAGGGTTGAAGGGTGATCATGGGTGAGTAGTCTTGGATGATTTTGGTGATGTTTTGATGAGGGTTTCGTTTGTGTCTCTGGTTATCTTGTTGTGTTTGTGTTCGTTGATCCTTTGGCCAGGGTTTTGCGAGCGTTTGCCACCCTTAGACTTAAGACCGAAAGCCTAGTTTAAGGTAGGGCACGAGATTAACCATTAGGACCCTCACTTGTAAGTTGCGAGAGCCCGCATTTGAGACCTAGAGGACGCTTAGAACCGAGAGGTCGAGCCTATTCCTTAGCACATGCGATTCCCGACTCATTTCTGTCACCATCCTTTATCCTTGCTTTACCCTTGCTATCCCCGATTCCCTAGACCTTTTTCCCCTAAGTTTAAACCCTTACTCTTTTGCTCTAGTGTTTAGTAACAAAACCATATTCGAACCGAGACTAGAATCGTTAAAAATAACCAACATTACGACCATCTCCCTGTGGATTTCGACCCGACTTACCCTAGCTACCCTAGCGTTGAGTTTGGATTTATTTTTGATTAGGTGACGCGACTAAGCCTATCATGACTCTACAAAACATTGAATTCGAGCCGTATTTCGTTGGTACCACACAACATACCAACATGCCACAACTGCCATACAAGCAACCCCTTTCTGCGCCCTGAGCCGACGCCTTCTCAAAATACTTTCGAGCCACTGATTGTAACAACCCGGTTTTTCGTGACTTAATTAAACATGGCGGAAAATTAATTAAGTACTTTATATATATATTAAAACCGGATGTTATCGTATTACAAATCAAAATACATAATCAGAGTTATAGATAAACATGGTCATTAAAAATACAATCTCTCGAAATACAAAAATAGACCTTCAATCCCCTGGTGTAGATTGACAATTAAGCCTTGGGGTACCTACACAATTAATTAGACTTTTAATCCCGCACACGCTAAGCCACATCAACACGTACCGGTAAACATTTAGCAATCACACAGACCAACGTAATTGAATCAATACAGATATGCATACAACAATGCAGTTCATAAAACGTAACGTAAAATAATACACTTAGCATGGCAAATAATTCATCGAATCATCTCAATTCATAACATCATAGTATATGTATATAAAACCTAAATCATAGAAATCAAGATATTACAAAGCCGAAATCAATTCAATAAACAGATATGTGTGAACAATCATGCAATATCTCACGTAGCACGAGGGATAGTCGACCCTTCTCAAATCACAATATCAATAAAACTCACGAGTCTTGACTATAGAGCGGCTTGTGTACTTTCATAGTCTAGTTACTCAAGCTCGTAAATCAGATCAAACACTAAGTAGCGTACATAATAACTACCTAACATCCAACGCAATATGGATAATCTAAGATGAAACACGCTATGAGCCAACAAACCAGTAAGGATGGAAACATGCATTAACACCATAAAGACGTTAACGCGCGATAGCGTGCCGATCACATCAACGGACTTTAAATGCTAAAGATATCAAGCAGGTAAAAAGGAGGATCAGTCCCTTGTCTTTTGTATGCATACACCACCCTATTGGTGCGACTATTACACTACGACAGATTCCCCGGATGGGAATGGTCATTTTCCAATTACCTCATATGGGCCCGTGAACGAATCGATACCCAGGGCGAAAATCACGTTAAATAACGACTAGGAGAGTCGTTAAATTACCACTGGCAATACTAAGGGTGCCAAGTGTCCCCATATGCGGCTACCTTACCAACCCTGACTCTATAGCGTTTAACATCGCAGACACCCGAGTACTAATCATACAACGTTATAATCGAAGGGTTTAATCTCATGTCAGGCCGTGCCTTTTAATTCAAATCCTAAGTTGTCGAAGGAATATCGAGTATGAGGAATAAATCCCTCATTATCGGATTCAACCCAAACAACCACAGAGAGTTTAAGGGTTCCCAAGTTAGAGTGGATAGTCAAAGTGAAGTCAATAACAGGTCAATTGACAAGGGTGGCGCGACAATTATTCTAAACATGTGACGAGAGTTTACTCTGAGTATTTAACTCTTAATTCATTACTTCCTCTATTCCGTTTGGTTCTATACATTTGACCAAAACACGGTAATTAAGGTAGAAGAAAATCAAGTGGGGTAGACAATAAAATTACCAAATTACCCCTACTTTATTCTTTAAAAAAGGACATTGCAAATGGGTTGGGTGGGATATTAATGAAGGGTACATGAGTCTTTTAGTTTAATAAAGTACGGACCAAAATAGAAATGTATAGAATTGATTGGAATTTCCGAAAAAGGAATATGTATAGATCAAATGGAATGGAGGAAGTATTTCTTTTATCGTTCAAAACTTAGGTGACAGTTCTTACTAATTATATCATCGTCGAACTTGTATAATGAAAATTTAATTCTAACAGTTTTTCAGGTATTTTTATACTTATACGTATTTTTATACTTATACGTATTCTTATACTTTGTATGTATTTTTATAAATTATACGTATTTTTATACTTAAGATATGTTATTTGATTAAGTTAAGTGATTTAGTTAACGTAACTAGATTTTCTAATTATTTAGTTTCTTTTTAATTTCTTGCACTTAGCTTTTCTTAGAAAAATTTAGATATTTTCTTTAGTGTTAAAATTGTATTTTTATTTCTTAAGTATAATTCTAGTACCAAAGTTGTTAAGTTCATTTTGTATTTAGTGATAAATAACTATATTTGAAAAGTGGAACTTAGTTATATTTAGTCGTATACTTAACTAACTTTTTAGCGGTTTCCATTTTAAGCGATGTTGTCGTGGTTTATTCATTTAGTCCGTATGTCCAAGTCCGTATGTCGTGGCCCTTATTTATATTTATCTATTTATTTTCTTTTTTTTGTTTTTATTATAATTCATTACTTTAACTAATTAAATTACTTAAGTGATAAAAATAAAAAGTGACCAAATTTATTTTAAGTCTAAATTGGTCCTAAAGCCGTGGCACATAGTTTAGTTAGGGTATTCATTTTCATTTTCTAATTTATCGGTTTTTGACTTAATGTTTTTATATACTAATTATTTAAACTATACTAAAGTGATTTAAACTAATATGTAACTTTGATTCAAAGTTTTATTTTATTTGTGAATAGTGTTTTATAACACTTTAAATTTCTAATTTTCGTTTCTTAATGATTTTAGTTGTTTAGATAATATACATACTAATATATTCACTAACTAATGATATAAAACAATAAACAACAACAAACATAAAGACATTATAAATCAAAATATACACAAACATGAAGAACACATGGAGAACATGAAGAACATCAAGAACACATATGAATTTCTCAAGAACACATTTTCATATTTAACAATTTATAATTTATTTTCCTAACTTAATTTTACTAACATAATAACAATCATTTTAACCTAACTTAACATAACATATTATTTACAAAAATTAAAAGTAAAAATTTATCAAAAATAATAGAAATAGCCGTGGGTTATTAATATTTTCACAAAATTTATATTTTTGATTTTTCTTTACTTTAAACTCATAGTTAATGTTTAACATAATTTCACATGTAAACTTATACATATTTAAAACTCATAAAACATAAACAAAACATATAAACAACAATTTAAAGTGCTTAAAACGAATAATCTAAACATGCTCAAATTTTAACTATAACAATATTATTAGTTATTATCATTTTAGTATACTTCACATAAACATACAAAACACACATATGATAAATTAGCACCAAATCAATATATATATATACTAGCATAATACCCGTGCATAAATGCACGGGATATAGAAAATAGGTTTATAGTTAATTGAAAAATTTGATAATTGAATTTAATATTAAATTAAAATAAGAATAATTCGTAATAATAATATAAATGCAACTTAAATAAACATCTATTTTTAGACCAAAAATACAACAAACTATATTTAACCCGACTGCGTATTTGTTTAACATGATATCGCTTATATGACTTGTTTAAAGCAATTAAGTATTGTGAAATAATTTAAATCATTTGACCCGTAATTGTCTTCCAATTAACCAATTTAACAGGTTTGAAAGTGTCGATTTTAATTTTTCTTAATCAATTATCAAAATTTGGATGATAGAAACGTTGAAAATTGTAACAAAACAATTAGAATAATAGAACATTAATTTTATACAAAAATAGTTATAAATTTATTTTAAAATAAATCATAATGCGGCAAAAACCGATCAAAGTATCGCAATATATTGTCTTAAAATTCATCATTTATTATAATATAGTAAAATGCGCTAAGAATGTTATTAAAAAAACATTAAGTAAAAATCTATAGTTTAAGTGATAAAATGTTATGCTGAAAACATATTAAATAAAAATGGATAGCTAAAGAGATAAAAAGAAAAAATATACTCCTTTGTACGTAGAAGATATTGACTTATTACTTATGTAAGTCAAAAAGGAAATAAAATAAAATAAAATAAAATAAAAGGGATTAAAATATGTAAAAGTTGGAGGGAAAATTGGAGGGAAAATTGGAGGGAAAAATTTGTGTGGGTGGTTTTTGTTATATATAATTAACTAGTCTTGGGGCCCGTCCGACGGCCGGGCATCCTACTTTTATTATTCTATTTGTTTCATTTTCTAATTTATTTGTATCTTTGTAAACATTGCAAGGAATTGTCATTTATCGATAACAAACAAAAACATTATTACGTGTCATAACGTTTTATAGTATTCCGTATTTTCCCATCGTCACTCCACAAAATTTAATTTAGACTGGTATGAAACATAAATATTTTTTAATATTATCTTACGTGAAGTGAAACTTTGAAGTTCAATTATAAACTTTTTTTACTTTGTTAAAATTCTCGTTTAAACAATATTTGATTACCGTCTCAAACAATACGTATTTTTTTTTAGTAATACCGATTTCTTTAGTTCACATCTCAAACTGAAATAATAATTTATCATATTATATTTTATTATATAATTAACTAATAATGATCATTTAATTATTGGATTATTACTACTCCATAAATTGTTAATTATTATGTCCAAAATTGTTTTGAATAAAAAGGGACATATCTCATATGGTATGTGACTTTTTGTTTAGACGCGTGGCAGAGAAACTTCTCCCCTTCCTTGCAGTAAATCCAATTTGTTGTACTCACTAAGCAATTAAATTTATTATACTTCTATAAGATTTGATTCAAAACAAACAAAACTATAATGTTTACCTTTCTTTTCGAATCACGCCTTCACTCGGGACAACCCTTCTTGAAGTGTCCTAAAAAAAGATCAGCAATAATTTAATCAAGCTATGTTTAAGTATCAAACATAATAATTAAGAAATAAAAATATTCAAATTTTAAACACTCTTATCAAATACACCGTAAAAAATAAATTTAACACAAATTGTAATCATAATTAAAACATAATAAAGTAAAACTATTTAACATAGTACGTACCTGGAAAGATTTAGCCAAAGTTTTTGATGTATATATATACAAAAAGAGATGAAGACTTACCTAAAAATTAAATAAGGAAATTATGTGTCATATAATTATTATTTTTCTTCTCAATTAAAAACATCTTCAATTTTTATTTTTTTGGAAAGTTCTAATATAGTAAAGATTTAAATTGTAGATTTAGTTTTATATTTTAAGTTACATATGTAAATATTTTTTCATCTAAAATCCTGGCAATAGTAGAATTATAAATAATATTAATATTAATTTTTTAGACCAATTATATTAGGACAAATGTCGACCATAGAGACTATGGTTTCGACTTTATATATATATATTAGATATAGATATATATTATAACAATTTATTTATAAATTTCAAACACAAACTATATCATAATACTTGAAAATAAACTAGTGTGCGGGGGCACCTTAAATTGGATGTTTATCGTCGGGGATCTAAAATAAATTTTAGATCGGATTTTTCTTCACCCAAAAATACTCATGTTCTTCACCCAAATACTCCAAGAATGTTAGCTCCTAATACCCACTAATTAACTAGTAATACTTAGGAATTATTAGAATATTATTAAGGTTTTTATTTTAGGTGTTTTTGAAAGGAAAATGAAAGAAAACCAATGAGAGGAAATGGAGGAGGGGCTACGGCAATATGAAGAGGGCAAGAAATGATTTTGGCTCTTGTAAAAGTTGTACACAAGTTGCACAATTTAGTTGTTAACCAAAGTAATAATTTAAGTAAAGTTTAATTAAAAAGAAAATTAAACATCATCATCACTAATGGTCACCAAAGTTCACAACACTATTTGACAAAGAGTTTGTCCCCCCGATATTTTAAAATGTTTCGTTTTTCGAAAAACGTTTTACGAAATAATTCGGGTGAGAAAGACGGTAAAAGTTAATGTGTGCGCGTTTGACGATTTTTCGAACTATCTCTACTTTAAAATTTTAAGACTAAAATATTTTATTTACTATTGAAGAAAATATTTAAAAGTTGAGGAAGTCGATAAAATTTTCAAAACGAAAGTTTTCGCTAAAAGTGATTTTAAACGATCGTATGAAATATAATTACTATAGAAATTTAATTATACTATTAAATTTTATTTTATTTTAGATATACATTTTAAAAATGATTTTATGAAATATTGTAAGTGTTTGAGTGGAAAAATGAAAATGGTAGTATCACTTGTATTTGTATTGTATTTAGTATTTAAAATGTATAAACTTAAAATGTAAATTAGTTAATTAGGGTGATGATGAATTAAGTAGGTGTGTAAGTCAAGTAGAAGCATGCTTGTGTAAGTGACCAAAATGGAAGAGGATAAACATGGACCAAGGGTCCAAATATCTCGGCCAAAGTGAAAAGAAATGGCTCGGTTTTCGTTTTTGAAATTTTTGATTTGCGCGCACGCGAAAAGTATCGAAATAAAAGATATGATCTTAAAATAGTGTTTCGAAATAAGATCGAAAATAAAAATGAAAATAAACTTCGAAAGTGGAACAAAACAAAAATTGAGTTTTAAATCCTCGAAACTTTGAATAAAAATTCACTAGGTCGAAATACTTATTTTTTTCATTGAATGTTAACGATTTAAATAATTATAATCAACCGTCAAAAAGTTTATCGAGTTAAATTAGTTATAACTTAGAATTTCGATATTATGCAAAAATGTTAGTTAAATAGAATTGAAATAGTAATTAGTTATTAATATAATATGATTTATAAATAAAAATCAAAATGATTATATATTTTGATGTTAAGTTTGCTTTACCAAAAATAAGAAGAAAAAATGAAAGAGGATAAGATGGCTTGACTTTGATTTGCGTGTTTGAAATCGCTGACTTGAATTTCAAAGACGGGAAAAATATTAGGGTCCATTTTTATTCGAAAATCAAAAATGTCCGAAATTGAATTTTATGAATAAAAGGTTTTACTTTTATTTTTGTGAATAGTAAACATGACTTAACTATTTTTGAAATTTGAAAGGCGATATTAGTTTTGTGTTGATTTTTATAAAATTTTGAATTGTGTTTCTTTTTGAATTCTAAAGATAATACAACATATTTTATTTTTCAAAAATTTTAAATTTGGACTTAAGAAATTTTAGTATTATTTAGCGAAAAAAATTTAGACGCATTTTTATTATTAAGAAAATGATGAATTTAATTTAAGGAATTAAATTCTTTTATAATATTGTGTTACAAAAACACGGGGTGTTACACTGATCATCTCCAAAATGTAATCCTAACCAGTTACATAGTCCTCTCATCACCTTCAAAGTGAAAACACAATGATACATCAAGTGCTCATGTGTCTCAATCTGAAGCCCACAAATACAACAATAATTATCGTCACTATGACATATTTGTATAGTCTATCCTTCAACAGCAAGCCTCTGCACTTAAAAAGCCACCCTACCATTGGATGTTTCGGGACCTGCACAACATTCCACACGGCATTATGCCACACCACCTGCTCACTCCGGTCATAAAGCCATCTATAACAACCTTTAACTGAATAGAAGGTTCAATCACCCAACAATTATCAGAAAAACCTCCTTTAAGCCGCTCCTTAACATACAAATCTTCCTCCAATACCATCAATCACCCCCTTTTAAGTATACATGATCGACCCATCACACCCATAACACAGTCCTCCTTGAATGCTAACCACCAAACCAGTTTACCAACTAGCGGCATTCCAACGAAAACCATCTCCTAAACCGAGGCCACCCTCCTTTTTGGGCTGACACACCTTTTGCCAAGCAACAGGTGGTACCTTCTGATTTTCAACCTTCTGATTTTCAACACTATCATCCCACAAAAAATTCCGGCAAATAGCATTGAGTCGAGACATTACAGATTTAGGAAGAATGAACATTGTAGACCAGTAATTATTAAGAGTAGATAAGATCGATTGGACCAGAGCCAAACATCCTGCATAGGACAGTTTCCGCGCACCAATCGCTCGAATTCTAGAAACCAGTTTATCAATCTGACACGGCTAAGTCGTATCACCGGTATCAAAAATAACCCTACGGACTACTAACTGGTAGCTAGTGGCAGGAAGGGATCGAATCCACAGGGAAACGTATACTCGCAGGTTTACTAAGTCTAGGCTATTCCTAAAGTAACAATCTTTGGGGTTTTGTAGGTCTATAAAACTAAAAGAACTAACTAGAACGATAAAAAGAGGGTTTAAACGATTGGTAAAAAGGCTAGGGTCTCGGGTTCCTTATGTCAATAATCCGGATAATATAACTTTCAACAAGATAGCAATCAATCAGAATATGCAAGGCGATTAGGGCGAAACACGTTCTCTCGAATCAATGTTACCTTAAGCTAATTTAGCGGGCTCTCGCGACTTACTAAATCATCTCATCAATTACGCGTGGTGGTCTAATACTGATTAGGCTTTCGATCTTAAATCAATATTACCCTAAGTTCAATTAAATCAAGGCGTCCCTAAATTCAATTGATAATTAATCGCGCAGGAAGAAATCGCACAAGCATAAACTAATTAATTGCAACAATTTAATCAAAACACCGGATTAAAGGCATAATTCCCCCTCAACCCTAGTTAGGGAATTAGCTACTCATCATATCTAGGGCAAAAGACAAATTGAATATTAAATAAAAGCAATTAAGAACAATAGACATGAAATTACCAATTGGAAATGAATTTGAGATTAATCTTGAGTACCGACGATTACAAAGTTCGAAGATAAAATCAAAGGATGCTTCAATTTTTTTAGAGAGAGTAAATTCTAAAATAAAAAGTAAAAGCAGTAGATAAGAGATAACCTAACCTAACTCACGAGTTTCTAATATATAGTACTTCTCAAACTAATAAAAATGATAAAAATACAAATTAAACCCGTCGAATAAAAATCTGTAACACCCCCATTTTAGCCAAATCTATTTTCGGCAAAATAGGAGTGTCACAAGGACATGACTAAAGCCAAGTCCATATGAGAATGCAACAACCTGTTAAGACTTGTTAAAAAAAAAAACGATAAAAGAAACAACAACTGAATACAAAAGAAACTGGTATAAACTGATCACTCGAAAGGTGACCGCAACTCCAACAACCCACACTAGTGAGGTAAAACAAAAGCGAAAATGAAACTAAAAGTGGAAAACTAGGTGAGTCCAAACGTGAGTATCAAAAACGGATGCTCCAACAAAAGGATAACTACATTTGCATCTAGGGTGGTGTCGCTTCACTCCAACCCGCGTATTCAACGGCATCCAAATATCGTCATAAGTACACGATCCTAAACCGCCGCCAAAAGGTCGGAAATTCCAATTGGGTCGTAGCAGGCCACCAAAGAAAAGTTTTGGGCAGCAGGTTTTAAAACATACAACAACAAACACGTCAACCAAAGGTCGAGTAAGAATGATACACAAGCCAAAACATAACAATAACAACACCAACAACTCAAAGTAAACTTACAAAGGCTCCGTACGACGTAATAAGAGCAACATAAACATATTATAGGTAAAAAGGAAAAGAATAAGATATCAAGACAACTTGTAGAGTAAAATCACCTTTATAACCGACGAAACAATTATAAAATCATTCCACGATTCCACACACCAACTCATGTCGCCCAAACTCGTAATAATCTCCGTATTCAACCACATACTCTCTACAATCCCTTCGTTCCGAGTGTGCACACCCCTCGTAGGACTAACCCCTACAAGGAGAACTCAGGCGGGTCCGTGATCAATCGGACCACGGGTAAGCCCCCGTGGGGCCTACCCCTCAATCTCACAACTCCAACGACCCCATCAAGGGCCCTCGTACAAATATACATCTCCACAACATCTCCATGAAAATCTTAACAACCACCACATATAATCATAACCAACAAAATATCATAATATCACAATACTTTCCTCAATCATATCAAGGCTCCACACTAGCATAAACAACACCTACTAATACATGAATCACATATTGTCGACAATGTATAAGGCTAATCAATTTAACATGATCAAGGATCGGATGTACAAAGAATAGCTAAAAAAAACCAATACTTTCCAAGCATTAAACAACCAACTCTCATTTCGGCTCCACTAACAACATCAAACCACACAATTAAGATCAAATTAAGGCTTCTTAAAGCTTTCATATCAAACTTACCTCGAATTCAAAGGTTCAAGAAAGCACAAATGTCAAAACCGCTCCTCTACGAAGCCGTGCTCTACAAATAAACCATTATACTATCAAATACTACCTTAAAACTAGCTAATTAACACACTAATTCAATAAAATAGGCTATAAATCGAAAACCCCCAATTTCTAGGGTTAGGGTTTGACGAAAATTAAAATAAAACAAGTAACTACGAATTATACCTTAAAAAACTCGATTAATTAGGCTAGAATTTGAATTCCCGTCGAAAAACACCCAAAAATCGACCCCAAAAACGGACCCTAACGAAACAACCGAGAAAAAGAAGGAGAAACGGCGGTGGTGCGGCGACAGTGGTGATGGCGCGGTGGTGGTGACAAGTACGGCGGCGGTGGCACGTGAATGGTGGTGATTGATGAAGGTGGTGGCGATGGATGAAGATGGTGATGAATGATGGTGATGTAAAATGGTGGTGGTGATGAAAAGAGCACGATGCTCTTCACTACTACTCTTTTACTTTTATTTTTTTATTTTTTTTTTTTTTTTAGTTTATGTTTTTTTTGTGTTTTGTTTGTTTGGTAAGGGTTTTGGTTGGACCTATTTGGGTCTATTCTATTTGGCTCTTATTATTTTTATTATTATTATTATTATTATTATTATTATTATTATTATTATTATTATTATTATTATTATTATTATTATTATTACACTAAAAATACCGGGTATTACAGTCTTCCCTCCTTAAAAGAACTTCGTCCCGAAGTTCCACAACTCATGCCACCAGAACCGAAACCAAAACTGAGTATAACTCAACTCGTCTCATAAGGTAATCGTACTCAACATCATGTCAAAACTCTACTGCTTAACCTAAGGGCTCTACGTTCTCTAATCAAATAACCAGCAAGAAAACATGTATAACAAGATATAAAACATAACAGAATCGAGGCGTGATGTTCCTCCCCCCCAAAAAAAAGAGTTACGTCCGCGTAACTAACAACATACGTCAAGGAAAGAAAGAAATAACATGTTTCCATCACGCCCATCAAGTTGATTTAATTGGTGTTGAGACTGATTATTATTACGCTCATGTATATCCAGCTACTAGTCACAACGTCATAACAATCCAAATTGGCAATAACTAGGCTTATAAGGTGTGCTAACTCATCATCATATCAAAACTTTGACCAAGCACATCAACTTCTCTGTCATTGTAACTATAATATTTCCTTACCTTTATCTACAAAACATGACTGCACAGACCCAAGCGACGAGGTAACAATATGGTTTGACGTTCTCTAGCCAAAAAGTAACGACGAATATATGAGTATAAGAAAACACAAAATAAGGGTACCTATCGAAAGCTTTATCTTCGAGGTTTAGACTAACTAAGACACGACTTTATGTTCACTAGCCGCCTCTACTGCTCTACAAAGCATCCTCATATCATCACATATCTCAAGATATCTCTAAACTAATGCTTTTGTACTATATCTAACCACAATCATGTTTCCTAGTATGTACTATGCATATAACAAATATCACTACCCTTTATAAATCACAATTTTAAAGCACACAGAAAGGACAATACACCGCTGTATAAACGCGCACCATAGACATAGCAAGATATGATTACAACTAATTATAACTGTATCAACAAGCTCACACTAGACTCGAAGCATCATAGTAACATTACCCTTATCCACTACAATCTATGTCCATATTCCTGTTCAATTATTCTAGTAGATGAAATATAATAAGCTTACACGTATAACCCTAACTAGTCTATTCTATCATCTTATCTATTTAATCTAATCGTGCCCTATTGCTGGTATACTTAATTCATTTCCCTCGTAACCTTCTCATCTATTCCGTATTGATATTGTTACCGTTCTGTTACTGACATATACATAATATCATGACACTACTATTACTTATCCTCAAATATAATTCATTGTATACACGCATGTCCCACAGTTTTCTCGTCCTACGCCTATGTCCTCTTCACCATCTCGTACTCTTGTTATTACAGTCATCTATATCCTCACTATTTCTTATTCCACTCACACGTTCACCATTATGACCTAATTCTCCTGTCAGTTATGTCTACCACATTTACTTATCACTAATCTTTTCCAAGCATGTCGAAATACCATACTTCACCATCTTAAATGCACCCTAATGTTGGGAGGTACTCCTATGCCCATGTATCCCAATGTATAGACACATTTTGTACTTATACAAATCCTAAGGGTTAGTACACACGTTCTTCTATCTCTAGAAGTTAGTCATTCATCGTCTCATCACTCGCATGTTAGTACGATATTTCCTTCCCTCCTACACTAACTACCATAAGTTTATGAAACAGTTAGAATCACCCATTTTGTTCAAACATCGTTTAATTATGTGATTTCAGTCAATCCGCTTTCCTAGTCCTCCTACATCTCTCTTCTATTACCGCATCTTATGGAAATACAACTTCCTCTAATATGTGCCTTAGGTAACCAATATCATACCAACACTTGCCTAAGCCATCCGTCACTTACTTTTAACTTGATACAATTCTCTCTCAGGTCCTACTAACTATCACTCACCCATCGTCTCACATTCTTTACCCTACTTTTCATTTTACTCTTATCCGAACTATTTCCATAACGTACCACGACAACGAATTTCCCCCGTGTGTCAAACGTCATTAATCCTCAGGTTCATAGTTTATCAAACAAGTGCATTGTATCGAGTAATCTCATGTATCACATACTTTATCTATGTACCTACACCCATATAATGTCAACACATTTCGCGCGCTTTTAACCCATATGACTATTATAATCAATTTATTCTTAAAGGTGTTGATTTTCTAGGTTATCTCTAACTATGTCCTACCTTGTATTACAATCTAATATTTTTGACTGTCTATATCTCACTTCTCATCTGTAGTTAACAATACGCTTTCAAACAATTAATACCCGTCCCATGATTCTTAACCGCCAGAATTCGTACACCACAAAACTATTAATGTACCTACTCAACCAGATCACTTATTAGTCCTTTAAACAATTCCAAAACACTCGTTAATTTACATTAAAACCACAATCTAGATCATTATCTCCAACTTCATTCATATTACTCATGCTTTATAACCCCTCATCAAACATCCACTACAGACCATTCCTCAAAGAACACTATACGTTTAGTACATCTCACGACACTCTCACACACTATGAGTCTAGTCAGTCCTATGCATATAAGGATACTACCATGCTTACAACTATCACGTTAGCCACACTTAGCAAAATGGATGTTAAACCACTATGATCATGCATTCAGTAAACATCGCGTCTCAACTAAAATTTTCAGATATTATACCAAGATCACTCTTAACCGTATCGTGTAAACTGTGATCTATTACCTGTACAGTCTGCTCGCTAAGGCTGCTAACTAAGTCTAATAGCCTTTACTGGTATAGTGTTAACCATAAAGTTCCGATCATATAAAGTAATCCAACGTGCCATTGTCTCTTACTTATCTCGCATTTAGCTTATATTTTAGGCTCAACACTCTCGAAGCATACTCATCAACATTTATTTCCCACAAAACACTAGGTAGAAGACGCTACAACAAGACGACAGACTTAGTGGACAACAACAAACTATGCGGACAACTACAACAACGATAGTAGAACAAATACAAATATACTCCAAATATATACATACCAATATCATGTTCATCCACCGTCATTTCAAACTCTATAACCGCACACAACTACGGGTATTATATATGAACAAGTCTCGCTCAAAACACAAGGCATATACGAATACAATTCAAATACTTATCTTTCACTTCACACATGAACACCACACATCATTACAACTCATTCTGCCTACATTAACAACCGGCAGCCCAACAGGCTCTAACATCACAACAAAGCTTTTCCATATCGTGTAATAACATAGCAGCTTAATTACGTACTTGGCAACAACAGAGTAGTGTGACAGCGTTCCCAGCATCATAACAACGTACAACAGTAGCTTACAACGAATATATCAGTGATATAAAAGCATAGCAGCTATTTTTAAACTACTTTCTACTTAACACTTATAGTGACTTCTACAATTACTTCCTACCCAACTCAATAAGCCCCAATGCCCTTCCTACAACTCGTAACACAAGCAACTACGAGAGACTTAGCATCAATTTGAGATATCATTACATAACCTTCACGAATGGCAAACCACAAGCCACCCCAGCACACCTAGAATAGAAACGTGACCCATCACACAAAGCAGTGACAAGTAGACAACATAACGTAACACGAACAATAACTACACGACCCATATGTATTACTCTGTACATATTCATTAATAGCAGCACACCCCACAGCATAGAATCACACGACATACACATCTTTTTCACATCCTATAAGTCACGACACACTAAGACGCGAAGTCAAAACTGAACTAAGTACTCGCAACGGTTTCTTCATATATTTCTCGTTCTCATCATTTCTCATCGTTCCACATCCACTTCCAAATCATTTTCATATCATCCTCATCTTATCACGGATATACCAATCTCACCATACTACAATTTGCCATTCTATCAAGCATCAAACAATTGTCACACAGAATAACTCTTAATCATCGAATAAGCGATACAGCATGCACATCTCAATTATGATACTTCAGCAGAAGCAACCATTAGTATAATCAAAGCAATGCGACAGTTCTACGACAAACAATATCATAACAAGACATGTCCAGGGAAAATATATTCATACATTAGACACACATGTATCAAGCATAATGAAAGTAATGTCACAGTTCCACCACAACAATATAAAATTATATCTAGCAGCAAACAATGCCATAGTTCCTCAAAATGTACCATAAAGTGCCTCCAGTGACCATAAGGTCCCATGTCTTTCCTCCATCATGTGATTACAACATCTCAACTTACATATACATATATAAAACATTAAACATATACATCTTCTACAACTGAACAAATCATGATCATAATAGACTCAACAACGTTTATCAATCATAACCATACTCATACCTGCCATCATCATCACAATGTTACATCAACTCGAATAAGCATAACAATTCCTTAACATATTATAACATTACTTATATCAGCATCAAACTCACAAACATTCATCTCAATATCACATAATGACGTATCCCCACTAAACTACCCCAACCTCGCTCAAACTTACCACGTGGTTAACCGTTTAGCTTCACAAGTATCAGTCTCTCTAGGGACGTCTCCCAACCTCAGCTTCAGGACGTCTCCTTAGCCTCAGTGTGACTGACTCCTCGATCCACATCCCGGGGTTCATTTTAATTAATTAATCCTACATTTATTTTATTACTCCTATGACCTCTACATTCATTTTATTACTCCTACATTCAATTTAGCATTCATTTTAGAATTCATTTTAAAGTTCATTTTAGGATCGTCGCTCTGATACCACTTTGTAACACCCCCATTTTAGCCAAATCTATTTTCGGCAAAATAGGAGTGTCACAAGGACATGACTAAAGCCAAGTCCATATGAAAATGCAACAACCTGTTAAGACTTGTTAAAAAAAAACGATAAAAGAAACAACAACTGAATACAAAAGAAACTGGTATAAACTGATCACTCGAAAGGTGACCACAACTCCAACAACCCACACTAGTGTGGTAAAACAAAAGCGAAAATGAAACTAAAAGTGGAAAACTAGGTGAGTCCAAACGTGAGTATCAAAAACGGATGCTCCAACAAAAGGATAACTACACAGCTGCATCTAGGACTGGTCGCTCACTCCAACCCGCGTATTCAACCCGGCATCCAAATATCGTCATAAGTACCTGATCCTAAACTGCTCGCCAAAAGGTCGGAAATTCCAATTGGGTCGTAGCAGGCCACCAAAGAAAAGTTTTGGGCAGCAGGTTTTAAAACATACAACAACAAACACGTCAACCAAAGGTCGAGTAAGAATGATACACAAGCCAAAACATAACAATAACAACACCAACAACTCAAAGTAAACTTACAAAGGCTCCGTACGACGTAATAAGAGCAACATAAACATATTATAGGTAAAAAGGAAAAGAATAAGATATCAAGACAACTTGTAGAGTAAAATCACCTTTATAACCGACGAAACAATTATAAAATCATTCCACAATTCCACACACCAACTCATGTCGCCCAAACTCGTAATAATCTCCGTATTCAACCACATACTCTCTAGAATCCCTTCGTTCCGAGTGTGCACACCCCTCGTAGGACTAACTGACACGGCCAAGTCGTATCACCCTGTCAAAATAAACCTACAAAAACACTAACAAGTAGCTAGCGGCAAGCAGGATCGTATCCACAGAGAAACGGTGTAGTTTAAGCTAAAGACGGAGTAAACAGGTCTAACTCAAAGGTATGAAAAGGAGTTGTTTGAACTAAACTAAGGCAAAATTGACACAGCTAAGTCGTATCACCCTGTCAAAATAAACCTAGCAAACTACTAACAGCAGATAGTGGTAAGCAGGATCGTATCCACAGAGAAACGGAGTAGTTAACAGTTAAAGTCGATGAAAATAGGTCTAACTCAAAGGTATGAAAAGGGTTGATTTGAACTAAACTAAAGCAACTGGTAAAATAGCAGGAATATATAAGGAGAAAGATTAGGGCATCGGGTTCATTATGACAATGATTCAGGAACTCAAATTTATAAGAAGGAAGCGATAAACTGTGCAAATGAGTAGGTTTATAAAACGCTCTCTCGAGTCAATTTTAGCCTTAAGCAAATTTAGCGGGCTCTCGCAACTTACTAAATTCAACTTATCAATCTCGCGTAAGTCTAGTTTTAACTCGGCTTTCGATCTTAAATTAAAACTTACTCAGGTTCAATTAAACTCAGACAAATCGTTGATCAGGCGAAATAATCCTAATTCAATTGGCATAAAACGCGTAGAAAGAAATCAAGTGCACAATTTATTCAACCAGTTTAATCCTAAAACATGTTCCTGAGCCAAATATCACAAATTCCCCTAAACCCTAATTAAGAAATTAGCTAGACATAATAAAGATCAAAGCAAAACAATAATAAGAAATAGACATAATGAATGAAAAGCAATTGAAATTAAAACCTGGAATTTTACGGAGTACTGACGGTTACAATAAGAACAATCTTGAAACCAAATTAAAGCTGGAGTTTTTAGAGAGAAACTAAAAGTAAAACCTAAAGTAAAGTAGTAAAATAAAGCATAAGTGTTTGTGTATTCGTCCTAGAGTATTTATACCTAATTACCATAAAATTATTCGGATTAAAAATCAAACCCGACAAAAAATACCCTGTGGCCGGTACGCCGCCAGACAAGCTCGACCCAAATCATGGGCCGGCTCTCTTTCTTTCTTCCTTGGCCTTATTCTTCTTCACTCCTTTGTTTTGGGCCTTAATATCTCGAGGCCCTCTTAGTCTTTGGCCTTTTGATCTTCTTCACGAGCCTCCGTGTAGGCTCGGGCTTGGTCACGTAGTCACAAATCTCAATTTGCTCCAGTCGTCCCGGGTTTTGGCTCAAAACCACCAAAACCTGCAAAATATAAATAAAAGGCAGCAGTATCGAGAAGTATAACAAATAGCTCCTAAAATCATAATAAATACGAATAAATACGAAATTGAATGTGATGTAAGCAGGGCCTAAAATGAATATAAATAAAGTGTATCACTAACCCCTACAAGGAGAACTCAGGCGGGTCCGTGATCAATCGGACCACGGGTAAGCCCCCGTGGGGCCTACCCCTCAATCTCACAACTCCAACGACCCCATCAAGGGCCCTCGTACAAATATACATCTCCACAACATCTCCATGAAAATCTTAACAACCACCACATATAATCATAACCAACAAAATATCATAATATCACAATACTTTCCTCAATCATATCAAGGCTCCACACTAGCATAAACAACACCTACTAATACATGAATCACATATTGTCGACAATGTATAAGGCTAATCAATTTAACATGATCAAGGATCGGATGTACAAAGAATAGCTAAAAAAAACCATAACAACATCAAACCACACAATTAAGATCAAATTAAGGCTTCTTAAAGCTTTCATATCAAACTTACCTCGAATTCAAAGGTTCAAGAAAGCACAAATGTCAAAACCGCTCCTCTACGAAGACGTGCTCTACAAATAAACCATTATACTATCAAATACTACCTTAAAACTAGCTAATTAACACACTAATTCAATAAAATAGGCTATAAATCGAAAATCCCCAATTTCTAGGGTTAGGGTTTGACGAAAATTAAAATAAAACAAGTGATTACGAATTATACCTTTAAAAACTCGATTAATTAGGCTAGAATTTGAATTCCTGACGAAAAACACCCAAAAATCGACCCCAAAAACGGACCCTAACGAAACAACGCGACAGTTGCGATGGCGCGGTGGTGGTGACAAGTGCGGCGGCGGTGGCACGTGAATGGTGGTGATTGATGAAGGTGGTGGCGATGGATGAAAATGGTGATGAATGATGATGATGTAAAAAGGTGGTGGTGATGAAAAGAGCACGATGCTCTTCACTACTACAAATATTTTTATTTTATTTTTTTTATTTAGTTTATTTTTTTTTTTTGTGTTTTGTTTGTTGTTTGGTAAGGGTTTTGGTTGGACCTATTTGGGTCTATTCTATTTGACTCTTTTTATTCTTATTATTATTATTATTATTATTATTATTATTATTATTATTATTATTATTATTATTATTATTATTATTATTATTATTATTATTACACTAAAAATACCGGGTATTACAAAATCACAGTCATTGTCACGGCGACCAATCGAACTGTGAGCCCAATTTTAGAGCTTAAAATCACCGTGAAAAGTGAACAAAACACCTTAGCCGGCCGACCGGCCGCCGGTCAGGTTTGACCGGCCGGCACTCCAGAATGGACCGGACTTCTCTTGGGCTTTGGACTTTCTTTTACTTGGGCCTTGACTTGCTAATATTTCCGCCCAAGTCACTCGCTTCACTTCGTTCCCGAGCTCGACTTCGCCTCGACTTTTGGGTTTCCGTCATAAACTCCACTTTTCAGCTCAAATGCACGGAATTACTATAAATTCCTGCAAACCACAGAAAAACACCAAAAACGCTACTCGAGCGAAACGTGATAACAAAATGGCCCTAAAGGGCGCATTTTGACAATAAAAAGCAGCTCGGGACGGGGGTAAAAACATATAAAAATTATAGATATCACAATCAAAACCGAGCACTCAGATTTCCACAACCTATTGTGGAATCCGGAGTCTTGAGCCCTTCGACGATCTTACTTAAGGGCGTTTAAAGTTAAAAAAGATTAAGTTAGAAAAACCTTTAAAACTGTTTTGGAGTCGCCATCTTATTAACGCGGTAACTAGGAACTTGCAAACATATCCTAAGCTGTAGAACACGTCCTAGATTTCGGAGCACGTCGACACCTCTAGATCTAGGTTTATGAAACCAGATTGGATTGAGGTGAGGTACTCTCCCAAAGATTAATTCAAGTTGTTTTATGAAAACCTCCTAAAAAAGCCTATTTTGAAAATAGCCACTACTAGCCTAAGAACAATCCATTAAAGATATTTGAGCTTAAGTACTTCGCTACGTACAAGTGCGATATTGAATGCAAAAAAGATGTATGAATGCATATGCAAAAGATTTGTTAAAACCCCCAGTTAAGCATGCTAAAACTTGTTAACGAAAACATAACAGTTAATGTCGAATTCATTGTTAAGTTGATTAATGCAAAATGAGGATGCAGATGCATAAACTTAAAATAAATTTCGTTTGGTTCATTTTAAGAGGGCGTACTTATGCGACTTTGGCGAGATACATTACGAATGTGGTGTGCATTCGAGGTGCAAGACCGTCTTATGAAAAATAGGCTCATGACCAAAGTCGGGTCACGCTAGTGTAGTCCCTTTGTTAGTCTAAAAGTAAAGAAAAAGCCTTAATCCAAATTAGGATCAAGACATACCTGTCTCGAGCTTCGAAACCAGCAGAGTTTCGCTTGAACAAAAGGGATCGAGTGAATTCAACACGTACGGGATGTGTGAAGAATTGGGAATTGGGTGCTTGAGGCTTTTGTGAGAGTTGTGTGTATTCTGTAAAAAGCTTGTGAATTAATGATTCGAATTGTGTTTGGGTGTTTGAGTATTTATTATAGAGATTACGAGCAAATTAGGAAAAATCTTGTAAAAACCAGGCAGGCAAACCGTAAAGTGTGTTACGGTTAGCCCACCAAACCGTAAAGGGCTTTACGGTTTGCATCGTAAATCGTAAAGTACTTTACGGTTTGAAGGTTAGGCTATATCTCGTATTTCCTAAATCCGGTTTAACGTATTTTGGAAAACTCCTGCTTGTGCTTCAAGAATACCGTGTATAATCTATTTCACCGAAAATAGAGCACAAGTCTCAACCATTCACACCACATTATATCACTAGCCTCTAACGCTTTCGCAAAGTAAAACTAACAACAAATCAATTCAAGCAAGGCCAACCGTACGAACCACTTTCCAAACAACCAATCTTACCAAATCATTCCATTTCTTTTCTTTTCTTTGTGTTTTTTTTTCTCTGGCGCAAATGTGGAGCATCCCTCGTATGTAGTACCGTTTAGCTTGACGTTCACTCGGTAAAAATCGCGCTCGGGTACACATATTTCCTTAAGGGTTACATTATTGCTCATACTCTCGGTCGCAACCAAATTCATGGCCACTGTGATTACTCAAGTCAATGAGCCCCCTCCGAGAGCATCGAAGCATTGCTCCAACATAAAAGCATCTTTCCAATCAAACCACAAACCAACATACCAACATTCCACAAACCATTGCCAAGCTCGAATGTCAAAGTCGAAAGTAAACCAACGAAAAGCGATAAGAATTAAGCAAATACAAGTGGGCTAGTGTTAAGGCTCGCAATCTAGTAACAGGAAACAAACCAATCGCGCAAGCTAAGACGATAGAAAGTCGACTCGGAGATACTAAAGATCAAAGTTAATGCACTAATCAAATCTCCAAACGTGTCAAAACAGGACAAAGCAGACCAAAAAGACTCGTATTTTTGTAAATTTTTTTGAATTTTTCAATTTTTTTGGGTTTTCAAATAAATGCACACACAAAATGAAAATGCAAAGCGCGAACGTGCTTCCCTCCCCCAAACCAAATCACAGATTGTCCTCAATGTGGAAAACAGCACAACCACAGAAGCAGATAAGGACAAATAAGAAGCGGGGGTATGAAAATGAAAGCGAGGAAAAAGGGTAAAGGGGTAAAGAGTGCTCACATTATAAAGTCGGAGCTCCCCCAAACCGAAGTAGAGCGTGGAGTGCGGCTAAAATCCACAAATATGCGTCCAATTCAGTCCAAAAACAAAGTACTTCGGCATAGCACGCAAGAAGAAACAAATCGAAACAGCAGACCCAGGGGGCCGGTCCAGGCCGTGGCCGTACGGCCATTGGCACCCCATTTTTCAATTTTTTTGCGTTTTTTCCTCTGTTTCAAATTTCAGCTACGGCTCCGGTCCTGGCCCGGCAGCCGGTTGGCCGGCTAAGGGCCTTCCTCGTGAGCGTTTTCAACATAATAAGGACCCAAAATTCCATGAATACCTGCGCGCTAAAAATCACAATAAAAATACCCTCGTCCTCGCGCGCTCGAAATAAGTCTAAAAGTCATCAAAACGAAACCAAACAAAGTACAAGTGCTAATGAAATTACAACGTCATCGGGTTGCCTCCCGGAAGCGCTGGTTTATAGTCCCGCACGACTCTTCACAGCTCCAGAAAATCATGTATAAGCAGGCCAAGGTCGTTGGCCATTCGCAACAGCTTCACTCGGCGATACAGCAGGTGATCGCCAAAACACTCCTTCAGCTCGAGGCAATGCAGCGTAGTCCATTATCGTAGGTCCTCGATCACGAAATGGCTCGACTGTGGACCCTCCATCCCCATTGCTAGCGTCATACAAATCAGCTTTCAGCAGCTTCCTCTCCCCCAAACCATCCTTGCAGCCATCCTGTGAAGAACCTGCACAAAGAGAAGAAACATGCAAAACCTCCAAAGCGTCTCCAGTAGTGTGAGACGGAGGTACAGAGTCAATAGAACAAACTGACTCTAGACGCATGGGTGCTCGCGGAGTATCAGAATGAGTGAAGGTCAACTTCTCACCCCCCACCTTAAAGGCTATCGTCTTATTATCCACATCTATAACTGCACCAGCAGTGTGCAGGAAGGGTCTCCCCAGAATGATAGGAATGTGAGCATCCTCGGGCATATCTAAAACCACAAAGTCGACAGGGATAAAGAACTTTCCAACCTGTACAGGGACGTCGTGTAAGATACCCAAGGGACGCTTAACTGAGCGGTCAGCCATCTGCAGGGTAACGCTAGTGGGTTCTAAAGCTGACAAATTCATTTTCTGGTACAGAGAGTAGGGGAGGACACTCACACTCGCTCCAAGGTCACATAAAGCGTTACGAACCACAAACCTACCAATGGAGCAGGGAATAGAGAATGTACCTGGATCACTAAGCTTAGGGGGCTTACTACCCTGCAACCTAGTACTAGCTTCCCCCACAAAGGCTACGGTCGACACGTCGTCTAACGTACGCTTACGAGCTAAAACATCTTTCAAAAACTTAGCGTACGTAGGGATTTGAGTCACAAGGTCTATAAAAGGGACGTTTACCTGAAGGGCCTTGATGACGTCGACGAACTTCCTGAACTTGGCCTCGGGCTCTGCACCTCGTTGGCGACCAGGAAACGGCAGCTTAACTTGAATCGGGGGCGTTGGAGCAGCAGGAATACCAAAAACCCTACCCGAATCATTCTTCCTCGCGATTACTGAGTCCGGTAGGTTGGACGACCGGCTGCCGGTCGACCGGCTGAGACGTTTTTTCCCTCGGATCAGCCACGTTTTCATCCCCCTCCTTCTCCTCTTCCTCCAAGTTCACAGGATCACCGTACATTGACCCACTTCTCAACGTAATCGCACAAGCCGTATCGTGCGGAGATTTAGGTGGATTACCTTGAGGAGGAAGGGTACCCGATTGTCGTGACGCTTGCGAAGTGGCGAGTTGAGCCACTTGATTCTCCAACATTTTAATTGCAGCGTCCTTAGCCTGCCCGTCCTTTTGCATTTGCTGCATCATCATCTCTTGTGACTTTTGCACGGCCATAGTCACCTGCGACATCTGCAACATCATAGCCTTCATTTCGGCCATAGGATCGGGTACTTGTGGTGGGGGTGGTGTAAAGGAAGGTTTTTGATAAGTAAGCGGGGGTTGTTGTTTGTTTTTGTAGGGTGGTTGATAACGGGTGTTTTGTGGAGATGGGGGAGTCGGGTTAAGCACATTATTGTTACGGTAGGATAACAGTGATCGATCGTAACCCGGCTGATTCTGGTACGGCAAGTTTTGATAGGCGTAAACCTGCTCGTGGGGTGCAGCATACCCCGTAGTATAACCTGAATCGTGCCCTGCGACAGCATTAACATGGGCACTCGACGAACCACCACCATTCATCATACTAATCTGCGCAGTCAGCGCAGCAACCTGACTCGTAAGCGCGCTAATACTCTCCTTTTCACGGTCATTGTGCGCGGACCGTGAATTACCCCTAGGCTTACCAAACTGGGATGTATGGACTGCCATTTCCTCGATCGTTTGCCACGCTTTATCATCATCGGTATTATTGGCAAACCGACCTCCTGCAGCTGAGTCAAGTATAGCGCGACTCTCAGCATACAGCCCATTATAAAACGTCATTATAATCAACCAATCACCCAATCCGTGATGCGGACATTCACGAATCAACCGTTTGTAACGGTCCCACGCCTCAGCTAGTGTCTCATCAAAGTGTTGTTGAAACCCCTGAATTTGACTACGGAGTTGGTTAGTCCGCTCTGGAGGATAGAACTTGCGATAGAATGCAAGAGCTAGACTTGGCCAATCCGTTATACCCGCATCAATCTTGTCTAAATCTGTGATCCAATCCCGCGCTCGATCACGTAGAGAAAAAGGGAATAGCATCTCCCTAATCTGGTTTTGAGTGATCCCATTCTGCTTGATTGTCGAGCAGTAATCCGTAAAAACCTGCATATGTTTCCCGGGATCCTCCGTAGGACTGCCGCCGAATTGATTGCGCTCCACCAAAGTAAGGAAGGCAGGGCGAATCTCGAAATTCCCTTGGACCGTATTTGGTATTGTGAATCCTTGCGGGATCGCCTCGGGCTTCGGCAACGAGAGACTATATAGTTTAGGCATAGTCACGCGCGGTGGAGAAGAGTTTGGAGTGATAGGAGGTGTGTCCTCTTCGTAGGACGATTGCGCTGCACTTGACTCCGAATGCGACGCTTCCTCAATCTGACGTTCGTAGGTCTCAGCGATCTCTTTAAAGAAATTACGCGTACGGTGTAAGGTACGCTCAGGTTCAGGATCAAAAGGGACTAAACCTGTAGGTGACCTGCGCATAAATAGCTCGAGAAAACGGTGAGAACGGTCTCAAGGAACTAGGTTCCCTGAGACTAAGGAGAAAAACCTGCAACAGACACTAACTATAACTAAAACTAGCAAAGCCGTTTCCCCGGCAACGGCGCCAAAATTGACACGGCCAAGTCGTATCACCCTGTCAAAATAAACCTACACAAACACTAACAAGTAGCTAGCGGCAAGCAGGATCGTATCCACAGAGAAACGGTGTAGTTTAAGCTAAAGACGGAGTAAACAGGTCTAACTCAAAGGTATGAAAAGGAGTTGTTTGAACTAAACTAAGGCAAAATTGACACAGCTAAGTCGTATCACCCTGTCAAAATAAACCTAGCAAACTACTAACAGCAGATATGGTAAGCAGGATCGTATCCACAGAGAAACGGAGTAGTTAACAGTTAAAGTCGATGAAAACAGGTCTAACTCAAAGGTATGAAAAGGGTTGATTTGAACTAAACTAAAGCAACTGGTAAAATAGCAGGAATATATAAGGAGAAAGATAAGGGCATCGGGTTCATTATGACAATGATTCAGGAACTCAAATTTATAAGAAGGAAGCGATAAACTGTGCAAATGAGTAGGTTTATAAAACGCTCTCTCGAGTCAATTTTAGCCTTAAGCAAATTTAGCGGGCTCTCGCAACTTACTAAATTCAACTTATCAATCTCGCGTAAGTCTAGTTTTAACTCGGCTTTCGATCTTAAATTAAAACTTACTCAGGTTCAATTAAACTCAGACAAATCGTTGATCAGGCGAAATAATCCTAATTCAATTGGCATAAAACGCGTAGAAAGAAATCAAGTGCACAATTTATTCAACCAGTTTAATCCTAAAACATGTTCCTGAGCCAAATATCACAAATTCCCCTAAACCCTAATTAAGAAATTAGCTAGACATAATAAAGATCAAAGCAAAACAATAATAAGAAATAGACATAATGAATGAAAAGCAATTGAAATTAAAACCTGGAATTTTACGGAGTACTGACGGTTACAATAAGAACAATCTTGAAACCAAATTAAAGCTGGAGTTTTTAGAGAGAAACTAAAAGTAAAACCTAAAGTAAAGTAGTAAAATAAAGCATAAGTGTTTGTGTATTCGTCCTAGAGTATTTATACCTAATTACCATAAAATTATTCGGATTAAAAATCAAACCCGACAAAAAATACCCTGTGGCCGGCCGGCCGGCTGCCGGCCCAGCCAGACCGGCCTGACCCAAATCATGGGCCGGCTCTCTTTCTTTCTTCCTTGGCCTTATTCTTCTTCACTCCTTTGTTTTGGGCCTTAATATCTCGAGGCCCTCTTAGTCTTTGGCCTTTTGATCTTCTTCACGAGCCTCCGTGTAGGCTCGGGCTTGGTCACGTAGTCTCAAATCTCAATTTGCTCCAGTCGTCCCGGGTTTTGGCTCAAAACCACCAAAACCTGCAAAATATAAATAAAAGGCAGCAGTATCGAGAAGTATAACAAATAGCTCCTAAAATCATAATAAATACGAATAAATACGAGCTGAATGTGACAGAACCGGGGGCCTAAAATGAATATAAATAAAGTGTATCACTAACCCCTACAAGGAGAACTCAGGCGGGTCCGTGATCAATCGGACCACGGGTAAGCCCCCGTGGGGCCTACCCCTCAATCTCACAACTCCAACGACCCCATCAAGGGCCCTCGTACAAATATACATCTCCACAACATCTCCATGAAAATCTTAACAACCACCACATATAATCATAACCAACAAAATATCATAATATCACAATACTTTCCTCAATCATATCAAGGCTCCACACTAGCATAAACAACACCTACTAATACATGAATCACATATTGTCGACAATGTATAAGGCTAATCAATTTAACATGATCAAGGATCGGATGTACAAAGAATAGCTAAAAAAAACCAATACTTTCCAAGCATTAAACAACCAACTCTCATTTCGGCTCCACTAACAACATCAAACCACACAATTAAGATCAAATTAAGGCTTCTTAAAGCTTTCATATCAAACTTACCTCGAATTCAAAGGTTCAAGAAAGCACAAATGTCAAAACCGGCTCCTCACGGCCGTGCTCTACAAATAAACCATTATACTATCAAATACTACCTTAAAACTAGCTAATTAACACACTAATTCAATAAAATAGGCTATAAATCGAAAACCCCCAATTTCTAGGGTTAGGGTTTGACGAAAATTAAAATAAAACAAGTAACTACGAATTATACCTTAAAAAACTCGATTAATTAGGCTAGAATTTGAATTCCCGTCGAAAAACACCCAAAAATCGACCCCAAAAACGGACCCTAACGAAACAACCGAGAAAAAGAAGGAGAAACGGCGGTGGTGCGGCGACAGTGGTGATGGCGCGGTGGTGGTGACAAGTACGGCGGCGGTGGCACGTGAATGGTGGTGATTGATGAAGGTGGTGGCGATGGATGAAGATGGTGATGAATGATGGTGATGTAAAATGGTGGTGGTGATGAAAAGAGCACGATGCTCTTCACTACTACTCTTTTACTTTTATTTTTTTATTTTTTTTTTTTTTTTAGTTTATGTTTTTTTTGTGTTTTGTTTGTTTGGTAAGGGTTTTGGTTGGACCTATTTGGGTCTATTCTATTTGGCTCTTATTATTTTTATTATTATTATTATTATTATTATTATTATTATTATTATTATTATTATTATTATTATTATTATTATTATTATTACACTAAAAATACCGGGTATTACAAAATCACAGGCCGGCCGGCTGCCGGTCGGCCACCGAATCCGTAGCCCAATTTTAGAGCTTAAAATCACCGTGAAAAGTGAACAAAACACCTTAGCCGTAGGCCTTGAGGTCCCGAGTTTGACCGTGGCACTCAGAAATGGACCGGACTTCTCTTGGGCTTTGGACTTTCTTTTACTTGGGCCTTGACTTGCTAATATTTCCGCCCAAGTCACTCGCTTCACTTCGTTCCCGAGCTCGATTTCGCCTCGACTTTTGGGTTTCCGTCATAAACTCCACTTTTCAGCTCAAATGCACGGAATTGCTATAAATTCCTGCAAACCACAGAAAAACACCAAAAACGCTACTCGAGCGAAACGTGATAACAAAATGGCCCTAAAGGGCGCATTTTGACAATAAAAAGCAGCTCGGGACGGGAGTAAAAACATATAAAAATTACAGATATCACAATCAAAACCGAGCACTCAGATTTCCACAACCTATTGTGGAATCCGGGGTGCGGAGCCCACTCGACGTCTTACTTAAGGGCGTTTAAAGTTAAAAAAGATTAAGTTAGAAAAACCTTTAAAACTGTTTTGGAGTCGCCATCTTATTAACGCGGTAACTAGGAACTTGCAAACATATCCTAAGCTGTAGAACACGTCCTAGATTTCGGAGCACGTCGACACCTCTAGATCTAGGTTTATGAAACCAGATTGGATTCGGGGTGAGGGTACTCTCCCAAAGATTAATTCAAGTTGTTTTATGAAAACCTCCTAGAAAAGCCTATTTTGAAAATAGCCACTACTAGCCTAAGAACAATCCATTAAAGATATTTGAGCTTAATTACTTCGCTACGTACAAGTGCGATATTGAATGCAAAAAAGATGTATGAATGCATATGCAAAAGATTTGTTAAAACCCCCAGTTAAGCATGCTAAAACTTGTTAACGAAAACATAACAGTTAATGTCGAATTCATTGTTAAGTTGATTAATGCAAAATGAGGATGCAGATGCATAAACTTAAAATAAATTTCGTTTGGTTCATTTTAAGAGGGCGTACTTATGCGACTTTGGCGAGATCTGTTACGAATGTGGTGTGCATTCGAGGTGCAAGACCGTCTTATGAAAAATAGGCTCATGACCAAAGTCGGGTTGGGCGCTAGTGTAGTCCCTTTGTTAGTCTAAAAGTAAAGAAAAAGCCTTAATCCAAATTAGGATCAAGACATACCTGTCTCGAGCTTCGAAACCAGCAGAGTTTCGCTTGAACAAAAGGGATCGAGTGAATTCAACACGTACGGGATGTGTGAAGAATTGGGAATTGGGTGCTTGAGGCTTTTGTGAGAGTTGTGTGTATTCTGTAAAAAGCTTGTGAATTAATGATTCGAATTGTGTTTGGGTGTTTGAGTATTTATTATAGAGATTACGAGCAAATTAGGAAAAATCTTGTAAAAACCAGGCAGGCAAACCGTAAAGTGTGTTACGGTTAGCCCACCAAACCGTAAAGGGCTTTACGGTTTGCACCGTAAATCGTAAAGTACTTTACGGTTTGAAGGTTAGGCTATATCTCGTATTTCCTAAATCCGGTTTAACGTATTTTGGAAAACTCCTGCTTGTGCTTCAAGAATACCGTGTATAATGTTTATGCAGCTATACAAGATATTTTGGGAGAACTCCGGGCCTTGGGAAACGGGCCGAGAAGGGGTCGAGCTCGGTTTTTGGGCCGAGACCCGAAAAATGTAAAAATGGTACATTTGGATGTATATTTTGAAATGAGAAGACCTGCGAGGTCGTATTATGCGAATGAAAATGGTAAATAGCGGTTTTAACTACCGGGCCTACATTTAGGAATTTAAGAGAATTGAATTGGGCCTTGTTAGCTTAAAAGGGCCCAATTAAATTGCGAAGAGGATGTTCATGCTGGTCGAAGCGAAACGCGAGACAAGCTAGATTCTAAACGAACCAAAGGACATTTACTCAAGCGTGATGACACATCGACTTATTTTGACACTAAAACAACTCAACTTAGAATTCGACATAATTAGTACCGTCTAAGTCAACGTAAAAGCATGCAAATAAAGTCTATGTTACATCACAAAGTTTGTTGTGGGAGGGTAGGGATATGGGTATCCACAGAGCCCCCAGTTTGACTGAGTTTGGACTAAAGTGCTAGTCAAACTCCACGACAGTATCTGAACCATCACAGTCTCGATACTATCAGCAGAACGGAGCAACGGTTGTTGTGTTTGGTTTGATTTCTAGTTTGTTTATTAGGGTTTCTTATGGTTTTGTATTTATTTATTAAATTTTTGGATAGATATTTTAATATAAATTAAATATCCGAAAGTTTCGGATACGGATATCCGAATTTTAAAAAAATCGGATCGGATATCGGATCGAAATATTCGGATTTCGGATATTTTACTCAATCCTACTACGGAGTATTTAATAAATTTTTAACAATGTGTAACTAAAGATATTAACGATACAAAACGCGACTCAGCATTTGGAATATGACATCATGAATTCACGAGGTGTGAATAGAAGTAGTACCATTTTTGTCAATTTTGATACCATATTAAGTTTACATTTTACTTGTATTTTTTTCGGTTTTTGAGCGAAGTTTGAAAAAAAAAATTGATTCTTGAAAAAAAAAGAAAAGAAAAGAAAAAAAAGAAATTAATAGGTCAAACGAATCCTATTTGACATGTCTTTTAAGACGGATAACTACGCGGTTTTCAAGGTGTTTGTAAACTCTTAAATTATATTTTTTTTAAAGCCTTTTCAGTTTTTATTAACTACGCGGTTTTCAAGGTGTTTCCGCCACCTTGGACTTATTTAACGTATATTTTATATTTTATATCTTTGGTAAAAATCGCGTGTGTTACATTTTGAGCGAAGTTTGAAAAAAAAAAAAAAAAAAAAAAAAAAAAAAAAAAAAAAAAAAAATTAATAGGTCAAACGAATCCTATTTGACATGTCTTTTAAGACGGATAAATTTGAACGGGTAATTGGCTCCGGACCGTGGCCGACGAGTGCTGGTTCTAGGACTTGAATACTACAAACGTCAACGTCAAGCATTTAAGTATCCCAAAAGATTTGACTAAATAACAAACCAAACAATATACATTCATTCACTAATCCCCTTTCAACATCTGTCACTACCAAGTTTCTCCTTTACACTTGCCTACTTTCATTTCACTCCCAAAATTAAGGCGCTTCAATTTCTGTAATTTTTATTGATTTTTGATAAACCCTTTTGTTTGCTGATTATCAGGTACGTGTTTTTCTGTTCTGGGTAATTTTTTTTTTTTTTTTTTTCATTTATTGTTTATTTGTTTTATTTAGTTTGTGATCAGTTCCTGTATGCATTTCTGGGTTGGGTTTAATTAGTGACGAAAAGGTGATCACTTTATTGCACGATTATTAAGTAAAATCAGACTAGTTTTATAGTGATTGTCGCGTGTAAATGAAGGTCACGTATATTTGTCGTAGACCCAAGACTGTCGCACACAAGAGTTACTCTTCTTTTACTTGTGTAGCGAGTGTATTTGACATATGAATGTATTGCTATATCAGTTATATCGCGGTAAATGAGGTTTATTTGTATCGTGGTACTGTATTTGACGTATGTATGAATGTAATGCCACAGTCGTTTTGCCATTTTTCTTGAATTTGCAGCGTGATATGACTTCGATAATGAACAAATTCGGAGCATGTACTCAACTTCCGAATATGTGTCGTGTTTCCTACAAGTCGACAAGTCGTTGAAATGAATTGACAAGGACAATGCATTGAGAAACATCAGATTGCTATGTTAGCTAAACATAACTGAAATGGGGCTTATCGATTGAAACGAAGGGATACATTTTCAGCTTTAGTAAGAATGTGATGGAATTTGAGGATGTAGTTTGAGAAGCTTGTTAGGGTTCATACTTAACGAGGGCAATATATGCCCTTAAATCGAAAGATGGGTTGAAAGCCGATTCTCGAGCCCTTGGGTTGAGAGATGGATGACAGGCTACACTTCATATCACTTGAGTTGATTTGTTGGCCAGTATATCTGAATGCATACCCTCATCCTCCGATCATATTTTTTCACAGCTCTGTATTGAGCTTTATGTCAACGTTTGACTTCTTTTAATGCTTTGTATACCGTGTTTAACAAGTGACTGTTTTCTGTTGCATCCTTGCAGACTGTTTATGGATGTTTGTGAGATCACTCGGAAATGATTGTATCTGCTCTTCTCACATCCGTAGGAATAAACTCTGGACTTTGTGTATTATTTTTCACACTGTATTCTATCTTGAGGAAGCAGCCTGGAACTTATTATGTGTATCTGCCACGTGTACCGGAGGTACATGGGACTGAAGAGAGTCATTATTTCCTGCAACGACTTATACCTTCCCTTGCATGGGTAAGAGCAGCATGGAAACTTTCAGAAGACGAGTTGTTATCTACTTCAGGCTTGGATGCTGTAGTTTTTATTCGGATCATCACGTTCAGGTAATTATGTCATTGAGCGTTAGATGGATGCCTGCTGATCGAGTCAAACTATTGGATCACCAATAATACTCCCTTTTCAGCTGGGAAAATAGTACCGCGACATATTTTGAGGAAACTGTTGGAACATGTAATCTATTGTTTCGTTGTCGTAACTCAATGAGATTTGTGGTACATGAATATTGTTTACACTAGGAATTTCGCAATGACCGGTTTAGTAAGCCATTTTTCTTTGTTTCATCAGTATCTAAAAGAACCAGAGAATAAAGAGTGTATGGCTCAACGGGAACTAGGAATGTCTTTGTACCCCTCTTCAGTAACTTTATTACAAAAGGTTGACTTGGAAGTTCAGTTTTAAGTCGCTAATGCGTGTTAGGTACACTTAGTAAAACATTAAACGATGCATGTTTCATCATTTATGCCCTCGCCCCTCGGTTAGTTTCTTCTATAGTTCCATGGTCACCTAACAATCGCTAGTAATTAGATGTAAGTACGAATCTCTGAGAAGGGTAAGGGTAAGATAAACCAGGAAATGGATTGCATATTGATGTAATCAGGTCCAGTAAAAAGTTTCATCTGACGAGTTCCCCTTCATAAAGTTTCTCTGAGTTGCAAACTGTTTCCATTCTTAAAGGTTCTAATATCTTGCAACACGTGTTTGCAGCTTGAAGGTGTTTCTTTTCGTTGGAGCAATAGGACTTTTTGTACTTCTCCCAATAAATGCCTCAGGGACTCAGATTGTGGTGTTTGATATTGCTGCCGTCTCCTCTGTGACCCTGGATTTGTTTACCATTTCTAATGTGAATAATAGTTCAAAATGGTAATTACTTTCAGGAAACTTTGTTCTTCATTTCAGAAAATCATTTATCGATGCTAATTAGTTACATAAATATCATGTTGCTTTCTCATTTTTCTACATCGGTTGTACTACCTAAATGTTAAGATTGTGCTTGTGGCAGGTTATGGATACACTGTTCTGCTGTATATTTGGTTACTTGCTTCGTTTGCTACCTGCTTTATCGTGTAAGTTCTTTCTGCTATTGCATCTATAATCTGTGTGCAAATATACTACGGAACTTCTCTTCAACTTTAGAACACTCCCACATTCCCGCTATTACTTATTTTGCTTGATGATTATTTATGACATTCCGTTGCTCTATATACTTCTTATTTGATATATAAGATCTTCTAAAGTTGCAGTACATATTTTGTTGGATGTGTTTTGCTTCTTAGACACATGAAATGAGAGTTCTCTACATAGTTGATATGATATACAACTATCTACAATCCATTGGAGAAATTTTTAAATTATTTAATACAACAGTAAATTTGTGGTGTACTTCAGTAGTTACTTTTTTGCCAGCAGGAGTATTGTAATTTGAGCTTGTCTGTAAATTCTCAATTTTTGCATTTTTGTCCAGGACCTGTAAAAAATGTTCATTTTACGATTAATACAACTATACAAGGAATTCTATATGTGATGTCGAATATATCCAAATTAATTGCAGGAATATGATTACATTTGTTCAAAGAGGATTGCATATTTTTATTCATCAAAACCTCGACCTCATCAATTTACAATATTAGTCCGTGGGATCCCTGTACCTCCTGAGAGCAGTATCAGTGAGAGTGTTGATCGCTTCTTTAAGAAATATCATCCTTCGACTTATCTGTCTCATGTGATGATTCATCGAGCAAAGAATCTCTGGCATCTTGTTGTAAGCCCTTTCTTTCAGTTTGTGCAATTTTTTTTTTCTCTGTTGTTGGCAGATATATGTCTTCAAAGCTATTGCTCTGTAATGTGTTGAGAACTCGTTCAGTTCCTAGCTCCATACTGAGATAAATAACTAAAATGGGAAATGCACCACATCTATAAAATACTTTCCCTTCGTTTCATGAATGCTTGTACTTTGTATACGTTAGTAGAATTTGAAAGGATTATAAATTTGATCTTGGTGTTACAAAAATACAAGTAGTGATGTTTCCACTCTTACATCTTGAGATTTTTTTGTTCATGAGGTGCTTGAACAGATAAATATATTTAAACGTAAGTATTGTAGTCTGTACGTATCCCTACTTTGATTCTTGTTTGTATAGAATAGGTGAAGTTTCTCCGAGACAGGTTGAGTAATACTTAAATGCATATTGTGGAAGCATGCTTGGTTATTACATATGTGGTGATATCATGTTTGAGAAGATTAATGACATACATGTACAGATTAAATGTAATGAACGAATGGCTTTGTCTCCTGATCATTCAGAGTATGTTCATTGATATGGAAAGGATTTCAAATTGAATTATAGCTGAGAGACGTATCCCCAAGCAAGATTAGGTGTTGTTTGATGGCCCTCTTTACCTACAATTCTTTGAAAGGGCTTACGCTGTTTCTTGTGCTCGCTTTGATTGATAAGTGCCGACTTGACCCAGTGGTCAGCAGATGTTTTCCCTCGATTTTTCTGTAGAACACTGACAGTTCACATACTGCTACACTGATCCAAAGTCTGGTTTTGGTTGATATGTTATTGCATGAACCCTTTAAAATATAGATGAGCTTGGAAGACATACAGTTTGTCAACTCTATATTATACTAGCACTTATCACGATTTTAGATGGAACCTCTCATTGCATTTGTATGTGTTCTCTGACAATATTTTTCCTCTTCGTGCTGTGAACCATTATGAAGGAAATTCGATCTGCGTTTGTATTCTTCAAATCTCGTTATGGTGCTACAATTGCTTCACGTCTGCAACAATCTGAGAACCCCACGGAATGGATTACAGAGGATGCTCCAGATCCTGATGATGTATACTGGCCTTTTTTCCAATCATCGTTTTTGAAAAGATGGGTGTCCAAGGTGGTGATCATAGTGACCTACATTGTCGTGACTGTGCTTTTTTTATTACCAGTTGTGCTCGTGCAAGGTCTCACCAACTTGTCTCAACTGGAGATTTTATTCCCCTTCCTTCAGAGCATATGGTCTGCGTAAGTCTTTTAACTTTTAACTCGTACCGATTGACCATCATGGACCTGTTTCACAATTAATACGGAGAACTTGTTGATGGTCAGGTTACCCTTTAAAATTCCGTCTTAATTATCACAAAATAATACTAACTTACTAGAACAACAATATTAACTTGATAACTCTCGGGGTTGGATTCTTGGCTGCGCTTGTGGTTTTTCTGAGTTCCTTGTACCGATTCCTACAACTATGTCATTTATGCAACATAACTTTACAATATTACCAAAAGAGTTCTGTCTTTCTTTTCATCTTCGTTCATTTTACGTTTGTCGTCTAAGATTTGTTGAAAATCTCTACTGTGTGCTATTGCAGGAAATATATCCGTCAAGTTATCACGGGATACCTTCCCAACTTGATCCTCCAGATGTTTTTAAATTTGATACCTCCTGTAATGGAATTTCTTTCATCTATTCAAGGACATATCTCTTACAGTGAGATACAAAGAAGTGCATGTAACAAGTTCCTTTGGTTTATGATTTGGAACGTCTTTTTCGCGAATGTACTTTCTGGGTCAATTTTCACTCAGCTTTCGGAGCTCCTTGATCTCAGAAATATTCCTTCGCGTTTAGCGACTTCCGTCCCAGGGCAGGTACGAGCTCATGAATCGTGATACTAGTTGAAATAGTTTTGTCATTACGAGCCGTGTGACTGACATATTTATAGAATTCGTATGTTCGTTTCTAATATTCTTGTTGGTATCTCTCTAGGCATCTTTTTTTATTGCTTACGTTGTCACTTCGGGGTGGACCAGCACCTCATTGGACCTCTTCCGTATTATTCAGTTTATCCATGGCTTAATGCAAAAGTACTGCTGCTGCTGTTCGAAGAAAGATACTGATGATAACGGATTCGAAATTCAATATATTCGTTATCACAGGGAAATCCCTAAGATTCTGTTTTTTGGACTTCTCGGTATATCATATTTCTTCCTGGCGCCCCTGATATTGCCGTTCTTGCTGGTTTATTTTTCCCTTGCATACATAATATTCAAAAATCAGGTAACATTTCACGACTGTTTCTCGCTGCCCTTTACATTTTAGTATTTCATTGACAAAATTCATTGTCGGGTATACGAGGAGAATACTAGTGATGCCTTATGACTGCTGCGTGTTTCCTTGTATTTTCGATACAGGGGTTAGTTCACTATACCTGACCCTTCACATTGCCATAATCGGGGAGCCTTTAATCCACAAATGAACCAAGATACACGATATGTTATCTGGACTCTTGGATCTTTGACACAAAGTCCTGTCTTTTACTTTTTGCCGCACGAATTTTGGTTCTGTACACTTCATAAGAAATGGAACAGATACTTGTTTTTAGAGTTGATGCAGTAACAGACCCCAGATTCATTCGTTGTCTAGCCATAAGATTAAACACTGTCTTTTTGGCGTATATTTACTAGATGACGCTCTTTAGGCACGAGCGAGTACTTACTGTTACTATATTCAAAATATTTGTCAAGTGAACATATAGCTAGAATTCTCAGCTAAATTCAATGCCTGCATTATGCATCCGCAATTATGTTACATGCATTATTTTTGTTTTTACTCATTAGTCTGTCGCGCTGTTTTGTATTTTCACTAATTTTCTGTCGCTGCAGTTTATAAATGTATATGGCCCGAAGTTTGAAACAGCTGGGAAATTTTGGCCTACTGTACATAATTCCATGATATTCTCTCTTCTGCTGATGCATGCTATTGCTGTGGGCATCTTTACCCTGAAGAAGCTTCAAATGGCATCCTCCCTGATATTTCCGCTTCCAGTGTTGACGCTTTTGTTTAATGAATACTGCAGAAAACGGTTCCGACCTAATTTTGTCGCCTATTCTGCTAAGGTATTATGTGTTCAGTTTCAGCAGAATTATACTCGAATATGGAACCATCCCCTCCCTTTACCTCTCCTTTCACCCCCTTGACATCTCTTTACAGAAAGGGGGTAAGGCTTTCTCGATGGTGGTTTTGCATGTAATGATTAAATCATAGCTGAACTAAATGCAACGTCAAAAAAACATTTTCGAATAAACTGAAGTACGCTGCGGAAGATCAACATTATTGGCCCGTCGTCATTGTATCCATTGCAGCTGATAACCCAATATATTAGTTGATCTTAATATGTAATTATCGACGTCTAGTGTGACCTAATTCCCGCTACCAGGCATTTAACATGCTACGGTTTCTTATTGATCCCTTGGATAATTAATTAGCGCGCATCTGCTTCTGTATGATAAATATTTCAGTTCTATACATTTGGATTAATATCTGTACTATGCTTAATCAGACGTTGATGACGAAGGACAGAGCAGATTCAGATAATCCTGAAATGCCACAGTTCTTTGAGCAGCTGATTACTGGCTATATGGACCCTGCTTTATCACCTGCACCGTTCTTGGATTCTAACGGCGTCAGAGTTCCAAATCGCTCTGATAATCATACGGATCCGCTCCTCTCGACCGTCTGATCTGTTTTGAAAAGTCCGACTATCATTTTTGCCTGCAGATGATGCTTCCACTCTTCAGGTTGTCTGTAAAGTGAAGGGTGCTGCGACAACTTTGTGAGGCGAAAGAGATCGACAATGCCCATGTACTTTGTATGAACTAGTGAATGTGTATTTTTTTTTTTTCCGCCGTGAATGTACAAAAGCATTAGAAATGTTGGTAACGATTAATCGATTATTGCACTACATCGAGTCATGACACTTGTTTGATTACGGTTCGAATTTTCCGAGGGGATTCACATATATACAAGTATATATTCCGTGATATTTTTGAAATTGTGCCGAAAATATATAGTTTTCAAATTTAACTTATCTCATATTTGAATAAATACGTACATTTGATTCTTATGTTCTATCCAAACAACTTGCTATTTCGGATAAAGCACTCAGTATAGAAGAGTGTCAAAAATCGACTAGAAAGGATCAAGGGCGAGTTGGCGATACAATCACTCCGGTGGTGTCAAATATCTTTGTAATGCTCGTCTCACTATTGTAGTCTTTAACATAACCAGCATTTTCTATCTATTACACCAAACTTATACATATATATGAACATATAAAGTATACAAAGGCAAACATGTGAACTCGTGGATAAGAAAGCGTACGCTTCCGCACGTTCTCATGTTATGCACCAGTGTGGTGCACACGGCTAACACGAGAAGTATTGAAAGCGTATTATTGCTTTATGGAAATAAAACTGTTGTATGCATGACAAGTCGACAACACTATGCCTTGTTCCATTGAGGCATAAAACACCTTACAAAGAGTAGAGAGGTTCGAACTAAACTAACTCTATAACTCTTACCCCCAAGCTTTCTAAGTCTCATCACGCTTTGACGACAATAACCCAAACCCATTTCCATGGCGACTTCACTAAACCGCCTCACCGATTTTGAGAGCTTCTTCCTCGTGTCGTCTTCTCGACGAGCCCGAAAGTGATAGCTACCAAGAAACGCCTGCCTTGCATGCCAGAATTCACGTCCTTTGCACGATTGTGTTCCATATTCATCATTCAGTGGATGAATCGTGATTTGCCATACATCGTTATCCTCTAGCAATAATCCGTGATCATTTTCGAAATCAAACTCTAAGATTTTACGAGTTTTCGACTTTGGCATGATCTTATGTTTGCTAGAGGAAAAGAAACGTGAACGTAAATTTATATCATGATGGATTAGTCTAAGGAATTTAGTTGTTGAACTAAAGTGAGATTAAGTGCGTTGATTATCCATTAGGTGGCTTTAGTTACACCCAAGAAAAACCAACTTAGAATGAAATGAATGTTTACAAAATTTAATATTTTTAATCCAATGTAATTACGTCAGTGAAATTTTTTCAATGCAGGGTTTGAATTTTGACAAAAATAAAGTTACCAATCAATAGATAGAAAATGATAAAGGTACCAACTATGCAACTACTTGGCAACTGTCAAGATTAATCAGTTGAAAGTTTGAAACTAACCGGTCCCAGCTCAAATTACGCGATACGACACTGATCCAGACCTGCAAAAAAAAAAAAAAAAAAAAAAAAACGACTTCGAAATACTGTCAAGCGCATTATACGTCAGCTGAGTCAACTGACCCAACCTAACCCAAATCCGACCCAAATGAGCCATTTGCGCCCAACATATGCAATTGTCGGAATTAACGATTACTACACTTTTTTTTTTTTCTTTTTGTGTATTTCAGTAAGCAGATACGGAGTACATTATATGAGCAAACAAACAAAAAAAAAAAGTACAGTTGCTGCATAACTTAAATTCATCCGTCACCAATCAGCAGCAGCACTGTCTGCAAATGCAATTGTAATATTTATGCTCACTTGGAATAATTTGTTAAATATTCACCTAGAATAATCTGTCCATTTTCTCTACAAGTCTGGCCACAGTCATCGTCATGCGATTGCCTCTAAACAACTCAACGTTGAGCAGCAACGTGGATGACGTCTAGACAGTAATTTATCGGTTGTTTCGTTCACTACAATGAATCTCAATGCCTAGGAGGTCACCCAAGTTTCCATTACTGTGACCCATGAGTTTGTGTGTCAACCAAACAACCCGTGACTTTTAAAAATCACGTCGATTCAACCAAATGGCCACGTAGATCATTCAAGCTGTGTCATTCTCACAGTGATTAGAGATAACTTTCGGGATCGCAGCAACCATTTCAAGTATAGGCTGAGCTTCCTCGTTAGCTGCTTCCATACTAAAAGACCGGCAACTAAAGTAAAAAACCGCCGTCATCATGTAGTCAATTAGCACGACAAAGGAGTACATGAGAACCAAAAGAGGACCTTCCCATAACCTAGAGGACCCGTCTCCGTAGCTTAGTGTCTTAACTCGATGCTCAAACAACCCCTGCACGAACGCCATTCCTATCGTCGACATGAGGTACATCAACAGACCCACCTGAGTCTGACCTCTGATAAGAACACTCGACCTCATCAACGCCTGAGGACCTGAAGCGTCCTCCAACACCGATATCACCACCGACACATTGCAAACTATGATCGCGTTTGCAAACACAATCGAAAACACAAGCCCGACTACCACACCCAAGTACACAATCAAATGCGGGGCAAACCCAAATATCAGAAACGCGTTGCAAGCAGCCATGAACAGTACAAGGAACACAGAAACAACCCCAACTATCACCATACATGACCAACAATACGTCACAACAACCCTTCTCCACAGCTTCTTAACAATTACACAGAATTTGGATGCATCAAATAACTTCTTGGAGTAAGTACAGTCCACCGAATACACCACTGCAGCTTTTGACAAAAGCGACAACGTAACATACATAGGGAAACACACAGCAGTCGAAACAACCATTTCCGAAAACTTTTCACAAGACTGTTTAACAACAGAAGTTAAAGGCAACCCACTAGTTCTAGCTATCAATAACAATCTTATAGTCAATCTCCTAATGATATTACGATCGACTAATAAATTTGACAGTTGAAATGCGGAAACAGGGCAAATAAGTAAAGCTGCAATTACCATAAAAGCCGCAGAATTAAACCTCAAAATTCTAACAGTTTCCCTCAAAATCTCCAGTGCACTAACTGATGTTAACTGATTATCATAATAAATCCCCAAATTAATTGAGTTTTCATTTTGGGTATTATGCCCAGAACCTTCAACTGATGATGATTCATCTAAACTAATTTTTCCATCAACCCTATTCATTTTTCCCTTTTTTTTTTTTGTTTGTTTTGCCACAAACCCTTATTGCAATTTTAAAATTTGATCACTATTAAATCCCCCCAAAACATTAAGACCTTCAATCACAAACCCTGATTAAAAATTCAAATTTTGATCAGTATTCAACCCAAATTTTAGATCTTTAATCAAGGGGTATTGATATTAACGATTGAAATATTATTAAGTTTACACTTTTGATGGAAAAAAGAGGAGAAATGACAGGGAAAATGAGGGAATTTGTGCAAAGCGTAATAAATTGGGTTTTGTGATTCGTGCAAAGTAATGTGATTTAGTACTAAATTAGTGCACAGAAGAAGATACATACGCAGTGAAGTGATGAATGAAGCACGTGAGGGTGCAAATTCAGGAGTGTTTGTTTTTGCATTGCATGTTTTGTGCCAGTTTTGTTGCAACGGGTTTGATCTTTGATGTTGTGTGTCATCAATGGTGTCATTGTATTTTTACCAACGTTAATTTTCGGTGCTTTATGGGGTGGTACAATATACGGCCGCAAAAAAACTAAAATACCGCCGTATTTTTTTTCCACTTTCCTCTTTTGCCCTTGTTAGTTAGAGTAGTTATGTTTTAATTAGTTTTAATTGCTTTACCCAAAATTAGTCAAAAAAATGTCAACCACCGACGACGATGAATTTAATCGACATTCAACATAAATTATTGTAATGATTTTAGTTTTTTTCGTATTATTTCGAGACCTACATTTTTAGAAATTTTAAGAAAAATTAGAAAATTAGCGGTACACAATTTAAAATAAATAAAATACATAATTTAATAAATTATTGTAATGACAAATTTTTAAAACAAATAAATAAAGTTTAAATAAAAAAAAAAAAAAAAAAAAAAAGGTTTCGTGGTCCATTCGAGTGAAATCTCGATGGATACATTAGATCGTGTATTTCAGCGAATGGATCGATTCCGTTCGTGAATTTCACTTTCGAATATATATTCGATTCGAGTGAAATATACGAATGACATGTTCATTCGAGTGAAATACACGAATGGAACAGATCCATTCGAGTATTTCACTCGAATGGACCACGAAACCATTTTTTTTTTTTTTAATTCTTAATTAAACTTTATTTATTTGTTTTAAAAATTTGTCATTACAATAATTTATTGGAAGTGTTCATTGTCCCAGTTGATGTTGATGTTGTTGAATGTTGAATGTTGAATGACGATTTTTTATGTTGAATTTTGATGTTGAATGTAATTAGAGTAGGGGGTAAATTAATTTTTGATGTTGAATGATGTTGAATGAATGTGGTTGAAATATTAATTAAAATTAAATAAAGGATGGTTAATTAAGGGGGTAAATTAATTAGGGTTAAATGTAATTAGAGTAGGGGTATAGTGGGAACTTCACACAAAAATTGCGGCGGTATCGAACTTATTTGCGGCGGCATATTGTAATATGGTAATCGCCAACAATCAATACAAATAGGGTGTTGTTAAATTGTACCCGACTTTTACTCACTTGTACCCATAAAAGACAATTTTATCCTTCTCATTTCTCCGTCACAATTTTACACACATTACTTTTTTCTCACTTTCTCTCTTTTTCTCCCACCAATTTAACCTACCACCACAATTTTCAATGAATTGAATCTCAAAATCCAAATAAAAATCAAGACACCATTACTCCGTACAACCTAACGAATTTCAAACTTTTTTCATTTACAAATTTAAATCTTTAATCATGAGAGCAGTTATACACTTATAAACTGAATTTACAATCACTTGAGTAATGGAGACATCTTGCAACGCCAAGACATGGGAATTTCAGAGGTTCGTCTCTTATGATGGCCTCACCACCAACAAATGCTGGCACTCAACCCCACCATCGTCGATGCTTCCCCTGCCACCACCAACACCGGTGGCCTCCCCTCGCCATTGAGTCAAACCACCGTAAGTAGAACCGTTGCTGAGTCAAACCACCGTCAAATCGAAAGACATAATTGTTGGGTATGTACAACAACTTTGTAATTGGGGTTCAAATCACATTGATGGTGACTCCTATCCCGACACCGAAGTGGCTCTAATGTGCGGCGCGTTCGATCCTCTTCTGATGACCCCCTGTCGGTCGTCTCCTCCACCGCATCCACCTTGTAGAATACACTCAAAACCCTAAATTTTTCCCTTAAAAAACTCAAAAAATTATTGTATAATTTTTAAAAGTTCATCAACACACAAAAAAAAATTCAAAAACTACTGTATATCAATCTTTAATTCAATATTTCGAAAAATATGCAAAGAGATTTGATTAATTCTGACGAATTTTAGTTAACTTTAAATTATTTTAAGAGTAATTTGACAGTTACACCCACTCATTAGTATCTTTTTAAAACTTACACCCACATCGTTTTCGACTTTATAACTACTACCAAATTTATTGGTTCGGTTAATGAAAAAAGACCAAGAAGATGAAAAAAGACATAAACCCTAATATAGAAATACTCGTACAAATAGGAAAGATGAAGATGACAAAAGACCAAGAAAAATGAAGATGAGGAAAGATGACGATGAAGATGAGGAAAGAATGGAAAATTGAAGAATGAAACAAGGAAACAAAAAAGACTGTTAAAAAAGGGGGTAAAATTTAGAGAAAATTGTTCATTACACCCTTATAAAAATCACTTTTTGTAAATTACACCCTTGTATAATTTTTTTTGAAACTTACATACAGTATTTCACTTTTCTTCTAAAATTACCCCAAAATGAGGTTTTCGATGAACTAAAACGCTCTTTTGTATCGATTAAATTATTTTATTACACAAGCCGTTGATTAATATTGATTTAATTATTCAAATATAAGCAAATAATCGAAAAAAAGGAACATTAAAATACTATTAAAATTTCATTTAGGAGCAATTTTAGAAGAAAAGTAAAATTTTGTATGTAAGTTTCAAAAAAAATTATACAAGGGTGTAATTTTCAAAAAGTGATTTTTATAAGGGTGTAATGAACAATTTTCTCTAAAATTTAAGCAAATAAACAAAAGTTGGCTAAAGAATAAAACAAGGTTAAAATGGGTATAAAAATGTTCAACTAAATCTCCAAAACAAGATCAACAGTTGAGATCAATAGTTGGTAGATTCGGATTAAAAATGGTAGTAGTCATTAACCGAACCAATAAATTTGGTAGTAGTTATAAGATCGAAAACGATGTGGGTGTAAGTTTTAAAAAGACACTAATGAGTGGGTGTAACTGTCAAATTACTCTTATTTTAAATGAGAGAAAAAGGAGCTGGTGAAAGGGTAGATGACAGAAAATTTATGACAAAAAAGGGTACAACTGAATAAAAGTCGGGTACAATTCTAAGGTACTATATGTACAAAAAAAGGTCAATTGGGTGCAATCACATTAAAACAATCGTATGTATTATGAATCAATCATAATATAGCCGCACAATTTTGTTTGATGTAATGTCGCAGTTTGCTTACAAAACATATAAATGCATGGATATTTGTTATTGAATAAAATAATGTTATATTATAATATCTCACATCATATGGATTTTGAAATATAATCCTCTTTGATTGCGTATGTGTATGCAAGGATAGTTATTAGGTGATTATAATGGATTTCTTAATATAATATAGATGTGTGCCTTTTGGTGTTACTCCATATAAGTTATTGTTGGGGCGGCTCGCGCCCTACGTATGGCCTTGACAATCTTTCATCCGTCGTCGGGCCGGATGAGTGCCTAATGCAAAAGCGGGATGTCTATGATGGCTCACGTGCACAGCCGCTCTCACCGCGATGTCACGATGCGGGCCTTGTAGCCGGTGGCGGCTGCGGACCTCCCACGGGTAAGACCTCCGCGGCAACCCATGCCTACGTACGGATGAACATCGCGCCTTGAGAGTCCATGGCCTGGGGCCTGGGCGGCTCGCGCCCGACGTATGGCCTTGCACTACCCGCGTATGGAGAGTCCACGGCCCGGGGCCTGGACGGCTCCTGCGTCTTTTACACTACCTGCGTACGGAGAGTCTACGGCCCGGGGCCTGGGCGGCTCCTGCGTCTTTTATACTACCTACGTACGGAGAGTCCACGGCCCCGGGGCCTGGGCGGCTCCTGCGTCCTTTATACTACCATCAGAAAAGACCACTAACGGCCCTCGCGCCTAAGTGACTTGCTCCGGATAAGCCCATACTGCGACGCCGTGCCTGGGTGGCTCAATCGTACAAATAGTCCATGGCTACGTGCGGGGCGGCTCCTTTATTCGAACGCAGCTTTACTTTGCGTCACCAAAGCCGCGCCACGTGACCTTGTCCCGCGGCCAACCTCCTTATTCGTGACGCGATTCACTTACGTCACCTTGGGCCGCGCGTGGCCGTCTCCACGGCCAGCCCTTTTATTCCGTTGATGTCGCGTACTCAACGTCACCCCCTAGCCACGCCGCGAAACTCCGATCGCGCCGTGAGACCTCGCTTGTACTGCACTATTGCCCGACCGTACGTTACGGACCCGGGTGAGACATCCCTGCCCAGACCCGGGAGGGACTGACGATCCCCTGGGTACATGGGATGCTCCCGGCTCATGACCCCTCCGGTAGAGTAGTCGGACCGGGAGACGCCACCCGCAACAACTATCGTGTAGCTTTCGATGCCTGTTTTATATTTGGTCTGTCATGACTAGACAACCACATTAACGCGGTACTTCCTCCTCTAGAGATTCATCTGATGTGATATTCCACACTTGTATCGCCCAAGGTTAACAGTTTCGCGCACTTTATTCGACACCGACATCCGACACCGAATCCGCATGACAGCATGCGAATCCGGTGGGGGCAATTGTTGGGGGTCGAATACCCGATTACGCTTACGACAGCAAGACGACAAATAAAAGGCCCAAGAGGGCCAGCCAAAATCTCTATAAATAGCGCAGAAAGAGTAAAGGTTGGTTTTTATCCACCTCCCCACTCTCTCTACTCTCCTTATACTTTTACATTTTCCACATAAACCACTATTTTATATGTATCGGTCTTGAGCTTGGCGTCGGAGGCTCATGGGCAAACCCTCGGGCCAGGAGTTCACCTTGCAGGCGCAGCGTGGAGCGGGCCAGACCGGAAGAGCCACCCTGGAGGCGCGTGGCGTCGTTCTCGAGGCCAGAGTTCTGGCAAACAATTGGCGCCGTCTGTGGGGAAGATTTTCATACTCACGAAACCCACAAAAACAAGCTGTGCATCCCTCCCCCGGAAGAAAAAGCCAAGAAAACAAGAAAACAACAAGGAGGGGGGTCTTTAGCTGTACGGGTACAAGAAAACAACAAGAAAACCACCATGCTGCCATGTGCTTGCACTTTGTAAGTTTTATTTTATATAATTATTTTATATAATAAGTGACATACAAAAAGGAGTGAGCAACAACATACTCTAGAGAGTTCATCATCTAATAACAACAATAATAATAATAATTAATAATGAAAGAACACAAAAAGACCAACAGATTCTTCAAAGTTGGCACCTTTTTCACTCAAAGAGAAGAAGACAAAAGATTATCTACAATATTTATTATGCACACATTTCTCATCTACTATATTTAATCCAAGAAAATAATAATATAACACCGGGGACACCCATGGAAGAAAAGAGGAGGAAAGAAGAATAGTAGTCATCATCGTCAGAGGGTCCCGGGGGCACTACCACCACCCTCACGGCCACCCGGGTGCCGCCACTAGACACGGGTCCCGGCCGCAGCACACGCCTCTGGTCCCGGTCACCTTGATTCCGGCCAGCCATGACTCGGCTGCGACCACCCCTCCCGGCGGCACAAGTTCACGCATCTGCCGGGACCAAGGTACACGGGTGATTACAGAAGGCAAAAAACCATCTATGTTATTGGTAGCTTACCTAAGTTTGACCCAAAACATTGGTCTAAACTAGTAATATATACGAAGCATAGCCCTCCACTATTGTGAATGCAAAAACCAAACAAAGTTACTCCACCAAGAATAATATATGCATATATAATAATAATACTAATATAGTAATAATCATATACCCCATTAATCCAAGAAAAGTGAAGCAACATGAAGGAGAACAAAGTAAAGAGTGGACAAAACTCCTCACAGCAAGGTGGCAGAAGCCCACCAATTTCACCTTTATAATAAAATATGTGAAGGCACCAAAATCCCATCAAAAAGAACCCCATCAAAGCAGAGGGAGACACAAGAGCAAGGAAAAGCATGTTCAATAAAGAAAGGCACAAGGCCTCATCATCATCAGCTCACGTAAAAAAAAAAAAAAAAAAAAAAAAAAAAAAAAAAAAAAAAAAAAGGAACGCGACACTGAAGCTCCCGGGAATGGTCACCTCGTCACGTCCCGGTCATCTCGGTCTCACTCTCGGCATGGCATTGAAGCTCCCGGTAAGTAATACACTACCACCTTGGTCAACAACCACATTGAAGTTCCCTCAGCCTAGGACGTAATCAGCCTGGCTATAGCTGACGTCGTGCACGCTTCCCGGCCACGGTTTGATGTAACCACTACGGACCTACCTTGGTCTCGTGCGCGGCCACTTTGGTCTCAGTCTCGTACACACCGTCTCGGGGGTGCTTGCCTACGGACTGAGTTCTCCGTGTAAGTTTACTCCCGGTCACACGCTTGGCGATTCGATCCCGAGACCACCATGGGTACCACCACCATAGACTGAAATTCCGCCGCCTTACAAGTTCATGGACCCGGCCACCTGTTATCGCCATCGTGACTTACCCTGCATCTTCCCTGGCCGTTAAGCTTACGAGTCGCAGTCACGGCCACCGTGCTACCCTAGTACGGCCGTCCTCTCCCGGCCGCCATGGTTTAGCCGACATGGTCCCGGCCACCACCCTCACGGTCCTGATGGCCTCGGAAGTAGCCACGGGTTAGGGGGAATCCAAGGGACAAAATCAAGTTTGACTCATTAATATTAGTCAAACGAAAATATCATAATAATAATAACATTACCATGGAAATCTCCAGTCAAAGCTGACATCACGGTCACCGTGGGTTAATCAGCCCCGGCACCATAAGCTCCACCGTAACCATACCACCGTGAGCTCCACCGCACTCAGTCCGCTTCATGTCTTCCAGGTTGACCGCTTCATGTCGCCGGGACTGATTGGTCCCACTGTGGCCACCTGCACCGCCATCGAATTCATTCGCGTCGCCGCCGCCCGGACTGTAGAGCCTACGCCGGACAGCGTACCTGCCGAGAACCGGAACCACCCTGTTATGGACATCCCGTGACCGGCACCACCCTCACGGGACCCGGCACTGTTATATACTTCCAGGACACCACTCTCCCGTCACCGGGACCGCCTGAGCATACCGCCTGGAAGCCGTTGAAATCACCGAACCGAGACCCTGTTGGTCCGAGGCCGTGAACACCAATTGGACACCACCGCCGGGTCACCATCCCGCCTCATCTGAGTTCTCCTTACCGGGAACGCCTCCGTGATTCACGTCACGGGTCCCGGACCACCACCTTGGCCCGCCCACCATGTAATACTCCCGGCTCCACCTGCCGACACCGGGACCATGTCACCATCTTCCCGGGTCCACTATCTCGGACCGGCCACCATCGAGACTGCCCTGACCACGTGAGCTGCCGGTGCCGGACGTGCCCACAGCCCACGTCCTCCCGGGATCTCATGACGCCACCAGGGCCACACCGCCGTAATCGCCGCGCCGGGACTTGTCAAGCCACCGTGACTTCCGTGGGCTTCCCATCAAAAAGATAAGTTTTCCATTTTAGATTTGTTTGTGTCCAAGTAAAAGCTATTAAAATTTGGGTCATTTTGATAGTTATACCAAATTTGGGCCTTATGGTGGGAGCTTTCCACATAATAAAAGTTGCATTATGGATGGCCTTTAAGAATTTCATTTATTTTGGCCCGTATTACATGCCACCCATTTTTGTACATTTACATGTGTGCATTTACACTTGCACGAGGATTTAATTTAATTTCACCCGGTTTCAACTTTAAAACACACTACATGTGATTAAGTGTAGTAACGTACGGATTACTAATCAATTTTGGTATATCGAATTATTTTTTCAGGAGTAATGGAGACAAAGCGGTGATAAGGAAATACGAGCTACACATTTGTGACGCCTAGCCGACCTTTAATCACCCGAGACTCCATGAAAGCTCCACAAGAATCACCTTATACTCAAAAACCGCCATACTTATATTTGTAAAGCGAGTGATCAGGATTGTTGACACCGCGAGCCTTTCTTTGTATTTTTTGGTAGATTTTTGCCCAGCATTTGTTTAGATTTGTATCACACAAAAGCTGGCCAGGGGGCAAGGAGGGGGGACTACCCCCGACCCCGGCTAACCACGGTAGTCTGGTTCAAAAATAGGAATTTTTGAAAAATTTAATAACCTTTTGCAGGAATGAATGCAAAAAAGACCGGAGAAGGGTAAGACCTCCCAGGCAACCCATGTCTACGTACGGATGAACATCGCGCCTTGAGAGTCCATGGCCCGGGGCCTGGGCGGCTCGCGCCCGACGTATGACACATTGCCTACGTGTGGACGAACATCGCGCCTTGAGAGTCCATGGCCTGGGACCTGGGCGGCTCGCGCCCCACGTATGGCCTTGCACAATGCTCATCCGGCGCCGTCGGGCCCGGATGAGGGTGCCTTTATGCAAAAGAGCCGGGATGTCTATGATGGCCCACGTGCTGAGCCGCTCTCACCGCGATGTACCGATGTCGGCCAGAATGGCGGTGGCGGCTGCGGACCTCCCATGGTAAGACCTCGCAGCGACCCATTGCTTACGTGCGGATGAACATCGCGCCTTGAGAGTCCAGGGCCGAGGGCCTGGCGGCTCGCGCCTCACGTATGGCCTTGCACAATGCTCATCCGGCGTCGTCGGGCGGATGAGGTGCCCTAATGCAAAAGAGCCGGGATGTCTATGATGGCTCACGTACTGGCCGCTCACCGCGCGATGTCCGATCGGCCTTATGGCCGGTGGCGTGCGGACCTCCCGGTAAGACCTCGCGGCGACCCATGCCTACGTGCGGATGAACATCGCGCCTTGAGTCCAGGCGGGGGCCTGGCGGCTCGCGCCCTACGTATGGCCTTACCTGATGCTCATCCGGCGTCGTCGGGCCGGATGAGGGTGCCCTAATGTCTGGCGGGATGTCTATGATGGCTCACGTGCCTAGGCTGCTCTCACCGCAGTGTCTGATGCCGGCCTTGTAGCCGGTGGCGGCTGCGGACCTCCCACGGGTAAGACCTCCGCGGCAACCCATGCCTACGTACGGATGAACATCGCGCCTTGAGAGTCCATGGCCTGGGGCCTGGGCGGCTCGCGCCCGACGTATGGCCTTGCACTACCCGCGTATGGAGAGTCCACGGCCCGGGGCCTGGACGGCTCCTGCGTCTTTTACACTACCTGCGTACGGAGAGTCTACGGCCCGGGGCCTGGGCGGCTCCTGCGTCTTTTATACTACCTACGTACGGAGAGTCCACGGCCCCGGGGCCTGGGCGGCTCCTGCGTCCTTTATACTACCATCAGAAAAGACCACTAACGGCCCTCGCGCCTAAGTGACCTGCTCCGGATAAGACCATACTGCGGCCTTCGTGCCTAGGTGGCTCCAATCGTACAAATAGTCCATGGCTACGTGCCGGGACAGCTCCTTTATTCCAGTAACGCAGTTTACTTTGCGTCACCCTAGGCCGCGCCACGTGACCTTGTCCCGCGGCCAACCTCCTTATTCCCGTGACGCAGTTCACTCTACGTCACTCGATCGCGCGCCGGCGGACCGCCCCCACTGCCGCCCTTTATTCCGCTGATGTCGGCGTACTAACGCGTCACTAACCCACGCCGCGAAACTCCGATCGCGCCGTGAGACCTCGCTTGTACTGCACTATTGCCCGACCGTACGTTACGGACCCGGGTGAGACATCCCTGCCCAGACCCGGGAGGGACTGACGATCCCCTGGGTACATGGGATGCTCCCGGCTCATGACCCCTCCGGCCGAGGTAGTCAGACCCGGGAGACGCCACCCGCAACAACTATCGTGTAGCTTTCGATGCCTGTTTTATATTTGGTCTGTCATGACTAGACAACCACATTAACGCGGTACTTCCTCCTCTAGAGATTCATCTGATGTGATATTCCACACTTGTATCGCCCAAGGTTAACAGTTTCGCGCACTTTATTCGACACCGACATCCGACACCGAATCCGCATGACAAAGACGCGAATCCGGTGGGAAGCAGTGTTGAAGTCGAATACGTCTGTTTCTGACAATGAGCACGACAAATAAAAGGCCCAAGAGGCCCAAAGGCCCAAAATCTCTATAAATAGCCCCTAGGGGGCAAAGGTAAAAGGGTTGGTTTTTTATCCACTCTCCCCACTCTCTCTCTACTCTCCTTATACTTTTACATTTTCCACATAAACCACTATTTTATATGTATCGGTACTGACTTGGGCGTCGGAGGCTCCGCCGGGGGCAAACCCCTCGGGCCCGGAGTTCACCTTGCAGGGCGCACATGGAGCGGGCCAGACCCGGAAGGCCACCCTGGAGGCCACCCATGACGTCATTCTCAAGACTCCGAGTTTACACCCGAAACAGTTATCATTACTAATAATGTTGTATGAGTTGATTATTGTGTTGGTCATTACGTGACAAAGATTGATAAAGATTTATCTATTATAATCTATTATATTTATGGGTATTAATTTAACATAATACTTGATGACTTGTGCACAATCGATTATTGTTAGTGTTTATAAATTATAATATTGGATTATTGTCAATGAGTTAATTATTGTTAATAAGTTGAATTATTGGAGTATAATATAATATTTGGTTATATTTTGTATAAACGAATTATATATTTGGTTATGTTTCGTACAAATGAGAATATTATGAGATTTATACATTACGTACTCAGCAGTGAATGTAACATTTTTTCTCATGGAGTATGGTAGAGAATATGACGGATTTCTATTTCTATTTCCTCCCACGTACGGGACGTGGTTGAGTATATGACCGTGGAGGCGGCCCTAATCAATTATTAAGATCTAACTAATGACTTAATATTCTCATGTCTCACGTACAGGACGTGGTTAAATATGTGGCCGCAAAGACGGTTCAATTTAGATTTCGGTGTAAAACTCTTCTCCTACTTGTAGTAATTGAGAATATGATCGCGGAGACGATCTAATAAGTTTTAGTTAAAACTTTTTCTCCTATAGAGGGAGGTTGAGAATGTGACCAGGGTTAAGGTCACGGCATCTCAAGGTCGGAATTTTAATTTAATATTTTCTCTCACCGGGAGTGGTTAAGAGTTTGACCAAGGTTATGGTCAAAAGTAAAATCTAATTAACTAAAGTTGCCCTTCCACCAAAAGTGGCTACGGATATGACCTCGGGGTTGGTCATAAATTGAACATATAAAGTTTAAAACTCTCTCCCTAAAAGTGGGATGACGAAAGATGCGTAAAGTACAAAGCAGTCATGTGGATTGTTGTGGAACCCGGGATCGGATGGGACCCAACTCGGCGTCTTGCTTAAGGGCGCTTTTAAGTTAAAAAGACTGATTTAGAAAAACCTTTAAAACTGTTTTGGAGTCGGCACCTAATTATCGCGGAAATTAGGAACCTGCTATCATGTCCTAAGCTTAAAGACATGTCCTAGATTTTGGAGCACGCCGACAGCCCTAGATCTAAGGCTTGTGAAACAAGAATGGATTCGGGGTGAGGGTACTTTAGAAAAAGAGTTCAATTAATGATTTATGAAAACCTTTTAGAAAAGCCTATGTAAAAATAGCCTCTACTGACCTAGAACAATCCAAATAAGATGATATTTGAGCTAATGTTATCGCTACGTTACAAGTCACGATAAGTTTGTAAAAGAATGCAGAATCTGAGATCTGAAAGATTGATTAAAACCCTCGGTTTAGCATGTTTAACTTGTTAGCAGCAGTTCGATTAAAGGTCGAATTCATTGTTTAAGTTGATTTTAATGCAAAATAAGAAGGTCTGAGATGCATGCAAATAAAATAAAGTTGATTGTCCATTGGTTTATTTTATAAGGGTCGGTTGCTTATGCGACTTTGGCGTGTCATCGGATATGAAGTGTACCTGAAGTAAATAGAACACTTGGAGTGCAAGCGTGCTGGGTGCCAAAGCCAGGAGGGGGGGGGGGGGGGGGGGGGGGGGCGGTAAAGGGGAGGCCCCTTTGTTAGTCCATTGAAAATAAGAAAAAGCTTTGGTCCAGTGGATCGGTACCTACACAGTCCTGGCGCGGATCTGGCGAGCGACTTCTTGAACTTAAAGGAGGATGAATTCAACACAGGATGATGTGTTGAACTCAAGGATTTGAGTGCGTGAGGCTTTGAGAGAGTTTTTGTGTGTTTGCTGTGAAAGCTGGTTGTCAATTGTGTTTTTCGAGGTCAGGTATAGGGGTGTATATATACTAAAAACCTCGGAGAAATTTGGAAACCCGGGGAAAGAACCAAGCTAGGAAACCGCATAGCCTTATGCGGTTGCCCAGGCAAACCGCATAGGCTTATGCGGTTGCCACCCAACCGCGTAAAATTTATGCGGTTTGGAGGTGTGGCTTTAAGCGTAGTTTCCTAGTTTCGAACGATAAAATCTTGGAAAGATCTGATATAATCTTAACCTTGCGCGTCAAGAAAACACAGGATACTACGAGATATTTGTGGTGTTGAGGGCTTTGGAGTGCGGGCCAAAAATTTGGGCTTAGGCTCGGTTTTGGGCGAGACCGGAAAAATAAAAAGGTGTATTTGCATAGATTTTGTGAAACAAGGTAACCCGTGAGGCTATATTTTGTGTAAGAGGAGGCTAAAGGGAAGATCTAGCCACGGGGCCTAAATTTAGGGATTTAGGAATGCTGAATTAGACCTTGTTAATGTAAAGGAGCTAATTGTAGTGCAAATCTTGAAGCTTCATGCCAAATGAAGCGGGGCGAGGACCTAGCTAGACTCCAAATGGACAAAATGAGCGTTTATTTAAAGCGATGTGAAGGCGACCTAAATCATTTTAACATTTCAAGCGACTCAAAATGAATTGACATTATTAGAACCGTTTAAGTCAACGTTAAAGCATGCGTAATAAAGTCAGTGTTACATCACGGGGTTTTGTGTGGGAGAATGCGGATATGGGTATCATGAGCCCCGGTTTGGTGAGCTTTCGGACTAGAGCGCTAGTCAAACTCCACGACCATATCCGGACCATTACAGTCTCGATATAGTCAACGGAACGAAGCATGTGTCCATGGGTGAGACGAGGACTTCGAACCGGGCTAAGCGGGGAGGGACATGCGCATTTTAAGGACTTGGCGGTCCGTGCATACTATAAGGGCCTGCCGGCCTGCTAGGCGTCGCCGTTGTGCTTGTCATGTTGCTACGTGGTGCCGTTGTATATGCTGGTGTCGTCGTGTGCTTAGTGCTGTTGCTTGTAATGTCTTCGTGTAGTCTCGTGAAAGAGTGCATGTGCGGGGGGTAAGGTATGATTGGTCTCGCCGAGGAGCGTATGGGTTGCAAAGCTTAGAGGTATGGGTGTGTTTCGTGAGGTACTTGCGCTCGAACTCGCCGAGGAGCGTCTATGTAGAGTGAAATGCTTGGAGTTAGGTGTATACTGTAGAGTGTTTGTGCTTGGGCTCGCCGAGGAGCGTCTATGTAGTCGTAGTCGTGTATGATTGCCTTCTGTTGAGGAGAAAATGATGTGAATGCTCGTGAAGAGTGTTCAAGTTTCTGCTTCTGTACTGTACATTAAATGCTTAATATACGCGTATGGCGGGCTGTAGGTGACGCCTTAACCCGAGCGCGGGACGTACTTGGGGTTGCATTAGGGCCAAGATGAATTAGGAATCGAAAAGTAGGTGTAAAACGAAAAACAACCAGGAAAAGCCACAGGGGCAAACCGCATAAGCTTATGCGGTTTGGGGGGCGAACCGCATAAGGCTATGCGGTTTCCCCTGCCGGCCGAAAATGCTATATAAAGCATGAACACGTCCGTGAGTATGCCATACTTCATATTTTCGGTTTCTAAACTCTAAAAACACCAAATTTCGATTTCTCAACCAAATTTGCTCGTTTTTGTTGCGTTGCCTTGCTATGGAACCAGGTAATGCTCCGTTTTAACTTGCTTTTACGTTATTTGTTGTTGTAATTAGCTAGTTTTAGCTAGAAATGTTGAAAAGATGGGTTTTGAATGAAAACCCGAGTTTTGCTTGAAATTTGCCGTTTGAATGCTTGAAGTTTACGTCATTGCGTTGCATTATGCCATGCTAGCATGCATGTGTGAATTGATTGTGATATAGACCGTCTTTGTGTGAAAAACGTCCAAATTAGGTTTCCGACCCGAAAACGAACCCGGATTTTCCGACCCGGAATTTCAATTAAACTTCGGTGTAGGATGCCCATAGTGTGTATAGCATGCCCATAGCTTTAGTTTTGCGAAAATGTCGAGTTAAGGCTTTCAAATCGCCGTCTTAAGTCGTAGTTATACGGAGTAATTAAGGCGAATTGGGGGTTTTTGATCGGGGCGACCAAAATGCAATTGCTTGTAATGGTTTGTTGTTGGGGACTACTATGGCGCATAGAAACCATAAAGCTGTAATTTTGATATGTAGAGAACGGTTTTCGGCTTAATTGTGAATTAGGCCTAAAAATGCTCTGTGTATGCGTATAATGTGTGTGGTAGGATGTATATGTGTATAAGAAGGGTGTATATGCGTTGTGTGTGTATAGCGTATGTGTATAATGTATGCCAAGTTTATATGCTTGCGTGTTTTATAGCTGTGTGTATTTGTCATGTTTGTTGCAGGAGAAGGTTCTGGTCGTGTCACGAGATCAAGGTCCCGTAAGAGTACAGGCTCGAGGACTGAGGGAGCCCCCAGTTCGAGTAGTAGGATGAGGCGTTCGTATAGTGAGAGGGAGGCTGACCCTCGTGACTTGCCCACGAGGCGTGGTCAGTCACGGGGAAGGGGTCGTGCGAGGCGTGATCCTAGGCCTGATGAGGAGGATGAGGAGGCTGCTCTAGATCTAGTGGACGAGCTAGAGGCTACGATGGATGTTGAGGAGGAGGCCGAAGAGGCTGCGCCTAGGGCGAGTAGCTCTAGGCCGCGAAAGTCACGTGCGAACAGGGCGTTCGCCAAGGGCTGGGATGGCCACGACCTTCTGTTGGCTCCGGAGAGACATGTCTCCTATCGGGCGACGATGGGCTGGCCCAAGGGTCCGATGAGGACTTTCTCGGGCGTCTCGTCCGTGATGTGTGTTTTTGAAGAGAAGCTTTCGGAGGGTGCGTAGACTTGGGTGTTCTTGATGCTTTTGGTCCGCAGTCGAGGACTGGAGGGCGATTGCGAGGTCGAGGTTGACGGCGAACCTCATGTTGATTCGTGCTTTTCTTGATAGGTATTGGGACACTACCACGACGTTTCACATGCCCGGCTTCGAGGCCGGTATTACTTTGTCGGGGTATGCGGTCATGACGGGGATGCCGTTCGGGGATCGTGACATGAGCTTTGGATTTGCGCCGTCCATTGAGGACGAGGTGGTAACTACCGCGATTGGCGATGGTTTGGAGGTGGAATATGAGGGTAAACCACCCTACATCATCAAGACGAGCTTCATCTTGGAGTATTTCGAGGGGAAAACCGAGCGAGGCCCCTCCGACTGGAGCGACGAGCAGAATGCTCGTTTGTGGCTGTGGTGGTTTGTTAGCGCCGTGTACTTTGGCGATAAGGGTGAGCGGGCGACGACGTCGGTCCTTATATATCTCCTAGACTGGGGTGCGATTGGGACGTTTGACTGGGTGTCGCCGTCCTTGGGCTTGTGCATTCGTTTTTGTATGGCCGCGGTGAGGCCGCGGGTGATGAATGGAGGATCGAGACTGTCCTTAGTCTCGCCTGGGTTTATGATGGAGGTATGTATTGCTTTTATTCTGCTCATGTCTTTCTGTTTTTGTCTTGCTTGATTTTGTTGTCTCGTTTGACTTGTTTCTGTGCATGTAGTCGTGGATCTTCAGTCACTTCCCTTTGCTTTGCTTCGCATCTTTATCCACGATGCGAAGGTGTATCCGTGATCGCGTGCTTAGAACACGCGATGTAGCAAGGCGACTTTGGTGGTCGTATGACGAGGTTCGGGTGCGTCTGAACCTTATGGAGTTTGATCAGATTTGTGTTTGAACCATTTTAGATAGAGTGTACTTAAAATGATTTTGTTTATGAGTGTTTGTTCTTGTTGTAGTTCGTGCCGTTCCCGTGGGGCCAGTATGCGGGCATTCCTGAGGGCATCGGGGCGCGGTTTGCGTTGCGTGATACCCAGCGTCTGTACCTGGCGACGCCGAATGGAACGGTTTGGTATCTTGGAGAGCGTCTGGTATACGGTGGGTGGCGGCTCGGTAGTGCTGAAGGACCGTAGAGAGTCCTTTTTGAGAGGGGAGTTTCTGCGCAGGATCGTGCGAGGTTGTACGGAGAGGGGGAGTCAGGGAATCTCCTTTGTCCTGGGGAAGACTATGGCCAGTTTGCCCGGTCTCGGCTCGCTTGTGGGCCGATTAAGGTATGTTTGCTTCGTTCTGAGGGTGCGTAAGCTAATTTTTGGCGAAAAATTTCCCTGACGTGTGCGTTTTGTATTTGTTTTGTAGCTGTTTGATCCTGAGATGGCGGAACAGCCTGGTGACTTTCCTACTACCATTGAGTATGATGACTCGGGTGTCCGTCGTACTTTTACGTTCTTAAGCGTACTTGCAGGTGACCAGCAGCGGGCATGGGCAATTTGGGCGGGCAAGGTGAAGAAGGTATGTATCTTCGTCTTTTGCATGTGTGAGTGAGCCCCCAGTTTGATCGAGGTATGGAATATAGCGATGATCAAACTAGTGAGATGCGTGTTTTTGTGGTTACCCCCCTAAGTTTGACTTAATTTGAGTGAAATTAAGGCAAAATGGAGAAAAGGGCGTTTTGTTTATGTGTTGCTATGTTTTGCAGGTGGCCAAGGAGGTGCACAAGAGGCTGTGGAGGACAGCTAACCGGTGGAGAATGGCGTGGGGTGGCGAGCGGCTCGGTTGTGTCAGTCGTCTTTGAGACGGCTCACATTCGACGTGAGTTCGACGAGTATCGTCGTCGTCATCCGTAGTGTATTTGTGTAATAAAGATTGTATGAACCTTTGTTTACATGCTTATGTAGCTTGCACTTTGAACTTGATCGTTAGTCGTAAACCTGTTTGGTAAGCTTGTTTGAAAAACGAAATGATTCCCGAGTGGGATGCTTTGATGTTCGTTTAGTTTGTGAAAATGTTTTAAAAAAAGTTCATTTTAAATGTGAAATGCGCTTGCATGGACGTTGAAAATGTTATGTTTTCACGCGTGGTCAGAATCATTTTTGCTAAAATGAAGTGTAATGTTGTTGCATGGGGAACAATAGAGGGATGTCGTAGCTGAGTGTAGGTTCTAGTGTTTAGGAAACACGAAATTAGGAAATTTATGAGAAAACCAGCCCTGAAACCACATAGCCTTATGCGGTTTGGGGGTCAAACCGCATAAGCTTATGCGGTTTGGGGTCCAAACCGCATAAGGCTATGCGGTTTGGTGGCGTGGCTGTTAACGCTGTATTTCCATATTTCGGATATGACTTTCCTATATAAGGAGAGGGGGTGTGTGCCATAATCTTCATTCACAATCACTTCTTTCTTTTCCTTTATTACAAGTTTTTGCTCTTATAAATATATTTGGTATATTTACAAAAGTTTTTGCTTTTAAGAAAAATGGTTGAGCATTTTGATGCTCTTTTGAAGAGGTGGACTTCCTCATTAAGCCGGCGATGAAGAGGGCGGTGTATGACGATGGTGCGGGTGTTTTTATTGGCTTTCGCCAAATGAAAGTCGATCTGGACTTCCTGGATTCGTGCTTGGATTATTGGGATCCTAGCTTGCATGTGTTTAGGTTTCCCGGGGGAGAGGTGTGTCCTTTGATGGAGGAGTTTGCGGCCATTGCTGGGTGGTCGAAACGGACTTCTCCTGTGGTTGTGAGGCATGAGCTTTGCTTTAACGGGATGTTGCGAAACTTCCTTGCACTGACGAATGCTCACGCTACGGGTTTGTTTGAGGGAGGTAAGGTGAACATGCTTCTCTTGTGTCAACGGTACATGAATAAGGTAGACACTAGCATTTCGGACCGTTCTAGGCGAAGGGCCCTTGCTTTTTGTTTGGTTCACCGTTATGCTTTTGCGGGGTCCATGCCGGACGGGGTGTTCGGGAATGCGAGGTATGCTCGTGTTGTCGAAGAGATGGAGCGAGGACATGATCCTTCTGCGTTAATCCTAGCGGAGACCGTACTGGGCTTAGACGACCGTTGTGCTAATCGTCTGAGCTCGTACCGCGGTTGTGCTAGGATTCTCAACATTTGGCTCATGGAGAGGCTAAGTGTTTATGCTGTTCTTCCTCTCAACGGTGTCTTCAAGGCTGCGGCGACGACGTCGAGGAAGATGGAATGGGCCAACCCTCGGGAGCGTTCACTCAACTACTTCCGGGGGTTTGTGAAGGAGAGCACCATTCGTTGGTATGTGTCGTGGTGGCACATTACAGCGGTTACGGCGCCGTCTGTTGCGAATGCGGCTCATGGGTTGATGTTGTGCGGCTTTGAACGAGGTGTGTGGATTCATCCTCTTCGCTTGAAGAGGCAAATCGGGCTTGCTCAGACCATCCCCGAGCAGGATACTCAGGTTGGAGGGGTTGTTGTCTTAAACAACCAAATAATCGATGCTTGGATCCGTGGATGGTCGGATCGTGTTACTTGGGCTGTTCCGGAGCATATAGAGTCTACTCGTGTCACAGACTTCTATACACGGTGGTATCGTTCCAATGATCCTCAGGAGCGGGAGAACCAGAGGAGGAGGGAGAAGAATGGGCCAAGGCCCTCCTTGGCGTATGAGGTGGTGCGTGAAAGGAGGGACTATGGTGATCTTTGTGATGTTAGTGCGGATGCTTCTACTTCGAAGCCGGCGCGGGAAAGACTTGGGCCAAAGGTGACTGTTAAGGATCGTCTAGGGCCAAGGATCGAGGAGCCCCCAGTCGAGCAGGACGAGGATCCGATCGAGCCCCCAGGTTTTGAGAGACCTATTCCCGTTATTAGTTCGAAGATTGTGGCGGATCGGCCTCTTGAAGATGAAGAGGCTAATCCGAAGCGGCGGAAAATAGCTTAGTTTGTTTTGTTTTGTTTAGAAATAGACTTTTATTCAAATACATGTTTTTAGATTCGAATAAAGGGTTAAGGAGGCTTGTTCCTAACTCATTTCTAAAATGTGGAAAAATTCTAAATAAAGTAATAAAATAGAATTAGTTTGCTTTTGTCTTGTCTCGTTGCTCTCTTTTGTTTTGATTTGAAATGTTCTCGACTTTTTTTAAGCTTTGAACACTTGTATCTTGCCTTAAATCCTCGACCTTTTTAAGCTTCGGATCGTGATGTTTGGTTTGTTTTGTTTTAAATCCTTGTTTTGGTAAAAACTTTACAAGTAAGAAAATGGTGAAAAGTGGATCAACTAGTACTATTTGCGGAACAGAACAGAACTGAGCAAAATGGGACAGAACTAAGGGCCTTGAGGATTTGATGGCCTTGAAGCCCCGAGAAGAAGATGGGGAAAACTGCGGGCTACCAAGCCAGGAGTACTTTTATTAATATCAGAGTTGGGGTACAGAGTACAACTGTGAGAGTATGATCACTTCTGTAGCAATTCGTACAGAACTGAGTATAACTATCGTATTGTGATTATCTAGTGCTTAAGTATGCTAATGAGAGTGAAAAGATGAATGAAAATGTACAAATGAGCCTCTATATATAGGCAAAGCTAGCTGAGAGTTAGTTTCTATTTTCTAGGGCATGTTCTCCATGATTTCCATTATCTTTGGCGGTTAAATAACTTCCATTGACTCCACTTCTGCTCAGCTGAAATATCTTCCATTATCCCATGATCTTTGTAACTGCCATAGTTGACCTCTTCTGACCATAACTGCCATGCCTCTTCTGACCTGTTCTGGGCTATAACTGCCATTGCTCTTATATCCTGCTCTGTACCATGTACACAACGTCTATCCAGAACTGCCAATTCTGGGTAGTGTAAAATCTGGTCATAACAAATGCCCCTTGTTTTCTCAAGTGCAGCGTTCAGCAATCTTGAGGAAACAACACTGTACAAACAGATCTATACAGAACAGACTAGGATAGAGACAACGGTTATAAATTTAAACAAGGACTATGGACTTAGCCAGACTTGTGCACAACATTGAAAGAGATAACGTTTAAATCAGAGGTGGGTGAGAATTAAAACCTGATTTGACTCCTGCACAGTAGCAACGGCTGATTCTGGGGTTGTTTCGAATTTTACCAACGGTAAAATCCTAATCCCACTTGAACTCTTTTACCTTCGCATATAAATAGGAGCCTTCAGTAATTTTCGAGAATTTTACCTTGCAAACTTTACTTTTTACCTCTACTGTTCATCATCTTCTTCCTTTGTCATCTTCTTCATTTTTACCAAATCAAAATCAAATCAAAACCATGGCTGAACAAGTAATTGATCTCGAGGTCCCTGAGATCAGTGAAATCATGTTTGGCGACCACAAGTTCATCAAAGGTGACTCCTTTGATGACGAAACAAAAAACACACTCTCTCAATCAATCATAAAACACCTTAAAGATCATGAGATCGTGCCTTCGTTTGCTGTTATCTTTGTTCCCTGTGATGATTATGTCACGGCTTCCTGGACTTGTCCAGGATGGATCTGTATTCACGAGTTCCCATTTAGAAATTTGATGCGAGAATCCTTGCAACTCTTGGATCGATTGGGGTGCTTTCTTCAATGAAGCTTGCCCCTTGCGGATTATGCCAAGCATGTGGAAAATTATTTGCTTGGTTGATAAACTCTGCACAAAGTTGAGTTGCGATTATTTATTCAAGATCTGAAGATCGTCTACTCTGTAAGAACGCAGGGCGCGGAAGGTTTATCTTGAGGATCGAGAAAGGGCGAGCAATCTGGTTGAACACCACGATCTTTGGGGATGACAAGGATTGGAAGACGAGGTTTTCTTTTACGAAAAGTGATACTCTTGGGAGCGGTATTTGTTTGGACTACCCATTCTTTGAGAGAGGTTAGTCAGTTTTGATTCAATTCTGTTGTTTCTAGCTTTTCTATTCTGTACTAGGCTAAGGGTTTTCTATATTCTGCGTTTTCTAGCGGACTCTTGGCAGCCTGTGCCAAGCGAGGATTCTAAGGCTAGGATTGCTGTGTTTATGGCCTTGCCTCTCAAGGAGAGGACTTGGTCTGAAGAGGATAACAAGACGGCTTTCCCTACATTCTGCAGGCCAGCGAAGAAGGTAGTGAAGGTTCATGTGGCTCAAGCTTTTGCCATCAAGGGTGAGTCTCTTAATTATTGCTTTTGGTCAAGTCTGATTAAGTCTAGTCTGGATATGTGTTTCTGAATCGAGTATAGTCTATGCTAGGTGAATCTTCTAGGCCAATCACTAGGGGTAGACTCAATCCTGGCTGGGGTCCAGATGTAAAACCTCAGTTCGTTCCTACTGGTATTCCTACTCCAGGTTTCAGGGCGCTGAAGGTCGAGGAGCCCAAGGGGAAGGTTCAGGTTGAGCCAGAGAAGAGTACACCAGACAAGAAATCAAAGAAAAGGAAGGTTGAAGAAATTGAAGGTTTGTCATTACCAGGGACATTTCTGTCCAGCACGCCATCAACAGGCGTAGAGAACATCATCCAACAAGCAGCAAAAAAGTTCGACCCAGATCTGATCGGGGTCGACACTACAGAACTGGCATTCAGAGCCACTCACTCTGCTCTTCAGGTAACTACCTGACTTCTAGTACAAATGCTCATGATAATTCTACCACTATTGTACCTTACACCATAAATTTTGCAGACTCTTGATTGTATATCAAGCTTGGGGCACATAATTTCCACTTCTGGGGATCGGTTAACTGCGCTGGAGGACAAGGTTGCTTTAAAAGAGCAAGCCTGTACAGACTTGGAGAAAGCTCTGGACGGTATGAAGGCGGCGGCTGAAAAAGCCAAAGCTGCTGCTGCCAATTCTGAGGAGAAACTGGCCTCGTTGAGGTCAGAAAATGAAAATCTCCAGGCGCGTGTTCAAGAGCTTGAGGGTCAGCTCCAGAACCAAGAGACTGATCTGGCGATGTTTTACACAGCCCAGACCAGGATTCAGATGATGCGTGCTCCAGAGTCCGAGCGTGAGGAGTGGAACGTAGATGCTGCTGTGGAGAAGTTTAAGCAGCTCTTCCCAGGTGTGCCAGTTCCAGGAGAGGAGACTGCTGGCACTGAACAGGAAGAACCCTCTACGTCTGGCGATGGTGGTGCTGGCGAAGATGCCCAAACTGATGACAATCCTTCTGAAGAAGAAGAAGAATGAAACACAATTGTGAACTTTCTGTGTAATTATTGAACAATTTGCTCTATCTGTGATCTGGCCTGGACTAGTATGTCCAGGTCTATAAATATTCTGTGGACTTCTATCTGTTGCTACTGTGGATCTTTTGCTTAGTCTGTAGAGCAAGACATTTTTCTAGTCTGCTCTGACAGATTCGGTTGCTTAGTATTTAGTTAGCCTTGGTGGTCCAAGGACTTAACTACTATCGTTTCTATTGCTTCTATTGCTTCTATTGTTCTGTGAATGTACTAACCTCGCAGGTGTACACCCCAGACTTATATGTACGCATGATCATGGCTTACCTTGAGGGATATTATAGGACATCTCTTAACGGCGGCTAAGCCCTGGTCCGTCAATCCGAGGACGCATCCTCTATGAGACTGCCGCTCTGCAGAGGCTGTATTTGTGGGTGGAGGAAGATCTCAGCAGATTGGCCGCTAAAGCTGAGGACTAAGCTCAAATCTGGAAGACAAGTTCCAAGGATCTGGGGACTAGGCCCAGAACTGGAGGTTAAACTCCCTGAGTAGAACTGGAGGATAGACTCCTTTATTTGTAGTATGTAGCATACTATTTTTACTTTGTTTTATTTGTGATAGAATATATTTACTTCTGAACCAAAGATGTAATCTGCAAAACTTGGAAATAAAGTTAAACTATACCATTGAAGTTCAATGGTCTTTATTGAATGGAAAAGAAATATTTACAAAAAACAATTAATGGGTGCGGAATTGAAATTACAGAATTGAAAGTTCACAATTGAAAATACCGTATTAACAAAGATAAAGTTTGAGGTTGGTTGCATTCCACGCTCTAGGAATCAACTCCCCCTCCAGAGTTACCAATCTATAGGCTCCTTGGCCTACAACAGAATCAATCAAGTATGGTCCTTCCCAGGTGAGGGCTAGCTTTCTGAGACTTTTCCTTTGTGTTTTGAATACTTTCCTCGAACTAAATCTCCTTCTCTGAAAACTCGGCCTTGACATCCTTGTTGAAAGTCCTGGCCACACTCTGGGTAAGTCGCTAACCTTATCTGGTGCATCTCTTGGTTCCTCTGCAAAATCAAGGCTGGAAGATAACAACTCTGGGTTAGCCTCTAAGCTATTCGAGACCATACCTTCTTTGTTGGAGCAGACGCCTGCTTTGGAATCAGCCTCACAACCATACACCAAAGAGAAGGCAGATGCATCTGTAGAAGTCTTTGGTGTAGTTCTGTCGACCACGTAACTAATGGTAGCTCTTCTGCCCATTTCCCTCGCCTCTTTTTCAGCTTCTTCTTTAGGACCTTTACGACAATCTTGTTGCTAGATTCTGCCTGACCATTACACTGGGGATATCTTCTTTGCAGTAAGCGATTCAATACCCCAAGTTGCCTGAGAATTCTCTAGTCTTGTTCCTCTGAGCGTGTACCATTGTCACATCTGATCGGCTTGGAATTCCAAATCGCAAATTATGTTCCTTTTGATAAGCGAAATGACTTCCTTTTACATTACGCCACGACGCTCGGCCTCAATCCGCCGAAAAGTAGTCTGTCATTGCCAACATAAACACCTTCTGTCCTGGAGCCATTGGAAGCTTTCCAACTATGTCCATGCCCCACTTCATGAAAGGCCATGGTGCAGAAATAGGGTGTAGGACTTCAGCTGGTTGGTGAATCATTGGAGAATGCTTTTGACATGCTTCACATTTGCTTGCGTACTCCACAGCCGCCTTTCTCATAGTTGGCCAGAAGTAAGCAAATCTGTGAGCTTTCTTTGGCGGACTTCTTCCAAAGACTGTGGTTGCCACAATCTACTTCATGTAATTCCTTGAGCGATTCACGGCCTCCATTTGGTTCCAGACAACGCAAATATGGACCTGACATAGACTTCTTGAACAGAACATCATCAAACAAGACATACCTCGAGGCTTTAAGCCGAAAAGCTCTGGCCTCAAGTCTGTCTGGGGGTAAAACACCATCTCTAAGAAAAGCATAAAAAGGTACAGTCCAGGAGCTAAGAGTGGGGGTAGACAGGTTCAGCAGGATCGGACTTCTCTATAGAAGGTCCGAGGAGGTGTCTTATGGGAATCTGTCCAGTCTGCAGGTTTGAAACTAGAGCCAAGACTAGCTAGAGAGTGCACTGTGAGTTACGGTCTCTGGGGATCTGGTCAATCCTAAAGCTGGTCAAACTTGAAACCAAGGTTCTAACCTTCTCAAGGTAGAGCGACATCTTAGAATCATTGGCGCAAAAAAACCATGTCGATTAATGATAAGTAAAGAGTCGCTTTTTACCTCCAGTTCTTGACACCAAGACCAATCTGAGACCATCAAACCTTCGATTAATGCCTCGTACTACGCCTCATTGTTGGTTGTCTGAAATTCTGGCCGACACTGGGCTAGTATGTCCCCTTGTGACGATTTCAGGACAATGCCCAGGACCAGAACCTCTAACATTATTGCTCCTCGATTATCTGACACCCAGGTTTCTCCTTTTACGCCTGTGTGAGCTTCAACACTTCCATAGCACCACTTTCTTCCAGTGGGTGAAATCGACCACAAAATCGCCAAGGCTTGTGACTTTATCATTGCTACGGGTTCATAAGCGATGTTATGCGTCTTGTTGCCACGGACCATTTAGCCATTCTCCCAGACAGTTCAGGCTTTCTCAAGACTGACTTAACTGGAAGGTTAGTTCTAACACAGATATGATGACTCTCAAAATAAGGTCTAAGCTTAGTGGTTGACATAATTAAGGCAAGAACATACCTCTCCAGAAGAGAATACCTGGTTTCAGCATCTAGCAAGCTCTTACTCACGTAGTATATTGGATACGACAGACCATCTTCTTCCCTGACCAGAACTGCACTTACCGAATGCTCCGTAACTGACAGGTACAGACTTAATGGTTCCCTCTCTTCTGGTCTGGACAATAACGGTGGTGTTGACAAGTAACTCTTCAGATCCTGGAATGCTTCCTCGTGCTTCTCACTCCATTCGAACTCTTTGTTCTTCTTCAGCATATCGTAGAAGGGTTTGCATCTTTCTGAGGATCTAGAGATAAATCTGTTCGGAGCTGCTACTCTCCCTGTCAACTTCTGGATGTCTTTCACAGATCTGGGGGGTTCCAGATCTAGGATTGCCTTTATCTGCTCTGGACTTGCTTCAATTCCTCTTCTGGTGACCAAGTAACCCAAGAACTTTCCAGAGGATACTCCGAAGTTGCACTTTGTGGGATTCAGCTTCATATTGAACTTGTCCAGAATTGCAAACGCCTGCTCTAGGTGCTTGACATGATCCTTAGAATCCTTAGACTTTACCACCATATCATCAATATAAACTTCCATTGTGTCCCCAATTAGATCTTTGAACATCATATTGACTAGCCTTTGGTAGGTGGCACCAGCATTTCTGAGTCCGAAGGGCATGGCGGTGTAGCAATAGATACCACGGTCTGTCATGAAGGACGTCCCCTCCTGGTCTGGAGGATACATCTAGATCTGGTTAAAACCGCTTGAGGCATCCATGAAAGTCAGAACTTCATGGCCAGCAGTCTTGTCCACCATGGCGTCGATGTGAGGAAGAGGGAAAGGATCCTTGGGACATGCCTTCTTCAGATCTGTGTAGTCAACACAGACTCTCCACTTTCCATTCTTCTTCTGCACAACAACCACATTAGCTAACCAGTCAGGATACATTACCTCTCTTACCATGTTCATGTCCAAAGAACCACGGACTTTTTCATTGATGATAGCATTTCTCTCTGGCGCAAACTTCCTGCGTTTACGGTGCCTTTGAGTGCGTACTTTGGATCAATGTTGAGCTTGTGCGTGATAACGTCGGGGTGATTCGATCATGTCAAAGTGGCTCCATGCGAAACTTGATTTCTTAGACTTGAGGAAGTTGATCGGATCGGACACGATCTTTGGATGGTACATCACCGCCTACTAACACTTTCTTTTCTGGGCAGGCGTGGTCTACACAGATCTGGTCCATATCCAATCGACTTTTACGGTTCCACTTTCTTGACTTGGTGGTTTACGTAATTGCTATGCGGCGATTTGTTGGTAGCTGGGGGCTTCAAGGTCGCCTTGTAGCACTCTGACGATCTGCCTCTCTCCCTTTATCACCAGAACTCCCCATTGAGTTGGGACCTTCACACATTGATGGTAAGTAGACGCCACAGCCTTGAGATTGTGGATCCAAGGCCTGCCTAACAGAACATTATACGAGGTCATAGAGTCAATAACATTAAACTTCTCAAAAGAAGACACTCCCTGGGCATAGGTGGGAAGTGAGATCTCTCCCAAGGTGTGCTTGGTCTCGCCACTAAATCCAACCAGAACATTGGAGTTCTTGGTCAGCTTGTCCTGGCCTATACCCATTTCCTTCAATGCGTCCAGCATGATCAAGTTCACAGAACTGCCCCCATCAATCAGAACTCGACGAACAAGGGTGCTTCCAATCTGCAACTTGATCACTAGGCTGTCATGATGCAGTACTCGGATGCCTTCACAATCTTCATGATCAAAAGTGACAACTTCTCAATTCTCCTCTACTCTGGTTGGAGGCTGCATCTTCTCCTGCTTTGCTATCCTCTTGGCTGCAGAATAGGTCAGACCACAAATATCAGAACCACCATTAATAAATTTTACCTCGTGTGTGTAAGGTGGTGGATTTGGCGGCTTTTCTAACTCTTGTCCCCTAGAATCCTGGGACCTGGCGCTTTCAGTTCTGGCCGGATTCCACTGGACTGGTCTGATGATGTCCTTTAGGCGCCCAGTTCTGAGCTGGTAAGATATCTCCTTCTTGAAGACATAGCAGTCTTCTGTGCTGTGACCAATGTCTCCATGGTACTCACAATACTTGTTTGGATTCCTGTTTGGATTTGGATGATCATTCCTCTTGGGCCATCTTGCACCATTCCCAAAGCTCTCCAACTTGGCTATCAATTGTGGAACCTCGACACCTAGACTGCTGATATCAAGGGAGTCATCAGAATTGACTGTCTCAGAACTGACAGCATGCACTTGTGTTCTGGGTGGCCTGCTGTATGGTGCTGGCCTGCTCTGGGTGCGTCCACTATCAGACTTCCTGTTCACCTTTTCGTACCCAGAACAGTCCTGCCGACTGAAAGCGTCTTCTTCAAGTCTAATCTGGGCTAACGTCTTTGCCTGCACATCTTCAAACGTAACACAAGGATACTTGGTTAGTTCACGATAAAGCTCAGAATTGACCACCAAACCTTGCCTATAAGCCTGGATAGCTGTTGCAACGTCACAGTTGGGGATAGAGATCTTCTCCTTGTTAAATCTCTGGAGATAGTCTCGTAGGGATTCATCTTTCTTCTGTACAGTGCATGCAGATCACTTGTTCGCTTCTCTAACTTCCTGCCGCTAGCAACCGGGCAACAAAGACATTCACAAGATTAGCAAACGATTTAATAGTACCATTGGGAATATTGACAAACCATTGCGGCTGGCCCGGCCAGTAGAACCAAAGCCTTTGCACATGCGAGGCTTCTCTGTACTCCTTTGGGCGGGGCTGTGTACATCCTCTGCTTGTACTGGGCAACGTGGTCCTGTGGATCTCCTGTACCATCATACAGTTTCATCCCTGGAACACTGAACTTCTTTGGGATGTCCTGCATGGTTATGGCCTCGCTGAATGGCGAATCCGCATAACACTCTTGGGAGGCCTCCTCAATTGGTGCTGGAACTCCTGGGATCTTTGCAACCTTGTCATGTAACTTCTGGAGTTCTTGCATCATCATGAGGGTGAAGTTGAACTTCTTCTTGCCCTTCCTCTTGTCGGCGTTCTCGGATGTTTCCTCCTCTTCGTCACCACCCAGGAGCTGGTCTTCGAGATCCTCATCTTCGTCCAGATTAGAGAAATCTATTCTCTTAATTATAGAACTCAAGGATGCCCCAGGTCTGATCTTTGAGGTACTGCCCTTAGCAGAATCTAACTTAGTTTTCAGAACAGACTCTGTTTCCTTCAGTTTTGCATTCTCTTCTGAGATTTGCTGAATCTTGGATTGCGCATCTTGTAACTCCTTGGACAATTCCTCCAAAGTTCTATCAGCCATTTGAATATGGAAAAGGTGATTTTTGTGAGATTTTTGTGAGAAAAGTTACGCAAATTAATAAACTAGTTGCCCCACGGTGGGCGCCAATTTGTTTTGGTAAAAACTTTACAAGTAAGAAAATGGTGAAAAGTGGATCAACTAGTACTATTTGCGGAACAGAACAGAACTGAGCAAAATGGGACAGAACTAAGGGCCTTGAGGATTTGATGATGCGAAGCTGAGAAGAAGATGGGGAAAAGCTGCGGGCTACCAAGCCAGGAGTACTTTTATTAATATCGAGTTGGGTGCAGTACAACTGTGAGAGTATGATCACTTCTGTAGCAATTCGTATAGAACTGAGTATAACTATCGTATTGTGATTATCTAGTGCTTAAGTATGCTAATGAGAGTGAAAAGATGAATAAAAATGTACAAATGAGCCTCTATATATAGGCAAACCTAGCTGAGAATTTGTTCCTATTTTCTAGGGCATGTTCTCCATGACTTCCATTATCTTTGGCGGTTAAATAACTTCCATTGACTCCACTTCTGCTCAGCTAAAATATCTTCCATTATCCCATGATCTTTGTAACCGCCATAGTTGACCTCTTCTGACCATAACTGCCATGCCTCTTCTGACCTGTTCTGGGCTATAACTGCCATTGCTCTTATATCCTGCTCTGTACCATGTACACAACGTCTATCCAGAACTGCCAATTCTGGGTAGTGTAAAATCTGGTCATAACAATCCTTGACCTTTTTAAGCTTTGGACTTAGACTTTTGTGTTGACTGTGCTCTCGACCTTTTTAAGCTTTGAGCGTGTCTTTTGTGAGTGCAAAGCCCTCGACCTTTTTAAGATTTGGGCGTGCGTGCTGAGGAGTTCGGTTGTGCTTTTGACAAGCTGCCTACGTATCCGTGTTCTAAATACAGAATCAAACCGGCGTAGTTCGTGTGGTTCGGTTGAGCTCCTCGCAAAGCTGCCTACGTATCCACAGTGTGTGGAATCAAACCGAGCGTAGTTCACTCATGCAAGAGTGAGTTTTGTGTTTTGTGAAATACATTGCAAATTTGTTTTAGTTTAGGGGTAATATTTCTTGAGTTAATCAAGATTTGTTGGTAGTCGGAAGTCCTGACCGTCCAGGTCAGTTAATTTCACAGCTCCTCCAGGGAGGATTTCCTTGACCAAGTACGGTCCGGCCCAGTTGGGTTTGAATTTTCCTCTTGGGTCGACTGGTAATGGTGCTCGGACTGATTTGAGTACTAGGTCACCCACTTTGATATTTCGTGGCTTGACCTTGTAGCCGCGTTGTAGGCGAGATTGATACATTCGGACTGTACTCAGTGAATGTAACCGTCTTTCGTCTAAAAGGATGAGTTGTTCATATCGTTCACGTGCCCATTCGGCTTCAGGAATGTCTGCTTCCATGAGAATTCGAAGGGACTGCATTTCGATTTCTACGGGTTGAACGGCTTCCATCCCGTAGGTTAGGAAATAGGGTGTCATACCCGTGGGCGTGCGGATAGTGGTGCGATATCCCCATAATGCGAATGGGAGTTTATTGGGCCAGTCGTGGCAGGTGTCGATCATCTTTTGAGGATCGATATGACTGTTTTGTTTGCTGCCTCGACCGCGCCGTTGGTTTGTGGTCGGTAGGGCGATGATTTGTGTCGTTGTATCTTGTATTTGAGAAGAAGAGGTTCGACTTCTCCTTGGAAGTGTGTGCCTTGGTCGCTTATGAATTCGTGGGGTATGCCGTAGCGACAAATGATGTTGTTTTGTATGAATTTTGCAACTTCTTTTGTGCCCAGCGTACGGTATGATGCGGCCTCGACCCATTTGGTGAAATAGTCGATGGCCACGAGGATGAAGCAGTGTCCTTCTGCTCCCACGGGTTGAACTTTGCCGATGAGGTCAATTTCCCAAGTTGAGAATGGCCATGGCGAGGTTAAACTGTATAGTGGTTGTTTTGGTAAAAACTTAACAAGTATGAAGAAAGTGAAAAGTGGATCAACTAGTACTAATTGCGGAACAGAGCAGAACTGAGCTATATGGGACAGAACTAAGGACACAGGATTTGATGACGCAGAAGCCCCGAGAAGAAGATGGGGAAAACTGCGGGCTACCAAGCCAGGAGTACTTTTATTAATATCAGAGTTGGGGTTCTGAGAATCACAAGCTGTGAGAGTTTGATCACTTCGTAGCGGATATACGTAACTGACTATGTTTAACTGTAGTATAATTATCGTGTGTTTGAGTATGCTAATGAGAGTAAAAAGATGAATGAAAATGTACGAATGAGCCTCTATATATAGGCAAACCTAGCTGCAAAATCAGTTCCTATTTTCTAGGGCACGTTCTCCATGATCTCCACTATCTTGGGCGGTTAAATAACTTCCATTGACTCCACTTCTGCTCAGCTTGAATGTCTTCCATTATCCCATGATCTTTGTAACCGTCATAGTTTGACCTTTGCTGACCATAACTGCCATGCCTCTTCTGACCTGTTCTGGGATATAACTGCTATTGTTCTTCTTTCCTGCTCTGTACCGTATTTATGTCGTCTGTCCAGAACTGCCAATTCTGGGCTGTGTAAAATCTGGTCAAAACAAATGCCCCTTGTTTTCTCAAGTGCAGCGTTCAGCAATCTTGAGGAAACAATCCTGTACAAATACTTCTATACAGAACAGACTAGAGCAGAAATAACGGCTATAAATTCGAAAAACAACTATGTACTTACGGACTTGTGCACAACATTCAAAGAGATAATGAGTGAATCGAAGTAGTTGAAAAGTTAAACGTGATTTGACATCCTGAATAGTAGCAACGGCTAATTCTGGAGTATTTTGAATTTTACCAACGGTGAAATTCTAGTCCCACTTGAACTCTTTTACCTTTGACTATAAATAGGAGCCTTCAGTAAATTTTCGAGAAAACTCACCTTGCCAACTTTATTTTTTACCTTCTACTGTTCATCATCTTCTTCCTTTGTCATTTTTTTCGATCATCAATTCAAATCAAACCAAAATCATCCGAAAATCATGGTGAACAAGACAACGATCTTGAAATCATCGAGATTAATGAAATCTTGTATGGTGATCACAAATTCATCAAAGGCGACTCTTTTGATGACGAAACCAAAAACACCCTTTCTCAAACAATCATTAAACACACGAAAGATCATCGGATCGTGCCTGAGTCTCTTTGAAATCTTCGTTCCTCGAGACGACTACTATGTTACTGACCTTCTTGGACTCCTGGATGGGTGCATCTATGAGTTCCCTTTCGTATCGGTCCGAGGATCCTGTAACTCTTGGATTAGTGGGGTGCTTTCCTCTATGAAGCTTGCCCTTGCCAAATCATGCCAAGCATGTGGAAGATTATCTGTGCGGTTGATAAACTCGCACAAAGTTGATTACAATTGTGATGCAAGATCCAAAACGTCTATTCAGCGAGGACCCAGGTAGTGGAAGGTTCATCTTCAGAATCAGGAAGGGTCAGAGTAATCTTGTGGAGCATCCTGATACTGGGGATGATAAAGACTGGAAGACAGGCTTCCTTTTCCTGAAAAGCGATACTCTGGGGAACAGCGGCTGTTTGGACTACCCTATTGGTGAAAGAGGTTAGTTCAGATCTGTTATTTCTAGCTTTTCTATTCTGGGTAGGTCTGAAGGTTTTCTTATGCTCTGTGTTTTCAGCGGATTCTTGGCAGCCTGTGCCAAGCGAGGATTCTAAGGCTAGGATTGCTGCGTTCATGGCCTTGCCTCTTGGGGAGAGGACTTGGTCTGAGGGGGACAACAAGACGGTTTTCCCTACTTTCTGCAGGCCACCAAGTAGGGCTGTGAAGGTGCATGTGGCTCAAACTTCTGCCATCAAGGGTAAATCTCTCCACTGTTTCTAGATTGGTCAAGTCTGGTCTGGATCAGTGATTCTAAAACATGTGTGGTCTATGCTAGGTGAGTCCTCTAGGCCGCATACTAGGGGTAGGCTGAATCCTACTCTTCTTCAGGAGAAGATGGATGCTATTACAGGTGGGGGTCGGATGTGAAGCCTTTGTTTGTTCCTCTTGGTATTCCTACTCCAGGGTTCAAGGCATTGAAGGTCGAGGAGCCCAAGGTGAAGGTTGAGGTTGGGCAGAGAAGAGTACACGGACAAGAAAACAAAGAAGAGGAAGATAGAAGAAATTGAAGGTTTGTCATTCACAGGAACATTTACATCCAAAGACGCCATCAACAAAGCGTGGAGAACATTATCCAACAAGCAAAGAAAGATTCGACCCGGATCCGATTGGGATCGATTCTCTGAATCGGCGTTGAGCCACTCACTCTGCCTTCGGGTAGTAACTCGACTTACTTCTAGTACAAATGCTCATGATAACTCTACCACTATTGTACCTTACACCATAAAATTTGCGGACTCTTGATTGTATATCAAGCTTGGGGCACATTCTATCCACTGGGAATCGTGTATCTGCATTTGGAGGACAAGCTTGCTCACGAAAGAAGCCAGGCTTACCTGCAGAACTGGAGAAAGCTCTGCATAAAGATGAAGGAGGTGGTGAGAAGGCCAAGGCTCTGCCGCTAAGTTCGAGGAGAGTCCGGCCTCGTTGAGGTCGAGAGAATGAGAACCTCCAGCGCGTGTTCGGGAGCTTGAGGCCAACTCAGAACCAGGAGACCGATCGGCGCTGTTTTACACAGCCCAGACCAGAATTCAAATGATGCGTGCCTCGAGTCCGGCGTGAGGAGTGGGATATTAATGCTTCTTTGTGGAGAAATTTAAATGACTCTTCCCAGCGTGCGGTTCAGGAGAGGAAGCGGTGGCGATCGGGAAGAAGAGAGCTCTACTTGGTAATGGTGGTCTTTGGCGAAGATGCCCAGCCGATGACAATCCTACGAAGAAGAAGAAGAATGAAAAACAATTACTCTTGTGAACATTTTGTGTAAATTCAAACAATTTGCTATCGTAGTGCGGCCTGGACTTGTATGTCCAGGTCTGTAATTATTCTGTGAACTTCGCCGGTTGCTCTTGTGGAACTTTTGCTTAGTCTGCAGAGCAAGACATTTTTCAAGTCCGCTCTGCCGATTCGGATGCTTAGTATTTAGTCGACCTTGGTGATCCAAGGACTTAACTACTATCGTATCTGTTGCTTCTATTGCTTCTATTGTTACGTGAATGTACTAACCTCGCAGTGTACACCCCGGACTTACGTATGCATGATCATGGCTCACCTTAAGGGATATTTTAGGACTCTCTTAGCGGTCAAGCCCTGGTCCGTCAATCAGAGGACGCATCCTCACAGCAGATCGGTGCTCTGCAGTTTGCCTTGTGGTGGAGGAAAGTCTCCACTGCAGATTTGCTCAGGCTGAGGACTAAGCTCAAATCTGGAAGACAAGTTCCAAAAGACTGGGGACTAGGCCCAGGACTGGAGGTTTCACTCCCTGAGTAGAACTGGAGGATGAACTCCTAAATAAGTCTGGAGGATAAACTCCTTCATTTGTAGTATGTAGCGTATTATTTTTACTTTGTTTTTATTTGTGATAGAAAATATTTACTTTTGAACAAAAGATGTAATCTGCAAAACTAGAAATAAAGTTAAACTACACCATTGGAGTTCAATGGTTTTTATTGAATAGAAAATGCAATATTTACAAAAAACATTTAAGGAATGCAGAATTGAAATTACAGAATTGAAAGTTCAGGACTGAAAATACCGTATTAACAAAGATAGAGTTTGAGGTTAGTTGCATTCCATGCTCTAGGAATCAACTCTCCCTCCAGAGTTACCAATCTATAGGCTCCCTGGCCTACAGAGTAATCAATCAAGTATGGTCCTTCCCAGTGGGGCTAGCTTTCTGCAGACTTTTCCTTTGTGTTTTCAAAGACTTTCCTCAGAACTAAATCTCCTTCTCTGAAAACTCTGGCCTTGACATGCTTGTTGAAAGTCCACGCCACATTCTATTTGGTAGGTCGCTAACCTTACCTTAGCGCATCTCTAAGCTCTTACGCAAAATCAAGACTGGAAGATAACAACTCTGGGTTAGCTTCTAAAGCTGCTCAGACCATACCTTCTTTGTTGGGACAGACACTTCGCTTGGAATCACCGCTTCACAACCATACACCAAAGAGAATGGAGTACATCTGTGGAATTCTTTGGTGTAGTTACGACACCACGTAACTAAAGGTAGCTCTTACGCCCATCTCCTCGCTTTCTCTTGACTTTTTCTTGAGGTTTTGATGATAATCTTGTTGCTAGATTCTGCTGACCATTACCTTTGGGGATATCTCGGTGCAGTAAGCGAGTTCAATGTTCCAGGTTGCGAGAATTCCCTGGTCTTGTTCCCTCAACTGTACCATTGTCGCATACAATCGGCTTGGAATTCCAAATCGCAAATGATGTTCCTCTTGATAAACGAGATGACTTCCTTTTACATTACGCCACGAATGCCTCGGCCTCAATCCACTTCGAGAAGTAGTCCGTCATTGCCAACATAAAGACCTTACGTCACGGAGCCATAGGAAGCTTTCCAACTATGTCCATGCCCCACTTCATGAAAGGCCACGGTGCGAGAAATAGGATGTAGAATCTCGGTGGTGGTGGATCATTGGAGAATGCTTTGACATGCTTCACATTTACTTGCGTACTCACGACCTCCTTTCTCATAGTTGGCGAAGTAACCAAATCGAGAGCTCACGGCGGACTTCTTCCAAAGACCGTGATTGCCACAATCTCCTTCATGTAATTCTTCCGCACGCTCGCTTCACCGGTTCCAAGCAACGTAGATATGGGCACGACATAGATTTCTTGAGCAGAACATCATCAATCAAGACATACCTCGAGGCTTTGCCGAAAGGCTCGGCCTCAAGTGCATGCGGGGCAAAACACCATCTCTAAGAAAAGCATAAAGGTGCGATCCAAGAGACAAGAGTGGGGATAGACGAGGTTGAGCAGGATCGGACTTCTCTATGGAAGGTCCGAGGAGGTGTCTTATGGGAATCTGTCCGGTCTGCGGGTTTGAAACTAGAGCCAAGACTAGCTAAAGAGTGCACTCGTGAGTTACGGTCTCACGGGGATCTGGTCAATCCTAAACTGGTCAAACTTGAAACCAAGGACCTAACCTTCTCACAGGTATAGCAACATCTTAGAATCTTTGGCGCAAAGAACCATTAATCGATTAACAATAAGTAAAGAGTCGCTACCTCCAAATTCTTGACACCAAGACCAATCTGAGACCATCAAACACCGCAATTAACGCTTCATATTCCGCTTCATTGTTGGTTGTACGAAATTCTGGCCTGACTGGGCTAGTATGTCCCCTTGTGGCGATTTCGGGACAATGCCCAGGACCAGAACCTCGACATTATTGCTCCATCGATTATCTGACACCCAGGTTTCTCCTTTTACGCCTGTGTGAGTTTCAACACTTCCATAGCACCACTTTCTTCCAGGGTCGGATGAAATCGACCACAAAATCGCCAAGGCTTGTGACTTTATTGCTTTACGGGTTCATAAGCGATGTCACGTCTTGGTGCCGCAGACCACTTAGCCATTCTCCCGCACGATTCAGGCTTTCTCAAGGTGACTTAAGCTGGAAGGTTAGTCCTAACTACGGATATGATGACTCTCAAAATAAGGTCTAAGCTTAGTAGTTGACATAATCAATGCAAGAACATACCTCTCGAGAAGAGAATACCTGGTTTTGACATCTAGCAAGCTTTTACTCACATAATATATTGGATACTGCAAACCATCTTCTTCCCTGACGAACTGCACTTCTTGAATGCTCCGTGGATCGGTGCATGACTTAACGGTTCTCCCTCTTCTGGTCTGGATAGCAGTGGTGGAGTTGACGGGTAACTCTTGAGATCTGGAATGCTTCTTCGTGCTTCTCACTCCATTGGAACTCTTTGTTTTTCTTGAAAGATATCGTAGAAGGGTTTGCACCTTCGAGGATCTAGAAATGAATCTGTTGAGCTGCTACTCTACCCGTCAACTTCTGGATATCTTTCACAGATCTGGGGGCTTGGATCCAGGATCGCCTTTATACATTACGGACTTGCTTCAATTCCTCTTCTGGTGACCAAGTAACCCAAAAACTTACCAGAAGATACTCCAAAGTTGCACTTTGTGGGATTCAGCTTCATATTGAACTTATCCAGAATTGCAAACGCTTGCTCTAGGTGCTTCACGTGATCTTTGGCATCTTTAGACTTTACCACCATATCATCGATATAAACCTCCATTGTGTCCCCAATTAGATCTTTGAACATCATATTGACTAGCCTTTGGTAGGTGGCACCAGCATTTCTGAGTCCAAAGGGCATAGCGGTGTAGCAATAGATACCACGGTCTGTCATGAAGGAGGTTCCCTCCTGATCTGGAGGATACATCTTAATCTGATTAAAACCACTTGAGGCATCCATGAAAGTCAGAACTTCATGGCGGCGGTCTTGTCCACCATAGCATCAATGTGAGGAAGAGGGAAAGGATCCTTGGGACATGCCTTGTTCAGATCTGTGTAGTCTACAGGACTCTCCACTTTCCATTCTTCTTACGCACAACAACCACATTAGCTAACGGTCAGGATACATTACCTCTCTTACCATATTCATGTCCGGCTGACCACGGACTTCTTCGTTGATGATAGCATTTCTCTCTGGCGCAAACTTCCTGCGTTTACGGTGCAGTGCATCGAGGATCAACGTTGAGCTTGTGCGTGATAACGTCGGGGTGATTCGATTATGTCAAAGTGGCTCCATGCAAAACTTGACTTCTTAGACTTCAGAAACCGATCGGATCGGATCGACGATCTTGGATGGTACATCAACGCCTACTAACACTTTCTTTTCTGGGCAGCTCTGGTCTACACTGATCTGGTCCATCTCCAATCCCGACTTTTCTGGTTCCACTATCGACTTGACTGGTTTACGTAATTGCTATCACGAGAGTTTTGTTGGTGGTAGGAGGCTTCAAGGTCGCTCTGTAACACTCTGCAGCTTTGCCTTTCTCCCTTTATCACCGTAACTCCCCATTGAGTTGGGACCTTCACACATTGATGGTAAGTAGACGCCCTGACCTTGAGATTGTGGATCCAAGGCCTGCCTAACAAAACATTATACGAGGTCATAGAATCAATAACATTAAACTTCTCAAAAGAAGAAACTCCCTGGGCATAGGTTGGAAGTGAGATCTCCCCCAAGGTATGCTTGGTCTCTCCACTGAATCCAACCAGAACATTGGAATTCTTGGTCAGCTTGTCCTGACCTATACCCATCTCTTTCAACGCGTCCAGCATGATCAGGTTCACAGAACTGCCCCCATCAACCAGAACTCGGCGTACTAGGGTGCTTCCAATCTGCAACTTGATCACCAGACTATCATGGTGCAGAACTGGAATGCCTTCACAATCTTCGTGATCAAAGGTGACAACTTCCCAATTCTTCTCTACCCTGGTTGGAGGTTGCATCTTCTCTTGCTTTGCTATCCTCTTGGCTGCAGAATAAGTCAAGCCACAGATATCAGAACCACCATTAATAAATTTTACCTCATGTGTGTAGGGTGGAGGATTTGGTGGCTTCTCAGACTCCTGTCCCCTGGAATCCTGGGACTTGGCGCTTTCAGTTCTGGCCTGATTCCTCTGGACTGGTCTGATGATGTCCTTCAGACGTCCAGTTCTGAGCTGGTAGGATATCTCCTTCTTGAAGGCATAACAGTCTTCTGTGCTGTGACCAATGTCTCCATGGTATTCACAATACTTGTTTGGATTCCTGTTTGGATTTGGATTATCATTCCTCCTGGGCCATCTTGCAGCGTTCCCAAAGCTCTCCAGCTTTGCTATCAACTGTGGAACCTCTACACCGAGACTGCTGATATCAAGGGAGTCATCAGAATTGACCGTCTCAGAACTGACAGCATGCACTTGTGTTCTGGGTGGCCTGCTGTATGGTGCTGGCCTGCTCTGGGTGCGTCCACTATCAGACTTCCTGTTCACCTTCTCGTACCCAGAACTATCACGCCATCGAAAGCATCTTCTTCAAGTCTAATCTGGGCCAAGGTCTTTGCTGCACATCTTCAAAAGTAACACAAGGATACTTGGTTAGTTCACGATAAAGCTCGAATTGACCACCAAACCTTGCCTATAAGCCTGGATAAGCGGTTGCAACGTCACGGTTGGGGATAGAGATCTTCTCCTTGTTGAATCTCTGGAGATAATCTCGTAGGGACTCATCTTTCTTACGTACAGTGCATGCAGATCACTTGTTTGCTTTTCTAACTTCCCGCCGCTAGCAACCGGGCAACAAAGACATTCACAAGATTAGCAAACGATTTAATAGTACCATTAGGAATATTGACAAACCATTGCAGAGCTGGTCCAGCCAGTAGAACCAAAGCCCTTGCACATGCAAGGCTTCTCTGCACTCCTTTGGGGACTGGACCGTGTACATCCTTTGCTTGTCTTGGGCAACGTGGTCCTGTGGATCTCTGTACCATCATACAATTTCATCCCTGGAACACGAACTTCTTTGGGATGTCTGCATAGTTATGGCCTCATTGAATGGTGAATCGCATAACACTCTTGGGAAGCTTCCTCGATTGGTCTTTGGAACTCCTGGAATCTTAGCAACTTTGTCGTGTAACCACGGAGCTCTTGCATCATCATGAGGGTGAAGTTGAACTTCTTCTTTCCCTTCCTTCTATCAGCTTCCGCAGACGTTTCCTCCTCTTCTTCACCACCCAAAAGCTGGTCCTCGAGATCCTCATCTTCGTCCAGGTTAGAGAAGTCTATTCTCTTGATTATAGAACTCAAGGATGCCCCAGGCCTGATCTTTGATGTACTGCCCTTAGCAGAATCCAACTTGGTCTTCAGAACAGACTCTGTTTCCTTCAGCTTTGCATTCTCTTCTGAGATTTGCTGAATCTTGGATTGTGCATCTTGTAACTCTTTGGTTAATTGTTCCAAAGTTCTATCCGCCATCAGAATATGGAAGAGATGATTTTTGAGAGATTTTTGTGAGAAAAGTTACGCAAATTAATAAACTAGTTGCCCCACGGTGGGCGCCAATTTGTTTTGGTAAAAACTTAACAAGTATGAAGAAAGTGAAAAGTGGATCAACTAGTACTAATTGCGGAACAGAGCAGAACTGAGCTATATGGGACAGAACTAAGGACACAGGATTTGATGACGCAGAAGCCCCGAGAAGAAGATGGGGAAAACTGCGGGCTACCAAGCCAGGAGTACTTTTATTAATATCAGAGTTGGGGTTACAGAATACAACTGTGAGAGTTTGATCACTTCTGTAGCAGATATACAGAACTGACTATGTTTAACCGTAGTATAATTATCGTGTGTTTGAGTATGCTAATGAGAGTAAAAAGATGAATGAAAATGTACGAATGAGCCTCTATATATAGGCAAACCTAGCTGCAAAATCAGTTCCTATTTTCTAGGGCACGTTCTCCATGATCTCCACTATCTTGGGCGGTTAAATAACTTCCATTGACTCCACTTCTGCTCAGCTTGAATGTCTTCCATTATCCCATGATCTTTGTAACCGTCATAGTTTGACCTTTGCTGACCATAACTGCCATGCCTCTTCTGACCTGTTCTGGGATATAACTGCTATTGTTCTTCTTTCCTGCTCTGTACCGTATTTATGTCGTCTGTCCAGAACTGCCAATTCTGGGCTGTGTAAAATCTGGTCATAACAGTGGTGAAGGGGGTATCTGCTGTACGTTTGCAAAAATTTGACAATTATGGCAATGTTTGACGTATTTTGCACAGTCGGCTTCCATGGTGGTCCAATACCATCCTAGCCTTATGATTTGTTTGCACATGGCTCGTGCGTTCATGTGTGGTCCGCACTCGCCATCGTGTACTTGAGACATGATTTCTTGTCCCTTTCTATGGTCGACGCACATATATATATATATATAGAGGGAGGTTCTTTTGAGTCAATAGCCTATGGGAAAGTCATTAAGTCGCAATAATAGCCGTTGGATGCAACTTAATCTAAGGTCAAGATTTAATCTTCATTAATTGCAATTTTGCTAAAAAAAAGAAAAGAAAAATACAAAAAAAAAAAAAGAAAAAAAAATAAATAAAAAAAATCTACAATTCCCCACACAAATGTCGCACCCTTCCCTAAACAATTCAATTTTGTTTTTCACTCTCTCTCTCTCTTCAATTCACCTAATTCTCTTCTCCTCTTTCATTATTTTTATTTTTTTCATCTCGATTCATCTTCTTCATCGGTCATCATCCAGTCTTTACACCGTAATTTTTTGACATCGATATTTCTTTGTGTTCATCCTCGTTTTTCATATATCTCTTCAATAGCGGTAATTTTTCTCGGATATTCTTCTATTTCAATTATTCATATTATCCATTGTCTTTTTTGATTTTTTATGTATTTTTCATTCATATCAGATTTCTATATCTTTACCTCCTTGATTTGATTTTCTTCAATCAAATTTCAATGAAAAACTCCATCTTTATTGGTAAGTTCATTCATATCAGATTTCTATATCTTTACCTCCTCCTCTTTCATTATTTTTATTTTTTTCATCTCCATTCATCTTTTTTTTTTTTATTTAAATTTTAAAATTATAGATTTAGTACATTAATTTTTGTTTTTGTTGGATACCTAATACACGAAAATATTACCTACCAATACTGAAAATTTTGAATTTTTAATGGTTCACGAAAATATGACCATTGCGATGAGCTCGAAAAAATAATAAATTTAGACTTTTGTTTCGCCTAAATCGGAGTCCAAACGAAGATTTACGGACTCTTTTATAAACCCTTCGTGTTATTTGTACGTGGGTAGTTGAAATCAATTTTTAGAACATTGAAATTCATTTTTTCTCTGTTACAATCTTCTTTTTTATTGATGTTATTTGTGGGTAGTTAAAAGATTTAGATTTCAGTTTATTTTTAGTTTGAAAGTTGATTTTTTATTATCTAGCATTTTACTCAAACATGATGTTATGTGTTTTTGTTATTCTGATTTTGTCGATTTTGTCTTGTTTTTTGTTCATTTATGTTGTCTTTTTGTCTATATTTTGTTTTTCTTTCCCTTTTTTGCTCTTTATTTTATTTTTCACTCACTTTGTTTTTGTGTTCACAGATGTATTCGAATAATGTCGATGTCGACGACGGTGAGAAACCAGAAGATTCTGGGTATATTGTTATATTCGGTCTCGAAAGGTTGTTAATTTGATCGCGGTTAATTTGATCGCGGGTATTAATCAATCTCAATCAAACAATGATATCCGTTGTTGAAGATTCCGACGAATATTGCTAAAGAGAACCTTAACTCGAAAATCATTATCATTATTGAGTTGGTCAAGACTTTTGTGCTAATTTGTATTTCTATATCAAAACTTTTGTGCTAATTTTGTTGTACTCCTATTGTGTTGATTATTGATTACTATTATCTATTATAAATTTATTAAATATTATAAAACATATCATAAACAAAAAGAAGATTCTAACGGACAAAAAACGAATTTCAATGTTAAAATAATTGATTTTAACTACCCACATATAACACAAATATAAAAGAAGATTTTAACCGAGAAAAACGATTTTTAATGTACTATAAGAGATTTTAAGGACGAAAAAAAAAAAAAAAAAAAAAAAAACAGCAACAACTTACTACTCGCATGAGTTTGATATTTTATTGGGTTATTGTTAAGCTCAAATTAGTATCAGTAAAATTTGAACTTTTAAGTGTTTTATATGAGATTTCAAGGCAAAAAAAAAATATTATTAATAATGTTATATCAAACCTCAAAAAAAAATTGACTTTTTAAGTTACTTATATGTGATTTCAAGAGAGAGAAAAAATTACCATTAACAAGGTTATATCAAATGTTAATAAATTTGAAACTTTGAGTTACTTATTTGAGATTTTAAGGGAAAAACAAAAGAATATCATTAACAATGTTATATCAAACTCATACAAGTACAACTACAAATGATTTATCTAAACTTATTAAGTTCACAAAATGCTTAAATAATATTACACCAGAACTACAGTTCACCGCCTCTATCACCATAGATGTCAGTTGACTCAATTGATATCGAAACCCTTTCTACATATGAGTTAGAGCAATTTCTTTTGTCATATTGTGCCATTTGTTTACAATTGTTGCAAAAACTTTTTTGGCTTACTTCAAACTGCAATAGTTATAGTACCACTAGATAACATGTCTTTCCCACTTTACAATCAAGCAACCTGCCTTTCATCCGCATTTTTTAGCTGCCTTCCATCCGCACTTTACAGCTGCATTTTAACAACCCACAAGTATCATAAATAAAACAGAAGATTTTTAACGGAGAAAAAACGAATTTCAATGTTCTAAAAATTGTTTTTAACAACCCACAAATAACATCAACAAAAAAAAAGATTCTAATTAAATAATAACGAATTTCAATGTTCAACAAATTGATTTTAACTACCTACAAATAAAATCAATAAAAAAGAAGATTTTAACGGAGATAAAACGAATTTCAATGTTCTAATAATTGATTTTATATAGCCACAAATATCATAAGTAAAAAAAAAATTCTAATTGAGAACAAACGAATTCCAATATTCTTATAATTGATTATAACTACCCACAAATATCATAACTAAAAAGGAAGATTCTAACGGAGAAAAAATGAATTTCAATGTTCTGATAATTGATTTTAACAACCCACAAATATCATCAATAAAAACGAAGATTCTGCCTTATTTTGACCTTCAATGGATCCTCAATCACAAATAACAAAAAAAATAAAAATTAATCAATATGAACAACGATAAAAACACCATCGTCTTCTAAAAACATACCACAAATCTAAAACTTTAATGAAATGTTATCCACCATCTTCTTCTTCTCTTTCTTCTCATCTGCAGAAGTTTTAAAAAAAATTATAAAAAAGTTGCAGGGAAAACAATACAAACACTATTACCATCATTAAAATTGATTTTCTTTAATTTGTCCATCTTCGAAATTAAAAAAAAATCCAAACTTTGTAATTTGTTTAAATTTTTTTTGATGAATTTTACCAGAAATATTCGCTGTAAAAATGAAAAATAAACACTAGATAAAATGAATTCTTAGAAACGAAGGGAAAAAACAAGGGTTGTTTATGGAGTACAAAGAAAACTAAGATTTACAATTCTAAAATAATTGAAATCATCAATAAAAACAAAGAAAAAAAAATTGAAAATTGGAATCAACTTACCAAAGATGAAATCTTTAATAGGAACAATCGATGTAAATTTCGAAAACTCAAAAAACCTAATTACAGAGATATTAAAATAAAATATAGGAAGAAAATATGGAGTATAATGAGAATGTGCAGAGAAAGAGACGAAGAAGGAGATGAATGAAGATTAGAAATCAGAAAATGAATGAATGAATGAATTAATTAATTAATGGGAACAATTGAATGCCCTAGAAACTTGTTGCTTATCCTCGTTGAAATGACCCGAAATTTGTGATTGGTTTCCCTTTTTTTTTTTTTTTTTTTTTTTTTTTTTTATTTAATTAATAAAGCAACTTTTAATCTAGGCCCTTGATTCTAACATAATCCAATGGTTGAAAATGCGACTTTATAACTCTCCCTAACCTATTGACTTGCTAGAACCTATCTCTATATATATATTGGTAAGTCTGGTAAGTCCGTGTAACTGTTAGTACCATTTGCTGAAACTGCAATTCTTTGTAAATATAACTGTAACTGTAATACTTGTAAATGAAACTGTAAAATGTTGCAAATACAGTTACATCTACAAAGAATTACAATTTTAGAATATGGTACTAACAGTTACACGGACTTACGGACTTACCAATATTTGCGGACTTAGCTGAACTTTACTATATATATATAGAGAGAGAGAGAGATTTAGGATCCGGTGAGACCCCTCAACTCGGTGAGACCTCGTGAGACCCCTTCTTAAAAAAGTTTTTATTTCGAAAATTCGGCATAGTTGTCTTTATTATCTAATTTATGGTCTAAGGAACATATTTGGGGTTCATAACTACCTTATCATGTCACGTTATATCGTCGTTAAATGTATTTTATAACTTTGGTGTACCTACGACATCTATTTGTGTATCTAATTTTTTTTGGTGTATCTACTACGTCATTTAATGTATCTGCAGTATCAATTTTGTGTATCTAGTATATTATTCACCGGAGACATAAATATTTTATTAAAATTTTTAAAATGTAATTTATATTTTTAACCCAACAAATGGTGAAAATAAATTAAAATAATGGATAGTGAGAGCCTATGCTTTCGGTTTAATCATACTATGTGATTTTCATGGGGTCTCACGAGGTCTCATATATATATATATATATATATATATATATATATATATATATAGTAAAGTTATATCAAGACAGCAAATATTGCGAGACACAAACGAGACACAGCATTTTAGCCTTTTTTGTGAAACTTTAACATAGTTTTATGAAACTTCAAAAATTGTGAAACTTTTACAAAATTGTGAAACTTTAACACATTAAAGTTTCACAATTTTTGAAGTTTCATGAAACTATGTTAAAGTTTCACCAAAAAGGCTAAAATGATGTGTCTCGTTTGTGTCTCGCAATATTTAGGTGTCTCGTTTGAACTTGTTTATATATATATATATATATATATATATATATATATATATATATATATATATATAGAGTAAAGTTATATCAAGGCAACAAATATTAGAGACACAAAGCAGAGACAATGACATTTTAGCCTTTTTGTGAAACTAAAACATAGTTTTATGAAACTTCAAAAATTGTGAAACTTTAACAAAATTGTGAAACTTTAAGACATTAAAATTTCACAATTTTGAAGTTTCATGAAACTATGTTAAAGTTTCACCAAAAGGCTAAAATGTCATGGTCTCGTTTGTGTCTCATAATATTCTTTGCCTTGATATAACTTTACTCTATATATATATGTATATATATATATATATATATATATATATATATATATATATATATATATATATATATATATATATATATATATATATAGGGTTGAGTTCCGGTAAGAACACTACCTTTGGTAAGAACGGTAAGAACAGTTAAGGTACATTATAAATATACGTAAAATACATTCGTTTAACACATAAAGTACATTTTGTGAGGTACATTATAAATATATATTAGGTACATTTAAAAATTAAGAGTTATATTTGAAAATTTTGGGTACATTTCAAGTTCAAAACTAAAATGTACTTTTAGTATAGTGAAAATGTACCTTAAAATTTGAAAGAAATCTTCAATTTAATGACAATTTACTCAATTTAATGACAATTTACCTTCTAAATTTTAAAATGCGTATCAACTATTATTCATGACTAACCCGCACGTTAAATTTAAAATGTACCTTATGTATATTAATAATGTATTTTATTTATTCTTAGATTCTTACTAAAAGGACTATTCTTACTGATCTTATTCTATATATATATATATTTATCTATATTTATATATATATATATATATATATATATATATATATATATATATATATATATATATATATATATATATATATATATCTGTGTGTGTGTGTGTGTTTTGGTAAAAACTTTACAAGTAAGAAAATGGTGAAAAGTGGATCAACTAGTACTATTTGTGGAACAGAACAGAACTGAGCTATATGGGACAGAACTAAGGACACAGGGATTTGATGATGCAGAAGCCCCGAGAAGAAGATGGGGAAAACTGCGGGCTACCAAGCCAGGAGTACTTTTATTAATATCAGAGTTGGGGTTACAGAATACAACTGTGAAATGATCACTTCTGTAGCAATTCGTACAGAACTGACTGTTGTTTACCGTAGTCTATTGTTGTGTATTTCTCTAGTGCTTAAGTATGCTAATGAATGTAAAAACTTGTCAAAAGATGTACAAATGAGCCTCTATATATAGGCAAAGCTAGCTGCAAATCAGTTCCTATTTTCTAGGGCACGTTTCCATGACTTTCCATTATCTTTGGCGGTTAAATAACTTCCATTGACTCCACTTCTGCTCAGCTGATTACTTCCATTATCCCATGATCTTTGTAACCGCTATAGTTGACCTCCTCTGACCATAACTGCCATGCCTCTTCTGACCCGTTCTGGGCTATAACTGCCATTTGTTCTTCTATCCTGCTCTGTACCATATTCTTGACGTCTATCCAGAACTGCCAGTTCTGGGTAGTGCAAAATCTGGTCATAACAAAAGCCCCTTGTTTTCTCAAGTGCAGTGTTCAGCAAACTTGAGGAAAGAATCCTGTACAAACACTTCTATACAGAACAGACTAGAATGGAGACAACAGCTATAAAATTCGAATCAACTATGCATTTAGCCAAACTTGTGTACCACATTCAAAGGGATAACGTTTAAATTAGAAGTAGGTGAGCATTTAAACCTGATTTGACTCCTGAACAGTAGCAACGGCTAACTCTGGGCTGTTTTGAATTTTACCAACGGTAAAATCCTAATCCCACTTGAACTCTTTTACCCTTGAATATAAATAGGAGCCTCCAGTAATTTCTCGAGAACTCACCTTGCCAACTTTCGTTTTTACCTTCTACTGTTCATCATCTTCCTCTTTTGTTATTACAATCATCAAATCAAATCAAAATCATCTGAAAATCATGGCTGAACAAGTGATAGATCTTGAGAAACCTGAGATCACTGAGATCATGTTTGGCGATCATAAATTCATCAAAGGTGATTCCTTTGATGATGAAACCAAGAATACTCTTTCTCAATCAATAATCAAACATTTGAAAGATCATGAGATCGTGCCTTCATCGGCTGTTATCTTCGTTCCCTGTGATGACTATGTCACAGCTTCTTGGACCTGTCTAGGATGGAGTGCGCATCTATGAGTTCCCTTCGTATGGTCTCGGGATCCCTGCAACTCCTGGATGAGTGGGGTACTCTCTTCGATGAAGCTTGCCCCTTGTCAAATAATGCCAAGCATGTGGAAAATTATCTGTTTGGTCGACAAACTCTGCACAAAGCACAGGCTGCTGTGAAGGCAGATCTGAGGATCAAGCGTTTATTCTGTGAGGGCCCAAGGTCGTGGGAGATTTATCTTCAGGATCGAAAGGGCGAGAACAACTTAGTAGAGCACCCGGACATTGGGGATGACAAAGATTGGAAGGCGGTTTCCTGTTTAAGAGTGACACTCTTGAGAATGGCGGTGTTTGGATTACCCTATTCTTTGAGAGGGTAAGCCACTACATTTCAACTTTGTTGTTTCTAGTTTTTCTATTCTGTGCTGGGCTGATGGTTTTCTATGTTTATCTTTCTAGCGGATTCCTGGCTCCCCGAGCACAGTGAGGAGTCCAAGGCCAGGATTGCTGCTTTTATGGCTTTGCCCCTTCTGGAGAGGACTTGGTCTGAGGGGGATAACAAGACGTGTTTCCCTACTTTCTGCAGGCCACCAAGTAGGGCTGTAAAGGTTCATGTGCCTATGGTTTCTGCCATCAAGGGTAAGTTTCTCAACTATTCTTTTGATTAGGTCTGGTCTAGTATGATTTGGATCTGTAGTTCTAAGATGTATGTGGTTTTATGCTAGGTGAATCTTCTAGGCCAATTACTAGGGGTAGGCTGAATCCTGCCCTCCTTCAAGAGAAAATGGATGCTATTCTGGCTGGGGGTCTAGATGTAATACCCCAATTCATTCCTACCGGTGTTGCTATTCCTACTCCAGGATTTAAGGAGTTGAAGATTGAGGAGCCTAGCAAGGGAAAGGCTCAAGCTGAAACAGTGAAGGACACACCAGACAAAAAATCAAAGAAGAGAAAGGTTGAGGAGGTTGAAGGGTTGTCACTACCAGGGACATTTACATCCCAAAGACGCCATCAACAGCGTAGAAAAATAATCCAACAAGCGACTAAGAGGGTCAACCCAGACCTGATCAGGGTTGGCACCACGTAATCGGCGTTTAGAGCTACTCACTCGCTCTGCAGTAATAACTGATATACTTCTAGTACAAATTCTCATTATAATTCTACCACTATTGTACCTTACACCATTACATTTGCGGACTCTTGATGTATCTCGAGTTTGGGGCACATAATTTCCACTTCGGGGATCGTGGATCAAGGCTGAGGACCAGGTTGCTCGAAGAGCAAGCCTGTCATGGGAACTTGGAGAAAGCTCGACCGGTATGAAGGCTAAAAAGCCAAATGGTACGCTGCCGCTAAGTTCGAGGAGAATCGGCCTCATTGAGGTCGAAACGAGCCTCGGCGTGTTCAAGAGCTGAGGGACAGCTCGTAACCAAGAGACTGATCCGGCGATGTTTTACACAGCCAGACCAGAATTCGGATGATGCGTGCCTCTCGAGTCCGGCGTGAGGAGTGGGATATTGATCTTCTTTGTGGAGAAATTTAAGCTGACTCTTCCAGGCGCACGGTTCGGGAGAGGAAGCGGTGGCGATCGGGAAGAGAGCTCTGCGGTGGTGACGGTGGTCTTGGCGAAGATGCCTGTGTCGATGACAATCCTTCGAAGAAGAAGAAGAATGAAAAACAACTACTCTTGTGAACATTTTGCGTAAATTCAAACAATTTGCTATCTGTGGTCTGGCCTGGACTGGCGTGTCCAGGGCTGCACATATTCTGTGAACCATGCATTTGCTCTTTGTGGAACTTTTGCTTAGTCTGCAGAGCAAGACATTTTTCTAGTCTGCTCTGACAGATTCGGTTGCTTAGTATTTAGTCAGCCTTGGTGGTCCAAGGACTTAACTACTATCGTTTCTGTTGCTTCTATTGCTTCTATTGTTCTGTGAATGTACTAACCTCACAGGTGTACATCCCAGACTTATGTACGCATGATCGGACATCTCTTAACGGCGGCTAAGCCCTGGTCCGTCAATCCGAGGACGCATCCTCTACACAGATTTGCTCTGCAGATCGGCCGGCTGTGGACTGGAGGAAGATCTCCACTACAGGACTGGCTGCAAAAGGCTGAGGACTAAGCTCAAGTCTGGAAGACAAGTTCCTAAGGTCTGGGGACTAGGCACAGAACTGGAGGTTGAACTCCCTGAGTAGGACTGGAGGATAGACTCCTTAACAAGTCTGGAGGATAAACTCCTTTATTTGTAATATGTAGCGTACTATATTTACTTTGTTTTTATTTGTGATAGAAAATATTTACTTTTGAACCAAAGATGTAATCTGCAAAACTAGAAATAAAGTTAAACTACACCATTGGAGTTCAATGGTTTTTATTGAATGGAAAAGAAATATTTAAAAAAAACAATTAAGGAGTGCAGAATTGAAATTACAGAATTGAAAGTTCAGAATTGAAAATACCGTATTAACAAAGATAAAGTTTGAGGTTGGTTGCATTCCATGCTCTAGAAATCAACTCCCCCTCCAGAGTTACCAATCTATAGGCTCCTTGGCCTACAACAGAATCAATCAAGTATGGTCCTTCCCAAACTGGGCTAGCTTTCCTGCAGACTTTTCCTTTGTGTTTTCAAATACTTTCCTCAGAACTAAATCTCCTTCTCTGAAAACTCTGGCCTTGACATGCTTGTTGAAAGTCCTGGCCACATTCTCGCCGTAAGTCGCTAACCTTATCCTGGCCGCATCTCTTAGTTCCTCTGCAAAATCAAGACTGGAAGACAACAACTCGGGTTAGCTTCTAAACTGCTCGAGACCATACCTTCTTTGTTGGAGCACACTTCATTTGGAATCAACTCGCTTCACAACCATACACCAAAGAGAATCTGAGTGCATCTTTGTAGAAGTCTTTGGTGTAGTTCTCACACCACAGAACTAATGGTAGCTCTTCTGCCCATCTCCCTCGCCTCTTTTTCAGCTTCTTCTTTAGGACCTTTATGACAATCTTGTTGCTAGATTCTGCCTGACCATTACACTGAGGATATCTTGGTGCAGAAGTAAGCAGTTCAATACCCCTAGTTGCACAGAATTCTCTAGTCTTATTCCCTACGAACTGTGTACCATTGTCACATACAATCTGGCTTGGAATTCCAAATCTGTAAATGATGTTCCTCTTGATAAACGAAATGACTTCCTTTTCTGTTACACTTCTAAACGCTTCAGCCTCAATCCACTTCGAAAAGTAGTCTGTCATTGCCAACATAAACACCTTCTGTCCTGGAGCCGTTGGAAGCTTCCCAACTATGTCCATGCCCCACTTCATGAAAGGCCATGGTGCAGAAATAGGGTGTAGGACTTCAGCTGGTTGGTGAATCATTGGAGAATGCTTTTGACATGCTTCACATTTGCTTGCGTACTCCACAGCCTCCTTTCTCATAGTTGGCCAGAAGTAACCAAATCTGAGAGCTTTGCTGGCCAAACTTCTTCCAGCACTGTGGTTGCCACAATCTCCTTCGTGTAACTCTTCCAGAACAGTTCTGGCTTCTGCTGGTTCTAGGCAGCGCAAATATGGACCTGACATAGACTTCTTGTACAGAACATCATTAATCAAGACATACCTCGAGGCTTTAAGCCGAAAAGCTCTAGCCTCAAGTCTGTCTGGGGGTAAAACACCATCTCTAAGAAAAGCATAAAAAGGTGCAGTCCAAGAGCTAAGAGTGGGGGTAGACAGGTTCAGAACAGGATCAGACTTCTCTATAGAAGGTCTGAGGAGGTGTACTATGGGAATCCTGTCCAGGTCTGCAGGTTTGAAACTAGAGCCAAGACTAGCTAGAGAGTCTGCCTGTGAGTTCTCGTCTCTGGGGATCTGGTCAATCCTAAACTGGTCAAACTTCAAAACCAAGGTCCTAACCTTCTCAAGGTAGAGCAACATCTTAGAATCTTTGGCCGCAAAAGAACCATTAATCTGATTAACAATAAGTAAAGAGTCGCTTTTTACCTCTAAATTCTTGACACCAAGACCAATACAGACCATCAAACCTGCGACTAATGCTTCGTATTCTGCCTCATTGTTGGTGGTACGAAATTCTGGCCAATCGACTGGGCTAGTATGCCCCCTTGTGGCGATTTCAGGACAATGCCTGCACGAGAACCTCGACGACATTATTGCTCCATCAAGATTATCTGACACCCAGGTCTCTCCTTTTACGCCTGTGTGAGCTTCAACACTTCCATAGCACCACTTTCCTCCAGTGGTCGAATCAAATTAGCCACAAAATCGCTAAGGCTTGAGATTTTATCATTCTGGGCTCATAATCGATGTCGTATGTCTTCGAGCCGCATGACCATTTCGCCATTCTCCAAGACAGTTCAGGCTTTCTCAAGACTGACTTAACTGGAAGGTTAGTTCTAACACAGATATGATGACTCTCAAAATAAGGTCTAAGCTTAGTAGTTGACATAATTAAGGCGAGAACATACATTTCCAGAAGAGAATACCTGGTTTCAGCATCTAGCAAGCTCTTGCTCACGTAGTATATTGGATACTGCAAACCATCTTCTTCCCTGACCAGAACTGCACTTACTGAATGCTCCGTGGTCGACAGTGCAGGACTTAACGGTTCTCCCTCTTCTGGTCTGGACAGCAACGGTGGAGTTGACAAGTAACTCTTCAGATCCTAGAACGCTTCCTCGTGCTCCTCACTCCATTGGAATTCTTTGTTCTTCTTAAGCATATCGTAGAAGGGTTTGCACCTTTCTGAGGATTTAGAGATAAATCTATTCAGAGCTGCTACTCTCCCTGTCAACTTCTGGATGTCTTTCACAGATCTGGGGGGCTCCAGATCTAGGATTGCCTTTATCTGTTCTGGACTTGCTTCAATTCCTCTTCTGGTGACCAAGTAACCCAAGAACTTGCCAGAAAATACTCCAAAATTGCACTTCGTGGGATTCAGCTTCATATTGAACTTGTCCAGAATTGCAAACGCTTGCTCTAGGTGCTTCACATGATCTTTGGCATCTTTAGACTTTACCACCATATCATCGATATAAACCTCCATTGTGTCCCCAATTAGATCTTTGAACATCATGTTGACTAGCCTTTGGTAGGTGGCACCAGCATTTCTGAGTCCAAAGGGCATGGCGGTGTAGCAATAGATACCACGGTCTGTCATGAAGGAGGTCCCCTCCTGGTCTGGAGGATACATCTTGATCTGATTAAAACCACTCGAGGCATCCATGAAAGTCAGAACTTCATGGCCAGCAGTCTTGTCCACCATGGCATCAATGTGAGGAAGAGGGAAAGGATCCTTGGGACATGCTTTGTTCAGATCTGTGTAGTCAACACAGATGACAAGGCTAAAGTCGTATCACCCTATCAAAATAAACCTACAGAAACACTAACAAGTAGCTAGTGGCAAGCAGGATCGTATCCACAGAGAAACGGTGTAGTTTTAAGCTAAAGTCGATGAAAACAGGTCTAACTCAGGTGTGAAAAAAAGGGTTTGTTTTAAACTAAACTAAGAACAGCAAGAAAGATGATATAAGAATATATAAAAGGAGGATTAGGGCGTCGGGATCAATGTGACATCGATTCAGGAACTCAACTCAGAAGTAAATATCAATCAATTGAAGCTATGCAAGTGGCTATGTTTAGGAATACGCTCTCTCAAGTCAATATTAACCTTAAGCAAATTTAGCGGGCTCTCGCAACTTACTAAATTCAACTTATCAAATACGCGTGAGTCTAGTTTCAATTAGGCTTTCGATCTTAAACTGAAACAACCTAAGTTCAATTCAATAAAGGCGTCCCTAAATTCAATTGATAGTAAAACGCGTAGGAAGAAACCAACTTGCACAAGTTCAATCAATATAAGCAATTAAAACATGTTCCTGAACCAAATATCACAAATCACCCTAACCCTAATTATGAAATTAGCTACGCATGATTGAAGCAAAAACAATAAAAACAATAACAATAAACATGATGCTAGAAATAAAAGCAATTGGATTAAACCTGGAGTTTTACGGAGTACCGGCGGTTACAAAGAAGATCAATCTTGAAACTAAATTAAAACTTGAGAGTTTTGTAATGGAGAGAAAATAAAGCAGTAACTAAACCTAACTTAAAACATAAAATCAAGCATAAGTTATCAATTCACCACCTAGGGTCTTTTATATATGTCCCCAATTAATAAAACTCGAAAATAGGAAAATCCGACGTATCAGAGCATGGCGGTGGCCGTGGCCACGGCCCACCTGACCGGCCTGCTTGCTCAGCTCGGGCCAGCTCTTCTTCAATTCAATCCAAGCCCAAATTGCTTCTTGGGCTTCATATGCCTCGTGGCCTTCTTGTCTTTTGGTCTTTGGCTCGTGTCCCGAGCTCTTGTGCGCGCTCGAGCTTGGTCTTATCGGCTCGGTTCTCGTAATGCTCCAATTGTCCCGGGTTTTCGCTCAAAACCACCAAAACCTGCAAAATGTAAATGAAAGGCAGCAGTATCGAGAAATATAGCAAATAGCTTATAAAACTTGTAACAAACTCGAATAAATGCAGCTAAATGCGACTGAACCGGGGGCATAAAATGTATATAAATAGCGTGTATCAAACTCCCCCAAACCAAAACTTTGGTTGTCCTCAAGCAAACAGCATCGGAGAAAATCAAAGTGACACGAACTAATCACGTTAGTATCTCAAAGTGGACGACCTATGCACATAAACATACAACCATAGACTGTTTCGCCGAAAATAGAGCACAAGTCTCAACCATTCGCACCACATTATACCACTAGCCTCTAACGCTTTCGCAAAAGTAAAACTAACGACATTTTCAATTAAAGCAAGGCCAACCGAACGTACCACTTTCCATTAACCAAAACTTTCCACATCATTCCATTTTTTTCCTCTTCTTTTTTTTCTTTTCTTTTGTCTTTTTTTTTCTTTTCTCGCAAATGCGGAGCATCCCTCGTATGTAATACCATTTAGCTTGACATTCACTCGGTAAAGATCGTGCTCGGGTACACATATTTCCTTAAGGGTTACATTATTGCTCATACGCTCGGTCGCAACCAAATTTATGGCCACTGTGGTTACTCAATTCAATGAGTCCCCTCCGAGAGCATCGAAGCATTGCTCCAACATATATATATCTTTCCAATCATACCGCAAACCAACAAACCAAACATTCCACGAACCACTGCCAAGCTCGAATGTCAAAGTCGAAAGTAAACAAACGAAAAGCGATAAGAATTAAGCAAATACAAGTGGGCTAGTGTTTGAGACTCGCAATCTATTAATAGGAAACAAACATATAGTGCAGCTACGACGATAGAAAGTCGGCTCGGAGATACTAAAGATCAAAATTAATGCACTACTCAAGTCTCCAAACTTGACAATTCAGACCAAAAGGACTCGTATTTTTGTATTTTTTTGAAATTTTTCAATTTTTTTGGGTTTTCAAAATAAATGCACACACAAAATGAAAATGCAAAGCGCGAACGTGTTTCCCTCCCCCAAACCAAATCACACATTGTCCTCAATGTGGAAAACAGCTCAACCACAACAGCAAAAAAGGACAAATAAAAGAGGGGGTAGGAAAATGAAACGAGAAATGAGGGTAAAAAGGGGTAAAGAATGCTCACATTATAAAGTCGGAGCTTTCACAAACCGAAGCGAAGCATGGAGTGCGGCGAAAAATCTACAAATATGCGTCCAAATCAGTCTAGCTATGTAGTACTTCGGAGTAGCACGCGAGAACACACGAAATGTAACAAAGAGAACACACCGGTAGGTCCAGGCCGTGTGGCCCGGGCCGGTGGGGTGCATTTTCAATTTTTCGGCGTTTTTCACGACTTTCAAATTTGACTCGGCCCGGTCACGAGCGGCGGTAGGTCGGCCATTGGGATGCCTTCTCGTAGCGTCTTCTCAAAAATACCAAGGACAAAAGTCCTAAAGTACCTGCGCGCTAAAATCACATATAATCCCTCATCCTCACGCGCTCAAAATCAAACCATAAAATGTCGTAAAAACAAACCAAACAAAGTACAAGGTGCAATCAAAATGCAACGTCATCGGGTTGCCTCCCGGAAGCGCTGGTTTATAGTCCCGCACGACTCTTCAAAGCTTCAAAGATCAAGTATAATTAGGCCAAGGTTGTTGGCCATTTGCGACAGCTTCACTCGGCGAAACAGCATTCGTCCGCCATAAAACTCCTCCCTCTCGAGGTAGCGCAGCATAGTCCATCATCGTCGGTCCTCGGTCACGAAATGGCTCTCCAAAACGCCCTTGTGCTTCAATCGGCTGAACCGTAGGCCCTCTATCCCTATTACTCGTGTCGTAAAGGTCGGTTTTCAACAACTTTCTCTCCCCCAAACCAACCTTGCAGCCATCCTGTAAAGAACCTGCACACGGGGAGACAACAGAAACGACCTCCAAAGTGTCTCCAGTAGAGTGAGACGGAGGTATAATATTAACAGAACAAACCGACTCTAGACGCATGGGTGACCGCGGGGTATCAGAATGCGTAAAAGTGAGCTTTTCACCCCCCACCGTAAAAGCTAAAATCTTATTGCCCACGTCAATAACTGCACCAGCAGTGTGCAGGAAGGGTCTCCCCAAAATAATGGGAATGTGGACATCCTCGGGCATGTCAAGTATTACAAAGTCTACAGGGATGAAGAACTTTCCAACCTGCACTGGGACGTCTTGCAGTATACCTAAGGGACGCTTAACAGACCGGTCAGCCATTTGCAAGGTAATGTGAGTGGGTCCCAAAGCTGACAAGTTCATCTTTTGGTACAAAGAGTATGGTAGGACACTCACACTCGCTCCAAGGTCACATAAAGCATTTCGGACCACAAACTTACCAATGGAGCAGGGGATAGAAAAGGTACCTGGGTCACTAAGCTTAGGGGGCTTACTACCCTGCAGCCTAGTACTAGCCTCCCCCACGAAAGCTACAGTCGACACATCATCAAGCGTACGCTTCCTAGCTAAGACTTCCTTCAAAAACTTAGCGTACGCAGGTATTTGAGTCACAAGATCAATAAAAGGGACGTTTACCTGAAGAGCCTTTATGACGTCCACGAACTTCTTGAACTTGGCCTCCCCTGCAGCTTGCACTCGACCCGGAAAAGGTAGCTTAATCTGAATCGGGGGCGTTGGAGTAGCAACAGGAACACCAGAAACAATGCCCGAATCATCTTTCCTCAAGAAGAGTCCAAATTGGTTGATCGACCATCACGGCCGACCGGCTGAGACCTCTGACTACACAGTTTCACCGTGTTTTCGTCCCCATCCTTCTCCTCGTCCACCAAGTTCATAGGGTCACCATACACTGACCCACTCCTCAACGTAATCGCACATGCCGTGTCGTGCGGAGGTTTAGGAGGATTACCTTGCGATGGCAAGAAACCCGGTTGACGCGAAGCTTGCGAAGTGGCGAGTTGAGCCACTTGATTCTCCAAATTCTTTATAGCTGCGTCCTTAGCTTGGCCATCCCTTTGCATTTGCTGCAGCATCATTTCTTGTGATTTCTGTACGGCCATCGTCACCTGCGACATCTGCATCATCATGGCCTTCATCTCGGCCATAGGATCGGGTACCTGTGTAGGAGGAGGTGGTGGTGTGTAGACGGGTTTTTGGTAATTGGGTGGGGGTGGTTGGAAATTTTTGTGAGGAGGGATGTAGGGTTGATTTTGTGGGGGTTGGGTGGTTGGGTTTAAGACGTTCTGGTTGCGGTAAGACAAGAGTGATCGATCGTAACCAGGTTGGTTTTGGTAGGGCAGGTTTTGGTTGTAAGATTGATATGCATAAACCTGCTCCTGGGGCGCAGCATACCCCGTAGAATAACCCGAGTCGTGCCCTGCAATAGCATTTACATGAGCACCAGAAGAACCCCCACCATTCATCATACTAATCTGCGCAGTCAACACAGCAACCTGATTAGTGAGCGCACTAATACTCTCCTTATCACGGTCATTATGCGCAGACCGTGAATTTCCCCTCGGCTTCCCAAATTGTGACGAATGTATCGCCATCTCCTCGATTAATGCCCAAGCTTTATCATCATCGACGTTGTTAGCAAAACGTCCCTCCGCAGCAGAATCAAGAATAGCACGGCTTTCAGCATATAAGCCGTTATAAAAGGTCATAATCACGAGCCAGTCGTTCAGCCCATGGTGAGGACAATCCCGGATGAGCTTCTTATACCTTTCCCAAGCTTCAGCTAAAGTCTCATCGTATGTCTGCTGGAAGCCACGAACCGATCACAGATCCGATTTGTGCGCTCTGGAGGATAGAACTTTGAATAGAACGCGAGGGCCAAACTCCTCCAATCAGTAATACCGGCGGCTAGCTTGTCGAGGTCCGTGATCCACTCACGAGCTCGATCTTTTAATGAAAAAGGGAACAACATTTCCCTTATTTGATCCTGCGTAATCCCGGCCTGCTTTATAGTCGAACAATAGTCCGTAAAGACCTGCATATGTCGACCAGGATCCTCCGTAGGATAGCCTCCAAACTGATTCCGCTCCACCAAAGTTAAGAAGGCGGGGCGAATCTCAAAGTTGCCCGTAAGTGTAGCGGGCATCGTGAATCCATTCAGGATGGACTCCGTCTTAGGAAGCGAGTGACTATAGAGTTTTGGCATGGTCACTGGCTCCTCTAAATCAATAATAATGTGTGTATTGTCCTCTTCGCAAGACGATCGTTCTGAGCGAGTTTCCGCGTCTGAACTTTGCACACTCTCAGTTGTGTAGGCCTCGGCGATTTCCTTGAAGAAGTTACGCGTACGGTGCAAGGTACGCTCAGGTTCAGGATCAAACGGGACTAAACCTGTAGGTGACATGCGCATAAATAACTCAAAGGAAACGGTGAGAACGGTCTCAAGGAACTTGAGTTCCCTGAGACAAAAGAGAAAAACCTGTAACTAAACAATAACTAAAACTAGCAAAGCCGTTTCCCCGGCAACGGCGCCAAAATTGACAAGGCTAAAGTCGTATCACCCTATCAAAATAAACCTACAGAAACACTAACAAGTAGCTAGTGGCAAGCAGGATCGTATCCACAGAGAAACGGTGTAGTTTTAAGCTAAAGTCGATGAAAACAGGTCTAACTCAGGTATGAAAAAAAGGGTTTGTTTTAAACTAAACTAAGAACAGCAAGAAAGATGATATAAGAATATATAAAAGGAGGATTAGGGCGTCGGGATCAATGTGACATCGATTCAGGAACTCAACTCAGAAGTAAATATCAATCAATTGAAGCTATGCAAGTGGCTATGTTTAGGAATACGCTCTCTCAAGTCAATATTAACCTTAAGCAAATTTAGCGGGCTCTCGCAACTTACTAAATTCAACTTATCAAATACGCGTGAGTCTAGTTTCAATTAGGCTTTCGATCTTAAACTGAAACAACCTAAGTTCAATTCAATAAAGGCGTCCCTAAATTCAATTGATAGTAAAACGCGTAGGAAGAAACCAACTTGCACAAGTTCAATCAATATAAGCAATTAAAACATGTTCCTGAACCAAATATCACAAATCACCCTAACCCTAATTATGAAATTAGCTACGCATGATTGAAGCAAAAACAATAAAAACAATAACAATAAACATGATGCTAGAAATAAAAGCAATTGGATTAAACCTGGAGTTTTACGGAGTACCGGCGGTTACAAAGAAGATCAATCTTGAAACTAAATTAAAACTTGAGAGTTTTGTAATGGAGAGAAAATAAAGCAGTAACTAAACCTAACTTAAAACATAAAATCAAGCATAAGTTATCAATTCACCACCTAGGGTCTTTTATATATGTCCCCAATTAATAAAACTCGAAAATAGGAAAATCCGACGTATCAGAGCATGGCGGTAGGTGTCGGCCGGCCCACCTGACCTACCGCTTGCTCGGCTTCAGCCACTTCTTCTTGATTCAATCCAAGCCCAAATTGCTTCTTGGGCTTCATATGCCTCGTGGCCTTCTTGTCTTTTGGTCTTTGGCTCGTGTCCCAGAGCTCTTGTCTTGGCCTTCGAGCTTGGTCTTATCGGCTCGGTTCTCGTAATGCTCCAATTGTCCCGGGTTTTGGCTCAAAACCACCAAAACCTGCAAAATGTAAATGAAAGGCAACAGTATCGAGAAATATAGCAAATAGCTTATAAAACTAGTAACAAACTCGAATAAATGCAGCTAAATGCGACTGAACCGGGGGCATAAAATGTATATAAATAGCGTGTATCAACAGACTCTCCACTTTCCATTCTTCTTCTGCACAACAACCACATTAGCTAACCAGTCAGGATACATTACCTCTCTTACCATATTCATGTCCAGCAACTTCTGGACTTCTTCATTGATGATAGCATTTCTCTCTGGCGCAAACTTCCTCCGTTTCTGGTGCACTGGTCTGTACTTTGGATCAATGTTGAGCTTGTGCGTGATAACGTCAGGACTGATTCCAGTCATGTCAAAGTGGCTCCATGCGAAACTTGATTTCTTAGACTTCAGGAAATTGATCAGATCAGATTCGAGCATCGAAGGCACATCACCGCCACCAATACTTTCTTTTCTCGGGCAAGACTAGTCTACACCGATCTGGTCCATCTCCAATCTTGACTTCTCTGGCTCCACTCATCGACTTGACTGGTTTACGTAATTGCTATGCGGCGATTTGTTGGTGACTGGGCTTCAAGGTCGCTCTGTAGCACTCCTGAGCCGTCTGCCTTTCTCCCTTGATCACCAGAACTCCCCATTGAGTTGGGACCTTCACACATTGATGGTAAGTAGACGCCACAGCCTTGAGATTGTGGATCCAAGGCCTGCCTAACAAAACATTATACGAGGTCATAGAATCAATAACATTAAACTTCTCAAAAGAAGAGACTCCCTGGGCATAGGTTGGAAGTGAGATCTCTCCCAAGGTGTGCTTGGTCTCACCACTGAATCCTACCAGAACATTGGAGTTCTTGGTCAGCTTGTCCTGGCCTATACCCATTTCCTTCAATGCGTCCAACATGATCAGGTTCACAGAACTGCCCCTATCAATCAGATCTCGACGTACAAGGGTGCTTCCAATCTGCAACTTGATCACTAGGCTGTCATGATGCAGTACTGGGATACCTTCACAATCTTCATGATCAAAAGTGACAACTTCCCAATTCTTCTCTACTCTGGTTGGAGGCTGCATCTTCTCTTGCTTTGCTATCCTCTTAGCTGCAGAATAGGTCAAACCACAGATATCTGAACCACCATTAATAAATTTTACCTCGTGTGTGTAGGGTGGAGGATTTGGCGGCTTTTCTGACTCTTGTCCCCTGGAACCCTGGGACTTGGCGCTTTCAGTTCTGGCCTGACTCCTCTGGACTGGTCTGATGATGTCCTTTAGTCGTCCAGTTCTGAGCTGGTAAGATATCTCCTTCTTGAAGGCATAGCAGTCTTCTGTGCTGTGGCCGATGTCTCCATGATACTCACAATACTTGTTTGGATTTCTGTTCGAATTTGGATTATCATTCCTCTTGGGCCATCTTGCACCATTCCCAAAGCTCTCCAACTTTGCTATCAACTGTGGAACCTCCACACCGAGATCGGGCGATATCAAGGAGTCATCGAGTTGACTGTCTCGTAATCGACGGCATGCACTTGTGTTCGGGTGGCTCGTCAGATGGTGCCGCTCGCTCGGGTGCGTCCACTATCGGACTTCTGTTCACCTTCTCATACCGAACTGCCCCGCCGACTAAAAGCATCCTCTTCAAGTCTAATCTGGGCCAAGGTCTTTGCTCGCACATCTTCAAAAGTAACACAAGGATACTTGGTTAGTTCACGATAAAGCTCGAATTGACCACCAAACCTTGCCTATAAGCCTGGATAATTGTTGCAACGTCACAGTTGGGGATAGAGATCTTCTCCTTGTTAAATCTCCGGAGATAGCCTCGTAGGGATTCATCTTTCTTACGTACAGTGCATGCAGATCACTTGTTCGCTTCTCTAACTTCCCCGCCGCTAGCAACCGGGCAACAAAAACATTCACAAGATTAGCAAACGATTTAATAGTACCATTAGGAATATTGACAAACCATTGCAGAGCTGGTCCAGCCAGAGTAGAACCAAAGCCTTTGCACATGCAGGTTTCCCTGTACTCTTTTGGAACTGGGACTGTGTACATCCTCTGCTGGTACTGGGCTACGTGGTCTTGTGGATCTCCTGTACCATCATACAGTTTCATCCCTGGAACACTGAACTTCTTTGGGATGTCCTGCATGGTTATAGCCTCGCTGAAGGGTGAATCTGCATAACACTCCCGGGAAGCCTCCTCAATTGGTGCTTGAACTCCTGAGATCTTTGCAACCTTGTCATGTAACTTCTGGAGTTCTTGCATCATCATGAGGGTGAAGTTGAACTTCTTCTTGCCCTTCCTCTTGTCAGCATTCTCGGATGTTTCTTCCTCTTCTTCACCACCCAGGAGCTGGTCTTCGAGATCCTCATCTTCGTCCAGATTAGAGAAATCTATTCTCTTAATTATAGAACTCAAGGATGCCCCAGGTCTGATCTTTGAGGTATTGCCCTTGGCAGAATCTAACTTAGTCTTCAGAACAGACTCTGTTTCCTTCAGTTTTGCATTCTCTTCTGAGATTTGCTGAATCTTAGATTGCGCATCTTATAACTCCTTGGACAATTGCTCCAAAGTTCTCTCAGCCATTTGAATATGGAAAAGGTGATTTTTGTGAGATTTTTGTGAGAAAAGTTACGCAATTTAATAAACTAGTTGCCCCACGGTGGGCGCCAATTTGTTTTGGTAAAAACTTTACAAATAAGAAAATGGTGAAAAGTGGATCAACTAGTACTATTTGCGGAACAGAACAGAACTGAGCTATATGGGACAGAACTAAGGACACAGGGATTTGATGACGCAGTAGCCCCGAGAAGAAGATGGGGAAAATTGCGGGCTACCAAGCCAGGAGTACTTTTATTAATATCAGAGTTGGGGTTACAGAATACAACTGTGAAATGATCACTTCTGTAGCAATTCGTACAGAACTGACTGTTGTTTACCATAGTCTATTGTTGTGTATTTCTCTAGTGCTTAAGTATGCTAATGAATGTAAAAACTTGTCAAAAGATGTACAAATGAGCCTCTATATATAGGCAAAGCTAGCTGCAAATCAGTTCCTATTTTCTAGGGCACGTTTCCATGACTTCCATTATCTTTGGCGGTTAAATAACTTCCATTGACTCCACTTCTGCTCAGCTGATTACTTCCATTATCCCATGATCTTTGTAACCGCTATAGTTGACCTCCTCTAACCATAACTGCCATGCCTCTTCTGACCCGTTCTGGGCTATAACTGCCATTTGTTCTTCTATCCTGCTCTGTACCATATTCTTGACGTCTATCCAGAACTGCCAGTTCTGGGTAGTGCAAAATATGGTCATAACAATATATATATATATATATATAGAGGGAAGTTATAATGAGTCCATCATATATTTTGACTCCCTAAGTCCTAATCTTTGCCTTTAGATTAAATGTTAAATGGATGGCTAGGATTAAAAGAAGAGAGAGAGGGGGATTGTGTGGATTATTGTATTAAATTACACATTTAATGCTAAAATTTTCACAAAACATGTATTTTGCAATAAGTTTTTTTTTTTTTTTTTTTTGAAATTATGTACTCCGTATTAGTATGTGTATTTAAGCAATTTTCGACTTTTATAAATGCAATTTTACCGTTTTACGAGTGCAACTGTTACCATTAATTTTGTAACTTTTACTATAAATAGGTTTTTTAATAATTAAATTTGACTTAATGTAATTTTATAACACATTTATGCAATTTAAAACTTTTTATGAATGTAACAACTAATTTTATTTAATTTCAATGATTTAAATGTGTAACTGTAGTCTTTTACGGGTGTAACTTTAACCTTTTATAAACGTAACTTTAGGCCTTGGCGTGTGTATCAAATTGTTCTTGAGGTAAATTTGTACAATAAAATTTTAATTTGTCCAACCTCAGGTTATCATATAATGTTTGTATTTTATGAGTGAAACTTTAGTATATTACGAACGTAACTACTATTCATTACAAATGAAACTTTTGCCCTCTACGAATGTAACTTTAATAGTCGTAACAAATGAATTTGACTCCTTGGGTACGGTCCATCCACCCGCTGCCGCCACCATTGCCAACCTCACCTACCCCCGCCTCCACCGCTCACCTCTTGATGCCACCGCTCTTACCACCTATCACCATCGTCGCCAAAAAATCAAATCTGAAAAATAAATAAATTCATCTAAGATTTAAAAGGAAAAAAAAACAGTTCAAGTAACATTTTTAATAAAGAAGTCTTAGATCTGATATTTTCATACCAAAAAAATTGGAATATTTTAGGTAAAATAGGAAACTAAAATTGGAATTTCATAAACAACAGAAACGAGTAATTCATTCAAATTAAAACAAGTAAACAACTAAAATTGAAATTTCATAAACAAAAAATGGAAAAATGCTAAACAAATAAAATAAATAAACATGCAAACAATGTAATACATTCAAATTAAAATAAGTAATTGGAAAAACCATAAAAAACAACAGAAATAAGTATATAATACGGCAAAAACAGCGAACAGAAAAAAAAAATAACACTTACAGTTGATTGTGGGAGATGAAGTGGACGATGAAGAAAAGTTGAATTGTGGGAGATGAAAATGAAATTATTGTGGGAGATGAATGAATGAAAAAGAAAATTAAATGAAAATGAAATGAATGAATGAAAATGAAATCATGCGTGTAAACGAATATACTCATTGGGAAGATAATTGCATTGAAAATTGATTAAATCTTTTTATTTTTTTAATAGAACATTAAAAAAGCTGGAAAATGAGTGAATGAATCTGAGACGTTCATTCATTTTGATCTAACGGACACAACTAGGACTTAGGGACTTAATGATAAAGGTGGGACTTAATATAAACCAATTCTATATATATATATAGGAATAAGATCATGTAAATACTATTCTGCAGAAGAATCTGGTAGAATAAATAAAAATACATTATTAATATAAATAAGGTACATTTTAAATTTAACGTGTGGGTTTGTCATGAATAATAGTTGATACGCATTTTAAAATTTAGAAGGTAAATTGTCATTAAATTGAAAATTTCTTTCAAATTTTAAGGTACATTTTAACTAAACTAAAAGTACATTTTAATTTTCAACTTGAAATATACCCAAAAATTTCAAATATAACTCTTAATTTGTATATGTACCTAATATATATTTATAATGTACCTCACAAAATGTACTTTATGTGTTAAACGAATGTATTTTACGTATATTAATAATGTACTTTAACTGTTCTTACCGTTCTTACCAAAGGTAGTGTTCTTACCGGAACTCAACCCTATATATATATATATATATATATATATATATATATATATATATATATATATATATATATATATATATATATATATATAAGATCTTTCAAGCCCTAAGTTTTGGGAAAGTCATTGAGTCCACATCCGCTTTGAGATTTTTAATACAAAAATTTGAGATTTTAACACAAAAATTTAGAACTGCAAAATTCCAGAATATTTGAGATTATTACAAAATGTTAAAATCTCAAATATTCCTGAATTTTATAGCTCCAAATTTTTGTGTTAAAATCTCAAATTTTTGTGTTAAAATCTCAAAGCGGATTCAGGACTCAATAACTTTCTCTAATAAGTTGGGCTTAAAAGATCTTAACTCTATATATATATATATATATAGATAAGATCTTTTATGCCCAAGTAATGAGGGAAAGTCATTGAGTCCTGAATCCGCTTTGAGATTTTAACACAAAAATTTGAGATTTTAACACAAAAATTTGAAACTGCAAAATTCAAGAATATTTGCAGTTCTAAATTTTTGTGTTAAAATCTCAAATTTTTGTGTTAAAATCTCAAAGCGGATGTCTGGACTCAATGACTTTCCCAAAACTTAGGGCTTGAAAGATCTTATCTCTGAGTCCACTCTTAGTGTTAGAGTCCTAGAGTTCTCATCTCAGCCCTTGGATCAAATTCAATGGATGGCTTAGATTAATTTGATAATAAATACATTGTCTTCTTAAAAAAAAAAAAAAAAAAAAAAAAAAAAAAAAAAAGGAGTTATGCGCGCAACTTCCTAAGTAAGGAGTAATGTTCAGAATTCATTTCAAACAATTCAAAATCATTTCACTCTCTCTCTTCAAACTGAAACTAACTCTTCATTTTTCTCAACTTCGTTCTCCTCCCTTCTTCTTGTTCTCATTCATCCATCATCATCATCCTTTTTAATCATCCTCCTTCATCATCATCATCATCATCATCATCTAGCATCGTCATCTTCACCGATCATCATCATTAACACCATTACTAATCGGCTTTACTCGGCTGCATCTTCATATTCTTCTCCGTTTCTCGATTTCAAGTTTCAATTCACGGGTTTTCTTTGAATTATAGCCTTCCTTTTCGATTGATTAAGGTATAATTCGTATTTAATCCCTGAAATTCAATTTTCGTCACTTTTGACCTAATATTTGGGGCTTTTGATTTTGAGTCGGTTTATTACGGTTTAAAGTGTCGAATGGCTATTGTTTTAGTAGTAATTGATAGTATCTACGTTATTTGTAGCGTGTGGTGTGTGGAGAATACTTAATGGCCATATTTCTGCTCCTAAAATCGAATTTTAGCTTTTCTTTTTATAAAAATTTTTGTTGGTTACCATTACAAACTGGTTGTGTTTGTAATTCTTTTTTTTACTATTAGAATTTCATATTATGTTATTAGAATTTTTTTTTTTTTCCTGTAAGTGTAATTTGATTCTGTTATGTTAAATTTGTAGGCGATTCATCAATTATATCTCCATATGCAACGTAACGCGGTTGCTTTTCATTCGTGGTATACTGATGCTGCTACAAGGATGAAGAATCTAACTACCCCTCATGCCTTTGACATAGCTTCTACTTCTTCTCAATCAACTCAAGCTTTTTTCGAGAATCTTGCACTCTATCTATACGTTGATAAGGTTGTTGATGTTGCGATGCGAATGAAGTCAACATCGGCAAGGGCTCCTGTCTATCAAGATACTACTACTGCTGTTGTTCATGACGTTGTGCAGGACCTTCAACGAAGTAATGAAATGGAGGATTTTCTAAAGCGCTGTCAACATTGTACTGCTCATTGAACTGTTCATTTTGTTCCGTTTTGTACTTTGCTTTTCTATCTTGGATTTCATTTAACTCTATAACATTAAACTGTAGCTTTTTTTTGTTGTTCTACTTGTACTTTGGTTTCCAATGACAAATTTCAAGTTATATATATCTTATGATATTTTGTGTAATTCGGAATTTTATCACATCTTAATGAGATTATAAAAGAGTTTTTTAAAATTTCACTTATGTTACAATTCTAACATTATAAGATATTTCAAATATCTAATCTGAAATACATATAGAGCTTTAACATACATATACGAAATTTCAACCAACTGGTTGTGTTTGTAATTCTTTTTTTTACTATTAAAATTTCATATTATGTTGTTAGAATTCTTTTTTTTTGTTTCCTGTAAGTGTAATTTGGTTATGTTATGAAGAATCTAACTACCCCTCGTACCTTTGACATAGCTTCGACTTCTTCTCAATCAAAACAAGATTGTAAATTAACCATTACTACTGATTGATTACAATTGAACAAGTACGAAGTAGTTTTATAGCATTTGTAAAGCTTGAGATAAAATATAAAATTAAATGAAATTTCAAGAACAATAAAATAAATTTTAGCCAACATTATTAGAATTCCAAACTCTGCTATACAAATTACTATTCGAGACAATACAAAATTTATACCCAAAAAAATACCAATCCGAAATTTCGAAATTCCAATAGACAAAAAAAGCATTCTAACAAAAATAAAAAGAATTTTGGGGGAACTTAGTCCTAATACCAACCCTTACAAAAATAAAAAGAATTTAGGTTTACTCCTCGTACTCCCCTTGTAACATTCACTCTTCTTACACCACCGCTATTTCCATCTGTAATGACACCAAAAATATAACATCAAAAATACAGTACCACCGTTTGAATACGATTTAAATTATTATTCTGCCCACACCGTAAACATACAAAAATGAAACTTTAAGACCCAAAAATAGAATTTTAACATATATTTTGAAATTTCAACCCCTCGCCTTCTAATTGCATGAACATTTTAAAACTCAATTCTTTTTACACTTTCTTCTTGCAAAATTCACCCTCTCTTACTCTAATCCATTTACGCCTGCAATGGCACCAAAATAAAAACAAAGACTATTATCAGCAAGTACAGAAATAGACATATCAAATTTTGAAATTTTAACAATGGTATTTAAAATTCTGACGCTGGAAAAAGAAATTTCAATGTATTTACCCTTATATTTGAAACAATGAACGCCTTCTTCTGATAAAGAAGGTTGAACCGATTTTATATTTTTTGTACTCTTGTTTTATCTAAAATTAAAATCGCAGTGACCTTTATTTGTAACTGTTTGAGTCGGTTAAAATTTGTTATAGTATAATATTGAAATAATTTTCAATAGTCGGGATTATTTTAGTTGGGATTATTTATGCAAGATGGGTGTCAGTTGAGATTCTGTGAATTTTTCTATTAAATTAACCCAAGGTGACACATTTCGTGATTGGAAATGTAAACATTGTTACTTCCTCTTCTCTTTGTCCAATTTATTTTTCAATATGTACGCTCCAACTTTTTCAATTTAATATTTTAAACGTCAAATATGTAGAAAAAGGTGAGAAATGTATTGTATTCATACAAATAGCATTTAAGTAAATAAATAATTAAATAAATAAGAGAAAAATCCTTTCGCTCAATGAAACCACCATTGAATTTATTGCTAAACATAAACAAAGTATATTGTTCAATTTAAAAGTCAAAACAATGATACACATAAAATAACATTGCTGAAATAAGAAACACAATCTCAGACTTATTATGATAATATATTAAATGAATTACATTTTAAGCGGTTGCTTAATTTATACATCACAATATTATTCATGTTACACAGGGGCTGAAGCATTTTCGGCATCTTTTGCCTGCAAAATTCAGACAATATATATGATTTAATACTAGTTCACCTACATAAATACTGGTACTTGACACATGATAAAATAAGAGCATATTATAGAAGTAACCATATGATATATAATTAAATTTAAACATGGAAAATTTAACCCGCCAAATTTGTGAAAAAAAAAAAAACACTATTTTTCATATGTTGAAGTTATAAATTAAAATTACGTTAGACATTCCCACAGAATAATTCTAATTTATGATTCTTGAAGTGTTACATTTACTCTCCTCGTTTGTTTCTCGAATATGTTTGATAAAAAATTGTCTAAATACAAGTTTCGAGCCTAAAAGAATTGATCGATGACCTCAATTATTAAGCGAAAATAGAAAAGATAAAGTGAAAGTATACAGAGAACATTATTTGGAAGGTAGATGTGAAAATTTTGATAATTGTGTAATATCTTTTCGGTTTGAAAAGAGCATTTGGCGTGTTTAAAAGAATAAACTTTAATGTAAAAGTTTTAACAAAAATTGAGTAATTTGAAAATGTGGTATATTAAGAAATTAAATCATTTGAAATTGTAGTGTCTACCAAAATTCCACATGGAATATCAAAATTAAATTTTTTTACAGTGTAACGTATAAACTGTTGTCTCAAAACTTAAAAGAAACATGCCAAAGTTATTTATAAAATTGTATATATATGAAAATTTACTTAACACACGTGTGAAATAATAAGTAACAATAAAAAAAACTATCATATTACATTATTAGTTTACCTGGAAATAAATCCAAACGCCAAATGGCTTCAAAATATCATACGTAGAATTAGAAGACATTTCCCTAAATAAAATATATTTGTTTTAAGTTAGAGCACTAAATAATTTGTTTTGATGTTTCTTTTGGTTAAATTGCTGGGTCATTTGTCATTATTTATATAGCTACTTATATAGTTTTAGAAATAAATTTTTGCACATGTTTCTATAAAAATAAAATATTTCATCATTTTCCCCATACTTCAAGAGTTAGAAACATATTTTTTGAAATATATTTTTCTACAACTGTACAATACCTATTATTATATTTATGAAATTTTATAAGTATACACAATCATATAACTTTATTTCCTAAAATTCTACTATTAAATAATAAAAAATAGATTCTGTATAAAATAATTGTCAACATACCTGAAAAATACTAATATGAATGATTCTTTAATACATAAGTTTTGATATTTTATAATCCTTGTGTTATCAAAGACTAGTCAATAATCTCTAATTTTAGGTGTATACGAAAAGGGTAATATAAATATAACCTTCTTTTATGACACTTTTTTTGTTAACAAACCTGAAAAATTGTGTAGTTTTTTTTCTTTTTGGGTGACACCACCATTTTGACGAAACCCCCTCTTCGCCTTGACAAGAATGTCGTGAAATAATCTCTTTTTAACACCCCCATTTTGGCACCCCTATTTTCATAACATAATCTCATTTGAAGACTAGTGTCGTGTCCCACTCCTCACTATCTCCGGGCTCATGATGCAGCTTTAGATGTTCTTGATTATCATACCACCAGAGATCAGCACGTTCCTTCAGATTAAAAACTGCTTGATTAACTGGTAGTTTGCTGGATACCCGTATCCGTACCCTCTCGACAAAACCCTGTGATGTAACATGAGTCCTGCTTTGACACTCACTTAGACAGTTCACTAATGTTGAATTTTAATTTAATCGTGTTTAATGCATAAATGAGTCGAAATATGAAACGCCGCTTAAGTAAATGCTCATGGTTCATTTAGAGTTTAGCCTAATTAACATGGCAGAGCATCCAAGCCTAATGCACAAAAGTAACCCAAACATAATTCATTGGGCCTTTTCCCTACAAAGGTCCGCTCTAATTCTCCTAAAATCCTAAATTTAGGTTCGTTGGTTAAACCGCTATTTAGTATTCTCATTTGCAAAAAATGACCTAACGGGTCGTCATATTTTAATATTTCCTTTTAAATAAGCATTTTTTTTATATTTTTGGGTTTCAAATCCAAAACCGGCCGAGCTTGAGTCTGCTTTTGGTCCGTTTTTCAAGGCCCTAAGCTCATCATGCAACATAAATAAACCTTCTAGAACTCAGCTACCCAGTTCCTTAAAGCCTAAGCATAGCAATTATGCTGTATCTTTTCTAAATCGAAACTAGGAAAGCTTCGAAATTTGGAAAAGAGGCGCCTCAAAACCTCCTTAAAGCATGCGGTTTCTTAGGGGAGCCGCCTCAGCTGAGGTAGTTTCCATGCGCTATGATGGAGCATTATTAGTAGGTGTTTCTGAGTCCGTTTTATATAATTTTGAGACACTCGGAGGTTGAATTAAGTGGAATTTTGGAATATTCAGCTTTAAGATAAAAAAAAAATTGGTGAATTGTGATTTTTAAACGGTTTTATTTATTTTATTTATTTTTATTTTTTTTAAATCAGTAAATTCATTAATACACAACCCCAACTTACATCATTTGTCCATCAATTCTACAGTATTGTATCAACTAAGCCGTACACGCCTGAGCCACTCTCTCTCATTACACGTAATATTTGGTTAAACGGTTTTATTGATCAGGTGGATATATTGCAATTTTTTTATGATGAATGTCAAATTGGGCTCGAAAAAGAAAAATGACACAAAGTGTAGAGAAAGCCAAAGAAGAATACATTGGAGCCCAATGTCTTTAACTTGTTTTTGGAAATTGATGTTTATTTCTATTGTAATTAGTTTTTAGGAAATTGCCTATATATAAGGCTTTGTTTTATTTAAGAGGAAGAACTTTACTGCTACTTTTATCGTTGATTATTTTAGTCCTAATTTTCATATTTTGTAAACTCAAATTATAAGTAGCTAAATTCTCAAACCTAATACGATTGATTGAAGCGGCGATAATTAATCTGTGAGATTAATTATGTTGTTGCTTGCGTGCTAACAATATCGCTCATGTCTGAGTGCTCATATGATTTGCTTACGTGCTTACGTTTTCACTCACGTTGGAGTGCTTTTGTGATTTGATTATGCTTAATGCTTAGTGCTTGTGCTTAAGGCTTTGTGTTTGATGTTTTAAGCTTTGTTGGTTAAACACACGCTCAGGTGCTTAGATGCTTGTGCTTAGACTCATGCTCGAGTGCTTGAACGCTTGCTCGCGTGTTTATGTTTAGATGTTTGAATTTGTGTTTGAGTGCTTGAAGGCTTGTTTATTCGCATGTGCTTGAAGGCTTGCATACATGCTCTAAATCATGCATGAGTGCTTGTGTGCTTATAAGTGTTGCATTTAGAATTGTTTTTAAGCCTAATTGTAAATTGTGCTTAGTAGGCTCTATTGGGAATTTTTGTAAAATTGTCGTTGTTGTTGCAGTTTGTGTTGTTCTACTGGGAATTGCTCTTGCTGTACGAAGTTTTGGAGGCCATTTGGAGACGTCCTTGCTCCTATGTGGGGAAAGTGCTAGGGGTGTTTTGTTGCTTTGTATTGTCTGGCTAGGAAGTATGTGCTGCCACATTATGTGGCTTAGATGCATGTTGCCTCGTTTTAGGAGAAAGGTTAAGCTGAAGCCAATTTTGATATGGTTCGTACTTTTTCCTTGCACGGTACTTTGCTTGTGCGTATCAGCTGAAGATGTATGTGTTAGGTGTGTGTATCATACTGTTTCGTTTTGTGTAAATGATTACGTTGACAACCAATTTTGAACTGGTTTTTCTTTGACTTTTATTTTGCATGGTGTTTGTATATCCACTAAGGATGTGGGGTATGTGTTTGTTTTGTGTTGCTTGTTGTTTTGCAAAAGTATGTCCGTTGGGGAGTGGTTGTTGGATTCGTGAGTGTGCGACAGCTAGTGAACCGAAAATGGTCAAGGCGAGCAAAGGCGGTTTTTGTCCAAATCACGGTTTGGGTCCTTGGGCTCGAACCATGGGCTAGACCCCGGTCCTAAGGTCCACCCGAGCTTATTTTGAGTAATTTTAAACCGTAATATCTTGGTCAAGCTTGGTGGGTCATGGAAGTCAAGGAAAGTCAAGGAGGAGAGCAACCGAAAGTCGACTAAAGTGCTATTTTTGAATGTGATCGCTCGAGTGCACCCAAGAGGGTTCGAACCACAAGTCAATTAAATCATCAAGAGCAAAAATCAAATTGGAGAAGGTCCCAAGTCAGCCGAAAATAATACAAGGGAAGGCTCACATGTTGTTCCTCAATATGTCCCTTTCCTACATGTCACTATCTACCTCCATCCTTTATGCTTTTGTTGTTTGTTGTTAGTTTGAATTTTTCAGCTATTGTAAGCTCCTAGGAGCCGTGTATTTGTTGTAATTCAAGGACCAACTAGAGCCCTTAGATTAGCTTCAATTGTAGGGTCAAGATGTAAGGCCTTGGGTTATATAAACCAAGCCTCTCCACAACATAATTTTCAGATTTGAGTTGAATTAAAACCCTAGTGTTTATTTTGAGTTTCCTTCATTTTTCTCATTACTTTGTGTGTGAGTTAGTGAAAGATTAGTTTAGTGGCTTTGTGCTTAAACTAATCAAACCCTAATTCTCTTGCTTAGTGCTTAGAATTAGTGACTATCCTTTATGTTTTATTGTTTCACTAAATTTCAGAAAAAATACTTCACAAAATTGTTACATTGGCCGAGATTTCTCATCACCATCACCACTTGGTTTTGTTCATCCTTTGAGTGAAACTTGATCCACTAAGTTTCACTCCAAATTGGCATCAAAGCTTAGGTTTGTTCCTTGTTTTCGATTTGTTCTTTGTGTTGCCGAGTTGTTCTTGTTTTCTTGTTTTATTTTCGTTTTTTTTCTTGTTTTCCTTGTGTCTTCCACAAAAAATCCACAAACATACTCACAAAATTTTCACAAAATGGTTGAAGATCTACACTTGTGTTAGTATTGGTTTCGGTTCTTACACCCAAAGGTCCTTGCTTTACTCAAAATTTTTTCAGATTTTGTTTCTTTGATTATATCAATGGGTGTGTTTCTTCCTTTTGATGTTTCTTGTGGTACTACTCTTGGTGAAACCATGTATGATTCTATGGAGAAAGCTAGAAGGGAGCTTGAAACCAAAATGAGTCAAATGAGGGGTAGACTTAAACCTAACCCTAACCTTGATCTTGTGACTTTGAGGGGTCAAAGGGAATTAGAAGCTAGAATGGCTCGGTTAGGAGGAGGACCAAACCCTAGCCTTGGCCGTGTGGGTTGTAACTCCATACATGCCCAAACCCTAACCCTAGAAGAGGATCACCAAGTCCAAAATCAGCAAGTCTTTAAGTCAAAGTGTACCATTATGGGTAGGGTTTGTAATCTAACCATTGATGGGAAAAGTTGTTCCAATATTGCCTCCAACACCCTCATTGAAAAATTAGCCTTACCTACACAAGAACACCCTAACCCTTACAAATTGAGGTGGCTAAACATGGGAGCCGAGGTGATGGTGGATAGACAATGCTTGGTTTCTTTCTCTATTGGAAGGGATTACATGGATGAAGCTTTGTGTGATGTGATTCCCATGGATGTTTGTCACATTCTTTTAGGGAAACCTTGGAAGTTGGAAAGAAATGCTAATCATGATGGGAGGGACAATACTTATAACTTTAAGATTGGAGCCAAGAATATCAAACTTACACCCTTACCTCCAATTTTGAAGAACCCTAGCCCACCCTCCTTGGTTGAATCACACGAAAACATGAAGGTTGATGGGGGACCCGAAATGAAACAAGTGCAAACTGAAATGGTGGTGGCAAAGCCGTGGGATATGAAACAAGAGGGCATACCAACACTCCTACCTTCTACCTTGAAGTATTCCACCCCACCCTCCATGTTTGAGCCTTACAAAGATGTGGTATTGAGTAAAGAGGCCGAAACAAGTGAGGAAATGAATGTTGGTGAGAAATTGACCATTCACTTTGCTAAAGATAATCCTAACACTCAAGAGGAAAGCATGGGGTACAATGCCAAGCCAAGGGATGAGTATGATCATGAGAAGTGTTTGGCTAATGTCAAGAGGAAGGTATTCATGTGGTATGAGAATGTTGATGCAAGCAAAGAGTCGAGGGAATTTCTAAAATGGAAGTTCAAAGTGGGAACTAACAATACCCAAGAAATGCTATGTGGTTGTCATAACCAAGTCTACTCAAATGGATTCATGAAATGGGGATTCAAAGGGGAACTAAGCTTGAACAAAAAGAGCTAAGTGATGATCTTCTACAATCTTCACCTAAGTTCAAGAAAGAAGATAGCTCAATTGAAAGTCCAAAGCTCGATTTGTGGAAGGGAACACGGCCCTCAAGGCCATACCCGAATTAGTCACACTCCTTATGTCGTCTAATTCCATAAGTACCTTCATGATCGAGAATGTAGCCCTCCATGTGATCGAAGACAATCCTAGAGCAATAAGGGAAGCCAAGGAGAGGAGCTTCATGAAGTCAAAGCGAAAATTTGGGAAACTTCGATCAAGTGCAAAGGAAGTGAATCATTTGGAGATGCAAAGGTCGATATACTAGAAAGTTCAAGTGAGTCCTTGAAATGGGAAAGAGACGTGGGACTCATCATTGACAAAGGGTGGCTAATTGACGGTCCTAAACATGAGGAACTTCGAGTTGTGCTAGGGGATGATTGTGAATCCAAAGAAACCATGAGTAAGGGAGAGAGCGAGTTCAATTCAATGAACCGAGTTTACAAGAATCAATCTCTCATTCAATCTCTAAGCAAGTGGAATTCTTGGAAGTCTAGAGCCATGGAGCCCAAGGTTGGTCATGGGGCTCATGGGGCACCCCTCATCATGTTCTACGACTCAAGTCATGAAGCCAACAAGAGTCCGAGTCGAGAAGAAGGCAAAGGTTCGAATCATGAGTCAAGCAAAGGTCCAAGTCGAGAGGAGAACAAAGAGAACTCCGAGGATTTGAGGACAAATCCTTTTCAAGGAGAGGAGATTGAACCAAAAATGGTCAAGGCGAGCAAAGGCGGTTTTTGTCCAAATCACGGTTTGGGTCCTTGGGCTCGAACCATGGGCTAGACCCCGGTCCTAAGGTCCACCCGAGCTTATTTTGAGTAATTTTAAACCGTAATATCTTGGTCAAGCTTGGTGGGTCATGGAAGTCAAGGAAAGTCAAGGAGGAGAGCAACCGAAAGTCGACTAAAGTGCTATTTTTGAATGTGATCGCCGAGTGCACCCAAGAGGTTCGAACCACAAGTCAATTAAATCATCAAGAGCAAAAATCAAATTGGAGAAGGTCCCAAGTCAGCCGAAAATAATACAAGGGAAGGCTCACATGTTGTTCCTCAATATGTCCCTTTCCTACATGTCACTATCTACCTTTATGCTTTATGCTTTTGTTGTTTGTTGTTAGTTTGAATTTTTCAGCTATTGTAAGCTCCTAGGAGCCGTGTATTTGTTGTAATTCAAGGACCAACTAGAGCCCTTAGATTAGCTTCAATTGTAGGGTCAAGATGTAAGACCTTGGGTTATATAAACCAAGCCTCTCCACAACATAATTTTCGTGATTTGAGTTGAATTAAAACCCTAGTGTTTATTTTGAGTTTCCTTCATTTTTCTCATTACTTTGTGTGTGAGTTAGTGAAAGATTAGTTTAGTGGCTTTGTGCTTAAACTAATCAAACCCTAATTCTCTTGCTTAGTGCTTAGAATTAGTGACTATCCTTTATGTTTTATTGTTTCACTAAATTTCAGAAAAAATACTTCACAAAATTGTTACATTGGCCGAGATTTCTCATCACCATCACCACTTGGTTTTGTTCATCCTTTGAGTGAAACTTGATCCACTAAGTTTCACTCCAAATTGGCATCAAAGCTTAGGTTTGTTCCTTGTTTTCGATTTGTTCTTTGTGTTCTTAGGAGTTGTTCTTGTTTTCTTGTTTTATTTTCGTGTTTTTTCTTGTTTTCCTTGTGTCTTCCACAAAAAATCCACAAACATACTCACAAAATTTTCACAAAATGGGTGAAGATCTACACTTGTGTTAGTATTGGTTTAGTTCTTACACCCAAAGGTCCTTGCTTTACTCAAAATTTTTTGATTTTGTTTCTTTGATTATATCAATGGGTGTGTTTCTTCCTTTTGATGTTTCTTGTGGTACTACTCTTGGTGAAACCATGTATGATTCTATGGAGAAAGCTAGAAGGGAGCTTGAAACCAAAATGAGTCAAATGAGGGGTAGACTTAAACCTAACCCTAACCTTGATCTTGTGACTTTGAGGGGTCAAAGGGAATTAGAAGCTAGAATGGCTCGGTTAGGAGGAGGACCAAACCCTAGCCTTGGCCGTGTGGGTTGTAACTCCATACATGCCCAAACCCTAACCCTAGAAGAGGATCACCAAGTCCAAAATCAGCAAGTCTTTAAGTCAAAGTGTACCATTATGGGTAGGGTTTGTAATCTAACCATTGATGGGAAAAGTTGTTCCAATATTGCCTCCAACACCCTCATTGAAAAATTAGCCTTACCTACACAAGAACACCCTAACCCTTACAAATTGAGGTGGCTAAACATGGGAGCCGAGGTGATGGTGGATAGACAATGCTTGGTTTCTTTCTCTATTGGAAGGGATTACATGGATGAAGCTTTGTGTGATGTGATTCCCATGGATGTTTGTCACATTCTTTTAGGGAAACCTTGGAAGTTGGAAAGAAATGCTAATCATGATGGGAGGGACAATACTTATAACTTTAAGATTGGAGCCAAGAATATCAAACTTACACCCTTACCTCCAATTTTGAAGAACCCTAGCCCACCCTCCTTGGTTGAATCACACGAAAACATGAAGGTTGATGGGGGACCCGAAATGAAACAAGTGCAAACTGAAATGGTGGTGGCAAAGCCGTGGGATATGAAACAAGAGGGCATACCAACACTCCTACCTTCTACCTTGAAGTATTCCACCCCACCCTCCATGTTTGAGCCTTACAAAGATGTGGTATTGAGTAAAGAGGCCGAAACAAGTGAGGAAATGAATGTTGGTGAGAAATTGACCATTCACTTTGCTAAAGATAATCCTAACACTCAAGAGGAAAGCATGGGGTACAATGCCAAGCCAAGGGATGAGTATGATCATGAGAAGTGTTTGGCTAATGTCAAGAGGAAGGTATTCATGTGGTATGAGAATGTTGATGCAAGCAAAGAGTCGAGGGAATTTCTAAAATGGAAGTTCAAAGTGGGAACTAACAATACCCAAGAAATGCTATGTGGTTGTCATAACCAAGTCTACTCAAATGGATTCATGAAATGGGGATTCAAAGGGGGAACTAAGCTTGAACAAAAAGAGCTAAGTGATGATCTTCTACAATCTTCACCTAAGTTCAAGAAAGAAGATAGCTCAATTGAAAGTCCAAAGCTCGATTTGTGGAAGGGGAACACGGCCCTCAAGGCCATACCCGAATTAGTCACACTCCTTATGTCGTCTAATTCCATAAGTACCTTCATGATCGAGAATGTAGCCCTCCATGTGATCGAAGACAATCCTAGAGCAATAAGGGGAAGCCAAGGAGAGGAGCTTCATGAAGTCAAAACTGAAAATTTGGGAAACTCGATCAAGTGCAAAGGAAGTGAATCATTTGGAGATGCAAAGGTCGATATACTAGAAAGTTCAAGTGAGTCCTTGAAATGGGAAAGAGACGTGGGACTCATCATTGACAAAGGGTGGCTAATTGACGGTCCTAAACATGAGGAACTTCGAGTTGTGCTAGGGGATGATTGTGAATCCAAAGAAACCATGAGTAAGGGAGAGAGCGAGTTCAATTCAATGAACCGAGTTTACAAGAATCAATCTCTCATTCAATCTCTAAGCAAGTGGAATTCTTGGAAGTCTAGAGCCATGGAGCCCAAGGTTGGTCATGGGGCTCATGGGGCACCCCTCATCATGTTCTACGACTCAAGTCATGAAGCCAACAAGAGTCCGAGTCGAGAAGAAGGCAAAGGTTCGAATCATGAGTCAAGCAAAGGTCCAAGTCGAGAGGAGAACAAAGAGAACTCCGAGGATTTGAGGACAAATCCTTTTCAAGGAGAGGAGATTGAACCAAAAATGGTCAAGGCGAGCAAAGGCGGTTTTTGTCCAAATCACGGTTTGGGTCCTTGGGCTCGAACCATGGGCTAGACCCCGGTCCTAAGGTCCACCCGAGCTTATTTTGAGTAATTTTAAACCGTAATATCTTGGTCAAGCTTGGTGGGTCATGGAAGTCAAGGAAAGTCAAGGAGGAGAGCAACCGAAAGTCGACTAAAGTGCTATTTTTGAATGTGATCGCTCGAGTGCACCCAAGAGGGTTCGAACCACAAGTCAATTAAATCATCAAGAGCAAAAATCAAATTGGAGAAGGTCCCAAGTCAGCCGAAAATAATACAAGGGAAGGCTCACATGTTGTTCCTCAATATGTCCCTTTCCTACATGTCACTATCTACCTTTATGCTTTATGCTTTTGTTGTTTGTTGTTAGTTTGAATTTTTCAGCTATTGTAAGCTCCTAGGAGCCGTGTATTTGTTGTAATTCAAGGACCAACTAGAGCCCTTAGATTAGCTTCAATTGTAGGGTCAAGATGTAAGACCTTGGGTTATATAAACCAAGCCTCTCCACAACATAATTTTCAGATTTGAGTTGAATTAAAACCCTAGTGTTTATTTTGAGTTTCCTTCATTTTTCTCATTACTTTGTGTGTGAGTTAGTGAAAGATTAGTTTAGTGGCTTTGTGCTTAAACTAATCAAACCCTAATTCTCTTGCTTAGTGCTTAGAATTAGTGACTATCCTTTATGTTTTATTGTTTCACTAAATTTCAGAAAAAATACTTCACAAAATTGTTACATTGGCCGAGATTTCTCATCACCATCACCACTTGGTTTTGTTCATCCTTTGAGTGAAACTTGATCCACTAAGTTTCACTCCAAATCGCATCAAAGCTTAGGTTTGTTCCTTGTTTTCGATTTGTTCTTTGTGTTCTTGAGAGTTGTTCTTGTTTTCTTGTTTTATTTTCGTTTTTTTTCTTGTTTTCCTTGTGTCTTCCACAAAAAATCCACAAACATACTCACAAAATTTTCACAAAATGGATGAAGATCTACACTTGTGTTAGTATTGGTTTAGTTCTTACACCCAAAGGTCCTTGCTTTACTCAAAATTTTTTCAGATTTTGTTTCTTTGATTATATCAATGGGTGTGTTTCTTCCTTTTGATGTTTCTTGTGGTACTACTCTTGGTGAAACCATGTATGATTCTATGGAGAAAGCTAGAAGGGAGCTTGAAACCAAAATGAGTCAAATGAGGGGTAGACTTAAACCTAACCCTAACCTTGATCTTGTGACTTTGAGGGGTCAAAGGGAATTAGAAGCTAGAATGGCTCGGTTAGGAGGAGGACCAAACCCTAGCCTTGGCCGTGTGGGTTGTAACTCCATACATGCCCAAACCCTAACCCTAGAAGAGGATCACCAAGTCCAAAATCAGCAAGTCTTTAAGTCAAAGTGTACCATTATGGGTAGGGTTTGTAATCTAACCATTGATGGGAAAAGTTGTTCCAATATTGCCTCCAACACCCTCATTGAAAAATTAGCCTTACCTACACAAGAACACCCTAACCCTTACAAATTGAGGTGGCTAAACATGGGAGCCGAGGTGATGGTGGATAGACAATGCTTGGTTTCTTTCTATTGGAAGGGATTACATGGATGAAGCTTTGTGTGATGTGATTCCCATGGATGTTTGTCACATTCTTTAGGGAAACCTTGGAAGTTGGAAAGAAATGCTAATCATGATGGGAGGGACAATACTTATAACTTTAAGATTGGAGCCAAGAATATCAAACTTACACCCTTACCTCCAATTTTGAAGAACCCTAGCCCACCCTCCTTGGTTGAATCACACGAAAACATGAAGGTTGATGGGGACCGAAATGAAACAAGTGCAAATCGAAATGGTGGTGGCAAAGCCGTGGGATATGAAACAAGAGGGCATACCAACACTCCTACCTTCTACCTTGAAGTATTCCACCCCACCCTCCATGTTTGAGCCTTACAAAGATGTGGTATTGAGTAAAGAGGCCGAAACAAGTGAGGAAATGAATGTTGGTGAGAAATTGACCATTCACTTTGCTAAAGATAATCCTAACACTCAAGAGGAAAGCATGGGGTACAATGCCAAGCCAAGGGATGAGTATGATCATGAGAAGTATTTGGCTAATGTCAAGAGGAAGGTATTCATGTGGTATGAGAATGTTGATGCAAGCAAAGAGTCGAGGGAATTTCTAAAATGGAAGTTCAAAGTGGGAACTAACAATACCCAAGAAATGCTATGTGGTTGTCATAACCAAGTCTACTCAAATGGATTCATGAAATGGGGATTCAAAGGGGGAACTAAGCTTGAACAAAAAGAGCTAAGTGATGATCTTCTACAATCTTCACCTAAGTTCAAGAAAGAAGATAGCTCAATTGAAAGTCCAAAGCTCGATTTGTGGAAGGGGAACACGGCCCTCAAGGCCATACCCGAATTAGTCACACTCCTTATGTCGTCTAATTCCATAAGTACCTTCATGATCGAGAATGTAGCCCTCCATGTGATCGAAGACAATCCTAGAGCAATAAGGGAAGCCAAGGAGAGGAGCTTCATGAAGTCAAAGCGAAAATTTGGGAAACTCGATCAAGTGCAAAGGAAGTGAATCATTTGGAGATGCAAAGGTCGATATACTAGAAAGTTCAAGTGAGTCCTTGAAATGGGAAAGAGACGTGGGACTCATCATTGACAAAGGGTGGCTAATTGACGGTCCTAAACATGAGGAACTTCGAGTTGTGCTAGGGGATGATTGTGAATCCAAAGAAACCATGAGTAAGGGAGAGAGCGAGTTCAATTCAATGAACCGAGTTTACAAGAATCAATCTCTCATTCAATCTCTAAGCAAGTGGAATTCTTGGAAGTCTAGAGCCATGGAGCCCAAGGTTGGTCATGGGGCTCATGGGGCACCCCTCATCATGTTCTACGACTCAAGTCATGAAGCCAACAAGAGTCCGAGTCGAGAAGAAGGCAAAGGTTCGAATCATGAGTCAAGCAAAGGTCCAAGTCGAGAGGAGAACAAAGAGAACTCCGAGGATTTGAGGACAAATCCTTTTCAAGGAGAGGAGATTGAACCAAAAATGGTCAAGGCGAGCAAAGGCGGTTTTGTCCAAATCACGGTTTGGGTCCTTGGGCTCGAACCATGGGCTAGACTCCAGGTCCTAAGGTCCACCCGAGCTTATTTTGAGTAATTTTAAACCGTAATATCTTGGTCAAGCTTGGTGGGTCATGGAAGTCAAGGAAAGTCAAGGAGGAGAAAGAACCAAAGTCGACTAAAGTGCTATTTTTGAATGTGATCGCTCGAGTGCACCCAAGAGGGTTCGAACCACAAGTCAATTAAATCATCAAGAGCAAAAATCAAATTGGAGAAGGTCCCAAGTCAGCCGAAAATAATACAAGGGAAGGCTCACATGTTGTTCCTCAATATGTCCCTTTCCTACATGTCACTATCTACCTTTATGCTTTATGCTTTTGTTGTTTGTTGTTAGTTTGAATTTTTCAGCTATTGTAAGCTCCTAGGAGCCGTGTATTTGTTGTAATTCAAGGACCAACTAGAGCCCTTAGATTAGCTTCAATTGTAGGGTCAAGATGTAAGACCTTGGGTTATATAAACCAAGCCTCTCCACAACATAATTTTCAGATTTGAGTTGAATTAAAACCCTAGTGTTTATTTTGAGTTTCCTTCATTTTTCTCATTACTTTGTGTGTGAGTTAGTGAAAGATTAGTTTAGTGGCTTTGTGCTTAAACTAATCAAACCCTAATTCTCTTGCTTAGTGCTTAGAATTAGTGACTATCCTTTATGTTTTATTGTTTCACTAAATTTCAGAAAAAATACTTCACAAAATTGTTACATTGGCCGAGATTTCTCATCACCATCACCACTTGGTTTTGTTCATCCTTTGAGTGAAACTTGATCCACTAAGTTTCACTCCAAATTGGCATCAAAGCTTAGGTTTGTTCCTTGTTTTCGATTTGTTCTTTGTGTTGCCGAGTTGTTCTTGTTTTCTTGTTTTATTTTCGTTTTTTTTCTTGTTTTCCTTGTGTCTTCCACAAAAATCCACAAACATACTCACAAAATTTTCACAAAATGGTTGAAGATCTACACTTGTGTTAGTATTGGTTTCAGTTCTTACACCCAAAGGTCCTTCCTTTACTCAGAAATTTTTCAGATTTTGTTACTTTCATTATATCAATGGGTGTGTTTCTTCCTTTTGATGTTGCTTGTGGTACTACTCTTGGTGAATCCATGTATGATTCTATGGAGAAAGCTAGAAGGAGCTTGAAACCAAAATGAGTCAAATGAGGGGTAGACTTAAACCTAACCCTAACCTTGATCTTGTGACTTTGAGGGTCAAAGGGAATTAGAAGCTAGAATGGCTCGGTTAGGAGGAGGACCAAACCCTAGCCTTGGCCGTGTGGGTTGTAACTCCATACATGCCCAAACCCTAACCCTAGAAGAGGATCACCAAGTCCAAAATCAGCAAGTCTTTAAGTCAAAGTGTACCATTATGGGTAGGGTTTGTAATCTAACCATTGATGGGAAAAGTTGTTCCAATATTGCCTCCAACACCCTCATTGAAAAATTAGCCTTACCTACACAAGAACACCCTAACCCTTACAAATTGAGGTGGCTAAACATGGGAGCCGAGGTGATGGTGGATAGACAATGCTTGGTTTCTTTCTCTATTGGAAGGGATTACATGGATGAAGCTTTGTGTGATGTGATTCCCATGGATGTTTGTCACATTCTTTTAGGGAAACCTTGGAAGTTGGAAAGAAATGCTAATCATGATGGGAGGGACAATACTTATAACTTTAAGATTGGAGCCAAGAATATCAAACTTACACCCTTACCTCCAATTTTGAAGAACCCTAGCCCACCCTCCTTGGTTGAATCACACCTAAAAACATGAAGGTTGATGGGGGACCCGAAATGAAACAAGTGCAAACTGAAATGGTGGTGGCAAAGCCGTGGGATATGAAACAAGAGGGCATACCAACACTCCTACCTTCTACCTTGAAGTATTCCACCCCACCCTCCATGTTTGAGCCTTACAAAGATGTGGTATTGAGTAAAGAGGCCAAACAAGTGAGGAAATGAATGTTGGTGAGAAATTGACCATTCACTTTGCTAAAGATAATCCTAACACTCAAGAGGAAAGCATGGGGTACAATGCCAAGCCAAGGGATGAGTATGATCATGAGAAGTGTTTGGCTAATGTCAAGAGGAAGGTATTCATGTGGTATGAGAATGTTGATGCAAGCAAAGAGTCGAGGGAATTTCTAAAATGGAAGTTCAAAGTGGGAACTAACAATACCCAAGAAATGCTATGTGGTTGTCATAACCAAGTCTACTCAAATGGATTCATGAAATGGGGATTCAAAGGGGGAACTAAGCTTGAACAAAAAGAGCTAAGTGATGATCTTCTACAATCTTCACCTAAGTTCAAGAAAGAAGATAGCTCAATTGAAAGTCCAAAGCTCGATTTGTGGAAGGGGAACACGGCCCTCAAGGCCATACCCGAATTAGTCACACTCCTTATGTCGTCTAATTCCATAAGTACCTTCATGATCGAGAATGTAGCCCTCCATGTGATCGAAGACAATCCTAGAGCAATAAGGGGAAGCCAAGGAGAGGAGCTTCATGAAGTCAAAACTGAAAATTTGGGAAACTCGATCAAGTGCAAAGGAAGTGAATCATTTGGAGATGCAAAGGTCGATATACTAGAAAGTTCAAGTGAGTCCTTGAAATGGGAAAGAGACGTGGGACTCATCATTGACAAAGGGTGGCTAATTGACGGTCCTAAACATGAGGAACTTCGAGTTGTGCTAGGGGATGATTGTGAATCCAAAGAAACCATGAGTAAGGGAGAGAGCGAGTTCAATTCAATGAACCGAGTTTACAAGAATCAATCTCTCATTCAATCTCTAAGCAAGTGGAATTCTTGGAAGTCTAGAGCCATGGAGCCCAAGGTTGGTCATGGGGCTCATGGGGCACCCCTCATCATGTTCTACGACTCAAGTCATGAAGCCAACAAGAGTCCGAGTCGAGAAGAAGGCAAAGGTTCGAATCATGAGTCAAGCAAAGGTCCAAGTCGAGAGGAGAACAAAGAGAACTCCGAGGATTTGAGGACAAATCCTTTTCAAGGAGAGGAGATTGAACCAAAAATGGTCAAGGCGAGCAAAGGCGGGTTTTGTCCAAATCACGGTTTGGGTCCTTGGGCTCGAACCATGGGCTAGACCCCGGTCCTAAGGTCCACCCGAGCTTATTTTGAGTAATTTTAAACCGTAATATCTTGGTCAAGCTTGGTGGGTCATGGAAGTCAAGGAAAGTCAAGGAGGAGAGCAACCGAAAGTCGACTAAAGTGCTATTTTTGAATGTGATCGCCGAGTGCACCCAAGAGGTTCGAACCACAAGTCAATTAAATCATCAAGAGCAAAAATCAAATTGGAGAAGGTCCCAAGTCAAAGAAAATAATACAAGGGAAGGCTCACATGTTGTTCCTCAATATGTCCCTTTCCTACATGTCACTATCTACCTTTATCTTTATGTTTTTGTTGTTTGTTGTTAGTTTGAATTTTTCAGCTATTGTAAGCTCCTAGGAGCCGTGTATTTGTTGTAATTCAAGGACCAACTAGAGCCCTTAGATTAGCTTCAATTGTAGGGTCAAGATGTAAGGCCTTGGGTTATATAAACCAAGCCTCTCCACAACATAATTTTCAGATTTGAGTTGAATTAAAACCCTAGTGTTTATTTTGAGTTTCCTTCATTTTTCTCATTACTTTGTGTGTGAGTTAGTGAAAGATTAGTTTAGTGGCTTTGTGCTTAAACTAATCAAACCCTAATTCTCTTACTTAGTGCTTAGAATTAGTGACTATCCTTTATGTTTTATTGTTTCACTAAATTTCAGAAAAAATACTTCACAAAATTGTTACATTGGCCGAGATTTCTCATCACCATCACCACTTGGTTTTGTTCATCCTTTGAGTGAAACTTGATCCACTAAGTTTCACTCCAGCTAGGGATTAGGTGTTTAAGATTAAACTATCCTTTGCTGAGTTATGTAAGGGTGCATTCGCTGGGGGAGTTACCTTGTGTTTTTTTGGTCTATCTGCTGGAGAGCTGCTTCTTCCCATCTTTGCTTTTTGCATGGTGTTTTGTGTTGTATATCCGTTCAGGATGTGTTTTATATGTATGTTGTAAATCCGTTGGAGATTGAATTACGGTTGTTGCTGTGTAGGTAGGTGAGAATTCCTCTCGGGTGCTTTTAGACGCGACTAGAGATTAATGTAGGTGTATGTATGTTGCGGAGGATATTGTCTTTTCGCGTTGCATTCTGAATGCTCAAACTTGTTGGCGTGGGTGTTTCATGCGTGAAAGCGGGTTTTGTAGGTGCGGTTACTGAGGGGTCAGCTATGCAGAGTTGTCGATGAAACGTGGATTGTCGTTTGGTGCTAGAGACCGTTTTATGCTAGGGAATGCATGTTTGATGCTTTAGTGTTCTTGGACTTCAAGCTTTTTGAGTGGTTTGTTTTGTGTCGAATGTGCTCTCGACTTTTAATGTTTGGGCATTCCGTTTTGTGTAGAATGTTGCTTTCATCCTTTTTTAACCTTCGAGCGATAATTTGTGTCAACTGTGCCCTTAATCTTTATCGGTTTTGGGTGTGTTGTTTTTTAATGTCGGTCGTGCTTTTTGCAAAGCAATCTACGTATCCAATGCTAATAGAGTCAAACCGGCGTTGTTTTGGATGGTTGGGTGTTTTAGTCGACCCGTTGACTGTTTTTGCTTGGATGTCAGTCGCGAGATATTTTTCTGGGGTTGTGTGGCTAGTGGAGTATTGGGCCAATAGGGGTAGGGTTTTCGCCTTTGTTTTGGGGGGGTGGGATTTTGTGAGGAATATCTGTTTTTCTTAAGACAATTTATCCAACGAAAAAGAGCTAAATGTTGGAAATGATAACATAATGAAAACATCTTTAAATATCATTGGTAGTTTGGTACTCTCTAAACACAATGAAAACATCTTTAAATGCCCAAATTGGTATAGTCCGCCTCATTTAGATGCTTACTTTATGCATTTTTGATCGATTTTTCGGCAATATTTTGTCATGCAAAAATCTAATGCATAAATATCATTTTCTTAATCGCAAATATATTTTCTTTGAAAAATATCAATTAAAAAACTTGATTTTTAATAGTTTATTATTTTAAGTACATTTTACTAAGTTAATGGCTACCACTAATATTTTCAAAAATCTAATGGTAGCATGTAGAAATAGAAAAACCTTTTTTTTTTTTTTTTTCATATTATTTCGATATATAAGTTAAGTCAATGTGGTTGCGACAAGTCATCCAAATCAACTTGAAGTTGTCACACATGTATTCTACATTGAATTAGTACGAAGCAACACATAGTATAATTTTAAAAGACAATTATATTACTACGATCGTGCAGTGAAGCCGTAACGCACTCATCTAGCGGAGATAATTTTGCGTTTTTCAAGTACTGCCGCAGTTATAGTATTTAACCTTAGAAAAGTGGAGAGATCTGTATTATTTCATCTAGCGGAGATAATTACTTCATCTAGCGGAATTATTTCATCTAGCGGAGATAATTATTTCACAACATATATGTTTTTCAAACTAAAATAATTACAAATAATTAAATGATGTTGTGAAATAACAAGAATAAGAGAAACCATAGAAAAGTGGAGAGATCTGTATTATTCATCTATCTTGAGAGCAGTATATATAGTACATTAGAGTTTATAGGGTTTAAGCCAAACCCTAGCAAGATACAATAAGAACTGTTGGGTCATAGGCCCAATGGACATCCACACTAACATATTACAATATTTATAACACTCCCCCTTGGATGTCCATTACTAAAAACGTGCCTCATTAAAACCTTCCAAGAAAAACCACATGGAAAAAACCCTAGCGAAAGAAAAAGAGTACAACATTTTCAAAACACGCATAAACGATAAGCTACCTCGTTAAAACCTTTCCATGGAAAATCCAGTGGGACAAAACCATGGTTAAGGAAAAAGAGTACAGCGCGTGTCTACTCCCCTAACGATTGCATCCTTTGTTTGACTTGTCTTCACATGTATTCCATGATAAAAACTTCTTAGCTTCAAATAAGAGTCTTTGTAGTAGATAAATTTGAAGTAATCTTTGATCATATAAACCATGTTCACCATTATTCCTTTCAAAGCTCGCAATATGCAGAAGACCGTAATGTTCTCGACTTCATTTGAAATAATATATCAATATCTTGAGAATAATTACATTTCCACCATTTATAGACATAGATGCAATTGCCTATAACACTAGTCGTCCGGATAAAGTGATAATAACAAATATCGCCAATTTGTGTGTCGCCCATGCTGCCTCGTTAAAATCCTTGCTAGAAAAAACCCTTTGGGACAAAAACTTAGTCGAAGGGAAAAAAAGTGCAGCGACCATTCATACTTTATTGATTAATTTTATCTCTTCAGGAGATACCTTTTTAGAATTAGGATAAGAATTTGAAATTCGCAATAAATATTAAAAGGGGACTTCAACGCATGATTAATAAACTCATCATAAATCGGATTTACCCCTCCAATATCATGGTTATTCCAAACCGTGAATTCCTTCAGTTTTGCAACCATTCAAAACATTTCATAGTCTCAAACTTTAGGTTGAGACGATAAGGAATGAATTTCAACTCTTTAAGAGTTTCAGAGTTCCTCTATATGAATTCAAGCCATAGAATTCAATTATACTACTCCGTAGTATTAAATTGATGCATGCGTCCCATAACCGCAACCATTATAGAGGTTGATGAGTTTCCCGAAAACTCAATTGATTCGTCATTGCCAATTTGACGATCATCCACCATATACTCCTCTACGGAGTTACCAATTGTGGGAGCATACCTCCTCATAAACATTTCAATATATAAACGATAACATTGTCAATCACGAGTATGCATATGACATGAACTAGGAGCTAACGAATATATGATCTAAAATATGCAATATTATATATAATGAAACCAAATATGTAGATGCAAATGATGAACTTATTCTCTATATGTACATGATGACTCGATAATGCAAACTGTACAGTTTTCAAATCAATTACCATGTTTTAATGGACTCCACGTCTTTTGATAGACTTCTAGTTTATGAGCTCTTTTCAAACAATAGATTATGTCAACAAACAAAATGAACTTATATATTAGATGTCCATCATCTAGTCCATTAGATCACGCGCGCAAATGCAAATGCATATCGGTTTCTTACACATATCAATACAATTCTATCATCTCATGATAGTCAGTACTGATTAATGATATCTGAATATATGTGGTACCAAACTTCCATTCACTTTTCAGTATAGGTCATCTATTGTCATTCAGATATCTATGTCACTTTCAGGACATCCCAATTTCTACAAAAGTACCAACTGCTTATTCTTGCCACCAAAATATGTAAACCGATATGACTTTCATACTACACCCCGTGTGTAGGTATTTGTAATAACCCTTGTAAAATTAATAAAAATAATAATATTGTGAATTAGAAAGTCTACTTAACTTTTAAAACACTATTATAATAAGAATTTTAAGTCCAATTTAGGGTTTAAAATATTTGATTTTTACTGTAAACAAATTACTAAGTTTAAAAGTAAATTTCGCTTTAACTTATTTTAAAAGGAAATGAATGACAAAATATTACGTTACAAACAGACTATATTGTGGACACACGGTAAAAAATATCTTAGAATTTTTTTTTTACCATGATTATCTTTAAAAAAAAAAAATAATAATAATAATAATAATTAAATAAAATAAAATAATGTGGTAAAAAATGGTGCCAAGTGGCACCATAAATCAAGAAGTGTAAAAAAAAAATTTGATTTTGTCTTACCATTTTCACCGACTTACGGAGTACTATAAAAAGGGTATGAATGGCATTATCATCCAACAACCAATAAAAGAAAATATAATAATAATAATAATAATAATAATAATAATAATAATAATAATAATAATAATAATAATAATAATAATAATAATAATAATAATAATAATAATAATAATAATAATAATAATAATAATAATAATAATAATAACAATAAAATAATAGGGAAAAGTGGAAAGCAACGCGCTAGGGAAGTATATCAAACTAAAGTACGCCTATTTGTGTAGTAAGCCGTTATAAAAGAGTATGGGTCTTATTCTTTTTCTAAAATTAGTGTCATAGTAAATAATAATAATATATTTGAATATAATGAATTGTCTTAATACTCCCATTTTGTTTAATAATATAAAATAATGTGTCGTTATAATGCCCTTTTGTCCGGTTATATTGTTATGATATTGTTGTATTTATATCATTTTTATAGCTTAAATTATGTACGAGATCGTTAATAAATACGATTATATAAATTTTATTAAAACCTGTGTACATGGAGGAGGGCTTAGCCCGGCAGGGAATTGAAATTCCAATAATTTATCCGGCATGTGCCGAGGTGGGTCTTAGACCTGTCAGATATTGTAATATATATATCCTATGTACACAGGGGAAAAGTTTGACTCTAAAATGCAAGATAAGTACTGTAATCCTCGTATATTAATAATACATTAATTTTGGTAAAAAGATAATTCTCATACTCAGTCAGTGGCAGACTGACCCTGTTTGTGTTAAATCTTTTCAGGTACTGACTTTATAGAAGGGCGGGAATGAGAGATAATCGCTTTTAATTATTTTATTGCCAGTATTATTTAAATAAACAACGTTTTGTAATAATATTTTTAATTTTGTAAGGATACTATTAGCCTTGTATTCCCTGTTAGGGAATACGGCGGTAACTCTCTTTAATTTTCGCTGTTTTAAATAAATAAAGGATACGTATTCGTACTGAAATTTTATAGGGCGTTATAAAGTGGTATCGGAGCCAGGTTTTTCAAAAATAAATAAATAAATAAATTTACTAATAAATAAATATATTATATTAACTGAGTGAGGAGTAGATAAACTTAGGAAATAGAATGTTTGTCTTTTCATACTTTGTCGTTTTGTTGTGATTTTATATTCATAACTTAACCACAATGTGTGTGTGTAATTATATGCTTGACTATACTAATGTATAATAAGGGGTGAATGTATACCTAACTTATTTTGGTTATTCGTATTGTTAGGTTGTCTAACCCCGAGAGCTTAGAAGTGAATCAACCTATGCCTGATGAGCCTAATGACCTAAGGAGTGATGTATAAGGGATTGTGACCATACTAGCTGAAGTATTAAAGGCAAATAAGACCGAGGATGAAGATGATAGTGCCAAATACTTTAGAAAGATGGCTAGTTACAACCCTAAAACTTATGATGGCAAACCTAACCCTGTAGAATTTGAGGATTGGTTAAGGAGTATGGACAAACTTTTTGACGCAATCAATTGCCCTGCGAAGTGGAAGGTAGGATTTGCAAGTTACTATCTAGTAGGACAGGCTGATCTCTGGTGGGAAACTGTTAAGGAAAAGAAACATGAAGAGGGTTTTGGGTGGACCTAATTTAAGGAACTCATGCGATCTAAATTTTATCCCCCATCACTTAGGAGTCAAAAAGAAAAGGAATTTAATACCCTAAGGCAAGGAACAATGTCTGTTATGGAGTATGCTGCCAAATTTATGGAGTTATCATGATTTGCACCTCATATGGTAGCAAGTGAGGAGTTAAGAATGAATCGTTTCGAGAGAGGTCTTAATTGGGATATTCGTGATAGACTATCTACTCATACCTGTAGAAATTATCAAGAGATGTATGATAAGGCTACCAACGCAGAAAGAATAATGAAAGAAAAAAATGAAGAACATTATGCACCATAAGAAATGAGAGAGAAAGACTCTTACCTTTTTCAGTAATGAGGTAAAGTTTTGGGACGAAACTTATTTTAAGGGGGGTAGAATGTAATAACCCTTGTAAAATAAATAAAAATAAGAATATTGTGAATTAGAAAGTCTACTTAACTTTTAAAACACTGTTATAATAAGAATTTTAAGTCCAATTTAGGGTTTAAAATATTTGATTTTTACTGTAAACAAATTACTAAGTTTAAAAGTAAATTTCGCTTTAACTTATTTTAAAAGGAAATGAATGATAAAATATTACGTTACAAACAGACTATATTGTGGACCCACGGTAAAAAATATCTTAGATATTTTTTTTTTTTACCATGATTATCTTTAAAAAAAAATAATAATAATAATTAAATAAAATAAAATAATGTGGTAAAAAATGGTGCCAAGTGGCACCATAAATCAAGAAGTGTAAAGAAAATATGATTTTGTCTGACCATTTTCACCGACTTACGGAGTACTATAAAAAGGGTATAAATGGCATTATCATCCAACATCAACAATAAAAGAAATAATAATAACAATAATAATAATAATAATAATAATAATAATAATAATAATAATAATAATAATAATAATAATAATAATAATAATAATAATAATAATAATAATAATAATAATAATAATAATAGTAATAATAATAATAATAATAATAATAATAATAAAGCGGATCCAGACTTTCTCTGCATCCCATGATGCGGGGGCTCGTGTGTCCGCTTATATTTTTTCTAGGCTTAGTTTCGCTATTGCTAAGGGGGTGGGGGCCCAGATTGTATCTCGGCTGCCCACCAATTTTGTGTAAACGTTGTTTATAATTCTTTAATAATATTGATTATTATAATAAATAAAAAAAAAATAATAATAATAATAATAATAATAATAATAATAATAATAATAATAATAATAATAATAATAATAATAATAATAATAATAATAATAATAATAATAATAACAATAAAATAATAGGGAAAAGTGGAAAGCAACGCGCTAGGGAAGTATATCAAACTAAAAATGCCTTTATTTGTGTAGTAGTAAGCCGTTATAAAAGAGTATGGGTCTTATTCTTTTTCTAAAATTAGTGTCATAGTAAATAATAATAATATATTTGAATATAATGAATTGTCTTAATACTCCCATTTTGTTTAATAATATAAAATAATGTGTTGTTATAATGCCCTTTTGTCCTGTTATATTGTTATGATATTGTTGTATTTATATCATTTTTATAGCTTAAATTATGTACGAGATCGTTAATAAATACGATTATATGAATTTTATTAAAACCTGTGTACATAGAGGAGGGCTTAGCCCGGCAGGGAATTGAAATTCCAATAATTTATCCGGTATGTGCCGAGGTGGGTCTTAGACCTGGCAGATATTGTAATATATATATTCTATGTACACAGGGGAAAAGTTTGACTCTAAAATGCAAGATAAGTACTGTAATCCTCGTACATTAATAATACATTAATTTTGATAAAAAGATAATTTTCATACTCAGTCAGTGGCAGACTGACCCTGTTTGTGTTAAATCTTTTCAGATACTGACTTTATAGAAGGGCGGGAATGAGAGATAATCGCTTTTAATTATTTTATTGCCAGTATTATTTAAATAAACAACGTTTTGTAATAATATTTTTAATTTTGTAAAGATACTATTAGCCTTGTATTCCCTGTTAGGGAATACGGCGGTAACGCTCTTTAATTTCCGCTGTTTTAAATAAATAAAGGATACGTTTTCGTACTGAAATTTTACAGGGCGTTACAGTATTGTTTGGCAAGAATTTTAATGTTCATTACATATACTATTCATGACTAATCTATAGCTCGATACGCCTTACACCAGGTCATATATGTCTATAGTCAAATCATAAATTTCAATGAATAAACATACTACATTTCGGTAAGGTGATCAAACCGGTATACTTTAGTACATCATCATAACCAAATGAATACCATCATTTTTAGTTTTAATGAACCTCTATCTGATGTACATTACATTTCAAATAAATCATTGAACTTTCGGTTCAGTTGAGGATCAAAACCAATTATCCTTTTTTACCAGCTTTCCTTATCATCCTCCCCCTAAGGTGGTAAAAACTATCAACACCGGATAGATTTAATGGGCAACCGATCACTATATCCACCTTATACCACATCACATATCCTTTTTATGCCAAAATCATATATTTATTTTAACAGGATAGAATATGGGGAGTTAAACCATATTATGCAGTTGGCACAAGTGCTGAATATAATGCCCAATTTAGGAGATCAAAGATTTCATGTCATAATCAAACTGTGATAATCTCCAATCACATAATCACTCGTAGGTGACTAAATGTCACTTAATATATTCAATCCATGTGTGAAAATATAAGTTCTTTAATTTAATTTCGAGTAATATATTCAGATCTCCAATATCAACATACTCAATCTCAATGTACAGTCATGCCATTAAAACCATTTATGATACATGTGAGAGTTTCAGCACTTTATTGTTTTACCTTTAAGATAAACTCCACGTTTATCAATACGGGTATAATTAGAACCCGGATGGCTTTTATCGTCACATCTTAAGTATTTCATGTCAACATTTCTTTGTCAAAATACCGTGACAAATTTTCATAAAATTGGCTGACCCAACCAATTCGCTTATTAAATACCAAACTTGTTGACTGAAATTATAGTGTTAAACTTCCAGTTAACAATAATTCATCGTGTAATTTTAACATTTGGCCAAATAAACCACCGATGTGACTTAAGACACTAACTGATGTGTCTCATTTACATTGGCAAGACTTATATGTCTCAATATTCCTTTTGTGAATAAATCACATTACTCGTTTTGAGTACCAGATAAATCAGATGTGATTATTTGAATAATCGCAGCTTTGTTCAATTAATTTTAGATCATATATCGCTTGCATTTATCCCACACCATTGTTGGTGGATTTGTGAATTATCAACCAAGATCCATAGATATTTATGAATGTTTAGGACTAGCCACTTAGTCCCTTAACCACTTTAAGTGATATAGTATTCATCCATTTCAATTTATATGTAATGTCATATTCACTTATTTTCCATTAATAACTCATCATTTTCTCGATCTACTAAGAGATTAATATCAATTCAAATAATTGTGGAACCTTTTGTTCTCACAATGTATCGTCCCTAAGACAATATTATTTGCATATGACAAAGAGTATAATTATTCTCCCATTTCTCAAATTGCGCATCTAGCATGATGAGATTGACACGACTTTTCGTGTTATGTATTCCTTTAATATACAGTTTAGGCTTAAAAACACCATGGCATTAGGCTCAATTAAGGTCACATTTTAGGTTTAAGAAAACCACATTACTCATCCTCAAAAAGAGGTTTGATTAATTTAATTGCGAATTTAGCAATTCATAAATTATACAAGTGGACATCCGACCACTAACATTTACATGTGGACCTCCGGCCACTAATTTTACATGTGGAATTCCAGCCACTAACAATATCATGTGAGTTTGGACAGTATTTCTCAAACTTTGAACTTCAGGCCAAAGTCTTATTGCATAAGATAAATATTTCGAATTTCAGGTCCAAATTTATATGTTATATTTCAAACCTTATACTCTTGATCAATCATGTCAAGAGTTCTAATAGTGATATCATGACAAAATTATTTGCTCATTCGTGGGATCTCCGGCCCAAAATCATATGAAATTAAATATTCTGGAACTTATAACCCATTATAAGTATTGTCAACCTTACTAGATTAAGTAAAATATTATTCATGGGATCTCCGACCCAAAATTATATGTACTTATGTATTTTGTTACTCCAGTTCATGAACATAAGAATAAATCATACACAATTGTGGATACCCATATCCGTACCCTCCCACACAAAACCCTGTGATGTAACACGGACTTTATTACGCATGCTTTAACGTTGACTTAAACGGTTCTAATAATGTCGAATTCATTTTGAGTCGTTTGAAATGTTAAAATGATTTAGGTCGCTTCACATCGCTTTAAATAAACATTCATTTTGTCCATTTGGAGTCTAGCTAGGTCCTCGTCCTGCTTCATTTGGCATGAGCTTCGCATTTGTACTACAATTAGCCCTTTTACATTAACAAGGTCTAATTCAGCATTCCTAAATCCCTAAATTTAGGCCCCGTGGCTAGATCTTCCCTTTAGCCTCCTCTTACACAAAATATAGCCTCACGGGTTACCTTGTTTCACAAAATCTATGCAAATACACCTTTTTCATTTTTCCGGGTCTCGGGCCCAAAACCGAGCCCAAGCCCAGCCTTTGGCCCGCACTCCAAAGCCCTGAACACCACAAATATCTCAGAAATATCCCAGGTGTTTTCTTGACGCGCAAGGTTAAGATTATACTGTATCTTTCCAAGATTTTATCAAGCCGAAACTAGGAAACTACGCTAAAAGCCACACCTCCAAACCGCATAGCCTTATGCGGTTTGGGGTGGCAACCGCATAAGCCTATGCGGTTTGCCTGGGCAACCGCATAAGGCTATGCGGTTTCCTGGCTTGGTTCTTTCCCCGGGTTTCCTAATTTCTCCGAGGTTTTTAGTGTATATACACCCCTATACCTGACCTCGAAAAACACAATTGACAACCAGCTTTCACAGCAAACACACAAAAACTCTCTCAAAGCCTCACGCACTCAAATACTTGAGTTCAACACATCATCCTGTGTTGAATTCATCCTCCTTTTAAGTTCAAGAAGCGAAGCTCTGCCCAGATCTGAAGCGCCAGGACTGTGTAGGTAATCTTGATCCACTGGATCAAAGCTTTTTCTTATTTTCTATGGACTAACAAAGGGACTACACTTTAGCACCGCGCCTTTGGCACCCAGCGCGCTTGCACTCCAAGTGTTCTATTTACTTCGGGTACACTCCATATCCGATGACACGCCAAAGTCGCATAAGCAACCGACCCTTATAAAATAAACCAATGGACAATGGAACTTTATTTTATTTGCATGCATCTTGCACCTTCTTATTTTGCATTAAAATCAACTTAAACAATGAATTCGACCTTTAACTGAACCGTTTTCGTTAACAAGTTAAACATGCTAAACTGAGGGTTTTAATCAATCTTTTTGCATCTGCATCTGCATTCTTTTACAAACTTATCGCACTTGTACGTAGCGATAACATTAGCTCAAATATCATCTTATTTGGATTGTTCTAGGTCAGTAGAGGCTATTTTTACATAGGCTTTTCTAAAAGGTTTTCATAAATTATTAATTGAACTCTTTTTCTAAAGTACCCTCACCCCGAATCCATTCTGGTTTCACAAGCCTTAGATCTAGGGGTGTCGGCGTGCTCCAAAATCTAGGACATGTCTTTAGGCTTAGGACATGATAGCAGGTTCCTAATTTCCGCGATAATTAGGTGGCGACTCCAAAACAGTTTTAAAGGTTTTTCTAAATCAGTCTTTTTAACTTAAAAGCGCCCTTAAGCAAGACGCCGAGTTGGGTCCCATCCGATCCCGGGTTCCACAGTTTGGCGACTCCGCTGGGGAAATTTTATTTTTAAAACTTAAAACTAGCTTTTTCTTTTTAAAAATAAAGAGGTGAAACTTGAAAGCCTAGAACAATCCATGTATACATATTTGAGCTATGCACATTCGTTTAGAGTCCATTTCTTTTGGAATCTAGGCACCCTTTGCACCCTCGAGAGGTGGTTCCCACATGCAGGCTTGTCCACTCGATAAAGCACATGCCGGACAAACTTTCCTCTCGCCCCTCCACGGCTTGCCGTAAACGGCTATCTCGACCGCCCTAGTGCTCCCTTTAGAAAACCTATCGCCCCGGCGTAAGGAAATAAAGGGGTTAAGTATCTGCCAAAGCGTACTCGGGGTAGTTGGAGGTGTACCCGACTGACCCTTTTCACCCTTTTTGAGTCATACGTACAAGTACGAGGCTATGCACTCCGTGGGTTTTTCAAAATGAGCATTTGCATTCATATCTTCGAAAACTCGCTTAAACGTTTCAAAGATAATTGAACCTAACATCTAACAAACTAACACTTTTCAAACAAAACTATCGCGAATTTTTGAAACAAGCTTTCTTAAAATTCTCCTTTTTCACTAACAAGCAAAAACCCGAGCAAGGATTAAAACCCGAGCTCGTGGATTTCAATCCTCTAGGTCACACGGCCTAGACTCCGCTTTTAACATCCTCGACTCGACTTGCTAACCACTCTCGAGTCGAATCCTTTCTCTTTTACACATCCGAACTCGAGCTCACCTCGGCAAATTACCGATTTCAGTTCGACGGGTGCAAAGCAAAACCTTTAACATCGAGACGAGATGCGCGCACGCATCCTCGCCTCAAAAGCTTCCTTTAGCTAAAACCTTTTCGAAAACCTCCTCTTTTCAAAACATAAAAGGTCTTTCCAAACAAAGAAATGAGCTAAAATGAATGCTTAAAACGTATGTGAGTCTAGTGGGTCGAGTCGTGTCACTAATATACGAAGTGAAATGCAGGACCAGAACCAAGTCTAGGACTAGGTCTCAACTGAATACTCGTCGTACCATGGATCGCATCATCACCCCTCATTTCAAACGTAAACGCACCTCGAAAATGGCTAACCTCAACAGATTGAGAACTCTCCGTAACCGTATTAACCAACTCACCAAAGACATTAGCAACTTGAAGGCCTTGCATCAAGCCAAAGTTAAACACTTGGAATGGCATACCAAGAATAAGGCCGACGAGCATGCTTCCCTCTACACCCTCGCAAACCAGTGTCAAGGAGACAAGGAAGATTTCACCCACTTTCTTGCTCGATGGAGGAAATTGCTAGCACAGACTCCAAATCCTCCACATGAAAATGAACTCATGTACACATTTCTCACCAGTCTACGACCCGAATGGCAAAGGAAGTTCGACTACAGCGATGTCGAGAATTTCGAAGAACTCGTTGAAGTCGCCATTAGAGCCCAAAACGACCACGCCATCGTCGAAGGATCAGTCCCTACATTGGATTGCTCTTATCTCATCGCACCCTCTAATGATCAAATCAATGGGGTCTGGTTTAGCGACGACGAAGATGAAGAGTGGCCACCCGTTAACAAAACGGTAGCTCAACTCTCAACCACTTCCCCTTCAACTAAGAACAAAAAGAACAAAAAGGGAAAGAAAAAGAAGGGCAAGCAGCCCGAAAACAAGGACCAAAAAGGAAAGGACGAGCAACCCGAGAAGAAAGACCAAGACGAGGTTTCCCACCTCACACGTTCTGGCCGTCCCTATCAGAATATCTTTACAGATGAGCATGCCCGAAAAGCAGCCGCGGCCGAGAAAGGCAAGGCCGTAGCCCAAGAGGATCTCCCCTCTACAAGTACACCCTCTACCTCTGCAATAACTCCACCACCAAGCACGAACGAGGTGCTTCAGAAGCAACTCGCTCGCACAAAAGCCGATGTATCCATCTGGGCTCTTCTACGAGATTCAGCCGAACATAGGAAGGCGTTCATTCGCGCCTTACAAATAGCATCTGCAGACTCGGAAATCTCTCCGGATCAAATGGTTAGCCATGTTACAAGATATTCACTACAACCATTTGTCACTTGCGCCACGTCAAAATTCGTGGCGCAAGTACTAAATTTCTGTGGCTATAACACTTTGCCACGAAAATTTAATCGTGGCGCAAGTGATTGTGGCAAAAAAAGAGCCACGGAAAAACCTAGATCGTGGCGAGATTTCAGTTTTTTGCCACGCATTATCCCGTGGCTAAATCTAAGTTTTTGGCCACGGATAATCCCGTGGCGAACAAACTATGTGGCTTACATTTCTTTTGCCACGAAACAAATTTTCCATGGCTAAAAAAATGTTGGAAATGAGATTTGAACACCTGACCTCTTACTTACAAGTTGATGGATTGACCATTGTGCCACTTGGAAATTATTGACTAATCATGCAATCAATAGTTACTTAAACTTTAATCAGGTTTTTATTTTTGCTATTTAGCTATAATATTTTAATTAATAAATTTATATTTTACATTATTAAATTTAAAATAGTAAATCTTTTAAAAAATAATTATTTCTCAATATTGTTAAATAAATGAGTTGATATATAGACATACTAGAGATACACATTTTGTACTTAATATTTATGAGATTATGTTTATCACTTCTTTTATATTGACCTCGTTTTTAAATTATTTCTAAGCACTAACTATGACCCTTTCTTTGTTTGATTTATATGATAAATATTTGCCGTATTATTTTTTGAGTCCAAATAAATTCTTAAAACATTATTTAAGAGTAAATGCCCTATTTTACCAAAAACAAGAAATATTCATCTCTATCTTAGATATTTGGTTACACTTTAATTTTTAAGGTTAATGTTATAACACTTACACCATTAACGTATTATAAATTTTTGATTATTAAACACATATGAGAAAAAAAAATATTATATATGTATTTTGCACATACATTTGAGTTCTGTTAACACGAAAGTCAATTTTAATTGTTATCTATCTTTCAAACTAATGAAATTTATTCTGTTTTGATAAAAAAATAAAATAAAATTAGATAGTTTTAAGCACATATAAAATAAAATGATAAATTTAATAAGAAATTTATAATTTTACACAAATTGTTTTTCTTATTATCGTGTAAAGGTTTATTTTAACTTTATTATGTGACATACAAGTTATAATCTAATATAACTAAATAAGGGTTTTTTCGCCACTAAAAAATGATGTCGTGGCAAATATTCACTTGCACCACGGAAAAAGTTATAGTCGTGGCTAAATGAATGTTTTTGCCACAATTTTACCTTTTTCCGTGACGCAAGTGATTATTTGCCACGACATATTTCTTCCGTGGCTTAAATTTCTCCTGTGGCCAATCAAAATAGTTTTTTCCGTGGCTAAAGCAAATTATGCCACGTTTCTCTAATTACCGTAGCATAATTCGTGGCCCAAGTGTTAATTTGTTATAGTGATTGGTTGCCAGGGGCTATCACCTTCTCAAACGATGATTTACCCGCATTCGAACCTAATCACAACCTTGCTCTCTATATTAGTGTGGAGTGCATGAAGAAAACCCTACCCGTGTCTCTCGTCGACAACGGGTCCGCGGTCAATGTCCTACCGTTGGCCACCGCACATCGCCTCGGCTTGTCCGACAAAGACTTCACCCCAAGCACGGATGGAGTCAAAGCTTTTGATGGAACCCGACGTCATGTGAACGGAACCATTTCCCTTCACATACGCAGTGGTCCCATAGAAAGGAAGGTCGAATTTCAAGTCATCGATATGACCCCTTCCTACAACATACTCCTAGGACGGCCATGGATCCACGCCATTAAGGCCGTAACCTCTACTCTCCACCAAAAGGTTAAGATCCCTCTTAACGAAGAGATCATAACCTTAAACGCGTCAAACTTCCGAGCCCTTTTCGACACACCGAAGGAGCCCAACGCCGCAGAAATCGCCGTCGAACCTACACAAGAACTGTGTGGTTCCGACCTCGAGATTGGCGCCATTACGCGTACACCAATCAAGAGTTATAAACCCTTCAAGACAAAGGACAACAATAGCCTTTGGCTCACCATGGGCCTAGGCTACAAACCCAAGAAGGGCGACCGGGAGCGAATGGTCAAAGAGATCCAAAGACGAAAGTCAACCCACAAAGTCACCCTTCGACCCTATATCCTCGACCTGGGTGCGTACTTCACCTCTGGAGGAACGGTCGACGGGAATACCTCCCTCCGAGGCATCATCCACTCATCCAAAGCTTGTTTCTCTAGTGAGGCCGAGCCCAATACACTCAACGCCTCACCGAGCACCAAAAATGAAGAGATCGTTTCCACAATCATGAGAGACCGTCGCTTCGACCCCAACTTACTCATAGCTGATGCCACCGACAAAACCCTTAACGGATGGTATAAAACGCTGAAATGGACCGACGCACAGTCACCACTTTCCGCTTATCACCGGCGAAGGACCGCTTTTCGACCATGTCACCAACCTCAAAGACAAGGAAGAAAGCGATTCAAGTACAAGCAACTCAAGCAACGCAAGCAACAGTGAAGACAGTGAAGAGGAAGAAGAGATTCTACTAACTTCTAATGCTCTCAGTGTCGGGTCATCTGTCGACCCATCTATCCTAGACTCTAGCCTTAGTTTAGATTTTCTTTTTACGGAGGCTAGCTCCAAGCAATTTTCCGATTTGTCGAATAAATCTTTTCAAAGTAATGAAATGAATGAATTTGCTTACGTCTTGTCTCAAGCTAAAACAAACAACAAAGAACAAACAATTACAAATCAACAAACAACAAACGAATCACAAAATACAAAAGACACTAACTCATGCGATGAAAATGAACAAACAAATGAATCTTTAAACAAATACATTGCAAACATTATCTCTCCAAAAACACAAGACCCCATCATCGAGGAAACCATAACCATAAACGTGGGAACCCCCGAAGAACCAAGGGAGTTACAACTAGGTGCCTCACTAGACGAAGATGAACGCACCCAATTCACACAACTCCTAAGCGAATTCAAGGACGTATTCGCTTGGTCATACAAGGATATGCCCGGAATCGAACGAAGTATAGCCGAACACCGCATCCCCATCAAACCCGGTTACAAACCAATCAAACAAAAACTGAGAAGACTGCGCCCTGAATGGTCCCTCATGGTCAAGGAAGAAATCGAGAAACAACTACAAGCCGGTTTCATCCAAGTCATCGAGTATCCTGAATGGGTCTCAAACATGGTCCCAGTCTTGAAAAAGAATGGCAAGATTCGAGTATGCGTTGACTTTCGCGACTTGAACAAAGCCAGTCCAAAAGATGACTTCCCATTACCCCATGTGGACGTTCTGGTCGACAACACCGCCGACCACGCTCTCCTATCCTTCATGGACGCCTACGCAGGCTATAATCAGATCAAAATGGCTTGCGAAGACATGGCAAAAACGGCCTTCATTACACCGTGGGGCACATACTGCTACACGGTCATGCCTTTCGGCCTAATCAACGCCGGTGCCACATACCAACGCACCGCTACAACCCTCTTACACGACATGATGCACAAAGAAGTCGAAGTCTACGTCGACGACATGATCGTGAAGTCAAAGGAGAGAAGCGGCCATATCACTAACCTCCGCAAGTTCTTCACTCGCCTACGACAATACAATATGCGTTTGAATCCCCAAAAATGTACTTTTGGAGTCAAATCCGGTAAACTACTAGGACACGTAGTGAGCCAAAGAGGCATCGAGGTCGATCCTCGAAAGTCAAAGCAATTCTCGAAATGCAACCCCCGAAGAACCTCGACGAAATTTGAAGTTTCTTGGGCCAAATCCAATACATCTCACGCTTCATAAGCAAACTTACCATGATATATGAACCAGTTTTCAAAAAGCTCAAGAAAACTGACCACGTTGAATGGGACGAAGAATGTCAAAAAGCATTTGACAAGGTCAAAGAGTTACTAACCAACCCGCCAGTTCTACGACCGCCCCAAAAGGATCTGCCACTATCCTTATACCTTACAACAACCCCTACCGCCATGGGCGCCATGCTCGCTCAAGAAACAAATGGTGAAGAACACGCAATCTACTACATAAGCAAGAAGTTTCTCGATTACGAAACTCGATATTCGCCTGTCGAGAAGAGTTGTCTAGCTCTAGTATGGTCATCCAAGAAACTCCGTCACTACATGCTAGCGCACCAAACGAGGGTCTATTCCACCATGGACCCCGTAAAGTACCTTTTCGAGAAACCTGTGCTTAACGGACGAATGGCCAGATGGACGCTGCTCCTAGCCGAATTCGACCTTAAGTACGTACCCCTCAAAGCAATCAAAGGACGAGCAGTCTCTGATTTCCTAGCCGAAAATGCAATCACCGAAGAGCCAGTCATAGACACGACATCCCTTCCAGACGATGGGATTTACAACATCGACCAAGAACAGTGAGAATTATACTTCGATGGTTCATGCAACTATCGAGGATGTGGAGTAGGAATACTTCTCATATCCCCAAATGGCGAACACACACCCTTATCCTTCAAGCTAGATTTCGACGTAACAAACAACGCCGCCGAATACGAAGCATGCTTGCACGGTCTCCAAGCAGCGCTTGTACTCAATGCCCGCAACATAAGAGTCTATGGGGACTCCTCCCTCATAATCAACCAAGTATCCGGAACATGGAACATACTTAATGAAAACCTAGCACTCTATCAGAATAAAATACAAGAGCTCATAAACGAATTCTATCACGTAGAATTCATACACCTCCCGCGCGAAGAAAACCAATTCGCCGACGCATTATCCAAACTCGCGTCACTAATCAACATACCCCCGGGAATGGAAAGACTACCCATTGTCGTGGAACGACGAAGCGAACCAGCATACATCTGTGACATCGAAACTGAGGAAGAACAAACCGATCATTGGTACCAAGCAATCATCAATTACAAAACAAGCGGTGAATACCCACCAAACATTGACAAACGGGCCAAGCGAGCCCTACGCCTATTATCGTCTCAATTTGTGATGGAAATGGGCAAACTACTCAAAAAGACGCCTCAAGGTACACTACTATTATATATATATATATATATATATATATATATATATATATATATATATCAAACTCATAAAACATAAACAAAACATATAAACAACAATTTAAAGTGTATAATAAAAATGATACTAAACAGTATTTAAATTAAAATACAACAAATCTACTCACAATATTATTAGTTATTATCATTTTAATATACATCACATAAACACACAAGCACAAATAAATCATAACTTATCACAAAATCAATATACATATATTATAACAATTTATTTATTTTTCACACACAAACTATATCATAATACAAGGAAAATAAACTAGTGTGCGGGGGCACCTTTAATTAGATGGTTATCGTCAGGGATCTAAAATAAATTTTAGATCGGAAAAAGTCTTCACCCAAAACACATGTTCTCCTTGAAAACCCGGTTTGAAAGTTAGTTCCAAATACCCTCTAATTAACTAGGATTACTTAGGATTTATTAGAATAATATTAAGGATTTTATCTAAATGGTTTTTGGAAAAAAAATGAAAAAAAATAAAAGAGAGGAAAATAGAGGGAGAAGTGTAATACCCTGTATTTTCGTGGGCGACATTTTTGAGTCTTTAATATTATTTCAGATTAAAAAGGCTATTTTGGACTTTTAATGAAATTTTAATTTAAGTTTGGAGGTAAAGCATGTGTATACTTGTCGGACTCGTAAAAATGGTGAGATTCGAAAAATTTAGTCGTTTGAACTAGGCGAGGTTTGGTTTTAACGTGAATTGAGTTTTTGTGTTGACTCGGGTTTGACCTCCATTTACAAGTATTAAGTGAGCATATATATAAGCCTTTTACTCATTAAACCTCCCTTACATCTCATTAAACATCATACAAACCTCGCTTACACTACCTTTTTCTCTCTTCTCTCTCTCCTATTCTTAAAAATTGAAGGAAAAATTCAGCTCAAACCCCCCCAAAATCCGTAAGCCTCACCCCTCACCAAATCAAGTGGGTTTTTTCTCGATTTCTCCCTCGTTTCTCGCCCGAATTCGACGATTCTTGTTGCTACGCGACCCTCTCTTCATTCTCCATCTTTCTTTACTAGTTTCAATTTAAGGTGAGTGGTTTTACTTGTGCAAGTTAGTAGCTTTATGTCTAGGGTTTTATGAGTTGGCAAGTGTTATGCTTTGTTATTTCACAATTTTGGTTCCTAGGTTGATGAGGATTGTTTTTGGTGTAATTTGGGTATTGTAGGGGGACCATTCTTAGAGGAGCCACTTTGACCTAGGGTTTGACCTATCATCTTCTCTTAATCAAGGTAAGGGTTATTCCTCTTACTAAGCTATGTAGTGTATATTTGTGTGTATGTGATGTAATGCTTGTATGGTGATTGTTGCTTGTGTTTATTGGTTGAAACTTGTATGTGGGTATGTAAGTGCGTATGCCTTGTGTATATGTATGGGGCCGTGTATGTGGACTAGTGTGTGTGTATGTCGTGTATGTAAGTATGTATGCCGAAAGTGTGGGAAAGTGTGTGTATGCCATGTTTGGATGTGTAGATGCCGTGTAGGTTGTGGTGTGAGCCGAGAGCTCAAGTGGCCGTGGGGCCATTGTGATTGACGTGTTGTTTTGGTGCTCGGAGTGATGACCGAGCACCACGTGTATACTACTAGTTGAATAGTGTTGGTAAGGTGTGGATCGCATATGTGGTATGAGGTTGTGGTATTATAATGTTGTAATATAATAGGTAGGTTTGTGAGTATGAATGCTAGTGGTATACGGCTACCTTATAATCGATATGAACGGGAATATATGTAAGGTTGAGGATGTATGAGTGGGGCTATGTCTTGTTAATGTTGTTGGCCTTGCATGTATTGTTATAAGTTTAAGATTGAATGTTGTATGGTCTTCGTGTGTATGATGTGACTCGTGTTATGGTAATTGTAACACCCCGTGTTTTTGTAACACAATATTATAAAAGAATTTAATTCCTTAAATTAAATTCATCCTTTTTCCTTATAATAAAAATGCGTCTGAATTATTACGGAGTATTTTTTTTGGCCAAATAATACTAAATTTCATAAGTCCAAATTTAAAATTTTTGAAAAGTAAAATATGTTGTATTATCTTCAGAACTCAAAAAGAAACACATTTCAAAATTTAATAAAAATCAACCACAAAACTTATATCGTCTTTTAAATTTCAAAATGGTCAAGTCATGTTTACTATTCATAAAAATAAAAGTAAAACCTTTTATTCATAAAATTCAATTTCGAACATTTTTGATTTTTAAATAAAAATGGACCCTTGTATTTTTTTCCCGTCTTTGAAATTCAATCAACGATTTCAAACGCGCAAGTCAAAGTCAACCATCTAATCCTCTTCCATTTTTCTTACACAAAAATTTAACAGTTAACATCAACTTTTTATTTCAAATTATAATCATTTTGATTATTATTTAATAAATCATATTATATTAATAACTAATTACTATTCAAATTCTATTTAACTAACTTTTTCACCTAATCTCGAAATTTTTAGTTACACCTAATTTAAACTGATAAACTTTTTGACGGTTGATTATAATTATTTAAATCATTAACATTCAATGAAAAAAATAAGTATTTCGACCAAACGAATTTTTATTCAAAGTTTCGAGGATTTTAAACCCAATTTTTGTTTTAGTCACCCTTCGAAGTTTATTTTCATTTTTATTTTCGATCTTATTTCGAGACTTTTCGCGTGCGCGCAAATTGAAAATTTAAAAAACGAAAATCGAGGCCCATTTTTCTCAAGATGGCCGAGGTATTTGGTCATGCTAGACCAAGTTCATCCTCTTCCATTTTACTTTAACTTACACACATTAAATGAACTTACACACCTACATAATTCATCATCACATTTAATTAGCCTTTTAAATTTAATGTTTATACATTCTAAATACCTGAATACAATACTTATACAAGTACTACCTTATTCATTCCACACAACACTTACAATATTTCATAAAATCATTTTTAAAATGTATGTCTAAAATAAAATAATATTTAATAGTGTAAATAAATTTTTATAGTAATTATATATTTTGCGATCCTTTAAAATCACTTTTAGCAAAAACTTTCGTTTTGAAATTTTTATCGACTTCCTCAACTTTTAAATATTTTCTTCGATAGTAAATAAAATATTTTAGTCTTAAAATTTTAAAGTAGAGATATTTCGAAAAATCGTCGAACGCGCACACTTTAACTTTTACCGTCCTTCTTACCCGAATTATTTCGTAACACGTTTTTCGAAAATAAAACATTTTAAAATATCGGGGGGACAAACTCTATGTCCAAATAGTAATATTGACTTAGGTGGCTTAAGATGATGATTATGTTTTCATTTACATTTTAATTAAACATTAAATAAATTAAAAACCTAACCTTATCACCTAATTCATTTAACCTAGTTTTAGTCCAACTTGCATTATAAGTTTCAAGGAACAAAATGTGCACCGAATGCTCCGAATAATGTCGTGACTCTCCCTCCATTTTCCTCTTTTTTATTTTTCCATTTTTCCTCCAAAAACCAATTAAATAAAAACCTTAATATTATTCTAATAATTATTCCTAAGTATTCTAGTAATTAGTGGGTATGTTTTGGAGCTATCTTTACTTGGTTTATTTTTGGGTGAAGATCATGGCTGTATTATGGGTGAAAAAAATTCGATTTAAAATTTATTTTAGATCCCTGACGATAATCATCCAATTTAAGGTGCTCCCGCACACTAGTTTAATTTCATGTATTATGATATAGTTTGTGTTTGAAATTATAAATAACTTGTTATAATATATATATATATATATATATATATATATATATATATATATATTTATATATATTTATATGTATATATATATATATATATATATATATATATATATATATATTGATTTTTGTGCTAAATTATCAAATGTTGTTTATGTGTTTATGTGATGTATAATAAAATGATAATAACTAAATAATTGTTTTGCAAGAAATGTGTAGTTATTTAAAGAGTATGTTTATTTCACCTAGTTTATGTTCTTCAATTTTTGTTTATATATTTAGTTATGTTTTTATGAGTTTTAGATTATTATGAGTATATATAAAAATATGTGAAAATATCAACTATGAGTCTAAAGTTATGAAAATTGAAAACAAAAATATTGTGCATGTGTAATAAAGGCCACGGCCTACCCTTCAATTTTTGAGCAATTTTTATTGTTAATTGTTGTAAATAATATATTATGTTGGTTTAGATTAAATAGACTTATTAGTAATTTTTGTGAAATTTAATATGATAATATGAAATTTTGAGTTTTTGGTGTTCATATGAAATTCATATGTGTTCTTGATGTTTTTCATTTTCTTCATGTGTTCTTCATTTTTATGCACACTTTGATTTATAATGTTTTTATGTTTGTTGTTATTTATTGTTTTAATACACTAGTAACTAATTATAATACTAAACATATAACTTAAACACTCTAAATCTTTAAGAAATTAAAGTTAGAAATTTAAAGTGTGTGAAAACACTATTCATAAATATAATAAAATATTTAGTGAAATTTACATTTTAGCTTAAATCACTTTAGTATATTTTAAATACACCACCGACCTGTCCACCCTACCATCGACACGCTCTACTCGAAGGATTTTGATTGAGGATTTTGGCAGAGCAATTCAACAGAACCCTAATATAATATAGAGGATTTTGATTGAGGATTTCGACAAATACCTTGCCTAATATGAAAACTAGTGTAATAAACATCTATGTAATACGAGCTACGTTTTCAGCTTCTGACAATCAAATCGACATATTTAATTCGTACATAGGTCGAGCATAGTTATCGACATGGTGTTACCACTCTTTTAACAGTAATGTGTATTAGTTATCGACCACAACACTGAACCCCAACCATATTATCGAGATTTTGAACATCAAGATGTTGCAGAAATGAACAGAAAAAGATGCCAAACACACTAAAAATCAGTAAAATTAAAGGCAACAAAACAATATTATTCAAAAAATTCATTGAGGCATTATAACAAACAGGTGGTGTGCACTCCAAAACAACTACTGTAAATGGATAATTTAAACTACTTACTGCAACAAAAACTGAATAAATCAATAGATCTGGGGAAGAGAGCATAATCAACTATAGATTAGATAGGAAAACTCCTCAAATTTTTGAGAATTAAACCGAAAAAATATAGATTGGATTAGGGTTCGAGAAAAAAATAGAGAGATGAAGCAACTTACCAGGTAACGAGGGAAGATCCTAAGTTTCCGAAGAAGCAGATCGGCGATTTCAACAAATGCATCGCCGGAAAAACACATAATAACTTGCGAAATATCCCCGGTAGTTTATCGATGAACGGTGACGGAGAAACATATCTCCAGCGAGTAAAAAATGGTGAGTTTTTTTTTTTTTTTTGGTAGTTAGAGTAAAAAATGGTGACTGAAGGAGCTGGGTGTTAGCTATAAATTAGGGTACATTAATGATTCAAGTATGTAAGGCTACGGTTATAGTGAAAACCGAAGTCTTTTTTTAAGTTATAGAATTGGCTTCGGTTGTTTTATATAACCGTAGTCTTTTTCACTTCTAACATGTGTTTTTAACTACGGTTATTTTAAAGAACCATAGTCTTTACTCTTTCTTATATATTTGGCTACGGTTGTTTAGAAACAACCGTAGTCTTTGACAAATCCTATTTTATTTAGCTTAATAGCTACGGTTAAATACTACAACCGTAGCCAATGCTATTATCCTAATATATTTTTTGTACTAGCTAGTGGAGGGGCCATACAGAATCACCAACATCAAGCAGCCAGGTACTTACAACCTCAATAACATGGAAGGGTATGAGCTGCCTTCCCACTGGAACGTTGATAGCCTTAAGAAATATTTTGTGTAAGTCACTGTACTCTTTTTCCTTATCCATGGTTTTGTCCCACCGGGTTTTCCGTGGAAAGGTTTTAACGAGGCAGTCGACCTGCTTATTTTTTGAACCGCGCGAGTGATCAGACCAGTTGACACCACGCAGAGAAAAAGAAGTTTATCAATGACAAGTCCTTTGCCCAGCATTCGTTTAGACTTGTGTCACACAAAAGCTAGCCAGGGGGCAAGGATGGGGGACTACCCCGGTGCCGGTAAATCAAGATAATTTGATTTAAAAAGCACAGAATTTTTTAGAAAATGAGAAGGCTGGATAAGTCTGCCTGCGGCCATAGTGTCCAGGCAAAGACCAAAAAATGAGAAGGTCGATAAGTGCACTGCGCCACGGTGCAAAGACCACCAAGAAATGAGAAGGCTGGATAAGTTCCGTCGCGCCATAACGCCCAGGCAAAGACCGGCCAGGAAATGAGAAGGCTGGATAGGTTTGCTCGCGCTACTGCGCCCGTGCAAAGACCACCAGAAATGAGAAGGTCGGATAAGTGCACTGCGCTACGGTGCCCAGGCAAAGACCATCAGAAATGAGAATGTAACACCCGGTGTTGTCCGAGGTTATTCGGGCCGGGTACCCCGTTGAAGAGGTTCATGTGTTGGCTTAAGTGACATAGTGCTTAAAAGGATTGTAAGTACTACTCATATCAACAAGATGCATCTTCCTTTCTGGTGGCTCATCTTAAGAACTCTTCAGTTAAGCGTGCTTGCTGGAGAGTAGTCTTGGGATGGGTGACCTCCTGGGAAGTTCTCAGGATGTGCATAAGTGAGGACAAAGTGCACTAGAAAGGACCCGTGTTGGTTTGTGGGTGACGTACGCAGCCTGGCGAGCTACCGTGTGCGACATTTCGGCCTTCAGTTGGGGCTGGGGTGTTACAAATGGTATCAGAGCAACCCGGCGACCGTGTGGTCGAATCCTGTGTCTTGTTGGCCAGGTACGCACCTAGCTGGGGAGGATTCTGGAATGCTATATTGTAAGTAGCTACCAGGCGCAACGAGGACGTTGCGTTCTTCAAGTGGGTGTGTGTAACACCCGGTGTTGTCCGAGGTTATTCGGGCCGGGTACCCCGTTGAAGAGGTTCATGTGTTGGCTTAAGTGACATAGTGCTTAAAAGGATTGTAAGTACTACTCATATCAACAAGATGCATCTTCCTTTCTGGTGGCTCATCTTAAGAACTCTTCAGTTAAGCGTGCTTGCTGGAGAGTAGTCTTGGGATGGGTGACCTCCTGGGAAGTTCTCAGGATGTGCATAAGTGAGGACAAAGTGCACTAGAAAGGACCCGTGTTGGTTTGTGGGTGACGTACGCAGCCTGGCGAGCTACCGTGTGCGACATTTTGGCCTTCAGTTGGGGCTGGGGTGTTACAGAGAAGGCTGGATAAGTCTGCCTGCGGCCATAATGTCCAGGCAAAGACCACCAGAAATGAGAAGGTCGATAAGTGCATCTGCGACCATAATGTCCAGCAAAGACACGGTCGAGAAATAAGAAGGTCGATAGGTTCCGTCATACCGCCGGTGCCCACGCAAAGACCGGCCAGAAATGAGAAGGTCGATAAGTTCGCACTGCGCCACGGTTCGGCAACTCCAGTCAAGGGAATAAAGCACGCGAAACGTCAAGAGCGTGCTAAAAACAAGTAAAGTGTGACAACCTGGTTTTTAGTCGACTTTAATTACTAAGGCGGAAATTAATTAAGTCTTAAACTAGCGTCATTAATTATACATAAAACCCAAAAGTTACAACATCGTTCAAGAGTTGAATAAAACAACTCTAAATACGGTAATTTAAAGGAGTAGCGTTATATATATTACATATCTCTCGAAAAGTAACTAAAAGCAAAGCATAAAAACGTAGTGTGGCCCCGTCCAAAATTCAGCTCCCGGTCCACGATCATCCTGCACAATAAACTGATGGGGGGGTGCCCGCTGAGCGGACAGTGACTAGCTATGCTCATACTTACCCTCGATTTCAATTACTTTGGTTTATTATTATCGCTTTATAACTATAACGTTATGATAAAAACATAAACATGCTTATTACAAATAGCATAAAAAGACATATAAGTCATAATAAGCATGCGGTTTAAAGCGATAAATCATATAAGCATGATATTCAGTTATGAAAGTAATAACAGATATTATCATAGCAATAGTGTCACAACATATCAGCAGAATTGCAAAGCGATATTAGATCGCAGACAAACATAAATATCGTATCATTCACATCATGCAGACTCGATTCACTTCAGAAATTTGTGGTCTTTAGTTTTCGAAGATGGTACACACTCATTCTCATTTAATCAAACAACAAATAACACATACTGCTTACGAGCCAGACCACTGAGTAGGCCATTGTACTCTAGTCGCTTGCATCTCACTACCATAGTGCAGCGGCTTACTCGACTCGTAAACCACGCCGAATACTATAGTACTTGCATCTCATCGTCTAGTGTTCGAAATGATTCGAACTTCAGATACAATCTCGTCAAGTGATCTGTACATGTGGCAAGAACGAATGCAAGTGTCGCGCCCACTAAGAACGAAACACGGCAAGGAGACAGAACCGCAAGATGCGCTAAGCATATAATGTCACGGTGGCCCTGATAACTTTAGCGAAATAGGGGAATAAAGCCCTAGTCTAGTATGCATACACTAATATCCACTTTAAGAATAGGCTATGCTAATCATAGAGCACCTTAACTCTGGATAAAACGACTATTTCCTAAAGCCTGACCCACTACGAGTTGGCATATTCATTATCTTGTACGGCTTTGGCTATACGACTTAAGGCGTAACGGCATGGGCAGGATGCTAAGCAATAAAGCTGCCGGCTTAAACCACACTATTCGATATGACCCAAGCCAGAGATCGAGATAGTGGTATCCGCACAAGACTATCTTAACCCCACTTCACTCACGATTGACGTTTTCATATCCGAGGCTCAAGCGTTTGACCTTTTATTTAACTTACTCAAGATTCATTATTTATTTGATATTTACATATCACATGTTACTAGACTCTCCTAGTTTCATCGTCAAACGTTTAAGTATTTTATTTTCGGTTTCATATGATCACATAACACGTTCGTTTATTATTTGAAGTATTGTTAATTATTAACGTTTTTAATTTTCTATATTGAAATGTTTATTAGTATGTCAAATTTTATTTAAGTGTTTTTCAAAACACTTTAAGTTATTTACTTATTCATTTTCAGTTTTCTATACTTAGTAAAATTTTCAGTTATTTTCAATATTTCAAATTTTGAGATTTGAAGTATCTTTAAATTTGAGACGTAACTTGTGTTACAAGTTTCGTAAATTTTTCACTATTCACTTTTCACTTTTCACTATTCACTATTCTCCGTATTTTATACGTATTTTTATACGTATTCGTATTTTTAAACTTCGTATTTTATACGTATTTTTATACGTATTCGTATTCTTATACTTGTATGTATTTTTATATTTATACATATTTCTATACTTTAAGATATTTTTAGTATAAAACTAAATCATTTTTATTTACTAAGTATAGTTTTCTAGTTTCAAAGTCGTTTGGTTCGTTTTGTACTTAGTGATTTATGAAAATATTTTAAAAGTCTAGTTCTAAAAACGTTAAGTTCGGTTTGCACAGAGTGATCAATGATATTTATTTTAAAGTGAGTCTTAGTTAAATTTAGTCGTCTATGTACTAAATTTAGAGACTTTCATTTTTTTAAATAATGGTATCGTGGATGGTTCATTTTAGTCCGTATGTCAAAGTTCAACAGTCCAATATTTGCAAAGGCAGTAGCACACGATTTAATTCATTTTTATAACAGTTACTCATTTTTATCGGTTTATTATATTTCATTTATAACTAAATCGGTTTATACAAAAAAATTCATTTCTAACAATTAGTTAACTTTAGTGACTTAGTGATAAATTCATTTTGACTAAATTTGGTCCAATTTATATAGTAAAACCGTGTGATATGTATATGTATTAAAATTGATTTATTTCTTTTAATTTCTTAACCCTAACTTATTAACTACTAATTAAATTATTGTAACAATAAACTAAAAAGTGATGAAACAATTTTTGACTCAAAATATAGGGGAATGCCGTGGCTAAGTCATGGTGGTGTCCAAATTTTCATTTTTTGATTTTATCGGTTTTTAGCTTAAATTCTTTATATTTTAAATATTCTAATTATACTAAAATGATTTAAACTAAAATGAAATTTTACTAAAAATTTCATTTACATTTATGAATAGTGTTTTTCAACACTTTAAATTTCTATCTTTTTATTCTTAAAGATTTATAATGTTTAAGTTGATTTATAACATAATACTAACAATATATTAAAACAATAACTAAACATAAACACAAATTATTAACAAACATAAAATAAAACAAAATCAAAGTGAGTAAAAATGAATTGAAGAACACACATGAACATCACATGAACTTTCAAGAACACCAAAAACAACTCAAGAACACATATAGCATATTTAACAACTTATAATTTATTTTTCTAATTTAATTTTTTTACATGAATATATCCATTTTTAACTAACTTAACACAACATATAATTTACAAAAATTAAAAGTGAAAATTTATTTAAAAATAGGGGGAAAACCGTGAGGAAGAACACATATACACATATATTCGTTTTCGATTTTTAATCACTTTAAACTCATTGTTAAAACTTAACATAATTTTTATATATAATCACAACATAACTAAAACATAAATAAACATAAAAATCATATGAATCATAGTTAAAAATGCTCAAAATTAATTTAGCTAAACATATGAACATATTACTACGATAATCTATTTAAAACATTATTTATTTATTATCATTTTATTATACAACACATAACATACAATCACATATCAATGATGTTTAACATGTATTTAACATAATAATCATACTTATAGAATTATAATAACAAAACAAATTAATTTTCAAAGAGGCTAATATAAGAAATAACTAGTCACCTTAAATTGGATGTTAATCGTCGAGGAACTAAAATAAATTTTAGATCGGAATTTCTTCACCCATATTACCCATATTCTTCACCCAAAAATCCTTGCAAGTTAGCTCCTAAAAGACCCACTAAAGAACTTAGAATACTTAGGATTTATTAGAAATATTATTAAGGTTTATTTTAGAGGTTTTAGGAGAAAAATGAAAGAAAACAAAAGAGAGAAAATGGGGGCATATGGCACGACATTTTGGAGTATAATGAGCTCATTTTGGTCCTTAGAACTTGTGGAACAAGTTGTAAAAAAATTTAGGTTAAATAAATTAGGTTAAATTGGATTTATTTAGTATATAATGTTTTATTTAAATGAAATTAGGAGACAAATAAAAGCAAGTGGCTTAAATGTGTCATAAATTACTATGTAGGTAAAGAAAATGTTCCTTAGATATTTTTAAAATGTTTTTCACGAAATTAATCAGTTTTAACAAGCTCAAGGCCAAAAGCGATAAAAGTTAAAATGTGCTGTTTTGGCGATTTTCTGAAAAGTATTCATTTTATAAATTTAAGACTAAAATATTTTATTTACTACTTTAGAAAAATTTTAAAAGTGACGGAAATGAAAATGGTAATATTAAAGTAGTAGTATTGAATTTGTATTTATGTATTATTATTAAGTATAAACTTTAAAATTTTAAAACAAAATAAAAATGATGATGATAAAATTAGATGCGTAAGTAAAATAAAGATTTGTGTAAGAAAAAATGGAAGAGGATAGAATTTGACTTTGGTGTCCGAAAGTCAAAGGTTTATTTTTCGGGCTCGATTATCGTTTTCGAAATTTTCGATTTGCGCGATCGCAGAAAGTCTCAAAATAAAGGATATGATCTTAAAATAGGGTTTTGAAATAAAATCGGAATTAAAAATAAAAATAATTTTCGAAAGGGTATTAAAAACAAAAATCGGATCCTAATCCTCAAAATTTTGAATAAAAATTTCCTAGGTCGAAATACTTATTTTTTTCGTTGAATGTTATAGATTTAAAGAATTATATTCAAACGTCAAAAAGCTTATCAATTTAAATTAAGTGTGACTTCAAATTTCGACAATATAGAAAAAGCTAGTTTAATAGAAATGAAATAGTAATTAGATTTTTAATATAATATGATTTATTAAAATAATCAAAATCATTATATTTTCTTTAAAGGTGATGTTAAGTTTGCTTTTCCAAAATAAAAAGAAAGTGGAAGAGGATAAGATTGTTTGATTTTTGATTTGCGTGTTTGAAATTGTTGACCCGTATTTCAAAGACGGGAAAAGTATAAGGGTTCATTTTTATTCGAAAATGAAAAATGTTCGAAATTAAATTTTAGGAATAAAAGGTTTTACATTTATTCTTATGAATAGTAAACATAACTTAACATTTTTGAAATTTAAAAGGCGAGATAAATTTTGTGTTGATTTTTATTAAATTTTGAAATGTGTTTCTTTTTCAATTCTAAAGATAATACACCAAATTTTATTTTTCAAAATTTTTAAATTTGGACTTAACAAATTTTAGTATTATATGGAGAAAAAATTTCAGACGTATTTTTATTATAAGGAAAAGGATGAATTCAATTTAAGGAATTAAATTCTTTTATCAAATTGTGTTAAAATAACACGGGGTGTTACATAAAGAAACTAAGTACCGAAGAATAAGCCGCTCGGTTAGAAATACGGATGGGAAATGACAAAATAAAGAACCGCGGGGTAACTTAGAGAATTTCATTGAAAAGAACATCAGCATAGGTCTGCCTACGGCCATAATGTCCAGGCAGCACCAATCAGAACTTAAAGAGATTGGATAAATCTTCCTACGGTCATAAAGCATTTAAAATTGAAGATGTACCAAGAAACAGAACGAGATATGTGAACAAACCGCACATATCAATGTGGGAGTATGTGTCCTCCACAATAGTGTGATTACTTAATAAATCTCAATTAAGGAATACATGGGGATTGTAACACCCGGTGTTGTCCGAGGTTATTCGGGCCGGGTTCCCCGTTGAAGTGGTCCATGTATGAGCTCAAGTGACCTAGTGCTTAAAAGGATTGTAAGTGCTACTCATATCAACAAGATGCATCTTCTTTTATGGTGGCTCATCTTAAGAACTCTTCAGTTAAGCGTGCTTGCTGGAGAGTAGTCTTGGGATGGGTGACCTCCTGGGAAGTTCTCAGGATGCGCACGAGTGAGGACAAAGTGCGCTGGAAAGGGCCCGTGTTGGTTTGTGGGCGATGTACGCAGCCTGGCGAGCTACCGTGAATGACATTTCGGCCTTTGGTTGGGGCCGGGGTGTTACAGGGATAATCCTGTATTATTGTCAATTGATTAACGTAAATCAATAACGGTTGGCTGACTAGAGTTTGACGTTATTGTCGTGAGAACGGCGGTAATCAATTGATCCCTTTAAGTCACACCTATAGGAACGTACTCCAAATAATAAAGCTAATTAATTGTATGAGATACGATTAGATTTGTAACTTGATAAATTGACTAACGGTTAGTCAGTGAATTAATTTAGAGAGAAATCGAGTTGTGAACTCGGATGATTGAATTTTATATCGATAAAATTATTAGAGGAGATGGGAATTAGTGATTAAACGTTAATTCACTAATTATGTATATTTTACTAATGAGATTAGTGAAAGTACATTTTTAATATATGTGTAAGTGTACATGTATATTAAGGAAGAGTTTAATTAATTTACACTTTATTATATTAGATAAATAAGTGATAAATTATAAGTATTTGTGGGACAAATATTGAAAACAAAATAGACCCAAATAGGTCTGTTGGGACCAGAAAAACAAGCTGGTCCAGACTGGTCCAGGACCCTTGGCCAGGTCCAGACAAAGTTCAGGATCTATAGTCAGGTCCAGAACGTACAGCCAGCACCAGACAGTACAGACAAAGCAAAGGTCCAGGTCAGGAGAGGAAAACCCAAGGTGGGCCAAGCCCAACAAAAAGAGTCAAAAAGAAAAGCCCAAGGACGCGGCAGCAACCCTAGGAGAGACGTTGAAGGACTTAGTCGAGGAACAGAAAAGAAGCCATGAAGATAGGAGACCGCTAGAGATTTTGATGGAGAAGTTAGCTACAAAGGGGGAAAGAAACGTTGGAGCCCACTACACTATAAAAGGAGTAGATTTCCAGAAGAAGGGGGATCAGAAGTCATTCAACACCAAGTCACACAACTCAATTACTCAACACTTTACGCAATTCTCAAGCATTTAAACACTTTATTATTTTACGCCTATATTGTATTCTGTACCAGTTGGTCTAGACTCTGTACTTCCTGAACCAGAACTAGTGCATAACCTCTCCTGGCTTGGCGCCCGTGGTTTTCCCTTAACATTTAAGGGTTTTTCCCACGTAACCATATCGTGTGTCTTATTCTTGAGGATACCGGGGATATCCCTTCTCGACGCCCCGCTCGCGCCCGCCCTCGTGTCACGGGGCGGAATGCACGGCACGGGAAAGAATGAATAAATTTTGCAAGAAGCTCGCGGGCGCTGGAGCTTCGCTTTTTAGGGCGTTGCTTTGCTCAGCTCGCTTGAGCGTTCTTTTGTTTAAAAGGGGGAATGTCATTGCATGTGATAAAGAAATATAAAAATTCTTTTGAAATGTATTTTTGGAGTCGCCACCAAATATTAAAGGAATTTGGAACCTATTCAACGCGTCTTAAAATATAAGACACGGGTGTCTCAGATTTCAAGGTGCGTCGATACCTATCCGTCTGAGGTTATTGTGAAACCAGAGAGGATTCGGAGTGAGGTTACCTTTCTAAAGTTTTGACAAAATGTGTATTGAAAACTGTAATAAAAAGGCCTACGTAAAAGTAGTCTTTACTAATTTGAAAACATATGCTTTAATTTCGATATTTGGGCTAATAGGACGCTACGTACAAATGCAAATATATGACTCGACAAATATGTAAAATAAATGTAAGCCGTCAAAGTTATGACGATTTGCTATAGGAAATATACGTAAAATTACTAATTCATTGTATTTGAATTAATAACTAAACGTTATTTTCCGACTTGTGTTCAATTCTAAGATTTTGTAAAACCCTCGGTTTTGCATGTTTAAAGAGACTAGTTGAAACGGTACAGTTAAATGTCGAACTGTTTTAGTCGTAATTTAATGCATGAATCGAGAATTTGCATAATGTAAAAGTGAGTGCTTAATTTAGTGATTTTGAGTCGTTTATTTATGTGATATTGGCGGGGTTTAGACGAATCATTTGATTCGAATTACTACAATCGTATTGCGAATACGAGTTCGTTAATGCCAATATCGGGGTGGGTTAGAGTAACCCTATAAGTCTCGAACGTCCAATCGGAAGGTAAAATTTCTTTACCTTGAAATGCAAAGACGGTTTTTAGAGTGGAAATTTATAAGTGCGAGAGGCTTTTGTGAGTATAAGTATTGTATTGAATTGAATTGATTAGAGAGTGTTGTAAGAATTGATTGTGTTTTATGATGTATTTGATGTAAGTTGTTTTTGTTGGTTCGAGTAAGGGCTGCTATTTATAGCAAATGCTTCGTGTTTTATGCCTAATTGATCAGAAAATCGCCAGTGAACCAGCGATTATACAAAAAATCGCCAAAATGTCAGAGGAGGAGGGGAAAATCGCCAGAAAACTGGCGATTTACCAGAAAATCGCCAGTATTCTGGCGATTTTCGGCCTCCTCTCTGACAGATTTGTAGCGCCGCATACGTTATCGTAGGAGTGTAAGGTATAGGCTGCTTGTTTGTCGAGCAATTTGATTGACTTTGTATCAATTTTGTTGTCAACTTGATGCAAGTTGCTTAAGTCAACTTGATTTGTTTGGTTTGGCTCGGTTTTCGTATTTCGTGTTTCGTGTTTCGGTTTTTCGTCGTGTTTTTCGATCTTGGCTCGAAGTAAAATAATATTGTAATGCATTATTTTACGACTTTGTGGAATTTTGTTTTGTAAGAATGTGACTCGGGACGCATTTTGGTCCGCTTCGGGTGCTTGGGCCTTTTTGTGTGTTTTGGGCCGTTTTTGTGTGTGTGTGGGTCGTTTTTGTATCCCTGGGCCATTTTGTGAGGCATTCTTATGTCGTGCTTGTGTGTATTGCGTCGACTTACGATTTAAAATGACTAAATTAATGTTCATTTTTACGAAATATGTAAATTCAAATTAATACGTTAAAAATGACTAAAATGTTTTAGACACTCATGTACCGTTTCGTCTCATTTTAAAACATGCATGAAAGTCCTTTTCGTCATCGGGTTTGCTTTTTGGGGGGTACGGATACGGGTATCTACAGAGCCCCCAGTTTGACTGAGCTTGGACTAAAGCGCTAGTCAAACTTAGAAGATAGTATCCGGACCATCACAATCTCGATACTACCTGGCGACACTAAGTATGTGTCTCGGGGAGAGACGAGGACTTAGCGCCGGGAATGCGGGGAGAGACGGCATGTTTAAGGACATGACGGTCCTGCATGTTTAAGGGCTTGCCGGCCTGCTGTTGTTTGGATGTGATTCAATGGCGTTTTGTAACTTGGCCATCTCCTGCGTCTTGCGTGGTCACAAGGCGTGCTTGCTTGTGTATCTGCGTTTTGATTTGAATGAAAGTGCGTATTTTGTCTTATGTGTATTTAGAAAAATATACGTATTCAACTTGTGGGAAATATATGTATTTTTGATTTGTAACTCGTAAAGAGTGTATTTGTTTTGAAAAATATACGTATTTAACTCGTGAGGAGTATACGTATTTTGATTTGTAACTCGTAAAGAGTGTATTTGTTTTGAAAAATATACGTATTTAACCTGTGGGAAATATACGTACTTTGATTTTGTGACTCGTAAAGAGTGTATTTGTTTTGAAAAACATACGTATTTAACTCGTGAGGAGTATACGTATTTTGATTTTGTGACTCGTAAAGAGTGTATTTGTTTTGAAAAATATACGTATTTAACTCGTGAGGAGTATACGTATTTTGATTTTGTGACTCGTAAAGAGTGTATTTGTTTTGAAAAATATACGTATTTAACTCGTGAGGAGTATACGTATTTTGATTTTGTGACTCGTAAAGAGTGTATTTGTTTTGAAAAATATACGTATTTAACTCGTGAGGAGTATACGTATTTTGATTTGTGACTCGTAAAGAGTGTATTTGTTATGAAAAATATACGTATTTAACTTGTGGGGAATATACGTATTTTGATTTTGTGACTCGTAAAGAGTGTATTTGTTTTGAAAAATATACGTATTTAACTTGTGGGAAATATACGTATTTTGATTTTGTGACTCGTAAAGAGTGTAGTTGTTTTTGAAAAATATACGTATTTAACTCGTGAGGAGTATACGTATTTTGATTTGTGACTCGTAAAGAGTGTATTTGTTTTGAAAGGTATACGTGTTTAACTCGTGAGGAGTGTACGTATTTTGATTTTGTGACTCGTAAAGAGTGTATATGTGTTGTTATTTTGTAAAATTTGGCCTCTCGGCTTGTAACGAGCATGTGTATTCTCGTATTTTATCATATCAACACATAAAAGAGCGAATTAATAGCGTAATAGACCGTAATAACAAGTCCAAGCTAAAAAATTGACCCGTGTCTGACCACTTAATCGCCAGACCTCTGGCGATTTAGTATGTGTGTGTGCTTTTTTGTTCAAAAACACGGGAAGGAGGGAGGAAGAGCATAGCAGCCGAAAACAAACACACAACACCTCCAAATCGAAAAACTCGTTTTCAGCGATTTTTCAACCAAAATTCGTGATTCCGCCTCCTACGATTCGCAATGGACCAAGGTATGCACTTAATCAAGTTGCTAATTCGTGTTTTGAAGTTGGTTTGAGTCGGTTTTAACTGAAAATTCGTTTTTTTAGGGTTTATGTCGATTTGTTTTGCATGATTCGAATTTAGCCATGATTGTTGCTTGAAATTGATACTTGAGAGCATTAAGAGGCTTGTCTTGCTATTGTCGACGATTGTATGTGCAAAACCCGTGTATTAGGGCTGTTTTTCGTGTAGAAGGTCAAGGGCGTTTTGGTCATTTTTCGTTTTTTGTCTTGGAATACGCTCAAAATCTCAATGTAGGTTACCCATTAGTAGTATAATGCTTGGGTAAATTTGTTTCGTCGAAATTGGCGCGAAAGTCGGGTTTTTTGGGCTAAAAACCGTGTGACAGGGGGTTTCGTCGGGGTTTTGCTCTGTTTTTGTCGTGTAAAACGACACCGATTGGCTTGGTTGTTTTTGAAATGTCGTTGTATGCTAATGACAAGGCTATGGGTGTCTTGTGTGTGGAAAGCGGTTTGAAAATCCGTAATTTTCGTGTGTTTTTGTGTGGAGACGGTTTCTTGGGTCGAAATTTTCGGTCCCGAAACTTGTCGAAAATTTTTGTCTTGGGTCATGATGACTTGTATGGTGTATGGCTTGCCCATTTTTGTTGAGCATGCGTGATTTGGAGGTGTTTCGGAGCGTTTTGGAGCGTTTTTGTGTAATTGAGCTAGGCTTCTTGAAACCGTTTTCCTTGCTTCTCGTGCTTCGAGTCTAGGACGTATTGTCATGTAAGCTGTTTGGGTTGGCTAAAGTGTTGGTTCGTGGGAGGTTAGGGCTTCTCTGGTCAAGAAAAGGCCATAAAAAGGTTGTTTTTGTAGTTTGCGCGTGGTTTACAAAAGCTATTCAGTCGAGGTGTTCGGGACATGATTTTTGTACGAAACTTTTTGTGGGTGTTCGTTATGACTTGTATGTCGTATACGTGTCATGCACTGGGTATTTCTGTGTCTCTGCGCCATTTTAGCCTTATCTGTCAAAAATAAGCCTAAAGCGTATTTTCTGTTGTTTTGTTTGGTTTCTAGTCATTTTTATCCTTTCTAGCTCTTTGTCTTGGTTGTGTATGACGTATACATCGCATACGTGTCATAATATATGTATTTCCGCGCTCCCACATTGTTTCGGCCTTATCTGTCAAAATTTGGCCTAAAGTCTGCTTTTCGTTGTTTCATTTGCTTCTTCTTTGCTTTTGCATACCGTTGCTCTTCAGGTTTGCTGTGCAAGTCGTGTATATTGTATATTTGTCACAAAATATGCATTTTCGGGTTCCTGCTTCGTTTTAACCTTTTCTGTCAAAGATAGGCTTGAGGCTTGCTTTTTGCTGTTTTGCTTGATTTTTCTCTGTTCTTGTGCATCCTTGTTCCTTGGATTAAACGCGTATAACGTAGATATCGTCTCTGTGTCATTAAAAATGCATTTCTGTATTTCTTTTCGCCTTTTAGCCCATTCTGTCGAAGATAGGCCTAAGGCTTGCTTTTCTGTTACTTTTGTGCATGTGCGTCCTTCTGTTGGTCATGAACTTGCTTTAATTGAATTGCATTTTTGTATCATCATATGGCTGCGTAGCTTAAGACTGTTCTTGAATCTATGCAGGTGACCCTGAGATCGTGATACCTACGACCAGTGCTATGCAGGATGTCATCGAGAACATTGACTTTACTGTTACCGGGGAGGAGCGTACCCCAATGTCCGAGCTGCGTCATCACTTGGCGACCACGAAGGTCCGTCGCGATCGATCTGTTCAAAACTCCTCCTATTTTGACGCCAGGGAACGAGGTACAGGGGGCTGTTCCAGAGTCTCCTATGCCCTCTATTAGCGAGCACAGACTCAAGTAGAAGCGGGACCTTACATTGGTGATGCAGGCGTGTCGCAGAACATGACCGGTTCTGTGGAGCCGTAGTAGGAGTTACCTATGCCTTAGTAGGTGGGCGTGCTGTCGAGTTGCCTAGGCCTTCTGTTAGTGGGCTTGGAGCCGAGCCTGTACCTTTGCATGGCGTTGGGCGTGGACGTGGGGTTCCTGAGCCATTGGTGTCTGCCGGGAAGGGTCGAGGTAAAGGTCGTGGGGATGGATGATATCTCATATATTTACGTTCTTATAGCCCCCTGTCGCTTGCGTTTCTTCGCGTTTCTCGTGCTTTTATTCTCGTTTCAGCTCCTATTTCTCTCCGTTTTGGCACTGCTGCGTTTTTGTGTCCATTTTGCAGGTACAAGCGCATATTTGGAGTTTAGGAGGCTGTTCGGGAGGTTTCATAATGTTTCGTGAAGTTTCGTGAAGTTTCAAGGTGTTTCGAGCTCGTTTCGTTGCGTTTCGGTTGCACACGAGCCTCGTTTCAATGCATGAAGGTGTTCTGGAACCTTGGCTCGGGATTTGAAGTTCACATTATCATCCTAAGACTCGTCCCTACTCATGAGCAAAGTACATTAGCCTTGGGACAACAAGAAGAAAGGAAGTTGGCTTTGCTGCAAGCCAAAAGAAGCAAAAACAAGAAAAAAAACTAAGTACAAAAGAAGCACAAAAGAGGACTTGAACTGAAGGCTCCGGGATGACCTTGTCCCGTCCGGGGTGCACTTGTCCCGTCCGGGGTGGCCCCTGTCCCGTCCAGGACCACCTAGGGACAGCTGAGAGACGCTTTGTTAGCTTAAAATGTTTCGTCTATTTGAGGGGGCAAAACATATTATTTTCGCACGAAATTTTGAGGGGATCTTCCTAACACTTGAAACTACTTTCTATCAAAAATTTAGGGTTAGATCATTTTTCCTTCTTGTATTTTGAATTCCCGACTCAAGTACGTTGTTTGATCATCCTATTTCGGTATTGTTGTTTTTGTTCTTTGATTTCTCTTGCAATTTCTGATTAGGTTTTGTTATAAACTTCTCTTATTTGATTGTCATCTCTTTATTTATCATCTTTGATCATGTTTTCATCTTTCTCATTTGCTTTTGTTGTTAAATTCGCTATGTGTGAGTAGTCTCTTATCTAGGGAGGAAGGGTGAATCATGGGTTTTGGTTTTGGTTGTTTTTGATGATCTTTTTGAGTAGGTTTTGTGCTTGCTTTGTTTAGTCCTTGCTTGATTGCTCTCGTTGATTCCTTGATCACGTTTTAGCGAGTATCTAGCACCCTTGAACTTAAGAACGAAAGCCTAGTTCTAGGGTAGGCGCGAGACTAAACATTAGGACCCTCGATTGTAAGTTGCGAGAGCCCGCATTCGAGACCTAGAGGAAGCTTAAGACCGAGAGGACGAGCTTAACCCTTAGCATGTGCGATTCCTTACTCATTCCGATCATCATCCTTGACCTTGACTTACCCATTGCCTAGCCCGACTCCCTAGACCTTTCTCCCATCGCTTTAAACCCTTACTTTTGCGCTCTAGTTTTAGTAACCTCAACACTCGAACCGAGACTAGAATCGCTAAGAATAACCAACATTACGACCTTCTCCCTGCGGATTTCGACCCGACTTACCCTTGCTACCCGCTAGTGTTGAGTTTGGATTATTTTTGATTAGGTGACGCGACTAAGCCTATCAAATTTTGGCGCCGTTGCCGGGGAGACGGCTTTTGTTTTTGTTGTTATTTGGTTCTTTTCTCTTTGTTACTCTCTTGTCTCAAGGAACCTCAATTCCTTGAGGCCGCTACTTACGGTCTACTCTAGTGTTTTTGTATGCCCAGGCAAACGCGTACGTCTCAAAAAGGTTTGGCAATCGAGTTTGATCCTGAACCGGAGCGTACATTTCTTAGGCGCAAGAACTTATTGAAAGACTTGGAAGCTACTTCCTCATCTACTTCATCACCGAAGGAAGCTCACATTGATCCCGTGCCCGAAATAAAGAAGATGGTGAAGCTATCTGATGAGTCGTATTTAGTACCTATTAGGAGCAGTGTTTTGAGCGCGTTTCGGAAGGTTTAAATGTGATTTTACGATGATTTTGTGACGTACGAGTGATTCGGTATTATTCGAGTTTACGACGTTAAATTGTGTTTGGAAGTGTGTTAATTATGACGAGGACGAAGCGAGACGAGTTTTGTAGCCTTATCAACTGGACAAAGAGAAGAGCTGAAGAGAAGCGGCGAGAAAAACAACAGAACACACTCATGGCTGATTCGCGAGGTACCCGCGAGAGACCTGCGAGCAACATGTTTATTGGGCTTCATTTTCCTTACTTTATTTTGTTGGGCTTGGGAGAAATCTTACGGAGTACTTAACCTATTTTGGCAGCTATCAACCATTCATTATCCTTCATTACATTTTTCATCTTGTACAACTTATCATATTTTTAGCTTAGGTTTTAGATCTAGTTTTAGTTTTGTGATTGAAATCGGGAGATTGAAGATTGAACTTGCCAAGTATTTTGTAACCGTCGGTATGAGTAACTAATCTCCCTTTTCTCGGTTTAAGTATTTGAAACGGTTGTTATTTAATTGTGAGTTTGAAAGTTCTGGTCTTTATTTTGATTATTGATTATTGCTCGGTTTTGAATTATTATTTGCGTGATTTATTTATGATTGCTAGGTGGCCAACTAGTTTTCAGATTAATTGCGTAATTGTTAGTTTTGTTAATTGAACGGGATACGTTGATTAACTTAACGCTAGTAACGACTAGGTTTAATTGTTGAACGGGATACGTTGATTTTTATTCCTAGGAGCGATTTTCATAACATCTAAAGTACAACTGGATTGTATGTGCTATTTGTTCCTTATCGATTCTCTTGTCATTAAAGCTGCTGACTGATTAAATCTTGAACGGGATACGTTGAGATTGTCTTTTGGTTAGGGTTAGTTAAGAACGGGATACGTTTTAATTAGCTTAACATAAGGAGGATTAGAATTGTATGATTCACGATAAGGTAGTCAAGAGTATAAACTAGAACCGGATAACCGTGATCGATTAACTCCAAACCGTGGATTTTATCTTGAACCGAGATCCTTTTTATATCCTTTATTTCATTCTTTTTTATTACTCTCTGCGTTTGTTTTGATATTATAGTTTGATTAGTTTCGTAGTTCACAACAAAAACCCCCCTTTTATTAGTATCTGTCACTCTGTTACTTTATATTTGCTTTCATCTGCACTTAGCTTGAATTCGATTAGCCTTATTCCCTGTGGTTCGACCCCTTACTTCCGCTTTACTATTTGTTTAGTATTAGGATTTAAGTGTTATAAATTGTTAATTTGCGGCATACGACTTTGGGCCGTCAAATTTTGGCGCCGTTGCCGGGGAACTTTAGGCGTTAATTGTTTTCTTTGTTTAGTGTAGTTGTATGCATAATACTCGTTCTACTAACCTGAACCTCGAGCCTTTTGACTCAGAGATTGAAAGAACATTTTTCAGGTTTAGGAGGAACGCAAGTGGTCAAGTCGTCGCCGTGCAGGATTAGAGGTAGGCGTGCACTGAATACGCCTCGGACATTTCGGATATTTCGCATTTAAAGCGGCGAGATGGCGCTCAAACTATTAAGCAACTTACTGACTCGGACCTTCGACAACAACCTTTGTGTATCACCATCCCTCCTCTCGAGGCCGGTGTTAACTTCGAGTTGAAATCCGGGCTCATTCATCTACTACCCACATTCCATGGGTTGAACGGCGAGGACCCGAACAAGCATTTGTCGGATTTTCACATTATGCATTCCAGCATGAAACACTTTGGAGTTCTTGATGAGCAATCGAAGCTTAGGGCCTTCCGTTCTCACCGAAGAATGACTGCGAGGGATTGGCTCTATTTTCTACCCACGGGTAGCATTGACACGTGGGTCAAGATGAAGAAGGCGTTTCTAGAGAAGTACTTTCCCGCCTCTCGTTCTTCACAATTGAAGAAAGAGATAAGTAACGCCGAACAACGAGACGGTGAAAGTATGTATGAGTATTGGGAGCGTTTCAAGAAGCTCTGTGGCACTTGTCCTTATCACGGGTACAAGGATCATGATCTCGTGATGTATTTCACGGGTGGTTTAAGCAAGGATGATGCTCGTATGCTCCATGCCGCTAGTGGAGGAGGTATTGCTAATAAAAACCCGGAGGATGCAATGGCACTAATCACAGAGCTTGCTGAGAGCTCACGAGACTTTGACCGGAAGATCCCACGACGAGTGGTTAATGCAGTTGGTTCAAGTAACGCTTTGCTTGAGGAGAAGGTTGATAGCTTGACGAATATCGTTAAGGACTTGGTCATAAGCAGGAAGCCGGAGATGGTTTGTGGCATTTGCTCTTCTGCATCACATCCGAGTGAATGTTGTCCGCAAATGCAAGAGGGCGCGGTAGCAGATGTGAATGCTATCGGTTACATGGAGCCGTCTCAACGTAAGTGGGATCCGTACTCTAATACTTTCAATCCTGGTTGGAAGGCTAATCCGGCTTTCCGATGGGGTGACAATCAGAATAACCCACACCATGCTCAAGGTAACCAATCCGGTCCACCTCGTGGTCAATACGTGCCCCGTCCGCAGAACCCACCGCCTAGCTCACAACCTCCTCCAAGCTCACCAATGTCCACCGATGAGATGATTCGGGCTTTGGTAGCAAATCAAAGCAACTTTCAAGCTAGCGTAGCTCAGAATCAATTGGAGACTAAGAATAGCATTAAGAATTTAGAGACTCAAATTGGCCAAATGGCCACTGCTGTTAGTCGTTTGGAAGCCAGAGACTCGAATGTGTTGCCAAGTCAAACATTACCTCCTAGAGAAAATGTGAGTGCCGTTTCATTGAGGAACGGGAGACAGTTAGAGGAGGTTGAAAAGACAAAGAAGCAGAAGATAGTGGATGATGCGGCGGGTAGCGAAGAGTTGGAAATTGAGGCCGAGGAAGATGCGGGTAAGATGAATGAAGGTCCATTGCCGGTGTATGAACCGGAAGTTCCTTTTCCCAATGCTCTTAAGTCCACACGGAAGCTCGAGAAGGATAGTGACATCTACGAGACATTTCGTCACTGCGAGGTAAACATTCCACTTTTTAAATTGCTTAAATCAGTACCTCGTTATGCTAAGTTTCTAAAGGAGATTTGTACCCTTAAGAGGAAGAAGAGTGAACCTAAGGGTAAGGGGCCTAAGAGTAAAGTGAGCGAGTATGTTTCCGCCTTGTTTCAGAAACAATTACCCCCTAAATGTAGTGACCCAGGGATGTTCTCTATTCCTTGCACTATTGGAGACCTTAGGTTTGGAGAAGCCATGTTAGATCTAGGGGCGTCCATTAATGTCATCCCCTACTCTGTGTATCAACGCCTTAAGCTTGGCCCTCTTAAGAAAACTAGCGTGGTGGTGCAGTTAGCCGATAGGTCAAGTGTCTATCCTAAAGGGGTAGTGGAGAATGTCATGGTTCATGTGGATAAGTTGGTCTTCCCTGCCGACTTTTATGTTTTAGACATGCAAAGTGAGGTGAACGCTATCCCCGTGTTGTTAGGGAGACCATTCTTGAAGACTGCAGGGACTAAGATTGATGTTTCTAAGGGGTCCCTCACTATGGAGTTTGATGGAGTGGTAGTTCGTTTTGAGATTAATAAACCATCTTCACATTCACCTGCAGTTCATTCATTGTGCGTTATAGACACGTCTACTAACCGTTCATTATCTAGATGCCGGGAGCCCCCACTTCCGAGCAAGGTGTTTAAAGTTTTGCAGGAACCTCCTACAGAGCGAAGAGTTGTCCTCCTATGGGATCGACGTGAGGATGCGGAGGCATCCAAGGACAAACCTAAAGCTTGGTTTGACAAATTGATCAATCGGAAGGGGTCCGGTAGAAGTGCAATAATTGTCCATGTCAAATCTTGCGGTTCCTGTACTCGTACTGCTACTTGTAAGGCAAGGTAAAATTCTATCCTTTTGTCGAGCGAACGACGTTAAACAAAAGCGCTGTCGGGGAGGCAACCCTTGATTTATCGTTTTATTTCTGCATTTTAGTTTGGTTTTTATTTCGTTAACAGGTGCTTGTGACGGTGTGTTACATGTTTCAGGATAATTGAGTTCAAGAACTAACGACCCGAAGCCCTTGTCGTCTTTTGTGATTTTGTGACCCGACGCCCTTATAGTCGAGGGTGATTTCAAAACGTGAAGGATTTTTCACCTAGCCGGCATACTACAATCTCGGAGTAAATGCAATGTTTGGTCAGCAGCTATGACTCTGCTATATCTTCACTACTAGCCCTGTTGTTCTCAAACTCAAAAAAAAAAAAAAAAAAAAAAAAAAAAAAAAGGGCAGAACATAAAACCGCGAGAGGCCCGCGAGGGGGCCGCGATCGGGCCGCGGGCAGCAGCACCCAGATATACTCCTCCCTTCTTTCTTCTGTCTTCTTTCCTTTCCAATCACTTGACACCCAAAATTAAAAAAAAAAAAAAAAAAAAAAAATGAAAGAAGAGGAGAAGACCGAAGGAGACGAGCCACGTACACCACCTCCCACCATCACCGTACCACCATCTCCGGCGCCGTCTGCCTTGGCCGTGTCCTCGCCGGAGCTCCGTTCAAAACCCCTAATTTCCAAAAATTAGGGTTTTGTTCTTCTCTTTGATTTGGGATCGTTTTTTCTGATTTTTGGGTCGATTTTGGGCGTTTTTCTCAACTTCAAGTAAGTTTTCTTTGATTCCCCTACTCTACTTACTTGGGTAGTTGATTTTGGTGTGATTTTGGTGTGGTTTTGGTATGACATCGATTTGTGTTCGGTAATAGCCCCTTGCTCTTGCTTAGATTTGGGTGTGGTTTTGGTACTTTTGGAGTTGTGAGCCTTTGCTATGCATTTCGTACCGATCTTGGTTTGATTTTGGGCGCCGTTTGTTGTTAAATCGGGTGTGACTTGCTACAGAGGGTGTTTGGCTGTGCTGGGTTTAACTTTTGAGATTGTGTGGCTTTTTTATTCTTGGTCCTTTGACTTTGCGCGATTTTGGGTGTATGTGGGGTCAATACTCGTGGTTGCTACGATTCTCACTTTCAAGGTCGTGTTCTGAATCGAATGTGGGTATGTGACATGCTGTCCACGCGACCTTATCACTAGCAGTCGTCGTCTTTGCCAAGTGGGTGAGTTATTCACTGCATTTCATTATCATATTGTTATCAACTTGGTCGCCACGTTGCTGCATTTTTTGTATGTTGTTGGAGCTAATTTTGACTGAAACTCGACCTCTAGCGTGGGCTTATTCTGATTTTTTGTCGGGTATGAGTGGTTTGCTGTTAAATTTGATTTGATAAGTTTGAGTTGGGTCCGTTTGCTATGTCGTGATTTTGTTGCGGCTGGGTGTTGCTATATAGCGTCTTTGCTGATGACGGGTCTTTTTGACCAGTTGGTGAGTGTGTGCAAATTCATTGTTGCTTTGTTCTGCACTTGTTAATGTTATCATGGTAATTCCGTCTTCTCTGTTGACGGTTATGAATCGATTGATGAGTTTGTGGTGCGGCTGCGTATTCTAATGCGTGAGTATCGTACGTCCTGTTCCTTGCTGGTTGTTGGTTATTACTGAGAGTATGTTGTGAAGCTTCGTTCTGTGACTGCTGATTTGGTTGGTGACATCGTAATCCTGTTGACGGTGCCTTTACGTGAAGGGAGCTTCATGTAGTGAGTTTGAATGTGTCGACAGAGCTCCTAATTGTCGTGCAAAGATATTCCTTCCCCAGTTTATACTTTGTGTCCCAATTCATCACATTGAGGACAATGTGTCGACTAAGTGTGGGGGAGTGAATCAGTGTGATGTGTATACTTTTGCTTTTGTATTATCTTTTTGTTTCAATTCGAAAAGAAAAAAAAAAAAAAAAAAAAAAAACGAGAAAGAAATAAAGTGAATCCCGGCTAGGTGAAAACCCGAAAGGGCGCCTAGGCAAAATTGGGATATGTGGCCGAGGGCGGAGTGAAACCACAAGGGTGGGCGCTCCGAGTAAAATGAAGAATCGAGATGCGTGCCACGAGCGTAGAAGTGAGGAAATAAGTTAGAGTGAAACCCGCAAGGGCAGGCACTCTAGGCAAAATGAGATATTTAGGAAATAAAATGTTCTAATACTTCCAATTTTACCGGCGTGGCGACATAAGAAGGGTGACACAGAAGGACGGAAGGGTAGGTTAGTGGCTACGGTGAGAAGTAATCGCGGTGCATGAAGTAGTAGGCACCTCTCTTGCGATTGGGTTTGACTTATTTCCGGAGTAGAGGCGTTTAGGAGCTTGCTTGTGTGGGTTGTTTGTGTGTGTGACATACGTCTTTTGTCACAGGAGAACATTAGTAGCACGAGTAAGCCGGGCTAGGATGGAGAAATAAGGGGCGTAGTTGGGTTTCTGTCATCATTGTCACGTTTGTCGTTGAGTCGATGGGTATGCATTTCCTATATTTCGAGGACTTCTGTCATTTTGATGCGAGTATGAGTGAAAATGGCTACTACTCAAGCCATTTGAGGGAGTTAGAGGTTATAGTTTTGAGTGCGACTTGCTTTGTTTTGGATCCACCACGTTTCTTGAGAGCTAGTGTAGGTTTGAAGGGAATGGCGTTCCTTGAGTTTACTCGAGGACGAGCAAAAGCTTAAGTGTGGGGGAATTTGATGAGTCGTATTTAGTACCTATTAGGGCTTGATGTTTTGAGCGCGTTTCGGAAGGTTTAAATGTGATTTTACGATGATTTTGTGACGTACGAGTGATTCGGTATTATTCGAGTTTACGACGTTAAATTGTGTTTGGAAGTGTGTTAATTATGACGAGGACGAAGCGAGACGAGTTTTGTAGCCTTATCAACTGGACAAAGAGAAGAGCTGAAGAGAAGAGCAGCAGAAAAACAACAGAACACACTCCGCGAGCGGTTCGCGAGGTACCCGCGAGAGACCTGCGAGCAACATGTTTGTTGGGCTTCATTTTCCTTACTTTATTTTGTTGGGCTTGGGAGAAATCTTACGGAGTACTTAACCTATTTTGGCAGCTATCAACCATTCATTATCCTTCATTACATTTTTCATCTTGTACAACTTATCATATTTTTAGCTTAGGTTTTAGATCTAGTTTTAGTTTTGTGATTGAAATCGGGAGATTGAAGATTGAACTAGCCAAGTATTTTGTAACCGTCGGTATGAGTAACTAATCTCCCTTTTCTCGGTTTAAGTATTTGAAACGGTTGATATTTAATTGTGAGTTTGAAAGTTCTGGTCTTTATTTTGATTATTGATTATTGCTCGGTTTTGAATTATTATTTGCGTGATTTATTTATGATTGCTAGGTGGCCAACTAGTTTTCAGATTAATTGCGTAATTGTTAGTTTTGTTAATTGAACGGGATACGTTGATTAACTTAACGCTAGTAACGACTAGGTTTAATTGTTGAACGGGATACGTTGATTTTTATTCCTAGGAGCGATTTTCATAACATCTAAAGTACAACTGGATTGTATGTGCTATTTGTTCCTTATCGATTCTCTTGTCATTAAAGTCATTGATCGATTAAATCTTGAACGGGATACGTTGAGATTGTCTTTTGGTTAGGGTTAGTTAAGAACGGGATACGCTTTAATTAGCTTAACATAAGGAGGATTAGAATTGTATGATTCACGATAAGGTAGTCAAGAGTATAAACTAGAACCGGATAACCGTGATCGATTAACTCCAAACCGTGGATTTTATCTTGAACCGAGATCCTTTTTATATCCTTTATTTCATTCTTTTTTATTACTCTCTGCGTTTGTTTTGATATTATAGTTTGATTAGTTTCGTAGTTCACAACAAAAACCCCCCTTTTATTAGTATCTGTCACTCTGTTACTTTATATTTGCTTTCATCTGCACTTAGCTTGAATTCGATTAGCCTTATTCCCTGTGGTTCGACCCCTTACTTCCGCTTTACTATTTGTTTAGTATTAGGATTTAAGTGTTATAAATTGTTAATTTGCGGCATACGACTTTGGGCCGTCACTATCCGATCATTCTAGGCCGACTGCGGCTCAAGTTCCAAGGGGCAATGCTATGCCTACCATAGCGGCCAATAATTTTGAGGTGAAACCCGCTTTCATCAACTTGATCGAGCGCACTCAATTTGGAGGGAGTCCCGGAGAGGACCCTAACTTGCATATCCAAAACTTTTGTGATTATTGCTCCACGATTAAGCAAACGGGTGTGACGCAAGATCAAATACGGGAGATGCTCTTCCCATTTTCCCTCCGAGACAAAACCAAGCTGTGGCTTAATTCATTGAACCGGGTTGCGCTAGCCATCACCGATTGGAACTCCTTAGTCTTGGCATTCTATCAAAAATATTTTCCGCCTGAAAAAACCGCCATGCTAAGAAGCCAAATCACGAGCTTCCGCCAACGAGGGGATGAGACGTTGTATGATGCGTGGGAGCGATACAAAGACCTTCAACGTCAATGCCCTCACCACGGTATGGATAAATGGTTTATTGTCATGCAGTTTTATAACGGTCTTTACAACGAGTCACGCCAAGTGCTTGACTCCGCGGCGAATGGACGCTTTGACAATATTGATGTGGAGGAGGCCATTGATACGATCGAGGCAATGGCGATTCATAATGCGCAATACGGGAGTTCTAGAAACGTTCCTAGAGTTGGAGGTAAGACCGATGGTGACGTGGTGGCCATGCTTTCCGCAAAGATGGATGCTATGACCGCGATGATTATGAGTCAAATGCAAGCGGGTAGTAGTTCCTCGGGTGCTAGTGGACACACGGTAGCGGCTTTGCACACTTCTCACGATGTACCTTGCAATACATGTGGCGTTTCCGGTCACACTTCAATGGAATGCCGAGGTATGAACATACAATCTCATCATGTGCATGCTTTACATACTCAAAACAGCCCCTACTCGAACTATTATAACGAAGGCTACAAAAATCATCCGAACTTGTCTTACAAGAGTCAAAACGTCTTGAATCCTTCACCACAACAACCACAACATAATCCCCAACAAAATTTCAGCCCTTACAACAACACTCAACAAAATTTCAGCTACAATGCTCCCCCACGACCTTACAACCCTCCGGGCTTTAATCGCCCCAATTTTCAACCACCAAATGCTCCACCACAAGTGCAAGCCGCTCCGGTTCCCGATCCTATGAGCGAAATGAGGTCAATGATGATGCAAATGGCCAAAACTCAAGAGACGATGATGGCTCAAATGCAAAAGAGCGATCAAGCTAAAGACGCCGCCATCAAGATGCTTGAAACGCAAATAGCTCAACTTGCTTCTTCTAGCTCTCAAAGGAAGCCGGGTGCTCTACCATCGCAAGGCACTCAACCTCAACAACATGAGTCGATCAACGCCATTTCTTTAAGGAGTGGCACGAGCTACGACGGTCCACAAATGCCTAAGGTGGTAAGTGAGGTAGACCCTTCTCCTTTTGCTAATGATTTTAGTGTGCCTAGTAATGATTTTGCAGGTACGAGCAATGGAGCAAGCACGAGTGGAGCCAGAGATGGAGGGAAGTCCGTGGTCCATGGAAGTGGGGGAGCACCCGTGAGGCCCACTCAAGAAGAACAGGCCGAGAATGGTGGTGGCCAAGGTGGTGGTGTGCACGTGCAGCCCAAGGAAGCGCAGCAAGCTCAAGTCAAGCCGGTTGAGCCGCCCATTCAAATCAAGCTACCATTCCCGAGCCGAGTGGTAAAATCTAAGCTTGATAGTCAATTTGGTAAGTTTATGGAAGTCGTCAAGGACTTGAAGGTAACCGTCCCTTTTACTGAACTTGTTACTCAAGTCCCTGCGTACGCTAAATTCCTCAAAGACATACTCACTCGTAAGAGGTCGTTTAGCGAGGTCGAGACTGTTGCTTTTACTGCTGAATGCAGCGCGCTTTTACAAAACCAGTCTCCTCCTAAGCTAAAGGACCCAGGTAGTTTCTCCATACCTTGCACAATTGGCACTGTTTCTATTTCTAACGCTTTATGCGATTTAGGTGCAAGTGTAAGTGTCCTGCCTTACTCCGTATGCGAGAAACTCAATATGGGACCTTTAAAGGTTACGAACATCACTCTCCAGATGGCGGATCGTTCTGTCAAACGCCCTCTAGGTGTTTTGGAGGACGTTCCCGTCAAAGTCGGTAAGTTTTTCATCCCAGTTGATTTTGTCGTCCTTGACATGGTCGAAGACTCCCAAATTCCTATTATTTTGGGTCGACCTTTCCTGCACACTGCTGGTGCAGTCATTGACGTCAAGAACGGCAAATTGACTTTGGATGTCGGAGGTGATAAAATCACTTTTAACTTGTCTAATGCTTTGAAGCGTCCCATGTTAGAGGAGTCTGTCTTTTCTGTGGATATTATTGATGATTGTATTGCGGAGAACTTACCTCAGGTCCTCGAGAGGGACCCTCTTGAGACCGTGCTCTGTTGTGATGATGTTGCAGGTACATTAGGGCGGTCGGATGCGGGTAAAGATGCACTGCAGGACGCATTGAGCGCTGACGGAGTTGGCTTTGCTGCAAGCCACGCAATTGGAGTTGCTAATGAGGATGGCCGAGCTGTTGATGACGATGGATGTGACGATGATGAGGAGGATGATGGAACCGGGATCGTTTATGACGAGACCCACGGTTGGTGGTACTTCCCGTACCCTGCTGCGCCCCCCGTTTAAAGCTGGTTTGGGGGGGACGTTTTTTTCATTGTAAATATCATGTATGTACTTTATTTTCGTTTGAGACTTTTTCTCGTGTTTTATCCCCCTTATTTTTAGGTCCCGTGTTGATGTGCTTTAGGACACATTGGGGACAATGTGTCGTTTGGTTTGGGGGGAGGAACGCTTTGCTTTTCGTTCTGCTTTGTTTTTGCATTTTCTTCTTCGTTTTTCGCTTTTTCAAAAAATCACAAAAATCCAAAAAAATCAAAAAAAATTCAGAAAATTCCATAAAAATCAGAAAAAAAAAATGTCAAAAATACCAAAAATACGTATCCCGAGCGTTGTTTGCGAGCTTGTTTTTACCTTGTTTTTTCCCGACATCCCTTCCCTTGTTTGCTTTGAGCCATGGCATGATTTATATTGTTGGTTTAGCACTTTCGGGGATGTTTAGACGTGTTTGCAGATGATGGCGTGCTTTTACTGTTCGGCTTTATCATTCATGGACTATAGCTACTATATTGTGAGGTTTTTAGCCTCCTGCGGCCGGTTCATCTATCCCGGTCCCCGTGCTTTATTGTGAGTAGTTCTCCTCGTGGGGTACGTAATATCAACACGCATAAGTGTGGCCCCTATCCCGTGTTTCCCACGATTTTGTCACTTGTTTATGCATATGAGGCTTTAGTTGATTTCTTATGATTCACCTTGTCTTACATTGCTTATATCCTCTCATTTTCGATCCTAATACCCCTTAACCACTTGAGTTTGCTAGCTACATGCCAAATAGCCTACCCTAGCCTTGCTAGTTACCGCTTTGCTTACTCTTGTGCTCGTTCTTTGGGTTTTGATCATTTTTTTGCTACGACTTGCTGATGTCGTATGCTTGGAGAGTGTTGGTGAATATGAGTCGGGATTGCTGTTTCCCCGGCCTTTTATGAGGTTTTCCGCAACTATACTATGTGAGTGTGCTCTTTGCTCAAGAAAGAAACACAAAAAGCAGAAAAATAAACACAACACAAAAATACAAAAGAAAGAAAAGTGTGTGCACAAAAATGCGGAAGTTGTTGTTGTTTTACATGAGTGAGCACTTGTTTTCGATTCTATGTTGCGTTGATTTGTAAAGGAGACCGATATGCTGCTTTCGGTCCGCTTATATTGAGAGTTGGGTTACGTTTTGGTTGGATGAGCACTTGAGTAGTATTAGTGGTTTCTAGTGGCTTAGCTCCACGATTCCATAACTATTTGTTCCACCTTATTACCCTTTACCTCTCTATGGCCTTTACACCCTCATATCCTATGTAAGCCCTCATGTTTGCTTCGTTTTTGTGACATTATTGTGTACGGGAATGCGAGATTTGGTCCACATTAGATTGCGGGCGTGCTTCCACCAGTTGAGTAGGTGAGTGTCACTATATACTTCGCCTTGTTCATCATTTGAGTAGAGTGGAAACCGCGAGAGGTCCGTGATTTGATTGCTAGAGAGCCTACGTTTAAGCCATGCTATTCATTCTGCGCCGTTTTGTAATTCTCATCCGTTAGCTTGCTATTTACATACGTCCCATGCTGCTTCGGGATTGATTGCCATTTGCTCATGCTGCTTGCGGTTTGGTGATTGTTGGGGAAGTTTTCATTTGCTCGCCTTGTCCTCTATTTTCTGTCATGCTTTGTTGCTTGAGGACAAGCAACGGTTCGGTTTGGGGGAGTTTGATATATCATATATTTACGTTCTTATAGCCCCCTGTCGCTTGCGTTTTTTCGCGTTTCTCGTGCTTTTATTCTCGTTTCAGCTCCTATTTCTCTCCGTTTTGGCACTGCTGCGTTTTTGTGTCCATTTTGCAGGTACAAGCGCATATTTGGAGTTTAGGAGGCTGTTCGGGAGGTTTCATAATGTTTCGTGAAGTTTCGTGAAGTTTCAAGGTGTTTCGAGCTCGTTTCGTTGCGTTTCGGTTGCACACGAGCCTCGTTTCAATGCATGAAGGTGTTCCGGGACCTTGGCTCGGGATTTGAAGCTCCCATAATCATCCTAAGACTCGTCCCTACTCATGAGCAAAGTACATTAGCCTTGGGACAACAAGAAGAAAGGAAGTTGGCTTTGCTGCAAGCCAAAAGAAGCAAAAACAAGAAAAAAAAACTAAGTACAAAAGAAGCACAAAAGAGGACTTGAACTGAAGGCTCCGGGATGACCTTGTCCCGTCCGGGGTGCACTTGTCCCGCCCGGGGTGGCCCCTGTCCCGTCCGGGACCACCTAGGGACAGCTGAGAGACGCTTTGTTAGCTTAAAATGTTTCGTCTATTTGAGGGGGCAAAACATATTATTTTCGTACGAAATTTTGAGGGGATCTTCCTAACACTTGAAACTACTTTCTATCAAAAATTTAGGGTTAGATCATTTTTCTTTCTTGTATTTTTAATTCCCGACTCAAGTACGTTGTTTGATCATCCTATTTCGGTATTGTTGTTTTTGTTCTTTGATTTCTCTTGCAATTTCTGATTAGGTTTTGTTATAAACTTCTCTTATTTGATTGTCATCTCTTTATTTATCATCTTTGATCATGTTTTCATCTTTCTCATTTGCTTTTGTTGTTAAATTCGCTATGTGTGAGTAGTCTCTTATCTAGGGAGGAAGGGTGAATCATGGGTTTTGGTTTTGGTTGTTTTTGATGATCTTTTTGAGTAGGTTTTGTGCTTGCTTTGTTTAGTCCTTGCTTGATTGCTCTCGTTGATTCCTTGATCACGTTTTAGCGAGTATCTAGCACCCTTGAACTTAAGAACGAAAGCCTAGTTCTAGGGTAGGCGCGAGACTAAACATTAGGACCCTCGATTGTAAGTTGCGAGAGCCCGCATTCGAGACCTAGAGGAAGCTTAAGACCGAGAGGACGAGCTTAACCCTTAGCATGTGCGATTCCTTACTCATTCCGATCATCATCCTTGACCTTGACTTACCCATTGCCTAGCCCGACTCCCTAGACCTTTCTCCCATCGCTTTAAACCCTTACTTTTGCGCTCTAGTTTTAGTAACCTCAACACTCGAACCGAGACTAGAATCGCTAAGAATAACCAACATTACGACCTTCTCCCTGCGGATTTCGACCCGACTTACCCTTGCTACCCGCTAGTGTTGAGTTTGGATTATTTTTGATTAGGTGACGCGACTAAGCCTATCAATGGACGCAAGAATGATAGGCCTAGTAGGAAGCGTAAAGTAGCTGATGTTGTTGGTGGTACTGAGGGTGGTGTTCGGACGTGTGGTCGTCATGCAGCAGAGGCTAGTGGTAGTTGTGAGCTAGGTGAGGATAGTAGTGCGGGTGTTTCAGGGGAGGTGAGTTCTGACGAGGCTGAGGAGGAAGATGATCCTGCCGTTGATAAGCCGAGACGTGGTCCTCCTCGTCGACTTGAGGATGCTTTTGAGGACATTCCTGAGCCCGAGGAGGAGCAAGAGGATGATGAGCAGGTTGTGGATGAGGCGGCTGAGGTTGCAGGTAATGTTGGAGGTGGTGCTGCGGCTGCTGGTGCCGTAGGTGGTGAGGTCGCGCCGATGTCGGCCGGCCGCGCAAAATATGTTCATGGGCGTGGTTGATGAGCTGGGCTTGAGGCCATCGTTTCCTCATGGCCCGAGAATGTGGGCGAAGGTTGCCAAGGACTGGGATGGTGTAAGCTTAGTTTGGAACACCATGAAGCATTTGTCTACCCGGGTGAAGGTTGGCTTCGAGCTGGGTAATATGAGGACCTTTTCCGGTTTTCGTACTGTCATAGATTATTTTAACAAGAAGTTGTCTCCTAAGTCATAGAAAATAATCCTTGGCACAGCCTTTGGTCCGTTGGTGACAAAGTGGAAGGAGGCGCGTAAGAAGAATGTGAATTCTCATCTTTCGTGCCGGCGTTGCTAGAGCGAGGTTTTGGGACACTACTAACAGGTTCCATATGCCAGGGTACGAGGTTGGTATTACTTTCTCGTCTCTTGCGATTGTTTCGGGGCTTCCCCATGGAGATGAGGTGATTAAGTGGGACAGAGTACGCCCTGCTATCTCGAGCCCTACGGTTGTCCGTTTGATCGGGGGTGGTATTAGGTGTGCGAGGGATGAGAGGCACACTTTTCAGCCTCGGACATCATGGTTTGATGATTATTTTAAGGGCAAGGGAAAGAAGCAGGTGAGCGAGGTTAGTCATGAGCAGAATGCTCGGTTGTGGCTATGGTGGTTTCTGACGTCCACTCACTTTGGGGATAAAGGAGAGCGGGCGTCAACTGCCGTTTTAATGGCGCTGAGGGACTTGTCCAGATTGGGTGCTTTTGACTGGGTTACTCCTGCTATGGGTCTCCTGATCCGATTTTGTAGGGACGCGGTTCGTCCTGATCAGATCGATGATGGGTCCCAACCGTCTTTGGTCGGCCCTGGCTTGCTGATGGAGGTATGATTGCTTTTTGTGATGCTCTGTTGTTTTATTTTGTTTTTGCTTTCTCTTTTGTGACATGTTTTTGGCTTCATTGTAGTCCTGGTGCTATGCACACTTCCCGTCGTTGCTCCCTGCTAACTTTGCCGTGAAGGCGGAGTACCCTGCTTTTCATGCTTATGCAACGGCAAACAGGAAGGGTATTCGCTTGACTTATGACGATGCTCGAGTGAAGTTTAACGGGATGACCGTTGATAAGGTAAGAAAAGTTCGTATTTCTTATACGCCTTGCTTTTGTGCTTTTGCAGACGTTTATTCCTCTTTTTTTTTGTAGTTTGTTCCCAACCCATGGGCGAATTATGCGGATGTCCCTGCGTCGATTACGACTCGCTTTGCTATTCGCGATACACAGAGGTTGTACATTGCGACTCAGTATGATTCATCTTTGGTTCTTAAGCGGCGTCTGTAATTTCAGGCGATTAGGGGTAAGTTTGTTGTGCCTGTGGCCCCTCCTAAGGTTCTCTTCGTACAGACACCGGATGCTGATATTCGCCGCGATGTATATCACGAGGGTGAGTCGGAGTTGTAACAACCCGGGTTTTCGAAATAAAATAAAATAAGATAAACTATGATTTAAAAAGGTTTTTGGAAAGGATAAAGGTTTTAAAACTGAAATCACGGTATGGAAACACCGTGAGTCTCTGATTATTACTCAAACAACTACTAAAACAAAACAGAAAGTAAACGAGTAGGCCTAGAGGCCTAGCAAAATATGGGGAGTAAATACCCCTTACAACCAAATCCAAAATAAAAGTCCAAAGTCCAAAAAGATAAAGTCTAAAACAAATCCAAAACATAAATCCGAATAGTCCAACAAAACACATCTCTTCTAAAGTAAAGCACGGTCAAATCCTCGCATTTCCTCACTCGATTCCCGTCACGCGCATACCTATAAAAAAAAAGGAAACAACAACCACAATCAGTGGGGAGTAACTAGGTGCTCCTCACCACATTTTAACATAACAAATGCAAACAACAACAATGCAACAGCTCACTGGCCTACGGCCTAAACCAAAGTATAAATACATGTACAACCAAACATACAACAACAAAACAATAATACAAACACAAGCATAGTCACACGGCACAACTAATGTTGTGACCAAACCAACCGAACCCGTATGACGATCCATCTTCCAACCAATTGCGAGAGTAAGCGCGGAGAACTGGGTGGAGCAACAAGAACCACCCCGGGTGAAGCAACAAGAATCACCCAAACCCTATGGCGAACAAAGAACAAGAAGTTCCTCAATAATCACAAGTCTAAATTTGGCCAAATTCCACCGAGCAACAAGAACGGTGACGACATAAATATAACCATAGTCTCTAACCCTTCTGGTTGAGAACCCATAGTCGCTCTAACTAAACAACAAGAATAGTCGAGGGGATCATGGGCGGTATCCGTCCATCCTAGGACGTTGTATCTCCTCACACATGTGCCAGAACAGTACCCATGTGCAAACTTAACCCAAGCATAACACAGTAACTTTGTTAACCTGTCTCCAACACTTCCAACACAACCATACAACCAAAACAACCATACTCATACATACTCAAGCCTCATTACAATCATAACCAACCATACATACGGAGTACAATACGATCAACATGCTTAACAAGTCATATATTCAATTAACATGCTCATAATTCATTATTTAGTGACCAAACAAAGCATAGACCGATTCATTCTAGCATAGATAACATTATGAGACATGCTAAGACTCAAACAAGAGGCAAGCAAGCCATCACACACGCACCCAAAGCCACGGCCAGCCTACACCCATTCGGCCAACACACATACATACAATATACTCGATACTCATGAGATCAATTATTGTTTTATGTAATCAATTCATTAAAACATGCATACAAACATACTTAGTCTTAATCAAAACATCATATTCCATAGTTTAACTCTAGGTGATATATGTATACAACCTAATTCAACATATTCAAGCCAAACAAACAAGAAAAACATGGAAATTAAAGCACAAGGGCTTCGGCCCTATACAACAACACACGGCCAACTCAACAAAATGACACCAACATGATTTCCTTTGATTCATTAACATGATTAGTGTTTCCATATGATGATTATGCATGAAAACCTAATTATAAGACAACCCTAGTATGAGGCCAATGATACCAACATGAAATCAATGATAAAACAACAATCAAACATCATGATTTTGCACACAAACAATGAATCAACAACATGAAGGCCTCATACAAGTTAAAATACAACTAGATCACACCTAGTTACCTTTGTAGAGTCTCAAACTTGTGCTACTCGTCCTCCTCTTCAACAAGAATGGTGTCCCCCTCTTCAAATCCTTCTTCTCCTTTGATGATCCAAGACAAATCACACAAATAATGAATACAAAGCATAACAACACATAAAATAACATAAAACCAGAAAATAAAAAGGGATAAAAGAAGATCATACACTAAGGGAATGGCTAGGAAAAGATTAGGATGAATGGAATGATAGCTTGAAAGTGTAACAATGGAGATTGAATGAGTTTTGGAGAGATAACTTGAGAGATGGAGAGAATGAATGTGGATGGAAAAGAGAGAGTAATGAGAGAAATAAAAGATTAGGATAGGAATGAGATTATCATATGCCAAGATTAGGAGATATGAGGATAACTAATTATCTTGCTCACCAAGTCAACCTAAACCCTAATCCTTAACTCGTGCAAGGGAGAATCGGTTCGGCCCAATTTGGGCCGGTCCGAACTAGCTTCTGAAAATTTGGCAGATGCAACGGCGTCGAAAAAATACGCAGTTTAGCCACTTGAATCACTTGAATCGGAGTTCGTATGAGGGAGATACACCGTTTTAAGCTAATTGCCTAAAACAGGTTTAAGCTAACTGCTAAAAATAGAAAGTTACCCGATTAGGAAACTTACTAATTAAGGAAAGTTTATAAAATGAATTAGAAAAAGCCGGGGTGTTACAATCCTACCCCCTAAAAAGAAGTTTCGTCCTCGAAACTTGAGAACATAGAATTACCTGAAGTAAAAAGGAAAGGATACTTCTCGAGCATGGAAGCCTCGGTCTCCCAAGTAGCTTCCTCATACTTCTGACTCCTCCAGAGCACCTTCACGAGTGGAACCACTTTGTTCCTGAGTCTCTTCTATTTACGGTCAAGGATACGAACTGGTTTCTCTTCATACGTCAGATTCGGTTCAACCTCCAGCCCAACATCCTCAATCACATGGGAGGGATCACTACGGTACCTCCTCAGCTGGGACACATGAAACACATCATGTACCCTCTCTAGGTTTGGTGGTAGAGCCAACCTATAAGCCACCTCACCTATCCTCTCAAGCACCTCGTATGGTCCCACGAACTTAGGACTCAGCTTGCCTTTCAACCCAAACCGCTTCACGCCTTTCATCGGTGACACCTTAAGGAACACTTTGTCACCTACCCCAAACTCGATCGGTCTCGCTTTGGTCTGCGTGGGACTTACGCCGATCCCGCTGCCTTCGCCTTCTCCTCAGTATCACTCTCACTGCTCGATCGATTCTCAGTATCATCTCGGCCCAACCACAAGAAATTTCGTAAATATCGTCCCAACACATAGGACTCCGACACTTCCTCCCGTACAATGCCTCGAACGGTGCCATCTTGATACTCGCCTGGTAGCTGTTGTTGTAGGAAAACTCGACCAACGGTAAACTCTTTTCCCAACCAACATGGAACTCTAACGCACAAGCCCGTAGCATATCCTCTAAGGTCTGGATGGTTCTCTCAGTCTGACCATCGGTGGCAGCATGGAACGCAGTACTCATCTTCAACTCACTTCCCAACGCCTCTTGCAGCTTCTTCCAGAACTGTGAACAAAATCGGGGATCACGATCTGAAACAATGTCCTTAGGTACCCCATGTAGTCGCACGATCTCGCGCTGGTAAGCATTCGCCAACTCCTCCATGCTCCAAGTCTCCTTCATCGGAATGAAGTGTGCTACCTTCGTCAATCGATCTACCACAACCCACACTGCATTCTTACCTGTAGGTGTCCTAGGTAAGGCCATAACAAAATCCATGGAAATGGAATCCCACTTCCACATAGGAACCTCCAAAGGTTGCAGCAAACCACCAGGTCTCTGATGCTCAAATTTCACCTTCTGACACACTAGGCACTTCGCCACATACTCAGCTACCTCCCTCTTCATGTTAGGCCACCAGAAATGTAGCCTCAAATCCTTGTACATCTTATCGCCTCCGGGATGTACAGAGTATGGAGAACTATGAGCTTCCCTCAATATCTTCCCCTTAAGAACCTCGCAATTCGGAACGCACCATCTACCTTTGAACTTTAAACCTCCATCAGCACCAATCTCGAAGTTCTCAGCACCACCACCAGTCTTAGCCTCTCGGATAGCCTCCAGAACAGGGTCCTCATGTTGCCTTACCCGAATCTCGTGATACAACTCAGGTTCAGCCACCATAGCACCCAAATCAACTCCACGATGCACAACCTCCAACTCAAGCTTCTGGAAGTCACGGCATAACTCGTCCGGAAGAACCCAAGCAGCATTCAACCCATGTCTCCCTTTTCTGCTCAGCGCATCTGCAACCACATTTGCTTTCCCTTCGTGGTACTGTAGCTCGATGTTATAATCCTTGATCAGCTCCAACCAACGTCTCTGTCTCATGTTCAAGTCCCTCTGCGTGAAGATGTACTTCAAACTCTTATGGTCGGTATAGATCCTACACGAAGCCCCATAAAGATAATGTCTCCACAGCTTCAAGGCGAAAACCACAGCAGCAAGCTCCAAATCATGCGTAGGATAATTCTGCTCGTGCACCCGTAACTGTCTCGATGCGTAAGCAATCACCTTACCCTTCTGCATTAGCACACAACCCAAACCCAGCTTCGAAGCGTCGCTGTAAACGTCAAACTCAACCCCATCTTCTGGCAACGTCAACACTGGTGCGGTCGTTAACCTCTTCTTCAACTCTTGGAACGCAGCTTCACACGCCTCACTCCATACATACTTCGACTCTTTACGCAGCAACTGAGTCAAAGGTCTAGCTACCTTTGAGAAGTCCTGAACGAACCTCCTGTAATAGCCAGCAAGTCCAAGGAAACTTCGTATCTCATTAACATTCTTCGGACTCTCCCAATTCAGCACAGCTTCAACCTTAGACGGATCTACCTTCACACCCTCACCAGAGATCACATGCCCCAAGAAAGCAACTTCCTTCAACCAGAACTCGCACTTGGAGAACTTTGCGTACCACTTCTGTTTCTGCAACACTCCCAAGATTAAACGTAGATGTTTCTCGTGCTCAACTTCATCTCGAGAGTAAATCAATATGTCGTCAATGAAAACAACAACACACTGATCCAAGTACTCGCCAAAGGTCCTGTTCATCTGGTCCATAAACACCGCAGGAGCGTTAGTCAAACCAAACGGCATCACCACGAATTCATAGTGCCCATACCTCGATCGAAACGCGGTCTTGGGAATATCCTGTTCACGAACTGGAATCTGGTGATAACCCGATCTCAAGTCTATCTTTGAGAACACACTTGCCCCCTTCAGCTGGTCGAACAAGTCCTCAATGCGTGGCAAAGGATACTTGTTCTTAATCGTTACCTTGTTCAGTTCTCGATAGTCGATACACAACCTCATACTCCCATCTTTCTTCTTCACGAACAGTACTGGAGCACCCCACGGCGACACACTCGGTCTAATGAACCCTTTCTCGATCATCTCCTCAAGCTGCTTCTTTAACTCTTGTAACTCTGCCGGAGCCATACGATCACGAGCCTTAGAGATAGGCCCTGTACCCGGCACTAGTTCAATTGCGAACTCCACATCACGTTCAGGTGGAATCCCAGGCAGTTCTTCAGGAAAAACGTCCTCGAATTCTCGAACAATAGGAATGTCCTCCAGCTTCAACTCCTTGGAGACATCCTTAACCATACACAGATACACCTGATGCCCCTTTCTTCTCATGTTGTTCATCTTCAAAGCAGATACCCATCTCACATTCGGCTTCGAAGTAACACACGTGTGGGATATCTCGCAAACGACTGATTCTTCAATAAAATCTTCCGATCCGACACAAAGCGAAGCGTCGATTTAGCCACCAATCCATACCCAAGATAATGTCGAACTCAAAGCTCAAAACGAACCAGATCAGCCAGCAGGATGGAAGTCCCAAAGGAAATAGGAACATCCTTGAAAAGCAACGAACAAGCAATAGTTTCTCCCGTGGGAAGAGATATAAGAGTGTCCACGGTAGAGGATGGAGTAAGCTTTGCCTTCGCGATCAAGGAAGACGATATGAAGGACATAGAAGCACCCGTGTCAAATGTAATATAGCGGTATAGAGTTAACAAGGAATGTACCCGTGATCACATCAGGATGTAGTTCAGCTTCAGCTCGACTCATAACAAAGATTCGCCCCTTCTGAGCAGGCGGGTTAGTCTTCGCAGGGACCACAGCAGATGTAGACCCAAAGAAGAAGCGGTAGAACCCAAGCCTTAGGACACCGATTAGATTTGTGCCCCGGCTCCTTGCAGACATAGCATGTAATCGGCGTCCCATCACAATTCTTACCCGGATGGTAAGGCTTCTTGCACTTGTAGCACAGCATGTTCGGCCTAGCAGTGGCCTGGTTCCGGTTCACAAATGGTCGTGGCTCGAACTTACCCTTCTTCGCTACCTGGAAAGACTGCTGAGGGACAAACGGCCTCTTCTCAAACCTGTTCTTCTTAGCGACTTCAAATTTCTTCACTGGATTGATGCATACACACTCGAGCTCGATCATAAGCTTCTTTGGAATGTAGTGGAAGGCATCCCGGCTAGCACAGTCCTAACCCCAAAGGACAAGTTCTTCTCATATCGACGAATGCGAGCAGCCTCGTCGGGAATAATGTGTGGTGCAAAACGAGCTAGGGCTGTGAACTTGTCAGTGTACTCCTGCACTGACATGGTACCCTGTACAAGATTAATGAATTCCTGCTCCTTCTCCCAGCGGAGTACATCAGGATAGAAGCGCTTCTTCAACGCTTCACAGAACATAGCCCAGTTGAACCCAACCTGAGCCTGCAGGGTAGCTCTAGTTAAGGCCCACCAGTTGTCGGCCTCCACCTTCAGGTAATAGGTGGCAATATCCACCTTCTGTGCCTCGGGACAACGGGTAGCCACGAACAGCTTCTCGATCTCCCTAATCCAGCTCTCGAGCGTAACTGGATCTGCCTTGCCATCATACGTGGGTGGATGATGACGGTCAAATCGATCAAAGACGGTTTGGTTGTTTTCACGTGCCTCCGTCAAAGCTAAGATTGCATCCTCAATTCGGCGCATGCGTTGAAGATCTTGTTGTGCGGCGTTTCCATTTCTCGCCATCTCAAATACAATTGCATAATTAACAGCAGCAACAACTATACATGCCGCTACAAACAACTACTCAAAGACAAACAACGCAGCCCCCCCCTAATATGTCTACCCCACACTCCACTCGGTGTTCTAAGTCAAATCCTACTCACTCACCTAGTAGAGTTGGGAGCGTATTCGCTCTGATACCAACTGTAACAACCCGGGTTTTCGAAATAAAATAAAATAAGATAAACTATGATTTAAAAAGGTTTTTGGAAAGGATAAAGGTTTTAAAACTGAAATCACGGTGGCGGAAACACCGTAGCCCGGATTATTACTCAAACAACTACTAAAACAAAACAGAAAGTAAACGAGTAGGCCTAGAGGCCTAGCAAAATATGGGGAGTAAATACCCCTTACAACCAAATCCAAAATAAAAGTCCAAAGTCCAAAAGATAAAGTCTAAAACAAATCCAAAACATAAATCCGAATAGTCCAACAAAACACATCTCTTCTAAAGTAAAGCACGGTCAAATCCTCGCATTTCCTCACTCGATTCCCGTCACGCGCATACCTATAAAAAAAAAGGAAACAACAACCACAATCAGTGGGGAGTAACTAGGTGCTCCCCAGTCACATTTTAACATAACAAATGCAAACAACAACAATGCAACAAGCTCACCTGGCCTACGGCCTAAACCAAAGTATAAATACATGTACAACCAAACATACAACAACAAAACAATAATACAAACACAAGCATAGTCACACGGCACAACTAATGTTGTGACCAAACCAACCGAACCCGTATGACGATCCATCTTCCAACCAATTGCGAGAGTAAGCGCGGAGAACTGGGTGGAGCAACAAGAACCACCCCGGGTGAAGCAACAAGAATCACCCAAACCCTATGGCGAACAAAGAACAAGAAGTTCCTCAATAATCACAAGTCTAAATTTGGCCAAATTCCACCGAGCAACAAGAACGGTGACGACATAAATATAACCATAGTCTCTAACCCTTCTGGTTGAGAACCCATAGTCGCTCTAACTAAACAACAAGAATAGTCGAGGGGATCATGGGCGGTATCCGTCCATCCTAGGACGTTGTATCTCCTCACACATGTGCCAGAACAGTACCCATGTGCAAACTGAACCCAAGCATAACCTCAGAACTCGTTAACTTTGTCTCCAACACTTCCAACACAACCATACAACCAAAACAACCATACTCATACATACTCAAGCCTCATTACAATCATAACCAACCATACATACGGAGTACAATACGATCAACATGCTTAACAAGTCATATATTCAATTAACATGCTCATAATTCATTATTTAGTGACCAAACAAAGCATAGACCGATTCATTCTAGCATAGATAACATTATGAGACATGCTAAGACTCAAACAAGAGGCAAGCAAGCCATCACACACGCACCCAAAGCCACGGCCAGCCTACACCCATTCGGCCAACACACATACATACAATATACTCGATACTCATGAGATCAATTATCGTTTTATGTAATCAATTCATTAAAACATGCATACAAACATACTTAGTCTTAATCAAAACATCATATTCCATAGTTTAACTCTAGGTGATATATGTATACAACCTAATTCAACATATTCAAGCCAAACAAACAAGAAAAACATGGAAATTAAAGCACAAGGGCTTCGGCCCTATACAACAACACACGGCCAACTCAACAAAATGACACCAACATGATTTCCTTTGATTCATTAACATGATTAGTGTTTCCATATGATGATTATGCATGAAAACCTAATTATAAGACAACCCTAGTATGAGGCCAATGATACCAACATGAAATCAATGATAAAACAACAATCAAACATCATGATTTTGCACACAAACAATGAATCAACAACATGAAGGCCTCATACAAGTTAAAATACAACTAGATCACACCTAGTTACCTTTGTAGAGTCTCAAACTTGTGCTACTCGTCCTCCTCTTCAACAAGAATGGTGTCCCCCTCTTCAAATCCTTCTTCTCCTTTGATGATCCATGACAAATCACACAAATAATGAATACAAAGCATAACAACACATAAAATAACATAAAACCAGAAAATAAAAGGGATAAAAGAAGATCATACACTAAGGGAATGGCTAGGAAAAGATTAGGATGAATGGAATGATAGCTTGAAAGTGTAACAATGGAGATTGAATGAGTTTTGGAGAGATAACTTGAGAGATGGAGAGAATGAATGTGGATGGAAAAGAGAGAGTAATGAGAGAAATAAAAGATTAGGATAGGAATGAGATTATCATATGCCAAGATTAGGAGATATGAGGATAACTAATTATCTTGCTCACCAAGTCAACCTAAACCCTAATCCTTAACTCGTGCAAGGGAGAATCGGTTCGGCCCAATTTGGGCCGGTCCGAACTAGCTTCTGAAAATTTGGCAGATGCAACGGCGTCGAAAAAATACGCAGTTTAGCCACTTGAATCACTTGAATCGGAGTTCGTATGAGGGAGATACACCGTTTTAAGCTAATTGCCTAAAACAGGTTTAAGCTAACTGCTAAAAATAGAAAGTTACCCGATTAGGAAACTTACTAATTAAGGAAAGTTTATAAAATGAATTAGAAAAAGCCGGGGTGTTACAGGAGTCCCTGTTGAGGCTAGATGAGGATTATACGTTGTGGGCGCGCCTTGCTTTGGCGCCTGCCGTGATTGAGGTGTATTTTTGTTTTTGCATTTGTTTTGTAGATATTTGTTTGTTCAAAAAGCAAAAATTGACCGTGATTTTTGTATCTTGTAGCCACGTGACCCTGACCTTGAGGTCCAGCCTCCTCCGTTCCATGAGGGTTTGGATTTTGTGCATGATGGCTGTCGGCATTCAGTTGCACTGCCGCATTATTTATCTGCGGTGACTGACGCTGGCATGAATGGTTGGAACCCTCGGGTGAAGCAGGTATGACTTGTCTTCTATGCTTGCGTGTTATGTGGTATATAGCCCCCAGCTTGAGTAAGATTTTGTCCTAAAATCATTAGTCAAGCTTTGTTGAAGCTGCTTTTGCTTATAGTCCCCAGTTTGAGTTAGATTTTGTTCAAAAATCGTTAGTCAAGCTTGAAATGAAGCTGCTTTTGATTATAGCCCCCAGTTTGAGTTAGATTTTGTCCTAAAATCGTTAGTCAAACTTGAAATGAAGTCGCTGATTATAGCCCCATTTGAGTTAGATTTTGTCCTAAAATCGTTAGTCAAACTTGAAATGAAGTCGCTTTTATAGCCCCCAGTTTGAGTTAGATTTTGTCCTAAAATCGTTAGTCAAACTTGAAATGAAGCTGCTTTTGATTATAGCCCCCAGTTTGAGTTAGATTTTGTCCTAAAATCGTTAGTCAAACTTGAAATGAAGCTGCTTTTGATTATAGCCCCCAGTTTGAGTTAGATTTTGTCCTAAAATCGTTAGTCAAACTTGAAATGAAGCTGCTTTTGCTTATAGCCCCCAGTTTGAGCATATGAAGGCCGTATATGTTTGCAGGTGGCCGTGGATGTCCACAAGAACTTGTGGAGGGTAGCTAACCGGTGGCGCGTGGCTTTTAATGATAAAGCGGTTGCGCTTTGCGAGGCGCAGTATGCTTGAGTTGCAGTCGCAATCGCTACAGAGCAGATAGAGCTAGAGGCGGGCGAGTGAGGAGGCACGTCTGCGAGCGGAATTTGAGCTACAGCGGGAGCAGGAGCTAGATGGTTACCGTGCTCAGATTGATTCGTTGCGCGCGGAGCTCAGTCGTCGAGATCAAGCTAATTGATTTGGGATGTATGCTAGGATCGTAGGCCTATTCTTATGGACTTGTTTTATGTTGTGGTTGTATTTGTATGTATTTGGACATGTAGGAGTCCACGTGAGGTCCATTTTTGTGACTGCGGCTTGACGCGAAAAGGCCCTGTGGCCTCGTGTGCGTGTTTCGGTATTTTTGTATGGGCATACTTGCAGGAGTCGTACGACGTTGACTTGCATCCATGGCTTGACGTGAGTAGGTTACGTGACCTAGTACGCGCGCTTTGATTGTGTAGCAGGTGTATTTTTTGACCATGGTAAGCGCCCCTGTTGGCGTAGCTTTCGTGATTAATGATCATGCGTGCGATGCCGGAAGCTTTATTGGTTATTTTGCCTCGTTTTGTAGTACGACCGCTTGTGTTGCTGTTTTCACTTGAAACCTTCGCGACGCGCTCATCTAGTGTTCCTGCAATTAGATTGTTAGTCGTAAAAAGAACACAAATCTCGATTGAGATTTCTCTGACCCGTAATAAGAGTATGCATACGTAAGATTTTTATAAAACATGCATTTTGAAGAAAATATTTCGAGTCCGTAAAAGACGCTTTCGACGCTCATAAAAATGTGAATTAAGAACGTCGTGTTTGTACGTAGGCTTGCAAAAAATGGTGATTGAATTTTGTGAGACCGTAAAAGGTGTTTTTGACGTTCGTAAAAATGTGAATTAAGAACGTCGTGCTTTAACGTAAGCTTGTGAAAAATGACGATTGAATTTTGCGAGACCGTAAAAGGTGTTTTTGATGTTCGTAAAAAATGTTAATTAAGAACGTCGTGCTTTAACGTAAGCTTGTGAAAAGTGACGATTGAATTTTGCGAGACCGTAAAAGGTGTTTTTGACGTTCGTAAAAATGTTAATTAAGAACGTCGTGCTTTAACGTAAGCTTGCGCAATGAGACGGTTGAATTTTGTGGAGCATATGTGCAAAACATTAGTCGAGAGTCGATCACAAAATGACCCAATACGACGTAAAGCCGGGTATCGGAAACGTAATCGATAATGCGTCGTAAAAAGTAAAAACAGCGGTGCGTAGGCTGTGAAAAAACTTTCTGCAACTCGTAGGCTGCAAGGCGGTGTGCAGTCGTCGCGTCAAATCTGTCGGAAAAGCATAGAAAATCGCCTGTATACCAACGATTCTCACAAAAATCGCTTAAAAACAAAGTGATTATCAGGAAAATCGCCAGAGGATCGGCGATTTTGTGTAAATCGCCGCTTCTAGCGATTTTTGGGTTGTTTTTGGCTTTTGTTTTGATTTTTGGTTAATCATTTGGTTCACTAGCGATTATATGTTGTGTTGTTGCCTCTTGAAGACGTTGCCTATAAGAAGGATGCTCGTGTTAGTTCATTCATCCATCTCTCCATTCACATTTCATACTTCGTCTTATTTTGCAATTTCATTACTCGCATTATAATAGTATTTGTAAGATTCAGCAGAGCGTTGTCTTTTTTGTGAGTAATGGAGCATTTGGAGGGACTTGTGAGGATGTGGTGTGCTATGCTATCGGGTATCGAGAAGAGGAACCTTAGGGGCTGTGGTTTGGGCGTATTCCTAGGCCTGAGGCAGGTTCGGATGGAACCGGAGTTCCTGGATGCCTGTCTGCACTACTGGGACTTGGCATATCACGTATTTCGCTTCCCTGACGGGGAAGTTTTCCCCCTGATCGAGGAGTTTGCTGCTATCGGAGGTTGGACCCGCTCTGTTACTCCAGTGTGTGTCCGCCAGGAGCTTGGTTATCAGCGAACCATGCAAAACTTCCTCATGATGACGAGGCCCGAGACGGAGGACTTGTTCCTAGATGGACGCTTGAATGTCATCCGACTTTCCCAGCGGTTCATGGATTATGATAATGGGCTCATTGGCGCTGTTGCTCGCAGGAGAGCCCTGGCCCTTTGTCTTGTGCACTGTTTCATGTTCCATGATTCGGTGGACGGGATGGGGTTTGGCGAGGCTCGTTTGGTCTGCGTTGTGCAGCAGATGGAGATGGGGTACAATCCTACGGCGTTGATCCTTGCGGAGACGATCTTAGGCCTAGATGATCGGGCGTGTAATAGAGTGCATGCTTATCGTGGTTGTCCCGTCATTTTGCAGGTTTGGCTGATGGAACGTTTGAGCGTGCTTGGAGCCATCCCTTACGGTGTATCCTACACGGCGGCAGGCGTAACCAGTCGGGGCCTGAGGTGGATGGGTCCCAATGGCCGTCCTCGTGACTATTTTTCCACCTTTGTGAGGGCGTCGGCTATTCGTTGGGTTGTGCCATGGTGGGAGGTTACCTCGGTGACGGGCAGTGCAGTTGGCGATGGTCCTTCCGGGGTTATGTTATGCGGTTTTGACATTGGAGTGTTCATTCACCCGTTGAGGATGAGGAGGCAAATGGGCTACGCCCAGTTTATCCCAGGGCAGGATACCACGATCCAGGATTTGGTCGTACTTAATAACCAAATCACTGATGCGTGGTTGCGAGAATGGGCTCTGCGTCCCCGGTGGCAGGTGGCAGGGATACCGGCCACGGTGAGGGTTTCGAGGTCGTATATCCGGTGGACTACGGCCACAACTACTCGCCAGAGGGCCCGCCTTCGCGCTATAGAGCGAAATGAGCCGCCGCCGACGTCTGCGTTCCACCCAGTGCGTTTTGGCCGTGGAAGTCGGGGAAGTTCGAGTTCTGGAAGCGTACCGTCCATGGAGGCGGAGCTTAGTCATCTTGGCTTCATCATGATGGGTTGAGTTCTCCTCCCAGTCGAAGAATGTTATCTGAATGCTTGTTGTTAGTTGTTTGTTTGTTTTTGTATTCCCTAAACCCGAAGGTAATGCCGGGATCATGTAATGCTTGTCGGTGTCGTGTGTACCAGTAGTGTAATGTTCGTGCTCTCAATTGCAAAATCCAAATGTAAATGTTTCCCTTTCCAGCATAATAAAACAAAAATCTCTTTTGTGTAACTTGCCTTGTTTCTTTTAAGGTTAGGGACATGCGTGTTTTGTGTTTTGAATCCTGTTATGTTTGCCATACCCTTGAGGTGTTTTGAGTATGTGATTTTGTGTTGAATGTCGGCTGTGCTTTTAAAAAAGCTGCCTACGTATCCATATAAATGGAATCAAGCCGGCGTAGTTCGGAGTTGTATTATTTTGAATGCAGGTTTAGGGGCATGCCTGCCCGTAGAATTGTGTTTTGCTTTTTTGTGATGGATGTGCATGTTTAGGGGCATGCCACTGCGGAATTGTGTTTATGCGCATGTTATAAATACATTGCAAGCGTTTCAGGGGTAGTATTTCTTTAGCTGGTCGAGATTGGTGGCTCGATTGAACTATTGACCGTCTAGGTCAGTTAATTTGACCGCTCCTCCTGTGTAGATTTCTTTGACGAGGTAAGGCCAGGCCCAGTTTGGCTTGAACTTTCCTCGTGGGTCAACAGGAAGTGGCGCGCGTACTGATTTCAACACTAGATCTCCCACTTTTATGTTTCGTGGTCGAATTCGTTTGTTGGATGCTCTTTGTAGTCGTGCTTGGTACATTCGCACAATGCTTAAAGAATTTAGCCTGCGTTCGTCCAGGAGCATCAGTTGCTCGTAGCGTTCGCGAGCCCATTCTGCTTCTGGGATGCTACTTTCCATCAGTATTCGTAGGGATTTCATTTCGATTTCCACGGGTTGCACGGCTTCCATGCCATAGGTAAGAAAGTAAGGCGTCATGCCTGTGGCGCGTATGGTTGTGCGATATCCCCATAGTGCAAATGGAATTTTGTTAGGCCAATCCCGACAACTGTCGATCATTTTCTCCAGGATGGTGACTACAGTTTTGTTTGCTGCCTCCACGGCTCCGTTGGTCGGGGGTCCGTAAGGCGAGGATCTGTGATGTTGTATCTTTGTATTTAAGTAGTATGGCTTCGCCGCCTTGAAAATGTGAACCTTGGTCGCTTATAAACTCATGCGGTATGCCATATCGGCATATGATGTTTGTTTGTATGAATTTGGCAACTTCTTTTGAGCCGAGGGTGCGAAAAGACGCCGCTTCTACCCACTTTGTGAAATAGTCGATTGCTACTAGTACGGCGGTGTCCTCCTGCTCCGATGGGATGGATTTTGCCTATCACGTCAATGCCCCAGGTTGAAAAGGGCCACGGAGATGTGAGGGTGTATAGTGGTGAAGGAGGTACGTGTTGCACGTTACTGAATATTTGACAATTATGGCAGTGTTTGACATAGTGAATGCAGTCTGCTTCCATAGTCGTCCAATACCATCCTAGTCGTAAGATTTGCTTGCATAGGGCTCTTGCGTTCATGTGTGGGCCACATTCGCCGTCGTGTACTTGGGCAATGATTTCCTGCCCTTTCTTGTAATCGACACACATGAGTAAGGTGCCTTGTGGTGTCTTTTTGAGTAATTGTCCCATTTCTAGCACGAATTGGGATGCAAGAAGTCTAATGGCTCTCTTGCGTCGCTTGTCGGTGTTAGGTGGGTAAGAATTGCTTGTTTTGTAGTTGAGTATGGCTTGGTACCATGGTTCTGTGTGCTCAGCTTCGTCGATGTCAATGGTGTGGATGTATGCGGGTTCACCACGTCTTTCGACGATAATGGGTAGTGTGTCAACGTTTGACGGCATGTTGAGAAGGGATGAGAGCTTTGACAGCGCGTCGGCAAATTGATTTTCTTCCCTTGGGAGGTGATAGAATTCTATGCAGTCAAATTCTGTCAGGAGTACTTGTATTTTTGCTTGGTATTTTGCGAGGGTTTCGTTCATGATTTTCCATGCTCCTGTCACTTGATTTATGATGAGGAAGGAGTCTCCATGCACTCGCAAGTGCTTTATGTTGAGGGCCATGGCTGCTTGTAAGCCGTAGATGCAGGCTTCATACTCTGCGGCATTGTTGGTGACGTTAAAGTCGAGCTTGATTGAGATGGGTGTATGATCGCCATTAGGAGATATTAAGAGTATTCCTACGCCGTAGCCGCGGTAGTTTGAGGCCCCATCGAAGTAGAGTTGCCAGTACTCGGTTTCCACAGCGAAAATTCCATCATCAGGGAATGATGTTGTGTCAATTTTAGGTTGTTCAATGATGGCATTCTCTGCGAGAAAGTCTGAAACAGCTCTACCCTTGATGACTTTCAAAGGCAGGTATTTGAGTTCATACTCTGCTAGCAGTAGCGTCCATCGGGCCATGCGGCCGTTTAGTACTGGTTTTTCAAATAAGTACTTGAGTGGATCCATTAGGGAGTATACTCTGGTTGTGTGAGCGAGGAGGTAATGTCTAAGCTTTTTGGTGGCCCAGACTAGAGCGAGGCAGCTCTTCTCCACAGGTTCGTAGCGAGTCTCGTAGTCTTGGAACTTCTTGCTAATGTAGTAAATTGCTCTTTCTTCGTTGTTAACTTCCTGAGCGAGCATGGCGCCCATGGCGTTTGGTGTAGTCGTTAGGTAGAGCGAAAGAGGTAGATCTTTCTGGGGCGGCATCAGAACAGGTGGATTGGTGAGTAGGGTTTTGACTTTGTCAAATGCTTGTTGACAGTTGTCGTCCCATTTTGTGTGTTCTTCCTTTTTTAGCTTCTTGAAAATTGGCTCGCAGACCATTGTGAGCTTGCTAATGAATCGAGAGATGTATTGGACTTGTCCCAAGAAGCTCCTGATCTCATCAATGTTGCTTGGAGGTTTCATCTCCAGTATTGCTTTGATTTTGACAGGGTCGATCTCGATTCCACGCTGGCTTACGATGTGACCCAATAAATTGCCTGATGTAACTGAAAGTGCATTTACGTGGGTTGAGGCGCATTTTATATTGCCTGATTCTGGTGAAGAACTTACGAAGGTTGGTAATGTGATCTTCCCTCTGCTTTGATTTCACAATCATGTCGTCAACGTAGACCTCTACTTCTTTATGCATCATGTCATGTAGCAGAGTAGTTGCGGTGCGTTGATAAGTGGCGCCGGCGTTAATGAGTCCGAAAGGCATGACAGTATAGCAGTACGTGCCCCAGGGTGTCACAAAGGTGGTCTTAGACATGTCATCTGTTGCCATTTTGATTTGGTTGTAACCCGCATACCCATCCATGAATAGCGAACGCTGTGGCGTGGCCGTGTTGTCTACAAGTATGTCCATGTGGGGCAATGGGAAATCATCTTTTGGGCAAGCCTTGTTTAGGTCCCGAAAGTCTGCACATACTCGTATCTTTCCATTTTTCTTCATGACTGGGACCATGTTTGATACCCAATCTGAGTATTCGATGACTTGGATGAAGCCTGCTTGTAGTTGCTTTTCGATCTCTTCCTTGACCATGAGAGACCATTCTGGTTTAATACGGCGGAGTTTTTGTTTAATGTGCTTGGCTTTGGTTTGAGTGGGATGCGGTGTTCTGCTGTTTCGCGGTCAATGCCAGGCATATCCTTGTAGGACCAAGCAAAGACGTCTTTGAATTCTGTGAGTAGTTCGGTGTACGCAGCTTTTTCTTCCATGCTCAAGGAAGCCCCCAGCTGTAGTTTTCGGGGTTCTTCGGGTGTTCCCACGTCAATGATTGTTGTGTCTTCAATGATGGGGTCCTGTTTGGGTTTTGAAACGATACTTGCAATGTATTTATGTAATGCAATGTTATTGTGCTTAATGTTATCGTGAGTATTAGAAAATGCAGTTTTTAGAGGAAAACAAGGCAAGTAGTAACCAGAAATGTTGTTATTATTGTTTTCGAAAGCAGTTACATTTGAAGACAGCTCGGACAGAGGAGCTTTAGACAACTTTAGAGACTCTAGTTCTTTGTCTATGTCTATTACATCGGGAATATAGCCCGGAGGCTTGGTTGGGGTGAAAGATTTGAAATGACGACGCGGGGGCCTAAATTCTATGATGGATTTGTCGTCAGGGTTCTCTCCTTCGCTTTCTCCCGAGTCAGAATTCTCGAAAGAGTAGCCTTCTCCGTAGTGATTTTGAAAGCACGACCGCACGCCACCCATTTAAGGGTTTTTGACCATCCGTCGTGCGCTTTCTCCTCAAACGGACAATCAGTGCCTGGGGTTAAAGGCGTGGTTGCGCAGGATGTCAGAAACGAGTTCAATCCCTGCAATGGTACAAGAGAAGTAGTCTTTGGGCATCTTGCTTGCGCCCTCTTTGACGAAGTATTTGTCTGTGAATATGTGATATGGCTCTATGCGAAAGTCACGACCTCTCTTACGGTCATTGAATGCTTGTTCCCCACGGGTAACTTCGTAGGACCATGGCACATAACCTAGACCCATGGTAGGCCATTTGTTGTCGTTATCCTTTACATAGAGTGCTGTAATTTCCTCCTCGCGAGTCAATGTGCAGATGTCAAAGTCGAAATCAAAACCACAGGTGATGTCCGGGGTTTCGGTGCTTATTCTTGCAGTGTCATTGTCGAGCTTCTGCTGCTGTAGGGAAGCTCGAAATTTTGATGCGTGGATAGTGACGACTTCATCGTCCAGGGGAAGCTTGACTTTTTGGTGCAAGCTTGAAGTGACGGCTTTAGTGGCGTGGATCCAGGGTCTACCCAATAACATGTTGTATGCCGGGGGTATATCGATTATCTGGAATTCGGTTTCCCTTATGACGGGTCCTGTCATGATAGGAAAAGAGATGGTCCCTTTTATGCTGCGGCGAGTACCGTCGTAGGCTCTGACGCCGTCTGCACAGGGAATGAAGTCATTTTCCTTGATTCCTAGCTTTTTAGCTGTTTCTAGGGGCAGGACGTTGACTGCAGATCCGTTGTCGATGAGGACAACAGGTAGTGTCATGCCATGGCATTCTACGTTGATGTAGAGTGCTAGGTTGTGAGTGCCTCCGAATGGCGGGAGGTCTTTGTCAGAGAAAGTGATGGCGCTAGCTTGCCATTCACGGGTGATGTGGCTGATTAGTTTTTCAGGCGACATCTCTGTTGTAATAGGTGACCGCAAAGCTTCTGCAGAGCTTCACTGTCCCAATGATTCCCTTAAGAGTCGCCAGTTGAGATATCCGCTTTTGTTTTTAGGAGTCGCTTTTGAATTGAATCTCGATTTCGAGCACAGTCTTTGGAGTGGCGCTTGACGATGCCATGTCAGTTTACGATTGAACAGGTGTAGTAGCTGCAGGCGGAGGTGTAGCTACTTGAGGTGATGGTGTAGTCATTGTAGGCGGTGTTGTAGCCTCGCTTACGACTACGCCTTTGTTTTTGTCTTGGCTAGTGGTTTTTGACGGAAAACCTGGGGGTTCGAGCAGACTCAGCGAGGCTCTGTATGGACGACCGGAGCGAGTTAAGTAGGCTATCTCATCGTCACTATCAGACAACCTGATTGGGTATTTGTGGGGCATTTTCCCGTATATCCCTGTGGGTTCTCGATCTTCCTCTTCTTCGTCTTCTGGCGGGAATAGGTAACCGGTATTGTCTGTGTGATTGTCCTCCTCATCAGAACTGTCCCAGATGCCATTGATTTCGGGGTCTTTCGAGACGATCAGGTGAGAGCAGTCGAGGATGGGGTGTGTACCCACGAAGATGGCATGGGTGTGCAGAGGATTGAGCTGGTTCGAGGGTTTAGGACCTGGAGTAGGCTTCTCGATGGTATTGTCATCGATGAAATCTTGGATTATGTTCTTTAAACGGAAGCATTGTTCAGTGTCATGTCCTTTTCCCCTGTGGAACTCACGAAGCGCTCGATCCCATGATTTAGGCTTTTTGTCCCGAGGAGGCTCGCTAGTAGGTCCCAAGAGTTGAAGCACGCTTCGGCTCACAAGTCTCTCGTAGTGCCTTGGAGTAAGTCATGTAGATCGGGTCAAAGCTTCGTCGTGGCTTTGACGCAGGTCGACCCGCAGATGGGTATGACGCCCAGAGGAGGCGTGGTGTATTTCGTTGGTGTGGTGTAAGTTGGGAAGGCGCTAGTTCTTCCAGGCGTTAATCGATGGTGGTTCCGCTTTGGTGACGGCTCGTGACGAGCTACCCTGATAACCTCGGCTTGCAACCTTGGTCTTTTCTTTACGGAGGTCGTCTTCAATCAATTGACCCACCGTACTGAGCGAAGCAAAACTGTCAAAGTTGCCGTAGCGCAAATGCTGCTGATATGCAGGGGTGAGGTTATTAATGAACTTGGTGATCAGTTCTGCGTCCTTGGGACGGTTAGATATCTGGGCACTGAGTTTCTTCCAACGCGTAAGGTATTCACTGAAACCTTCATTGTCTTTCTGTGACAGAACTTCCAGGGTACGTAGCGAGACTTGAGTATCGTTATTGTCATGATACTGATTGTCGAACTGGACCGTGATTTCTTTGAAGGTAGAAATCTTGTGTGGGTCCAAGGCATAGAACCAGGCCCTAGGTTGTGCATCCAAAGAATGCGGGAATAGAGTAGCCCAGGCCGAGGGATCGACGCCCATGACGGCCATTTTAGCCTTGAAATCTTTGATGTGTACAAGCGGACTTTCATGACCCTTGAAGATGGGGAGGTCGCTGAGCGAGAGCTTAGCCGGTAGTAAAGACTTGACACTTTTCGGGACATGTTCAGTTTCCTCATAAATGGAATATCCCTTCGAGTGGGTGAGGCGTTCTTCCATTGAACGAATTCTTTTAGCATTTCGTTCAGCCTCTTCAGCAAGGTACTTGGCGTTTTTCTCGGCCTCGAGTTTCTGCATTGTGGCCATTTGTTCAATCGCAGCAGTGAGGCTAAGAATTTTGCTGTTGAGCTGTTGAACATGTTCTGCGGTAACCACTGATGGGGGAGGAGTTGGGATTCCTCCGACATTTTCTTCATTGTTGAGTGCCATGGTAGCTTTTGGTTTCGATCTGTTGTAGGTACGTTTCTTTGGAGGTGGCGGAGGGTTCAGATGACGGTCCTTAGTACGTCGCGTATCCAGGACTTTTTAGGGGATGGACCTGCAGAGTTCTAAACCTTAGTCACCTCCGAAAGAAAATAAAGGCTCAAAGAAAAATCGCATTTGTAGTAAAGAAAAGGTAAAAATGTGAAAGCGTGTGCAGGACTCGACTCGTGTTTTTAGCTCAAAAGACACGGGAAGCTTTTTGAGGTAAGGATGCGTTGGCGCGTCTCTGCCCTCGATGTAAATAAAAGTTTGTATGATCACAATCAGATTAACCCAAATTAGCGGTATGTTGCCAGGGGTTTATCGTTAGATTGTGATGTAAAAAGGAATCAAACCGAAGTAGCGATAGGCTAGTCGGCCTGAAGATGTTAAATTGGGTAAAAAGCGCCGTTGTTCGCTTTTACGTGTGACACAGGTGTCAAGCCGTAATGACGATAAGTCACCCGACCGACATGTAAATCAACTGATTCAGATTTGAACGAGCCCGCTTTGTTTATTTTTGAGAGAGATAGTTTGTTTAAGTCGGGGTGACTAGCAAGTCACTCGACTTAGAGCTATCTCAAAAATGTAAAAGTGTACGCTTCATTGAAATATCCGAAATGTATTGACATATTCGGGTTTTGCTTTGCGAAATGTTTTTGCGATAAATGTATTATGACGATACGTCAGTCGTATAATGCATTTACGTTTTGTAAAGGATAGGAAATGTAGTGATTATTTCCGATCGGTTTTGAATATCGTGATGTAATGTTAGTCAGGTTCAGTTGACTATAGGTCAATGACCCTGACTGTATGCTTAAAAGTATGCTTTTTTGAAAAATGTTTGAAAATGTACTCTCAAAATAGACGTCTTTTGAAAGTGTAATGCTCTATGAAATGTTTTTGCATGCGTTTGTTTAGAAGACGACCATAGCGAGGGTGCTATAGCTTTGGATTTGTACGTATAGACGCGGGTTTTTGGCTTTCAGGGTAAGGTTCCTTCCGGTCATTCCCGCAACGTTTGTGTAGAGTTATCCGCAAGAGCACACACATCAGTGTGGATTCAATACGGGGTCTAGAGCGTTCGAGTTTGACTGCTACGATTCACTTGTACGGATACCATACTTGTGATCGTGGAAGGGTGAGAGATCGACGTGTCCAGAGTATACACGCTTAGGAAGCGTGTTTTTACTTGGGGCCGTCCCTCGAAGGGTGTGGTTATGAATCAGGAGGATTCGACTCAAACGTACTATTGCCCAAATATCGAAAGCAGATTTGTTTTCAAAGTTTCAAGTTTCACTTCTTTATGTTTTTTTAAAATAAAATGAAAAGTTAATTTTCAAAAAAAAAAAAAAAAACATGCTCGTCCCCAGCGGAGTCGCCAACTGAGGATACCGGGGATATCCCTTCTCGACGCCCCGCTCGCGCCCGCCCTCGTGTCACGGGGCGGAATGCACGGCGCGGGAAAGAATGAATAAATTTTGCAAGAAGCTCGCGGGCGTTGGAGCTTCGCTTTTAGTATGCTGTTTTGCTCACCGCTGAGCGTACTTTTGTTTAAAAGGGGGAATGTCATTGCATGTGATAAAGAAATATAAAAATTCTTTTGAAATGTATTTTTGGAGTCGCCACCAAATATTAAAGGAATTTGGAACCTATTCAACGCGTCTTAAAATATAAGACACGGGTGTCTCAGATTTCAAGGTGCGTCGATACCTATCCGTCTGAGGTTATTGTGAAACCAGAGAGGATTCGGAGTGAGGTTACCTTTCTAAAGTTTTGACAAAATGTGTATTGAAAACTGTAATAAAAAGGCCTACGTAAAAGTAGTCTTTACTAATTTGAAAACATATGCTTTAATTTCGATATTTGGGCTAATAGGACGCTACGTACAAATGCAAATATATGACTCGACAAATATGTAAAATAAATGTAAGCCGTCAAAGCTATGACGATTTGCTATAGGAAATATACGTAAAATTACTAATTCATTGTATTTGAATTAATAACTAAACGTTATTTTCCGACTTGTGTTCAATTCTAAGATTTTGTAAAACCCTCGATTTTGCATGTTTAAAGAGACTAGTTGAAACGGTACAGTTAAATGTCGAATCCGTGTTTTAGTCGTAATTTAATGCATGAATCGAGAATTTGCATAATGTAAAAGTGAGTGCTTAATTTAGTGATTTTGAGTCGTTTATTTATGTGATATTGGCGGGGTTTAGACGAATCATTTGATTCGAATTACTACAATCGTATTGCGAATACGAGTTCGTTAATGCCAATATCGGGGTGGGTTAGAGTAACCCTATAAGTCTCGAACGTCCAATCGGAAGGTAAAATTTCTTTACCTTGAAATGCAAAGACGGTTTTTAGAGTGGAAATTTATAAGTGCGAGAGGCTTTTGTGAGTATAAGTATTGTATTGAATTGAATTGATTAGAGAGTGTTGTAAGAATTGATTGTGTTTTATGATGTATTTGATGTAAGTTGTTTTTGTTGGTTCGAGTAAGGGCTGCTATTTATAGCAAATGCTTCGTGTTTTATGCCTAATTGATCAGAAATTCGCCAGTGAACCAAATGATTATACAAAAATCGCTAAAATGTCGAGGAGGAGGGAAAATCGCTTAAAATCGGCGATTTACGTAAAAATCGCCGATTGGCGATTTTCTACTCCTCTCCGACAGATTTGTAGCGCCGCATAATGCTATCGTAGGAGTGTAAGGTATAGGCTGCTTGTTTGTCGAGCAATTTGAATGACTTTGTATCAATTTTGTTGTCAACTTGATGCATGTTGCTTAAGTCGACGTGATTTGTTTGGTTTGGCTCGGTTTCGTATTTACGTGTTTAGTGTTTCGGTTTTTAAATCGTGTTTTTCGATCTTGGCTCAAGTAAAATAATATTGTAATGCATTATTTTACGACTTTGTGGAATTTTGTTTTGTAAGAATGTGACTCGGGACGCATTTTGGTCCGCTTCGGGTGCTTGGGCCTTTTTGTGTGTTTTGGGCCGTTTTTGTGTGTGTGTGGGTCGTTTTTGTATCCCTGGGCCATTTTGTGAGGCATTCTTATGTCGTGCTTGTGTGTATTGCGTCGACTTACGATTTAAAATGACTAAATTAATGTTCATTTTTACGAAATATGTAAATTCAAATTAATACGTTAAAAATGACTAAAATGTTTTAGACACTCATGTACCGTTTCGTCTCATTTTAAAACATGCATGAAAGTCCTTTTCGTCATCGGGTTTGCTTTTTGGGGGGTACGGATACGGGTATCTAAAATTCTATTTTCGTTGCTTTTCTTTACGTTACAACTCAATAATCACAATCACAATTAAAGGATAGTACTAGTAGATCCACATACACTAAAACGAACCGTGTGAGAAAATCACCCCGAACAGATTGGTGCCGTCTGTGGGGATACTAGTTTATTAATCCTACAACATTTTCCCAATCAACGAGATCAACCAACGCGAAAGATGGAAGGTACAAGTGCAGAAGCCATGCTGAAGCTCCAGGAAGAGTTGCAACAAGCCAAGCAAGTTGCAGAACAGGCCAAGAAAGCTGCAGAGGATGCTAAGGCTGAGGCTGCAAGGCTGAAGGAGGCAGAGACTGCCCTAAAGAAGCAGTTGGAGGCCTCTGCACAGAAGAAAGCCTCAGGATCCAGGATCCCACCAGGTACACCATTTTCTGACGTGATCAAACAACTTGACTTCTCTACTTTCTCTTCTGCAGGGTCAAAAGGCACAAAAGGCGATCCACTCCATGTAGAGGAAGATCAAGAGAACAACGGTGCAGGTGGAAGCGGTGAACCAAAGACACCAGAGGGAGTAAGTGCAGGCCAGGTCATGGAATACATGATGATGGAGATGCAGAAACTCTCAGAGTTGGTACGAAAGGTTCCAGGACTTCCACCACCCATTGAAGAGGCAGCACCAGGGAGCTATGCTGATTCACCCTTTGATGACTGCATTGCAATGGTCGAGATGCCAAAGAAGTACTCAGCACCCAACCTAAAGCTCTATGATGGGACAGCAGATCCTCTGGAACATGTTGCACAGTACAGGCAGAGGATGTTCAACGTTCCTATCCCAGCAGAAAAGAGAGAGGCTTGCATGTGCAAAAGCTTTGGTTCAACCTTGACTGGTCCAGCCCTCCAGTGGTATATCAACCTGCCAATCAAGACCATCAAGTCCTTTGCAGAGTTGATCAACCTTTTCAACATCCAGTTCGCCAGTAGCAGATTGTTGGAGAAGCAGACCAGTGATCTGTACCGGGTCATCCAGAACGAGAACGAGTCTCTAAGGGACTTCCTGCACCGCTTCAACAAGGAGAAAGTGTCCATCCCCAGATGTGACATCGGCACAGCCATTGAGGCCTTCGGGCAAGGTTTGGTAAGAGATTCTAATCTTTATGTTGAACTAACCCGCTACCCTTGTTCTACCTTTGAGGATGTGCAGGCTAAGGCTCTGGCCCAGATCAGGGTAGAAGAGGACCACCAGTTCAGGGCACGTTACCAGGACCAGGGCAGGGCTGAACGTAAAGTCACCACCCAAAGGCACAACAACAGCCTGGTCCATATCGAGGCCAAACAGAGTGAGGCAAACGCCGTGGATGAACAGACCGATGCACCTGCAGTTCCACCTCCGCCAGAGTATCGCTTCTCAGAGATCTTCCAGATCGATCCACAAGATGGACAAGCTAGGTGCAAAGAATGATGGCCAAAAGCAAGCGAGAAGCCTAACCCAAGGAGAGACACAACCAAGTGGTGTGAGTACCATTCTGATATTGGACACACCACAGAGGATTGCATAGCTCTCAGAAGGGAAATAGCTCATCTGCTAAAGAATGGTCACCTGAAGGATATCCTGCCCAGAAACAGGAGGAGCAGAGATGAACGAGATGAGCCCAGAGATCTTCCTCCACCACCACCAACCCATGAGGTAAAATTCATCTCTGGTGGGTCAGATATTTGTGGACTAACATATTCTGCTGCAAAGCGTGTAGCTCTGGAGAAACGAGCAACGGCCACCCGGCGGAGACAAGCGAGGTCGATCCAGGAGATCGTGTTTGATGAGTCAGACCTACAAGGAGTGCATGGGCCACACCACGATGGACTGGTAATCAAGATCCTGATTGGAACTCGCATGGTCGTAAGAGTCCTGGTAGATGGAGGCAGTTCAGTCAACATCATCATGATGGAGGCGCTGGAAGCTATGGGGCTGAAAGAGTCTGATGTAACGAAGAAGTCCAGCGTCCTGGTAGGGTTCAGTGGAGAGACAAAGCACAGCCTGGGAGAGATCACCCTACCAACCTATGTGGAAGGAGTCACCTCTTTCGAGAAGTTTTGCGTGATAGACTGCCTGTCCTCATACAACGTAATCCTAGGGCGACCCTGGATCCACAACCTCAAGGCTGTACCTTCAACGTACCACCAGTGCATAAAGATACCAACAAAGTGGGGACAAAGAATCGGCCGAGGAGAGCAACAAACAAAGACAGAGTGTTACAGACCACGAAACCTCCTAGTCCAGGTAAGTCCCTCGCATAGCAATTAAAGCAGCCTGTCAGGTCTGTTGAGAATCCTGTCCCACGCATGGAGACAGATGAAATTGTTTTGGCTGAAGAAAGACCTGACAGGAAGGTTCTGGTTGGTTCTGACGCTCTAGAGGTAATCAGACCTGCTCTAATTGACTTTCTGAGGAAGAAAGAGCATTGTTTTGCCTGGTCCCATTTTGATATGACTGGTATAAGTTCTGATGTTATTACACACAAGTTAAATATTGACCCAAGTTTTAAGCCTGTGAAACAGAAACGCAGGAAGTTTGCACCAGAACGTAATGAGATTGTGAACCAGGAGGTACAGAAATTGCTGGACATGGACATGATTAAAGAAGTTATGTACCCAGATTGGTTGGCAAATGTAGTTGTGGTCCAGAAAAAGAATGGCAAGTGGAGAGTATGCGTGGACTATACAGACCTGAACAAGGCGTGCCCAAAAGATTCATTTCCACTACCACACATAGATGCCATGGTGGATGCCACCGCAGGACATGAGGTGCTGACATTCATGGATGCAGCTAGCGGATTCAACCAGATCAGGATGCACCCTCCAGACCAGGAGCATACAGCGTTCATGACCAGCAGAGGAATATATTGCTACAAGGCTATGCCTTTTGGACTAAAGAATGCAGGTGCAACATATCAAAGGCTGGTGAACATGATGTTCAAGGACCAGATTGGAGATACAATGGAGGTCTACATTGATGATATGGTGGTGAAATCAAAGAAAGCTGAGGATCACATCCAGGACCTGGAGAAGGCGTTTGAGATTCTGGAAAAATATAATATGAAACTAAACCCTACTAAATGCACCTTTGGTGTCACTGCAGGAAAGTTCTTAGGCTATATGGTGACAAAAAGAGGCATAGAGGCTAGTCCAGAGCAGATCTCAGCAATAATCAACTTGCAGCCCCCTAACTCAAAAGACGTCTGAGAAATTGGTGGAAGAGTAGCAGCACTGAATAGATTCATCTCCAGGTCTTCTGAAAGGTGCAAGCCGTTCTATGATCTTCTAAGAAAGAATAAACAGTTCAACTGGGGGTCAGCATGAGAAAGCATTCCAGGACTCGAAAGCATACCTATCATCAGCCCCACTTTTATCCAAGCCTGAACCACGGAGTCACCGGTCCCAGCACATGCTCAGAATGTAAAGCTCTGTAAGTGCAGTCCTGGTGAGAGAGCCAGATGGACAGCAACATCCGGTGTATTATGTAAGTAAGAGTCTTCTGGATGCTGAGACCAGGTATTCTGTATTGGAAAAATTTGTTTTGGCTTTAACTGTTGCCTGTACCAAATTGCGTCCATACTTTGAGGCGCATCATATTATCATTCGTACTAATGTTCTGTGAGATCGATCTTGTCTAGACCGTAACTTTCGGTCGCATGTCAAAATGGTCAAGAAAGTTGAGCACCTACGATCTATCCTATGAGCCCGCAACAAAGAATCAAATCTCAAGCTCTAGCAGACTTTGTGGTCGACTTCACTCCCACACTAGAAGAGCAGTAACAAAGGAGATCTTTCATCCGACCGTAAACAGCAGACTGGGAACTCGGATGATGGTTCACCAACATCGTGGGTACCGGACTAGGTGTGGTCTTGAAGTCGCCACAGGGGGACAAGATAAGACAGTGTGTATCCTGTGAATTCAGGACTACCAACAATGAAGCTGAATATGAGGCACTAATAGCAGGACTGAATGTATGTCTGGACATGAAAGTCCAGAATCTAAAGGTAAAACTAGACTCTTTGCTGGTAGCAAACCAAATCAACGGTACGTACGCTGCTGAAGATTCTAAGATGATTGCATATCTTGATTTAGTCAAAAATCTTTTTGCAAAATTTACTAACATTGAGGTTGAGCAAGTCCCTAGAGATCAGAATGTGCAGGCAGATGCTTTGGCTAACATTGGATCAGCATTTGAACCTGGTGCGCTGGACAGTACTATCAGAAATACACGATGGACACTGTGGAAACCACACAGGTGGTAGAAGCATGGTCAACAAAATTTTGCGAATGGGGTATTACTGGCCCACAATGAAAACAGATAGCATCCAGTATGCCACAAAGTGTGACGCTTGTCAAAGGCATGGTCCAGAAATACATCAACCTCGCACAGCCGTGACTCAATATCAGCACCATGGCCATTCATGAAATGGGGCATGGACTTAGTTGGCAAATTACCAATGGCTCCAGGGCAGAAGGTGTTTATGCTAGCAATGACAGACTACTTCTCTAAATGGATAGAGGCAGATGCATACAAAAACGTCACAGAAAAAGAAGTTATAGCCTTCATAAAGAAAAACATCATCAGCAGGTATGGAATTCCTTCAGAAATAATATGTGACAATGGACTTGCATTCGTGGGAAACAAGACCAGAGATTTCTGTACAAAGTGGAACATCAACTTGGTAACCTCTGCACCAAGATATCCTCAAGCGAATGGACAGGCTGAATCCAGCAACAAAATTGTGATCAACTGCATCAAGAAGAAGCTGATGGAGAAACAAGGGAGATGGGTCAAGAGTCGCCATCGGTGCTATGGGCGACAGGACCACGCCAAAGAGATCAACAGGACAAACTCCATACTCAATGGTTTATGGATGTGGTCGTACTACCAATAGAAGTGCACGTTCCAACAAATGTATGGACTCAATACATTTTCTGAGAATAATGAACTACTGCGGATGACCGGATACGACCCAAGAGCTCAGAGACTTAGCGGCAAAGAAGGTTAGCAAAGATACCAACAACTGTGGGCCGGTTACAACAAGAATGTGAGAGTACGAATGTTCAGGATGAGATCCGGTCCCGAGAAAAGTATTTCGAACACAAGGGACAAGGCTGCAGCAAGTTAGCCCCAACCTGGGAAGGCCCATACCTTATTGATTCAAAGAATGTGCAAAGGCTCTTACAGACTACAAACTCTGGAAGGAGACATGATCCCAAGACCTTGGAATACACTCCACCTCAAGCTCTATCACATGTAAAGTGCACTGGACCAGCTTATCTGGTAATGTACAAAACTCAAAACTTTTCCTTTACAATTTATCCTATACAATTGTAGATCGACTTGAGCGTCGGAGGGCCGCTATTAACGCCAACTGGCCAAGCCCTGACCTCTTTTGTGCGGACAAAGGTATCGTAAATCTGGTCCAGCCCGTAACCAAAAACAAAGACAAAACCTAGGGCTCCACCCCAAGACGATCGCAAGAACAACGGACAGGAGTAATGTCCGTTAAGGGAGCCCCAAAGTGTAAGTCGCCTAAATTATCAAACGCATGCATGCTACTTTACAAAATTCACAACAAATTATATGCGCATCATAACAAAAAACATAACATAATGTGACATACCATAACAAAACATAGCATGACATAAAATAGCAAAAGGTTGACAAAGGTCAAACCCTAAAAAGTCAGACCATGCCCATGCATGGATAGCAGAACCAAAGACAAAGTTCAAAAACAAAGTTCAAATACTTACAAACCAAATGAGTACAGGGGACATTCCCCCCCTGGCAAATTCAGAATATTGTTCAAATTGTTCAAAAATATAAACAAACATCATAAACAAGTTCAGTTGGTACCATCATCAGATTCACCTGTCCTCTCAGCATTTTCTTCTGCAGGATCAGTACAGGATGCCCCAGCAACATCAACCCCGGCGTTAGGCCCAACAACATCTCCTGGACCAGCCGAGCACCGGCGTAACTCTCGCTGCTCCGAATAGGCTGCCCAGGAAATATCTGTTTGAAGGTAGCAAGCTCTGCAGAAAGGTCCCAAGCAGCACGTTCCTCAGGGCTGGCATTCATCATTTCGACACGGGTACGAAGTGTATAAAACACACTCAAATCCGCTAAAGCTGCATTATGCTGACTAACCTCAGCCCTAAGTCCCTCAATCTCCTGGGTCAGCTTTGCAATAAGGGTATCCTGCTGCTGGATCCTCTCGAAGTTGGTCTTGTTCAGAGTGGCCATCCTCTCACAACGAAAGCTCACACTCTCAAGCTCCTTTTTGCTAGTCTCAAGGGAAGAACGAAGTACATCATTCTCAACCTCAGCCTGACCTCTACCACTTTCCAGAAGTGGCACCGTAGAACCAAGACTGGCAGACATGAGTAGCAGCTACAGGTACATAACAAAACAGGGAATCAGGACCATATCAAAAGTAACTCTGGACAAAAACAAAAACCAAGGAAAAGACACAAACCTGAGCACAACAGCCCACCATCTTGTGCGCCAGGCGTGTGGGCTCTAGGGCAGCAGGTGCAGGGGACAGTGTAGCAAAATTCTCACTCAGGGACTTCCCCAAGGAAACATACTCAGATTGGCTTTGGGAGTGCAGTGGTATTGAAAGCACAGGGTTCATTTGAGGCAGCTTCCCCTTCTTCCTTTTCTTCTGGTCAGGGGTAGGTTCAGGAGACTCAGCGACCATTTTCGAAGACCTGGTATGGACCCCTTCTGGCGCCTTCCTCTTGGAAGACTCAGAGAAGGGGGCCACCAGACTAGCGGCCGAATGCAGCTACTACCGGTTCCAGGACTCACGCCTGGGCAATCCGAAAGCAAAGAATAGCATCCATGGGCAGAAAAGTTTTCTTGCTGGATCCAGAGGCTGGAAACATCGCAGAAACAGACACGGGCGAAGGCGGAAGGTGTATCAATTCATGAACCAGAAAGAATATGTCAAGATCAAGAGCCGCTTAGGCCCGCAGTCGTGGCCTAGGCCAGGAATCCGCAAAGGGGGCAAGTGGGAATGACCATCAGCCCCAGCAAGTATAGAGTTCAAAGGGGTTACATGGATGGGAGTCTGGTCAAACATACCTGTACCACCCCCACCAGCAACCCCGCTTACAGACTTTTCACCCTCCTCGGGCACAACCTCCTCTTCATTTCCAGACTCCTCTTCATCTTCCTCACTCTCTCCACCGTCACCACCATGCTGCTCAGGAGCAGGAACCACCTCCACAACTTCATCATCGTCAGGACGCATACACCTGGGCCAAGTCCTCTTGTCAGCAGGCAGATCCAGAAACGCCTGAATCCTCCTCCTTGACTCAGGGTCATCAGGGGTAGGGACCCAGTTAGAAACTACAAAACAAATCCACAACAAGCCTAAGCAAAGAACACATGCAAGAACAAAACAAACAGAAATCCAAAAGTTCAAAGGACATACCAGTCCCCTTCAAAGAGAACTCAGGTGCCCAGACATTTGGACCCAAAGTACTGCTCCGGATGAACATGTAGTAGCTGGTCCAGTTACTCTCATCACCCACATCCAAACGGGTCAAGAGAGGCAAGCATTTATCCCTAAAACGAAAGTGAACCCTCTTTTTCTTGTACATTCGCAAGCGGTAAGTATTCCTTATATCAGCAAGATGAATCTCAACCCCATACCTCCGGCAAAGGGAATCGATCCCATGGATCAATCGCCAAACAGAAGGCATGACTTGACAAGGCGGCACTTGAACAGTGCCCAAGAAGGCGCTCATCAGCGGACAGAGCGGAAAGGTTGCACCAAACTTGAAGGATGACTCAAAAATCGAGAACCAGCCAGGGCTCACCCAATCCACCCTAACATCCTTGGTGTCTGGGGCCCACACTTCGGCGCTTTCAGGGATCTTTCCTTCCCTTTTGAGCTTCGCCACGGCCCCTTGGGCAAGCAAATTTGGGAAAACATTGACGTCCTTAATCAAGTCTGTCGCTTGAAAGATAGAGTTGCCATAGGAGAAAGATACCGCCGAGGAGGGACCAGTGTCGTTACGAGCCATGATTAGAGGTAAAAGAGAAGGAAAAAAGCTAGGGATTTTACAAATTAATTTGGGGATTTTTAGGCTAGGGTTTTTGATTACAAAGCAAACGAAATCGGTGGAAATAAGGTAGAGAGAGAAAGAAACAAAAACTAGGGTATATATGGGAAGCAAAAGGAAGATGGATGGTTTTTACAAAAATAAGCGCGCGAAGTGACTTGATGTGACCCACGACTAATGTGTAGTGCATTGAGCGCCAAAATAGGGCGCACTTCCCCACGAAAAGGCAACTACCACATTAATTACAAAGTGCAGGTTTCAGGACCAGGGAACACAGCAAAACAGAGAGAGCCTGGGTCAGGCTCAGCCCTGGGCCAGGATAAAGAGCAAAAGCATCTCCTTACCCCTCAGTTCAGGACTAAAGGGCAAGGAGATGGGGGACAAACTGTTGGGACCAGAAAAACAAGCTAGTCCAGACCTGTGCAGGCTGGTCCAGGACCCTTGGCCAGGTCCAGACAAAGTTCAGGATCTATAGTCAGGTCCAGAACGCATACCAAAGACTGACAAAGATGCATAAAGCAAAGGTCCAGGTCAGGAGAGGAAAACCCAAGGTGGGCCAAGCCCAACAAAAAGAGTCAAAAAGGAAAGCCCAAGGACGCGGCAGCAACCCTAGGAGAGACGTTGAAGGACTTAGTCAAGGAACAGAAAAGAAGCCATGAAGATAGGAGACCGCTAGAGATTTTGATGGAGAAGTTAGCTACAAAGGGGGAAAGAAACGTTGGAGCCCACTACACTATAAAAGGAGTAGATTTCCAGAAGAAGGGGGATCAGAAGTCATTCAACACCAAGTCACACAACTCAATTACTCAACACTTTACGCAATTCTCAAGCATTTAAACACTTTATTATTTTACGCCTATATTGTATTCTGTACCAGTTGGTCCAGACTCTGTACTTCCTGAACCAGAACTAGTGCATAACCTCTCCTGGCTTGGCGCCCGTGGTTTTCCCTTAACATTTAAGGGTTTTTCCCACGTAACCATATCGTGTGTCTTATTCTATTTTCGTTGCTTTTCTTTACGTTACAACTCAATAATCACAATCACAATTAAAGGATAGTACTAGTAGATCCACATACACTAAAACGAACCGTGTGAGAAAATCACCCCGAACAAGGTCCATTTGGACCGTCCAAATTAGAAGGGGAAGAAGATTCCCTTGTCTAATTTGGTTTGTCTTATTTGTTTAGTTGCTTTTGCTTTAGACAAGCATGCTTTAAACATCATAATTACAATGCTAAGCATGCATGCTATTGTGCTAAACAAGAGAGAAACTTTTCCCTCTTTTCTCCCCAAAGTGGCCGGCCATATTGGCCCCTTGATTTGTCTTGTTTTTTTTCTATATAAAACATAGAAAAAAGGAAATGACATTCATGCATGCATTCACTCTCTAACTCTCCCAAAACTCTCTAATATTACTACTAATTATTACTAAGTGTTAGTAAGTGTTAGTAATAATAATATACATATTATCAAGTAACTATTTAGTGATTTCTAGTCCAAATCACTAGTAGTTTTGGAGTACTTCTAGGGTGCAACAAGAAGGAGGTTTCCTATTTTGGAAACTCGGGTTTTGGAGGATCATCCTAAACTTTAGCTCAAGAAACAAAACTAGAAAGGAGTTCTAGTTTTGTGCCCATATTTCCCTTTTAGAAAGGTATAAATTTCTATAAACTTATAACAAAGTATCTATGTAACCACATAGATGTTGCTAAATCAAATTAGAGTAATTTGATTTACACTAATATTTGATTAGTGAATGGGATGAGATCCTTACAATCAAGACATGGGCGGCTGACACACCGCAGGAAACAGAAAGCTGAGTAGACCCCTAAAACATAAAGAGGACGTCGACAGGCTGTGAAAACAAAGTTGGAAAAGTAAAAGACCGTAGGGTCACTTAGAAAATTCTATTCACCTACGAAATTGCGCGAAAATATTACGAAAGCTAAAAACGCATAAGAGACCGCAGGGTCACTTAGAAAACTCTATTCACCTACGAAATTGCGCGAAAATATTACGAAAGCTAAAAACGCATAAGAGACCGCAGGGTCACTTAGAAAAATCTCAAAAGCAAATACACCAACGGTTGTAGCAGAAGGAGGGACAGACTTCATTAATAGAAAAATATATTACAAATTGGCTATAAGTTACAAGCTACAACCTAGGGACAAGCTGAAAGAAAGCAAATACGCGGAGTCGGCGGCCGTCACCCATAGAAGGGCCGCCACTGACAGCCTAGCGCAAAAGAAGGTAAAATGCTAGACTAAGAAGACACCTGTGCCAAGCAAAGAAGGGATGATCTTCACGATAAATGACTGAGATAGCGGTTCCCAGGCCGAATCTGAGTGAGGGCGGCAAAAATCTTCCTAAACAGTACAGGAAGAGCCGGATGACGACAGCCCGAGTTCCTATGAAGGGCCAGGATCAGTACCTTGGACAGGGGGCTGCCCAGCTTCCTCCTCAGGTTCCTCGCCGTCAGACTCGAAGTCATACTTAATTTCGTAGCCAGGGAGAGGGACGTCCATCCCCAGGCCCAGCTCTTTCCGCTTCGCGTCCCTTTCGTTCTCCAGCTCTCGGTGACGCTCAAAATAAAAATAGGGGGAGATAAACTGAATCAGCCCCTTGGCGTCTTCGTCGCCGCGCTCGTAGCCCTTAGTGAAGCCGTCAGAAATGCCGCTCTCGTAGCCCTGAGCATAAGCCTTCTCCTTCTCCAGCGCCAACCTCTCAGATGGCGGCCGCTTCAACCTCATTCTTTGGAATCGACGGTGCGGCCTCTTTCTCCTGAAGAAGAACCTCTTTCTCCTTCAAAGCGGCCGCCTTCTCCCGAAGGAGAGCCTCCTTCTCTTCCAGCGCGGCCTTAGCAGCACGCGCATCATCCTCAGCAATACTCAGCTTGCCGGACACCACCCTCATCTTTTCCTCGGCCGCCTTCGCGACGGCATCGGATTCCAGCACGATGCGCGTCATCTCCACCATCTCAGCCTTGAGCTTGAGATGGTCCTCCTTCAACCGCTCAAACTTGCGATTGGACTCGGCGAAGGCCGTCTTCGCCCTCTCACAAGCCTTGCACAGCTGGTTCACAGAAACCTGCATATCAGAGGGCGGCGAGACGAGCAGTTGAACGCCTTTCTCCATCATCTCAGCATGCTTGAGGAGGGTGCGGAGTCCAGCTGTAATTCGGCGAGCTTTGTCGGCCAGCCCCTTGTCACCCCTTTCGTGACCCCCATCGGTGGGGGTAGGGGTGGAAGCCACAGTCACGGCAGGTTGCTGAGTCGGGACCGCAGTCTGCATAAAGATGGAAGATGAGTTCAGATCCATATCACTAAATATTGGAATAGCGGACAAGCTATCCGCAGGGACGTCTAGAACATTACATCCAGACACGCGGTTGTCTGGTGGGGAATCTGAACTCACCTTCCCCTGAGGTTTAGAGGACCGCAGACTTCTGATCAGCTTCTGATCCTCGTTCTCATCGTCGGAGTCAGGGATGTCCTCGACGGTTACGACCAGTTGGGGCGGCTGATTTGGCGGCGGCGGCGGTGGAAGCTACTGCGGTGATAGTTGAGGTGGCTGTTGTGGGGGAGGTTGGACAACCACCTCTGTCCTTGGTTTCTTCTTCTCCCGCTGAACCCGCTTTGGGATCGCTTTTCGTTTGATCGTGGGGTTGAAAGTAGGTTTTGAAGGGTTAGCATCCATGACTGCTTCTCGTAACACCTTCTTGCGGTCGGTCAGAGGAGCGTCAAACCTTAGGTCGACGGGCTGACGGTTGGCGTCCAGACCGATCCGTCCAAGATCCTCAGCTGTGAACTCTCCGAAAGCTCCTGAAAAAAGAAGGTAGCGGCCGCAAATCAAAAACAGAAAGTACGGAGAATACGAAGAAAGAAGCAACAAAATAGGCCTGCCCCGGATTACCTGGATCCAGGGCCGGGATCAGGCCGACCCTGCCGAGAAATTTGTCGTGGAAAATGACTTCCGCCGGGGGCAACCAGTTTTGAGGTTTAGAACGATCCCCTAGACGGAAGTAGTTCAAAACGGTCTCAACCTCGGCTGTCCGCGGTATATTCTCCACCTCAAGCGGCACGCCGGGTATAAATTCCGCCGTAGTCTCAAAACGGCTGTAACAACCTGGTTTTTCGTGACTTTAATTAAACTAAGGCGGAAAATTAATTAAGTCTATATATTACAAACCAGCTGTTATCGTATTAAAACTCTATATACATAGTACGAGTTTTAGGATAAAACAGAGTGTATGTTAGATTACAAATCTCTCCAAAACCACGGAGTACAAAATAAGGTACAGTAGTTCTTGCGTAAGACCGGCCTAACGTTAATTAATGTAAGTCATGCATGAAAATTTGTTTAAAAAAAAGAAAAAACTACCCTCATGTGAGAATGCCTCACAATAAATTATTGTGAGACATGTCTCACATAAGAATTAGTGAATAAGGTAAACCATCCCCAGCATTTGATAACATAAGTCCTCGGGGTACCTGCATTTGATCCCGTAATTAGTGTTTTCTCCCCCACACATACTAAGCAACATCAAATAGATCATGTAGTATAGCAACTCTAAGCATATTCGATATACATAACAAATAAATAAAACAAATAGCAGGCAGGCAATCAAAACACATAAGGAAGTCATGATGATTCAAAACACGAGTATACATCCAATCACATAATGTACAACACTCATAAATAATCATTCTCAACAAGTAATATTTCAACACTCAGGAAACCATGTCATTCAGACAATAATCAATCAAACAAGGAAATACATTCAACATCCATTGACTAATGAGTCTTCGTTAGTAAGGCGGAAGCATGCAGACATAATCCGCGCAGTAGCCGGCAGGGCCAACATCACTTGGACATGACTGCCAGGCTAAAGATACCTAAGGTAATAAGGATGATTCAATCCCTTGTCTAATGTATGCATACACTACCTATCGAGGATCATACGTATTCGCTATTCAAAAGGTATCACCGACGAAAAAGTTCGACTATCACCAGATACGGGTACCCCCGGATGGGGCTGGCGTTTCCAATTACTATTCTATGGGCCCACGGAAGTATCAAGTATGCCCCATCCCTGAGGTTGATACCACGTGTCAAACAGCAATCTTAAGATCGTTGAATAGCTTTGGGCAACTCAGGGAGGGAGCCCAAGTCCCCATAGACAGCTACCTCGTTAACTTCGAATTTCAAGAGTCGCAACATGGCGAACAATCCTAGTATTTTATTCAAGTAGCTCGTTTTCTCAATTCTTATATCCTCGTTCAATCTTAATAAATGACAATTCTGAAACTTAAACATATCGTCGAACTTTGTATAATGAAATTTTAATTCTAGCAATTCTTCAGATAAACAGAACACATAGAAATACTTAAATATTTATTTTGAGTCCGTTCGTAAATTTTAAATATTTTCACTATTCATTATTTTACTATTCACCGTATTTTACTATTCATCGAATTTACTATTCATCGTATTTACTATTCATCGTATTTACTATTCCTCGTATTTTTATACGTATTCATATTTTCGTATTTCGTATTTGTACGTATTTTTATACTTCGTATTTATACGTATTTTTATACGTATGCGTATTCTTATACTTCGTATTTATACGTATTTTTATACGTACATGTATTCATATACTCAGTATCTTTTTCTATACTTAGTATTTATTATTATATTTTTATACTTAGTATTTTCTTTATACTTAGTATTTTTTATACTTAGGATATTTTTAGGTTACAAAACTAACTTTTATTTTCTAAGTACAAAATTCTAGTTTTAAAGTCGTTAAGTTCGTTTCGTATTTAGTGATTTGAAAAATTATTTCGGAAGTAAAACTCGGTTTAAATTTAAGTACAAGATTCTAGTTTCAAAGTTGTTAAGTTCATTTCGTACTTAGTGATTTTAAATAATATTTCAAAAGTAAAACTCGGTTAAATTTAGTCATATACTTAACTAACATTTTAGCGGTTCCCATTTTTAGCGAGGTTGTCGTAGTTCATTTTAAATAGTCCGTATGTCCAATCCAAATTTAAGCAAAGGTAGTAACACTCGACATTATTCATTTTAATACGTGTAACGTTTATTTTTATCGGTTTCGTTGATTCTTTTTATTAACGATTCATTATACAATCTAATATAATCCTAATTACAAATCAAATTTAGTGACTAAGTGACAAATTCATTTTGACCAAATTTGACCCAAAAATAGGGTGAATGTCGTGTGGTTTGTTATGTTAGCCATCTATTTCTTTTTTTTTGTTTTTTTATTAATAATTCATTACTTTAACTAATTAATTTATCTAAGTGATAAAAATAAAAAGTGACAAAATCAATTTTAGTCCAAAAATGACACTAAGGCCGTGGCCTTCTATACATGCACCATTTATTTTTCGTTTTCTAATTTTATCGGTTTTTGACTTAAAGTTTTTTATATACTAATTATTTAAATTATACTAAAGCGATTTAACTAGTTTCGATTTTCACTAATTGTTTTATTTCATTTATGAATAGTGATTTGTGACACTTTATATTTCTAACTTTTATATTTTAAGGATTTAGCATATTTAACTTATATATCTTTTATTTAAACTTTTCACTAATGACTTTAAATAATAATAAAATAAAACTTATAATTATTATGAATCAAACTAGTCCCTTATGTGAAGAACACAATGAATATGTGAGGAACCCTAATTATTTTTCATATGAACACTTTTAACTCAAATTTTTATACCATCGTTTTATTTTCTTAAATTTTTATAGCATGTCTAATTTACCTAAACTAATCATAATATGTTATTTAGAAAAATTAAAACTAAAAATTGGTCCATTTTATTAAAGAAAACCGTGTACATATATATATATGTTCAAAATTTTTGTTTTTGATTTTTATACTTCTAATTCAACAAGTAATTTCCTTTATATCATTTATGTATTTAATATAAGTGAAAAACATATACAAACATTAACACACAAAAGTAAAATCATTTCAAACACAAGAATAACAACAATAGTTCAAGAACACACATGTTTTTTAAACATTTAAATTTCACCACAATTTCATTTTAAGTCCTAAACATAAACTAATTATATTTTCATATACATCTTATCCTTAGTATTTTAAGCATGCAATTTACAAAAAAATTAAAACGAAAAATTAAGTGAAAATTTTGGTGGTGGCCGTGGGTTTTTATGGTGACAAACAATTTTTATTTTTCGATTTTTGTCTCCTAATTTAACATATGATGCTAGGTGTTCATAAACATAATAAATATAACACACAACACTTAATAGCATGCGATTTACAAAATTAAAACTAGTGTGCGGGGGCACCTTAAATTAGGTTAGTGAAAATCAGTGGCGGATCTTCAACGAAATTTGACGGGGGGCCAAAATAAATGTTTAGTTGCATAAGTAGTAATATTACCTTGTTACATTAAAGTAAAGGTCACAATATATTGAGAAGTAAAATTAAAGAAGCATAAATTTAAGTAGTAAAAAAAATTAAAACTTTTTTAATGGTAGAAATTATCTTTTTAAAATAAATCAAAAGGCATAAAGAATGAGGAATAAAATATGCCAAAAAAGAAAAAGGTTAATTAATATAAGTAAAAAAAAAAAAAAAAATGGTGAAAGGGGAATTGAACTCCCAACCTCCCCTATCAAAATCAAAACACCAACCACTAGACTACAACATTTTTAATGTCCATTAGGCAGCATGTTTAATATTTCTCTTAAACTTCAGGGGGGGCCCGGCCCACCCCCGACTCTTCAAAGATCCGCCTCTGGTGAAAATGAAGCCTAGCAATTGTCGGGGTCTATGATGTTGTCGAATTGGCTCAAGTCGACACCTCCACCTTGCTCCTCGTCTTTGGTTAGGATGAGTACATAAGAATGAAATAAGCAAGTTAGTAAATTATTTCATACTAGACTAACTATAATAAAATTTTAAGTGTAGTATTATTTTTAGGTTTAGGTGATATAAATATTTTCAATGATTTTGATTTATGTTCATATTTATTTACAAGTTAAAAGGTGTAGTGATTATTAAATATAAATAGTGGTGAATTAATTTAGGTGTTCTAAGAAATTAAAGTAAGGAAATGAATGATTTAAAGAAGAAATAGAGTTAAAGAAGATGAAGATCATATGGTGTTCTTGAGGTTGCATATGAATATGCTTACTTTGTTCTTGAGTTGAGTTTATTTAGAGAGGAAAAAGTTAGAGTGTTTTAGTTGTGTTTGTGAGTAATGAAATGTGTAGTAATAAAACTTGTATACTAGTAAACTTGTAGTAAGTTTAATATTTAGAAAGTATAATGTTTAATTTAATTAAAATAGGATGTGATGATGAAATAATGTAGGAGTGTAAGTGATTTAGATGGTTGAGTAAAGTAGAGAAATGGAAGAGGATAGTGTTCAGCCAAGTGCTCAAAAATCTCAGCCAAACAAGGCTACAAGTGGCTCGATTTTTGTTTTTGAAATTTTCGATTTGCGCGCACGCGAAAAGTCTCAAAATGAAATATATAGTCTTAAAATAATGGTTCGAAGTTAGATCGAAAATAAAAATGGAAATAAAACTCAAAACGAAATCAAAACAAAAATTGGGTATTAGTTCCTCGTAACTTTGAAATAAAATCTTATTTGATCGAAACACTTATTTTTTTCGTTGAATGCTATCGATTTAAATAATTATACTCAAACGTCAAAAAGTTTATCAGTTTAGACTTAGTGTGACTCATTATTTTGATTTTTAGTGAAAGTGTTAGTTAAATCAAAATGAAATAGTAATTTGATAATAATATAATATGTTTTGTTAGTAATAATCAAAATGATTAAGCTTTAACTAATTTTGTTAGATTTGGATTATGAGTAAGTATATTTGAAAAAAGGAATTAGGTGATTTGATCACCTAAGTGGCTCGGCCATTTTGGGTCAACATTGACCTCGATTTGCGTGCCGAAATTTGTCATTGAGAAATTTGTCGTCGACTCATCATTTGATTTATCGAGTTTGAATATGTAAAAATAAAGTTCAAATTCAAAGTAATTCAAAATGGTTTTAGTTCAGGTGCGATAACAACTTGTAGCATATTGTTTTAGGAAATAAATGAGCAAGAATGATTAATTATTGATTTCCTAATTATAATTACCTTAAATTAACACGGGGTGTTACAACGGCTGTGAAAATAATTCCTAAAATGCCGCGGAATAACCCACGGCTTGGGACTGTACAGGTAGAATAATCTATCCTTCCAATCCTTGACGGAGGAAAGTCTCTTATGAACGGTTTGGTAATGGGGGTCCGTCAGAACGCTCAGATACCCAGTATCTTCTTTATTTGAAGCAAACCCCAGCGTATGCATAATTCTGAAGGCATCAATAGAAAAAGGGAGGTTCAGAAACAAACACGTCCAGGTGAACGCGACCATTAGGCGCACGGCGAAGGGATTCATCTAGCAGAGGGCCACGTTACCCCGGTCAATTAGCTGCTCTATGAATGGATGGAGGGGAAAACGCAACCCAAACTCCAGGTGTTTGGTAAAAACAGCGGTGTGACCATCAGGCGGTTTACAGACGGTGTCATAGGGACCAGGCACCCTAAATTGCCACCCATTACCCAGATCGTAGTGCTCAGCGGCGACGACGTCACCGGCCCTGGATAACAAAAAGTCGCGATATCTTGCATTTGGAAATTGGAGGAGAGAAGCGTCGTAAGTTTTGTTATTCAACTTCTCACGAAGGCGAACTGGTTTACCCGCGAAAGAAGTGGAAGCCTCAGGAAGGACCTGATCCTGAGGCGGAGCACAACGAAGCGGCACGGCCTTATAAGGCTCCATCTCGTCGACTTCAGAATCAGAAACATCTAGCAACTCCGCCCGCGTAGGAACGCGGGGGGAGTCAGGATCCTCAGCGTGTGACATACTCGAATAAAAGAAGAAGGACTGAAAAATTACCTAAGGTCCAACAGTAGACGGCAAGACTCAACGGTGGCAGGAACAGCGTATACTGAGACAAAGATAAACTGGGGTTTTGCGAGAAAGTTTGCAAAAAAGTGGAGAAAGTAAAAAGAAAAATGAAACAAAAGAGGGGCATTTATAGGGTTGGAAAGATGAACAGTGTACGATTATTCTGCGCCACTAACACTTTATAAAATAGGGAGGTGAACAGTGCTCGCTTAACCCTCGCCACCCACGAGTCAGGCATGCAGAAGAGGGTTAAGGCCCATTAACTTGGGCGCCAAAATTGAAAGCCCAAGAGAAGAATTCAAAATTTAAAATGGAAGAAAACTTCCCCAGCAAGCTTAAACCGAGAAATAGGGCTGACTATCAACCACAGTTAGTCACGCAGCATCAACCTTCGGCAGCAGCTGTGTGGGGGCATATTGATGGGGGATAGCCAGCCCAGACATATAACCGCCCTGTAAGCAACATCCAACCGCCCGGCCACCCTCATCCAAAGTTCCCCCCATGGGAATGGTAAGTGGCCGTGGCCGGGCGGCTAGAAGGTCATGCGGTCTGGCCTTAGTGGCGGCAGACCGCTGGAGACAGGAACTGAACGCGTCAGAGTTTGTTACTACCTAATCACTAAAAGACAACACTAGGGGACAAGTGGTCAGCTTTAGGGCTGACGAGGCATGCTAGAAGACAAGATCTATCCCTATAAATAAACAGCAAGGCATTCATTCAGATCCATTCACAATATCCACAAAAGAGGTATCACTTGAACTATTTCTGAATTCTCTGACTTCTCTCCTGAATATACGCTGACATAGGCATCGGAGGGGCTTTCCTCGAAGACCCCTGAGGCTAGGTTTGTGTGCTTGTGCAGGACCCCAGTCAGAAAGGATCAAGTGGTGCCGCCCCCTACGGAATTACACGAAATATCATAATAGCTTCGAGTCGAGTTCACCTGGAGTGATTTTGGCCCGGAACAATTATGTTACATATAAATTTTAATTTAATATGGCATAAATGAGCTTATTATCATATACGGAGTATTATTAGTTTATGTTATTGTTATTTCATGACATGTTAATTTTAATTTAATATGTTTACACAAGAAATTTTTTGCCACGGGATAAATGAGCCCGTGGCAAATAATCATTTGCGCCACGGATAAACTTATAATCGTGGGTAAATGAACGTTTTTGCCACGTTTATAACTTTTTCCATGTCGCAAGTGATTTTTTGCCACGAAATGTTTCTTCCGTGGCATAAAATTTTCCCGTGGCCATTTAAAATAGTTTTTCCCGTGGCTACATGAAAATTTGCCACGTTCCACAAATTTTCGTGGCATAAATCGTGGCCCAAGTGATAAATTGTTGTAGTGATATTCTAATTCTATATCCAAATTTTATAATCTAGATTTATGTTATGGTAAAATAGTTATTAAGAGTAATTATTTTTATATCTGCAGGACAAATCTCAAAACAAAAAAATAAGGACAATTAATTAAGTATGATCATTTTATTAATCAGTTTTGACTAATTTAAATAAATCCAAACAGAGGGGCAAACATATGTAAGTAGGGCATTATAATTTAAGACTAAAAAAGCAAAATAAATAATAAATAACCTAATTCATACCTTATAGGTTTCTTAATCTCATCTTTAACAACATTGATGGAGTTAAAGCATCGGTCAGGGTTACGGCGGATTATTGGATCGCCGACTTCAGCTGCAAGCCAGTCTGGCAAAGAGATGTCAAACCTGTCACCGTAGTCGTCGGTTTTTTGCTTTTTACGAAAAGGAAATTCTCCAGCGCTGGAAGGAGATTGACGTTTTTTTGAAGGAGTGGGTGGTTTAGCCCCAACTGATTGTTTTGGAGAACTTGCCATTTTTCTGTGGTTTTAGGAGGTGAAGATGAAATTTAATTTTTTATTTTTTTTTGGTTTTTTTTGGGGGTTAAGAGAAAAGGATTATAATGTTTCAGATTTCAAAATCAAAAATAGTTGAAAAAAAAAAAAGAGTTAGAAGAAAAAAAAAAAAAGGAGAAGACGCAAAAAGATGAAAACATTTGCATTTCAACAAAATGACTAGAATAATAAAAAAAAATAAAAAATAAAAAAATAAAAAAAAACAGAGAGTTGAAATTGAAATATAAAATAAAAAGAGAGAGTGTTAAAATTGAAATATAAAATAAAAAGAAAGAAGAAAGTTGAAGGGGTAGAGAAAGTTGAAATGACAGTTGGAAAAAAGTTAAAATGAAAGATGAATAAAGTATATCAACAAAGAGAGTTGGTAAAAGTGTTGTACGTGTTTTAGGGTTTCATGTGGATTTAGGAGGTGACAATGAAGTTTATATAATTTTTTTTTTTTTTTTTTGGTGAAGAGAAAATGATTATAAATGTTTTTTTGGTTAGCTTTTACTAAATATTTAAATAGTGATTATACTGAAACAAGAAATGTTTTGAAATTATTTTATAAAACACATATGATGATAAAATTATCATGTATCAATTTATGTTTGCTTTATTATGTTACATATTAATTTTAATTTAATATGGCATAAATGAGCTTATTATCATATACGGAGTATTATTAGTTTATGTTATTGTTATTTTATGACATGTTAATTTTAATTTAATATGTTTACACAAGAAATTTTTTGCCACGGGATAAATGAGCCCGTGGCAAATAATCACTTACGCCACGGATAAACTTATAATCGTGGCTAAATGAACTTTTTTGCCATGTTTATAACTTTTTCCATGGCGCAAGTGATTTTTGCCACGAAATGTTTCTTCCGTGGCATAAAATTTTCCCGTGGCCATGTAAAATAGTTTTTCCCGTGGCTACATGAAAATTTGCCACGTTCCACGAATTTTCGTCGCATAAATCGTGGCCCAAGTGATCAATTGTTTTAGTGCGTTGTGCTAGAAATTGGCATACGATGACCGCGAGTCATGTAGTCCATTGACGTTTTTGTAAGGTCTCGGGAATGTAGTGATTATTCCCGGACAGTTGCAGAGATTTGTGATTGGGTCGAATCGAACTAGGTATAGACTAGTTGACTTGACACAGAAATTTGAAAAATGTTATTTTAAAATGTGAAGGGCCGTGGGCTGCTTAGAATGAAAAGTCTCCTAGAATGCGACGAGATTCTTGGGTTTTGTTTTATGAAGATGCTTTGAGATAAATAGGTTACGATGGCCCTGGTTACGATGGCCAAGGGCCATGTAGTCCATTTGTGCTTTGACAAGACTCGGGAATGTGATGATTATTCGCGAATAACTTGTAAAGAGTGCTTAGTGGGTCAAATCAAAATAGTGAAAGACTATTTGGTTTGACCCGGAATTTCGAAAGGTGTTTTTTTCGAAGTTGAGGGAATTTTGAAACGTGATTATTTCAAAATGCAAAAGTTTTGCTTGTTTTGTAAAAACACGGATACTTTCGAAAAGAGCTTATTTCAAAAATGAGAGTGTGTTGCATGTTTTGTAAAAGTGAAAAGATTTTTGAAAAGAGCTTATTTCAAAAATGAGAGTGTGTTGCTTTAGGAACGATGTTGTGCCTAGGAAGCCTTTTTTAGGCGAGAATGCGTGCGCGCATATCGTCTCGATGATAAAACGTGTTTGCTTTGTATCCGTCGAGCCCATGTTAACGGTTCATCGTTGAGGGCTCGAGCCTAGATGCATGAAAAAGGATTCGACTCGAGAACGTTTAGCTAGTTAAGTCGGAGATGCTTAAAATGCGATGACAACGGTCTTGCACGTTCTGTCGTTTTTGATTTTGAAAAAGCTTAGTCGACACGACTATGGGTCGTTCAACTAAAATGAAAAGGTCCGTGGGCCTGCGCTTGGGCGTTCCTAGGTTTTGCTTGGTTGTAAATGTGATGTTTTGGTCGAGATGACTGAAGAAAAAGTCCGCGGGAGTGCGTTTGGGCATTCCCAGGTCTTGCTTGGTTGTAAAAGTGGTGCTTTGGCCGAGATGACCGAGGAAAATGTCCGCGGGAGTGCTTTTGGGCATTCCCGGGCTTTGCTTGATTGTAAAAATGATGCATGGGCCGAAATGACCGTGGAAAAAGTCCGCGGGAGTGCTTTTGGACATTCCCGGGCTATGCTTGATTGTAACAATGATGTTTGGGCCGAAACGACCGTGGAAAAAGTCCGAGGGAGTGCTTTTGGGCATTCCCGGGCTTTGTTTGGTTGTAAAAATGATGCTTGGGCCGAAATGACCGTAGGCCGATTGTTTTGAATATTTTGAAAAATGTTATGTCAAAAGTGCTTAAAATGGGCGTGTGCAACTCGATATGTTGTGAAAAACCATCGAGGACATGTTGTTATCCTCGAGTTTGCTTTGTAGAAAAAAAAATTGTATTAAATGGGCTACGACGACGGCAAGTCATGTAGACCGTTCATGCTTTTGAAATGTCGACGGGAGTTTTGCGATTATTCCCGAGTTTTTTTTTTTTTTGAAAAGATTGTTTGTTTTGGTTAAAACCAAAATGGCTATTGGTTAGTCGGTTTGCAAGATTTCTGAAAAACGTTTATTTCAAAAATGTGTTGTGAGTATTGTTAAAACAGCTCGTCGTGTTTTGACAAAATGTTTGGAAAGCTTTTGAGTTAGAAACGCGTTGACGCGTTTCCAATCTCGATGTAAAAGATGTTTTGTGCTTGAATCCTGTGGGCCCGTATTAACAGTATGTCGTCGTGGGCTCATCGTTGGATTGAAATAAAATGTTTTGGATTCGACCCGAGATAGCAATAGGCTAGTCGAGTCGGGGATGTTAAACCGCGTAAAAACGGTACTGCTCGTTTTCATGTGTTTTGTTTAAAATGAATTGAGTCAAATTACAATAGGTCGGTTGATTCGGCGTAAATGACGGGATTGGGTATGACCATTCCCGAGTTTTGTTTGTTTGCGAGAGATGTTTGTCAAGTCGAAGTGACTAGAGGTCAATCGACTCGACGTGAGTCTTGTGAAGAAGTTTGTAAAAGGCCGAGGCCGTTTGTTTTGAGTAAATGCTGTCGGAATATGTTGATATTCTCGGGTTTTGCAATGTGAAAATGTTTTGCTATAAATGAATTACAGTGACCATGAGTCGCGTAATCCATTTACGTTTTTGAAAGGCCTTGCGAATGATTATTCGCGGGCGTTTTGAAAAACTGTGTTGTCGTGCTAAACCGAAATGACTATAGGTCAATCGGTTCATACGGAAGAGTCTTGAAAAATGTTATTTCAAAAGTCGCAAAAAGAACTCGTTTGTTCGTCCTTTTGAAAACAAAATGTAATGTTGTAAAGTGCCTATGTATGATGTATTTTGAAAGACGACTATAGTGAGGGTACAATAGCTTCGCATTTGTACGTATATGACACGGGTTTTTGGCTTTTGGGTAAGGTTCCCTCTGGTCATTCCTGCAACGTTTGTGTAGGGTTATCCGCAAGATTGCACACGTTTGAGTGTGAATTCAATACGGGGCCTAGAGCGTCCGAGTTTGACTGCTACGATCGTTTGTACGGATGTCGTACTTGTAATCGTGGAGGGGTGAGAGATCGACGTGTCCAGAGTAATCTTGCTTAAGAAGCAAGTGTTTACTAGGGGTCGTCCCTCGAGGGGTGTGGTTATGAATCAGGAGGATTCAACTCAAACGGTTGCATGTGCTCAAACATCGAATTTAAAACTGCTTTCAAGTTTTCAAGTTTCACCTCTTGTGTTTTTAAAATTAGAAGAAAAAGTTTTTTTTTTCTTTAAAAAATAAAAACAGTTCATCCCCAGCGGAGTCGCCAACTGAGGATACCGGATCGGGATCCCTTCTCAACGACCCGCGCGCGCCCGCCCTACTGATGGGGCGGAACGCACGACGCGGGAAAATAATGTAAAAGAGCGGCGCGTACAAGCGCGCTCTGTGGTTTTTCTCGATTTGCTATGGGGGATGTCATTGCGTAATTTGTTTAAAGCATTTTAAAGAAATATTGAAAAATCATTAAAAAGCCATTTTCGGAGTCGCCACCAAATTATGAGGGAATTTGGACCCGTTCAGCGCGTCTTGGACTCGAAGACGCGAATCTTAGAGTTCAAGTTGCGTCGATACCTATCCGTCTAAGGCAATTGTGAAACCAGAGCGGATTCGGGGTGAGAGTACTCTCCGAAGGTTTGTCAAAATGCGTTATGAAAAACTGTAATCGAAAAGCCTACGTAAAAGTAGCCATTACTAGCTTGAAAACAGTGTATAATTCGATGTTTGAGCAAATGCAGACCGCTACGTACAAGTGCGATATGTGACTCGATAAATATGCGTAAAAGCAAATGTATACGTCAAAGCTATGACGGGTTGCTATAGGAAATGTGCACAAAACGATACTTTATTGTTTGAATTATCATTTAAATGCTATTTTCCGACTCATGTGTGTGTAAAAGTTTGTTTAAACCCTCAGTTTTGCATGCTTTAAGACTAATGAAAACAATACAAGTTTTGTCGAATTCATGTTTAGTCGTTTAATGCGTAAATGAGAATTTGCATAATGTAAAGTGGTGCTCGTTTGTTCATTGTTAATTGTGTTGTTGCTTATGCGATATTGGCGAGGTTTAAGACGGATTAGAAATCCGAATCGCTACAACCGTATTGCGAATACAGGTTTGCAATGCCAATACCGGGTCGAGTCAGGAACCCGTATGACCGAGTCAGTGTGAATGTGTAGATAGAGAAGAGTGTAACAACCTGGTTTTTAGTCGACTTTAATTACTAATGCGAAAATTAATTAAGTCTTAAACCAGCGTTATTAACTATACAAATAACCCAAGATATTACATCGTCGTTTAGGAGTTGAATTAAACAACTCAAAATACGGAAGTTAAAAAAGTAAAGTGTTATATATTTCAAATCTCTCAAAAACAACTAAAAATAAAGCATAAAAGCATCTCATGGCCCCATCCAAAATCCAGCTCCTGGTCCACGGAATCCTGCACAATAAACTGATGGGGGGATGCCCGCTGAGCGGACAGTGACTAGCTATGCTCATACTTACCCTCGATTTCAATTACTTTGGTTTATTATTATCGCTTTATAACTATAACATTATGGTAAAAATGGTAAACATGCTTATTACATATAGCATATAAGGACATATAAGTCATAATAAGCATGCGGTTTAAAGCGATAAATCATATAAGCATGATATTCAGTTATGAAAGCAATTAACAGATAATGTCATAGCAATAGTATTCCCAACATACAACAAGATTACAAAGCGATATCAGATCGCATACAAACATACATATCGTATCATACACATCATACAGACTCGATTCACTTCAGAAATTTGTGGTCTTTAGTTTTCGAAGATGGTACACACTCATTCTCATTTAATCAAACAACAAACAAGACATACTGCTTACGAGCCTGACCACTGAGTAGGCTATTGTACTCTAGTCGCTTGCATCTCACTACCATAGTGCAGCAACTTACTCGACGCGTAAACCACGCCGAATACTATAGTACTTGCATCTCATCTTCTAGTGTTCGAAATGATTCGAACTTCAGATACAATCTCGTCAAGTGATCTGTTCATGTGGTAAGAGCGAATGCAAGTGTCGCGGCCAATAAAGACGAAACACGGCAAGGAGACAGAACCGCAAGATGCACTAAGCATATAATGTCACGGTGGCCCTGGTAACTTTAGCAAAATAGGGTAATAAAGCCCTAGGCTAGTATATATACACTAATATCCACGTTAAGAGTAGGCTATGCTATTCATAGAGCACCTTAACTCTGGATAAAACGACTATTTCCTAAAGCCTGATCCAAAAGGATTGGCATATTCTTTATCTTGTACGGAACAGGCTATACGACTTAAGGCGTAACGGCATGGGTAGAACGCATAAGCATATAATGCTACCGGCTGAACCACCTAACCGGGATGACCAACGTCAGAGACCGAGATAGTGGCGTCCGCTACAAGACTATCTTAACCCCACTTCACTCACGATTGACGTTCCCTTATCTGAGGCCCAAGCGTTTGACCTTTTATTTAACTTACTCAAGATTTATTATTTATTTGATATTTTATATCACATGTTACTAGACTCTCCTAGTCTCATCGTCAAACGTTTAATTTGAATTGTAGGTTTCATATGATCACATAACACGTTCGTTTATTATTTGAAGTGTTTGTTAATTATTAACGTTTTTAAGTTCCTATATAGATACGTTTATTAATATGTCCAATTTTATTTGAGTATTTTTCAGACACTTTAAGTCATTTACTTATTCATTTTCAATTTTCTATACTTAGTAAAATTTTCAATTATTTTCAATATTTCAAATTTTGAAATTTGAAATATCTTTGAATTTTGAGACTTAACTTGTTTTACAAGTTTCGTAAATTTTTCACTATTCATTTTTCACTATTCACTATTCACTATTCATCGTATTTTATACGTATTCGTATTTTTATACTCCGTATTTTATACGTATTTTTATACTTATACGTATTCTTATACTCGTACGTATTTTTATATTTATACGTATTTTTATACTTAAGATACTTTAGGTATAATACTAAACCCTTTTATTTACTAAGTATAACTTTCTAGTTTTAAAGTCGTTAAGTTCGTTTTGTACTTAGTGATTTGTGAAAATATTTTAAAAGTAACACTCGGTTAAGTTTAGTCATCTACTTACTAAATTTAGCAATTTTCATTTTTAAAATAGTAGTATCGTGGATGGTTCATTTTAGTCCGTATGTCCAAGTTCAACAGTCCAATATTTGCAAAGGCAGTAGCACACGATTCGGTTCATGTTCATAATAGTTATACTTTTTTAATCGGTTTATTATATTTCATTTCTAACTAAATCGATTTATACAAAAGTTCATTTCTAATAACCATTTAACTTTAGTGACTTAGTGATATTTTCATTTTGATTAAATTTGGTCCATTTAAATTGATAAAACCGTGTGACATTTATGTTATATCAAAATTGATTTATTTCTTTTAATTTCTTAATTCTAACTTATTAATTACTAATTAAATTATTTTAACAAATAAACTAAAAAGTGATAAAAACAATTTTGACCCAAAATTTAAAGGGGAATGCCGTAGCTAAGTAAGTAGTTGGCCCAATTTTCATTTTTCAATTTTTATCGGTTTTTAGCTTAAAGTTTTTATATTTCAATTTTTCTAATTACACTAAAATGATTTAAACTAAAATGAAATTTTACTAAAAAATTTATTTATATTTATGAATAGTGTTTTTCAATACTTTAAATTTCTAACTTTTAATTCTTAAAGATTTATAATATGTAAGTTATATATTTAGTATTAGAATTAATTACTAGTAAATAAAAAACAATAAATAACAACAAACATAAAGTAATCAAGAATCAAAATGAGCTACAAATGAAGAACAACATGAAGATCATGAAGAACACACATGAACATTTAGAACACCAAAAATAAACTCAAGAACACCATTTTCAATTTTAACAACTTATAATTTATTTTCCTAATTTAAATTTTTTCACATGATAATATCCATTTTATACTAACTTAACACAACATATTATTTACAAAAATTAAAAGTGAAAATTTAACTAAAAAAAAGGTAAATGCCGTGAGATAAGAACATACACACGCAATTTTTATTTTTGATTTTTAATCACTTTAAACTCATTGTTAATATTTCACATAATTTTTATATAAGATTACTACTTAACTAAAACATAAATAAACATATAAATCATATGAACAATAATTTAAAGTACTCAAAAACAATTTAACTAAACATATTAACATATTACTACAACTAGTCTATTATCAATATTACTTATTTATTATCATTTTAATATCGCCTTTCAAATTTCAAAAAGATTAAGTAATGTTTACTATTCATAAAAATAAATGTAAAACCTTTTATTCACAGAATTCAGTTTCGAACATTTTTCGTTTTCAAAATAAAAATGGACCCTTATACTTTTCCCGTCTTCGAAATTCAAGTCAACGATTTCAAACACGCAAATCAAGATCAAGCCATCTTATCCTCTTCCACTTTCTTTTTATTTTAAAAAGTAAACTTAACATCGTCAAAACTTTTATTTAAAAAGTAATCATTTTGATTTTTATTATTAAATCATTTAATCTTAATATCTAATTACTATTTCATTTCTATTAAACTAGCTTTTTCCTAAATTGTCGAAATTTGAAGTCACACCTAATTTAAATGGATTAATTTTTTGACGTTTGAATATAATTCTTTAAATCTATAACTTTCAACCAAAAAAATAAGTATTTCGACCTAGGAAATTTTTATTCAAAATTTCGAGGATTAAGATCCGATTTTTGTTTTAGTTCCTTTCGAAGTTTATTTTCATTTTTATTTTCGATCTTACTTCGAAACATTATTTTAAGATCATATCTTTTATTTCGAGACTTTTCGCGTGCGCGCAAATTGAAAATTTTAAAAACAAAAAGTCGAGCCCATGGTTTTCAAAAGTGGCCGAGATACTTGGCTTGCTTCATGCCATGCTCTTGCCTTACTCTTTTCTTACACACATCAACTTCACTTACACAAGCATGCTCTTCACTTACATAACTCACCTTCATTATCACTTGTATTTAAATTATTTAAATTTAATGTTTATACTTTCTAAATTCTAAATACAATACATACATAACTTAACCTAATTTCCTTTACTAACTTCCTCATTATTTTCACAAGTGTAAAACAACTCATTTCTTCATCCATTTGGCCGAGCTCCTTAGCCTCTATTACTCTCTTTATTTTTCTTCCTTTTTTTCTACAAAAACCTCCTAAATTAAAACCTTAATATTATTCTAATAATCTCTAATATTTCCTTAGCTATTTAGTGGTATTGAAGCTTATTATTTACGGGTTTTATTTGAAGGTGAAGACGGGTATACGGGTGAAGGACTTGACCTTGATAATATAATCGATCCCGATAATCAATAACTTGCCAAATCAAGGTGACTAGTTATATCTCATTTTAACCTCTTTTGTAAATTTATTTGTTTTGTTGTTATAATTTTATGAGTATGAAAATTATGTTAAAATATGTTAAACATCACTTGTGTGCACTTGAATGTTTATGTGATGTATAAATAATGATAATAACTAAATAATGTTTTAAATTGATTTGTGTAGTAATATGATAATATGTTTAGTTTAATTTGTTTTGATCATTTTTAATTATGATTCTTATGTGTATTTATGTTTTAGTTATGTTGTAATTATATATAAAAATTATGTGAAATATTAACAATGACTTTAAAGTGAATAAAAAAATCGAATACGAAAATTGTGTGTTTGTTGTTCTTGCTCACGGCATTTCTCCCTTTTTATTTAAAATTTTCACTTTTAATTTTTGTAAATAATATGTTAAGTTAAGTAGGGTTAAAATGAATGTTATCATGTTAAAAAAATTAATTTAGAAAAATATATTATAAGTTGTTAAATTGCCAATTGTGTTCTTGAGTTTATTTTAGTGTTCTTAATGTTCATATGATCTTCATGTGTGTTCATCATTTTTGCTCACTTTGATTTTATTTTAGTTTTTGTTTGTTATTAATTTTTGTTTATGTTTATTTATTAGTTTATATTATGTTGTTGACATCACTTAAATCAACTTACATATTTAGAAAAACATTTAGAAAATGTAACTTTATATTTTAGGTCAAAATTTTAGTTAAATGAAATTTTTAGGTAAAATTTCGTTTTAGTTTAAATCGTTTAGTATAATTAGAATGATTAAAATATAAAGACTTTAAGCTAAAAACCGATAAAAATCGAAAAATGAATTTTTGGTCAAACACCTACATGGTCACGGCATTTCCACATATTTTAGGTTTAAAATTGTTTTTATCACTTTTTAGTTTTATTGTTAAAATAATTTGAATTAGTAGTTAATAAGTTAGAATTAAGAATTTAAAAGAAATAAATGAATTTTGACATATATATTAAACCACACGACATTATAAATAAAATGGGTCAAACATTGATCAAAATGAATTTATCACTGAGTCACCAAAGTTTAATAATTATTAGAATTGAAATTTTGTATAAAACGATTTAATTAGAAATGAAATATAATAAACCGATTAAAAAGTATAACCGTTATAAAAATGAATTAAATCGTGTGCTACTGCCTTTGCAAATTTGGACTGTTGGACTTGGACATACGAACTAAAATGAACCATCCACGATACTAGTATTTTAAAAATGAAAATCGCTAAATTTAGTAAATAGACCACTAAATTTAACTAAGTCTCTTTTTAAAATAAATATCGATTATCACTTTTTAAAATAAATATCGATTATCACTTTTTACAAGCTGAACTTAACGACTTTGAAACTAGATTTTTAAACTTAGCAACTAAGTTACGATTTTTGACTTAGAAAATATCTAGATATTTTCAAGCAATCATGAATAGTGACCGATATGAATAGTGACCGATGAATAGTAACTGAGATGAATAGTGATCGATGAATAGTGACTGAGATGAATAGTGACAAGTGAATAGTGATTGATGAATAGTGTCGATGAATAGTAAATCGGGACGAAACTTGTTAAGCAAGTAACGCCCCAAATTTCAAGACGGTGAATAGTGCCCGGGACGAAACTTGTTGAACAAGTAATGTCCCAAAACCTATTTTAATAGAATTTGAGGTAACTTGTTGAACAAGTTATCTTTTCAAATCCCGAGACGTGAATAGTGAAAAATTCACGAAACTTGTAAAACAAGTTACGTCTCAAAATTCAAAGATATTTCAAATTTCAAAATTAGAAATGTTGTAAATAATTGAAAATTTACTAAGTATAGAAAATTGAAAATGAATAAGTAAATAACTTAAAGTGTTTTGAAAAAAACACTTAAATAAAATTTGACATACTAATAAACGTTTCAATATAGAAACTTGAAAACGTTAATAATTAACAACACTTCAAATAATAAACGAACGTGTTATGTGATCATATGAAACCAAAAATAAAATACTTAAACGTTTGACGATGAGACTAGGAGAGTCTAGTAACATGAGATATGTAATATCAAATAAATAATAAACTTTGAGTAAGTTAAATAAAAGGTCAAACGCTTGAGCCTCCGATATGAAAACGTCAATCGTAAGTGAAGTGGGGTTTAGGATAGTCTTGTACGGACACCACTATCTCGGTCTCTGACGCTGGTCATCCCGGTTAGTGTGGTTTAGCTGGCAGCATTATATGCTTATTGCATCCTGCCTATGCCGTTACGCCTTAAGTCGTATAGCCCAAGCCGTACAAGATAAGGAATATGCCAACTCTTTTGGGTCAGGCATTAGGAAATAGTCGTTTTATTTAGAGTTAAGGTGCTCTATGAATAGAATAGCCTACTCTTAACGTGAATACTCATATATGCATATTAGACTAGGGTTGATCCTCCTATTTCGCTAATATTACCAGGGCCACCACGACCTTATTGCTGTGTCATCTCGCGGTTCTGTCTCCTTGCCGTGTTTCGTCTTTATTGGACGCGACACTAGCATTCGTTCCTACCCTGCGTAAAGATTACTTGACGAGATTGTATCTGAATTAGTTCGAATCATTTCGAACACTAGAAGATGAGATGCAAGTACTATAGTATTCGGCGTGGTTTACGAGTTGAGTAAGTCGCTGCACTATGGTAGTGAGATGCAAGCGACTAGAGTACAATGACCTACCCAGTGGTCAAGCTCGTAAGCAGTATGTGCTGTTTGATTAAATGAGAATGAGTGTGTATCATCTTCGAAAACTAAAGATCACAAATTTCTGAAGTGAATCGAGTCTGCATGATGTGAATGATACAATACGTATGTTTGTGTGCGATCTGATATCGCTTCATAATCCTGTTGAATTGCTATGACACTATTATCTGTTATTTGCTTTTATAACTGATATCATGCCTATATGATTTATCGCTTTAAATCGCATGCTTAAGATGACTAATATGTCTTTATATGCTACATGTAATAAGCATGTTTATCGTTTTATCATACTGTTATAGTTATAAAGCGATAGTAATAAACCTAAGTAATTGAAATCGAGGGTAAGTATGAGCATAGCTAGTCACTGTCCGCGGAGCGGGCATCCCCCCATCAGTTTATTGTGCAGGAAAAGCGTGGACCGGAGGCTTGGATTTTGGGACGGGACCAGCTTATATTTTATGCTTTACTTTAGTTTATTTTTGAGAGAGATGTAATATATATGCAACGGGAGTTGAAAGTTCGCGATCCTTTGACCTTGGGCCCGCTTTCAACCTTAGGTCCAAGGGTCAACCACAAGTCAACTAAAACATCAAGAGCAACAAAAACCAAGTGATGAAGGTCCCAAACAGCCGAAAAAAAAAACAATCAAGGAGGATTCACATGTGTTCCTCAAAGAGTCACTATCACACATGTCACTATCTACCTTTTATACTTTATGCTTTTTACTTTAAGTATTTGTTGTTTTATGTTCAAAATTTTCAGCTCATATGAACCTTGTTGGACCGAGTATTTGATGTATTTGTGGGTTATTTGTAGCCCTTGGATCCTCTTGTAATGTGTGGACAAGATTAGAATGAGGGCATTATATAAACCCTCATCCTCACCTCACAATTTTCAGATTTTGTTTGAATGTAAAAAGAAACCCTAGTTTCATATTGAGTGTTCTTCATTTATCTCTTTACTTTGTGTTTGAGATTTGTGAGAGATTAATTAGTGGCTTTGTGCTTAATTAATCACAACCTAAATCTATTACTTTGTGTGTAGATTTAGTGACTATCCTTTTTATTTTCCTTGTTTACAAAATTTCAGAAAAAAATACTTCACAAAAACATCACATTGAGCCGAGATTTTCATCACCAATTCAAGTTCGATTTTGTTCATCCTTTGAGTGAAACTTGATCCACTAAGTTTCACTCCAAATTGGTCATCAAAGCTTTGGTTTGAAGAGCACAAGACCCCACCTTTGTGCTAAGTTCATACGGTCCAAAGGAGTATATCAAGGTATTCGAAATTTTCAGATTTTCTTGTGTTTGATTTCTCAATGAGTATACCTCTTTCTTGTGATACTACTCTTGAGGGAACTATGGATGACCCTATGGAGAAATTGAGAAAGGAAATTGAGTCTAAATTGAGCCGAATGAATGGAGGTATTGGGTCAAAACTTGGTCTTGTAACTTGGAGGGTTATGCATACCCAACCCCATTCCTTGGAAGAAAATCAAAAAAATCAGATTTTTAGGTCTAAATGTACCATTGGGAAGAGGGTTTGTAACCTAATTATTGATGGAGGGAGTTGTGTTAATGTTGCTTCAAAAACCCTCATCGATAAACTTGCCTTACCCACACAAAAACACCCAAACCCTTACAAGTTGAGGTGGTTGAATAGAGAGGCCGAAATTTTGGTGGATAGGAGATGTTTGATTTCTTTTTCCATGGGAAGAGACTATATGGATGAAGTGTGGTGTGATGTGATTCCTATGGATGCTTGTCACCTCTTATTGGGGAGACCTTGGGAATTTGATCGGAATGCGACTCATGAGGGAAGAGACAACACTTACACTTTCATGTTTGGAGACAAGAGGATCAAGCTCACACCCTTACCCCCACATATGGGTGGCCGAGCTAGCCATGCCACGACCAAACCTCTTGAGGGAGTCCTATTGGTTGGAGAACAAGAGATGAAACAAGAGCTTAGCAAGGGAATGGTTGTTTATGCCCTCATTGCCAAAGAAACTCCTAAGGAAAGTGAAAAACCGATTCCATGTGAAGTTCAAGAGCTCTTAGAACTCTACAAGGATGTGTTTCCCCTTGAGCTACCACACGGCCTACCCCCTATTAGGGGCATTGAGCATCAAATTGATCTTGTTCCGGGAGCTACACTACCTAATAAGGCCGCATATCGAAGTGATCCTAAGGCTACACAAGAACTTCAACAACAAATTGGGGAACTCATGGAAAAGGGGTTTGTAAGAGAATCTCTTAGTCCTTGTGCCGTGCCTACACTCTTGGTACCTAAGAAGGATGGAACTTGGAGAATGTGTACGGATAGTCGAGCTATTAATAATATTACGGTCAAGTATAGGTTTCCTATACCTAGGCTTGATGACATTCTTGATGAGCTTAGTGGAGCTCGATTGTTTTCCAAGATTGATCTACGACAAGGTTACCATCAAGTGAGAATCAAAGAGGGTGATGAATGGAAGACGGCTTCTAAATCGAAGCATGGGTTATATGAATGGTTAGTCATGCCTTTTGGGCTATCCAATGCTCCTAGCACCTTCATGAGATTGATGACCGAGGTTTTGAGACCTTACTTGGGAAGATTCATTGTGGTCTACTTTGACGATATCTTAGTGTATAGCCCTTCCAAGGAAGCTCACCTACATCATTTACGAGTGTTGTTCGAGACACTTAGAGATCACAAGTTGTATGGCAAGTTAGAGAAGGGGTCTTTCATGCAAAGCGAAGTCGATTCTTGGGCTATATTATATCTAGCCGTGGTATACTAGTGGATCAAGAGAAAGTGGAGGCTATCAAATCATGGCCAATTCCGAAGAACATAACCGAGGTGAGGAGCTTTCATGGCTTGGCTTCTTTTTATCGACGATTTATCAAGGATTTTAGCACCGCCATGGCACCCATCACCGAGTGTATGAAGAAAGGAGAGTTCAAGTGGAATGAGGGGGCCGAGATTTCCTTCAATAAAATCAAGAAGTTGTTGTGTGACTCACCTATTCTTACACCACCGGATTTCAATAAGCTTTTTGAAGTCGAATGTGATGCTAGTGGAGTTGGAATTGGGGCCGTTCTATTACAAGAACACAAGCCAATTGCTTACTTTAGTGAGAAGTTGAATGGTGCCAAGCTCAATTATTCCACCTACGACAAAGAATTCTATGCCATCGTTCGGGCTCTCGCCATTGGAGCCATTACCTCAAGCCCAAGCCGCTTTGTTCTTCATTCCGATCATGAGGCTCTCAAATACATCAATGGACAACACAAGTTGAATCATAGGCACGCCAAGTGGGTAGAATTTCTTCAATCTTTTTCTTTCTCAAGCAAGTTCATTGAAGGAAAAAATAACGTGGTGGCCGATGCATTATCTCCGTGGCACACCATGTTAACCTACATGGAGCAAAGAGTGTTGGGTTTTGAATTCATGAAAGAGCTCTATGTGGAGGATCCCGACTTCAAGGATGAGTGGAATTCCATACGTGAAGGGCAAGGTAAGGTAGGAAGCAAGTACACACTTCAAGAGGGGTTCTTGTTCTATGGGAATCGGCTATGTATACCTAAGAGCCCTTATCGAAATCTCCTAGTGAGGGAGGTTCATTCTAATGGTTTAGCCGGCATTTCGAATTCAAAAGACTTCTGACATCCTCCAAGTCCAATTCCATTGGCCCAAGATGCTTGGAGATGTCCAAGATGTGATCAAGAGATGTGCTTCTTGCCAACAATCCAAGTCCTTCTTTCAAACGGGACCCTACACTCCTTTACCCGTCCCAAATCGGCCATGGGAGGATGTTAGCATGGATTTCATCGTCGCTTTGCCAAGGACTCAACGAGGTAAGGATTCCATCATGGTTGTGGTAGGTCGATTAAGCAAGATGGCTCATTTCATTAGTGCAAGAAAACCGAGGATGCCATGAGTGTGGCCGAATTGTATTTCAAAGAAGTGGTCAAGTTGTATGGAGTCCCGAAAACCATTGTATCCGATCGAGACACCAAGTTCATGAGCCACTTTTGGAAGACCTTGTGGAAGTTGCTAAAAACGAGGCTATTGTTTAGCACAAGTCATCATCCTCAAACGGATGGTCAAACCGAGGTCACTAATAAAACCTTGGGAAGGATCCTTAGGAGCATCGTTTCTAGGTCCTTGAAAGATTGGGATCTCAAACTCGCCCACGCCGAGTTTGCCTTCAACCGTGCCCCTTCTTCTAGCACGGGAAGTTCACCATTTGAAGTGGTCTATGGAACTAATCCTCTCATGCCCACGGATCTAGCCCCCGTCAAGAGCAAGGAGATGAGTTACGATGCCAAGAAGCGGGTTGAGTTCATGATGAGTATCCACAACCAAGTCAAGAAGCAAATCGAGAAGTCAAACGAAGCCTACAAGGCTAAATCCAAGGGCCGAAAACATCCAAGGGAGTTTGAAGCGGGAGATTTGGTATGGTTGCACTTGAGGAAGGAAAGGTTTCCGGAAAAGAGAAAGAACAAGCTCATGCCTAGGGCCGAGGGTCCCTTCGAGATACTTGAGAAAATTGGACCGAATGCTTACAAAGTTGATCTACCGGGAGAGTATGGCGTCCATGGCACATTCAACGTGGGAGACCTTAGTCCGTACCATGAAGACTTGGAGGATGACGAGGGAGAGGATTTGAGGGCAAATCCTTTTCAACCCGGGGAGATTGCAACGGGAGTTGAAAGTTCGCGATCCTTTGACCTTGGGCCCGCTTCCAACCTTAGGTCCAAGGGTCAACCACAAGTCAACTAAAACATCAAGAGCAACAAAAACCAAGTGATGAAGGTCCCAAACAGCCGAAAAAAAAAACAATCAAGGAGGATTCACATGTGTTCCTCAAAGAGTCACTATCACACATGTCACTATCTACCTTTTATACTTTATGCTTTTTACTTTAAGTATTTGTTGTTTTATGTTCAAAATTTTCAGCTCATATGAGCCTTGTTGGACCGAGTATTTGATGTATTTGTGGGTTATTTGTAGCCCTTGGATCCTCTTGTAATGTGTGGACAAGATTAGAATGAGGGCATTATATAAACCCTCATCCTCACCTCACAATTTTCAGATTTTGTTTGAATGCAAAAAGAAACCCTAGTTTCATATTGAGTGTTCTTCATTTATCTCTTTACTTTGTGTTTGAGATTTGTGAGAGATTAATTAGTGGCTTTGTGCTTAATTAATCACAACCTAAATCTATTACTTTGTGTGTAGATTTAGTGACTATCCTTTTTATTTTCCTTGTTTACAAAATTTCAGAAAAAAATACTTCACAAAAACATCACATTGAGCCGAGATTTTCATCACCAATTCAAGTTCGATTTTGTTCATCCTTTGAGTGAAACTTGATCCACTAAGTTTCACTCCAAATTGGTCATCAAAGCTTTGGTTTGAAGAGCACAAGACACCACCTTTGTGCTAAGTTCATACGGTCCAAAGGAGTATATCAAGGTATTCGAAATTTTCAGATTTTCTTGTGTTTGATTTCTCAATGAGTATACCTCTTTCTTGTGATACTACTCTTGAGGGAACTATGGATGACCCTATGGAGAAATTGAGAAAGGAAATTGAGTCTAAATTGAGCCGAATGAATGGAGGTATTGGGTCAAAACTTGGTCTTGTAACTTGGAGGGTTATGCATACCCAACCCCATTCCTTGGAAGAAAATCAAAAAAATCAGATTTTTAGGTCTAAATGTACCATTGGGAAGAGGGTTTGTAACCTAATTATTGATGGAGGAGTTGTGTTAATGTTGCTTCAAAAACCCTCATCGATAAACTTGCCTTACCCACACAAAAACACCCAAACCCTTACAAGTTGAGGTGGTTGAATAGAGAGGCCGAAATTTTGGTGGATAGGAGATGTTTGATTTCTTTTTCCATGGGAAGAGACTATATGGATGAAGTGTGGTGTGATGTGATTCCTATGGATGCTTGTCACCTCTTATTGGGGAGACCTTGGGAATTTGATCGGAATGCGACTCATGAGGGAAGAGACAACACTTACACTTTCATGTTTGGAGACAAGAGGATCAAGCTCACACCCTTACCCCCACATATGGGTGGCCGAGCTAGCCATGCCACGACCAAACCTCTTGAGGGAGTCCTATTGGTTGGAGAACAAGAGATGAAACAAGAGCTTAGCAAGGGAATGGTTGTTTATGCCCTCATTGCCAAAGAAACTCCTAAGGAAAGTGAAAAACCGATTCCATGTGAAGTTCAAGAGCTCTTAGAACTCTACAAGGATGTGTTTCCCCTTGAGCTACCACACGGCCTACCCCCTAATAGGGGCATTGAGCATCAAATTGATCTTGTTAAGGAGCTACACTACCTAATAAGGCCGCATATCGAAGTGATCCTAAGGCTACACAAGAACTTCAACAACAAATTGGGAGCACATGGAAAAGGGGTTTGTAAGAGAATCTCTTAGCCCTTGTGCCGTGCCTACACTCTTGGTACCTAAGAAGGATGGAACTTGGAGAATGTGTGCGGATAGTCGAGCTATTAATAATATTACGGTCAAGTATAGGTTTCCTATACCTAGGCTTGATGACATTCTTGATGAGCTTAGTGGAGCTCGATTGTTTTCCAAGATTGATCTACGACAAGGTTACCATCAAGTGAGAATCAAAGAGCGTGAAGAATGAAAGACGGCTTTTAAGTCGAAGCATGGGTTATATGAATGGTTAGTCATGCCTTTTGGGCTATCCAATGCTCCTAGCACCTTCATGAGATTGATGACCGAGGTTTTGAGACCTTACTTGGGAAGATTCATTGTGGTCTACTTTGACGATATCTTAGTGTATAGCCCTTCCAAGGAAGCTCACCTACATCATTTACGAGTGTTGTTCGAGACACTTAGAGATCACAAGTTGTATGGCAAGTTAGAGAAGTGTTCTTTCATGCAAAGCGAAGTCCAATTCTTGGGCTATATTATATCTAGCCGTGGTATACTAGTGGATCAAGAGAAAGTGGAGGCTATCAAATCATGGCCAATTCCGAAGAACATAACCGAGGTGAGGAGCTTTCATGGCTTGGCTTCTTTTTATCGACGATTTATCAAGGATTTTAGCACCGTCATGGCACCCATCACCGAGTGTATGAAGAAAGGAGAGTTCAAGTGGAATGAGGGGGCCGAGATTTCCTTCAATAAAATCAAGAAGTTGTTGTGTGACTCACCTATTCTTACACCACCGGATTTCAATAAGCTTTTTGAAGTCGAATGTGATGCTAGTGGAGTTGGAATTGGGGCCGTTCTATTACAAGAACACAAGCCAATTGCTTACTTTAGTGAGAAGTTGAATGGTGCCAAGCTCAATTATTCCACCTACGACAAAGAATTCTATGCCATCGTTCGGGCTCTCGCTCATTGGAGCCATTACCTCAAGCCCAAGCCGTTTGTTCTTCATTCCGATCATGAGGCTCTCAAATACATCAATGGACAACACAAGTTGAATCATAGGCACGCCAAGTGGGTAGAATTTCTTCAATCTTTTTCTTTCTCAAGCAAGTTCATTGAAGGAAAAATTAACGTGGTGGCCGATGCATTATCTCGGAGGCACACCATGTTAAGCTACATGGAGCAAAGAGTGTTGGGTTTTGAATTCATGAAAGAGCTCTATGTGGAGGATCCCGACTTCAAGGATGAGTGGAATTCCATACGTGAAGGGCAAGGTAAGGTAGGAAGCAAGTACACACTTCAAGAGGGGTTCTTGTTCTATGGGAATCGGCTATGTATACCTAAGAGCCCTTATCGAAATCTCCTAGTGAGGGAGGTTCATTCTAATGGTTTAGCCGGGCATTTCGGAATTCAAAAGACTTATGACATCCTCCAAGACCAATTCCATTGGCCCAAGATGCTTGGAGATGTCCAAGATGTGATCAAGAGATGTGCTTCTTGCCAACAATCCAAGTCCTTCTTTCAAACGGACCCTACACTCCTTTACCCGTCCCCAAATCGGCCATGGGAGGATGTTAGCATGGATTTCATCGTCGCTTTGCCAAGGACTCAACGAGGTAAGGATTCCATCATGGTTGTGGTAGATCGATTTAGCAAGATGGCTCATTTCATTGCGTGCAAGAAAACCGAGGATGCCATGAGTGTGGCCGAATTGTATTTCAAAGAAGTGGTCAAGTTGCATGGAGTCCCGAAAACCATTGTATCCGATCGAGACACCAAGTTCATGAGCCACTTTTGGAAGACCTTGTGGAAGTTGCTAAAAACGAGGCTATTGTTTAGCACAAGTCATCATCCTCAAACGGATGGTCAAACCGAGGTCACTAATAAAACCTTGGGAAGGATCCTTAGGAGCATCGTTTCTAGGTCCTTGAAAGATTGGGATCTCAAACTCGCCCACGCCGAGTTTGCCTTCAACCGTGCCCCTTCTTCTAGCACGGGAAGTTCACCATTCAAGTGGGCTATGGAACTAATCCTCTCATGCCCACGGATCTAGCCCCCGTCAAGAGCAAGGAGATGAGTTACGATGCCAAGAAGCGGGTTGAGTTCATGATGAGTATCCACAACCAAGTCAAGAAGCAAATCGAGAAGTCAAACGAAGCCTACAAGGCTAAATCCAAGGGTCGAAAACATCCAAGGGAGTTTGAAGCGGGAGATTTGGTATGGTTGCACTTGAGGAAGGAAAGGTTTCCGGAAAAGAGAAAGAACAAGCTCATGCCTAGGGCCGAGGGTCCCTTCGAGATACTTGAGAAAATTGGACCGAATGCTTACAAAGTTGATCTACCGGGAGAGTATGGCATCCATGGCACATTCAACGTGGGAGACCTTAGTCCGTACCATGAAGACTTGGAGGATGACGAGGGAGAGGATTTGAGGGCAAATCCTTTTCAACCCGGGGAGATTGCAACGGGAGTTGAAAGTTCGCGATCCTTTGACCTTGGGCCCGCTTCCAACCCAGGTCCAAGGTCAACCACAAGTCAACTAAAACATCAAGAGCAACAAAACCAAGTGATGAAGGTCCCAAACAAATTAAAAAAACAATCAAGGAGGATTCACATGTGTTCCTCAAAGAGTCACTATCACACACGTCACTATCTACCTTTATACTTTACGCTTTTTACTTTAAGTATTTGTTGTTTTATGTTCAAAATTTTCACTCATATGAGCCTTGTTGGACCGAGTATTTGATGTATTTGTGGGTTATTTGTAGCCTCTTGATCCTCTCAGAATGTGTGGACAAGATTAGAATGAGGGCATTATATAAACCCTCATCCTCACCTCACAATTTTCAGATTTTGTTTGAATGTAAAAAGAAACCCTAGTTTCATATTGAGTGTTCTTCATTTATCTCTTTACTTTGTGTTTGAGATTTGTGAGAGATTAATTAGTGACTTTGTGCTTAATTAATCACAACCTAAATCTATTACTTTGTGTGTAGATTTAGTGACTATCCTTTTTATTTTCCTTGTTTACAAAATTTCAGAAAAAAATACTTCACAAAAACATCACATTGAGCCGAGATTTTCATCACCAATTCAAGTTCGATTTTGTTCATCCTTTGAGTGAAACTTGATCCACTAAGTTTCACTCCAATATATAACGCTACTCTTTTAAATTTCCGTACTTAGAGTTGTTTTATTCAACTCTTAAACGATGATGTAATATTTTGGGTTATTTGTATAATTAATGACGCTGGTTTAAGACTTAATTAATTTCCGCCTAAGTAATTAAAGTCGACTAAAAATCAGGTTGTTACACCAGAGCACTCTTGGCCCGCTTCCCAAGGCCCTAGAGAACCCAAGCAACTCTACAACCAGCTGATACGTTGTATCTTAGAGCTCAAGCAAGAATACTTCGTATAATACCAAAATATAATTTGGAAATATACGGAAAAGATCACATTGCCCTCCCTCCAAATCGCAAGACCCCTTGCGATTAGAAAGGGAAATCGCATGACTCCTTGCGATTTCCTGGGGCATTCGCAAGGTGCCTTGCGATCCCAAAGGCAGGTTTTATCCCCTTGATTTCCTAAATCTTTACAATTTACTTATGATTGTATTCCTTCCTTTCAACTTCACCTTTTTTTTTTTTTTTTTTTTTTTTTTTTTTTTTTTTTTTTTTTTTTTTTTTTTTTTGCTTTGAAAATTTGAATTACTTAAATTCACTTATTTGTCATATAATTTCCTTTTTTTTTTTTAAGATTATTTTGAACAATACTATTTCACAGTGGTCGTTTTAAAAACGGCCTTTATAACCTTCTTTTAAAGATCATTCATTATTAGTTGTCCTTAATCTTCTTAAACAGCAATCTCGTGCAATTTGCACATGTATAAAACTAGTATTCCACAAATAAAAGGTACTCCCTTCTATCTACTGAAAAATAAGGCAAATAAAAAGGCGCAGAAGAGAGGAAAACAAGAACACAGTAAAACAAAAACACAGTAAGCAACATGCGAAAGAAAACTAATTAGATACTTCCTCCATTCCGTTTGATTGTATACGTTTGGTTTTTTGACACTATTCACGAGTGAGGATAATGGTCGATATAATTTTTAACATATAAAATAAAACATAATCATGTGGGATCTTGTTTTAATTGTCTTTTCGAATACATTATTAATATCAAATTTTTATAATTTTTTGAAATACGTAACTAAAGATATGAACAAAAGAAAACGTGTATCGACGTACGTGCAAAAAGCAAACGTATAGAATCAAATGGAATGGAGGAAGTAGGAAGAAGGGAAGGGACAATCAACAAATTCAAGGTATTTTCACATTTTCAGGCTCTACTACACATGACATATCAGACAATTACTACAAACAAATGCCTAACAAAATTCTACACAGGCAGGTCAATGAGCATGCTGCACAAACTTTAGCCTTATCTTTTTGATTCTTCTGTAATGTCAGGGATTCTTACTTCAGTCTTTGGCTTTTCTCACAGATTTTCGAACAACTTTTTGCCTACGCCACAGCATTTGACCCGAATAACGGATAAATTAACTATCTTTAAAGGAAAACCCTACAAGATGAGTCCCAACATCACTCAAAACTTTCTCAAGTTGCTGCTTCCTTGGCTAAATGTTGAGGGCGTCGACACTTTCACACTTTGAAATCCTTCATCTGGGTTTGCTCCAAAGAGTAAGCTACTCCAGTTCACGGGTCTTTCCCCAGGCCTCGAAGGAACCTGGTCACTGTCTTCTCCACCAGAATCTTCATACCCGTCACTGGTTGACCTCGACAAGGGCATTTCAGGCAATGCAGCTCCACCAGGAACCGACAGGCTAGTAAGACATGTAGATTCCTCGGCTCCCGAAGATGAAAGCCGGAAGGGATGACCGTCAGCCGACTCCAAGCTGCTTTCAGGAGAGGATCCTGCCATGTTGCCGCCTACACTCGACATGGCCATGCTAGTCCTGAACGCACTCCTCGCTTCTAGTTGAAGCGGGGCAAGGCTGCTGGATGCTTTACTCACTTTTGAAGGAATGTTCACGAGCTGCTCGTGAGCCAAATCTGTCGGTAATCTGACAGTTTGCCGTTTACTAGGTCGTCTCCTACTGTAGTCGGGTCGTGGGACCATTCGTCCTACACTGCTTCCAAAACTGTTATCCCTATTTAATTTCAGTGGGCCCTCTCGTTTAATAACAGGTTGTAGGATCTTGGATCTTTTTTTCGCCTCAGCAGCAGCCTTTGAAACGTCTTCTGCATTTAAGCGAGCCAAAGTCCATGGACTGATTTTCACAGCAGGATTCTTTTTCTTGACCGGCTCGTCCACAGATGTCTTCTTACCATAGGAACTTACAGATCCCGTTTCCGGAGGGACTACATCAAACTGTAAACAAAGCAGGTATTAGGCAAAATATCAGTAAATAACACTAATTATTTTTTTGAGAAATAGAACTAATTGTTAATTACTGTATATTACTATTTACTAGGTGAATTTTTTACACGAATATGCAGCAAGAAATCATAACTAGAAATTCGCCATTTTGGGAAGGCAAGGTTTCGAGGAAAATGAAGGACAGTTTCCATGCCAAGTCAAAATCCTTTGAACATAAGAGAGGTTTCAAAGGAAATACGCTTAAACTTCATTCTCGTTCCATCCCCTTCACCGCATGTGTTCCCCTCCTAAATTTATATCAAGACAATGACAAAGAGTTGTTTGGATACGAAGAGTGATTGCTCATGAACATTCACATTCTTCTGTAAATTCAGTTATTTTTGTATAGAAATGAAAAGAACAACAAACAGAGGAGTTTTCATTTCAAGGTAGCTAAAAAGAGATGGTTCTTTTTCTTATCTTTTGCGTTTTGACTACAGATGACGAAAGTTTACCTGGTCCTCAAGAAACAACCTTGGAGGAGTGCACCATGCGCCACGTCGGAAAGCGTTAAAAGAACTAGCACTGCTCATCCCTGTAAGAGAGCTAACTTGAGACATTTGCGGACTCTGTCCACCACCCACCTCTTGTTGCTCTTGCTCTCTCAGAGCGACAATGTAGTCATATGTGCTCAATCCCTGGAAAAAGAATCGAGGGAAAATAAAAATAAATTCATAATTAATTCAACTTACACCGAGAGAATTATGAATTACACATCATGACTACAGGTAGCTGACTTAAGAAAGCGTCAAGTCACCTTCTTGATTAGGAGAATATGGAAGAAAAAAAGTTGAGCCAACGGCAGAGTTGCGATCATAGCTAATACAGTGCAAACAGCCTGATACAGCATGCAATAATAGTCAAGCAATTGATTAGTGATATAGAGAGTGAACAACCGCATAATGCCAAAAAAATCGATGGTAAATTAAATGACAAATTAAGGAGAACTCGATGAAATTTGACACACTAACCACAACAATGACAAAAGGCACCATAGAGAAACTGCTTCCAAGCTTTGAAATAATCTCGACATTGAATCTCTTCCTCTCAACAAAAGAACAAACCAAGACGAAGATCCCAGTAGACCACTGAAGAATTAGCTGCAATGAATGGTGAACAATAACGCATTCAGTAATGTAAATGAAACCAAATAGAGGAAGACACCATAACGGCATGAATCAAAGTACACGTAATACAAGTCAAAAAGATAGAATTTGCTTACCAGGAGAATCGAGACAACCATGAGGGTGAAAAACTGCCTGTAGTTCCTTTTGCCTATACAATTATTGAGCCACTGCAAACCGATGGTTTTACAGAAGAAAAGTCGTGTTAAATGTCAGATTTCATAAGACGAACTCAGGTATCAGAAGGCAACAGTAGACTCAAATACCCGGCAGTGGTGATCAAAATGGTCAACACATTTGTCACAAACTCGACAATGTTTGCTGTACTTGAAAACCTACACATCAGACAAAATTTACTTTTAAAAAATAATAGAACCTACTTTTTTTTTTTCTTTTTTTTTATCGAGTAATGCTATGCGTGAATACCTCGACTTCACACAAACTACAATAAAACATCCCATCTTCACTAGTTTGTCCCTCGGAAGAGTCTTCAGATGGGCTGATGCATTTGCAGAGGAAAGTACAAGGAAAGAACAATATTCCGCAGAACCAGGATGAACAACTTGATGAACTCATTTGGTGTTCATGTTGACCATCAAAGTCTTCTGTGTTAACATCCACGCTTTTGACATCTCCATCATGTGATTTATCACCTTTAATATTTTGCTTTGATGAAACGAGATTTCCCCCGAGTTTGGAGTTCTTTGCTTTTGCATAATCTCCCTTACTCGACGTTTTCAGATATTTCTTAGACCTGAAAACTCCAGGGTCTGCTGGATCAGCTGCTGCACACCAGATATACAGGCCGAAGGCACCAACTATCTGAGAAAACAAAAAGCATTATAACAAGCACTACGACCTAAGGTGCAGGTTACGCTAGAAAAAATGCAGTCGGGATAAAAGGTCCTATCTTATGAGACATATGAGCTATACCGCACAAGTAACATCAACTTCATACACCAAACAAACGATAATTAAGAGATTCAAGATCCACACGTTAAAATGAGCAATACAATAACATGATCAAGGTAACTGGATCAAGAGTTTGCACAAATGTAGCTTACTTGATCCATCTATCAATGTCAAAAAGGGTCCAAACAATATAAACCAGGAGTAAATATGACACTTATCATCGATTAATCCATTCATCCTCACTGAAAAATTAAGCTCATTGAACTTACACTTAATTTTCACTCAACAGACCAAAAAGGGATCACTAGCATATACGAGTAGTTAATAACTACTCTGTGTGACTTTGATGTTTGTCCCATTTTCGACACTCGTGTTTCAACCAAAAACATGGAATGTTTCCCAGAAAGGCTGTTGTGACTAACGCTCTAATATGGTGTCGTATCCAACCACTGTCGCAAAGTTTGAGAACGAGTTAATGAAGGCCGGATACCCACTAAAGGTCACCACTTTCAACAAAACCCAACTGTTTTCTCATCAATATACAAAATGTTTCCATGAAGAGCAGTCAACTAAGCACAAAACAAATCAGTAAAATGACATTTTTAAACAGCATAATTCTAATACATATAAAAATGGTAAAAAAAAAAAAAAAAAGTTGGAACAAATTTATACTACAGGACAAATAAAAATAGTAAAACACAAAAAACTTCCCTTATCAAGAGATAAAAGAATTTCGTCAAAGAATGTGTGGTGACAAAAAGAACAAGATAGTGAAGAAATTTAAACACAAACCAAGAAAGGAAAAATGGTCCAAAATCAACAAAAACCACAGAAATTAATACAGAAAACACCCAGATCTCAACTTTTATTTTTAGCCCAACTTAACATTTCAACAAGCTAAACAAATTTTAAAATCGGGTTTTCTAAAACGTATCCTTATCAAATATATTAATGCACATTTATATAAAAATCATTGAAATACATGTCCAATTATGAGATCTCTCATACATAAAAAGCTTATAAATTTATAATGTAGTAGAGTAATAACATACAAGAGGAGTGTAAACACCCATGATAATGTACTGAAAAAGCTTCCTTTTTCCAACAAATGGACCAAAGAAAACGTAGAATGCAAACCCCAGTGCTAGAAACACTGCTACAGCAACTACCTGCAAAACACAACAACTAAATTAATAAATAAATAATAAATAATAATAATATAAAACACCAAAAATAATGGAAAATTTATGAATAAATTAACTACCCAATATATTAAATTAAAAAAATTATAAAGTGGGTTTTACTTGGAGTGGGTGGTAAGGAAGCTGCCATCCATGCTTTCTCATTTTATTTTTTTTCTTCACACTACAATGTTGGAAAAAATTGGAAATAGATAGATAAATAAAGAAATTTGAGACTTATTTGCTTAAAGAATTATTCACTTTTTTTTCTTTGAGAAATTAGGAGTGAAAAATATTACCCAGGTTTTTTTTTTAAATTTTTTTTTGTATAGGAAGATAAATGAGAGAATTAAATGTACTGTGAGAATTTAGTAGAAATAAAAAAACAAAAAAAAAAAAAAAAAAAAAAAAAAAGGAAAAAGGGATGTGGAAAGTGTGTGAGAAGTTATTGGGATATTAAATGTGTCTTGTGTAATGTGAGATGTTTTTTTCAGACATTGTGGCTTGGAGATCTGTAGCAAGTAGCAACCTAATCAAGTGAGAGAAGGATGGGGGATTTTAAAGATGAGATGAGAGAGAGTGGATTGTGGAGTGAACAAAGGAGTACTAGAGTGTAGAGTGGAGAGTGGTAGAGTATGTAGTGTGGTGGTTGTAATTTGTAAATTTGAAAGGTAAATAATTCAACACTTTTAAAAGATAATTTAAGTTTAGAAAAAAAATCTATATTCTATGTTAGTTGTAAATTTTAAGATGGTTTCAAAAATAATTTAGAAAGTCTTGAGATAATTTAGTACTTCCTCCATTCCATTTGATTCTATACATATTCCTTTTTCGGAAATTCCAATCAATTCTATACATTTCTATTTTGGTCCGTACTTTATTAAACTAAAAGACCAATATACCATTCATTAATACCCCACCCAACCCACTTGCAATGTCCTTTTTTAAATAATAAAGTAGGGGTAGTTTGGTAATTCTATTATCTACCCCACTTGATTTTCTTCTACCTTAATTATCGTGTTTTGGTCAAATGTATAGAATCAAACGGAATGGAGGAAGTATAATATAGGATCAAGACACATCTATTTATAATACTTAACAACTAAATCATTGACCAAAGCTTTAACTATTGTTACGTGAGTTAAGCAAAACTAACACACAAACAAAGCTCCCAAAACATGCCACATCAGCGAAAATTAGAAAAATTAATCATCGTTGGAGCTAATTAAAGCATCATTTACATGTAAACGTTACTTAACCTTTCATGTTCTTCTAAATTAATTAATACACTCTTCAATCTGTAATCCATTCATCTTCGTATAATTTAATTAAATACCCTCAATGCTCCCCAATTTTAAAACGTTGAAGATCAAGATTTTGGTTTCATCCATGGATTTCAGAGAATAAGATTTGTGCATTATATTTGTAACACCCCGTATTATTTTAACACAATTTGAAAAAAAATTTAATTCCTTAAATTAAATTCATCCTTTTTCCATATAATAAAAATGCGTCTGAAATTTTTTCGCGAAATAATACAAAAATTTCCTAAGTACAAATTTAAAAATTTTGAAAAATAAAGTTTGTTGTATTATCTTTAGAATTGAAAAAGAAACACATTTCAAAATTTTATAAAAATCAACACAAAATTATTTCGTCTTTCAAATTTCAAAAATGTTAAGTTACGTTTACTATTCATAAAAATAAAAGTAAAACCTTTTATTCATGAAATTTAATTTCGAACATTTTTCGTTTTAAAATAAAAATGGACCCTTTTATTTTTCTCGTCTTTGAAATTCGGGTCAACAAATTCAAACACGCAAAATCAAAAATCAAACAATCAACATCAACATTTTGAAAAAGCCAAACTCAACGTCATTTTAATGAAAATGTACCTAGTTTGTTTTATTTTTAATAAAACATATTATATCAATATATAATTACTATTCTTTTTCTATTAAACTAGTTTTTTCTAAAATATCGAAATTCTAAGTTATACTTAACTTAAACTGATAAACGTTTTGACGTTTGATTCTAATTATTTAAATCATTAACTTTCATCCAAAAAAATATATATTTCGGACTAGTAAATTTTTAATAAAAATTCGAGGAGCCAAAAACCCAATTTTTACTTTAATCACACTTCGAGTTTTAATTTCATTTTTATTTTCAATCCTACTTCAAAACATTATTTTAAAATCATATATTTTATTTCAAGACTTTTCGCGTACGCGTAAATCGAAAATTTCCGAAAACGAAAATCGAGCCACTTGTGTCCACACTAGGCCGGCCTCTTCTAGCTCACCATGACCAATTTTTCAACCCTTCACTTCTCATTAGTCAAGCCACCCTACTTAAGCCACCTACAATTACTTTCATCATCACACATTAGCTTATTTATATTTAAAGATTATATAGGCTAAATACCTACAACTTACTACTACAACTTGCATTTTCCACTCAAGCCACCCTACCTCTCTTACACACCTACTTAACTCATCATCATTTATTTTAATTTACATTTAACATTACATATAACAAACCAATTTCCTTTTTGATGTAATGTAACCCGTAGGATTAATTTAGGCCTAACTTTCGAGGTCCGAAAAGTGGTCATACGGACTCGGAATTTAACGAAACAAAAGCCTAAACCACTTAATTTTTCGAGACGGATTTAATGGTACAGTTTTCATAACTATTGGACAGACCGAACTAAATCCATTTTTCTGTTTTCTTTCAAAGGTCAAATAAACCTTCTATTTTCGCCATCTCAGCTCTTAAAATTTTATCGACGTTCCCCAACTTTTAAATATTTTCTTAAATACTTCCTCCATTCCATTTGATTATATACGTTTGCTTTTTTGACACTATTCACGAGTGAGGATAATGGTCGATATAATTTTTAACATATAAAATAAAACATAATCATGTGGGATCTTGTTTTAATTGTCTTTTCGAATACATTATTAATATCAAATTTTTATAATTTTTTGAAATACGTAACTAAAGATATGAACAAAAGAAAACGTGTATCGATGTACGTGCAAAAAGCAAACGTATAGAATCAAATGGAATGGAGGAAGTAGTAAATAAATTATTTTAGTCCTAAAAATTTTAAAATAGAAGTATTTCGAAAAATCGTCGAACGCGCACACTTTAACTTTTATCGCTTTGACGCCCGACTTTTTAAAACTGATTCATTTCGTAAAAACATTTTAAAACACATGGGAGACAAACTCTTAACCAAAGACTAAGTTAGACTTTGACTACAAAATGTGATGATGTATTTAATTTCATTTTCATTTAACTATATTTTAATAAAGTACTTTATTGAATTAACACCTAAACATTTCTACAACTTACATCACAAGTTTACAAAGAGCAACATCACTTCTTCCTTGCTCTCTTGACCGTAGCTTCTTGCTCTCCTTTCCTCTCTTTTATTTTTCATTTCTCCTCTAAAATCAATTAAATAAAAAACCATAATATTACTCTAATAATCCACAAGTGTTCTAAGTTCTTTAGATGGTTTTTGGAGACTACTTTCATGAGTATTTTTGGGTAAAGAAATCCGGGTCTAAAATTTATCTTAGACCCTCGACGATTAACTTCCAGATATAAGGTGGTAGTTATATCTCATATTATTTCTCTTAGTAAATTAGTTTGTTTTGTTATTATAATTTTATGATTATGATTTTTATGTTAAATATGTTAAACATCAAATATGTGTGTTTGTATGTTTATGTGTTGATAATAAATGATAATAACTAATAATAATGTTAGTATACTTTATATGTTTTCATTTTTGAATCATATTGTTTTTTTTTCACTTTAAATTGTTGTTTATATGTTTAGTTATGTTTTCATGAGTTTTAAACATATTATAAGTATATGTAAAATTTTGTGAAATATTAACAATGAGTTTAAAGTGCTTAAAAATGAAAAATAGAAATTGTTTGTACATGTATACATCTCACGGCATTTCCCTATTTTTTTTTGACATATTTCCACTTTTAATTTTTGTAAATAATATGTTGTGTTAAGTTAGTATAAAATAGAGGTATTCATGTAAAAAAAATTAAATTAGAAAAATAAATTATAAATTGTTAAATATGCACATGTGTGTTCTTGAGTTTTTATTTGATGTTCATGTGTGTTCTTATATATTCATGTTGGTGTTCATCATTCTTACTTATTTTGATCTTATTTTATTTTATGGTTGTTAATAATTTGTGTTTATGTTTAGTTATTGTTTTTATATATTATTAGTATTATGTATTAAATCAACTTAAACATTATAAATCTTTTAGATTAAAAAGTTAGAAAATTAAAGTGTTGAAAAACACTATTCATAATTATAAATGAAATTTTTATTAAATTTCATTTTAGTTTAAATCATTGTGGTATAATTAGAATAATTAAATTATAAAGACCTTAAGCTAAAAACCGTTAAAATCGAAAAATGAAAATTTGGACACTAACATAATAGCTCACGGCATTCATGCAAATTTTAGGCTTAAAATTGTTTTTATCACTTTTTAGTTTATTGTTAAAATAATTTAATTAGTAATTATTAAGTTAGAGTTAAGAAATTAAAAGAAATAAATTAATTTTGACACATATATCATATCACACGACATTACCATTTAAAATTGACTAAATTTGACTAAAATGAAATTATCACTAAGTCACTAAAGTTAAATAGTAATTAGAATTGAATTTTTTGTATAAATTGATTTAGTTAAAAATGAAATATTATAAACCGATAAAGATATGTAACCGTTATAAAAATGAACTAAATCGTATGTTACTGCCTTTGCTATTTGGACTGTTGATCTTGGACTTACGGACTTAAATGAATCTTCCATGATACTATTATTTTTAAAATGAAAATCGTTAAATTTAGTTAATAGACGACTAAATTTAACTAAGTCTCATTTTAAAATGAATATCATTATCACTTTTTACAAATTGAACTTAACATTTTTAAAACTAGAATTTTAAAATGAATATCATTATCACTTTTTACAAACTGAACTTAACGTTTTTAAAACTAGACTTTTAGGATATTTTCAAAAACTTACTAAGTACAAAACGAACTTAACGACTTTGAAACTAGAAATTTATACTTAGGAAATAAAAACAAGTTTAGTATTATACTAAAATATCTTAAGTATAAAAATACGTATAAATATAAAAATACGTACAAGTATAGGGATACGTATAAGTATAAAAATACGTATAAAATACGGAGTATAAAAATACGAATACGTATAAAAATACGTATAAAATACGGTGAATAGTGAATAGTGAATAGTAAATAGTAAAATATTGAAAATAATTGAAAATTTTACTAAGTATAGAAAAATTTAAAATGAATAAGTAAATGACTTAAAGTGTTTTGAAAAACACTTAAATAAAATTTGGACATACTAATCAACGTTTCAATTTAAAATCTTAAAAATGTTAATAATTAACAACACTTCAAATAATAAACGAATGTGTTATGTGATCATATGAAATCTACCATTCAAATAAAACGTTTGACGATGAAACTAGGAGAGTCTAGAAACATGTGATATGTAATATCAAATAAATAATAAATCATGAGTATGTTTAAATAAAAGGTCAAGCTTGGGCCTCAGATAAGGGAACGTCAATCGTGAGTGAAGTGGGGTTAAGATAGTCTTGTGGCGGTCGCCATTCTTGGGACAAGATAATTGAATATGCCAAGGCTTTTGTCTCAGGCTTTAGGAAATAGTCGTTTTATCACGAGTTAAGGTGCTTCTATGATTAGCATAGCCCATTCTTAAATTGGATACTAGTGTACATGTACTAGACTAGGGTTTTATTCCCTATTTCGCTAAAGTTACCAGGGCACCGTGGCGATTAATGCCGATTATAGCGGTTCAAGTCTCCTTGAGTGTTTCGTTCTTAGTGGGCGCGACTCTACCTTTCGTTCTTGCCGCTTCTGCAGATCGCTTGACGAGATTGTATCTGAAGTTCGAATCATTTCGAACACTAGAGGATGAGATGCAAGTATTATAGTATTCGGCGTGGTTTACGAGTCGAGAAAGCCTCTGCACTATGGAAGGGAGATCTGATCGATCAGTACAAAGGCCTACTCGGTGGTGGGCTCGTAGCGGTATGTGTTGTTTGTTGTGCGATTAAATGAGAGCAGTGTGTAACATCTTGAAAATTAAAGACCACAACTTTACGAAATGAATCAGTCTGTATGATGATTATGATACATTATATATGTTTGTATGCGATCCGATATCGCTTTGTAATCTGTTGTATATTGTGACACTATTCTTTATGCTATTATACATTATTTGCCTTCCTAATTGAATATCATGCTTATATGATTTATCGCTTTAAACCGCATGCTTATTATGACTTATATGTCTTTATATGCTATGTGAATAAGCATGTTTATGTTTTATCATAATGTTATAGTTATAAAGCGAAAGAAAAGAACCAAAGTAATTGAAGCAGGGTAAGTATGAGCATAGCTAGTCATTTGTCACCGCTCAATGAGCACCCCCATCGCTTTATTGTGCGGGATAACCGTGGGAGAATTTGGATTTTTGGACGGGGCCACGAGACGCTTTATGCTTTATTTTGTTTGCTTTTCGAGAGATATGTAATTTAATTAACGCTACTCTTTTAAACTACCGTACTTAGAGTCGTTTAATTCGACTCCTGAACGATGATGTAATATTTTGGGATTTCATTGTATAATTAATAACGCTGGTTTTAGACTTAATTAATTTCCGCCTTAGTAATTAAAGTCGACTAAAAACCGGGTTGTTACAATATTTATCAGCCACCGTACATCAATCTTTTCCTATATTTTTAATGTGTTTGAGTAAGTTTTACGTACAACAATGTTATTTTATTTTTTTAGCCATGTTTTCAATTAGCCCCCTAGACCCACATTTTCCCTCTTGAAAATCCACAATGAGCCTAATTAGTAAAAATGGAGGGAGCATCAGTTATGAGTAAATTATAGATATATACATTAGGAAAAATATTGAATATATGAATGATTTTAGGATCAGACTTACGGAGCGCTTAATTTCGATCGGGGTAACGAGTAAGCGAATAGAATCAGGGTATGTCTTTTAAAACACCATTTTCTACAATTAATGAAATACCTATGGAGTACAATAAAAAATTATTTATTAGATTATGTGTTCCGTCATAAAATTAGACATTTATCAAATCTATTAGATTATGTACGTGTTTCGTTATAAAATTAGACATTTATCAAATCACCGTCTTTTTTACACTTGTATTTGTACTTGTTAGTATTTTCAGATTAATTTTCTGAATCTGTCCCATGCATAGTTAATACATTTTTTATGAATGACTTTATAAAATAATGTAACTTAACTTTGTTGAATTTATTCTTCGACTATCTCCTAAATTCTTCAATGAGCACTTGGCTTTAGGCTCTAATTAACACTGGGACTGAGTGATTGCGATAGAGTACTTAGCATAAGATTGTTCTCACACTTATTTGTTGAAATCCTTTACAATTTCACATAGTTAGAAGTAGCAGTAGTTTTTTTTATTCATGTTTCTATTTTTCAAAAGTGAAGATGAAATAGGTAGCCAAAAGTAGATATGTTATCATCCATAGTAATAATAATACAATAAAACACATGCGATCGATTATTTTTATATAGCAACATGTAGTAATATAATGCTTAACGTTTAAATTTAAACGACAATGAGTCATAAATGAATGAGTAAATTGTAAATAACTATCTGATAAAATACGTTTTTAAAAATTACTACCTTTTAGAAAAATATTTTAAAATTATTGCCTTTTAAAAGCATTTTAATTAAATTTATGAAGTTCGTATGTTTGCAAACTAAATGAATTTGGTTGCAAAGCATCCAAAACATCGACTTTATATTATTATCATTAAAAATAGATTTTGGAAGCATATTTTAAACAAAATGCTTTTAAAAGGTAGTAATTTTAATTTTTTTTTTGTAAGGTTAATTATAATTTAAATAAAAAAACCTTTATTTGCATAATATTTATTTACAAACCCTAAATGAATTTACAATTTACCCTAAAAAAAAAAAAAGAAAAAAAAAAGAAAAAAAACTTAATTTAAATGAAAATTTGTACAATAAATTAAGAATAACCATTAAAATAAATCATGAAAAGAATTACTTCAAACTTAAACATTTGTTATATTGTGTTGTTTGATAAGATGCACCACGAAAATTTATGAAAACATTAAGATTAATGAAAATTTTATTCCCCATAAATTAAATTCATCTGTTAGCATTCAATATATCAACTAAGATTTAAAAAAAGGTAAATAAACAAAGTAATTTGAACATGAATCCGAAGACAAGGAACAACAACTCCACACCGACCATGAAATGTCGCAACAACGACCGGGTAAGGAATTGACGACAACCAACATAGCCAATAAACCAAAGTAAACAAACAACAAAAAAATCAATCGAAACCTTTTCTACTTCTTCTGCGATTCCACTTCTCCCGCTAAATAGAAACATTAAACAAAAAGCTCATACAAAATGAGCACCTAGGAAAAAGAGGCTGCTTCGGCGGCGCTTTTTCGCCTTCTCCGAGTAAGCCCGGGTAAGGGTCCAGCCGGCTTAAAGTGGGCCTCGGCCCGGGAAGGGGAGAGTGGCCGAGTGGTTAAAAGCGACAGACTGTAAGCTTCCCTTATTTCTTGTCAAGCCGAGCCCCAAGACCCTGCCAAAACGCATAATCCACATTTATGGCACAGCTTATCGCTGATTGGAAAAGCAGTGCCGTTACTTTGGTCCCGGTATCTGAGGATCGGTCTCTCAAAAAAAAAAAAAACTGGCAGTGAAATAGTGCAGGGTTGAAAGGGATGGCAAAAATAATGAAAAAATGAAAAGGAAGAAACAAAGACAAACAAAGCGACAAGAAGAAGAGCCAACAACAACTAAATGAACACAAGAAGAAACTACAACACAACCAAAAGAAACTCAATAGCACTATCTCTTATGATAGGCGCTAAAACACTAATAGAACTGATTCTTTTTGTTAGACCGTCTTTTCAATTAAACGAATGTAAAACTTTACTCTTTGAATTTCTTTTGGTGTTTGAGATTGTCTTATGGTATACTCCGTATGTAACATGAAAAACAAGACCCATCTTATAACTACAGCGGATTTTCAAAATGCCCCGTGAATATCACGGGCCGATCACTAGTTACTTAATATATACCATTAGAATAATTCTCAAATCAGACTGTCTAACATTTTATTTATTGTTAAACGAAGTTGATTTCCTCACCAAACATCATCATCAGATATGTATATAACCCTTTCCCTTTCAACCGTTCTAAGCTCCCATGCTAAAATTTCAAATGTTGGGTGCCAGGTGTCATAGAACGCCCCCCTCAACAGGTATCTGGAGTGATTCGGAACACCATTTATAATAAGATCGGAATATCTCTCTTTAAATGCCTTCCACGGAGGAATATTGGGCAGGGTTTTGATCAGACAATCTGCTTTATAGGGTTCGCTCATTGGATACCCTGGAAAGAGGTGGTTGTGTTCATATAGGGCCGTCCTCAAGCGAGTTATATGATTGGATACTCTGTCATTTGGATCCATAGCCAAGTCGTAAGGGTGTGGTGGATTCATATCATTATCTAGAAGAGACAAATCATTAAAATATCATTAGTATCACATAAAAAAAATATAAATAACTAAATAATTAAGTACCAGACAATATTATGGTTATTAGTGTATCTACCCTCTACCCCTCAATTAAATAAAAAAATTTTCCTTTCCAAAATTTTACTACTAGGCTTTGATACCAATCTGTAACGCCCTCATATTGTACAAACAGTACCCTTAATATTATTTAAGCTACCTCGTGTCATTACAAAATAAAACAGAAATATATCAGAGTATTACACAAGCGTTACTGCCGTATTTTCTCAACAGAAAATACAAGGCTACAAAATTACTACTACTAATTACACTCCTACTATTGTTATAGTACATTATTCATACGACTTATTTTACAACTTAAATCACTCATAAACTGTCACTCCTGCTGCACTCTAGCACATACACCTGAAAAAATTATAAATATAACGGGATCAGCCAACCATCGGCTGAGTATGACCTGATTTGCCCCCACGGGTTTTAAGTCATAATCCTCGTTATAACTCCTAAAACCATGATTTATTATACTACATTATTTCTAATGGTCTACTATTATAGGCTATGCCCTCATCCATGTACACAGGATACTCAGGTCTATACTAAGACCCACTCGGCTATATATTGCCGGATACTAGAATCGTCATTCACATGGAGCCGCGCCCCCTTCTGTGTACACAGGTTATTATAAATAATGTCATCTCACTCCTATAATCGTATACCAAATGCTACAAATGGCCAAATGTATATCATAACTAGCAAAAGAAATAATATACAAATATAATAGAAGTAACAATTAATGCAGTATTGAATAATATAGTACCCATATACCATCTTAACTGACCATAATACTACACAATACTGATCCATATCCATTATATAATATCCAAATACTTATAATAACTCTACAATAAAGTTATAATTATACCACAGTTTATTATAACAAAAATATATAATCATATTGTATAACCTGATATACAAAATAGCTATAACTATTACTTATACCTATTAACATGAATTATTTTACAACAAAGGGGAGTCTCAGAATCATACTATATTAATTAATGGTAATCCGAGAAAGCAACTGGTACCCCGTGTTAACAATTACCCCTTCGGTCTTTGTACTTCTTTCCTTGATGTGCCTAACTTTTGTTATTATTTTATTATTATATATTCTTTTCTTTGCTTTGTTTTGTGTAAAGTCTCCAAAATCCCAGAACAAACCCTTCCCTTATTTATTTTTGTTTTTCCCTTTTTTTTTTCTTTTATGGTGCCTAACTTGATTTATATAGGGGAGACAAGGATATAGGTGAGTCAGGCCCCCCCTTTTTACGTGTAACTTTGCTTTTTTTACGTGTAATCTTTACCTGGTACATGTTATTTGTATTATAATTATTTGTTTTATTTTCATCATTATCCCTCTTAAATATTAATGGTGTAATAATGTAAATCTATGGGTTAACTTTTATTATAAGCCTCGCCTTATATTTTCTTGGTATGATATTTCTAGGACGACAATTATTTTATCATGAGTAATTCTATGGTGAGGCACCATCAATACCTCACTATAGTTATAGTACACTTCACCCGCACATAACAACATTATACACCTTATTTTAATTTTTTGTCATTATTATCAAATTATATACAACATCATTTTAATATTACGACATTCACTACCAAAATAGCAAAAATGTACATAAATTAATTTATGATTTTATTCATATTTTATAGAAACCGGTAAAAATTTGTTTCTGAAGTACATTTTTTTAATAAAATATCGTTACGTTTCACGTATAATATAGTTACGTTTGAAGCAAGTTACAATTACTTTTCAAGTTCAATAAATAGGTTACTTTTGAAAAATAATATAGTTACTTTTGAGTTATCTCATACTATGAGACGGATGCACCATAGCATTTGTATTTTATCATATTCGGAGTATAATTATTAGACTTATATATCTTTAGTAGTTATAGATAAGCAAGAAATTTTATTTGTGCCTATTAGTATATGAGCCTAATTGATAAGTTTTTGATAGTCCTATTATTACATAGGACGAGTATTATTTTAAATCTTATTTATTTTGGGTTATTACATCCTACCCTCCTTAAAATAAGTTTCGTCCCGAAACGTGACGTACCTTATTTATTAGAACAATTGGGGATATTTACTTCTCATTTCGAGCTCGCTCTCCCAAGTGGCTTCCGTTGCATCGTGATGTGACCAAAGAATTTTGACCATTTTGATTACCTTGTTACGAAGAACCTTCTCCTTTCGATCTAGTACTTCAATGAGCTTCTCCTCATATGTACGATTTTATTTAACTTGTACAGGTGGTAACTTGATAACATGACTAGCGTCAGGGATGTATTTTCGTAAAAATGAAACATGGAACACGCCATGAATCCTTGAAAGCTCAATGGGAAGATAGAGTCGATACGCTAGATCTCCTACTCTTTCACTCACTTCAAATGGTCCTATGTACCTTGGACTTAGTTTCTTTTGTTTTCCAAATCTTATTATTCCTTTGGTAGGGGACACCTTAAGAAACACAAAATCACCCTTCTCAAATTCTACCGCTCGCTGTTTTAAATCTGGTAAGCGTTATGCCGTACTCGGTTTGCGAGAAGCTTAACATGGGAGCGTTAAAGTGTACTAATATCACGCTCCAAATGGCGGACCGTTCTATAAAACATCCTTTGTGTGTCTTAGAGAACGTTAACGTGCGAGTTGGTAAGTTTTTCATCCCCGTCGACTTTGTTGTTTTGGACATGGCCGAGGATGCTCAAATTCCCATCATTTTGGGACGACCCTTTTTGCACACTGCTGGTGCAATTATTGTAACACCCCGTATTTTCATAATTAAATTAAAATATATTTTCTGTTGCTATTTTGTAAAACTATATTTACTTTTGATAATACCTTATATATTTAATAGTTTTAAATAAAATTTATGATCTTTTAAATAATATGTTTATTACTATTTTATAGTAAAAGTTAAAAAAACTACTTATAAAATGTTTACCCTTACTGATTAATATAATTATTTTCTAATTTAAAATAGTCAAATAATAATTTTAAACCTAATGTTTGTAGAAGTATTACTTTATTATTATATATATATATATATATTCCCAATTTATAAAAATATTAATTTTGACTTATTAAATACTTACAAACTAATTTTCTTAATTAATTTTTAACCGATTTCTTAAATTAAGTCAATTTATAATAAGTATGGTCCACTATTTTAATAGTAGTACTATTTTGTGAAATATCTTTTTAATATATCTTACCCTTTATTTAAAATGATTTTCCAAAACTAGTTTAAGGAAATATGGTAAACTAAATTTTATTGTAAATAGTACTCCTTAATATGTAGGCTATTGGAATTTTAGACGGAGTAAAGGACTTGCGAGATTCACGGAGTATATAAGTAACTACATCACATACAATCGCACGCAAAAGAACCCTACACCAAATTACGTCCTCCGTATCTCCTCTGTAATTTTGGTCTCAATAACACACATTTAACACCCGTTTCAATCCTTCGTTGCTACTTCGTTTCTTAACCGTTTCACTCCGTTCTTGCGTCATAATTATCCTCTCTTCATCCTATTCACATTAAGGTAAGTTATACTCCGTTTCGTCTCAGTCGCTCAGATCGTCGCCGATATCGTAACTCGTATTTATACCCGTTTTCCTCCCTAATCGATCGTAGGATTGAACCGGGACGACCCTGACGCTGATACGTACGTGGTGGACGACTCAATTGAAGATTAGCGCGAAAAGGTAACGGTGACGACGTTACTCGATATTACATTACCGTAAGGCTTATGTGTCGTGATAGGTTGCGTTTTTCATGTGTACGATGTACATGTTTGCTGTGTGTATCCGTATTCTATGACCTTGAGTATTGTAGTTAATAGGTTGGGATTTTAATGCTCCCTGTACATTGAATTTGTCGAGTGTTTTGATGGCAGTTTGTGTATGTGTATGTGACTTACGTAGGTGGTGTTTGGATGTGTTGTTTACGCATGTAAACTTGTGTTTGTAGGAGGTTTTATGGGTACTAGTTAATTAATTATTTATAGGATATAATATGATTCTTAGTTAGTGGGTAAACGATTATACGAAATATTACATATAGTAATAAAGTGCTACGCTAGTGATTGTGATTGTAAATGTATTGCTACGTTTGTCTAGTTCTAGTAGTTTATTAATTTGGCACAAGATCGTTTTGATTTAGTAAGTTACGAAACATTATATTTTTATCCGCTTTCGAACTGGTTTAGTGTCCAAGGTCCTATTGTTGGCCTAAACTAGTTTACTGAGGTCCTATTGTCAGTATTGCCGGGAGTATCTTGAGGTCCTATTGTCGCGTCTGCGGGACTAACTAGTTGAGGTCCTATTGTCAGCTGGTTAGTAGTCGACCCCGTAGGGATATGTCATATAAACGTTTCGGCTTACTAAATTGTGGTAAAGATTAAGAGTATTGTGTCGAATAAGGTTAAGATGGATAAAAGGGAGTAATCTGTGCTTTTAGTGTGATTGAGCTTTATTATTTTTATTATTTTTATTATTACTATTATCACTATTATTATTATTTTTATTTTATGAGCTGTTTTAATTACTTGTCAGCTTTATTGTTATGTAATATGGCTGGGAGGACGTCTGAGTTACTCCCCACTGACTATGGCTGTTGCATGTTTTGCGACAGGTATGCGCGGGACGGGATTATGAGTGAGATACTGTGAGACACGACCCGTAGCTAGTGGTGGACGATTTGGCTAGACTTGTTTAGACTTGTTGGACCGTGTTTTAGGATTAGACTCTATTGTTTTCATACTTATCTTCGTTTGGATTGTAAGGGGTATTTACTCCCCGTTGGTTGGGCCTTAAGGCCTACTCTTTTACTCGGTATTCGTTTGTTAGTGAGTAATGACTCGAATTCCACAGTGATTCCGCCACCGTGGGTTCTTCTATTTCATTTTCTTCCTTAAAACCTTTTTAAAACGTATTTTATTTTATTTGGAAAATCCGGGTTGTTACAATTATAGATGTAAAAAACGGGAAGTTGACCTTGGATGTGATAAAAATTACTTTTAACTTGTCGTACGCTCTTAAACGTCCCATGTTATAGGAGTCTGTTTGTGCTATTGATATTGTCGACGCTTGTGTTGAGGAAAACTTACCTTTGATCCTCGCGAGGGATCCTCTTGAGGCAGTGCTTTGTTGTGATGTTGTTGCGGGTGAGTAGGCTGAGTTGGGTGCTGGAGATATGGTTATTAAAGATAGTTTGATGACAAGGCTAAAGTCGTGTCACCTATGTCAAGATAAACCTACGGTCCTACTAACTGATAGCTAGTGGCAAGCAGGGTGTCGAATTCACTAGGAGAAGGTCGCAACTACTATAAACTCAAGGCTTCTAGTGTACTTAAGGTAGAAAAGGTTTGGGTTTTGGGTAGCTAAACTAAGGATAGGCTGAAATTAAAAGGATTTGAAAGTCGATAAAGGGAGAAGTCTAGGGTCGCAGGTTCACGATGACAAAAGTACTAAGGTTATCACGGAATAACGGTACTAGTAACGGTTCGTGCTAATGGAAGAAGACAAGTCCTCTCGGATCAAAGTCAATCCTAAAGCTCGACTAACGGGCTCTCGCTACGTATTAGTCTCGCTCTACTAACTCCTACACAAGGCTCACCTTAACCCGGCTTTCGGTCTTAGGTTTAGGCTTCCTAGGTCAAACGATCAATCGTGGCCTTTGATTAATCGGATGTAAAATTAGGGCAAGAGAGAAGATTAACAACGAACGATCAAAAGATAACCAATTCCGATAATTAAACCTAATTACTAATCACCGATCCCCATAAACCCTAGAAAAGGATTAGTTACTTATAATTGGGGCTAAAAGAGAATTAAACATTAAAGCAAAGGAATTGAGAAAAGCAAACATGAGATTACCAATGATTAAATGCTTGAGATTAATGCGTAGAACCGACGATTACAAAGTTTAATCCAATCTTCAATGATGAGTTTTAGTTTTTAGGGAAAAGGACTTAGAAAATTTTCTAAAGCTGCTAATATAAATGAAAGATAAAAAGTTAAACCCTACTCGAGTCTTATATATAGGCTCCGTGAAAACGCAAAATAAAAACAACAGAACAGACCGGTTTGGGGTCGAACCGATCGGTTCAGACCTATGCCGATCGGTTCTTCTGCACCTCGTAAATTTCCAGCAACTTTTCTTCAATTAGCAACCTCCTGAACCGGTAGGTTCACTCTGAACCTATAGGTTTAGCGTCCCGTTACATAGTATTGCTTCCGTATTAGCTCTCGAGCTTGAGTTCTTCCGTTTCAAGCCTCGTTTAGCACTCCTGAGCCCTTCCAGCAACTACTGGGCTCGTGCAATCAATACTGCCTCCGAGAAATGCTCCGTAATCAGCACATAATCAACCAAAACCTGTAAAATGACATAAAAAAGGCGGCAGTACCAACATTCATAACAAATTGCTCTTAAAATACATACATACTCAGCTAAACGCGAGCTAAATGCGACAAAACGGGGGTAAATAAATCAATACAAAACGCACACATCAAATTCCCCCAAACCAAACCTTTGCTTATCCTCAAGTAAACTACCCAACAATTAGCTTACAAAACAGGAGGACAAAGCGAGTACAGGAAAATGCAACCCGTCGTCGCAAGCATCGTCGTCTCATACAAAAGCGTAATCAATCCAAAACCAGCTTCCTCTTCAAATAAATTGAAGAGTTAAGGAGCAAGACCAACATATAACTAACGGCGAAACAAAATGACGCAAACTCCATGCAAAGACTTTGACCGTATTGTGGAACCCGGGATCGGACCCAACTCGGCGTCTTGCTTAAGGGCGGATTTTAAAGTTAAAAAAGATTAAGTTGGAAAAACCTTTAAGAACTGTTATGGAGTCGCCACCTATTTATCGCGGAAAATAGGAACCTGCTACCATGTTCTAAGCTAAAAACATGTTCTTAGATTTTGGAGCACGCCGACACCCCTAGATCTAAGGCTTGTGAAACCAGATTGGATTCGGGGTGAGGGTACTTTAGAAAAGAGTTATTCAAGTAATGATTTATGAAAACCTTTTAGAAAAGCCTATGTAAAAATAGCCTCTACTGACCTAGAACAATCCTTGTAAGATGATATTTGAGCTGATGTTATCGCTACGTACAAGTGCGATAAGGATGTAAAAGAATGCAGATGCAGATGCAAAAAGATTGATTAAAACCCTCAGTTTAGCATGTTTAACTTGTTAACGAATACGGTTCAGTTAAAGGTCGAATTCATTGTTTAAGTTGATTTTAATGCAAGACAGAAAGGGTGCAAGATGCATGCAAATAAAATAAAATTCAATTGTCCATTGGTTTTATTTTATAAGGTCGATTGCTTATGCGTCTGTGCGGTGACATCGGAAAGGGAGTGTCCCCGAAGTAATAAGAAGACTTGGAATGCAAGCCCGCTCGGTGCCAAGGCCGGGGGGGGCGCTAAAGTGTAGACCCCTTTGTTAGTCCATAGAAAATAAGAAAAAGCTTTGATCCAGGTGGATCGGTACCTACCTTGTCCCGACGCTCAGATCTGGGCGAGCCGCTTCTTGAACTAGAAAGGAGGATGAATTCAACACGGGATGGTGTGTTGAACTCAAGGATTTGAGTGCTTGAGGCTTTTGTGGATGCAAAGGGGATTTGTGTGAGAGAGAGAGGTGTATTGTGGTTGTAAATTGTGAAAAAGATGTGTTCCGAGGTTGGGTATAGGGGTGTATATATACTAAAAACCTCGGAGAAATTAGGAAACTGGGGGATAAAACCAGGCCTGGGAACCGCATAGGCTTATGCGGTTGCTTGGGCAAACCGCATAGCCTTATGCGGTTGCCTACCCAAACCGCATAGGGTTATGCGGTTTGAGGGTCTCAATTTTGTGTAATTTCCAAGTTTCGGTTGCATAAAATCTTTGAAAGATCTGATATAATTTAGTGCGTGAAGCTCAAGAAAAGTGCTAGGATATTTACGAGATATTTTGTGGTGTTCGAGGGCTTTGGAGTGCGGGCCAAAGGCTTGGGTTTAGGCTTCGGTTTCGAGACCGGAAAAATGAAAAAGGGTGTATTTGCATAGATTTGTGAAATAAGCTAAGACGTGAAGCTGTATTTTGTGTGAGAGGGTGCTAAATAGCGGTTTTAGCTACCGGGCCTAAATTTAGGGATTTAGGAATGCTGAATTAGACCTTGTTAATGTAAAAGGGGCTAATTGTAGTGCAAATGCGAAGCTCATGCCAAATGAAGCAGGACGAGGACCTAGCTAGACTCCAAATGGACAAAATGAACGTTTATTTAAGTGCGATGTGACGCGACCTAAACCATTTTAACATTTCAAACGACTCAAAAAATGAATTCGACATTAGTTAGAACCGTATAAGTCAACGTTAAAGCATGCGTAATAAAAGTCCGTGATACATCACAGGGTTTTTGCTGGGAGGGTACGGATATGGGTATCCACAGAGCCCCCAGTTTGACTGAGCTCGGACTAGAGCGCTAGTCAAACTCCACGACCATATCCGGACCATTACAGTCTCGATATAGTCAGCGGAACGAAGCATGTGTCCATGGGTGAGACGAGGACTTCGAACCGGGCTAAACGGGGAGGGGCGTGCGCATTTTAAGGACTTGGCGGTCCGTGCATGCTATAAGGGCCTGCCGGCCTGCAGAGTGCTGTCGTCGTGCTTGTTGCTAATGCCTTTGCTGATGTTGATGTCGTCGTCTTGTATATGTTGGGTATCGTATAGTGCTGCTGCTTGTAGCGTCTTCGGATGGTCTCGTGAAAGAGCGCATGTACTGCAACGCGTGGGGGCTAAAGTGCAAGGTGCATTTGCTTGTAAGATGTTTGGATAAGTGCTAGTGTAGGTCTCGTGAAAGAGCGTCTGTGTAATGCTTATGCTTGAACTTGCCGAGGAGCGTCTATGTAGAGTGAAATGCTTGGAGTTAGGTGTATATCGCGGAGTACTTGTGCTTGGGCTTGCCGAGGAGTGTCTGTGTAGTTGTAGTTGCATATGATTGCCTTCTGTTGAGGAGAAAATGACGTAGTGCTCGTGAAGAGCGTTAGGTATACCTCGCATCTTGTATATTAAATGCTTAATATCTGGCGTATGGCGAAGTTGTGGCGATGCCTTGACCCAAGTGCGAACGTACTTGGAGTTGCATAGGGGCTAGGATGAATTAGGAATCGAAAAGTAGGCATAAAACGAGAAAAAACCGAGAAAAACCACAGGACCAAACCGCATAGCCTTATGCGGTTCATGGGGCAAACCGCATAAGGTTATGCGGTTTGCCTTAGTGCTGATTGGGGCTTATATAAGGCACGAGCACCGTGAGCATGCTTCATAACTCATTTTCGGTTTCTATCTCATAAAAACGTCATTTTTCGATTTCTCAACCGTTTTTGCTCGTTTTTCTTGCGTTGCTTTGCTATGGAACGAGGTAATGCTCCATTTCAACTTGCTTTTACGTTATTTATCGTTGTAATTAGCTAGTTTTGCCTTGAAATGTTGAAAAGACGGGTTTTGAATGAAAACGAGTTTTGCTTGAAATTTGCCGTTTGAATGCTTGAAATTGACGTCATTGTGTTGCATTATGCCTTGTGAACGTGTATGTGTGAATTGATTGTGATTTAGACCGTCTTTGTGTGAAAAACGTCCAAATTAGGTTTCGGGCCCGAAAACGAACCCGGATTTTCCGACCCGGAATTTCAATTAAACTTCGGTGTAGGATGCCCATAACGAGTATAGCATGCCTATAACGTTAGTTTTGCGAAAATGTCGAGTTAAGGCTTTCAAATCGCCGTCTTAAGTCGTAGTTATACGGAGTAATTAAGGCGAATTGGGGGTTTTTGATCGGGGTGACCAAAATGCAATTGCTTGTAATGGTTTGTTGTTGGGGACTATTATGGCGCGTAGAAACCATAAAGTTGTGATTTGAAAATGTAGAGAAAGGTTTTCGGCTTAATTGTGAATTAGGCCTAAAAATGCTCCGTAGGGGTATAGTGTAATGTATTAAGGGAATGTATGTGTATTATGTGAGTATTATTTGTGTGTATTTGCGTGTATGAGTATGCCAGGTTGTATGCTTGCGTGTATTATAGCTGTATGTATTGGTTGTGTTTGGTTGCAGGAGAAGGTTCTAGTCGTATTACGAGATCGAGATCCCGTAAGAGTGCTAGTTCGAGGACAGAGGGAGCCTCTAGCTCGAGCGGCTTAAGGCGTACACGTAGTGAGAGGGAAGCTGACCCTCGTGACCTGCCCACGAGACGTGGTCAGTCACGAGGTAGGGGTCGTGGGAGAAATGTTCCTGTGCGTGATCCTGAGGACGAGCTTGCTCAAGAGCTGGTGGATGAGCTGGAAGCTGAGATGGAAGTTGCTGAGGAGGAGGTCGAGGAGGTTGCGGAGGTTGCGCTAGGCGAGTAGCTCTAGGCGCGAAAGTCACGCAGCGAGCAGGGCTTTCGCGAAGGGTTGGGATGGTCACAACCTTACGCTGCTCCGGGGAGACACGTTTCCTATCGAGCGACGATGGGTTGGGCCAAGGGCCCGATGAGGACTTTCTCGGGCGTCTCGTCCGCGATGTGTGTTTTTGAGGAGAAGCTTGCGCCGAGGGCGCAAGCTTGGGTGTTGCGTAGTGCTTATGGCCCGTTGGTTGGCCATTGGAGGAGATTGCGAAGAAGAAGCGGACAGGCGAACCTGATGTTGATCGGGGCCTTCATGGATAGGTATTGGGACGCCACGACGGCGTTCCATATGCCGGCTTTGAGGCCGGCATTACCTTGTCTGATGCAGCGGTCATAGCGAGCTGCCGTTTGGGGATCGCGACATGGATTTTGAGTTCGCGCCGTCCGTTGTGGACGAGGTTGTGACTGCCGCGGTTGGCGGTGGTTTGGAGGTGATTTGTGAGGGTGCGCCACCCTATACCTTCAAGACAAGCTATATCTTGGAGTATTTTGAGGGGAAGACCGAGTATGGCCCCTCGGAGTGGAGCGACGAGCAGAATGCTCGTATGTGGTTGTGGTGGTTTGTGAGTGCCGTGTACTTCGGCGACAAGGGCGAGCGGGCATCGACATCGGTCCTTACGCATCTCCTGGATTGGAATGCAATTGGGACGTTTGGTAGGTGGCCAGATCTACGGGCTTGTGCATTCGCTTCTGCATGGATGCTGTGAGACCGCGGGTCATGGATCGAGGGTCGCGACTGTCCTTAGTCGCGCCTGGCTTCTTGATGGAGGTACGTATTGATTTTGTTTTGTTTTAGGTGCATTGTTGCTTTGTTTTTGTTGTCTTTTGCCCTTGTAACATGTTTTTGTCTCTTGTGTGCAGTCGTGGATTCTTAGCCACTTTCCTTTTCTGCTTCCCCACATCTTTGTCGCGGATCGTGAGGAGTACCCGTGATGCGTACTTGGGAATGCGATGTAATCGTCTTTGCGTTTAGCGGTCGTATGGCGAGGTTCGGATCGTCTGAGCGGATGCGATTTGATGAGGTTTGTGCTTGAACCATTTTAAATAGAGTGTACTTAAAATGATTGTAATGTATCTGCATTTGTGGCGTGTTTGTCTTGTCTTTGTTTGTAGTTCGTGCCGTTCAGTGGGGCGATCTGAGGATATTCCCGAGGGCATTAGGGCTAGGTTTGCGGTCACGAGAGACCAGCGTCTATACATAGCGGCGCCTTATGGATCGGTTTGGTATCTTGGAGAGCGCTTGGTCTTTGGGCGGGGTGGCGACTCGGTGGTGCTGAGGGATCATAGAGGTCTGTTTGGCGAGGGGTTTCTGCTCAGGATCGTGTGGCGTTGTATGGAGAGGGAGAGTCAGTGAGCCTCCTCTGTCCTGGGGAAGACTATGCCCATTTTGCTGAGTCTCGGCTTGCTTGTGGGCCTATTGAGGTATGTATGCTTTGGTGTTTGGGGGTGCGTAAGGTAATTTTGCGAAAAATTTCCCTGACGTTTGCGTTTTGTATTTGTTTTGCAGGAGTTTGATCCCGAGATGGCAGAGCAGCCTGATGACTTCCCTACTACCATCGAGTATGATGACTCGGGCGTCCGTCGTACCTTTGTTCTGCCGACGTACTTGCCGGTGACTACTGACGCGGGCATGGCCAGCTGGACGAGCAAGGTGAAGAAGGTATGTACTTGTGTGATTGTATGTATGTGTGTAAGCCCCCAGTTTGATCGAGGTATGAAGTATATCGATGATCAAACTTGTGAGAGTCGTTTTTTGTGTTATCCCCTCCAGTTTGGCTTGATTTGGGTGAAATTAAGGTAAACTGGGGTGGACTGCGTTTGTTTTGAAATTTCCCCCCTAAGTTTGACTTAATTTGAGTGAAATTAAGGCAAAATGGAGAAAAGTGTGAACTGTGTTTGTGTTGTGTTTCACAGGTGGCTAAGGAGGCGCATAAGAAGCTATGGCGTATAGCCAACAGGTGGAGGATGGCTTGAAATTTGGCGAGCAATGTGATTGTGTCGAGCCAGTGAGGCAGCTCGGTCAGCGTGAGTTTGACGAGTATCGGCGCCGTCACCCCGAGTGAATTTGTGTATTTAAAGATTGTATGAACCTTTATGTACATGTTGTTGTAGCTTGAACTTTGAACTTGTTGTAGCTTGAACTTCGTGGGTAAACCTGTTTGGGGCGCTTGGTTGAAAAAAATGATATGATTCCCGAGTGGGATGCGTTGATGTTCATTTTAGATTGTGCAAATGTTTTGCAAAAATTTCATTTTAAATGCGAAATGAGCTCGTGTGAATGCAAAAAAAATGTTATGCGTTGACTCGTGGTAAGAATCGTAATCGCTAAAGTGAAGCGTGATGTTGGTGTATGGGGAACAACGAAAGAAATGTCGTAGCCAAAGTAGGTTGTAGTGTTTTAGGAAGGACGGAATTAGGAAAATTTTGAGAAAAACCAGCCCTTGAAACCGCATAGGCTTATGCGGTTGCAAGGGTAAACCGCATAGGCTTATGCGGTTTGGTGTGCAAACCGCATAGAGCCATGCGGTTTGTTGGCCTGGCTGTTAGTGCCGTATTTCCATATTTCGGACATTGTTTTCCTATATAAGGAGAGGGGGTGTGTGCCATAATCTTCATTAACAAACACTTCTCTTTTTTGCTTTTTCTCTAGGATTTTGCTCTCATAAATATATTAGGTATATTTATAAAAGTTTTTTTTTTTTGTTTTTGTTTTTTTTTTGTTTTTGTTTTTGTTTTTGTGTCCAAGAAAATGGAGGTGCATTTTGATGCTCTTTTGAAGAGGTGGACGTCTTCCTTGAGTTCGGGGATGAAGAAGGCGGTGTATGATGATGGTGCGGGTGTATTTATTGGCTTTCGTCAAATGAAAGTCGATGTAGACTTCCTTGATTCGTGTTTGGATTATTGGGATCCTAATTTGCATGTTTTTAGGTTTCCCGGGGGAGAGGTGTGCCCTTTGATGGAGGAGTTCTCGGCCATTGCTGGATGGTCGAAACGGACTACTCCTGTGGTCGTGAGGAGTGAGCTTTGTTACAATGGGATGTTGCGAAACTTCCTTGGGATGACAAATGCTCATGCTGTGGGTTTGTTCGAGGGAGGTAGGGTGAATATGCTTTTGTTGTGTCAACGATATATGAATAAGGCTGATACTAGTATTTCGGACCGTTCTCGGCGGAGGGCCCTTGCTTTTTGTTTGGTTCATCGTTATGCTTTTGCGGGGTCCATGCCAGATGGTGTGTTCGGGAACGCGAGGTATGCTCGTGTTGTCGAAGAGATGGAGCGAGGACATGATCCTTCTGCGTTGATCCTAGCGGAGACTATGCTGGGCTTAGGCGGCCAGTTATCTTTGATCGTCACGAGCTCGCACGAGGTCGCGCTAGGATTCTCAACGTTTGGCTCATGGAGAGGCGAGTGTGTATAGAGCTCTTCCTCGGAAGTGTCTTCAAGGCGGCGGGGACGACGTCTCGGAAGATGGATTGGGCTGATCCTCGGGGCGTTCGCTAAACTACTACCGGTGGTTTGTAAAGGAGAGCCGCATTCGTTGGTATGTTTCGTGGTGGGGTATTACGGAGGTAACGGCTTGCCGTCGGTGGCGGCAGCGGCTCGCGGGTTGATCTTTGTCGCGGGTTTGAGCGGGGTGTATGGATTAAATCTCTTCGGCTTGAAGAGGCAAATCGAACTTGCGCGGACTATCCGGATCAGGATACGCAGGTTGGAGGGGTTGTTGTCCTAAACAACCAGATGATTGATGCTTGGATCCGAGGGTGGTCGGATCGTGTTACGTGGTCTGTGCCGGAGCATATAGAGTCTAGCCGTGTTACGGACTTCTACACGCGGTGGTATCGTTCCAATGATCCTAAGGAACGCGAGAATCAAAGGAGGAGGGAAAAGAATGGGCCAAGGCCCTCCTTGGCGTATGAGGCGGTCTTGGCGAAAGGAGGGACTATGGTGATCTTTGTGTTGTTGATGCAGTGCTTCTTCTTCGAGGCCCAGCGCAGGAAGGCTTGGGCCAGAAGGTGGCCAGATTAAAGATCGCCTAGGGCCAAGGATCGAGGAGCCCCAGTTGAAGCAGGATGAGGATCCGATCGAGCCCCCAGGTTTTGAGAGATCTACTCCTGTCCTCGGGTCGAAAGTTGTGGCGGATCGGCCCCTCGAAGATGAAGAGGTCAACCCGAAGCGTCAGAAAAAGACTTGAGAAGTTTGTTTTGTTTAGCTTAGAAAGATTCCTTTATTTAAATACATGTTTTAGATTTGAATAAAGGGCTAAGGAGGCTTGTTCCTAGCTCCTTTCTGAACTTTGAAGAATTCTAAATAAAGTAATAAAATAGAATTTATTTGCTTTTGCCTTGTCTCGTTGCTTTCTTTGTTTTGTTTTCAAATGTTCTCGACCTTTTTAAGCTTCGAACACTCGTATTTTGTCTCAAATCCTCGACCTTTTTAAGCTTTGGACTTGTTTGTTTTGAATTGTTTTTTCCTAAATCCTCGACCTTTTTAAGCTTTGGACTTGGATTTGTGTTTTGTTTTTGTGTTGGTGTGCTCTTGACCTTTTAAGCTTCGAGCGTGTCATTTTGTGAGTGCAACGCCCTTGACCTTTTGAGCTTTGGGCATGCGTGCTAGAAAAAGTTCGGTTGTGCTTTGACAAGTCGCCTCACGTATCTGCGTTTTGAATCTGAGAATCAAACCGGCGTAGTTCGTGTGATTCGGTTGAGCTCTTTAAAAGTCGCCTCACGTATCCACGGTCGCGTGGAATCAAACCGGCGTAGTTCACTCATGCGAGAGCGAAGCTTTGTGAAGTACATTGCAAATTTGTTTAAGGGTAGTATTTCTTGAGTTGATCAAGATTTGTTGGTAGTCGGAAGTCTTGACCGTCAAGGTCAGTTAGTGTTACTGCTCCTCCGGGAAGGATGTCTTTGACCAAGTACGGTCCGGCCCAATTGGGTTTGAATTTCCCCCTTGGGTCGACTGGTAATGGTGCTCGGACTGATTTGAGTACTAGGTCACCCACTTTAATGTTTCGTGGTTTGACCCGTTTGTTGTAGGCGCGTTGCAGGCGAGATTGATACATTCGGACTGTACTTAGTGAATGTAGTCGTCTTTCGTCTAAGAGAATGAGTTGCTCGTAGCGTTCGCGTGCCCGTTAAACCAGGAATATCCGCTTCCATGAGGATCAGAAGGGATTGCATTTCGATTTCTTCGGGTTGAACGGCTTCCATTCCGTAGGTTAGGAAATAGGGTGTCATGCCCGTGGGTGTGCGGATTGTGGTGCGATATCCCCATAATGCAAATGGGATTTTGTGGGGCCAGTCGTGGCAGGTGTCGATCATCTTTTAAGGATTGATCTGACGGTTTGTTTCTTTGCCTCAACCGCTAGTTGGTTTCGCGGTCGATAAGGTGATGACTTGTGTCGTTGTATTTTGTATTTGAGAAGAAGTGGCTCGACCTCTCCTTGAAAGTGCGTGCCTTGGTCACTAATGAACTCGTGTGGTATGCCATAGCGACAAATGATGTTGTTTTGTATGAATTTTGCGACTTCTTTTGTGCCTAGCTTGCAGATGCGATGCGGCTTCGACCCATTTGGTGAAATAGTCGATGGCCACGAGGATGAAGCAGTGTCCTCCTGCTCCTTCGGGTTGTACGTTGCCGATGGCGCCGATGCCCCATGTGGAGAAGGGCCATGGCGAGGTTAAACTGTATAGTGGTGAAGGAGGGATGTGTTGTACGTTTGCAAAGATTTGACAATTATGGCAATGCTTGACATATTTTGCGCAATCGGCTTCCATGGTAGTCCAATACCATCCTAGCCTTATGATTTGTTTGCACATGGCTCGTGCGTTCATGTGTGGTCCGCACTCACCATCGTGTACTTGGGACATGATTTCGTGTCCTTTTTTGTGGTCGACACACAAGAGGAGTGTGCCTTCGGGTGTCTTTTTGAGTAGTTTGCCCATTTCCGGCCGCAATTGTGAAGATAATAGGCGTAGGGCTCGCTTGGCCCGTTTGTCGGTGTTTGGTGGGTATTCACCATTTGTTTTGTAGTTGATGATTGTTTGGTACCAAGGGTCGGTTTGTTCTTCCTCGGCTTCAATGTCACAGATGTATGCGGGTTCGTTTCGTCTTTCCACGACAATGGGTAGAGTTTCCATCCCCGGGGGTATGTTGATTAGGACGCGAGTTTGGATAGCGGCGTCGGCGGTGGTTTTCTTCGCGTGGGAGGTGTATGAATTCTACGTGATAGAATTCGTTTATGAGTTCTTGTATTTTGCTTTGGTATAGTGCTAGGTTTTCGTTAAGTATCTTCCATGCTCCGGACACTTGGTTGATTATGAGGGAGGAGTCCCCATAGACTCTTATATTGCGGGCGTTGAGTACATTGGCTTGGAGACCGTGCAAGCATGCTTCGTGATTCTTTGCATTGTTTGTTACGTCGAAGTCGGTTTGATGGATAAGGGTGTGTGTTCGCCATTCGGGGATATGAGAAGTATTCTACTCATGACCTCGGTAGTTGGATGAGCAGTCAAGTATAATTCCCATTGTTCTTGGTCGATGTTGTAAATCCCATCGCCTGGAAGGGATGTGGTGTCTATGATTGGTTGGTCGGTGATTGCATTTGCGGCAAGGAAATCGGAGACTGCACGTCCCTTAAGTGCTTTGAGGGGTACGTACTTAAGGTCGAATTCGGCTAGGAGCAACGTCCATCTGGCCATTCGTCCGTTAGGTGCAGTTTCTCGAAGAGGTACTTTACGAGGTCCATTGTGGAATATACCCTTGTTTGGTGTGCTAGCATATAGTAGCGGAGTTTTGGATGACCATACTAAGGCTAGGCAACTCTTCTCGACGGGTGAGTATCGAGTTTCGTGTCGAGAAACTTCTGGCGATGTAATAGATTGCGCGTTCTTCGCCGTTTACTTCTTGGCGAGCATGGCGCCCATGGCGGTGGGTGTTGTTGTAAGGTATAAGGATAAGGGTAAACCTTCTTGGGGTGGTTGTAGAACCGGCGGGTTAGTTAGCGATTCTTTGACTTTGTCAAATGCTTTTGACATTCCTCGTCCCATTCAGCGTGGTCGATTTTCTTGAGCTTCTTGAAAAGCTGGTTCACATATCATGGTGAGTTCTTTGATGAAGCGCGAGATGTATTGGATTTGGCCTAAGAAACTTGAATCTCGTCGAGGTTCTTCTGGGGTTGCATTCGAGGATTGCTTTGACTTTCGAGGGTCGACCTCGATGCCTCTTTGGCTCACTACGTGTCCTAGTAGTTTACCTGGATTTGACTCCAAAAGTACATTTTGGGGATTTAAGCGCATTTTGTATTGCTGTAGGCGGTGAAGAACTGCGGAGGTTAGTGATGTGACCACTTCTCTCCTTTGATTTTACGATCATATCGTCGACGTAAACCGACTTCTTTGTGCATCATGTCGTGTAAAAGGGTTGTAGCGGTGCGTTGGTATGTAGCGCCCGGCATTGATTAGGCGAAGGGCATAAGCGTATGCGATATGTCCGCGGTGTAATGAAGGCGGTTTTTGCCATGTCTTCAAGTGACATTTTGATTTGATTGTAGCCTGCGTAGCCGTCCATGAAGGATAGGAGGGCGTGGTCGGCGGTGTTGTCGACTAGGACGTCCACATGGGGTAATGGAAAGTCATCTTTAGGACTAGCTTTGTTCAAGTCGCGAAAGTCAACGCATACTCGAATTTTGCCATTCTTTTTCAGGACTGGGACCATGTTTGAGACCCATTCAGGATACTCGATGACTTGGATGAAGCAGAAGTAGTTGTTTCTCGATTTCTTCCTTGACCATGAGAGACCATTCGGGCGTAGTCTTCTTAGCTTTTGCTTGATGGGTTTATGCTTGGGTTTGATGGGGATGCGGTGCTCGGCGATGCTTCGTTCGATGCCGGGCATGTCTTTGTATGACCAAGCGAATACGTCCTTGAATTCGCTCAGGAGTTGTGTAAATTGGGTGCGCTCGTGTTCGTCTAGTGAGGCTCCTAGTTGTAGTTCCCTTGGTTCTTCGGGGGTTCCCACGTTTATGGTTATGGTTTCCTCGATGATTGGGTCTTGTGTTTTGGGAGGAACAATGTTTGCAATGTATTTGTTTAGAGATTGTTCATTTTTATCGCATGAGTTAGTGTCTTTTGATTTGTTTGTTGTTTGTTGATTGTTAGATGTTGGTGCTTTGTTGTTTGTTTTAGCTTGAGACAAGGCGTAAGCAAATTTATTCATTTCATTATTTTGAGAAGAATTATTCGACAATTCAGAAAATTGCTTGGAGCTAGCCTCCGTAAAAAGAAAGTCTAAACTAAAGCTAGAGTCTAGGATAGATGGGTCGACAGGTGACCCGACACTTAGAGCATTAGAAGTTAAAAGAATTTCTCCTTCTTCTTCTTCGCCTTCGCTGCTTGAGGAGCTACTTGAGCTGCTTGAGTTGCTTGAGGTGCTTGAGTTGCTTGGGGTGCTTGAGTTGTTTGAGGTGCTTGAGTTGCTTGTGTTGTGATGTAAATTGCGTCGTTGCTGGAGGAAGGTGTGGTTTTCCTCCGAGGTTTCTTGATCTTTCCTTGATCGATGAGGTCTTGGATAGCGTGTTTGAGTCTTAGGCAACTTTGAGTGCTATGCCCCATGCCACGGTGGTATGCACAGAAGGCGTTGGGGTCCCATGACTTTGATTTCTTGTTCATGGGCGGCTCAATGATAGGTCCGATTGGTGTAAGATAATCTTTTGCGATTAGTTTCTGTAACGCTACGGCGTAAGGCATGTAGAGTTTGTCAAAGATCCTTGTAGGGCCGTGTTTGTTGTGTCTTTTTCGTCCCCTAAGGGTGCGTTCTTGAAGAGTGCTGCGGTAGGCAGGATCTTCATAGCTTGATGTGAGGTCCTTTTCAATGCGGGTGCCAATTTCGATGAGATGCTCAAAATTCTGAACGTTGCAGAAGTGAAAGTAATATCGCCAGGCGGGCCGCATGCTGAAGAGGAAAGTGTTGATGAGTTCGTTTTCATGGGGATGATTTGGGATTCGGGAGAGCAGTTTCCTCCATTGGATGAGGTGTTTGACGAATCCTTCGCCCTCCTTTTGATGGAAGGCCTCGAGGTCGTCGAGTGAAGCTGGGTTGGCGAGTTCCTTTTCAATGCGCCTTTCCAGACGCTCGACTGCGGTTCGATGTAAAGCCTTCAAGTGATTGATGTCTCTTGCAAGTTGATTGACGTGTTGTATTACCTCGTCGGTGGGGAACCAATGTTCGTCGTCCTCCTCGTCACTAGACCAGTAGACTGCATTGATTTGGTCATCAGAGGGCGTGATGAGGTAGGAACAGTCTAGAATAGGGACTGATCCCACGAAGATTGCATGATTACCAAGCGGGTTCGTTGTTCAAGGCTTGGTAGGTCGAGATGGTTTGCTAAGCTTTCCTTGATCAATGAGATCTTGGATAGCGTTCTTAAGCCTAAGCGATTCTCGGTGTCATGCCCCTTGCCTCGGTGGTATGCACGAAGGCATTGGAGTTCCAAGATTTAGGCTTCTTGTCTTGGTGGCTCGCTAGTAGGCCCGATTGGTTGCGAATAGTTCTTTCGACCAACCTTTGAAATGCCTTGGTGTAAGACATAAAGAGAGGGTCAAAGTTGCACCTGGCCTTGGGCGGTGGAGACAAAGTAGTAGCGAATGCCTCGAGGGTGTCATCATCAAGGTTACAAGCGGTGCGATTTTAAATCGTTCTTGACCGCGGGAGGACTTAGAGGAGCTCCCTTGATATGCATGGCCGGTGTATTTAGCCATGGTGCCAGTCCTAAGGTCATCTTCGATTTGAGTGCCGACCTTAGTTAGTTCTTTGAAGTTCTGAATGTTGCTGTACCTCATGTAGAATTGATACACGGGTCGCAGGTTATTTATGAACTTGGGAACAAGTTCGTCCTCGCGGGGACGGTTAGGGATTTGAGCGCTTAGCTTCTTCCAACGGGTGAGGTAGTCAGTGAAGCCTTCGTTGTCCTTTTGAGATAGGACTTCTAGGGTGCGGATCGAGACTTGGGTGTCTTCGTTGTCTCGGTACTGTCGATCGAATTCAACCGTGAGTTCTTCGAAAGTAGGGATGCGTTGCGGGTCGAGTGAGTAGAACCATGTCTTCGGTACCGCTGCTAGAGAGTGCGGAAAAAGAGTTAGCCAGTGTTTGGCATCTACTCCTTTTATAGCCATTTGGGACTTGAAAGCTCGGATGTGAATGATCGGGCTCTCATGTCCTTGAAAGATAGGAAGATCACTAAGGGCGAGCTTGTTAGGGAGCTCATCCTTAATGCTGGCGGGTACGATTTCATTCTCCTTGTGGATGGAGTAGGTGCTCGAGACATAGAGCCTTTCCTCCATGGCTTGGAGCTTCTTAGCGTGTCTATCAGCTTCTTCCTTAATCTTGGTTTCCATGCGTTCAACTTCGGTGGTGTGGGTAGTCAAAAGGCGTTCGAGGTCGGTGATCGACTTTGCAACTTGGTCACGGAGTGCGGTGGCGTCTTATTTGTTCTTTGGCCATTTTGCGGGTGTAGGTGCGTTTTTTGTATGGGATTACTAGGCGGTTCTTGGTACGACGAGTATCCAGCTGAGGCCTGCATTTCACTTTGCATTAGTGACACGATTCGACCCACTAGACTTACATTCATTTTAGGCATTCATTTTAGCTCATTTCTTTGTTTAGAAAGACCTTTTAAGCTTGAAAAAGGAGGTTTTCGAAAAGGTTTTGCTAAGGGAAGCTTTTGAGGCGAGGATGTGTGCGCACATCTCGTCTCGATGTTAAAACGTTTTGCTTTGCATCCGTCGAACTGATATCGGTGATTTGCCGAGGTGAGCTCGAGTCGGATGTGTAAAGAAGGAAGGATTCGGCTCGAGAGCGGTTAGCAAGTCGAACCGAGGATGTTAAATGTAGAGACTAGGCCGTATGACCTAGGGATTGAAATCTACGAGCTCGGGTTTTAATCCTTCCTCGGGTTTTTGCTTGTTAGTGAAAAAGGAAGTTTTGAAAAAGCTTGTTTCAAAAATTCGCGATAGTTTTGTTTGAAAAGGTGTTAGATGTTAGGTTCATTTATCTTTGAAACGTTTAGGCGAGTTTTCGAAGATATGAATGCATATGCTCGTTTTGAAAAAGACCATGGAGTGCATAGCCTCGAACTTGTACGTATGACTCAAAAAGGGTGAAAAAGGGTCAGTCGGGTACACCTCCAACTACCTCGAGTACGCTTTGGCAGATACTTAACCCCTCTATTTCCTTACGCCGGAGCGATAGGTTTTCTAGAGGGAGCACTGGGGCGGTCGAGATAGCCGTTTACGGCAAGCCGTGGAGGGGAGAGAGGAAAGTTAGTCCTGCACGTGCTTTATCGAGTGGACAAGCCTGCGTGTTGGAACCACCTCTCAAGGGTGCAAAGGGTGCCTAGATTCCAAAAGGAATGGACTCTAAACGAATGTGCATAGCTCAAATATGTATACTTGGATTGTTCAAGGCTTTCAAGTTTCACCTCTTTATTTTTAAAAAGAAAAAGCTAGTTTTTGGTTTTTAAAAATAAGATCTCCCCAGCGGAGTCGCCAAACTGTGGAACCCGGGATCGGACCCAACTCGGCGTCTTGCTTAAGGGCGGATTTTAAAGTTAAAAAAGATTAAGTTGGAAAAACCTTTAAGAACTGTTATGGAGTCGCCACCTATTTATCGCGGAAAATAGGAACCTGCTACCATGTTCTAAGCTAAAAACATGTTCTTAGATTTTGGAGCACGCCGACACCCCTAGATCTAAGGCTTATGAAACCAGATTGGATTCGGGGTGAGGGTACTTTAGAAAAGAGTTATTCAAGTAATGATTTATGAAAACCTTTTAGAAAAGCCTATGTAAAAATAGCCTCTACTGACCTAGAACAATCCTTGTAAGATGATATTTGAGCTGATGTTATCGCTACGTACAAGTGCGATAAGGATGTAAAAGAATGCAGATGCAGATGCAAAAAGATTGATTAAAACCCTCAGTTTAGCATGTTTAACTTGTTAACGAATACGGTTCAGTTAAAGGTCGAATTCATTGTTTAAGTTGATTTTAATGCAAGACAGAAAGGGTGCAAGATGCATGCAAATAAAATAAAATTCAATTGTCCATTGGTTTATTTTATAAGGTCGGTTGCTTATGCGACTTTGGCGTGTCATCGGATATGGAGTGTACCCGAAGTAATAAGAAGACTTGGAATGCAAGCCCGCTCGGTGCCAAAGCCGGGGGGGGCGCTAAAGTGTAGACCCCTTTGTTAGTCCATAGAAAATAAGAAAAAGCTTTGATCCAAGTGGATCGGTACCTACCTTGTCCTGACGCTTCAGATCTGGGCAGAGCTTCGCTTCTTGAACTAGAAAGGAGGATGAATTCAACACGGGATGGTGTGTTGAACTCAAGGATTTGAGTGCTTGAGGCTTTTGTGGATGCAAAGGGGATTTGTGTGAGAGAGAGGTGTATTGTGGTTGTAAATTGTGAAAAAGATGTGTTCCGAGGTTGGGTATAGGGGTGTATATATACTAAAAACCTCGGAGAAATTAGGAAACTGGGGGATAAAACCAGGCCTGGGAACCGCATAGGCTTATGCGGTTGGTTGGGCAAACCGCATAGCCTTATGCGGTTGCCTACCCAAACCGCATAGGGTTATGCGGTTTGAGGGTCCGGTTTTGTGTAATTTCAAGTTTAGGTTGCATAAAATCTTTGAAAGATCTGATATAATTTAGATGCGTGAAGCTCAAGAAAAGTGCTAGGATATTTACGAGATATTTTGTGGTGTTCAGGGCTTTGGAGTGCGGGCCAAAGGCTTGGGTTTAGGCTCGGTTTGAACTGAGACCAGAAAAATGAAAAAGGGTGTATTTGCATAGATTTGTGAAATAAGCTAAGACGTGAAGCTGTATTTTGTGTGAGAGGGCGCTAAATAGCGGTTTTAGCTACCGGGCCTAAATTTAGGGATTTAGGAATGCTGAATTAGACCTTGTTAATGTAAAAGGGGCTAATTGTAGTGCAAATGCGAAGCTCATGCCAAATGAAGCAGGACGAGGACCTAGCTAGACTCCAAATGGACAAAATGAACGTTTTATTTAAGTGCGATGTGACGCGACCTAAACCATTTTAACATTTCAAACGACTCAAAAAATGAATTCGACATTAGTTAGAACCGTATAAGTCAACGTTAAAGCATGCGTAATAAAAGTCCGTGATACATCACAGGGTTTTTGCTGGGAGGGTACGGATATGGGTATCCACACGTATGCATCCAACAAAACGCTGAGACTATAAATAATCTCACTAACTCGATAGCTAGTAAAACTGCTCAAACTAAGCACGTTATCACCCAAATTGCATCCAAAATCACACCAAGCGAGGTTTCCAAGGGTTGTAATGTTAGGCTCGGGTTAACAAGGGTAGGAAGGTGGTAAAATATTTGGGAAATGTGGAGCTCAACGGCATATAGCTGCATTAGAAATGTACGACCACAACCTAACAACAACTCTTTCACATACCATCCAAACATCACCGACTCCCAAATTCAACCTTTACAAGCATAGCTCCCCGACTACAACACTTCCGATCATTTATTAAAGTAGAAAACGTATATACAAAAGCAAGCTCAACTTTTTTTTCTTTTTTTTTTCTTTTCTGTTTTTGTTTTTCTTTTTTTTTTTCTGTTTTTTTTTTTTGTTTTTTTTTTTTTGTTTTTTTTTTTTTTTTGTGATCGGGAACCAATAAACAACCTCGGGAGAACTCAACACAAAACAACCCCAACTGTGTAACTCCAACTCAACAATTCACGGACTCGACCCACTTCCACCCAACCAAAACTCCGTGACAAAGCGATGATCCCTAATGCAACTGATTAGTCAGGGTAGGATAGTTCTGGAATGTAGCTATAATATAGTGTGGCTAGAAAAACAGGCTACAAAGGTAAGGACGGGCTGCAAAATGAGGGACCTAATCTAAAGGGTAAGGAAATAAAGGCCGTTTGGCTATGTGGAGTTCAATCAAAACGTAACCAAGAATACGTACCTCTTCGTGCAATGCTCGATCATTCAAATGCAAGTAGGTTCAAACAATGACAAAATTCAAGTTTTCATTTACTAGTACAAGTGTTAATCAACGTTCGATGGATGGGTAGTCTAAGAAACGCGCCCCGTTTACGTCACATGCCTCTATGTCAGATTATAGTCGACTCACTCAAATCACCTCAAGGGTGAATGTAACAACCTGGTTTTTCGTGACTTTAATTAAACTAAGGCGGAATATTAATTAAGTCTATTTATTACAAAACCAGCTGTTATCGTATTAAAACTCTTTATACATAGTACGAGTTCTAAGATAAAACAGAGTATATGTTCGATTACAAATCTCTCCAAAAACAACAGAGTGCAAAAGAAGGTAAAACCATCCCCAGAAATCAATAACATTAGCCCTCGGGGTACCTGCAATAATTATCATTTTCTCGCATCACTCTTTCGATACATGCAATTCTAAAACATATGCAATGTATATAATAAATAAGTAAAAACAAATAGCAAGTAGACAAGTAAAGCACATAAGGAAAGCATGATGATTCAAACACGAGTATAAATCAAATCACATAACGCACAATACTCATAAACCATCATTCTCAAGTAGTCACATTTCAACACTTAAGAAACCAAGTCATTCAGACAATAATCAAACAAAACAAGGAAATACATTCAACATGTGATAACTAATGAGTCTTCGTTAGTAAGGCGGAAGCATGCAGACATAATCCGCGCAGTAGCAATCAGGGCCGAACAAAGCGGACGTGTCTGAATCTGCTAAAGATATCTAAGGTAATATGGACGATTCAATCCCTTGTCTAATGTATGCATACACTACCTATCGAGGATCATACGTATTCGCTATTCAAAAGGTATCACCGACGAAAAAGTTCGACTATCACCAGAGACGGGTACCCCCGAATGGGGCTGGAGTTTCCAATTACTAATATATGGGCCCACGGAAGTATCAAGTATGCCCCATCCCTGAGGTTGATACCACGTTCCAAATAGCAATCTTAAGATCGTTAAATAGCCTTGGGCAACTCTGGGAGGGAGCCCAAGTCCCCATATACAGCTACCTCGTTAACTTCGAATTTCAAGAGTCGCAACATGGCGAACAATCCAAGTATTTTATTCAGGTAGCTCGTTTTCTCAAATTCTTATTCCCTCGTTCATTCGTAACATGTGTCAATTCTAAAACTTAAATATATCGTCGAACTTTTTATAATGAAATTTTAGTTCTAGCAGTTCTTCAGGTAAATAGAACACATAGAAAAACTTAATTATCTATTTTGAGTCCGTTCGTAAATTTTAAATATTTTCACTATTCATTATTTTACTATTCATTATTTTCTTTTAAATATTCATTCTCGTTACTTAGTTTACTTTAAAGTTCTTTATTTCGAGTAACTCAAATAGGTTCAAGTAATTAATTTATTTTATTCAAGTGTAAGTATTTTATTTGATTAAGTTAAAAGATTTAGTTTCGTTTAAATTTCAACTTAAGTATGTTTACAGTTAGTGATATAAATATTCCAAGTTTCGTGTAATATAATAATTATTTTTCGATATTTTCATAGTTAATAAAAATAATGAAGGTGTTTAGTTACATAATATTCATAACATTTATTTTAACCTTAGAAATATTACTTAAATGATATTTGTCAAGTTTTAGATTTTTGATTAAATATAATTAACTAACATTTAGTTAAATTTTCTTTAGGTGGTTTAATTTTCTTAATAAAGCTCTACATTATTATTTTTACTTATTCAAATTGGAGGGAAATGATAACTCGATCGTGGAATATAACATATATTATATTTTTACAACTTTCAAACATTTTCCCAAACTTTATTTATTAGTTTAATATTATATATCTTTTTTTTACGTCTCGTGCTTAAAACTTTTAAATTTTATAATACGACTTATTTTCATTTAGTGAATTTTTATTTTAAATTCAAATTATTAATTTTAATAATAGTATTTAACATGATGAGTATTACTCTAAGTTAAACTTTAGGTGTTATGTTTATAAAGTATTATGCCATCGTTCATTGATAGATATTTATTTATTCATTTATTTATTTATTACGAACTTACATTTTATACTTAGTTGTTTTACTTGATTTTCTAATACGCAATGTACTTATTGACGATTTAGCTTTTGCTCGATTTACTTTTGTGATGTTAGTTCTTTAAATTTATTTTTATGCGACTTCTCTTAGATATTTAATACGAGTAACTTTTATTTATATTAAAAATGAACTTTACCTTTAAATTGATTTAATCCCACTTTAAACTTAATACTCAAATAACTTAATTCTTCACTTTTAGTTATAGTTTTATTTGAACTTTTTAGTGACGATAAATATTTTATTACTATAATTATTTTATTTTAATTTAACTTATTTACATAAGTAATTTTTATAAAATTTTAGTTGCATATAATACTTGTGATACTTATATTTTATATATTTTAATTTACAAATAACATACAATTTTAACATGATAACATTAATATAAATTCAACAATAATTCAATAACACAATTTTTCACCCAACACATATTATCACAAAAATCATATTTCACAATTCAATTCAACATTATATTATAACAAAAATAACACACAATCAAAATTCACAAAAATCACATAAATTATTTATATATCATATGAATACAAAAAGTATATATTCTAAATACATGAATTAAGAAAATAACATGAAATCAATTAGGTTTAGTGCTTAGCAAATATAGTGTGCGAGAGCACCTTAGGTTAGCTCGGTACGAATTTCCTTAGCGCGTCTGGATCTATGATTTCGTCAGCCCAAGAGACCCAAAATCACACTAGTACAAAAAACGCATACGGCTACGGTTAAATAGGACATACGGCTACGGTTGTACAACCGTAGTATATCCAGGCGTAGCCTTAAGTCGAAGACTTAAGGCTACGGTTGTTCAACCGTAGCCAAAAATATAAAAGGCTTCGGTTGTTTTAGTGAACCGTAGCCTTAAGTGGAGTTTTGGCTACGGTTTGTTTATTTAACCGAAGCCGTAAGTACACAATAGGCTACGGTTCTCTTATTGAACCGAAGCCTTAAGTCAACATATTGCTACGGTTGTTCTTAACAACCGTAGCCTTTTATATTTTGTATTTAGAAAAAAAAAAATTACAAAAATTATGCGTTGCTCACTACTATAATATACGTATTAATTTGTAACCAATAATACTTATTACAGGATAAGGATAATACATCATCCAATAAAAAACTTAATACATTTTTAATGAAATCAGATCATTTGTTCGACCGCAAAAGATACTTATTCTTACATCTCATAAAACTTGCATTAATATTCAACAAATATACAGCCAAATTCCGTGTAAACCAAAAAACGCCAAAGTTTGTACACAACACCCGAGCATACATACCATTTAAAACGAATTTTCGGCTGGTGAGTAACTCGAGCAAACCATATCCACCCTCCACGGTCGTTATTTCCCATGAATAACCCTGTTGCCAATGAATGTATAAGATATAAAAATGGACATTATTAGAAAAATGTAGCAGTAGGCGACAACGCTACCACGTCTCCGCAAACAGCCAAGTAGGAATTGAGAGTTCACCTGGCTAACTGTAAGTATACGATAAGACGTCACAACGGCACCCTTAAGAATGTTGACGGCTTCACCTTTATCGAGTGCATGTGCTCTTGCCCACTCAGGAAACACCCACTCAAGCGCCCCATACCAATGACGGGGCACTCCCAACTTATCGAACGTATCTGCAGACTCCTCTCCCTTGCAAAAGTTGAAACATACACATTTATAAACAGCGATGAAAATTTAGCGTAGCATTCTCGATTTTAGACAGCGTAGCATAAATCGTGAGAGTAAAAACAGGAGGAAGTTGGATCCACCTACTTGATGGGCCATGTTGTGAATAACCAGCACGCTCCGTGCATCCTTGTAAACTCCGTGAGGACGATATTTGGATGCCAAAAGTCTACAGAAAAAATTACACGATATAAATCTCTCTGATTAGCAAAATCGGCAAGTCGATCAGCAGAAAAATTATCAGGAACAAGTCAAGTCTGATCTTTCGACTTTCAATATACTACATACGTCAATATTAAGGGTTTAGGGAGTGTCCTTATTAGATCTCTTCATGAAAGTGAACTTTTAAAGTTGGACACCGTCAAACAGCGAGAGAGAGAAACTAAAAGGAGTAAATAACGGCATGAAAATGACAAGTAACTTTTGATGTAAAGGAAAGTTGATGAATGAACTTACACGGGTACAAGGCCTGCGTGCCAATCATTAACAAGAAACAAACACTTCTCGCCGTACGTGAAGCCTCCTAGCGGAAGGACGAGAGGTGCTTCACAGGCTGCGTGACAAAGCAAGGTGAACCGAAACTGTTCACCAAAAGAACAGCTAAATAAGTTGAATGCTTCATCGGGAACTGGAAACTGAATCGCCGTAGAACCAGACGATTACATAGACTTTGAAGATCATAGAGTAAGACTATGACTCGAAACTACCTGGTTATCACCAAAGGCGCCAAACAAACCGGGCTAAGTAAGGAGGTTATCGACTTATCGTTACCTTGAGAAGAAGAAAAACCGTCTCTAACATTGTCCCGACACAACTCTGTGAAATCCACCATTGAACTCACCTAACATAAAAAATAAACAACATTCAATCAAAAACAGCTATACTTGCACAAAAACGAACCGTAATTTCCACCAAAATCATGTTCAATTGTCGAAAAATTCGTTCATAACGCGAATAAATTCAACAGAAGAAGGCATACTAAAAGTGTAACTAATTTTCTCACCAGAACTTTAAAAACGTTACCGAAGCACCATCGTATGCCGTCGTTTATCTCTTTTCTGATCTGAATACCGACCTCGCTTATCTCTTTCCCTCTCAGTTCTGTCACAACCACATTAATTATTGCAAATTGACAGTTAAGATGATCATTTGAATTGAAACTTGACAGTTAAGATGATCGACTTTCGCAGTCTTCATAAGTACTGACGATTTGTTATAAATGGAAAATGCAACTACAGAGTGCACAGAGATCTGAACATAGGTCAAACCTGTACAGGAGACGCAGCAGTTAAGAGACCAGCCACTCCACCTCCAATGACACGGCCATCTGGTCCTGCTAAGGAAATACTTAACCCACCGGTCCTGCTACGTCCCCCACCGTTTTCTGAAAGCATGAACGAACCTGAGAGAGATAGGATTTCAAAGCGCCCCTGCAATTAAGAGAAGAAATATAACGGAGTGCAGACAAGAAAATCAAAAATAGCCCCGATCACATTATATTATCCCTTTTTTTAAATCATCCCAAAACAATCCCTAGAGCAGACTTAAACTAATTCCGAAATCATTTGGATAATTTGCAAAGCATGTAGCTACATCTAAAGCAGAAACCTCCGGTCATGGACTCTAACTTACGCTACAATAGTATAGCCTACCACAAACCTCATACGTAATGAGCCACGGATGTTCTTTGCTGACGAAGAGTCACGCTTGATATTGTACCATTAGCGGATAGAATGCAGATAGCCCTTGGGCCATTCTGAGAGAACGACATAATTTTGGACGACACATCCTGGAACCAAGAAATGGGAGCAAGGAATCAGTGCAAGTGGAAACAATAATAATAACAAAAAATAAATAATGAAGTTTCGACAAATTAAATAGTCATAATAGAGGAGCATAGAAAATAGATGAATTAGTTTAGCTCATAGAAAACCAAAGAATGATTGGATTAGCATCTTAGTGATCATCTTTAACTTAAAGTCTTGAAGTGCAACAACCAGCCAACATAGAGAGAGTACCACAACCAGCCAATACTGTTATGCCTTTTTACGCACATTTACTGATTCCTAATCTAACAGAAGACATTCACTCAGTGCCAAGCAATAAGAGTTCCTCTTGTGACCTCACAGAAATGATATATTTGATGATCAAAAGTTGAAAGTACAAGAGTTTCGAATGCCTCAGATCTATAATAACAACATGAAATCAGAGACGCAAAGGCTACCGTCTATGGCACAAGTATCACAAACCCGTTAAATGAGGGTTGAGCATGGTAGTTAATAATAGGGGGAATTAAATTAGTAGGCACATATCACATATTAATCTCACATACTCAGCAACATTCAACAAACAACAACAACAACAATAATTCGTCTGACGTGAAGTTGAATCGGTGAAGGTTAATCTCTCGAAAACCGTAAACCAGACATAATAAAAATAGAATGTCGACAAAACTTAGCTTCTAGCCTTTCTGCTACCAAGTGTACGGTCCGAATCTTCAGCCCTACTACATGTATTTACTCCACTTCCGCCACCCAAACCATTAACAGTTGAAGACGGGGGTGGAATGGAGGATAAATGAATCAACAAATCATGATTAATTGAATCAAAAAGTTGAACTAAAAATTTAATAAATAAATTCTCGTTTCTCAGCTACACTAACAAACTTTTGAACACATTACTTCAAAACTTCAGCAAAATATCGACAAATCAAACACGTCTAAACCTAAAACATTGCAAAACACTTCAAATTCCATGTTATTAATCGAAATTCAATACAAAATTCTAAAAGATCTAGAACAAATTACTCGTCACATTCAATTTTTAGATCTTAAAATTAAAAAACTCTAATTTTAAATTAATTTTGATGTCTCACCCGTCTATAGCAGTGTAGACGTCGTCTAACGGTGGTGGTGGCGGTGTAGATGAGTTTTCTTTGCGATATTAGTGTCGTGGTTGCAAGTTTGTGGCCGGAGTTGGTGTCGGTCGTTGTTGTCGGAGCAAAAAGTTAGCGGCAAAGTCGGTGGCGGTGGTTGTTGATGGCAAAGTTCGTTGGCGGAAAAGATAAGGAGTTTATGAGTATATGTGAGGCAATGAGGGTATATGAGGGTTGTAGGATTGGGCTTGGGCTTTGTATGCCAATTTTTTTTAGCTACGGTTTTAATTAAACCGAAGCCTTTTGCGCGTAGCTATGGCTACGGTTCAACTCAAGAACCGTTGCTTTTCATTTACATTGAGTACTTTTGGCTTCGGTTATATTAGGAACCGTAGCCATTTATATTTAGCCATCATTTTGGCTACGGTTGTTATTTAACAACCGTAGCCTTTTGTGAATCCTAATGTCTATAAATTTATAGCTACAGTTAACTTTTACAACCGTAGCCGTTTATTGTCGCCAAATGCAATTTTTGTACTAGTGTCAACCCAATCATAATGAACCCAAAATGGCAGTAAAGTCGAAAGACAGTAGCTCCAAGGTTCGCGTCCGATTTCGTCCCGACAAATGAACACAACGCAGGGGAGAGAGGAGAAATGAATTAAAATGGGCGAAATCAAGTGACGATAATTTAATGGATAAAAATGATTTAATAGACGACACTTACCGACGACACTTACCGACGATTGAATACGACGGCAAGCAGAGCAAGGCCACGGTGAGCAGGGGCAGGTGGTGGTCCGAGGAAGACGGAGATAGCTCCGGAGATAACTCCGGTGAGGTGGCAGTGACCGGAAAAAGGAGATATGAGTATTAAGGCGATAATTATTTAATCGACGAAATCAAATCGAAACGGAAAACGAATTGAAATGGAAAAATTTAAGTAGAAAGGGGGCTCACCAAATGGAGGCTAATAAGGGCGTCGAGCTTCGGTGACATAACAACGGTGCTGAGAGCAGGACTGGGCCCACGTTATCAGAGGTCACGGTAGTGACCATCGACGGCGACGATGGCCAGAAAACAAGGAGAAGAGCAGGGGAGGCCGAGAAAGGAGAGAGCAGAGGCGGCCAGAGCAGGGGTATCGGCCTCCGGTGGTGGTAGCTCAAGACGGCTCCGGTGATGGTGTACGGTGGCCTGAGCAAGGAGGTTTCCGGCGAGTGAAAAGAGGAAGGAAACAGAGAAGAAGCAGCAGAGCACAACGGAGGAGAGAGGGACCACGAAAAGAGAGAGAAGAGGAGGACGGTGGTGGCGCTGGGTGACTGAGCTCGAGCTTGCCATGAATGGCGGCTCGATGACCATGGCCATGGTGGCTCCTGTTGTTGTCGTTGTGTTGTTGTTTGTTGGTTGTTGTTGTTGTTATCGTTTTTGTTGTTGTTTTTGTTGTTGCTGTTGTCGTTTGTTGTTGTTGTTTGTTGTTGTTGTTTATCTTGTTTTATTTAAAGAGAAATAAAGAAAGAAGAAGAAGAAGAAGAAGAAGAAGAAGAAGAAGAAGAAGAAGGGAAGAATCAGTAAAACAAAATAATGAAATGAAATGAGGGAGTGGGAGAGATAAAAATATCTGATAAATAATTGAATGGAGGGGGTGAAAGGGGCGACGTGGGCTTGGTTCAACCAAGGGGTTCAATTTACGATTTGCTCTGTTTCATTCGCTCTTATTTATAAATTTTAATATTTTACAAAGTATATTATGTTGAAAATTATTAAGTAATAATTTTATTTTTATTATTCATATCATAAAACTTATATTTTAAAAATAAAGGGTGTGTAAAAACATTAGTTACAATTTAAATTACGGTCTCATAGATTTTCAAACGGTCTGATTATTTGAAAGTTATTTCTTTTAAAAAAAAAAACTAAATTTCGTCGAAATTAAGCTCTTTAATTGCCCAAAAAGCTTTGTATTCCAACTCAACGGGGAGGTGACACGCTTTCCCGTACACTAACCTGTACGGAGAAGTTCCAATCGGCGTTTTATACGCCGTCCTGTAAGCCCATAGGGTGTCATCGAGCTTCGTACTCCAATCTTTTTGTGACTTTGCAACGACCTTCTCAAGAATAGACTTGAGCTCCCTATTAGAAACTTCAACCTGCCCGCTCGTCTGCGGGTGATAAGCAAGAGTAGTACGGTGTTGAACACCATATTTCCGCAGTAGAGTATCGAGATGCTTCTCGTGAAAATGAGTTCCCCCGTCACTTATTATTGCGCGGGGTACCCCAAATCGAGGAAAGATCGTCTTGCGGAAGAGATTGATTACCACCTGAGCATCATTAGTAGGAGATGCAACTGCTTCGACCCACTTAGAGACGTAGTCGACAGCAACGAGTATAAAACGGTTCCCATTGGAAGACGGGTACGGGCCTTGGTAATCAATTCCCCACACATCAAAAAGCTCGACCTCTAATATACCTGTTTGAGGCATTTCATGCCTCCGTGAGATGTTCCCGTTCCTTTGGCACGCGTCACAAGCTAAAACAAAGGCTGCTGCGTCTTTGAATAAAGTAGGTCAATAAAACCCGGACTGCAGAATCTTCGCCGCGGTCTTGGCAGGACCATGATGCCCTCCATAAGGAGAGGAATGACATCCCTCGAGCACTCCGCGGATCTCCCAATCAGGTACACATTTACGGAATAATCCATCGCTACACTCACAGAACAAATGCGGATCATCCCAAAAGAACCTCTTCGCATCATGCCTAAACTTCTTCTTCTGTTGATAGGTGGCATGCTCGGGTAATGTGCCCGCAACCACATAGTTGGCATAATCAGCGAACCACGGCTCCCCATGACTAATGGCCATCAATGAGTCATCCGGAAAAGAGTCGTCAATAGGAACAACTACTCCACCCTCATCGAAACGTAGTCGGGATAGATGATCGGCAACCACATTCTCAGCGCCCTTCTTGTCACGGATTTCAAGGTCGAATTCCTGGAGTAGCAGAATCCAACGAATCAACCTAGGCTTGGCTTCCTTCTTCGCGAGGAGATACTTCAATGCCGCATGGTCCGTATAAACAATCACCTTGGACCCAATAAGATACGAGCGAAACTTGTCTAACGCGTAGACAATGGCAAGAAGTTCCTTCTCCGTCGTCGCATAGTTAACCTGCGCTTCATCCAAGGTTTTACTAGCATAGTAGATAGCATGTAAGACCTTGTCACGCCTCTGTCCCAACACCGCGCCTATCGCATAATCACTAGCGTCGCACATAATCTCGAACGACAAATTCCAATCTGGAGACTGGATAATCGGTCTTTGAAATCAAAGCTCTTTGAATCCTGCGAAAAGCCTCAACGCACTCATCAGTAAACAAAAAGGGGGCATCCTTCAGGAGGAGCTGGGTGAGTGGTTTAGCAATCTTTGAGAAGTCCTTGATAAAGCGGCGATAAAACTCCGCATGACCAAGGAAATTTCGGACCTCTTTCACGTTAATGAGGAGAGGTAGTTGCTCAATCACTTGAATTTTAGCTCTGTCAACCTGGATGCCCCTATCAGACACAACATGACCAAGGACGACACCCTCCTTCACCATAAAATGACACTTCTCCCAATTCAGAACCAAGTCAACATCCTCACAACGCTTTAGGACTTTAGACAAGTTAAGCAAATAAGACTCAAAATCGGTCCCGTACACACTAAAATCATCCATAAAGACTTCCATGATAGACTCGATAAACTCGGAAAAAATGCTAATCATACAACGCTGGAAAGTAGCAGATGCGTTACATAAACCAAACGGCATTCTACGATAAGCAAAGGTCCCGTAGGGACACGTAAAAGTGGTCTTTTCCTGATCCTCAGGATGAATGGGGATCTGGAAGAAACCTGAATAGCCGTCGAGATAGCAAAAATACCTGTGGCATGCTAATCTTTCCAACATCTGATCAATGAAAGGAAGTGGGTAGTGATCCTTCTTTGTGGCGGCATTCAATCTCCTATAATCAATGCACATCCGCCAACCAGTCACAACTCTCGTGGGAATCAGCTCATTCTTCTCATTCTTTACCACTGTAGTCCCGCCCTTCTTAGGAACAACCTGAACAGGACTAACCCACCTAGAGTCGGATATCGCGTAAATAATCCCGGCGTCAAGGAGCTTCATCACCTGCTTCTTAACGACCTCTTGCATGTTTGGGTTCAACCGCCGTTGACCCTAAATCACCGGTTTATGATCATCCTCGAGGCGAATCCTGTGCATACAGAAATCAGGACTAATACCTCTCAAATCACTTAGACTGTACCCCAAAGCCTTCTTGTGCGTTCGCAAAACCTCCAGCAAAGCAGTCAGCTGGGACTCCGTGAGATCATTACTGACGATCACCGGATTCATCTCTGCTTCGTCTAAGAACGCATACTTCAAGTGAGTAGGCAACGGCTTCAACTCGGACTTCTGGACCTCAGCAGCATAAGAGGTCTCAACCGTCTCAGTGGTGTCGAAGTCTCTCCTTTCATCAGCATATAGGAGAGCTTCTATTTCATCTATTTCCGCATTCCACGGACCTGACTCACCATCTGCACAATCATCACACATCAAAACTTCCAAAGGCTCCTTGGACAAGGATCCTTCGGAGACTAAAGAAACAGACTCATCTACAACATCAATGATATCAAAATAGTAGCAAGACTCCTCTAACATCGGGCTCTTGAGGGCTTGGTTAAGGTTAAAAGTGACCTTATCCCCTCTTACCTTTAGAGTCAACCTACCATTCTTAACGTCTATGACCGCCCCGGCTGTGTAGGAATGGTCGTCCTAGGATAATAGGCATCTGGTTATCCTCAGCCATGTCCAAAACAATAAAGTCAACTGGGAAAAAAAACTTCCCAACCTTCACCGGGACATCCTCAAGCACTCCTAAGGGTCGCTTGACCGAACGATCGGCCATCTGCAAGGTGACACTCGTGCACTTCAACCCTCCCATGTTTAGTTTCTCACAAACTGAATAAGGCATAACGCTCACGCTCGCTCCTCAGTCACATAGGGCTTTGTCTATAACATGGGTGCCTATGGTACAAGGAATTGAGAAACTACCCGGGTCTTTCAGCTTAGGGGGTGCACTACTCTGAAGAAGGGCACTACACTCACCTGTAAACGCTATGGTCTCAACCTCATTAAAGGAACGTTTCTTAGTAAGAATATCCTTCATAAATTTAGCGTAAGAAGGTACCTGGGTGATGAGTTCAGTGAACGGGACGGTTACCTGCAAATTCTTCACGACCTCCATAAACTTACCGAATTGCGTCTCGGCCTTAGCATTTCGTTGACGTCCCGGAAACGGGAGTTGAATCTTTATCGGAGGTGTAACAGTAGTAGTAACATCCATAGGAGCATCCGGTACCTTAGCTTGAGCATCCGCAGCTTCTTCCTCATCCTTCTTCCCCAAATCAGGTTCACCGATAAGGTCGGAGTGCTGTTTCTCCACTTTCTCGGCCTCAATCTCATCCGGATGCTTCGGACCATCATAACGCGTGCCACTGCGCAATGTAATCGCATTTGCGGTGTCATGAGGCGGGTTCCCTTGCGGTGGAAGTGTCCCATGTTGCCTCGTGGCTTGCGAACTCGCTAACTGTGCAACCTGCGTCTCCAACATCTTAATAGCCGCGTCCTTAGCTTGGTCACTCTTCTGCATCTGCGCCAACATAGTCTCCTGCGACTTTTGCATAGCTAGATTACTTTGTTGTATTTGCAACATCATACTCTTCATTTCGGCCATAGGATCATTGGCCGGTTGAACAGGAGCTTGATAGCTATGTTGTGGCGGGTTGTACGGTGGCCGTTGATAATTCGATTGAAAGTTCTTGTGCGGCGGAACGTACGTTGATTGTTGTTGTTGCGGTGGTTGTGGAGTAGGATTAAGAACGTTCTGGTTCCGGTAGGAAAGTAGAGAGCGATCATAACCCGGTTGATTTTGATAAGGCAGGTTCGGTCGATAAGACTGAAAAGCGTGAACCTGCTCGTGCGACCCCATGCAATCTGATGCATAATGCCCTACTGCACCACAATTAGAGCATCCCAAATCATGTCCCGCTAGTGCATTCACCTGATGAGAACTCGATGGACCGGCACTTTGAAGGTTATCAACCTTCAACGTCAAAGCAGTTATCTGTGAGGCGATAGCACTAAGAGATTCCTTGTCGCGGTCACTATGAGCTGACCGAGAATTTCCCCTTGGTCGATCGTATTGCGCGGAATGAACTGCCATCTCTTCAATCAACTGCCATGCTTTGTCATCGTCGACATTATTCGCGAACCTACCATTAGCGGCGGAGTCCAAAGTAGCACGACTCTCCGCGTACAAACCATTGTAGAATGTCATGATAACTAGCCAATCATTAAGCCCGTGATGCGGACACGCTCGTATAAGCTTCTTATAACGCTCCCACACCTCAGCAAGTGATTCATCGAACGACTGCTTAAAACCTTGGATTTGACTGCGGAGGTTATTGGTCCGCTCAGGAGGATAGTACTTCTGATAGAAATCGAGGGCTAGACCATTCCAATCAGTTATCCCAGCAGCTTCATTGTCCAAGTCCGTAATCCATTCCCGTGCTCGATCACGCAACGAAAATGGGAAAAGCATCTCCCGTATCTGATCTTGAGTGATCCCAGTCTGCTTTATAGTAGAGCAATAATCAGTAAACACATGCATGTGTCTACCGAGATCTTCAGTTGGATTACCACCGAATTGATTTCGTTCCACCAAGTTGAGAAAGGCAGGACGAATCTCAAAATTTCCCTGGACCGTAGCAGCAATCTGGAATCCAGTAGGAATGGACTCCTCGTTGGGCATAGAATGAGTAAATAGCTTTGGCATCGTGACGAGTGGTTCTACCAAAGTAGCGTTGACCGGTGGTTCGTCTAAAGTATCGATAACAACAAGTTGTAGGTTGTCCTCTTCGGACGATTGCGTTGCACGAAATTCTTCGTACAAGAATTCTACAGTTTCTGGATCGTTAGCTTCTGCCACCTCCTTGAAGAATTTGCGTGTTCTACGAAGAGTACGTTCAGGTTCAGGATCAAATGGGAGTAAATCCTGAGATGACCTGCGCATAAACAAGAACTACAAGGAAGAATGAGAAGCGGTCTCAAGGAACTGGAGTTCCCTGAGACAAGAGAAGTAAACTAGAAATAAAGAAAATAGTAGTAAACAAAACCGTCTCCCCGGCAACGGCGCCAAAATTGACAAGGCTAAAGTTGTGTCACCTATGTCAAGATAAACATACGGTCCTACTAACTGATAGCTAGTGGCAAGCAGGGTGTCGAATTCACTAGGAGAAGGTCGCAACTACTATAAACTCAAGGCTTCTAGTGTACTTAAGGTAGAAAAGGTTTGGGTTTTGGGTAGCTAAATTAAGGATAGGCTGAAATTAAAAGGATTTGAAAGTCGATAAAGGGAGAAGTCTAGGGTCGCAGGTTCACGATGACAAAAGTACTAAGGTTATCACGGAATAAAGGTACTAGTAACGGTTCGTGCTAATGGAAGAAGACAAGTCCTCTCGGATCAAAGTCAATCTTAAAGCTCGACTAACGGGCTCTCGCTACGTATTAGTCTCGCTCTACTAACTCCTACACAAGGCTCACCTTAACCCGGCTTTCGATCTTAGGTTTAGGCTTCCTAGGTCAAACGATCAATCATGGCCTTTGATTAATCGGATGTAAAATTAGGGCAAGAGAGAAGATTAACAACGAACGATCAAAAGATAACCAATTCCGATAATTAAACCTAATTACTAATCACCGATCCCCATAAACCCTAGAAAAGGATTAGTTACTCATAATTGGGGCTAAAAGAGAATTAAACATTAAAGCAAAGGAATTGAGAAAAGCAAACATGAGATTACCAATGATTAAATGCTTGAGATTAATGCGTAGAACCGACGATCACAAAGTTTAATCCAATCTTCAATGATGAGTTAGCTGCTAATATAAATGAAAGATAAAAAGTTAAACCCTACTCGAGTCTTATATATAGTATAGGCTCCGTGAAAACGCAAAATAAAAACAACAGAACCGACCGGTTCGGGGTCGAACCGATCGGTTTGAGCTTCTGAACCGATCGGTTCAGACCTATGCCGATCGGTTCTTCTGCACCTCGTAAATTTCCAGCAACTTTTCTTCAATTAGCAACCTCCTGAACCGGTAGGTTCACTCTGAACCTATAGGTTTAGCGTCCCGTAACATAGTATTGCTTCCGTATCAGCTCTCGAGCTTGAGTTCTTCCGTTTCAAGCCTCGTTTAGCACTCCCGAGCACTTCCAGCAACTACTGGGCTCGTGCAATCAATACTGCCTCCGAGAAATGCTCCGTAATCAGCACATAATCAACCAAAACCTGTAAATTGACATAAAAAAGGCGGCAGTACCAACATTCACAACAAATAGCTCCTAAAATACATACATACTCAGCTAAACGCGAGCTAAATGCGACAAAACGGGGGTAAATAAATCAATACAAAGCGCACACATCATTTGACTGATGATGAGTTTGGCTTTGTTGCAAGCCAAAGGAGTACACAAAGTGGAGTTGGTGATTATATGCACATTGGTATTGATGTGCGCGGTTATGGTGTCGGGTTCGCGTCTGAGGTGACCCGTGGTTGGTGGTTCTTCTAGTACCGTTGCTGAGCCCCTTGTTTATTGCTGGTTTGGAAGGGCGTTTCTACTTGTGTATATTGTAAGTACGCTTTTCTTTTACTAGTTCTCTCCTTCTTTCTCCGTCTACGGTATCCCCTTTGTTTTGGATGTGCTAACTGGTCACATTGGGGACAATGTTTCGTTTGGTTTGGGGGGAGGGACGCTTTGCTTGTATTTTTCAAATTGCTTTTATTTTTCAAAACAATTCAAAAAAATCATAAAACCCACAAAATCCAAAAAAAAAAAAAAAATCAATAATTCCAAAAATACGTGTCTTGGATCGTTATGCGAGCTTGTTTTTATCTCTTACCTTTCCCAACATCCCTTTCCTAGTTTGCTTTTAGCTTTGACATGTTTTATTAGACGGGATTAGTGCTAACAGGGATGTTTTGACATAGTAGTAATGATGGCATGCTTTTACGAGTCGGTTTGATCACTTTTCGGATTTTAACTACTTATTTGTGAGGTTTAGAGCCTCTAGAGACAGGTACATCTATACCCGGTCCTCGTGCTAGGATTGTGAGTAGTTCTCCTTGTGGGGCACGTAATATCAACGCGCATAAGTGTGGCCCCTATCCCGTTTTTCCCCATGATGTGTCATATGTTTTGCATACGAGGCTTTAGATGTTTCTACTATTTCCACCATATGCTTTTATCGATTATATCCTCTCATATATGATTCATACCCTCTTTACCCACATGAGCTTGCTAGCTACATGCTAAATTGCCTACCCTAGCCTAGCTAGTTACCGCTTTTGCATACTCTTGTGCTTGTCCTTTGGGTTGTGATCGTTGCCACAACTTGTTGATGTCGTGCTTTTGAGAGAGTTTTGGTGATGTTAGTCGGGATTGTTGCTTCCCTGACCTATGTTGAGTTACTTTGTTTTATCGCAACTAATGAGTGTACTCTTGTTCAAAAAAAAAAAAAGAAAAATGAAATTGAAACACAACAACACAAAAACAAAAAGTGAAATGAAAGAATTATGTGCAAATAATGAAAGAGTTGTTGTTGTTGTTGTGAGTTGAGCACTTGTTCTATATTGCTTATATTGCGATGGTGTGTAGAGGAGACCGATATTCTGTTTTCGGTCCGTTTTTTTATTGTGAGAGTTGTGTTCCGTATTGGTTTGGACGAGCACTTGAGTTGTACTAGTGGTCTCTAGTGGCTTTTAGCTCCACATGACCATAACTATTTGTCCACCTTCTTACCCTTACCTCTTTTTAGCCTACACACACCTTTTCCTATGTAAGCCCTCGTGTTTACTTCGTTTGTTGTGACATTATTGTGTACGAGAATACGAGATGGTTCCACATTAGATTGCGGGCGTGTTTCCATGAGTCGAGTAGGTGAGTGTCACTACATATACACCTTGATCCACATTTGTGTTGAGTGGAAACCGCGAGGAGTCCGAAATTTGATTGCTAGAAAGCCAAAGGTTTAAGCTATGCTATTCATTCTACACCGTCATGTAAATCTCAGCCGTTAGTTAGCTCTTTCCTATGTCCCATGTTGTTTCTGGAACGATTGTCTTTTGCTTGAGCTACTAGTGGTTTGGTGTTTGTTTGGGAAGGTATCTTTATCTTCGCTTTGTCCTCTTTTTCTTATTGGTTATGCTTGGTTGTTTGAGGACAAGCAACGGTTCGGTTTGGGGGATTTTGATGTGTCGTATTTGTATATGCCTTATACCCCCGAGTCACTGGCGATTTATGTCACTTTTAGCGCCTTTACATGCTTTATTCTATCATTTTCCTTCGGTTTCTCTAGTTTTGCTTGTTGGCTTTGTTTTGTAGGACATCGCCTTATTTTGGAGGACGGACGCTAGCCGGGACGATGATTTATATTCCCGGGATTGCTATGTGACGTGTCGAGATGATTTCTCCTTGCCGAGGATGAGAACGAGCTAAAGGAAGACACTTTGAAGTCGTCCTGGGACCTAGGGACGAAGTAAGAAACTTAAATCCTCACTTTAGACCTCGTCCCTAGCCTTAAGGACGAACCATACCTTGTCCCGGACCATAGGGACGATATTGGAAAAGATTGGAGTAAAATAGAAAAGAGAGCAAAAAGCTGGACAAGTCGGGAAGCCATCCCGTGGTGCTGGGAGGTGGTACCGATCGGGATGCCTGTCCCAGACCTCTGGGACGGCCCTAGACTCTTCGACTACTTATTTTAATCGAGTATAATGCTTGGGTTTCATCTATATTTCGACTTATGCTTTTTCATACATAGAAAATAGACTTAGAAGAACCCTTATTTCATTACTCTAAAATTTTACTCTTTGATTTTGGTTGTATTTTCAATTCCCGACTCAAGAATCGTTCTTTGAACTCTCGTAGGTAATCCTTGTTGAATTCATCATCCATTTGCTAGTTTGATCATTGTTGGTATATCATTTCTTCTCATTTTGATTTTAATTTTCATTTTGTTTGTTTATGATCATGTATTCCTCTTATTCCTTGGCTTTGTTTGTTGTTTTCATTATACGTGAGTAATTCCTTTCTCTAGGGAGAAGGGTGAATCATGGTTCTATGTTTTGGTTATTGTTTGTGATCATTTGAGTTTGGTTTTCATGCTTGTTTCGATTGTCTTGCTATGATTGTTGTTTGTTGATCACCGGCCATGTTTGACAAGCTTTTTCGCACCCTTGAACTTAAGACCGAAAACCTAGTTCAGTAATAGGCTTAGGCTAATCGACATAAACCTTGTTAGTAAGTTGCGAGAGCCCGCTAACGAGTCCTGAGGGAGACTTATGACCGAGAGGACGAGTCACCACCTTAGCAAGCATAATTCCAACTCATTTCGATTATCAACTCACAACTGATGTGTCATATATTTACATACTTATAGCCCCTTGTTCGTAGCGTTTCTTTGCAATTCTCGTGCTTTTATTTGCGTTTTAGCTCCTATTTCTCTCCGTTTTGGCTCTGCTGCGTTTTTGTGTCCATTTTGCAGGTACACGTGCTTATTTGGAGTATAGGATGCTTGTCGAGAAGTTTCGGAAAGTTTCGTGAAGTTTCGTGAAGTTTTGAGGTGATTCGAGTTGGTTTCGTTGCGTTTCGCTTGCGTACGAGCCTCGTTTCACTAACATGAAGGTGTCCCGGGACCTTGGGTCGGGATTTGAAGCTCTTATAATCATCCTAGACCTCGTCCCTACTCATGAGCCTCGTCCCTAAGCCTTGGGACGACAAACATTGCAAAAGAAACTAAGTACAAGAAGGAGCAAAATTGGAGCAAAATCTGAAACCCACGGGACCAAGTGTGTCCCGGGCGGGGTGGGTCTTGTCCCGGCTGGGGTGGCCTTCCCGGAGCTCTGGGACAGCTTCGACTCTTCGTGTGCTTGATTTACTTCGTCTATTTGAAGGCCTAAAACATAATATTTTCGCACGAAATTTTTACAGCATTTCAACAACACTCTAAAGTACTTTCTCACAAAAATTTAGGGTTTGATTAATTTTCCTTCTTGTATTTTCAATTCCCGACTCGAGTACGTTGTTTAGATCGTCTATTTGGTTTTGTTGCTTGGATTCTTCTTGTTCTCCTCTGAATTTTCTGATTGGTATTGATATTCTCTTCTCCCTTTTGATTACTATTTCAATATATATCGTTGTTAATCATGTCCTTCGTTATTTTCCTTGCTTTTATTGTTGAATTCGCTATGTGTGAGTAATTTCTTTATCTAGGGAGAAGGGTGAATCATGGGTGCTTGTTTGGGTCGTTTTTGATGATCTTATGAGTTAGGTTTTGTGTTTGCTTTGTTTAGTCTTTGCTTGATTGCGCTTGTTGAATCCTTGATCACGTTTTAGCAAGTATCTAGCACCCTTGAACTTAAGAACGAAAGCCTAGTTCTAGGGTAGGCGCGAGACTAAACAATAGGACCCTCGATTGTAAGTTGCGAGAGCCCGCATTTGAGACCTAGAGGAAGCTTAAGACCGAGAGGACGAGCTTAACCCTTAGCATGTGCAATTCCTTACTCATCCCGATCATCATCCTTGACCTTGACTCACCCATTGCCTAGCCCGACTCCCTAGACCTTTTCCTTATCGTTAAACCCTTACCTTACGCTATAGCTTTAGTTTACCTCAATCATTCACTCGAACCGAGACTAGAATCGTTAAAAAATAACCAACATTACGACCATCTCCCTGTGGATTTCGACCCGACTTACCCTAGCTACCTTAGCAAGCATAATTCCAACTCATTTCGATTATCAACTCACAACCGAGCATGCCCATGACTAATTCGAATCCCTAGACCTTTCTCCATAAGCGTAAATCCTTTTACTTACGCTCTAGCTATAAAAATCAATCAAAAACTCGAACCGACTAGTCTAGAATCAACCCATAAGTAACCAACAAATTCGACCTTCTCCCTGTGGAATACGATCCCGACTTACTCTATCTACCCAATAGAGTTGTCAGGAATTTTTGATTAGGTGACACGATTAAATCCTATCAGGTCCCTCCGGTCATTCCCGAGACGTTTATGTAGGGTTATCCGCAAGACGCACATGTTTAGTGTGAATTCAATATGGGTCTTAGAGCACTCAAGTTTGACTTTTACGGTTCTTTGAGCAGAGGCCGCACGTATAACCGTGAAAGGGTGAGAACTCGGCTATCCAGAATAGGCTTGCTCCGAGAGCAACCGCTGTTAGGGATCGTTTCTCTTGGGTGTATATGTGCTGAATCCCGTGGGATTTGACTCGAACGGTTGCATATGCTCAAACATCGAAAATGAAACTGTTTTCATGTTTTCAAGTTTCAAAAGTTTATTTTCTTTAGAAATAAAAACATGTTTGTCCCTAGCGGAGTCGTCAACTAAAGGTACCGGGAAGCAGGACCCTCCACAACGCCTCGAGCGGGCCTGCCCGAATAGGGGTGGACTGTAACACCCCGACTTTTCCCCTTTTATTTAAATAATTCATTTCGTTAAATTCGTATTTTATTTCCCTTGATTTTGTTATTTTTGGCTCGAGGAATAAGTGAAACCGTAGTCGAAACTTAAAAACGGAGTAATTAACTTAAAAACGGTGTAATTTCCTCATACGAACTCCGATTCAGGTGATTCAAAAGGCTAAACTGCGTATTTTTTCGACGCCGTCGCAACTGCCAAATTTTCAGGAGTCAGTTTGAACCGGTCCACCCTGGGCCGAGCCGAACCCCCAGCTCGGGTTGGGTTTAGGGTTTCTTGTGTAGCTTTTTGATCAAGACATTAAATATCCTATTAACTCCTAGCCCTAGCAACCTTAAGATCTGATTTTTATCTTCCTAATCTCATCCTCATTCATCCCCCATAATTCTCTCCCAAAAACTCTCCCAAAACTCCTCAAACTCCATTGTTGATCATCTTTTCTTGCATTCCTTTAGCCCTAAATCCTTCCCTAGTCAATTCGCTTGGTATATGATCTCCTTTAGCTCTTTTATTTTTCTGATTTTGTGTTATTTTATGTGTTCTTATATTGTATGCTTTTGCTTGTGTGATTTGGCTTGGTTATGCAAAGGAGAAGGAGATTTAGAAGAAGGAGATACCATTCTTGTGGAGGAGGAAGAGGATTAGCAAGGATTTGATCTCAACTAAGGTAACTAGGTGTAGCCTTAGTGATATTTTGACTCGTGTGAGACCATATGATTGATTGAGGATGATTTGATTGTTGTTATGTATGTAAAGCTATGAACTTTGGGTTGATTGTGCTATGAAATCATGTTCTTTGGTCTTATTTGTATTGGTCTCACACTAATATGTCTTATGGAATGATTTGGGGTGATTGTTATATTGAATTTGGGTTATATTGTTATTAGGTTGATTAAAAGATGATAACTTTGGGAATTATAATGATTTACTATGGCTACTCTTGAGTTCTTATGATTATTACTTCGTATTTAACATGTTGATTATGGTTAGTGTTGAGAATGGTTGTAAAAGGGTTAGTTGTGCTGTTAAAGAGTTTATGATGGATATTGTGATGATTTGCGTTAAAGGTTGATTGAATTGATATTGATTTTGAGTTATTTTGAGGTTGAATTGAATTGTTTGTATGCTTGAGTTGAGTGTGCGTACGGGTACTGTTCTGGCACGTACGTGAGGAGTTAAGACGTCTTTTGTAGGACGGTGCCGCCTGTCGTGGGTTCTCAACCGTTTTTGTCGCGGCTCTGAGACTATGGTTATTGAAAGCTCTTTTGTAGGGGCGCCACTCTTTTGTAGGAGTGGTTATTTGAATGTCGACACCGTTTTTGTCGCGGTGACACCGTTTTTGTCGCGGTGGGTTTGGCCAAATTTAGACAGTTGAGGAACTTTTGTCGTTCCGCCATAGGGTTGGGACTTTTGTCGTTCCGGGGTGTTTTGTAGCGCCCAGTACTCCGTGCTTACTCTTGCGATTGATTGTTGATTGATCTTATTGATTGTCACTTTGTTGATGGCATTCAGGTTGGTTGTTGACTGTCACTTTGTTGATGACAGGTTGAGCTTGTATGATTTGTACGATGGTTGGTTGTTTATATTTTGACTATAGGTCACAGGTTGAGTTGGTTAATTAATGAGTTAGCTTGAGGTTGACCTATGTTGATCGTGCATTTGGGTTGTATTGTTGTTTATGTTGATTATGTTGAAATGTGACTGGGGAGCACCTAGTTACTCCCCACTGATTGTGGTTGTTACTTTCTTTGTGCCAGGTTAGCGCGGGTTCGGGATTTGAAGTGTGAGAAGCCGTGAGGATTGACCCCGTAGCTAGCTTATGTTGAGGAACTTGGACTAGACTTGTTGATTTAGACTTTATTAATTTTCATAATTATATTTCATTTTGGATTGTAAGGAGTATTTACTCCCCGTTTGCTAGGCCTCAAGGCCTACTCTTTTAGCTTATGTTTGTTTAGTGAGTTACGACACGGATTACACGGTGTTTCCGCCACCGTGGTCTTCATTTTATTTTCAATCTCTCTTTAAAATCCTTTTATTTCTTTATTTTATTTTGTTGGAAAATCCGGGTTGTTACATGGACGCTACGCGTGGAAATAAGGTGCGTACAGGCGATAGGCTAGAATCGCTAGAATGCTGGATATGTGCGAGATATGCTATGGGGGATGCCATTGCTTAATTTGCTTAAAAGCTTTTTAAAGAGAAGTCGAAAATCTTTTAAAAGCTGCTTTCGGAGTCGCCACCAAATTATGAGGTAATTTTTAACCCACTTAACGCGTCTTAGACTCGAAGACGCGAATCTTAGAGTTCAAGGCGCGTCGATACCTATCCGTCTAAGGCAATTGTGAAACCAGAGCAGATTCGGGGTGAGGGTACTTTTCAAAAGTTTGTCAAAATGCATTATGATAAAACTGTAATAAAAAAAGCCTACGTAAAAGTAGCATCTACTAACTTAAAAACAATTTATAATCGATGTTGAGCAAATGCAAACCGCTACGTACAAGTGCGATGTATGACTCGATGAATAAACGTAAAAGCGAGTGTAAACGTCGAAACTATGAAAGGTTGCTATGGGAAATGTGCATAAAGCGATAATTCATTGCTTGAATTATCGTTTAAATGCTATTTTTCGAGTCATGTGTGTATGTGTAAAATTTTGTTTAAAAACCCTCAATTTGCACGTTTTACGAAAATAATGAAATTGGTACAAGTTTTGTCGAAATCATGTTTATTCGTGTTTAATGCATGAATGAGAATTTGCTTAATGTAAAGTGGTGTTCGTTTGTTCGTTTTATTTGAGTCGTTGCTTATGCGATATTGGCGGGGTAAGACGATTAGGAATCTGAATTGCTATAATCGCTTTACGAATACAGGTACGCAATGCCAATATCGAGTCAGGTTAATGTAACCCGTTTGTCCGAGTCGGTGTCAATAGTGAAAATGTAGAGAGAGAAAGAGGTGAGAGAGAGAGAGGGCTCGAGCTAGGGAGAAACACCCCCACCCCCCACCCCCCACCCCATGACAGTCGAAAAAGGTGGGTATTTATAGTGGTTTGGTTGCGGGTATTTGACAAAACAAAGAAACAAATCGCCAGAGAACTGGCTATTACTTTAGGTAATCGTCAGGGCTCTGGCACTTTATTTTGTGGGGTGTAGCTAGGGTGCAGGCCTATTTAGGCTAGATTCGTACTTGTGTCGTTTGTGTGTCGGGTGATGGGTTCTTTTGGGTTAGTTTTTGTCGTTTCGTGTTTCATGTTTCGTGCTTTTTCCGGATCTCGGACCAAAAAAAGTTTTTGTCTTGAACTGAATTATTTTTGTGAGATGTGGTTTGACGTGAGCTCGATTTGAGCATATGACGTCTCGGGATTTGTTTTTGTGGTTGTTTATGCGCTTTTTGTGTGGAAAAAGACTTGTTTTTGTGTTGGGTCGACTTGAATAAAACGACTATACGAATACTCATTTTACATGACCTGCAAATAAATCATTTTATGCATTAAATGACTTAAAATGTTTTGGACAAATTGTACCGTTTTGGCATTACATTAAAACATATTTTTTGTGAAAGTCTATTTCATCACAGGGTTTGTGTTTGGGAGGGTACAGATATGGGTATCTACATACTTATAATAAATTATTTACCTAGGTCAGCTCAAAGGAAGGTAATTGAAATAACATAAAGTCAAAATGTATTATTTATCTATTTACCTATAATAAATTATTTGGCTCATTTAAAATAAAATAGAATATGACTAAAAAATAATTTAAATCAACTTATATTATTTCACTCATATTCTATATGATCATGCAAAATATGCACATCAGCTTAAAAAATTATTTACATCAACTTAAATTATATCAATTAGTTTTACAATATGCAAAAACTCTTCATTTTCTTCATTTTCTTCATTTTCCTCTACAAATTTAGTATTTCGCTATAGTATCGCATTGGTTTCATAATTCTTAGTGGCCGCCTTGTTGGTATTTGTACTCTCGTCTGAGTGTACTTTTCTTATACTTCCTTCATTTCACCATCTTCTTCCCATGTGATAATGTTACAAAATTAAGGTGGGTTAATTGTGTGAATGAAATTAAAGTTAAAAAAAATAAATAATAAAATATATTATGTGGTTGAAAATAGTGAAAAATTGACAAAAATAAAAATGAGAGGATGATAAACCTTAGTATTAGAAAAAGTGAGAAGGAGATGGTAAAATGAGTAAGAAAATACAAGGCCGTGACACAATGCTATTACGGCCTCAACATAAACTCATGGTTCGAAATCGGTACCTACTAAATCGTTATACAAGCTACATAACTCAACTAACACGTTTATTTTATCCTCCAAAATAAGAAGGTTTGAGGGCAGAAGCTGCATAACCAACATAACTGCATCGCTGAGGGTACCGCCACTAAAACAGAGAATATTAACGAGGCGGTTAATCGACTCTTTAAGTTTTTTTATAAGTAACGCTATTATGACCCTTCAAATTCAAATTTCCGCTGCTGAAGAAACATTGTTACAACAATATTTATTGTTCCATATACAAAAGAATATTGGTACATGTCAAAAACAATAAACTTTACTATACTATTGTACATACAACACCCAGGAACTCTCAAATTACAACAACACAACCTGCAGTCCTGCACCATCCTGTTATAAACTGTTTCGACTTTCCGACACTTAATCGGTATACTTCTAGTCTTTCTTGTATAGAGCCATGGGCGATGATTAATGGGGCAAGACAAGTTTCATCCCCGGTGATTCAAGCGAAAGGTACAGGTGACAGCAAAAATGGCACCGATTCTGTGTTCTAACTTAAAAGGTTTCTTCTGTCCAATGCATCGACCAATGCATCTACGAAATTCTTTCTTCTTTTAGACGTAAAAGTGCTACCGGCTGTTGATTACTATTATTATTATTGTTGGTGAAATCTATCTTACTGACAGCAGCAGTACTAGTGCCTGCTGAACTGTACGATCTCGCTGTATTATGGCTACTTGTCCTTGCAGCAGGAACGTCATGATTATGCTTTCCTTCATAAGTCGTTACAACTGCTTTTGGGTCAGTGGCAGCACGCTCTACATGCTTACGAACGTTGCATCCCGTAAACGTACATTTGTAATAGCTCCTGTAAAAAATATAGATAATTGTCAAAATAAATTTGTGTAGAAATAATATTTAAAGGATTATGCCAATGAAACAAAGAGCTCTTGAATATTTACAGCAGTAACTATAGTTAATATTGTTAACCAACACAAACAGTGACATCACACCCAAGCCTCTAAATCGAGGCATCCATAAAGTATCTTACCGTTTAGCAAAACTTACGGAAATACAGACAGGCAGCCCAATCACAGTATTTTTTTTACTACAGATGGAAATTGCAGAAACACGTTTATCAAGGTGTATACACTAGCATGTTGCAATGATTCAAACAAACAGATACTGCACCTAAATCAATCGGGTATTGCTCAACAAACACAGTTTACTCGTCCCAAATTTTACCTCCACTCTCCCAATTCTCCCTTTCTCTCCAAACTCCCAACTCTCCCATTCTTCTCAAATTTCAGCCGCTATTTGCCGGCCACCACTACCGCCAGGTCCCCCTCCGCTGTCTGGCCACTACTGCCCTAAATCTCCACTGCCGGCCGTCCACTAATTACAAAACTGAAAAAAAAAGTCATGAATCTCACCAACACCGCCTCCCCCGCCCTCTGACTGCCCTACCTCCCTTGTCTCTGACCACCAGTTCCGACCACCTACCCCACCCCTATGACCATCAACACCACAAGCCCGCCCAGGTCGCCCTGCCACCCTTCTCCCCAGCCACCAGCCACAATATCCCACCAGCAACACCACAACCTCAAAACCCGAATTTAAAAGATCGTTTAATTAGCTTGTTCACACAGTTCTTTGTTCCTCACTGAACAACTTTTATAGGAATGTGCCATTGCAAGAGTCCCACATCGATTGTATGGGAGGTTGATGTGGGGTTTATATAGGACAAGCGTTTACCTCCCTTTGAGTTAGCTTTTGGGGTGGGCTCTTGGCCCTAGTCCTATATCAACAACCCAAATATCTCGAAGTAGCAAACTAACATATATGCTTCTTCACAAGCCATACCAATTTCTCAATATAATGTGTCAATGCCTAGCTTCAAACCCGTAAAAGCAATCTGATTTGCTCCAGTCCTCAATTTGTAATTATTCTTATGGCGGCTTTCATCACTGTCTAAGGAAACAATTTAGAAACACTACTAATTAACGGACTCAATAGCCTAAACTCAACATCGAAGTCAGTAGACAAGTGATCAACAAACCAACCATCACCTCTATACATCAAATTATCATCGAAGTCAGTAGGCTGCCAATAAATGAAATTATTTCACTGTGCCAAAAATAAATACTACTGCAGACAGTCGAAGACATTGATATAATGGTCAAATACAAGCATTTGACAGCAAAAGGAGAGAAAAATGTAGTTGTGCATAAATGAGAATCAGAAGTCCATATTAGACTAACGTACGCTTCATGCATCTCAAATCCTCCTCATTTAAGATAAACAGGTGTCGACGCATTTAAGGCTTTAAGCAGAAAAACTGAAAGCACTCTGTGTCATTATCATCAGAAACATAGCAACGAAATCACTGTAAAACAGATGACATGACATGATCACCAATCCCTGAGAAGAAGTTGGGCACAACTGTAGACCTGCCAGCAATTTAACCTTTCCAAAGACAACACAGGTGATCAAAGATATAGAATCATTTCTATATGCTGTACCCACAAAAACAATTGAGTACACCAAATCTCCAAAACGAGGACGTCTCAACGTAATCAGTAACATCTGATCCCCATCCTTGATTATGTTTGCAATTTAACAGACCAATAGTTTATAGTATGCTTCTACCAAGCCCCATAAAAAGATATACCACCACAACTAAACGAGCAAAATGCTACAGGCCTACAGCCCATTCCCAAAAAAGCAATGCCTTTGATTTGTCATATCAGCTATTCAACAGAATTGCTCAGTCGGCGACAAACACATTTATCTTACAGTTGATTGAAGCATCAAGTTTTTCATTCTAGTGAACATGTATAAGAAGGTTTATGCAGATTTATAACCTATTCAGTACGGCGTATATAAATTCTAGCTGATTCAGGTCTTTTATCACTTACTAGAAATAAATGTAGTACCATAGACAAGATGCATCATAGCTTCGCATTTCATGACACAAGCATTTACGCAAAATTAAAAAAAAAAAAAAGGTCAAGTCATTCCATACCACATCAATAACTAGTTCTGATTTGAGCATATGAACTAATATCGATATTTTCTCAACATTCAGATAACAGAAGGCAGGTTATTTACCTTGGGTAAGGATTTCCTTTGACAACTTTCTGTCCGTACTTACGCCATCTGTAACCATCATCCAGAAGGTCAACTTCACTAGTCGTTTGAACAATAATTCTGGGTTCTGATACTGTCCTCTGTGAGGCAGCTACCGGTTGCTCAGACACCCTAACTTCCGTGTTCCTATAAAACCAACATACCGACAGGAAATCAGCCAATGACAAAACATTGAGAACAAGTTGAATGAGGTTCCAATTAGTACCTTCTCTTAGCATCAGGTTCATCTTCACAGCCTCTAGATTCTCTAGTTCTAGTATTGTCGACTTCATCATCATCGCTAGACAAATTCTCCTCCGTAGCTAGGCTAGATTCTTGATCCCTTCTAGAAGAGAAAGCCATGCTTTCACTTGTGGAATTTGCTACGCCGCTATATGCCTGCACCCCAGATTCCGCATTTCCTTGAGGTACCAAGTCTTTATTAGAATTACCACCGTCTTTTGAACGCTTTTGTGGTGGGTCATGATTGTGCTGGCCCTTGTAAATTATCTCAGTCACCTGCCCATCTAGTGAGCGCTCCACCTTTTTCTTAACGGGGCAGCTAGGGTGTGTACATTTGTAGTAACTCCTTGGAAATTCACTTCCTTTCACTTGTTTCTGCCCATATTTCCTCCAGTTGAAGCCATCATCGGCAGGCTTATCAACAACAACGGTAGACAGCTGAGATCTTTGCTCAGAACTAGAAATTTGCGGCTCCTTCATTTCTTTAGACTCAGGTGCAGAGGTAATCATACTGAGCTGAGTTGATGACTCCGATGTAAAACCTGGAAACGGAGCTGATGCTGAAAGAAACCCTGATGAAGATTGGAAACCCGTTTCCATATGTAAGTTTGCTTGCGCTTGCGCGGTAACTTGGGCTAGTGCCTGCTGATGAGACATCCCAAACGGGCCCTAAAAGTACATCTTAAATTAGATTCAAGATCTATGAAGTTCTAAATTATACTGTTTCAGTCATTGTGATGTGACAGCTTGCAAAAGAGTTTTCACCTCCACATAACTGAAAGTCGATTTGCCTTATGAAATTATCTCTGTGTGAAAGTCCATATATTATACAGCGACACTAAAACTAGATGAAAAACTAAAACAAAAACGCAAGTCAATGACCATAAAAAGAGGCACATTAACACACAAGCAAAATGCTGAACAGAATCAAGTGCAGAGCATATACGAACAGCAAAATGGTTTTTTGATCTTCTTCGTGAAATATCAGTCACCAGCTCACTTATCATGAAACACGATCAGAACATACATGTGATATACCCGCTTCAGTGATGTCTTACAGAATAGAAATTCAACAAAACTTATCTTCATTTCCACACCAACCATCTTAAACAAGTAAACAAAAAATGACAAGAGGCGATACTCAAACTCAACGTCAAGGTTTAAAACACGTCTGTATAACTATGAGCAGCGACACAAACGGTCTAGGTTCAAGACGACGCCAACTTTCCCCAAAAGAGCATTAATCATTGTTTTAATCAAAGCTTAATTCAGCAGTCAACATTCACATTTCCAATAACCCAAAACTAATAAAAGTACATAAACCCATCAACACCACAATCATCATCACCATTACCCGAGCCCCAAAATTGATTCTTTTCCACATAACTTGTTCATTTCATCATATTTTGTTCAAACTAATACACACAAACCAACGAACTACTCTAGTGTAACACCGGTTTACACTGTATAATTTGTGCAAACCAATCAAACAATACACACAAAACTCCCCAAAAAATTGTCTTCATTCAAAATTACAAAACAAAACAAACGAAAAACTATAAAAAAAAAAAAAAAAAAAAAGAGTTTGAGAGACTTACTTGACCAGGAAATAATCCAGGAGAATCCAGAAGTGGGCCCGGGGACAACCCAGGCGAGATCATGAAAAGCCCAATTTGACCTTGGGCCGGGCCGGACTGACCCACAACCAGATCCGCGGGACGGTTCTGCTTGAACCGGAACTCGCCCGTTTCCCCACCGTTCTGCGGCGGTGGCGGCGGCGGCGGCGGTGGCGGTGGCCGAGGCGAGTTCATGGCGCCAGCTAACAGCTGGGAGAAAGAACCGAAACCCGACTCGGAATCATGATCCGCGAAGAAATTGGAAACGAGGGTCATCGGGCCAGGGCTGAGCCCGAAACCCGACCCGGTAAAGAGGGCCTCCATTCCAGACCTCGGTGGTAGAGTAAGCGTCGGCCGTTGCGGTGGCGGCGGTTTTGGGTGCGAAACGGTGTCGTTTTCGGCCATTTTTAGCACGTTTTGTTGCGTTTTAATTAATTTAATTGGGTTTTGGGAAAATGGATAGGTGGGTTTGAGATGAAGTGGGATTGATTGAGAGTAAAAAGTGATGGAAAATATGGTGAGAGAGAAAGAGAGAGAGAGAGAGAGAGAAGTGGGTGGAGTTACGTCTGAAAGGTGATCATGTTGGTGTGCGTATTTGTTTTTGTGACAGACTACTTTTTTGGGGGGAGAAAAAAGGGGCGTATTTTTCTAGTGTTTGTAATTTTGTATACATGAAATTTTGTCACATATTTTTTTGATTGGATCATTACGGAAAAGTTTGTTCTTTTTGACCACCTATAGTCCTATTTGCAGAAAGTTAAGCTACGGCGTAAGGAGTCCATATTACAAATATTAAGGGGATATTCTATACGCAGTTGGCGTATTAGTTCGCACAGTCAATATTTATTTTTACTAATTATATTTAACGATTTTAATAATTAATTATTTTTTTTAGTTATTAACATTATTTTCAAAGTTTTGAATAATTTTTTTTGATTTTTTGAACTTTTTACGAAAATCGTCAAAATTTAAACCCGTTATTAATAAAATTGTAAAATACCGATGATACATCGACGAAGACGACGACAATAATAATAATAATAATAATAATAATAATAATAATAATAATAATAATAATAATAATAATAATAATAATAATAATAATAATAAGCACTATAATATAAACTATAACAAAAAAAAACAAAAAAAAAATCCTACGCAATGTCATGGTAGGCTGCGTGATCACCCCCGCCACCCCCCACACCTAGAGATTGCTCTACGGGCCCGTCGGGCCACAACATTTTTTTGGACCGTCCATGCCCACACTTTCGGGCCGTCGGGCCGGCCCGGGCTCGGGCCCATTATTTTTTTTTTGGTGCCATGGCCCACGGGCCGGCCCATGACCCGTCAGGCTTGGGCCAGGCCTAGCCCATGGGCAACCATGGGCTCACTTCGGGCCGGCCCATGGGATTGATGTTTTTTTTTTGTTTTTTTTTATTTTAATATTCTAAATTAATTTGTAAATTGTAATTATTGTATTTTAAGTTTTTTTTTTTTTTTTAAGTTGTAAGTTGTTACTTGTAAATAAGTAACTTTTAGATTTTCTTTTGAATATATAAATTCACTTGTAAGTAAATAAATAAAATTAAAATAGTAAATATAAAAAAGATTAATTGGAAAAGAAATTAATTATATTAAAAAAAGTGTTTCAAATATGAATTAAAAATAATAAAATGAAGTTTACATTTAAAACTAATGTATGTAAAAATGATACGGAGTAGTAAATACAAATTTTTCTAGTATTATAATAAATCTAATATTATAAAAATGATAAATGAAATTTAGCCCGGGTTGAATCTGGGCGCCCACGGGCCAATTCAGCCAGTAGTCGGCCAAACTTCACTCTTTTTTTCTTTTTGTGTCCACGACCCGTAGTGATGGACCACGGGCCGGGCCGGGCCAAGAGGATGACGGGCCATGGGCCGGACCGGGAATGTCTTGGGTCGGGCCAGGTCGGGCCGCCCACGGGCCGCGGGCCCAAATTGCCAACTCTACCCACACCTTCCCCTATCATCTCCACGTTTTTTTTTTTTTTTTTGGTTTCCCAACCGATATCCGAACCCAATTGGGCCGACTAATTCGGTTTCGGAGCGTGCCCCGGGGTTAAGGTTTTAAACTCCTCCCAACGGGCTTGCGGGGGATCGAACCTCACTTCTGCTCCGTAATGAATATGAGTGGTTGAAGGGAACACATAAAAAGTCTTTTAGTTTAGTTTAGTTTTTTTTTTTTTTAATTTGTAAACGTTTTGTCTTTCAACTCGAAATATAGTCGTACTTTATTTAGTCAATTAAAAAATGATTTATTCTAAATAATCAAAAATAAAACCAAAAAAACTAATTAAAAGTGTTACGCATAATTAGAAAAAGGTAAATATCACGTAAATGTAATCGCAAGATCAAAAATAGCGGTTTTCGTAAAAAAAATATAAAACTGAAAAATAATATTTAAAACTTTAGAAATAATATTAACAATCTTAAAAAAAATTATTAGTAATTAAAATTGTTAAGTAATTAGTAAAAAAAAAAACCGACTACACAAAGTAATATGCCGACTGGAAAGAGCAGTGGTGATATTAAGACCATCCCTATTTAAGGGTCAAGCTAACTAAATCACCATTCATTTTCACCCTTAATTTTATTATATTTTGTTTGACCCACTTATACCATCTCATTCAAAAAGTCATCACCTAAATCACAAACTCAATCATTTTTAAATTTCAATAATTTTAAATCATTTTTTTTCCCATTCTCTACCTTCACTTGCATATCTCTACCTTTTGGTTTTTTTTTTTTTTTTTTTTTTTTCAGCCAATTAAAAGTTGTCACCTATTGGGTCAAGAGATGGGTCAAGTTTGGATGAGAAAGTCATCCGATGACTCTATTTGGAGTGGGTCATCACAATTGGGTTTCTTAATTATAATTAGCTTGACCCAATTAAGCAATGACTTAGGTCAATTGCATTGAATGAGAGTGGTCTAAGTACACTCATGCGCATTTTTATTTTCGGTTTTTCTAACTTGTCCCACATCTATATAATATATTAAACGTGAATCTTTATCCCTTTCTTTCACAAAAATCAACAAAATTAACGCACAAAAACGTTCTCCTTCCGCCACGTCACCCATGCTAAATTATACATGCCACGTCAACCTTTAAAAAAAACAAATTAGCGGGCCATCAACTTTTGTTACTACTCCAACTCTCGAAGTCCACTATACTTGAGAAGACGAAAAGGCGTTTGAAGAACTATAAACAACTCCTCATAAGGCGGTCATCACGGCGGCGACGCCTACTCCTGCGCTGCACCTGAGTGATTTATTCTCTCTCCTATCACTATTCGCTTTAGGTATACGATTCACCTCTTCGTACTTGTGTTACTTTGTTGTTTCGATTGATTTTGATTGTCGTTTTCATTTTCGTTTGTGATTATTTTAGGTTAGATCATCATAATAATTTTTTGTTGATTGTATGTCGACTGCATCAATTTTATTGCTCACGAAACTCCAGGTAATTAGCCCATGTGAATCGGAATTGTGTCTTTTATAAAGGTTTTAGAAAATTTAGACTCTATTGGGGAGTTGATTATAGTAGTAGCTGATGATTAACGATGAATGTCGTAGTTAATAGCATACCTAAATCTCCATGACCGAAATTGGATACATGCAAAAAAGTTGGTTTGATTGCTCAATTGACTGACCTATTAACATGAAATTCTCACCAACGTGCAAAAACTAATAGGCTCGGTTTGAGCTAGCGAAAAAATTAAAACGAACATTACTTTCATTAGTTTCCCAATTGTATTATAGGAGTAACTCATAAGCACGTGATTAGATAACTAAATTGAGTTTAATTTTTTTGAACCCAATTTTTAATTTTGTTACCAAATCACACCAATTAAAAACTAATATGAAAATAGTAAAATTGTTCAGAGGATTTGAGTCGAAAACATGTACCTAAGTACTTGAAAATGTTAATGACGGGTCAAAGTCGTATGCCGCAAATTAACAATTTATAACACTTAAATCCTAATACTAAACAAATAGTAAAGTGGAAGTAAGGGGTCGAACCACAGGGAAAAAGGCTAGTTGAGTTCAAGCTAAGTGCAGTGAAAAACAAATACAGAATAACAAAGTAACTAGTAACCAAAAAGGGGGGTTTTTGTTGAATTACTAACTAATCAAACTTGAATACTAAAGCAAGTAAAGAGAATGAAAGGGTGAAATATAAGATATTAAAAGGTCTCAACTCAAGTTAATATCCGCGGTTCGAAGTTAATCGATCACAGTTATCCGGTTCTAACTTATATTCTTGACTACCTTATCATGAATCATGTAATTCTAATCCTCCTTATGTTTAGTTAATTAAAACATATCCCGTTCTTAACTAACCATAATCAAAAGACAATCTTAACAATCCAGTTCAAGATTTAATCAATTAGCAGCTTTAATAACAAGAGAATCGATAAGGAACAAATAGCACATACAATCTAGTTGTACTTTAGATGTTATGAAAATCGCTCCTAGGAATAAAACCTAGTTGTTACTAGCATTAAGTTAATCAACATTCCAGTTCATTTAACAAAACTAACAATTACGCGATTAATAAGACGACTAGTTGTACACCTAGCAATCAGAAATCAATCTCGCAATTAACAATAATAATTGACCAATAATCAATAATCAAGAATAAAGACTAGAACGTTCAAACTCACAATTAAAGTCAAACCGTTTCAATCACTTGAATCGAGAGTAGAGAATTAGTTACTCATGACCGACGGTTACAAAATCTTCAAAAGTTTCAAGCTTAACTTTTTCCAAACTTTTTTTGAAAATTCCAAAACTAGATCTAAAACTTATGATAGATGATAGTAATAATGATATAAAAACAACTAGGTTAATTCTAAAGATTATTAATTAAGTTTCCTAAAACATCCCCCAAACAAAATCCGGAAAATCGAGTGAAAAGTAGTCCGCGAATAGCTTGTCCGCGCGTCGCCCGCGACCGCGCCTCGACCGCCTGCTGTCCGCGTGTCTTTGCTGCCAAAATCTGTCGTTCTTCTTCCTTCTCCGCGACCCGTGTGCTACCATTGGTCGCATGTTGCTCGCTCCTCTTCAATACTCTCTCCAAAGCTCCTCCTAAAACTCATCTTGTCTCGTGCTCTCTGTAACCACCTTCAACACACGGTAAAACGCCGCAAATCCATAATAACACATAATCAACCCTAAGTCACCAAAACTCCGCTTAATCACATGAAAACGTCCTAAATCGATCCTCAAACTCTGCTACTAGCCTATACTAAGTACGACTCATCAGTTAATGCTTGGTATTAAGTATGTAATTTATAATTGATTATTTGTAATGTTTTTGTCATTTTTGGTGAATTGTTTCTCATTTTGGGTGCTGATTATATTGTAGATAGGTGTTTGTTATATTTTTTTAATGGTTTGATATTCTAATTGAAATTCTTATATCTTGAGAATTGTCTGTCTGAAGAAATATTGGCGGTCGAGATTTTCTTCCGCATGGAACACGTGTGGGTTTTTTGTTTACGTTTGTGTTAGTATGTTGTACAATTATAGTGATTATGTCAGTGGCTAAATTACCCGGGCACCTCCCCCGCCGCACCTGAACAATTTACTCTCCCTTCTATCATTGTTAGCTTCAGGTACACGGTTTACCTCTCTGTACTTGCGTTACTTTCGTTGTTTGATTGTCATTTTTATTTTTGTTTTTTTATTATGTTAGGTTAGATCACCAGAATTATTCAACAGTCGTTCATTTCGTGAATATTCGTGTTTGTTAGGTTTAGGTTATTGTGAATCCTTTCATACGAATGAGGTACACTACTATAGATATTAATGTGCTTGCGAGTCAAAGCTTGATCATTGGAGGTGGAATTGTTAAGGCATGTTTCACCTCTGAAAAATATGCCAAAGACATTAGCTCTGCTACTTACAAGAACATGTGGCGCTTTGATTTGGAAGCACTTCCTACTGATTTACAAAGAAGATCAGTTTCATATTGGAGACTTAAGTCATCCAAGTCCAATAGTTTTAGTCGGTCAAAGTTTATTTTGTGAAACGACTTTGACCGATCTTAACTTTTGACAAAAAATTCAACATATAATATTTTTTTTCCCAAATCAAAGTCTCTTTAAGACGTACAACTTAAAATAAAATTTACCACTTTCCGAAATCAAAGAATAAAGTTATTGTAAGTCAAAGTTTTTTTCTCATAAAAAGAGGTGTATTAATCAGAAAACGAAAAAGTTCAAAGCTACAAGTGAGAATATCACCAAATTTTATCTAGTTACAAGCATTTAGTTTGTACTCACCACAAATTTGAAAGTTTGTTACAATTAAAACACTAACAAAGGAAAGAAATATTAGAAAATAATATTACGACTAAATATTTTTAAATTGTTTCTACTTATAGATAATCGACGAGTAAAAAGCGTACTATAAATATAATTGTTTTGTTTAATTTGTTTTTTTTTTGGTTTCCCAACCGATATCCGAACCCATTTGGGCCGACTAGTTCGGTTTCGGAGCGTGTCCCGGGGTTAAGGTTTTAAACTCCTCCCAACGGGCTTGCGGGGGATCGAACCTCGATTCTTCCTACCAAGTCTAGCCCCTGGCACCACTAGACCAAGACCTCGTTGGTTGTTTTGTTTAATTTGTTAATGTTACATTTTGTGAAAGCTAAATGTACTCACTATTTTTAAAATTGATAATACCATCGCCGTTACAATACTCACGACCTTAAATTGACAACAATGAGGTAGTTTGATTTGAATTATAGATAGTCGATAATCTGCCATATTACATAACCTTATATTTCTTAATCATAACTGGTATTTGATAATTGGACGATTTTGATCTATCGAACAAGTAAGGCTTTGAAGATGCTCCGTCTCTAGTAAGCTTGAGATTCATTATACCCTAGGTATTGCCTTTTCTATTCCTTAAAATTCATGATCTTATTGAGATGTGATACGGATTATCATTTCTACGACAAAATAAAAACATAATACATATTAGTTTACTATTAATAAACAAATGGGTTAACTACAAAACAATAAACACATTCCCTAACCATGAAAATTTAGTTAAATTTCAATAATTTAAGGTCACAAAAATAGAAAATTTTACTTTTTTTTTTTTTACTGTATATGTGAATACAATATTCCAAATAGTGTTTTTTTTTTACGTTGTAAAGGAAAGAAAAAAGAAAAAAAGAATACGGAGTACAGTGGTAGAGAAATAAATATTCACTAAAAAAATGAGTTAACAACAAATATAAAATAACAACAAAAAAGAGCTACTTGGCTCAAAATAACAACAACAAATATAAAATAACAACAATAAATATTCAATATACGGACTACTTGGCTCAAAAAAAGAGACTGTTGACGTTTGTGTAGGCGTTGTACACAGGGGTAAATGCTGTACTCAGACACATTGGGATATATTGGAAAATCCTGTTAGTCCAGCTGAAATTAAGAGTTGTATAGTATTCCTAAAGATAAATCTCCTGGTCCAGATGGGTATACGAGTCAATTCTTTCGCGATGCTTGGGAGATTATAGGTGATGATGTGATTATGGCTGTTACTGATTTTTTTGAGACTGGTCAGCTTCTGAAGCAGATTAACACTACTAGTATTACATTAATTCCGAAAATTGATCGACCTACTAATGTGAAGCATTTTAGACCCATTGCTTGTTGCAATGTGGTGTATAAAGCTATCTCTAAGGTGTTGTGCAATAGGTTGGCTAAGGTGTTACCTGATCTCATTAGTAGAAATCAAGGAGCTTTCATCCAAGGGAGAAGTATTCTTGAAAATATCCTTATTTGTCAAGACCTTAGCTTGTAAGGCTGTACAATAGGGAGAGATCATCCCCTAGATGTATGTTCAAGTTGGATTTGCAGAAAGCGTATGATTCTATAGAATGGAAGTTTGTTGATCAGATGTTTAGAGCTCTTAACTTCCCTGAAAAGTTTAGAGTGATGGTGATGCAATGTGTGATGACTACATCGTATTCCTTGAATCTCAATGCTGGTATTCAATTCGGGTTCTTTAAGGGTCAGAGAGGACTACGCCAAGGGGATCCCATTTCTCCACTTTTGTTTACCATCTGTATGGAGTATTTATCAAGAGTAATTGACTATGCAGTGCAAAGATGGGAGTTCAGATTCCATCCTTTATGTGGCCCTCTCAAGTTGTCTCATTTACTGTTTGCTGATGACCTCCTTATGTTTTCCAAAGGAGATACTCAGTCTATCATGCTGCTACTCAGGGCCTATTCAACATTCTCAAAAGCTTCTGGATTACATATTAATGCTGGAAAGTCAGAGGTCGTGTTCAGTGGTGTACCAGCACAGACTAGAGGTGATATTCTGCAGATTTCTGGGTTCAAAGAAGGGAGTCTCCCTTTTAAGTACCTGGGCATTCCTATTCAGCCGTGTAGACTACTGAAAAAGGACTGCAATATCCTTGTGGAACGTGTTGTTGCAAGGGTCAGAAGCATTGGTGCTCGGAAACTCAGTTATGCAGGTAGATTGGTGATTATAAACTCTGTACTAAACACTATGCATAACTACTGGAGCTCGGTTTTTTTGTTGCCAAAGTGTGTCATTAAAAGAGTCGAGGCTATTTGTCGAAGCTATCTTTGGGATGGTGGGACTGAATATCAAAGAGCTCCATTGGTAGCATGGGATAAAGTTTGTTGCACCAAGAGAGAAGGTGGTCTAAATATCAAGGAGGCAGGGGTTTGGAATATGGCGCTAGTTGGAAAGTTGGCTAACTGGTTATATCAGAAAGCAGATAGGTTGTGGGTTCTTTGGGTTGATCATATCTATTTAAAGGGAAGAGACTGGAATGAGTATGAACCTAGACCTGAAGCTAATTGGAACTGGAAGAACGTGTGAATCAAGAATAGACTGAAGAATGGATTTGAAGAAGGTATTTGGATTCAGTCTACTACAGGGTATTCTGTTTCCTCAGGATACAATTGGTTGAGGGGCACTCAGTCCGAGGTGTCGTGGCATAAGGATGTTTGGGACGCTTGGTGTGTACCTAAGCATGCGTTTATCGGATGGCTGATACAATGTAACTCATTGAATACAAGAGACCACCTGAATCGAATTGGGGTATGTAATACCAATCTTTGTGTGATTTGCGATATGGAGCCTGAAACCCATCAACATTTATTTGCTGACTGCTATTTCAGTAAGGTTGTTCTGGATGGCATCTCTACGTGGTTGGGCATGGATGTGTGTGGTTTGACTGGTCTATTAACGTCAGTACAGAAGAGGGTCTGCAGATTGGCTAGAGTGGCGTGTTGGTATACCATTTGGTTGGAAAGGAATAGTTGTCGTCTGGAGATGAGAATACGGCGACCTGAGATAGTGTTGAATGAAGTTAAGCTACTAATTCGAGCTAGAGTACGTAATGTAGCTGATTTTAAGACGTTGAATATAGCTGATAGAAATTGGCTCGATGTTATGAGGTGTTGATTGTATAGGTGTTGAAAATATGAGCTTCAATGTTTGTAACCGTATTTGATTTGAGATTAATACAAATGCTTACATTCTACCAAAAAAAAAAAAAAAAAACAAAAAAGAGCTAATATTCACCACAAATTACGTGAATAAACTGCAAAGATAATTACAGTGGAATAACGTGCTTAAATGTGTGTCGAAAAATTAACTAGCTTAGAGTGATTAAACAATAAGTATAATGAAGTATTTTATTTAATTAAATAAGTCTCACTCATATTTAAAAAAAACGGAAGATTATTAAAGAAACGGCGGAGGATTTAGGATCCTCTAAAGTTGATTTATGGTGAAGTTTGTAGAGTTTACTATAAATTGCATAAATATATGTACTAGAGGATCTCAACTCCCTTGATTGTGACTTGTGAGCACCGTAAAAATGAATGCAAAGGAGTAAAAGACATAAATTGCATAAATAGATGTGTTCTCAAACAGTGCCTAACAAGCAATGAAGACAATTAGACAATCAACTAAATTTGACAGAATTGTGTGTATCACAACTTTAGACAAAAAAAACAATTAATTTGTGGCAATGAAAAGAAAAAAGAACACTTAAGGTAATGTCACATAATTGAAATATACGAAGATAACTTTTCATCAAATGTAAAAGGTAATAAACATTTCGAAAAGTCACTCAAACTACGAAAAAAAAGTTTAAAATCTTTACCACATTAAGCTATACAAAAATCATTTCAAAATTTCTCACATAAGAATATGTGATTCTAAAAAGTAGTTGAGTATTTTTTTTTTTTTTCTTAATAATTGAAAATGGGTGTATATATTTTGTGAAGATCTCCTAAAATCAATGTATTCTTGTGAATTTTTTCTTGATCTTAATAGCCAAGTACATAGTAAATCAGTAATTTCACTAAGGATTAATTGCAAAACATCACTTTGAAAAAAAGTTTTGCGAAACACCACATTAAAAAAAAACTTGTAAATTCATACCTTTAAATTATTTTTTTTTCCCAACTATGACCTTTTAGTCCGAGTTTGACTAACACCAACTAAAACACGACATTTGACTCACTGGAACTCATAATTTCTCTTTTTTTCCTTCCTCCTACCCAAAACTTATCCCTCAAACACAATTTTTCACTCCAAATTTCCCAAATTTTCCTCTAAATTTCTCAAATACTTTCTACATTTGTCTTTCACTTCAGTTACCGAAAAATAGAACGTTTTTAGGGCAAACGTTTGAAACTTTAAGGTATTTTCGAAGATTATGATTAAGAATTGGAAGAAATGATAATGGTTCTAATTGAAATTCAAAAGTGGGTAAAAATATGGAGATATTGGAGTGTTTTTAAAATTAATCAACATATTGTAAAAAAAAAGTAATGAATAGGTGAAGTTAATGGTGTAGTACATTAGATATCGAAAGATGTATAATTGACTTGAGAGATGTATTTTCAAATTTGATTTTAAGAGTGAATTTGTGGGTTTTAGTAGTGAATTTGTGGGTTTTAGTAGTGAATTTCTAGGTTTTAATAGTAAATTTCTTGGTTTTAAGAGTGTATTTTTGCATTTGAGGTATGAAATTTAGGTTTGAAAGAGTTAAGAAGAAGATGAGGAGAATGAAAGTCCTCCGATTAGTCAAACGTCGGAATTTGATCAACAAAGGCCAAAACGTCATAATCGACAAAATATTTTTTTTAAAGGTGGTAAATGACAAGTTTTTTTTTAAGGCGGTGTTTGGCAAAAGTCGCTTTTTAAAGATGGTGTTTGACAATAAATCATTTCACTAACAATCAAATGACAAAATATCCAAATGTTTGAGAATTATTTTTTGGACCAAAATTCAACGGCTTGGATTTTCAAATAAATACTTTCGCTCTATTCAAAACTTGATTCACTCCTTCAGCCCAATACACTATTTGATACTCCCTCCATTCACTTCCATTTGCATCAAAGAGAAAAAAACCACTATTCATTTAAGTGGATAATTTTCGGAATTTCTCACAACGTATCAAATAAAATATAGTCATGTGTGATCTTGTTTGATAGGTTTTAATGAGTACAACAAGAATATCTAAAATTTATAATTTTTAGAAACGTAAAACTCTACATATTTGTGTCCCAACATTCGCGTTGGCAAACTGGAGTGAAACTTATGGGGATAAGAATCACTCAAAGGATGAACAAAATCGATCTTGAAATGTTGATGAAAATCTCGGCCTCAATGTTGTTTTTTGTGAAATATTTTTCTGAAATTTGTATAAACAAGGAAAATAAAAAGGATAGTGACTAATTCTAAGCACTTAGCAAGAGAATTAGGTTTTGATTAGCATAAGCACAAAGCCACTAAACTAATCTCTCACAAATCTCACTCACAAAGCAATGAGAAATGAAGAACACTCAATATAAAACCTAGGGTTTCTTTTCATTCAAACAAATCTGAAAAATGTGAGGCAAGGATGAGGGTTTATATATTACCCTCATTCTAATCTTGACCCTCCATTACAACAAGATCTAAGGGCTACAATCAACCCCCAAATGCTTCAAAATACTCGGTCCATTAAGCTCAATTGAGCTGAAAATTTTGAACAAATAACAACAAATACTTAAAGTAAAAAGCATAAAGTAATAAAGGTAGATAGTGACATGTGTTGATAGTGACTTATTGAGGAACACATGTGAGGACTCTTGAGATCAAATTCTCGGCTGACTTGGGCTTCTCCCTTGGCTTTGACTTTTGTTGACTTAGTTGACTTGTGGTTGACCCTTGGACCTAAGGTTGGAAGCGGGCCCAAGGTCAAAGGATCGTGAACTTTCAACTCCCGTTGCAATCTCCCCGGGTTGAAAAGGATTTGCCCTCAAATCCTCGATTTCCTCCTCCTCCAAGTCTTCATGGTACGGGCTAAGGTCTCCCACGTTGAACGTGCCATGGACACCATACTCTCCCGGTAGATCAACTTTGTAAGCGTTCGGTCCAATTTTCTCGAGTATCTCGAAGGGACCCTCGGCCCTAGGCATGAGTTTGTTCTTTCTTTTATCCGGAAACCGTTCCTTCCTCAAGTGTAACCATACCAAGTCTCCCGGCTCGAACTCCTTTGAAATCTTTCGGCCCTTTGCTCTAGCCTTGTAAGTCTCATTCGCTTTCTCGATTTGCTTCTTGACTTGGTTGTGGATACTCATCATGAACTCAACCCGCTTCTTGGCATCGTAACTCATCTCCTTGCTCTTGACGGGGGCTAGGTCCGTGGGCATGATGGGATTGGTCCCATAGACCACCTCAAATGGTGAACTTCCCGTGCTAGAAGAAGGGGCACGGTTGAAGGCAAATTCGGCGTGGGCGAGTTTGAGATCCCAATCTTTCAAGGACCTAGAAACGATGCTCCGAAGGATCCTCCCCAAGGTTTTATTAGTGACCTCGGTTTGGCCATCCGTTTGAGGATGATGACTTGTGCTAAACAAGAGCCTCGTCTTTAGTAACTTCCATAAGGTCTTCCAAAAGTGGCTCATGAACTTGGTGTCTCGATCGGATACAATGGTTTTAGGGACCCCATGCAATTTAACCACCTCCTTGAAATACAACTCGGCTACACCCATAGCATCCTCGGTTTTCTTGCACGCAATGAAATGAGCCATCTTGCTAAATCGGTCTACCACAACCATGATGGAATCCTTACCTCGTTGAGTCCTTGGCAAAGCGACGATAAAATCCATGCTAACATCCTCCCATGGCCGATTTGGAACGGGCAAAGGAGTGTAGGGACCCGTTTGAAAGAAGGACTTGGATTGTTGGCACGAAGCACATCTCTTGATCACATCTTGGACATCTCCAAGCATCTTGGGCCAATGGAATTGGTCTTGGAGGATGTCATAAGTCTTTGAATTCGAAATGCCCTGGCTAAACCATTAGAGTGAACTTCCCTTACGAGGAGATTTCGATAAGGGCCCTTAGGTATGCATAGCGGGTGCCAAGGAACAAGAACCCTCTTGAAGTGTGTACTTGCTTCCCACCTTGCCTTGCCCTTCACGTATGGAATTCCACTCGTCTTTGAAGCTCGGGATCCTCCACATAGAGCTCTTTCATGAATTCAAAACCCAACACTCTTTGCTCCATGTAGCTTAGCATGGTATGCCTCCGAGACAAAGCATCGGCCACCACGTTATTCTTCCCCTCAATGAACTTACTTGAGAAGGAGAATGATTGAAGAAATTCGACCCACTTGGCATGCCTATGATTCAACTTGTGTTGTCCATTGATGTATTTGAGAGCCTCATGATCGGAATGAAGAACAAATGGCTTGGGCTTGAGGTAGTGGCTCCAATGAGCGAGAGCCCGAACGATGGCATAGAATTCTTTGTCGTAGGTGGAATAATTGAGCTTGGCACCGTTCAACTTCTCACTAAAGTAAGCAATTGGCTTGTGTTCTTGTAATAGAACGGCCCCAATTCCAACTCCACTAGCATCACATTCGACCTCAAAAAGCTTATTGAAATCCGGTGGTGTAAGAATAGGTGAATCACACAACAACTTCTTGATTTTGTTGAAGGAAATCTCGGCCCCTTCATTCCACTTGAACTCTCCTTTCTTCATACACTCGGTGATGGGTGCCATGGCGGTGCTAAAATCCTTGATAAATCGTCGATAAAAAGAAGCCAAGCCATGAAAACTCCTCACCTCGGTTATGTTCTTCGGAATTGGCCATGATTTGATAGCCTCCACTTTCTCTTGATCCACTAGAATACCACGGCTAGATATAATATAGCCCAAGAATTGGTCCTCGCTTTGCATGAAAGAACACTTCTCTAACTTGCCATACAACTTGTGATCTCTAAGTGTCTCAAATAACACTTGCAAGTGATGTAGGTGAGCTTCTTTGGAAGGGCTATACACCAAGATATCGTCAAAGTAAACCACAATGAATCTCCCCAAGTAAGGTCTCAAAACCTCGGTCATCAATCTCATGAAGGTACTAGGAGCATTGGATAGTCCAAAAGGCATGACTAACCATTCATATAACCCATGTTTCGTTTTAAAAGCCGTCTTCCATTCATCACCCTCTTTGATTCTTACTTGATGGTAACCTTGTCGTAGATCAATCTTGGAAAACAATCGAGCTCCACTAAGCTCATCAAGAATGTCATCAAGCCTAGGTATAGGAAACCTATACTTGACCGTAATGTTATTAATAGCTCGACTATCCGTACACATTCTCCAAGTTCCATCCTTCTTAGGCACCAAGAGTGTAGGTACGGCACAAGGACTAAGAGATTCTCTTACAAACCCCTTTTCCATGAGTTCCCCAATTTGTTGTTGAAGTTCTTGTGTAGCCTTAGGATCACTTCGATATGCGGCCTTATTAGGTAGTGTAGCTCAGGAACAAGATCAATTTGATGCTCAATGCCCCTAATAGGGGTAGGCCGTGAGGTAGCTCTAGGGAAACACATCCTTGTAGACTTCTAAGAGCTCTTGAACTTCACATGGAATCGTGTTATCACTTTCCTTAGGAGTTTCTTTGGCGATGAGGGCATAAACAACCATCCCCTTGCTAAGCTCGTGTTTCATCTCTTGCTCTCCAACCAATAAGACTCCCTCAAGTGGCTTGGCTAGGGTAGGAGTGGCTCGGCCACCCAAGTTTGGAGGCAAGGGCGTAAGCTTGATCCTCTTGTCTCTAAACTTCGAAAGTGTAAGTGTTGTCTCTTCCCTCATGAGTCGCATTTCGATCAAATTCCCAAGGTCTCCCCAATAAAAGGTGACAAGCATCCATAGGAATCACATCACACCACACTTCATCCACATAGTCTCTTCCCATCGAAAAAGAAACCAAACATCGTTTATCAACCAAAATTTCGGCCTCCCTATTCAACCATCTCAACTTGTAAGGGTTTGGGTGTTTTTGAGTGGGTAAGGCAAGCTTATCGATGAGGGTTTTGAAGCCACATTAACACAACTCCTCCATCAATAATTAGGTTACAAACCCTCTTCTCAATGGTACATTTAGACCTAAAAATCTGATTTTTTTGACTTTCATCCAAGGAATGGGGTTGGGTATGCATAACCCTCCAAGTTACAAGACCAAATTTTGACCCAAATCCTCCATTAACTCGGCTCAACTTAGACTCAATTTCCCTTCTCAATTTCTCCATAGAATCATACATAGTTCCCTCAAGAGTAGTATCACAAGAAAGAGGCATACTCATTGAGAAAAACAAACACACAAAATCTGAAAATTTCGAATACCTCAAGGTGCTCCCTTGGACCGTGTGAATTTAGCACAAAGGTGGGGTCTTGTGCTCTTCAAACCTAAGCTTTGATAACCAATTTGGAGTGAAACTTATGGGGATAAGAATCACTCAAAGGATGAACAAAATCGATCTTGAAATGTTGATGAAAATCTCGGCCTCAATGTTGTTTTTTGTGAAATATTTTTCTGAAATTTGTATAAACAAGGAAAATAAAAAGGATAGTGACTAATTCTAAGCACTTAGCAAGAGAATTAGGTTTTGATTAGCATAAGCACAAAGCCACTAAACTAATCTCTCACAAATCTCACTCACAAAGCAATGAGAAATGAAGAACACTCAATATAAAACCTAGGGTTTCTTTTCATTCAAACAAATCTGAAAAATGTGAGGCAAGGATGAGGGTTTATATATTACCCTCATTCTAATCTTGACCCTCCATTACAACAAGATCTAAGGGCTACAATCAACCCCCAAATGCTTCAAAATACTCGGTCCATTAAGCTCAATTGAGCTGAAAATTTTGAACAAATAACAACAAATACTTAAAGTAAAAAGCATAAAGTAATAAAGGTAGATAGTGACATGTGTTGATAGTGACTTATTGAGGAACACATGTGAGGACTCTTGAGATCAAATTCTCGGCTGACTTGGGCTTCTCCCTTGGCTTTGACTTTTGTTGACTTAGTTGACTTGTGGTTGACCCTTGGACCTAAGGTTGGAAGCGGGCCCAAGGTCAAAGGATCGTGAACTTTCAACTCCCGTTGCAATAACGTGAAAAAGCAAATGATGCAAATGGAAGTGAATGGAGGGAGTACTTCGTATTAGTACACCCTCCGTCTCGGTGATATGTTTACGTTTACTTTATACACATTTATCGATGTAAGGAGAGATGTAGAGAAAAAACTAATAAAATAATAATATAAGTACAAAGGGGGTCCCGCTTGCTTAAAATTATCAAATTTATTAGTTAACGGAGTATGGGTCCACCTCCTACATGGGTCAACCATGATCATTTATGGAAAGTGTAAACAAATGACTTGTACACCCCAAAATAGAAAGTGTAAACAAATGACCAGGACGGAAAGAGTACAACTATAAAATTTGGAATTGTGCAAATTAAATAGTGAAAATATAGTAATGAGTGATTTTGTTTTATTCGTCTTATTGACTACTCTATATATAACATGAATATTAATATTAAGACCAATTTTTTTTAATTGATTTTCAATAATAACTACAAAAATTAACGTTGTAAAATGCACTTCGATATTTAAACCTTCGATACTTAGACCGTAATTGGGTGAGTGAATTTGAATTTGTTGAGTTAAATTGAATAGAGGGACTAAGGTCCTGTTTGGTTGTCTAAATCAACATTTATTCAATTTGGGGCTATTTGACGAATTTCATTTCTGCTTTTCTGGAAGTGTTTGGTGAAGGTTGACTGGAAAATATTTCAGCTAACTGAAAACTTATTTCAGCTAGCTGAAATAAAAAGCTACTTCAGGTAACTTATTTAAAAATAAGCTAGCTGGTTACAAGTTTGTTTACTACGGAGTATTATATACTCTTATAACTTTATCCATAAAATAAAAATCATGTTATTTTATGTCAATTTATTTCAGTTATTATTTCAGCTTGTTTTACCAAACAATAAAATTAATTTCAGCTACCTTATCAGTATCTTATTTTCAGCTACCTTTTCAGTTACCTATTCAGTTAGCTTTTCAGTTTCAACTACCTTTTCAGTAGAGTTGTTCACGGGTTGTCACTTGAGAAGCTTGATCATGGCCCGATTTTTAGCGGGTTTGGACAAGTGATTTAGAAAAATTAAATTATTGGCGGCTAGCATTCCGTCAAGATAAGCAGTGGGACATGGACATTATGAAAATCCCATGGGCCGGCCCGTTAGGCCCGCTTAGTTTATTACATTAATTATTTTTTATTTTGAATATATTTTATTTTATTTATTTTATGAATTTAATTCAATTAATTAATGAATAATAAAGGTAAACTATGAGATAAATTGAAATATTTTATATTACTTAGTTGCGATTTGGTACATATAATGCCCCTTCGAATTTTAATATTTTCCGACTTCACTATAATACTTCTCATACGCATTCAAGAAGTGATAAGAAATTAACAAAAAAGAATATATGGGGGGTGCAATATTGTCACTTTTAAGAGATACGGAGTATATATTAAGAAGTTTTGACCCAATTATATACGGAGTAGTTAATTTTATCGAAAATTTCGTAACTTTAATAGATTTTTTAAGACGTAAGTATGAAGCCCGCTTGCCCGTGGGTAGCCCGGCCCGCTAAAAAAGGGCGGGTACGGGTAAAAAGTTGAGCCCGAATAACCGGGCAGGGCCGGGCCATCTTCGGCCCGCGGGCCAAAAAAATTATCTTGGCCCGGCCCATGTCCGGCCCGAACCCGCAAATGAACAGCTCTACTTTTCAGCTTTCAGCTAGCTTTTCAACAATACGTAGTGTTACATTTATGTAAATGCTCAAGTCGATTTATTTTTTTTCGTACGTTTTTTTTTCCCCTTTAGGTGATCCAGACATCCAGTCACTAGTTACGTTTCTTTTTTTTTTTTTTTTTCTTTTTTTTGCAAACTTTTTAATCTGAAATTCAACTCATTGAATAAGCCAGAGGGATTAAAAGATTAATAAGGTACAAATAATTTCTAATTAACCCCCACGTATTACATGGGTGCTACAATTAATTCATTAATACAGCGCTAACGACACTTTGTATGAGTAACAAATACTCCGTAAGAAATACCGAGAAGCATTGAGATATATTTATAAACACCTACTAGTACAATATTGATTGAATGATAAAAACATTCCCACCATGTTCACAAAAAATTGAAAAGGACGGACCGAATATATGGATCTTCAGACCAATTTGGAGTACATCTGATGTCAGTACAGAACAGCAAGCTATCGAGAAGACAACATAAAGCGTCAAAACAATAGCCATGGCCAAGAGATATTGCAGAACTATGTTAACAAAGACGAGTTTGATATACCCTTCACGAGATCGAGTTTTCTGTTGGAAGGTAAAAATCAAAAGTCACATCCATCGATCCCGATGTCTCGCCTTTATCATTGTATTGTACATTCATTATTGACCCACTCTCATCGTCCTCCTGATATTCAGATTTCACTCGTCGTACAGGAACAGTTACAGAGCAAACTGTTCCAAGACCTGTATCGGTGGAGACACTGAGTTGCACTTTGTCCTGAGACTCTATCTCCACGTAATCTGATAGAGCACTTACTATGCTTTTCACTATTTTCTTTCTAGCTTCGTCACTGACAGCACAACGGTCCGCAAATAAGATCATTTTTAACCGTTGCTTAGCTATCATAGCATTGGAGCTCTTTCTTGTTTTTGGAGGCGGAAATACGATTTTCCAAGCTAAGTTTAAGCGCTCAAAGAAGTTCAGGTTTATTGCATTCAGTAGAAAGGTTTCAGCATCTTGGCTGAAGGATTTTACAGATGTCTCGTCTCCTGCAACTCCAAATGTTAGATTGGACTGGCAACGTACACTCAAGCCATTCGAAGGGTTGCTCAACCTTTTTTGCGCTGTCTCGAGAGAACCAAGCCCTCCACCTACGAAACGACAATGGTCTACCTGCATCAAGAAAAGCACAATTACTAACCATTCAAATCGACATTACTAATCATTCAACTCGACATTACTAATCTTTCAGACGCCACCAACTCGACATTACTAATCATTCAGACTCCACCAACTATGTCTTACCAGTTAACACGGAACAATAATGGGGCACATTTCCATATACTTCAGCTATGACCAATTTAGAAATTACAAATATATGTGCACAAAATGATATAAGGAGACTATCACGCCCTCGCTCCAGTCCACCAATTTCTTTACAAGAGGCTATGCAAATGGGTAATGGTTTATAGTATTAATTTAAGTTTCAGCACAAGAAGTTTAATTATATGGAAAGTGTAAGCTGTAAGGAACGATACGTCATATAAATCGACCGAAAAAAACAAAAAAAAAAAAAAAAAAAAAAAAAAAAAAAAAAAAAAAAAAAAAAAAAAACCAATGAAAAATAGATGGATCGGAGGATGAAGGGACTATATGATAATGTTTGATTAGTAGTATCAAACGATAGTTCGTCGTATAGGGAATTTAGACTTCAAACACTAAATCTTCAAGTTTATTCATCACTTTTCAAACAATCATCAAGAGAAGTTTATCAGACTGTCTAAAGTCTCTAAACAAAGGAAGTACAGGAATCATACTTCTGAAGATCTGATGACCTCGCTCTTAGATAGGAGAGGTTACACTTAATATAATGAAAGCGACCGCATATTTCTCTTTGCCTAAAGGCAATCAATTTGATTCTAAAACTTCCTCGTAATATTCTAGAAGCTATCCTTCATTCCACGACTGCCTTCCAAAGATCAATATAGAAACAGCGCAAAATTATCTACTCCGTATATCATTCGATACTGCGCCTGAAATCACTAATTTTTCAACTATAATATGACCCCTAAACTACTTATGTACAGTGCATCAGATAAGGATACAAGGAAAATGAACACAAACACGTGTAGATTCATCTGAGGAACGCTGCTTACCAGTTACCACACATCTCCAAACCTGCCTACAGCCCAGTTGTGCAGCCGTTTTTGGTAAAGTCACGACATTTCTCAGCTTTCCGAGGAAACCCGAAATGCGACCTATAACCTCCTATCTGCTACAACATCCCTAATGTTTTGCCTATAATAAAATATAACCTCCTATCTGCTAGTTATTGTAAACATGCATTTCCAAATCATAACCAAGATGAGAAAAACACACTGTTATATGCATACAATGGCATACTTATACTTAATTATTATCATAAGAGTGAAGCAGAGACAGGCCAGGCCACACCCACAAACGGAGGGAGATAGGCCTGGGATTTCATCATAAAACCAATTGACTATAGGAGGAGTAGCCCCTAGGCTTTATAAGGTGGACAATTCTCATCCATTACCGGTGTGAGACTCAAATGTGGGCATTATAATATATTCCGTTGGATTCTTCACAATAGGCACGAATATTGTGACTGATCGTGTGACCACTTTTAAACTCCTAAAATGGTGCCAATTTACGCAATAATAATCCTCAATAATCATAACGATGGGTCTCACATTAGTCGTAGGCATACACCAACGGTTTCATAGGAGAATTATTATAATCATAACAGTGGTCTCACTTTAGTCTCAGTTAACCCACCATTGTCTCATACGCATACAACAACGATTTCATAGGAGAATTATTTGAGTTACGTCTCACAGATATACCACAGGGCATTTCAAAACTACATTTAAATAGCTCAAACAAAGATCTGGAGTCATATTACATCCTCAGTAGGAAAAATAAATTGTCGTAAAACCCTAAACAAAGAGAACATCAACTAAGAAACAAATTAAAGCACAACCCAATTTCGTTCTCTCACAAAAATAAAAACCCGTATCTTCGAATTGAATAATGAGCAAGAAATTACGATCAAAGACGACAAGATTAAAAGTGCGAAAAAAAAGAGGGTGAAATTGGGAAATAACCTTGAAAGAGGAGGACAAATTTGGGAAAAATTGAGATTTTCGATGAGGCGCAAGTGTGGCAAAAATCCCCAAATCGCCGGAAATCGCCATTTTAAATCGGGTAATTAGGGTTTTCACAGGTGTAATCACTGTGCTGTCACTGGGGTTGTTGATACTTTGGTAGTGTTGTGGTCGTGAATCGTGATGAACACAAAATGATTCCAAATACAATGTCACTCGTAATTAAAAACTAGGGATAACTATATATAATCACTTTTATAATAATAATAAGGAATAATTATCAATTACAGCCTACTAAAAACCCAAATTTGCAAATTACAGCCACATTAAACTTTTTTAATATTTTACAGCCACAAACTGAGTCTGCTAGAATTTACACCAAAACTGAAATTTGAACACACTTAAATGACTTAAAAACTCAGAAATTCAAAATTGAAGCATAAGTTTGATGTAAAGAGACGAAAATGTCCCTCCCTCTAATATTACATCAAACTAGTTGAAATATTTGCTCATAAAAGTTAGGGTTTTTCTATATGGTGACCCTGAACTTTTTTAAATCATACACGGTAACCCTCCAAATTACAAAACTGCTTTGGTAACCCTGTACTTAATTAATCACAGTTTGCGTGACCCTTAACTTAATTTCCGTCAAATTTTGACGTTAAGTGTCCAACGTGGCTTGTGACTTGACGTTATTTGGCTTACCAATTTTCGACTCGTCATTGTCCTCCAAAATTCCCAATTTTTCCCTTCAAATCCTTTTTGATTAAGATTTAAGACCCTTGTTCTTCATTTGATATACTTTGTCCTTGTTTTGCTTCATCAGGTTTGTTACGTTCTTATTTTTTGTTTTTCTACTTCTTTACTTTTCTTCGTCTTCCTTACCTTATTTTTGTGCGTTTGTAAACCCCAAAATTAATGTCTTCCTTAAATTTGAAAAATAAGTCAATCCAAGGGTTGAAGTTTGTGAACCAACTTAACATACGAACTTAAAAGATTGTAACTTTCCAATAATAATCTAGCATACGAACTTAAAATATGGTAATTTGCTGAAGTAAACAACAGTAAAACACAAAAATATAATCAATAAACGTAATTTATCCATTAAAGATAAGAAAAAGATAAGAAAAATCCCTTACCTTACAATTGCAAATAAATGTAGAGGAAATCGATATTTTTTTTTTTGGAGGGGTTGATGATGAGGGATGAGTCTAGAGCCAAAAAAACCTACTTATTAGTAGCTGAAAAAATTGTAGAAATGAAATAGAATCAAGAAGAAAGTTGGGAAAAAATTGTAGAAATGAAATAGAATCAAGAAGAAAGTTGGGGAGTTCGAGTTATTTGATCAATTAAAAGTTTATTTATAATTTTTTTAAATATAATCAGCCAAATAATGGTAAGTCACAAGCCACATTGGATATTTAACGTCAAAATTTAACGGAAATTAAGTTTAAGGGTCACGATAACTGTTATTAGTTAAGTACAGGGTTACCAAAGCAGTTTTTAATTTGGAGGGTTACCATGTGTGATTTGAAAAAGTTCAGGGTCACCATATAGAATAACCCTAAAAGTTATTTTCAATCTCAAATCAAAAATTAGGGTTTCTCTCCTAAAATTTTCAATTTCTCTTAAAATCTTTCGTCTTCAACAAATTAACAATATCCAAGTCAGACACTATCATGGTTTTGCCGGATGTGAGGTTCTTCCCATGTTTTCTGTACCACAGCTCGAAATCCTTACTCTCCACTAAACTTTCAGCAAGACCCCTCAAAAAACTTAGAGTCAATTTGACACTCCAAACACCACATTGCAAATGTAGACCATATTTGTGGTTATCAGAAAACACCCCATCCATCACATACTTCGTTTTTCCATTCTGAAACAAAAACCTCCCCCCTTAATATGTTCGAATAGCAACGGTAAATGATTTTGAATCCATTCCTACACATGTATACCAAACAAACAATCAAATTTATTTCAATTTTAATATGTTTGGCCAAATATTGTGGATCTAAAAATACCAAAAAAATAATTAAATTTTTAAACAAATGAAAAACAGACAATATTTAGAAACAACAACAGTAAATAACAATTTAATTACCCAACTGAAAACAAATACAAAAACCCCCAAAATTGTTCAATTCTAGAAAAAAATTAAGATTCCCACTCAAAACCTTCATTTCAAACCACGTACAACTCGAAAATTGCCAAAAATTTAGGGTTTTAGGGAAATCAAAAGCCAAATGCGTATTGACGAAAACATAGATAAGAAAACGTTACCTTTTATGTTGGAGATACTAATTAAACTTCAATTATCAACGACGATGGAGTAACAAAGCTTTTATGGAGTGCTATTTTGTGTTTTTCATGTTCCAAAAACTAAAGCTTTGCACGAAAATACACGTATGAATGTAAAAATGGGTTTTGAATGAAAGGAGAAGACAAAGAAAGAAGAAATGAAAGAGAAAGGTGGGTAAAAAGAGAAGGAAACAATGAAAAAATGAAAATGAACCTAATTAAAATAAGAAAAGAGAGAAGTCAATGAGTCAATAGATCCCACTTAAATGAAGGGCAAAATGGTCAGTTCGTCATATTTTTGGCCGGAAAATGTGTAAGACTAATATATTATACTTATCATATTAATCAGATCATCCAACAAGCATAATAGATCGAAAAACGGAAGCGTAAAGAATCGAGCGTCAAACCTCCAGCCATTGCTTAAGGTATTCCTGATCTGCTAATAACCCAATAATCTCACGAATTTTTCCGGTGCTAAACCTTCACTACTCACAATATAATGGTGTATTTTTCTGTATATGAAAGTAGGTTTAGTGACCTTGTATTTATAACATAATGTCAGTTTTCCATTAAAACTGACCTAGTATAATTTGAGTGATTTGTTTCCAAAGAAAGATCAAATAAAAATATATCAGATCTTTTGGTGAATTGCTTCACAAGAAATAGGAGAATCAGCATGTAGTTTAGGCCTTTTAATTAAGCTTAATGGGCCACTTAAGTTTACATTATAATGTAATCCAACATTCTCCCACTTGGCCCATTTAACCAGAAAACCTTATATACGAATCATAGCGACGAGTTCTCATTGAGCAAGAACTAATCTTCCATGTATCACATTACACAAGGTCTTCTCACAAATCACACCAACACTTAATGAGCAAACCCTATGTTTACTCTAGGTCAACATAATGATATTTCTCAAGATATAAAATGTAAATGACAAAATACGTACGTGTATAACTTAAATGAGAAAATATCCAACTGAATGAAAAGATTCAAACAACACAATAAATGTATCACAAATCAGGACCAAGTCCCATATTAGCTACATGACCCTTGAAACTCTTAATTGGCATGCCTTTAGTCAAGGGGTCAGCAATCATCAGATCAGTGCTAATGTGCTTAACGATCACCTTTTCTTCTTGAACACGTTTTTTAATGGCTCGGAACTTAATGTCGATATGCTTACTACGACTTCCAGATTTGTTGTTCTTAGCCATAAAGACAGCAGCTGCATTATCGCAATACATCTTAATTGGTCGACCAATAGAGTCCACGACTCTAAGTCCAGATATGAAACCTTTCAACCAAACACCATGTGAGGTAGCCTCAAAACAAGATACGAACTCGGCCTCCATTGTCGAAGTAGCTGTCAAGGTCTGTTTAGCACTCCTCCACGACACGGCTCCATTAGCAAGCATGAACACGTATCCAGAGGTGGATCTACGTGAGTCGATGCAGCCAGCGTAGTCGAAGTCAGAATAGCCCACCACTTCGAGATTATCAGCTCGTCTGTACATAAGCATATAGTTCTTTGTACCCTATAGGTACCTTAATACCTTCTTTGCAGCCTTCCAGTGATCAAATCCTGGGTTACTCTGATATCGTCCTAATACTCCAACAGCATATGCAATGTCAGGTCTAGTACAGACCTGGGCATACATAATGCTTCCAACAGCTGAAGCATAGGGAACATTTTTCATGCGTTCCCTCTCAAGATCGTTCCTGGGACATTGGTCTAGGCCAGGCAGGTCACCCTTCACAATGGGCACTACACTTGGTGAACAATCTTTCATACCGAATCTTTCAAGTACTTTGTTAATGTAGGCCTCCTGAGACAAACCCAAGATACCCCGGGATCTATCTCGATGAATCTTAATGCCAATGACATAAGACGCATCTCCCATATCCTTCATATCAAAGTTACTTGAAAGGAATTGTTTCACCTCATATAGCAACCCCTTATCATTGGTCGCTAGCAAAATATCGTCCACATATAGCACAAGGAAACAAACCTTACTCCCACTGACCTTAAGGTATATACATTGATCCATGATGTTTTCTTCGAAACCAAATGAAGAGATTACTTCATGGAATTTCTTATACCATTGTCGGGAGGCTTGTTTCAATCCATATATGGATTTATTAAGCTTACAAACCAAGTGCTCTCCGTCCTTAGAGGAAAAACCTTCAGGTTGTTTCATATAAATCTCTTGCTCTAAGTCGCCATTAATGAATGCCGTTTTCACATCCATCTGATGTAGCTCGAAATCAAAATGAGCTACTAGTGCCATTATTACTCGAAAGGAGTCTTTCTTTGACACAGGAGAGAAGGTCTCCGTGTAGTCAATTCCTTCCCTTTGAGTGAACCCTTTAGCAACGAGTCTTGCCTTATGTCTCTCGATGTTGCCTAGTGAGTCTCTTTTTGTCTTAAAGACCCATTTACAACCAATGGTTTTACACCATCAGGCAACTCGACGAGATCCCAAACTCGATTTGACGCCATAGAGTCCATCTCATCTTTCATGGCACTCATCCATAAGTTTGAATCTGTAGAACTTACGGCTTGTGAAAATGACATAGGATCATTGTCAGCTCCAACATTATAATCCAATTCTTGTAGATTCGATACATAACAATCAGGAATAGCTGATCGTCTTTCTCTAATAGATCTTCTTAATGGAACTTGTATAACCTCTTGGTGAACTTGTTCAACTTCTTGATGAACTTGTTCAACCTCTTGGTGAATTTGTTCCTCCTGCTCATGATGATCTGGGTCATCATTCACATTTTGATCTATCATGATTTGATCAGTATTTTGTGGAATTTCTACATTTGGTTGTTGAACTCGTCTATTAACTTGAGGAACGTGAACAACCACCAATCTATCACCTGAGTTAGAAGAGGGATCCTTATGATGATCATTTTCAGGTACGACTTTATCCTGAAATTGATCACTCCCACTGATCAGGTCATTCTCAAGAAATTTAGCATTTCTTGATTCCACAATCCTGGTACTGTGAGACGGACAATAGAATCTATAACCCTTAGACTTTTCGGCATATCCAATGAAATACCCACTAATAGTCCTTGGGTCAAGCTTCTTTTCTTGTGGATTATATATTCTCACCTCAGACGGGCAACCCCAAATGCGTATATGTCGCAAACTCGGTTTCCATCCTTTGAACAACTCAAAAGGCGTCTTAGGGACAGCCTTGGAAGGAACTCGGTTCAATATATACGCTGCCGTCTTTAGTGCATCAACCCACAAAAACGAAGGAAGTTTGACATTACTTCGCATAAACGCACCATTTCAATTAATGTCCTATTTCTTCTTTCTGCCACACCATTCTGATTTGGAGAACCAGGCATAGTGTATTGGGCATCAATCCCATGCTCTTGAAGAAACTTAGCAAATGGACCAGGTGCTTGTCCGTTCTCAGTGTATATACCATAATATTCACCACCTCTATCAGACCTCACGATCTTAATGCGCCTATCGCACTGATTCTCAACTTCAGCCTTAAACAATTTAAAGGCATCTAAAGATTCGTCCTTAGAACGAAGTAAGTAGAGATACATGTATCGTGAGTAATCATCAATAAAAGTGATAAAATATCTTGGATCATTCGCGTTCATATCCGGGCAACAGATATCCGTATGTATGATCTCTAAAAGGTTAGAACTCCTCTTAGCACCTTTCTTAGATGTGTTAGTTTGCTTACCCTTAATGCAACTAACACAAGTATCGAAATCAGTAAAGTCTAAAGTATCAAGTATTTCATCCTTCACTAACCTCTTTACCCTCTCAATGGAGATATGTCCCAATCTCCGGTGCCACAGAATAGAGGATTTCTCATTCATAATACATCTTTTCAAACCAGTATTAACATGCATAGAATTTTGAGCAACATCATTTTGTAATTCAAGACGATATAAATTATCAGACAAAATACCAAATCCAATTGTTTCAGAATTTCTAGAAATACTAAAACCAGAGTCTGAAAAAACAAATGAAAAACCAAACGGTACAAGTCTCGAAATTGAAATCAAGTTTCTAGAAAAACCAGGAACATAAAACGTCTTTTCCAAATTTAAAACAAAACCACTACTCAAAATTAAACTGCAGGTTCCAATGGCCTCCACATGTGAACCCATCTTATTTCCTGAATAGATAGAGCATTCACTTCCCATCGGTCTCCTTAGGTTTGTCATATCCTGCAAGGTATTCGAAACGTGAATTGTAGTTCCAGAATCAATCCACCAAGTATTATGATTAACACTAACCATATTAGATTCGTAACAAACGAACGCGAGAAAGTTACCTTTCTTTTTGAGCCAGGCCTTGAACTTAGGGCAGTCCTTCTTCATGTGTCCCTTCTTTTTATAGAAGAAACACGTAGAATCCTTCTTAATAGTCCGCTCAGCTGGAATCTTTCCTTTCCCCTTATCCTTAGAGCGACCCTTGAACTTGCTTGCACAACCAGATTCCTTATTTGCACAAGTAGTCAGGTTCACCTTTTGCCCTTCCTCCATCTGCAATCTCCCCTCCTCCTGAACACACATGGTCATCAATTCATTAATAGACCACTTATCTTTATGCGTGTTATAAGAGATCTTAAAAGGGGCATATTGCGATGGAAGATTGCATAAAATAAAATGCACTAGAAAGGAATCAGACAAAGTAACTTCCAAAACCTTAAGTTGGGCAGAGATATCCCTCATGCGCATGATGTAATCACGCACACCCTTTGCTTCAGCGAGACTTAGTAACGAAAACTGCATGATAAGAGTGCTGGCTAAAGCCTTGTCAGAGGTTGCAAACTGCTCATCTATAGCTTTCAGCAGATCTTTTACTTTCTTATGCTGTTCGATCGAACCCCGAATGCTAGCACAGATCTTAGTCTTTATGAATATGATGGAGAGACGGTTAGATTTCTCCCATTTCTCATAAAGGTCTACAGCATCAGGTGTGCTAGTTTCTGTGATAGCGGGTGGTTCGTCTTTCCTTATCGCATAGTCAAGATCCATCCATCCTAACTGCAGCAGCATTCTCTCCTTCCACACCTTATAATTGTCACCACTTAATTCAGGAACGTCAAATTTGACATCAGTTGAACATCCAGGTAAAATTACTGCAAAGGTAAACAACATACTTATTACCAAAAATTGAGACTTAAACTTTTCATGCTTTACCAATGTAAATCATGCTTAAAATATGAACCTAGCGACATAAAACCTGCCTGTGGGCTAAAGTTCTACTCAATTAGATACATATTCAAAATAACCTTTATGGTAAAACTTATCAAATCAATATTTCTCAAAACACCTGTGGGTAAATTAAGAAACATAATTTAATATTTCACCCTAACTAATCATACAATTATAATAAGATTCCTGTGGGCAAGTCTTATCATTTTACGTATAATTAATCACAATTAATGCCTTTAATCCACATGTAATTTCAAAACAAAATTAAATTAATCAGATATGCTGTGGCTATTATCTTTTCAATAAAATTTTAAATTACTTAAGGCACAATTATTTAACTCAATCCATATACTTAACATAATGTATATTCAATATTAATAAATGTTTAATATCTAAATGCGATTCCAAAATAAAATTTTAATTAACTAAAGATGCTGTGGCTACTCCTTAAATTAACAAAATTTTGAATCACTCAACATTTAATTCTTTAGTTTATGTACCCTAACCATTATGTACATAAAATCATACATTATATATATACTCCAAAATTAACCAAAAGCACAATAAAACAAGTGCAATAACAATGTAGTCACATGCTAAACAATTACAACAATATAACATGTGAATCTCAATATAAGCGGAGTATATAAAATGAATTGAAACAAATTATAATCTACTGCACGGAATCATGAATACAACGGCTAACACATATTTTCCAAACAAACGAAATCATGCATTAAGGCGTTCAAGCGTGCAAAGTTCTCCAATTAATAAAATAATGTATACCAAATGAAGTGCCATAAATCAACATGATGGAAAACAACACGACAGCAGTAGATAACTTAGAGCCATACATCTCAATATTAATTAATAAATAAATAGAGTCTACATACCAACACAAGGCAAAATAAATAGGAAGACTCAATATTAATTAATAATAAAAAGAAGTGACATGTGCTGACAAAATTGAAAGGACACATGCTACACTAAACCAAAAAAAAAAAAAAAAGATTAAAAGCAAGAGACTTTTAGTATATACGGAGTACACACCAAGAAAATATAATAAACACTCCCCACATGCTTTATCATAATACAAACAAAAGAACAAAAAACACCTTCTTCAAACTTTCGTCAAAACACCATTAAAACGAATAAAACCAGAACATCCAAAAAAACCGAAAGACAAATTTAATTCTCTTTATTTTATTTATGCTTCATCTTCAACCTCCATCCATAAAAAATACAGAAAACAGAAATCCGAAACAGTCACATCAAAACGAAAAATTTTCAGATCCAAAAGACGAAAATAAGATGCAACAGAAGGTTATAAAACGGACAGCATCAACAAGGAAGAGAAGCAAAGCAAGACGGAATTTTAACAGAAGCAAGCAAGACAGAGGCCATAAATGGCTCTGATACCAAATGTAAGACTAATATATTATACTTATCATATTAATCAGATCATCCAACAAGCATAATAGATCGAAAAACGGAAGCGTAAAGAATCGAGCGTCAAACCTCCAGCCATTGCTTAAGGTATTCCTGATCTGCTAATAACCCAATAATCTCACGAATTTTTCCGGTGCTAAACCTTCACTACTCACAATATAATGGTGTATTTTTCTGTATATGAAAGTAGGTTTAGTGACCTTGTATTTATAACATAATGTCAGTTTTCAAAGAAAGATCAAATAAAAATATATCAGATCTTTTGGTGAATTGCTTCACAAGAAATATGAGAATCAGCATGTAGTTTAGGCCTTTTAATTAAGCTTAATGGGCCACTTAAGTTTACATTGTAATGTAATCCAACAAAATGAAGTTGGCTGCAATTTTAAAAAAAAAAAAGACTTTTGTGGCTGTAAAAAAATAAAAAAAATTAAGTTGGCTGTAATTTATAAATTCGACTTTTTATGTGGCTGTAATTGACAATTAACCCTAATAAGTAATACGGAGTAATAATAATATCCCGTGAAAATCACGGTTTTATTTTTTTAAAAAAATTAATTCATTTTATATTTAAAATAAACTATGGAGTAAAAGTTTACTAAATTTTTTATTTTCTCTTTAACTAACACATTTTATAGTTACATAGTTATTTTATAATTGAAATTTTATTCACTCTTTCATTGTGGTACACTTATTAATATTGAGCCAATAAATAAATCAATTGATCGGAACGGACCTGTAAACAATTATGATTGGAATAGTCTATTTTACGTGAGTTAATAAAAAAAAAAATCGATAATTTTACTGTCTTACTCAATGCAAGGTATTTTGTAGTGAATTTTTCATCCACTATTGATTAGAAAGTTTAATAAATTCAAAACAATGAATCATTATTATTATTATTATTATTATTATTATTATTATTATTTTTTTTTTTTTTTTTTTTTTTTTTTTTTTTTTTTTTTTTTTTTAATCTTATTCTATGTTGACATGCAAGTAAAATCTATCGATAATAAGGTAATAGAGTAAGCAAATAAACAAATGCAATACAATGTATTACTTGTTAATATAGATGATTTTATATATTTTTCTAAAAATGATATAATTTTTTTTTTTCCAAAAACATTAAATGTTACTCCCTCCATTCCACTTTACTTGTCTCTTTTGGTTTTAAAAAAAATCCCAATTTAATTGTCCCTTTTGGAAAAATGACTAAATTACCCTTGTATTAACTCAAGTCCAAGAAATGCAAGCCCTTGTGTTTTTATTTGAAGGCTACATTTGAAGTCTCCCACCCATATTAGTGTATAAGGGTAAATTTGGAATTATATGTAAATGTTATGAAAATTAAGGGTTGATTGTGACTTTTTTCTAAGTTTCTTAAATCTAACATTTTAATAAAAGGGGACAAGTAAAGTGGGATGAAGGGAGTACTATTAGGCTAAAGTTGATCATAGGTTTATGGTCGTGCAACTTATAAAAAAAAAAATCAAAATCACATATAAAATTGTTATGCTATTTAAAAAAAATCTTTTTTTAATAAATGTATGAAATAATGAATAACATGGTCATTAAATAGTATTCATAGTATTCATGCAGTAATTAATGTTTAGAAAACATTAAAATAATGCTTATTATGTGGCTTCATAAATGGACAATTTAACTTAGGTGGCATGCATATAAAGAGAGTTTTAAACAACACTTAACATAACATTTCAAAGTTGCTTTTTTATATATTATAATAATAATAATAATAAAAATAATAATAATAATAATAATGGTAATAATAAACTTATGATGTCGTCGCTGCTGGTCCAGCTTTTGACCACGCCCTCCGTGTTTTTGTGGAGGCTACAGGTTCTGCTTTTCCACGCAACCCTAGTGAAATAGCTGCCCCTAAACTTATGAAGAAATTGGCAGACATATATTTTGCGACGGTTGCTGCTTCTGCGGAATCTGTTTTCGCGTTGACCCCGCGTCAGGTTGTGTTGTGGAGGTCTCAGCAGGGTGCCCACTCGAGTGATTGGTTACGGGCGGTGCCTATCTCCGGGTTAGGACAAACCATGAATGGGCGGACTTACCGTTGTGTGCCTGGGTATCGGTTAGGTGTTCCGCTTTTCTCGATCTCTAAGCCGTGTCCTGCCTGCTCCCGTGTCCCCGTAGGTGACGTTTTTTGTGATCATGCTGTCTCTTGTTCTGGTACTGTGGGTGTTAAGCATCGACATAACCTTGTCCGTGACACCTTGTTGGACATCTGCTTTAGAGCTGGCATTTCGGCCGGGAAGGAGGTGAACATCGGTTTAGTTGACGGCCATGGCGACTCTATTCGTCTTGCGGATGTGCTTCTTTATTCCTGGGATGAGGGGCGAGATGTTTGTGTCGACCTGACAGGATCTTCCCCCTTGTCTCAGAGTGCGATGGCAGAGTTCGTGCCCGGACGGGTTGTTGTTGATGCTGCCCAGCGTAAGTGTGCCAAGTACAGGGATTTATGCACATCGGCTGGTTATGGTTTCCTGCCCTTCTCTTTCTCTACACTTGGGGAGTTGGATTCAGATGCTGTGACCTTGCTTAAGCGGATACAGAAATATTCTGCGTCCCATGATGCAGGAGCTCGCGTAGCTGCGTACATTTTTACTAGGCTTAGCTTTTCTATAGCTAAAGGGGTGGGGGCCCAGATTGTATCTCGGTTGCCCACCAATTTTGTGTAAATGATATTTATAATTCTTTAATAAAGTTGCGTTTTATAATAATAATAAAAAAAAAAAAAATAAATAATAATAATAATAATAATAATAATAATAATAATAATAATAATAATAATAATAATAATAATAATAATAATAACTTCTTAAAAAAAAAAATATTTAAATAACTTCAGATATTTATAAAAAATTTTAGAAAATTTCAAATTTCAAAAAAAAAAAAATAAGGCGAATAGAACATGCCCTAACTTCCATATACTCAGTAAGTTTTTTTTTTTTTTTTTTTTTTTTTTTTTTTTTTTTTTTTTTTTTTGTTTTTTAACATAAACTTCTTAGATATTTTTTTTCATATCACTCCCAATTCCGAAAAATGCCACTTAAAAATGGAATATCCCGTCTTAAATTCAGATTCTAGCTAATTTTTATTTTTATGACTTACTCCCTCCATTTTTTCCATTTAGCCAAATTACCATAAATAGAAATTTTTTCCAATTAGCCCAATTTCCTTTTTTGGTAACATTTTCTTTCTCATACCCCACTTTTTTCTTACACAAACCCACTTTTTCCCACTCACAATCAATTTTTTATAATTTAACTATTCTACTTTTCCTTCACTCTACCCCACTTTTTTCACTTTTTATTAAAAATAGTGAAAACCTAAAGGGGGCTAAATGGAAAGAAGGGAGGGAGTAGAACCTTTTCTTTCCAATTTATTTCCAGCTCATTTCAGTTCAATTTCATTCAATTCAGCTTAGCTATATTTAGTTCAACACACAATATTATTATTATTATTATTATTATTATTATTATTATTATTATTATTATTATTATTATTATTATTATTATTATTATTATTATTATTATTATTGATGGGGGATAGTCAGCTGAGTATATCTAACCGCACCGCAGGTCAGGATAAGGGGTCGCCCAGCCTCGGTCACCTAACTTCCAGACCATGGGAAGATGACCAACCGGGGCCGCCCGGTCTCTCATGAGTGCACGGCCCCGTAGACACGGCCCACCGCAGGAGACAAGAAACAACCGTGTCAGAATCTGTTAATACCTAACCACTACAAGACAACGTTAAAGGATAATAAGTCAGCTTTATAGCTGACACATATCACTAAAAGACAAGATCCAACCTTATAAATAAGAGACAATACACTCAGCCGAGGATTCATTCACAAAACACACTAAAAAGGTACTTCCTCCATTCCGTTTGATTCTATACGTTTGACCAAAACACGGTAATTAAGGTAGAAGAAAATCAAGTGGGGTAGATAATGGAATTACTTAAATACCCCTACTTTATTGTTTGCAAGTGGGTTGAGTGGGTATTAGTGAAGGGTATATTGGTCTTTTAATTTAATAAAGTAGAGACTAAAATAGAAATGTATAGAATTGATTGGAATTTCCGAAAAAGGAATATGTATAGAATCAAATGGAATGGAGGAAGTATTACTTAGACTATCCTCTCAATTCTCTAACTTCTCTTTTGAATATACGCTGACTTAAGCATCAGGGGTGTCCGAGCATAACCCCTCCGAGGCTAGGTTTGTGTACTTGTGCAGGACGCACGGTCAGAGAAGGTCAAGTGATACCGCAGCCCACAGAATTACATACAAAATCATCTATTAGTTTCGAGTTGTATTTACTTTAAGTATTTGTAACCCGAAACAATTATTATTATTATTATTATTATTATTATTATTATTATTATTATTATTATTATTATTATTATTATTATTATTATTATTATTATTATTATTATTATTATTGTTGTTATTGTTGTTGTTGTTGTTGTTGTTGTTGTTGTTGTTGTTGTTGTTGTTGTTGTTGTTGTTGTTGTTGTTGTTGTTGTTGTTGTTGTTGTTGTTGTCGTCGTCGTTGTTATTTTTATTATTATAATTATTTCTACTACTACTATTAATAAAACATGTGAAAGTATGAAAATATTTACTTCAGTACTCCGTATATATATATATATATATATATATATATATATATATATATATATATATATATATATATATATATATATATATTTAGGATCCCATGAGACCCCCACACTCAATGAGACCCGTGAGACCCCCCTTAGTGCCGTTAGATCTAACATAAATTTGATGGTCAGGTTTATTCTTTAACTCTTAAAGTTGACAGCTTGACACTCCCCAATAAACCACTCACTACAAACACTTTCCCTCCATATTATTTCCTCTTTCATTCTCTTGTCGTTTTGCCTAAATCCCTAATTTTCATTTTTAAATTTTTTCAATTCTTCTTCAATTATTAATCTTTCTTTGTTTCACACTAAATCAGGTATGGTATTGAGATTTTTATTTCGATTTTCTTCTATTAATTAGTTTAGTTTGAGTTTTTCTCGTATTCAATTTTGTTGATTAATACGATTTCGTTTATAATTTGGCTTTCTCTTCTTTGCTTGGTACTTGTGTTTTTTTTTTTTAATTTTGTTGATTCATACGATTTATTTTGATTTCTAGGTTTTGCAAAAAAAAAATTCAATTTGTTTCAATTTTATTGTGAATCATGTAATTAACACATTTATTTGATTGATTTTGACATGATTCTTGCTTTAGTGGTTGTTAATTGTAGAATAATGATGAACACTTTGTGGTTGGTCTCTGGAGTTCATTTATCTAGTGTATATTCTTTCATTTTGTTAATTTTTGACAATATTGTTTGATTTTTTAGTGTTTGTTGCTAATTGGACTTTTACGTTGGAGAAAAAAAGAAGATAAAGGTATAAATTATTCATTTTGGCCTACTCTTTATCTAACTTATTATTATTATTATTATATTTAAATGACATTTTTTTATTAATTTTGTAATGCAGCACTTTGGGAAAACGTCTTTGATCGATGACAAAGTTTGGAAAATTCCCATGAGAATTACCCCTTAGGTGAGAACTATGAGAACTAATCTCCACCATTCATTGTTTTAATCTAAGGGTTGAGATTTATATTTTTTTGGTGAAGGGAGATTTTTTATTTATTTATTTTATTTTTTTAATGTGAGGGGAGATTTATTTATTTATTTATTTATTTTTTTATGAGGGTGGATTTATTTTTTTTGTTTTTTTTCTTTATGAGGGGGGATTTGTTTTTTTTTTTTTTTTCCTTTCATTTTTTTTTCTTTTTTTTTTTCAATTTTTTTTTTTGAATTTTTTTTTCCAATTTAATTTTTTTTTTTTTTTTTTTTTTTTTGTTTTTTTTTTTTTTTTTTTTTTTTTGTCTCTTTGTTTTGAAATGAACCTCGTTTGTAAATATAATGAACCTCGTATGTAAATGAAATGAACCTCGTATTTGAATGAAATGAATCTCGTATGTAAATGAAATGAATCTCGTATGTAAATGTAATGAACCTTGTTTGTAAATGTAATGAACCTCGTATGTAACTGAAGTGAACCTCATTTGTTACTGAAATGAACCTCGTATGTAACTGAAATGAACCTCATTTGTTACTGAAATGAATCTCGTATGTAAATATAATGAACCTCGTTTGTAAATGAAATGAATCTCGTATGTAAATGTAATGAACCTCGTTTGTAAATGAAATGAACCTCGTATTTGAATGAAATGAATCTCGTATGTAAATGAAATGAATCTCGTATGTAAATGTAATGAACCTCGTTTGTAAATGTGATGAACCTCATTTGTTACTGAAATGAACCTCGTATGTAACTGAAATGAACGTCATTTGTTACTGAAATGAACCTTGTATGTAAATGAAATGAACCTCGTATGTAAATGAAATGAATCTCGTATGTAAATGTAATGAACCTCGTTTGTAAATGAAATGAACCTCGTATTTGAATGAAATGAATCTCGTATGTAAATGAAATGAATCTCGTATGTAAATGTAATGAACCTCGTTTGTAAATGTAATGAACCTCGTATGTAACTGAATTGAACCTCATTTGCTACTGAAATGAACCTCGTATGTAACTAAAATGAACCTCATTTGTTACTGAAATGAACCTCGTATGTAAATGAAATGAACCTCGTATGTAAATGTAATGAACCTCGTTTGTAAATGAAATGAACCTCGTATTTGAATGAAATGAATCTCGTATGTAAATGAAATGAATCTCGTATGTAAATGTAATGAACCTCGTTTGTAAATGTAATGAACCTCGTTTGTAAATCTAATGAACCTCGTATGTAACTGAAATGAACCTCGTATGTAACTAAAATGAACCTCGTATGTAACTGAAATGAACCTCGTATGTAAATGAAATGAATCTCGTATGTAAATATAATGAACCTCGTTTGTAAAAATGAAAAATTAAAAAAAAAAAAAAATTACAAACATTAAAAGAACGAAAAAATAAAAAAAATTCATAAAGAAAAAAATTGATAAAAGAAAAAAAATTGAAAAAAAACAAAGAAACAAAAAAAAAATGGAAAAACAAGAAAATTATTAAACTTAATAAATTAAAAATAAAAAAAATAATTTGAAAAATGAAAAAAAAAAAAAAAAAAAAAAAAAAAACAAAAGAAAAAATAAAGTAAAGAAAAAAAACAAAAAAAAAAAACAAATCTCCCTCACAAAAAAAAAAAAGAAAAAAAAAAAAAACAAATCCTCCCTCACAAAAAAAAAAAAAAAAAGAAAAAAGGAAAAAAAAAAAAAAAAAACAAATATCTCCCGTCACAAATCTCACCTCACAAAAAAAGAAAAAAAAAATGAAAAAAAAAAAAAAAAAAAAATCTCCCCTCACAAAAAAAACAATGAATTTCAACCCTTAGATTAAAACAATCAATGGTTATGATTTGTTCTCATAGTTCTCATATAAGGGGTTGTTCTCATATGAACCTAAATTATATATATATATATATATATATATATATATATATATATATATATATATATATATATATATATATATATATATATATATATATAGATTTAGGATCTCGTGCGAACTCCTCTTTTGATACGAACCCTACGAACTCAATACTAGCCATCAGATGAGATGAAGGTGAAATCAACGACTAAAATTAAAACCCCCACAAACACCACACAACATACTTTATACTCCGTACTTTTAAAACCCTACATAAAAATAGACCCTAATTCTATTCAACTCTCTCATCAGCCACCACCACCTAAACCGCCGCCGCCGCCGCCGCCGCCAACATCACCACCACCACCACCACCATCCGACATCAACCAAAATCCACCTCCACGCCCTACTACGTCGGCCTCTTTAGATGTCACCTTTGGCCGTCACCAAATGGCGGTGGAACCGCCTCATTTTTCCGGCGACCTAACTCACCCACCATAGTCGCCATTCCATTCATCGGCACCACCGAAGATCACGAGCACCTCCATATTAGCAGTGACGAAAACCACAAGACGTCTCTCTCATCTTCACCGTGGTTTTTAACGACCACCACGAGACGACCACCACCTCTGCCGTTTCCCTTGCTCTGGGCTCGCTCCTACCATCACGACCCACTCTTTACAAATTGAAGGTTCAGATCTCGAAGTGAAGGAGGGGACGAAGAACGGAACGCAGGCTAGCGTGTATGGTTACGGTGAGCTTGGTGGTTCACCGATGGTAGTGGTGGTTCAGCTACAGTTGACATGGTGGTGGTGATGGTAACTGAGGGAGCAACGAGGTTGTTTTTTGTGAGTAGTGGCGGAACTCGGTGATTACTCCGGTGAGGCAAATGAGGGAAATTAAGGTGCTGGGAGTTGCAGGCGTTTCCAGGACATTAACCATGGTTATTTGGCGCTAGGCTTCGTGGAACGTGGAGCTATAGAAACACGAAATATGAGTCTGGATACATTTTTACTGCTCGTAGATACATCAACGGCTACCGGCGGCGGCGTCTCTGGCCACCAATGGAGACCAGTGACCCTGGCCACGCCCCACGACCACCGGAAATGCCCTACGCCATCGAACTCCGTGCTACCTGCCACGTCAACCTTTGCCCTTGCTCATCCCAGTACTACAACCACCTCCCTTATTCGGCGGCCACCAATACCATGTCCGGATCTCCGACTATAATTTCGTCGGCCCTCTACTGAAAATCCACCATGGTTAAAAGTTTTAGGTAATTTTGCTCTTTCCGTCTGTCTTTATTCAGTTCAATCTGCATACCATCATCGTTTTTATCAGCCTCCATGGCGTTAATTTGACTTGAAAGATATATATATGTGTCTAATTTATTGAAAGTGCATTTAATTATAAATTCATTTGGAATATTTATGAAAAAAGTGTAGGTCTACTGTGTTATGGTGTATTAGGTGGTAATATATCGTCAATAGCGTTATTATTGGCAACAAAAGGCGTAGTGTGGAACCCGGGAACCGCGTCGAGGGACCCAACTCGGCGTCTTGCTTAAAGGGCGGATTTTAAAGTTAAAAAAGATTAAGTTGGAAAAACCTTTAAGAACTGTTATGGAGTCGCCACCTAATTATCGCGGAAATTAGGAACCTGCTACCATGTTCAAAGTTAAAAACATGTCCTAGATTTTGGAGCACGCCGACACCCCTAGATCTAAGGCTTGTGAAACCAGATTGGATTCGGGGTGAGGGTACTTTAGAAAAAGAGTTAATTCAAATAATGATTTATGAAAACCTTTTAGAAAAGCCTATGTAAAAATAGCCTCTACTGACCTAGAACAATCCTTGTAAGATGATATTTGAGCTAATGTTATCGTTACGTACAAGTGCGATAAAGTTGTAAAAGAATGCAGATGCAGATGCAAAAAGATTGATTAAAACCCTCAGTTAGTCCATAGAAAATAAGAAAAAGCATTGATCCAAGTGGATCGGTACCTACCTTGTCCTGACGCTTCAGATCTGGGCAGAGCTTCGCTTCTTGAACTTGAAAGGAGGATGAATTCAACACGGGATGGTGTGTTGAACTCAAGGATTTGAGTGCTTGAGGCTTTGTGAGTGTTTTGTGGTGCAAGATGTGAAAGCTAGGTGTAAATTGTGTTTTCTGAAGAGAAATTGCTGTTGAATGGTGTCTTTGAGGTCGAGGTATATGGGTGTATTTATACTAAAAACCTCGGAGAAATTAGGAAATTCGGGGATAAAAACAGGCCTAGGAACCACATAGCCTTATGCGGTTGTCAGGGCAAACCGCATAGGCTTATGCGGTTGCCTCCCCAAACCGCATAAGCTTATGCGGTTTGAGGGTGTGGTTTTAGCCTAGTTTCCTAGTTTCGGTTGAATTATATCCTTGAAAGATTACGTGATAATCTCAAACTTGCTCGTCAAGAAAAGAGCTGGGATATTTCTGAGATATTTTGTGATGTTCAGGGCTTTGGAGTGCGGGCCAAACGCTGGGTTTGGGCTCGGTTTCGGGCCCGAGACCCGGAAAAATGAAAAGGGTGTATTTGCATAGTTTTTGTGAAATAAGGTAAGACGTGAAGCCGTATTTTGTGTAAGAGGGAGCTAAAGGGAAGATCTAGCCACCGGGCCTAAATTTAGGGATTTAGGAATGCTGAATTAGACCTTGTTAATGTAAAAAGGCTAATTGTAGTGCAACTGCGAAGCTCATGCCAAATGAAGCAGGACGAGGACCTAGCTAGACTCCAAATGGACCAAATGAACGTTTATTTAAGTGATGTGAAGCGACCTAAATCATTTTAACATTTCAAACGACTCAAAATGAATTCGACCTTAGTTAGAACCGTTTAAGTCAACGTTAAAGCGTGCGTAATAAAAGTCCGTGATACATCACAGGGTTTTGTTTGGGAAGGTACGGATATGGGTATCCACAGAGCCCCCAGTTTGACTGAGCTCGGACTAGAGCGCTAGTCAAACTCCACGACCATATCCGGACCATTACAGTCTCGTCTGATCGTGAACGAAGCATGTGTCCATGGGTGAGACGAGGACTTCGAACCGGGCTGAACGGGGAGGGGCGTGCGCATTTTAAGGACTTGGCGGTCCGTGCATGCTATAAGGGCCTGCCGGCCTGCTGAATGTCTTCGTCGTGCTTGTTGTACTGTCGTTGATGGTGCCTTGCATATGTTTGGTGTCGTCGGATGCCTGGTGCTGTTGCTTGTAATGTCTTCGTATTGCATGTGTATAAGGGGCTAAAGTGCAGGGGTGCAGGTGCTCGCAAGATGTTTGGGTATGCGTGAGGTGTATAATTGAGTAGGGGTGCTCGTGTAGGTGTAGGTGTAGGTCTCGTGAAAGAGCGTCCGTGTAATGCTTGAACTCGCCGAGGAATGTCTATGTAGAGTGAAATGCTTGGAGTTAGGTGTATATTGCAGAGTGCTTGTGCTTGGGCTCGCCGAGGAGTGTCTATGTAGTCGTAATTGCATATGATTGCCTTCCGTTGAGGGGAAAATGATGTAATGCTCGTAAAGAGCGTTCGTGCTTCTGCTTCTGTACCGTGCATTAAATGCTTAATATACGCGTATGGCGGACTGTAGGTGACGCCTTAACCCAAGCACGGGACGTACTTGGAGTTGTATTAGGGCCAAGATGAATTAGGAACTCAAAAGTAGGTGTAAAACGAGAAAAAACCGAGAGAAACCAAAGGCTGAAACCGCATAGCCTTATGCGGTTCATGGGGCAAACCGCATAAGCTTATGCGGTTTCCCCTGCGGGCTGTAGGGGCTTATATAACACGAGTTACACCGTGTTATGCTTCATTCACTCATTTTCGGTTTCTCACTTACAAAAACGCCATTTTTCGATTTCTCAACCGTTTTTGCTCATTTTCGTTGCGTTGCCTTGCTATGGAACCAGGTAATGCTCCATTTTAACTTGCTTTTACGTTATTTGTCGTTGTAATTAGCTAGTTTTGCCTTGAAATGTTGAAAAGACGGGTTTTGCATGAAAACCCGAGTTTTGCTTGAAATTTGCCGTTTGGATGCTTGAAATTGACGTCATTGTGTTGCATTATGCCATGTGAACGTGTGTGTGTGAATTGATTGTGATTTGGACCGTCTTTGTGTGAAAAACGTCCAAATTAGGTTTCGGGCCCGAAAACGAACCCGGATTTTCCGACCCGGAATTTCAATTAAACTTCGGTGTAGGATGCCCATAGCGTGTATAGCATGCCTATAGCGTTAGTTTTGCGAAAATGCCGAGTTAAGGCTTTCAAATCGCCGTCTTAAGTCGTAGTTATACGGAGTAATTAAGGTGAATTGGGGGTTTTTGATCGGGGCGACCAAAATGCAATTGCTTGTAATGGCTTGTAGTTGGGGACTATTATGGCGCGTAGAAACCATAAAGTTGTAATTTTGAGGTGTAGAGAACGGTTTTCGGCTTAATTGTGAATTAGGCCTAAAAATGCTCCGTAGGGCGTATAGCGTAATGTGTTAAGGGATGTATATGTATTATGTGCGTATTATTTGTGTGTATTTGTGTATGTGTATACCAAGTTGTATGCTTGCATGTATTATAGCTGTATGTATTGGTTGTGTTTGGTTGCAGGAGAGGATTCTAGTCGTGTTACGAGATCGAAATCTCGTAGGAGTACTAGCTCGAGGACTGAGGGAGCCTCTAGCTTGAGTGGTTTGAGGCGTACACGTAGTGAGAGGGATGCTGACCCTCGTGACTTGCGCACGAGACGTGGTCAGTCACGAGGTAGAGGTCGTGGGAGGAATGTCCCTGTGCCTGATCCTGAGGAGGAACATGCTCAAGAGTTTGTGGATGAGCTGGAGGCTGAGATGGATGTTGAGGAGGAGGCTGCGCCTAGAGCGAGTAGCTCTAGGCCGCGAAAATCACGTGCGAACAGGGCGTTCGCCAAGGGCTGGGATGGCCATGACCTTCTACTTGCTCCGGAGAGACACGTTTCCTATCGAGCGACGATGGGTTGGCAGAAAGGCTCGATGAGGACCTTCGGGCGCCTCGTGCGTGATGTGTGCTGAGGAGAAGCTTTCGCCGAGGGCGCAAGCTTAGGTCGCGTAGTGCTTTTGGCCCGTTAATTCGGCCATTGGAGGCGATTAAAGAAGAAGCGGCACGGCGAATCGATGTTGATCGGGGCCTTCCAGGCAGTCTTGGGACACCACGACGGCGTTCCATATGCGGCTTTGAGGCGGCATTACCTTGTCCGAGTATGCGGTCATAACGGCTGCCGTTTGGAGACCGTGACATGAGCCGAGTTTGCGCCGTCCGTTGTGGGCGAGGTTGTGATCGCCGCGATTAGCGGTGGTTTGGAGGTGATTTGTGAGGGTGCTCCACCTTACACTTTCAAGACGAGCTATATCTTGGAGTACTTTGAGGGGAAGACCGAGTATGGCCCCTCGGAGTGGAGTGACGAGCAGAATGCTCGTATGTGGCTGTGGTGGTTTGTGAGCGCTGTGTACTTCGGCGATAAGGGTGAGCGGGCGTCGACGTCGGTCCTTATGCATCTCCTGGATTGGAATGCAATTGGGACGTTTGACTGGGTGACGCCGTCTCTGGGTTTGTGCATTCGTTTCTGCATGGATGCCGTGAGACCGCGGGTCATGGATCGAGGGTCGAGACTGTCCTTAGTCTCGCCTGGATTCTTGATGGAGGTACGTGTTGATTTTGTCTTTGTTTTAGGTGCACTTTTGCTTGTTTGTCTTTGTCTTTGTCGTCTTTGTCTTTGTTGTCTTTGTAATGTGTTTTGTTTTTTGTGTGTGCAGTCGTGGATTCTTAGCCATTTTCCTTTTCTGCTGCCTCCGCATGCTCTGACGATTCCGCGGGTATATCCGGCGGTACGTACTTGGGGTACGTGCAACCGTGCTGCGTTTAACTGGTCGTATGACGAGGTTCGGGATCGTCTGAACCGGATGCAGTTTGATCAGGTTTGTGCTTGAACCATTTTAAATAGCGTGTACTTAAAATGATTGTATTTATGAGTGTTTGTTTTTGGTTGTGTTCTTGTAGTTCGTGCCGTTCCCGTGGGGCCAGTATGCGGGCATTCCGGAGGGCATCGGGGCGCGATTTGCGGTGCGAGAGACCCAGCGTCTGTACTTGGCGACGCCGTATGGGCCGGTTTGGTACCTTGGGGAGCGCTTGGTCTTTCGAGCGGTGGCGGCTCAGATGGTGCCTAGGGACCCGTAGGGTCCTGTTTGAGCGAGGGTTCCATTTCGGGATCGGGTGGCGTTGTACGGGGAAGGAGAGTCGGTTAGTCTTCTTTGTCCTGGGGAAGACTATGGCCAGTTTGCTCAGTCTCGGCTTGCTTGTGGGCCGATTGAGGTATGCTTGCTTCGTTTGAGGGTGCGTAAGGTAATTTTTGCGAAAAATTTCCCTGACGTGTGCGTTTTGAACTTGTTTTGTAGGAATTTGATCCCGAGATGGCGGAGCAGCCTGGTGACTTTCCTACCACCGTTGAGTACGACGAGTCGGGTGTGCGTCGTACCTTCACTTTGCCGACGTACTTGCCGGTGACCACTGACGCGGGCATGGACAGCTAGACGGGCAGGGTGAAGAAAGTATGTATCTTTATCTTTGTATATGTGAGTGAGCCCCCAGTTTGATCGAGGTATGAGTCATGGCGATGATCAAACTAGTGAGATGCGTGTTTTTGTGTTACCCCCTCGAGTTTGACTTAATTTGAGTGAAAGTAAGGCAAAGTGGGGTTGACTGCTTTTGTTTTGAAATTTCCCCCTAAGTTTGGCTTAATTTGAGTGAAATTAAGGCAAAATGGAGAGAATGCGCTTTGTTTTTGAATTTCCCCCTAAGTTTGGCCTAATTTGAGTGAAATTAAGGCAAAATGGAGAAAAATGTGAAGTGTTTTTGTGTTGTGTATCACAGGTGGCTAAGGAGGCTCATAAGAAGTTATGGCGGATAGCCAACAGGTGGAAGAGATGGCTTAAATTTGGCGGTTTGCTCGGTTGTGTCGAGCCGGTGAGGCAGAGCGGTCGGCGTGAGTTCGACGAGTATCGTCGGCGTCATCCTGAGAGAACTTGTGTAAATAAAGATTGTATGAACCTTTGTTTACATGTCGTTGTAGCTTGAACTTTGAACTTGATTGTAGTTGTGAACCTGTTTGGTTATTAAGCTTGTTTGAAAAGTGAAATGATTCCCGAGTGGGATGCATTGATGTTGATTGTAGATTGTGAAAATGCGTTTGCGAAAAGTTCATTTTAAGTGCGAAATGAGCTTGCATGAATGTCGAAAATGTTATGTGTTGACGCGTGGTATGAATCGTATTTGCTAAAGTGAAGTGTAATGTTGCTGCATGGGGAACAACAAGAGAATGTCGTAGGGTAGTGTATATTGTGGTGTTTAGGAAAGACGAAATTAGGAAAGTTGCGAGAAAAAACCCGCCCCTTGAACCGCATAGCCTTATGCGGTTGAGGGGTCAAACCGCATAGGCTTATGCGGTTTAGGGTGCAAACCGCATAGGGCTATGCGGTTTGGCGGCTTGGCTGGTAATACCGAGTTTCCATATTCCGTAATATGTTTTGTATATAAGGAGGGGGGGTGCGTGCCATAATCCTCATTCACAATTACTTCTCTTCTTCTCTTTTAATACAAGTTTTTGCTCTCATAAATATATTAGGTATATTTATTAAAGTTTTTTTGTATTCAAGAAAATGGTGGAGCATTTTGATGCTCTTTTGAAGAGGTGGACTTCCTCATTAAGTCCGGCGATGAAGAAGGCGGTGTATGACGATGGTGCGGGTGTATTTATTGGCTTTCGCCAAATGAAAGTCGATCTTGACTTCCTGGATGCGTGCTTAGATTATTGGGATCCTAACTTGCATGTGTTTAGGTTTCCCGGGGGAGAGGTGTGTCCTTTGATAGAGGAGTTTGCGGCCATTGCGGGGTGGTCGAAACGGACTACTCCTGTGGTTGTAAGGAGCGAGCTTTGCTATAACGGGATGTTGCGAAACTTCCTTGGGATGACAAATGCTCAGGCTGGAGGTTTGTTTGAGGGAGGCAAGGTAAACATGCTTCTCTTGTGTCAACGATACATGAATAAAGTTGATACTAGTATTTCGGACCGTTCTAGGCGGAGGGCCCTTGCTTTTTGTTTGGTTCATCGTTATGCTTTTGCGGGGTCCATGCCAGATGGAGTGTTCGGAAACGCGAGGTATGCTCGTGTTGTCGAAGAGATGGAAAGGGGATACGATCCTTCTGCGTTGATCCTAGCGGAGACCATACTGAGCTTAGACGACCGTTGTGCTAATCGTCTGAGCTCGTACAGGGGTTGTGCTAGGATTCTCAACATTTGGCTCACGGAGAGGCTAAGTGTGTATAAAGCACTTCCCCTTGGTGGTGTCTTCAAGGCTGCTGCGACAACGTCGCGAAAGATGGAATGGGCTGACCTTCGGGAGCGTTCGCTAAACTACTACCGGGGGTTCGTGAAGGAGAGCTCCATTCGTTGGTATGTGTCTTGGTGGGGTATTACGGCGATTCTGGTAGCGATGCATTGCGAATGCGGCTCGTGGGTTGATGTTGTGCGGGTTTGAACGAGGGGTGTGGATTCATCCTCTTCGCTCGAAGAGGCAAATCGGGCTTGCTCAGACCATACGGCGGAGGATACTCAGGTTGGAGGGGTTGTTGTGCTAAACAACCAAATGATCGATGCTTGGATCCGAGGATGGTCGGACCGTGTTACTTGGGCTGTTCCGGAGCATATAGAGTCTAGTCGTGTTACGGACTTCTATACACGATGGTACCGTTCCAATGATTCTCAGGAACGGGAGAATCAAAGGAGGAGGGAAAAGAATGGGCCAAGGCCCTCCTTGGCGTATGAGGTGGTGCGCGAAAGGAGGGACTATGGTGATCTTTGTGCTGTTAGTGCAGATGCTTCTACTTCGAGACCGGCGCGGGAAAGGCTTGGACCAAAGGTGACCGTTAAGGATCGCCTAGGGCCAAGGATCGAGGAGCCCCCCAGTCGAGCCGGACGAGGATCCGATCGAGCCCCCAAGTTTTGAGAGATCTATTCCCGTTCTTAGTTCGAAAATTGTGGCGGATCAGCCCCTTGAAGATGAAGAGGCTAATCCGAAGCGTCAGAAGACGATTTGAGTAGTTTGCTTTGTTTTGTTTAGAACATTTCCTTTATTTAAATACATGTTTTAGATCTGAATAAAGGGCTAAGGAGGCTTGTTCCTAGCTCATTTCTAAATTGCGAAAAATTCTAAATAAAGTAATAAAATAGAATTGATTTGCTTTTGCCTTGTCTCGTTGCTTTCTTTTGTTTTGCTTTGAAATATTCTCGACCTTTTTAAGCTTCGAACATTCGTATTTGCCTTAAAATCCTCGACCTTTTTAAGCTTTGGATTTGTTTGTTTAAATTGTGTTGTCCTTAAGTCCTCGACCTTTTTAAGCTTTGGACTTGGATCTTTGTTTTGTTTTGTGTTGACTGTGCTCTCGACTTTTTTAAGCTTTGAGCGCGTCTTTTTATGAGTGCAACGCCCTTGACCTTTTTAAGCTTTGGGTGTGCGTGCTATGAAGTTCGGTTCTGCTTTTGACAAGCTGCCTACGTATCCGCGTTTCACGGAATCAAACCGGCGTAGTTCGTGTGATTCGGTTGAGCTCTTTGCAAAGCTGCCTACGTATCCACAGTGCGTGGAATCAAACCGAGCGTAGTTCACCCATGCGAGAGTGAGTTTTGTTTTTGAAATGCATTGCAAAATTGTTTGTGTTTAGGGGTAGTATTTTTTGAGTTGATCAAGATTTGTTGGTAATCGGAAGTCCTGACCGTCAAGGTCAGTTAATTTCACGGCTCCTCCGGGGAGGATTTCCTTGACCAAGTACGGTCCGGCCCAATTGGGTTTGAATTTTCCTCTTGGGTCGACTGGTAATGGTGCTCGGACTGATTTGAGTACTAGGTCACCCACTTTGATGTTTCGTGGCTTGACCCGTTTGTTGTAGGCGCGTTGTAAGCGAGATAGGTACATTCGGACTGTACTAAGTGAATGTAACCGTCTTTCGTCTAAAAGGATGAGTTGTTCGTATCGTTCGCGTGCCCATTCGGCTTCAGGAATGTCTGCTTCCATGAGGATTCGAAGGGATTGCATCTCGATTTCTACAGGTTGGACGGCTTCCATCCCGTAGGTTAGGAAATAGGGTGTCATGCCTGTGGGTGTGCGGATGGTTGTGCGGTATCCCCATAATGCAAATGGGATTTTGTTGGGCTAGTCGTGGCAGGTGTCGATCATCTTTTTGAGGATTGATACGACGGTTTTGTTTGTTGCCTCGACCGCGCCGTTAGTTTGTGGTCGATAGGGTGATGATTTGTGTCGTTGTATCTTGTATTTGAGGAGGAGTGGTTCAACCTCTCCTTGGAAATGTGTGCCTTGGTCGCTTATGAATTCGTGGGGTATGCCGTAGCGACAAATGATGTTGTTTTGTATGAATTTTGCAACCTCTTTTGTGCCTAGCGTGCGGTATGATGCGGCTTCGACCCATTTGGTGAAATAGTCGATGGCCACGAGGATGAAGCAGTGTCCTCCTGCTCCTACGGGTTGAACTTTGCCTATGACGTCAATTCCCCAGGTTGAGAAAGGCCATGGCGAGGTCAAACAGTATAGTGGTGAAGGAGGGATGTGTTGTACGTTTGCAAAAATTTGACAATTATGACAATGTTTGACATATTTTGCGCAGTCGGCTTCCATGGTTGTCCAATACCATCCTAGCCTTATGATTTGTTTGCACATGGCTCGTGCGTTCATATGTGGTCCGCACTCGCCATCGTGTACCTGGGACATGATCTTGTGTCCCTTTTTGTGATCGACGCACAAGAGTAGTATGCCTTGAGGCGTCTTTTTGAGTAGTTTGCCCATTTCCATCACGAATTGCGATGATAATAGGCGTAGGGCTCGCTTGGCCCGTTTGTCGGTGTTTGGTGGGTATTCACCGTTTGTTTTGTAGTTGATGATTGCTTGGTACCAAGAGTCGGTTTGCTCTTCCTCGGTTTCAATGTCACAGATGTAGGCGGGTTCGTTCCGTCGTTCCACGACAATGGGTAGTGTTTCCATCCCCGGGGGTATGTTGATTAGTGACGCGAGTTTGGATAACGCGTCGCCGAATTGATTTTCTTCGCGTGGGAGGTGTATGAATTATACGTGATAGAATTCGTTTATGAGCTCTTGTATTTTGTTTTGGTATAGTGCTAGGTTTTCATTAAGTATCTTCCATGCTCCGGATACTTGGTTGATTATGAGGGAGGAGTCCCCATAGACTCTTATGTTGCGGGCGTTGAGTACAAGCGCTGCTTGGAGACCGTGCAAGCACGCTTCGTATTCTGCGGCGTTGTTTGTAACATCAAAATCCAGTTTGATGGATAAGGGGGTGTGTTCGCCATTCGGGGATATGAGAAGTATTCCTACTCCACATCCTCGATAGTTGGAGGAGCCGTCGAAGTATAACTCCCATTGTTCTTGGTTAATGTTGTAAATCCCATCGTCTGGAAGGGATGTTGTGTCGATAATTGGTTCTTCGTTGATTGCGTTTTCAGTTAGGAAATCGGAGACTGCTCGTCCCTTGATTGCTTTGAGGGGTACGTACTTAAAGTCGAATTCGGCTAGGAGCGATGTCCATCTGGCCATTCGTCCGTTAAGCACAGGTTTCTCGAAAAGGTACTTTACGGGGTCCATTTTTGAGTAGACCTTCGTTTGGTGTGCTAGCAAATAGTGACGGAGCTTTTTGGATGACCATACCAATGCTAGACAGCTCTTCTCGACGGGTGAATATCGAGTTTCGTAATCGAGAAATTTCTTGCTAATGTAGTAGATTGCGTGTTTTTCGCCGTTTATCTCTTGAGCGAGCATGGCGCCCATGGCGGTAGGTAGACCTGTCAAAATTCGACCCGACCCGAAAAACCGACCCGACCCGACCCGTTTTTTTAGGGTCAAGACCCGTAAAATTTGACCCGTGACCCGAAATGACCCGAACCCGAAATGACCCGACCCGCCCGACCTGTTCGACCCGATGGGTCAAGTGTAATTTCGTGTAACAAGACTTTTTGAACCTACAAAATTAATATTTCATGAAAAATAATAATTTAATATTAATAATTATTACAACCTCAATATTATATAAGTTGAAATATCAAAATGATGATGAAAATTATGATTGAAATATTATGAATATATTCATAAATAGACTATTTTAATTTTATAAATTACAAGAATGAATATATATCAACTTTAGTATTACATATGTACAATAAAATATGTACATAATGTAAAATAACAATAAAAGAATTTTTTTAATTAAAAAAATAATAAATAAAAAGGCGCGAAAAATGTATTTTTGACCCGTATTTTGACCCGAAACCGACCCGACCCGAACCCGACCCGACCCGTATTTGAGCCGAACCCGTATTGACCCGACCCGTATTTTGACCCGACCCGTATAACCCGAACCCGACCCGCCCGACCCGTTTGACAAGTCTAGCGGTAGGGGTTGTTGTAAGGTATAAGGATAGTGGTAAATCCTTTTGGGGTGGTCGTAGAACTGGTGGGTTAGTTAGCAATTCTTTGACCTTGTCAAATGCTTTTTGACATTGTTCGTCCCATTCAACGTGGTCGGTTTTCTTGAATTTCTTGAAAACTGGTTCACATATCATGGTGAGTTTGCTAATGAAGCGCGAGATGTATTGGATTTGGCCCAAGAAACTCCGAATTTCGTCGAGGTTCTTCGGGGGTTGCATTTCTAGAATTGCTTTGACTTTCGAGGGGTCGACCTCGATGCCTCTTTGGCTCACTACGTGTCCTAGTAGTTTACCGGACTTGACTCCAAAAGTACATTTTTGGGGATTGAGGCGCATTTTGTATTGTCGTAGGCGCGTGAAGAACTTGCGGAGGTTAGTGATGTGGCCACTCCTCTCTTTTGACTTCACGATCATATCGTCGACGTAAACTTCGACTTCTTTGTGCATCATGTCATGTAAAAGGGTTGTAGCGGTGCGTTGGTATGTTGCGCCGGCATTGATTAGGCCGAAAGGCATGACCGTGTAGCAGTATGTGCCCCACGGTGTAATGAACGCCGTCTTTGCCATGTCTTCGAGTGACATTTTGATTTGGTTGTAGCCTGCGTAGCCGTCCATGAAGGATAGGAGGGCGTGATCGGCGGTGTTATCGACTAGGACGTCCACATGGGGTAATGGAAAGTCATCTTTGGGACTAGCTTTGTTCAAGTCGCGAAAGTCAACGCATACTCGAATCTTGCCATTCTTTTTCAAGACCGGGACCATGTTTGAGACCCATTCAGGATATTCGATGACTTGGATGAAACCGGCTTGTAGTTGTTTTTCGATTTCTTCCTTGACCATAAGGGACCATTCGGGACGTAGTCTCCTTAGCTTTTGCTTGATGGGTTTGTAACCGGGTTTAATGGGGATGCGGTGCTCGGCTATACTTCGTTCGATTCCGGGCATGTCTTTGTACGACCAAGCGAATACGTCCTTGAATTCGCTTAGGAGTTGTGTGAATTGGGTGCGCTCGTTTTCGTCTAGTGAGGCTCCTAGTTGTAGTTCCCTTGGTTCTTCGGGGGTTCCCACGTTTATGGTTATGGTTTCCTCGATGATAGGGTCTTGTGTTTTTGGGTGCACAATGTTTGCAATGTATTTGTTTAATGATTCACTTGTTTGTTCACTTTCGCATGAGTTAGTGTCTTTTGTAGTTTGTGTTTTGTTTGTTGCTTGTTGTTTTTTGTTTGTTTGTATGTTGTTGTTTGTTTTAGCTTGAGACAAGACATAAGCAAATTTATTCATTTCATTATTTTGAAGAGAATTATTCGACAAGTCAGAAAATTGCTTGGAGCTAGCCTCTGTAAAAAGGAAATCTAAACTAAAGCTAGAGTCTAGGATAGATGGGTCGATAGATGGGTCGACAGATGACCCGACACTAAGAGCATTAGAATCTAAAAGAATTTCTTCTTCTTCTTCATCGTCTTCTGTGCCGCTGGAGGAGCTGCTTGAGTTGCTTGAGTTGTGATGTAGATTGCGTCGTTGCTGGAGGAAGGTGTGGTTTTCCTTCGAGGTTTCTTAATTCTTCCTTGATCGATAAGATCTTGGATGACATGTTTGAGTTTGAGACAACTCTCGGTGCTATGCCCCATGCCCCGGTGGTATGCACAGAAGGCGTTGGGGTCCTATGACTTTGATTTCTTTCTCATGGGCGGCTCGTTAATAGGTCCGATGGGTGTAAGGTAGTCTTTTTCGACTAGTTTCTGTAATGCCACAGCGTAGGGCATATAGAGTCTGTCAAAGTTCCTTGCAGAGCCATACGAGTTGTGTATTTTTCGTCCTTTAAGAGTGCGTTCTCGAAGGTGTATTTCGGTAAGCGGGATCCTCATAGCTAGATGTGAGATCCTTTTCGATGCGAGTGCCAATTTCGATGAGATGTTCGAAGTTCTGAGCGTGGCAGAAGTGAAAGTAGTATCGCCAGGCGGGTCGTAAGCTGAAGAGGAAAGTGGATATGAGTTCGTCTTCGTGTGGGTGATCCGGCACTCGGGAAAGTAGTTTCCTCCACTGTGTAAGGTGTTTGACGAAGCCTTCGTTGTCCTTCTGACGAAAAGCTTCGAGGGTGTCGAGTGAGACTGGGTTGCTAAGTTCTTTTTGGACGCGACGTTCCAAACGCTCGACTGCGGTGCGATGTAGAGCCTTTAGGTGATTGATGTCTTTTGCGAGTTGATTGATGTGGCCTGTCACTTCGTCGGTGGGTAGCCAGTATTCGTCGTCTTCGTCATCACTAGACCAAACGGCATTGATTTGGTCGTCTGAGGGTGTGATGAGGTAAGAGCAGTCTAGTATAGGGATTGACCCTACGAAGATTGCATGATTGCCTAGTGGGTTTTCGTTGTTTGAAGGTTTGGTGGGTTGAGATGGTTTGCTAAGCTTTCCTTGATCAATCAGATCTTGGATAGCGTTCTTGAGCCTAAAGCAATTCTCGGTATCATGCCCCTTGCCTCGGTGGTATGCACAGAAGGTATTGGGGTTCCAAGATTTAGGCTTCTTGTCTTCGGGTGGCTCGCTAGTAGGCCCGATTGGTTGTAGGTAGTTTTTCTCGACCAACCTTTGAAATGCCTTGGAGTTGACATAAAGAGAGGGTCGAAGTTTCTCTTGGCCTTAGGAGGCGGTGAGAAGGTAGTTGCAAAAGCGTCGAGGGTGTCATCATCGAGGTTCTTGAAGCGGTGCGGTTTTAAATCGTTCTTGACCGCGCGGGAAGACTTAGAAGAGCTCCCTTGATAAGCATGGCCGGTGTATTTAGCCATGGTGCCGGTCCTAAGGTCATCTTCGATTTGAGTGCCGACCTTAGTTAGCTCTTTGAAGTTTTGAATGTTGCTGTATCTCATGTAAAATTGATACACGGGTCGCAGGTTATTTATGAACTTCGGCACGAGCTCGTCCTCGCGGGGACGGTTGGGGATTTGTGCGCTCAGCTTCTTCCAACGAGTAAGATAGTCGGTGAAGCCTTCATTGTCCTTTTGAGATAGGACTTCTAGGGTGCGAATTGAGACTTGAGTGTCTTCATTGTCTCGATACTGTCGGTCGAACTCGACTGTGAGTTCTTCAAAAGTGGGGACCCGTTGTGGGTCTAGTGAGTAGAACCATGTCTTCGGCACTGCTGCTAGAGAGTGCGGGAAGAGAGTGAGCCAATGCTTGGAATCGACCCCCTTGATGGCCATTTGGGATTTGAAAGCTCGGATGTGAATGATCGGGCTCTCATGTCCTTGGAAGAGAGGAAGATCACTAAGGGCGAGCTTGTTTGGGAGCTCATCCTTAATGCTGGTAGGCACGTTCTCATTTTCTTTGTGGATAGAGTAAGTGCTCGAGGCGTAGAGCCTCTCCTCCATAGCTTGGAGTTTCTTAGCGTGCCTATCGGCTTCCTCCTTGATCTTGAGTTCCATTCGTTCCACCTCGACGGTATGGTGGGTCAAAAGGCCCTCAAGGTCGTGATCGACTGCGACTTGGTCACGGAGTGCGTTGACTTCTTCGTTGTTGCCGGCCATTTTGCGGGTGTAGGTTCGTTTCTTGTATGGGATTACTAGGCGGTTCTTAGTACGTCGAGTATCCGGTGAGAACTGCATTTCAGCCGTATGTTAGGGACACGACTCGACCCACTAGACTCACATTCATTTTTAAGCATTCATTTTAGCTCATTTCTTTGTTTAGAAAAACCTTTTATGTTTTGAAAAGAGGAGATTTTCGAAAAGGTTTTAGCTAAAGGAAGCTTTTGAAACGAGGATGTGTGCACACATCTCGCCTCGATGTTAAAACGTTTTGTATTTGCACCCGTCGAACTAGTATCGGCGATTTGCCGAGGTGAGCTCGAGTCGGATGTGTAAAAGAAGAAGGATTCGGCTCGAGCAAGTCGAGTCGAGGATGTTAAAAGTGGAGTCTAGGCCACATGACCTAGAGGATTGAAGTCCACGAGCTCGGGTTTTAATCCTTGCTCGGGTTTTTGCTTGTTAGTGAAAAAGGAGAATTTTGAGAAAGCTTGTTTCAAAAATTCGCGATAGTTTTGTTTGAAAAGTGTTAGGTTCGTTAGATGTTAGATTCGTTTATCTTTGAAACGTTTAAGCGAGTTTTCGAAGATATGAATGCAAATGCTCGTTTTGAAAAAGACCATGGAGTGCATAGCCTCGAACTTGTACGTATGACTCAAAAGGGGTGAAAATGAGTCAGTCGGGTACACCTCCAACTACCTCGAGTACGCTTTGGCAGATACTTAACCCCTTCATTTCCTTCTGGCAAGGCGATAGGTTTTCTGAAGAGCACCTGGGCGATCGAGATAGCAGTTCTGACAAGCCGTGGAGAGGCGAGAGGAAAGCTAGTCCGGCATGTGCTTTATCGAGTGGACAAGCCTTTGCATGTGGGAACCACCTCTCGAGGGTGCAAAGGGTGCCTAGATTCCAAAGGAATGGACTCTAAACGAATGTGCATAGCTCAAATATGTATACTTGGATTGTTCAAGGCTTTGAGTTTCACCTCTTTATTTTTAAAAAGAAAAAGCTAGTTTTAAGTTTTAAAAATAAAATCTCCCAAATGAGTCGCCAAACTGTGGAACCCGGGAACCGCGTCGAGGGACCCAACTCGGCGTCTTGCTTAAAGGGCGGATTTTAAAGTTAAAAAAGATTAAGTTGGAAAAACCTTTAAGAACTGTTATGGAGTCGCCACCTAATTATTGCGGAAATTAGGAACCTGCTACCATGTTCTAAGTTAAAAACATGTCCTAGATTTTGGAGCACGCCGACACCCCTAGATCTAAGGCTTGTGAAACCAGATTGGATTCGGGGTGAGGGTACTTTAGAAAAAGATTTAATTCAAATAATGATTTATGAAAACATTTTAGAAAAGCCTATGTAAAAATAGCCTCTACTGACCTAGAACAATCCTTGTAAGATGATATTTGAGATAATGTTATCGCTACGTATAAGTGCGATAAAGTTGTAAAAGAATGCAGATGCAGATGCAAAAAGATTGATTAAAACCCTCAGTTTAGCATGTTTAACTTATTAACGAATACGGTTCAGTTAAAGGTCGAATTCATTGTTTAAGTTGATTTAATGCAAAATAAGAAGGTGCAAGATGCATGCAAATAAAATAAAGTTCAATTGTCCATTGGTTTATTTTATAAGGTCGGTTGCTTATGCGACTTTGGCGTGTCATCGGATATGGAGTGTACCCGAAGTAAATAGAACACTTGGAGTGCAAGCCTTTGGGTGCCAAAGCGGGGCGCTAAAGTGTAGACCCCTTTGTTAGTCCATAGAAAATAAGAAAAAGCTTTGATCCAAGTGGATCGGTACCTACCTTGTCCTGACGCTTCAGATCTGGGCAGAGCTTAGCTTCTTGAACTTGAAAGGAGGATGAATTCAACACGGGATGGTGTGTTGAACTCAAGGATTTGAGTGCTTGAGGCTTTGTGAGTGTTTTGTGGTGCAAGATGTGAAAGCTAGGTGTAAATTGTGTTTTCTGAAGAGAAATTGCTGTTGAATGGTGTCTTTGAGGTCGAGGTATATGGGTGTATTTATACTAAAAACCTCGGAGAAATTAGGAAATCCGGGGATAAAAACAGGCCTAGGAACCGCATAGCCTTATGCGGTTGTCAGGGCAAACCGCATAGGCTTATGCGGTTGCCTCCCCAAACCGCATAAGCTTATGCGGTTTGAGGGTGTGGTTTTAGCCTAGTTTCCTAGTTTCGGTTGAATTATATCCTTGAAAGATTACGTGATAATCTCAAACTTGCTCGTCAAGAAAAGAGTTGGGATATTTCTGAGATATTTTGTGATGTTCAGGGCTTTGGAGTGCGGGCCAAAGGCTGGGTTTGGGCTCGGTTTCGGGCCCGAGACCCGGAAAAATGAAAAGGGTGTATTTGCATAGTTTTTGTGAAATAAGGTAAGACGTGAAGCCGCATTTTGTGTAAGAGGGAGCTAAAGGGAAGATCTAGCCACCGGGCCTAAATTTAGGGATTTAGGAATGCTGAATTAGACCTTGTTAATGTAAAAGGGCTAATTGTAGTGCAACTGCGAAGCTCATGCCAAATGAAGCAGGACGAGGACCTAGCTAGACTCCAAATGGACCAAATGAACGTTTATTTAAGTGATGTGAATCGACCTAAATCATTTTAACATTTCAAACGACTCAAAATGTATTCGACCTTAGTTAGAACCGTTTAAGTCAACGTTAAAGCGTGCGTAATAAAAGTCCGTGATACATCACAGGGTTTTGTTTGGGAGGGTACGGATATGGGTATCCACACGTAGAAATTGTGTTGTCGTTGACGTCAATTGTCGTTGTAAATTTCAGTAGTTGTCGGTTATTCCTAACACTTTGATCGGTGTGAGATAGGTGATAAGGTGGCTTCATCGAGATAAAGAAGTACGGTAACTGGTAGTGGTCAGCAATGGGATGCTGGTTAGACGGTTTGTACAGTAGTCATCGAAGTAAAGTGTGGGATGATGTGGTTAGTGAACTTTGGAAGAAATGGTAGCATGCGTTGGCTGATACTTAACGGTGAATACACAAAGAATGACCCAACACATACATTAATTTGCAACCCAGATACCTAATCCACTGTGTGTAGGTGGATGAGTGTTTTCTGTATCTAGTATAACACTTTGTGTATGTGGAGTACTAGTCAATGTATGTGGTTAGTTCCTACATTTTGTACAGAAATTTCATTCTCACCCGTGCAAACTGATGTTTCCGAAAGAATTTACAAACTCCCATTCAACCATAAGAAATGAGTTCAAGTTGTTATTTCAGTTTTGAAGCATGTTGTTTGAATTTTGAAGTATGTTATTACTTTTTATACCTCTCCTTTATTTTTAAAGTCGATTAGCTCAAGCGGTAGAGCATTGTGCGATGCACAAAATATGGGTTCGACTCCCATATCGGCTATATGAAATACCTTAAATTATTTTTTCGAGAGAACATATTGGATCAAATTGAAAAAAAAAATATATATTTCTAGATTATATAAGAATATTTAAGCAACGACAAAGATATAATAGACTATATGGGATTCGTTCGAACCCATATCAATGCGCAATATATATTGCACATCGCTTTACCATTAAGCTAATAGCCTTTATATGATACACAATCGACTAGTGTATCTAGAGTCATAATTTGTGTATCTGGAACCATATTTCCAGTATCTAGTGTCATAATTTGTGTACCTAGAGTCATAATGAAGCTGATGATTGCACGTAACACAGTAGAAAGAAGTGCGAAGTAGGCGACAACCCAAAATAGATAGTACACAGAAGCGCAACCTACATTAGCGGACATCGGTCGGACACGGGGAGAGGCAACACGCAGTAGCGACTGATTCCATTGTACGTAATGAGCACGAAAAAAGTACCAATGTTTGATTTATTTGATATCTATAGCAAAATTGATGGTTGAATGAGTCGCATGACACAACCACTCTCTAGTGCCGGAGACCCTTTTCATCATCTTCATTCTGCATTCCTAATATCTCGTCAAAGATGTATCGGAATTCTGAAGCCGTCATGCTAGTTGAACTGGACCTCTTTCCCTGAAAACATTAAATAAATGATGTTAACATTTCGCATTTACTTAACTATGTATGCCATATCAGCGCATAGATCAAGAGTTCAAGAAGGTAAAATAAAATGAAGTCAATCAACTATTCTTGTCCATCAGCATAATTAGGAGCGCTTTGCGAAGAGTACATATGCAGTTAGTTCACCTTTGTGACTTGGTGATGATCATAGCCATGGTTCATATCGACTAATAACCGTAACTAGAGGGGAAAATAACCGTAACTAGAGGGGAAATTCATGTAACTAGAGGGAAAAATAATGTAACTAGAGGGAAAATAACCGTAACTAGAGGGGAAATTCATGTAACTAGAGGGGAAATTCATGAAACTAGAACAAAATAAAGTGTAACTAGATGGGAAATTCATGTAACTAGAGGGGAAATTACTGTAACTAGGGGGAAATTCATGTAACTAGAGGGGGAATTCATGTAACTAGAGGGGAAATTACTGTAACTAGAGGGAAAAAATAACCGTAACTAGAGGGGAAATTCATGTAACTAGAGGGGAAATTCATGAAACTAGAACAAAATAAAGTGTAACTAGATGGGAAATTCATGTAATTAGAGGGGAAATTACTGTAACTAGAGGGGGAATTCATGTAACTAGAGGGGAAATTACTGTAACTAGAAGGGAAATTCTTGTAACTAGAGGGGAAATTCATGTTACTCGAGGGGAAATTACTGTAACTAGAATAAAATAACCGTAACTAGAGGGGATATTACTGTAACTAGAGGGGAAATTCATGTAACTAGAGGGAAAACTTATGTAACTAGAGGGGAAATTCATATAACTAGAGGGAAAATTCATGTAACTAGAGTGGAAATTCATGTAACTAGAACAAAATAAAGTGTAACTAGAAAATGTGATGCTTATTTCAACATACTACAAAATAAGTAGAAAGTGTAACTAGAACACAATTAAACACCGGAATACAAGATACGACCACCATAATATACCTCGAAATAACTACATTAGGCATAAGCCACCAATAGGTGTTAATGAGTAAAGATCAAATATACACAATATAGTACTCCAGAAACACAAAATTGTACTCCGGGTAAACAAAATTGAAGTTCAGTTACACAATTACAATTGTATATCCAGAATAAAAGTTGTGTCTACATATAACATTATAAACTGAATCCTTTGTTATTGGAATTAAGAGTAATTTAATTGCAATATGTGATTAGGATGAGGGCGGAGTTTGACGATATAATAATGGAGGCTCACCGATAATAACACGGTGGAAACTTTGAGGGCTCTCGCAAGTGGCTGAGATGACAGTGACTAGAGGTGGTCAGACACATCAACTCAGAACTCCGACAAAGTCAATAAAAACAAGGGACGAGTAACTGATAGATTTAGAAAAAAAAAAAAAAAACACTCTGGTTTGAAAAGCTAATTGTACCAAATAATTCCAGTGAGTGGTTCTAAGCTTGAGCTCCGGTGACACTTACTACGAGAGGGCGATTTCCGGCGAGTAAAAGAGAGAGATAGAGTGAGTGAGTGGTGATGGAAAAAAGAGAATAAAAACGAAAGTGATGAAGAGATAGGAGTGGCTTACCGGTGGTGGTCGATGGCGGTCTCCTGCGAGAGATTTCATATCTGGAAATGAATTTGGGTGAGGAAGGGAGAGTAGACAAAGGAATGAAAGACGAAGCCTTGTGGTGGTGGTTACAGCTTTGAACTCGGTGGTTTCAGGGGAACTCCGGTGACGGCATGCCACGATTTTGCCTGAATTCCGGCGGTTCCAGGTGGCCGTGGTGGTGCATTTGTGGTGGTGGTGTGTAGGTACGTAGGGTTTTGTTGAGGTGTTTAGATAGAAGGGGCTTGTAAGTGTACGGTTTAGTGATGTAGTGTTTGGGGTAATAGATGGGAGATTGGTTCGTAGAGTTCGTAACGAATAAGAGTTCGTACGGGATCCTGCCTCTCTCTATATATATATATATAGATATATATATATAATTATCTACATATATATATATATATATATATATATATAGATATATATATATATATAGAAATATATATATATATATATATATATAGAGATAAGTATATATATATACTTATCTCTATATATATATATATATATATATATATATATATATATATATATATATATATATATATATATATATACTTATCTCAGTAAAGTTATATCAAGAGGCACAAATATTGAGACATGGCTTGAGACATGACATTTTAGCCTTTTTGTGAAACTTTAACATAGTTTTATGAAACTTCAAAATTGTGAAACTTTAACAAAATTGTGAAACTTTAAGACATTAAAGTTTCACAATTTTTCAAGTTTCATGAAACTATGTTAAAGTTTCACCAAAAGGCTAAAATGTCATGGTCTCGTTTGTGTCTCATAATATTTAGGTGTCTCGTTTGAACTTGTTTCTACTTATCTCTATATATATATATATATATATATATATCTCTCTCTATATATATATATATATATATATATATATATATATATATATATATATATATATATAGAAACAAGTTCAAACGAGACATTTAAATATTATGAGATATTAACGAGACAAGATTTTAGCCTTTTTGGTGAAACTTTAACATAGTTTCATGAAACTTCAAAAATTGTGAAACTTTAATGTCTTAAAGTTTCACAATTTTGTTAAAGTTTCACAATATTTGAAGTTTCATAAAACTATGTTAAAGTTTCACAAAAAAGGCTAAAATGCTGTGTCTCGTTTGTGTCTCGCAATATTTGCTGTCTTGATATAACTTTACTCTATATATATATATATAATTAAAGTTAATAATACGAACCGCTTTGTCGACATATTGCATCATATCTTGTCGACCCATTGTGTGTGTCCCCGCAGCTTTTCCACCTTCCCCTACAATCTGCTTTTTCTTCTGCGTCTCCGACTTTTTCTTCGTTTTCTAAATCAATAACATATTTAACGATAAATTAGTAGACGTATATACATATAATATTTAGCGATAAATTAATTAAAGTTTTAAGTTTCATAATTACCCTGTCACTCTTCCATTTTAGATATCCCTCCAAAATGATTTCATTGTCATCAATCCACGTTTTACCTTTAACTCGATCTGCGATTTATAATTAACAAAGTTTACGGCATCATAGATGAGGCGAAAAAATAATCTATGTAATAATACGTCTATGAGTTTTTCATACCTTTTGGGTGGATGTAGTCGGGAAGCCTTTTCTTCACAAATGCAAAGAATTTCTTTTTTATTTCGGCTTCATGTTTCTGCTTGTACTGGTAGTTGAACTACGTTCATATTTTCATAAACAAAATCCATCAACAATACTCATATATAATTTTTCTAAGTTTAAAATAAAATTAAATTAAATAAGGTTAAATTAAATATTATTACCCTGAAAGCGTTCCACCACCTCTCTCTCTGCTCCTATGAAGCCGAAGACCAATTCGGAACGAATTCGGTCATCGTAGCAATTACGGCTCGTCGAACTTTATTCTTCACGGTGCTATCTTTAAACCTGCATCAACATAACATACGGAAATCATTAGTAAAATATGTAACAATATTATATTAAAGTAATTAATTAAATTATATAATTAAGTATTAAACAAATTAATTTACAATTAAGCATTAAATTTACCATATGCCGTTAGGATCTAATGTGGGTAGAAACCTGTCGCCGTTGACCATAATCTCACCTATCTCCTCTTCAGTCAACTGGCGGTTCTCACCTATCTCATCTTCGGTCGTCAAATCTGCCTTTGCTTTAGGACCATAACACGTCTTGCTCTTGTCGTCCATAATTATGTTAATTGTCTGCTCAAAAAAGTTCTTCTCAATGTGCATGACATCTAAGTTATGACGAATTAACAACGTTTTCCAATAAGGAAGGTCCCACAATATACTCCGTTTCCACCATCCCAACTTTCTAGCTTTCAAAGCCTTCAATTGAGCTTCACTTGCATCAACAACAGTGGGTAGAGGTTTCACAATTTTCCAGACTTCGTCCCCAGACAACAATTGTGGTCGGGCATCAAGTTCCACGGGTTTTTTCTTCAAAAAACTTTTATCCTTACGATACGGGTGGTCGGCTTTCAAAAACTTTCTATGACAATCGAACCAACTCCACTTCCCACTATGCTTAAGCCAGAAACACTTATTTTTATCACCACAATAAGGACACGCCTTTCCTCCCTGAGTTGACCAACCAGAGAGCATGCCATAGGCGGGAAAGTCGTTAATCGTCCATAATAGTGCAGCTCTAAGTTGAAAATTTTGTTTCCTCGAGACATCGTAGGTGAATACTCCAGTTTCCCACAACACTTTTAATTCTTTCACCAACGGCTGGAGGTATACATTTAAATTTTTCTATGGATTTTTTGGACCGGGAACAATTAAAGAAAGAAAAATGAATTGTCTTTTTAGACAAAGTGAAGGAGGAAGATTGTATGGCGTTAACATTACAGGCCAAGTCGAATACGGTTTACCGAACTGAGAGAACGGTGCAAATCCATCCGTACAAAGCCCTAATCGAACATTTCTACTCTCACTTGCAAAGTCGGGGTATGTCGCATCAAAATGTTTCCAAGCCTCACCGTTAACCGGATGAGCCATAGTACCACCTACTCGAGAATTCTCTGCATGCCATCTCATTTGTTCGGCTATATGTTTAGTAGCATACAACCTTTGAAGACGAGGGCCAAGTGGAAAGTAGAGGAGTGATTGTTTTGCCACACGCTTTCCTGCTCATCTGAGTTTGGTTTATATCTTTGAAGACCACATTTTCGGCATGCATCTAAATTCTCGTCTTCTTCCCAAAACAACATACACCCTTCATCACATGCATCTATCTTCTCGTGGGGTAATTGAAGACCTTTTAGCAATTTCTTAGCAGCATAAAAATCTTTGGTCATTTTGTTAATTTTTGGGAAAGCGTATCCAAGCAGACTACTAATCGCGTCGACAACCCTATGAGACAGATTGTGGTCACACTTCAACGTAATTATTCTAGAAGCAGCTTCCAACACGGACATGGGACTTCCTTCATACAGAGGTTCATCGGCCTTATCTAACATGTCAAAAAAAGCTTTTACTTGAGGTGTGGTGCTTCGTTTACTTCGTCAGCATTCAACGCTTCTTCTCTAATGGTATCCACCTCGTCTCGTAAAGCGTCATTTATCATTTCTCGATAAGGATTATCAACCACCGTACGCATAGGTCTATCATCTACGGGGAAATCCTCTCCGTGACAAAACCAACTAAAATAATTACTCATAAATCCTTTTTTAATCAAGTGGCTTTTGACATCGAACTCATTGAAAAGTCTAGAGTAGCCACAATTAACACATGGACACTTAATCTTTTCGCCATTACGGATGAAATCTGGCAAAAGTTTAGCATGTTCGATGAATGCGACAACACCATGAGCAAATCTCACTTTCACTTGTTTATTATCATCCAAACGGTCGTACATCCAATTACGTTCAATTCTCTTCATTGTCAATCCGTCTACAAAAATAAACTTGTTATAAATTATTAATTGAATTTCAAAAACTTTGAAGTAATTTGTTTTTTTTGAAAAAACGTGTAGTCATAGGTAACTTCTTATCTCTCCAACCTAAACCCATCTTTGAATGACCAATATCACTAACAAATAGTTACATTTATTTATGTAATGGTAAAAATTTCGGCAGCAATTCGCATCAGTTCTCCAGATACACAAATAAATTGAGTTTCCTCAAAATATATGTATCCGGAGAACATCTGCTTAAAAATTGCCACCGAAATTTTTACTATCACATAAACAAATGTAACTATTTGTCACCTAAGTGATATTAATCAGTCAAAGACAGTCCCAAAAATGGGGACTATTCGAGAATTACTCCTAATGAATATTTCTCGAATGGGTATACTACGGTCAACGCAAAAATTTTGGATTTAAATCATTTTTATAAAATACATAACTTTAACAAAATATACAATCACATTATGTCATACTATACCCAACACATTAATAATTATCTACCAATGGCTCTAAAATCACCACAAATGAACCTATCAGTGGCTCTACAATTCTCTAAAATAACCTAACAATGGCTCTACAGTTCTCTAAAATAACTTAACAATCACTCTATATCACTAATTCAACTTAAAAATGGCTCTACAATTCTCTAATTTAACATTAACACATAATCAAATTACCTAAACATAATTAATCGACTTGAATTAAACTTTAATCAAACTAAAACTACTAAAACAATCAAACAAAAATCAACCTAAATCAAACTAAAACAATCAACTTAAATCAAACTAATCGAATCAACTATAACTAATATAATCAAACTAAATAACATTTAATAAATTTAATTTAAACTAAACTAATCTAATCAAACTAAATAACATTTAATAAACTTAAATTAAACTAAACTAATCTAATCAAACTAAAATAATCAAACTAAACTAATCAAATCAACAAATAACATTTAATAAACTTAATTTAAACTAAACTAATCAAACTAAAACAATCAAACTAAACTAATAAATCAAACTAAAACTACTAAAACAATCAAACAAAAATCAACCTAAATCAAACTAAAACAATCAACTTAAATAAAACTAATCGAATCAACTATAACTAATATAATCAAACTAAATAACATTTAATAAACTTAAATTAAACTAATCTAATCAAACTAAAATAATCAAACTAAACTAAGCAAATCAACAAATAACATTTAATAAAATTAATTTAAACTAAAGTAATAATAATAGGAAAGGAAATTGTTAATGCATATACAAAAAAAAACCTAGCCTCCTTTTCTCTCTTCACTCTCCTTGAAAAACCCTAAATTTACTTTGTTTTGGGGCTTACCACCATTAATGGTGGTATGCCCTAATTCCTCCTAATTATATATTATCTATTATTATATAATATATTTTTAGTTTCTCAATAATAATCTCCCTTCATATGGGAGTTTCGTTCCCATCAATTGATGGGTTTTCGTTCTCACTTATTGGTGAGTCTTTTGTTCCCACTTATTGGTGGGTTTACCTCCTAATAATTGGTACTCTGGTGTCTCAGAGTATGCGGAAAATCAAGGGTCGCTTGAGTTTTCATAGGGTGATGCAATTGGCGAGAATTTTTCATTGTATACAAATTAATTTGTCAAGCGAAAGATCTACTCTTAAAATTTTGGGAAGAACTATAGACCCCCTCGTGGAAGGCTGTAAAAAGAAACAGCGATATAATAGAGGGTGTGTAGAAGCGGCCATTATCAAGTTTTATGTTCTTTGTTTTATTGAGTATTTACTTTGTTTGGTTAATTTAATTTTGAATACTTTGATTGTTAATGCCTATTGTAGATGATGCCGTATGGCTTCTGATTAATGAAATGATTTTTCCGTTTCAAAAAAACTTAATTTAAACTAAACTAATCAAACTAAAACAATCAAACTAAACTAATAAAATCAACAAAATTAAAACAAACAAACTTAAATCTGTTGTGAAATGTGGATGACCATTATCGGTTATTGTATCTTTTCACGAAAGGTTACGATTGCATCGTATTTGTACTATAAATAGATGTAAATGTGGATGTATAATATACACTTGAATAACAATATACATTCTCCCCTTATTCTTTCATACTTTTATATTGTTCTTGATATATTAATTCATAACACGTTATCAGCACGATTCTTCAACCAATATCGTTGTCGGCTAGTGACTACAATTATGGGCGTTTAATTGTTAAAGTGGTTTAGATTATACATCCGTAAGAAAATTTTATCATCTTTTGTTTTATGAGCCTAATCCATGTAAGTGATTTATATTGAACTTTTATTTATTTTTTATAGCATATTGTATTCAATTCTACATGAATGAATTTGTTTGATTTATAGATTTATTTAAAATAACAATATTAATCAATCTTACTATGATGATTTAATTTTTGACGTATATAATATGTTGAGATAATCATAACTATAAGTTATATATGACGTAGTAAACTTTTAAACTTGTTGATGATTAGGTTTTGGATATTTTGCATAGTTTGATTTAATATGTGATCTGATATTGTATGTATAAGTTTTGTCAATTAGAAGTTTTTGACGATTTATTTTTATCACTATATGACTGTTTTCTTGTATATTATGAATTACAATTCTCTCTATAATTGATAATATGAATAATTGATTTACAACTTGTTTGATATGTAAGTACCTATTTTTATATTAAGTTTGATAGTTATTCATATGGAATGACTATGTATGGTAATTTTTTTTTTCTTTGACCCAAATAATATCTAATAACGTTATGTTGTTTCATAATGCATATCAAGAATCATACATGGATTTCGAATAGGAGTTTGTTTTTACCGTAAATAATTGCACGTTATATTAATGTGTTGTTTCCATCATGAAGTAAATTCTATGTTATTGATTTGTTATATTAATGGGTTGCAATGATAACATGGTAGTTACTGATAACAAAATAAAATGTACTCCGTACATCTTATGTTTTGCCATTCATAATGTTGCAGTTGTCCCCTCAAGTATTAGATTACTTATAGTTTTAGTGCAATTTCCTTTAATTGATACTTGTTCTAATGTATCATATTTTTATTTTTTTGTGGTTAATTTATGATTTTATGGGTTTTATTCCTTATAACCTAAATCACAATGCCTTATTTAATTTGTTTACATGCATGAAAGTGGTTGTAGTTGGTTATATTTGATATTTGATACTCAGTATTTGTTTGTCATAATTTGTCGCCAAACTTATACGGAGTAGAATTAATATGCCTCTTTGATTTGCATATTTTTTTGTTTAAAGTATTGGATCTATGGTCATTCTGTGAGTTGTATTTAAGATCATTTGTATTTTGTATATGTTCAATCATCTATGAGAATGAGATGTATTATACTTTAATCAGTTTTGATGCAAGTATGCCAATATATGTATTTATTACTATAATCTTCTTATGGCTGATATATATTATTAGCCCACTAGTTAAAAATCTTGATGATTGAATTATTTATCGGTATTCCCGGAAGTGAATACGACGTGTAGTGGTAAAAATGATCGAGGAATTCGTCACAAATATGATTAATTTGCCGGAAATGATCTTGAGGATTGGACATATATATCGATTTTCCCAAAATTGAAAAATATAACACTCGATTAGCAATTTGATCGAGGAGTATTACGAATATAATGACCCATTAGCACATGTATTAAAGTACATTGATTTTATTTTGAAGCAATACAACAGGCTAATTTCTTACAACACCATTTTATTTCTTACATGTACAATTTTTTTTTGACTTGTTGCTCTTAATATCAAAGAAAGTTTGAATTTGGTGACAGTTGATCGAGTGTTTATTGAATAAACTTTAAGTTGGTTGTTGACTGTGAAATGTTATGGATATTGGTAGAATGCATTCCTTGATAAGAATGAGTCAAAACCACCCGAATTGGAATGAAACATAATGCTATTAAACATGAAATGTGGAGTAAATGAATTTGTCAATAAAATTGATCTCCATGAAATGCATATGGCCGTTGTTAACTATGTGTATACAAATTAATTTCTAATTTTTGATCCATTCACGAGGCCATGAGTATATTGCTTGGTAAACTTATAAAATGTTAATTAAGAGTTATAGTTTTGATTTTTGTACACTAACTCATGCCATTTTGATATATAAGATGCTTCCTTGAGGAATATCAAAATTCCCACCTGAAGTGGGATATTGTGAACGACAGAACATTAGAACATTACTTAATGGAACTAATCTCCCCAGAGGAATATTTACATCCATTTTTATGTGAACATCTAATTTAATATCATAAGTGTTGATCATAAGATGGTGGAAATTATTACTTTTATTAACGGTGGCTTAATACAAGGAAATTGATGTGGTTAAACTAATGTTTTTAAACATAATAAATCCACCCGAAGTGGAATGATAATGGGATGCTACCAACAAAATGGTGTATGATTAAACGCAAACCAAATGGTTTCAAACAATGAAGGAATATTTATAAGTCTTGCCCATATATACGACACTAAATTTTGTGTCTGTCACGTCATTTATCTTGCTAGACAGAGAAATAAATTGATTTTTATGAAATAGAGCTAACCAGAAGTTTAGCACAAGTTGAATAAAGTCAACAGAAATGTTAGTATGCGAAAAGTGAAACTATTGATATATAATTAAATTTATACCTGAAAACTTGTTTTAAATTAGAAGTCGACTTAAGAGAATAAGACGTGGCAAATTGACAAATAAGGTCATCCGGGTTCCTATATTATTATACCCGTTAAGATAAACCTGAAGTTTATGATAGTGTATGAAGTAAAGTGCTGAACAAATCTCATGTAGAACTATTTGAAATTATATTAGTGGCAAGACACTACATCGAGATTGATTATATCTATTTTATTTTGGAGATCAAAAATAATTTTGAAATTTTTATGTTAGTTATTGATGATATTGAATAATGAAATTATAATTAGATTGTATGAATAATGATACACTTGAGTGGCTAGAAGCCCATATAAATAATTTTATTGTTAATTGTTATTAGATTCAATAATGACGTTGCATATTTGATTTTATGGTGAATATTATATATGTGTGGCCAGAAGTCCACATACATGATTTTATACTCAATTGTTATTAAATATAACAATGTGATAAAAAATGATCTCCTGAATGGGCAAATGTGATTCAGCACAACAATAACCAACTGCAACTACACTCGATTTCCTAAGATTTTTGTGACATTATAAAATGCCCAAGAAATGTCATAAAATTTGTATATTTTACAAAAAGAATAAGGTGTAAAGTTATTATATAATTTGTGAAATATATATTTGATATAAATTTTACCATCTTAGGGGGAGCGAGTCATTGAAAAGCAAGCTGGTAAAATAGACAAGTTATGACCCCAATAGAATGAAGTTCACATAAGTGTGATAGAGATATTAAATTAAAGAATATTGATAAGATTCTTACCGGCACCCTTACGAAATAAATGTTAGAATGTAATTTATGAAACCTGAAGTTTCAAGCGGTTCCAATATGATGATGAAATATATTACATTCAGAAGTATTAAGCAGTTGGTATTATATAAAACAATGATTATTGTTATGCATGAAAAGTTCCAGAAGTGACACAGATATCTGAATAATAATAGATGACCTCTGAAATTGAAAATGATACTTTATACATTTGGATTCAGATATCATTCATCAGTACTGATAATGATAAAAGAACAATTGAAATTATATTGATGCAAGTATGGAACAGATGTACTTGCACACTATATTGGAAGAACATCGATGTATGTATGGAACCGCTTTAGATTTTGCACACTTTATATGATGGACTATAGAATGGGGATTGATATACATGTAAGTCCATTTTAATTGTCGACATATTATATTTGATTTATAAAAAGCATTTGGACTCGAAGTTCCAAAAAGGACCAAAAGTTCCATTGATCATGAATACTAAAAAATTAGTATTATGCATGCATTTTTGTAATGGTCAGTCGTTAGCATGTGCACATGCATATGTAGGGTAGGCTCATATTTGCATTTTAGCTATGTTATTTAGTATTGCATCATATTGATTAGGATTTAGTTCATGTCATATGCATATATATCAATAATAATGTACATCGTTCTTAAGGATGAAAAATACTCTTATAATTGGTATTTTCCTGAAGAAAACTATTATAAACGATTGTTGAAGTATTGGATGTCTATACTATAAAATTCGAGTCTCTATAAGGATATGTGAAAACTCCTGAAGAGTTTATATGTTTTGAAATGACCTGAAGATTGTGTATTCACAAAATCATTTTTATTACGGAGTACAAGTTATTAAAGTTTATGGTCCAGAAGAACCATTGTATAGAAGTGATAAATCATATCGAAGGATTATGACTAAATATTTAATTTGACATCCATATAGTTAAATTATTTATTGAGAAAATACTCAAATTTTTAAATAGAGTTAAATTCGATTTAGCGACTGATCTCCTGAAGAGAACAACGTGTATTATCTTCTATATATGATGTGCTATGCTCTTTTTCCCTTCGACTAGGTTTTTGTCCTAACGGGTTTTTCCTAGTAAGGTTTTTAGTGAGGTAGCATGAAGAAAGCAAAAATTTATTTGTTTTTGTTTTAAATATGAGTTTGTCCGGAAGACAAACGTTGTAAGTTTCTATACTAAAGGATTATTAAGAATGATCATATTCTCATTTCGAGCTTTGAAGTAATAACGGTGGTCGATATCTTATTGATTAATGATTTATCCAAATCAACTCTGAAGACGTCAAGTGTTATCATCATCAGGGGGAGTAGACTACGTTGTACTCTTTTTCCTTAAACCATGGTTTTTCCCACGAGGTTTTCCTGGTATAAGGTTTTATTGAGGCAACATTTTGTTTGTATTGACCGTCATTGATTATTGTATTGTTTTAGATAATGGACATCCAAGGGGGAGTGTTGTGAAATGTGGATGACCATTATCGGTTATTGTATCTTTTCACGAAAGGTTACGATTGCATCGTATTTGTACTATAAATAGATGTAAATGTGGATGTATAATATACACTTGAATAACAATATACATTCTCCCCTTATTCTTTCATACTTTTATATTGTTCTTGATATATTAATTCATAACAAAATCAAATTAAATTAAAAAAACATACACTATTCACCGGAGTATACGTCGGAGCGGTGCCGGAGTAGGGCGGCGGCAAGGTGACGCGCGGCAAGACAGCCGAGGCTGGCGGCGGATGAAACGGCAAGGTGGGCGGCAACAGGCGGGCGGCGGGCGGCGTGGTGGTGGCGGCACAGGCTATGGCTTCTTCGTCGTTGTCATCGTCGAAAAATCGCGTTTCCTTTTTTTTTTTTTTTTTTATAACGACGAACTGATTTCAGAAGAAGGGGGTTTTATTTTTTATTTTTATTTTGCGACGGACAATTTGCGACGGAACCTATTTCCGTCGCAAATTCTGACAAATTCAAAGATGCCAGGGAATATTCCTTGGCATCTTTGACATTTGGGACGGAATAAAGATCCGTCGCAAATGGTCCTTCGCAAATTTTCTGGCGCTAATAAATATTTTAACCTCAATTATTGGCGCACAACTCTGCGACGGAATTTCCAAATTCCGTCGCAAAATCCGTCGCAATTTTTTGGCGCATTTTCAGATTTTCGCTCCAATAATTGGCGGGCCATGTTGCGAGGGAATTTGCGACGGAATTTGAAAATTCCGTCGTAAATGATTTTACCCGCGACGGACTTTTTGATCCGTCGCAAATCAACTGTTATTTTGTAGTGCGTTTTACCAAGATGCCTTTTAAAAAACTTTTATATAACACATTCATTATTCGTCATTGCTACTTGAACTCCTTAAACAACATAACCGTGCAATCTGCATTGGCATAAGACTAGTAATATACTCTCTCCATCTTTTCCATTTAGTCTCATACCTTTTTATTTAAGGATTTAACCCCATACCTTAAAAAAAATTAAAAAAGAAAAAGAAAAAAAAAAATCCAATTACCATCATTTTCCTTTTTAGGAACGTTTCTTGTTCACAATCAATTTTTTATTATTAAACTACTCAACTTTATCCGTCGTATCCCACTTTCACATGTCCTTAACAATTGTGAAAAAGGGAGGGGAATCAAATGAAAAAAAATAGAGACAGTACGTAATTAATACACCACTTATAGTAGGTTTCAGTATAACCGTACATCATACATGATACATATATCATATGAGAACGGATTCTCTGTCCCATTTTCATGTCCCACTTCGTGTCTTATTACTACAAATGGTAATAAATCTCATTGATTACCAATGATTAATGATACAATAATTATATAAACTAAGGATTTATTGCTATATGAAGTAATGAGACACCAAGTGGGACATAAAATGGGATAGAGGATCTGTTCTCATATCATATATGTTGAAAAACTAACCATTTTCAAACATAGCAAGAGTCATTGTGAGAGATCTAACAAAATTAAAAATAAAAATATAAAAAATAAAAGAAAATTAAAATGGTCGGAGAGTGATATTGTCTCCATTCCACCTTTTTTCTCTCATTTATATATAGCACGTAAACTAAGGAATAAAATTAAATTAATGGTAGTGTGTGTGGTAAATGAGGTCCCACATAAAAATTGCATGTCCATTTTTAGAAAGTCATAGTGCAAATTTACAAATGGGAGGGTGAAATTTTTTTTGGGTAAATGGGAGGAAAAAGGTGAAATGGAGGGAGTAGTTTGTTTTTTTTTTTTTTCAATATGAGCTACAAGGGTAAAAACAACGGGGGAGGGGAAATCGAATCTGTGACCTATCGACACTGGTACTTCAATCTTAACTATTAGGCAAAGACGTCCTCGGTAGTAATAGAGATAGTGATAGTGATGGTGAAAGATAGAACATGTTGAACTGAAAAAAGAAAGATAAATTCTCGTACAGGACGATCTCACGAATGTCAAGTGCGAACAATTGAATTAAATAGGACGAACTAGTCTACTATAGATAGTGCTCAAACTATTGAAGTATGTATGTTCTCTAATCTCTATACTTCAAATATATACATCCACGTAAAGTCGTAAACTAGTGATCGCTTTAAAAGTTGCTATAAAATATCGAGTTGGTGATAAATGAAGCTAGTTGCTACCTTTCAGTCGAAGGTTACGAACAACTGTATTATGCCAGTGCTTCGCATACTTCCCTTGTAAACTGCAATAAACAGGGTCAACTGACAGAGTAAACATTGTATCAAATGACGGAAACAAAAAACATGAGATTGGTAAACCTTTGATCATGTATTTCTGCACTGATGACACCTAAATACCTACGTTCTGAAACCTCAAAGTCACCCAACTCCATAAGTGTAGCTGAACACCGGCGGCTTTATAAACTTCTTGATTTTCAGGCGACGTCTAACACGTAAACCCTGACGTTCCATCAACTTCTTAGCCTTACAGTAAGCAATCCTCAAGTATCCCCTAAATCTCCCTACATCAAGTCTCACATCTTGGCTTTTCAAGTAAACGCTGTGCAAGGCCGACCAATTTCTGCTTGCAATAGAACTCGGATCTCTAACCAAAACGTGATCTTCTCCGTACTTTTCCGTCAATGTACTCTCATTTCGCTCTATTTTGTACTCCAAGTACTCCAACTTCATTCCCTTGGCCATGTTCCTGAAATACGTCTTAGCAAGCCAGTCACCGCCAAGTGGCACGATTTGGATGAACGCTCCGCCAGGCTGGAGGAAAAGCGAGTGAGTCAGCGCAGCCCCGTGGACCCCCATAATGGCATGACTACCGTTGATTAGCCTGTACACGTCACAAAGATATGTATAAGCCGATGGCTCAAACACTACTACATCAAACCCCTCCTCTTGTGCCGCTTTTATGACCTCGTCTTGGTTTATTATGACTCTGCCGATAGACCCTGCTCGGCTCACCAACACGAGCCTCGGCCTTCCCTTGATCTTAGGTGGAGGCCACACAAGGCATTTTCGATACCCGTCCTCGAGCGAAGCACGGAAATCGAGGAAGCTCTTTCGGAGTGGGATCAAAGACGGGTTTATAGTCATTGGTCCGTGAGAAATTAGGCCTACTGCTACTGATGGGAAGCAGTGTGTGATGGTTTGGTTATCGAGGTTGATGATCCGGTTTTTTGAAAATTGAGGAAGTATAGCCTCGTATTTGCCGTACCACCATTCACTGTAGTCAGCTATGACAAGGGTAACGTCTTGGTTCGTGAAAAAGGTGTTGATAGTGATGAAGAGTGGCACAAATCCGTCATTAAAATCATGGAAGAAGTTGCCCGTGAATCCGCCAATGCTAAACACTAATGCAGAAGTGTTATGGTTAACTATACAAGGTGAATTTCCCGTTTCTGTAGTTAAAGTAATTTCTCGGATGTAAGACAAAGTGCCGTTGTCACTTTTGCGAGGGTAGGGTCGGAGTTTTTCAACTAAATGTGGCTCTGTTGACGGAATTGTTGATCTCGTGTAGAATGTGGCAGTTTCTGGTTCTAGTATCACCGAGTTCTTAAGATGACACCAGTCGTAAAGTTTATGGGATCGATCACACGAGATGGTTGGCTTAGTAGATTGCTCGTGGACAATGGTTGGATAGCGGGTTGCTGACCGTCGTAGCCTTGCGTATTGTTCAAGATGGACCGACGATGATGAGGAGATTGGCGACGATGAGGTTCGTGTTACCAAAATATTATGGCCTAAGAAAACAGACAAAATAAATAGCAGGATGAAATTAGACAAGTTGTTTACCCAATTTACTGCATGTTTGGTTAATCCAACAAACAAAATGCCTACAATTTTCACAATTCCATTACAAGCACATTTAAATCCAACAAACAAATTGTTTACCCTATTCAAAGCTACATTTAATTAGGCCCAATAACTATCATGTTGAACAGCTTTTAATGCATAAAAATACAGGATTAATAACATTTAACACCACAAATAAATAACTTTTAAGTAATCACATTTAACACGACAAATAAATAACTTTTAAAGTAATCACATTTAACACCATAAATTGTCTACCTTTTATAAACCAAACACTCGTATTTCACGATTTGACACAAGTTTTTACGGTTCAAGAATCATACAGACTACAATTTATTGAAAGTAAGTCGTCCGAAGAAGATTTACAAACAAAAACAGAGGAAATATATTGGATTAATATCCTAACATAATATAGACAATAACAAAATACTAAACTAAGTAATTTAACTCAAATTTTCCTAATTTTTTTTTTATATAATAATTCATTTAATGAGTATTTAAATTTACAATTTCATTGAAAAGTTGATAGAACCAATAGTGAAGACTCCGTAGATTGTCAATTTATACAACGAGAATTTTAAAAAATTCAAAAAACGTAAATTTGAAAAACAGAGGAAATTACCTTGATGATGAAGATTAGAAGTTTTGACGAGATAACAAAAACCAAGTTGAATTGAAATAAACAAGATTAATCGAACCCAAAATTTTTCTCCCATTAATTTCTTCTTTATCTTCATCATTAAATTATTAAATATTATAATTAAAATTATAATTAATATTTACTGTAAATTAATCTGTCGGTGGACTCAAGTCACTCTACTTGTGTACGTGAAACTTGGTTAAATACTGTGATCATAAGATTCAGCAGAATTTCCGGAAATTTAAATATTTTAATGATAAATTTGACAGAATTTGTGATCAACTTATGTGTGACATAAAGAAAGAAAAAAAAAATATGAATTTTTTAAAAAAGGATGGAAGATTCAAGGCGTTTCTTTGCCGGCACGCTGAGAAAGGGTGTGATAATTGAGTCATTATAAATGTGTATGGACCATAATCACCCCATTATTATCACATTTAAGTAGGATTATTTTTCAATTAAAAGGTTTACTTTAAAGTTTTGAGGTTTATTGAGTGATTTAGCTCATTCGGTGTCTCATCTGATGTCTCATATTTTCCTATTTTTGATATAAAATAAAATTAAGAATTCAAATGTCGGTAAAGTATAGTGGATTAATGAGGTGTTTAGAAGAAGAAAAGAGTTGGGCACAACATGAGACAGTAAAGTTGAACAATGAACACATGATCTTAACTCTCACTTGTATTAAGATGTCGATTTTTGATAAAATACTTTAAGATAATAATTTGACCAGAAATTTATGTCGATTCACAAATTTATAGAACAATAAACGAATGACTGAATAAAAAATTATTAATGCGAATCATCTCACACCAAATTTGTGTGAGCTAGAATTACTATTTTTTCTCGAAAATGTTAAAAGAAATTGTGTTTAAAATTATTTTATCCGTCTCAATTATTTGTCATCTATTTATTTTTTATTGATAGATTTTAAATAATAATAACAATTTATTAAAATTAAGAGGTCATGATAATATTCTTGTTTTCAATAAATACATTAAAATAAAGTTATAGTTAAGTTAATACTAGAGGAGATATTTCCTAATATTGTTGATCGAATATGTTCATGCATAACATTTAAAGTGAAGAATTTAACGCTTAATGTAACAATTTTTATTGAGGTTTTTCTTTTGGAGTATACCATTCGATTTAGTCCGAATTCGAGCCAGGTAGGACTATAAAAGGCAATAACGTCTCTCTCATGAGTTGCAATATGACTGCATTGCCAGGGTTCGAACTTGAGACCTCTGGTTATGTTAGAACAACTCTTCACCGGTCGATCTAAGTGCTAATGGGTACTATTTATTAAACTTTTAAAGTGGTTACTTTAAACGTCAAATTGGACACATCAAGTGTTAAGATAGTCATACAGTTACAAATACCACATTATATTTTTCTAATTAGTACAGAGTATTATTACTTCTATTAAGAAAATCATAGTCCAATAAATGTTTGATAAAAGTCAATCATTGGAGTGTACTAGTTATGATTTAAATATATAGTATTAGATAAGGTTGTATCATATACTATCATATTGATCATACAGAATAATTAATTATTGTATCAAACTTTTCTAACCCTTTAAATTAGTTTCAGTTATGTATGACATAATAATTTTCGAATCGTGAGAACAAGAAGTACTTCAAGTGGTAAGAGTACTCTTTCGATTCTCACCGACGACATAGTGCGTTCATTTGAACAAACAAAAAGCAATTTACGAATAATTCGATCGTATAGTATCAAGAAATGTACATAAAACCTAAATAAAATTACTTGTTTGTCACTATTGATAATTCTACCAGTTATGTGTAGTGACTTGTGTATTATATTATAAGAGCTGATTAGCAGGACAACGAAATTTTGTTTAACCTTAAAACAAATCACTTCCATTTATTATAAGGTTTAAATGGGGTGTTGATAGATTTTATTGTCCATTTCACATATAAAAAAGTCTCATTTTAGAATTTGACATAAAGATAAAGATAGTTGTATTTATGGATTATTGTTCGAGTGTGTTTGTCTAATATGGGAATGCAAAAGTAATCCTTCAAATACGTAATTTTGGAAACAAGTTATTTTCAATATTAAATTTTCTAATATCTGTAGATGATATTTTCTTTAAGAATACTAATATTATATTTCAGAACCAAAATAAAATATTACGAAGTATTTTACATTTTGTATTGATAATACAATTACGTATTGTCGTATTATAAAAAATTTGTATCAATATTGTACTTAATATTTTTTTAAAAAAAAAAAACAAATCAAACAAGATCATATTATATACTCCGTATTTAATTTCTCTTTGTCATAATAATTGGTTTACAGTTTCTATTTTAGTTGTACTAATTATTTGTTTATAAATCTATAATTACTCATTGGTAGGGGTACAAATCAGATCATTACAATAGAGCTAAGTAATAAATTAGTACTCCGTATTTAAATTTGAACGGGGACATTATTATACTCCAACACCACAACACTCTACGAACTTTAATGATACAACATTAAGACCATCCCCATTGGGGTCACCACTTTAATGGTGGTCATCCATTAAAATAATATGATTTATTCTTTCAAAGTGGTTATGACCTATTTAGATTTATTCTACCCCATTAGTAACCACCTCTTTCACAATCTTTTTTCACACTTTTATTTATCATTAATTATATTTTATCATTAATTATTTTTTATTGATTAATATTTTCATCACACATGAATATAAAATTAATCTGACAAAAAATTAAGTGTATATTAGCTCTATTTTTAAAAAAAAAATATATATATAACATGTTAACATATATAAACAATTTTTTCATTTAAACTCAATACAAATTTTATTTATAATACTTGTTCCGTATGTAGTGGTAGAAAAAAAAAAGAGTTATAAAGTATATCAAATGTGGTCTCTATTTGTAGAGTATTAAAAATTATGAATATTAACATAACTTTTACATTTTACTTTTTAATGAATTTAATTTAAAATAAGGAAACAATAAAGAAAAGTCTATTATTTTCTTTAAATAATGAGAATTAATGGCTTCATGCCATGTGGCAATGAAAAGAGGAAAAAAAGCTAATTTTCTCAAGGGAGAACGTTGGTGCTTGTTGTTCTTCTGCGCATGTACAGAGCACCGCCTGACACAAACGAGCAAGGTTAATTAAATACTTTAGCTTTTTTTTTTTATTCATTTGTCAGACTTGAACGTTCAAAAGAAGCTTGCAATGGGGATGGTCTAACAACAATAAATTATGAGAAAATTATTTAAAACTTTGTGCATGTGGTTGTAGGTGGAAAGTGCAAAGGGCATCTATATCATTTTCTTTGTTTAATATTTTAATAAATGTAGTCGTACCTTTTTATTTCTATATCATCCACGTAATGCCCTTTCTTGTAAGAAATTCTTTAATAATTTTTATGATGAAATTAGTCTCACGATTAATTAACGACTCGAATTAATTTAACCTTCTAGTTACTACCTGTTTGGGCCAAAAATCGCCTGAAGCCAAGGTAGGCCAAGTGGGCCGAAAACAAGGAGTAACACCAAGGCCTGAGCCCAATCAGCAACCAAGTCCAAGAACAACTAGGGCAACAAAGGGAAACTCACCTTCAACAGCCACAAAGAAGTAGTCAACAACAACCCCCTAAAATCCAGGCAACCACCCGCAGAAACCTCCTGAAGACCCTCTACTGGTACGAAGTATCCAACAGTCAAATTCTCACCCTATAAAAGGCAAGGCAGCAGCATCTGAGAGGGGTTACGTTATTATTCACTACTCACTACGACAACTTGCGCTCCACTCCTCCAGAAACACATTCTTTCTCCCAGATTACTCATATTCCACCAGAAAACAATACTTATACTCTAAATTCTGCAAGTACTTTGTAACGTGTTGCTTGTAATTCAACTACTTAGTGGAGCACATTAGGCGGGACACAGATCCCCCCGCGGTCGTTTCCCATATTGGGTTTTCCGCGTCACCAAAACCTCTCGTGTCGTTCCTCTTTGCACTTTATTTCTTGCATTCTTTTTATCTCGCACGCATTATAATCAACGTAAATCCAAGTGTTAAACCGAGTAGATCGCTATACCCCACCTTACGAGTCAAATAGTCAACGCGACAAAATTTGGCAGAAACAATTGGCGCCCACCGTGGGGCTGGTGATCTAACTTTGCACGTCAACTTGGAACGTATATCTCTTTTTTCCAACAATCAACAAGTCAAAGATGTCGATTTACCAACGGCGGCCCGTCTCAACAAATGATCCGTCCCCAGATGATCAACGCCCGCAGAATCGCCGGTCGACCCCAGGAGGGCCCCGCTCAAGGCCTCGTCCTCCACCAGCAGGTCGGAGATCCTCAAGACGCACGGTTCCCAAAGAACCGCAGACCGAAAGACGTGCATGTGGAGGATGAATCCCAGTCAACTCACAAAGAAGACTCCAGCGCAGACCGTCCACCCAATGACGACTTCACTGCCTTCGCCATCGGGCCGCCCGCCACCCTTCGCCAGAGATGAAAGCTTTGCAAAGAAGTAGCCCAAAGAACGTGCGTGAGCTCCTCGACCAGGAGACAAACCTAACCCGGCGAGGAGATGACCGCCAGATTCGGGCTCAGAGCCTCGGTCGCTCTAAAGCGCCAGAGCAGGGGAGTGGCACAGGAGGCAGCGATCCGCCTGGACATGGACGGTGTCATGCACAACACGCCCGAAACTCCAAGGTCTCCCCGCGTTCCGATCAACTTCGCCGTGGAGGACGCCAACACGCAGCTGCTCCTCGAGGTGCCTGAACCATCCAGAGCTCTTGAGGGGCCGCAAACCCCACGAGGATTCAACGCGATTCACCCGCTCAGAGAATCCGGCCACCCACACCATCGCCGAACGCGGCCAAGCGCAGTAACGCCTTCCCCGCACATCCCAACCCGCATCGATCGTCTTTCGCAGAAAGACCGAACGGGTCGAGGAGCTACAGAACGGATTGACAAGATCCTGGCGTCCCGCGCCCGCTGGAGAAGGCTTCCGCTACTATCTATGCGGAGTCTCCTTTCAATGACGCCATCCCCCCGGTGGGCATCCCAAAGAGGTTCAGCGTGCCACCAATGAGATTGTACCAGGGGAACACCGATCCCTACGATCACGTGGCCCAATACAAGCAGAAGATGATGACGGTGGCGGTGACGAGGGAGCACAGGGAGTCGTGCATGTGCAAGGGGTTCGGTCCACGCTGAGCGGTCCACCTGCAGATGGTTCGTGAATCTCCCAACGGTCCATCTCCTCCTTCGCAGATCCGTAGATGCCTTCAACTCCCGGGCCGCGGCAGTTCGCAGAAGCATGTCGACCTCCACAGGATCATCCAGAGGCACGACGAGTCAACCAGAGACTACCTGAACAGGTTCAACAAGGAGAAAGTATCAATACACAGATGCGATATACCAACAGCTATCGAGGCTTTCAGGCGTGGGCTCCTGGAGGACTCAGACCTGTACAACGAGCTCACCAAGTATCCGTGCACCACCTTCGAGGATGTACAAGCCAAAGCTTTGGCGGCAGCTAGACTGGAGGAGGACAGAGAATCCAGGAGAACAACCGCTTCAAGTGACCGAGTCGCAAGGAGACCACCAGCAGAACGCAGGAGAGAAGAGAGGCAAAAGCCTTACCCCAGTCAACCAGAACGCGGTGTTCATGCTATGGCGGACTGGCGCGATGACCCAGCTCTGCCACCCAGAGTAAGTGAGTACGGCTTTAAAACTAACGTATCTGGACTAATAGACGCTTTGAAAATGCTAGGTGGCAAGGTGAGGTGGCCCAAACCATCGGACAGACCAGCCTCCAACAAGGACACCAAACGATGGTGCGAATTCCACAACGACTCGGGACATGATACGGCGGACTGCGTGGCGCTCAGAAAGGAAGTAAAGATCCTGTACGACAGGGGGAACCTGGACCACCTGTTGTCCTCCAGAGGACGAAAAGTGAACGTCAGCGAGCAGCGAACACCACCTCCTCCACCTCCACACGAAAGGGTAATTTCTTTTATTTCTGGTGGTTCCAGTGTTTGTGGACTAACGTATTCGGCCGCCAAGAGGCGAGCAAAAGAAAGCACTACAGAAACCCCCAGGCAAGGAACCAAAGTCCACCAGGATCCATAGCCAGCAATCACATTCGACGACTCCGACGCCCAGGATAACTACAGCCAACACGAAGATGCCTTGGTGATATCTTTGCCAATCGGAAACTGCTTGGTAAAGCAGGTGCTGGTCGACAACGGCAGTTCGGTCAACCTCCTCTCTCGCAAGACTCTGGAAGGCATGGGGCTGAGGGAACAGGACAAGCAGAAGAAGTCTGTACCCCTGGTCGGGTTCAGCGGCGAAACAACGCATTCTCTGGGGGAGATCTCAATTCCAACGTACGCCCAGGGAGTCAACCAGCAGGTGACGTACTTGGTGGTGGACAACCTGTCCTCCTACAACGTGATCTTGGGAAGACCGTGGCTGCATGCTATGAAGGCGATACCCTCCACATACCACCAGTGCGTGAAGTTTCCTACGCCCTGGGGAGTCCAGGTGATCAAAGGCGACCAGAAAGCGGCGAAAGACTGTTACTCTTTGGCTTTGAAGCCAACCACAACTCCTCCTTCAGCATAGCAATTACAGAGCAGACGAGTTCAGGGGGTCTACGAGGAACCCAGTGCTCCACAGCTAGATCAAATCCAGATAGACCCTGAGCATCCAGACAGAGTGGTACTCGTAGGAGAAGACTGCCAAGGTAATACCAGAACTGAACTCGTCAATTTATTAAAATCTAACCTCGATTGTTTTGCTTGGTCCCATGAGGACATGGAGGGCATAGACCCTACCATTATTACACACAGGTTGAGCGTAGACCCACAGCATTCACCAGTCAAGCAGAAACGTCGCAAATTTGCGCCTGAAAGAAACAAAATAATAAACGAGGAGGTAGAAAACCTGCTGAAAGCTGGGAAAATCAGAGAAGTCAAGTACCCAACGTGGTTGTCCAACGTGGTGGTTGTCAGCAAGAAGAACGGCAAATGGCGCGTATGCATAGACTTCACGGACTTGAACAAGGCGTGCCCAAAAGATCCGTTTCCGTTACCTCACATTGACGCCATGGTGGATGCAACAGCAGGACATGAGATGCTCACCTTCCTGGACGCATGGAGCGGGTACAACCAGATAAAGATGCACCCAGATGACCAGGAGAAAACAGCTTTCCAGTCGGAAAGAGGAATTTATTGCTACAACGTCATGCCATTCGGCTTGAAAAACGCCGGGGCTACATACCAATGCCTCGTAAATCTGATGTTCAAAGACCAGCTGGGAAAGAACATGGAAGCATACATAGATGATATGGTCGTGAAATCCGAACAGGAGGGTCAACATGTACAGCACCTCCAGGAAACATTCGACGTACTTCGCTCCTACAGAATGAAGCTCAACCCCACAAAGTGTTCATTCGGTGTGACAGCTGGGGAGTTTTTGGGTCACATCGTCACGAAGAGGGGAATTGAGGCCAGCCCAAAGCAAATAAGGGCTATCCTCGACCTCCAGCCACCAAAGACCGTCAAAGACGTGCAGAAACTCACTGGGCGCGTGGCCGTACTCAACAGGTTCATCTCCAAATCTTCGGATAAGTGCAGACCGTTCTACGACACCCTGAGGAAGAACAAGGAATTCAGCTGGACAGACAGCCACAACAAAGCGTTCGAAGAGTTAAAAATCTACCTTGCTGAGCCTCCACTACTGTCGAAACCAACACAAGGTGAAGACCTCCACCAGACTGTCTGTCCGAGAGCGCCACACAAGGCCGGTAAAGAGAAGAACTAGGAGTCACCGCCAGATATTATGTAAGTAAAAGCCTCATCGGATGCAGTAAACACAGACACTCCTCTTGAAAAACTCGTTTATTCGCCAGAATCGCATCGTAAAAGTTACGCCCTTATTTTGAAAGTCATACTATTATTGTGCGGACTAATTATCCCATCAAGGCGCGCGTAAGCGAGTTGTCGTGGCGAATGGCGAAGTGGTCACCCACCTCGATGGGTATGACATACAAGACGAACCCAGGATGCCTATCAAGTCACAAGCACTTGCAGATTTTGTGGCGACTTCACCCAAGCCTACAAGGAGGTGCAGATAATGAGGTCCCGGCCGCCCAAAGAGAAGCGACACCGGCGATGGATTCTCAGACATACGACGGCAAAGAAACCAACGAGGCGTAGGAGTGGGCTTGTACTAAAGTCGCCACAAGGGAGTACATAGTCCAGCGATTCGATGCGAGTTCAAAGCGTCCAACTATGAAGCCGAGTACGAGGCCCTTATCATGGGGCTCAACATGGCCATCGAGTTAAAGGTGAAATCTATCAAAATATTTTGTGATTCTTTGCTTATCGTTAACCACGTGAACAAGTCTTACGCAGCTCGAGATTCGAAAATGGTGGCATACCTCGATCTTGTTAACGCAATCATAGAGAAATTCGACGAAGTTGAGATCGAACAGATTCCGAGGGATCAAAACGCACACGCCGATGCTCTAGCCAACCTTGGAGCAACATTCCGTTCCACCGCTATCACAACAATCCCAATCCTGCACGCTCTACATTCGGCAATCACGAAACCGGATCCAGTTTGTACGACTGACAGCAACCAGGATTCTCCTCCAGAAGACCCGGCGGCCTCGCAGGCCTCCACAGCGGGCCAACAGGAGCAGCAAGAACAGCAAGCACAACAGGAACAGCAAGCACCTGGGTGGACAAACCCCTACATCGAATGGTTACAAGATGGAAAGCTACCCCAGGACAAACTCCAGGCCAAAAGGTTCAGGATGAAAGCTTCGAAATTCCTCCTCATCGACGGGGTATTGTTCAGGAGGTCTGCAGCGGGACCGTACCTGAGATGCCTGGAGCCTGATCATGCTCAGGCCGTGCTGGAAGAACTACATAGTGGAGACTGTGGCAACCACTCTGGTGGTCGCAGCCTGTCCAACAAAGCACTCAGGATGGGGTACTATTGGCCTACAATGAGAAGAGACGCTGTTGAATACGCCAGGAAATGCGACGCCTGCCAGAGACATGCACCAGTACAGCGCGCACCTGCTGAATTTTTTCACCCCGTAATGTCGCCTTGGCCATTCATGGTCTGGGGGATGGACATTGTGGGCAGACTACCTTGCGCACCCGGTCAGCGTGTGTACATGCTCGCTATGACGGATTACTTTTCAAAGTGGATCGAGGCGGAAGCGTTCAGTCAAGTAACGGACACGCAGGTTATCTCGTTCATAAAAAGGAATATACTTACTAGGTTCGGAATCCCTGCACGTATCATTTGTGATAATGGGTCGCAGTTCATATCCCACAAAACGGAAGCTTTCTGTGCAAGATGGAACATAGATTTTCTGCAGTCCACCCCACACAACCCACAATCTAACGGACAGGCAGAGTCTACCAACAAGTCCACAATGGACAACTTAAAGAAGAAGCTGGAGGAAAAAGGTGGCAAGTGGGCGCATTTAATCGCCAATGGTACTGGGCGAAACGTAACCACACCAAAGGAAGCTACAGGACATTCCCCGTTCTCCCTGGTATACGGTACAGAGGCAGTCATTCCTGCAGAAGTAAGGATACCTACACACCGAAACGGATGCGCAACAGCAGAGTCGAATCAAGCAGAACTATCCAGCAGCTTGGACACAATTGATGAGCTCAGGGACAGGGCCACCATCAGGTTGGCGCACGTAAAGCGGCGATCGCCAGATACTACAACAAGAACGTTCGAATACAGGCCTTTCAGGTGGGCGACTTGGTGCTCAGAAAGGTGTTCCAAAACACCCAGAACACCAGAGCAGGGAAATTCGCGTACAGCTGGGAAGGACCCTACCAGGTAGAAGGCATTGCAGGAAATGGGGCTTACCGCCTGATGACTCTGGAGGGTCAGATGGTCCCTCGTCCTTGGAACGCTGTACACCTCAGGAAGTATCATATTTAATTTCGTACTTAGCCTTTTTGTTCGGTAACTTCTTTTTTCTTTTGTAAATACAATTCACTCTATCAAGTTTACTGACTTAAGCATCAGAGGGCCGTTGGCAAAAACGCCAACGGTCAGTCCATAGCAAACCAGTTTCGTGCAAGATCGCAGCATGGAACAATGGCTCGCAGCCACACCCAGCTGGACTGATCACCCAGCTGGTTTACAACATTTAGTTGGGCCCACATGTACGTACGCTGGGAGTGCGGCGGTGGCGCCTACGTGCGGAGATCCCACCGCTCGCCCTGGCCACAACACGGCGCCTACATACGTAAGTTTTAAGATGGTTCGGCATTTTAACTTACTACATGTGCATGCACGACATACATACATACACACATACATACACACATGCATACATACATGTACACACACGTACATACGTACATACACGCATACGCTTGCTACGGTTAAGCTTAAATACATACACACGCTGTGGACAGTTTAATAGCATACACATATGCCACGGACAATATAATAACGCATACGCACACAACATATAAACATACTTACTAACGATTGGAAAACATTGACAGGTCTCCAACAGAAAAGTCAAGGGGCTAGACACGCTAAGCACCCCCAGCATGTCCAAGTTCAGCACAAAATCCAGATAGCAAAACAAAGTCAGACCCCCAGGGTCAAGGTACGGAATATACAACTTGCCACACCACCCTTGTGATGGGCTACCCAAAATGAGAAGATATTGTTCGTAGAAGTCAAGACAATAAACCAACTAACCTATTACATAAAAGACGTCAAGGAGCCGCGATCACGCTGTCATCACCTTCAGGAACACCATCGCCAGAAGTAGCCACTTCCTCTACAGCCTGGGCCGCCTGACTATCCACCACACCCTCATCAGGGGCTGCAGGAGCACCTTCGACTTCCAGATTGGCAAGCTCCTCCTCAACACCTGAATCCAGAGGCGCAGGCTTCCCTTCGAAGAATTCCTCGAACTCGGTCCTCTCCTGTACAACATCCCAGGTGGAAGACTTTCCTTGAGCATGAGCCTCCATACATTCCACCTTGCTCAGCCAGGAGTAGTACGCGCAGGAGCTACGCAACTGCTCCTTCTTCTTCCTCAGCTTTTCACTCATGTCGCTCAGTCTCACCTCCAGCAGGGCCTTGTCGGAATAACAGCGGCGGTTGACTTGATCTTGCTCGGCTCCCAAGCTTCGCTTTAGCAAATTTCACACCTTTCGACCATACTAGCCAACTCCGCGGTGATCGCTTTGTTCTTCGCAGCAAGCTCCTGGCGTTCCTTTTCCGCTGCAGCCCACACACCCTTCAGGTACAGACTACTCTGGAACCCCTGCAGGTAGCAAGACAGCCAGGAACCTTCAGAAAGGTCCTCACACACAAATCAAGTAGACAGCAGCACACACAAGTAATACCTGGAACGTGCATGCAGCCATTTCCTCCACATTCTCAGCCACGCTCTTGGAGCCCAGGAGCGTGCTAAAGCCAGGCAACAACAGACCGCTCGCGATCTGAGGGGGAAAGGCACCACGCCCATCGTAGGAGCCAGGCAGTTCCACCATGATACAGTCATCCCCCTGAGAGGAACTTGTCAGCTTAGATTGGGGGTGCCTGCGCGACTTCCTACGAAACGAGTGCGATGGGGAAGCCGGAGTTAGCACAGGGGGCTCAGACGGTGTGGGCGCGATCACCTGACCCCCAGTATTGAAAGGACCAGCTAGCATTCTCCTCTTCCTCTCCCTCTCCAAAGCAATCAGGTCAGATGTGGACGTCCCCTTCATCCCTACAACAACAAAGTACATACATCAGACTCACATGCAAAGGGCAACAGCTCCACTAAGTAGGCAAGCAACACAAGCAAAACAGACATACCACTACCAGAAGACATCTCCTCCTCGTCACTCTCGAGCAACAGGTCCAAATTGCGGGTCCTACCTTCCAAAGCCACGGGAAAAGTCCTGACGGCCACAGGTAACAACTTCAGCTTCTCTATAACCTTCTTTCCGCCCTTCGAAGGCGGAAACCTCAGCGAACCTGGTACAAGGGACAAATGAGAAAAGTTCAGCACGACGGTGCGATAACACGAAGCAAACGTCACATCTTACCTTGCGGCTTGAGCCAAGTGTCGCGTAGGTAGCCACTCAGGTGATTCTGACTACTAATCTTCACGAAAATATAATGCTTAGCCCAGCCCTCGCCTTGGATGGAAGCTTGATAAGCTTCTTCGTCTCATCCATGACCCTCAGAGTGAAGCGTTTACACGCAGTGGGCCTCACCCAGTAGTCATCCCCAATATCGGCAGCCGCCAGGGACCAACCACGGTCCTCGAGGAGGGCGTTAATACACAGCAGGATCCTCCAACCATGGGGGAGCACCTGCGCAGGGGACATCTTGAAGGTGCGGAAGAAGTCTTGGATGAACACGGGAAACGGGAAACGCAGACCGAGGGAGAAAGGGTACGCATACACACAAACCCACCCCTTGCGGTGGAAATCAGCCCTTTCCTCACCTCGGGGTACGTAAAATTCGACCTCCCCATCCAGGTTGAAAATCCTGGCGACGTCATCCTCAGATTTGGACGAGAGGGAGCAAGGCACTGAGTCATCCCCCTTCAGGATGTTGGTAGGAACGAAGGCCTCCGGTTCGAGAGAGGGCGGAGAAAACGACATTGAAGACAAACAAGAAGATCTTGAGCAAGAAATTACCTGGGGAAAGCAACGACAATCCACAGGTCTCAGCGGCGAAGGTAGATGGAAGGTTTTTTCTTTTGGTTTTTTCTGTTTCAAGAACGGCGTGCAAGTCAGGAAGGAGGAAGTTTATAAGGAAGTAGTTGGGAGAGAGAGGGAGACGTGAGAGAAGTTGAGGGGAGTTGGGAGTGTAATTAATGGGACCAATAAAAGAACTTGACAAGACTTGTCACTTAAAACAAAGGCCAAATCAGTCATTTAGTTTGTTCTTCTCGAAGAGCCACTAGGGTCGTGCCACGTGGCGCAATAACAGCCAAGCAAATGGAGTAATCAGTTCAGCAGGCAGGGGTACCTCCTCAGCAGGTAGGAGTTCCTCCTCAGCAGGTAGAAGTTCCTCCTCAACGGGTAGGGACACTTCTTCAACAAGACAAGCCACTTTTTCAGCAAGAAAGGTTTCTCCCACAACGGGGCTGAGACACCTGTAGCAGCATGAAGTAGTCCTGAAGGGATTTTCTCACCTCTCCTGTACGTCAAGGCAAGAAAACCCGGGGCTATTGTTTGGGCCAAAAATGGCCTGAAGCCAAGGTAGGCCAAGTGGGCCGAAAACAAGGAGTAACACCAAGGCCTGAGCCCAATCAGCAACCAAGTCCAAGAACAACTAGGGCAACAAAGGGAAACTCACCTTCAACAGCCATAAAGAAGTAGTCAACAACAACCCCCTAAAATCCAGGCAACCACCCGCAGAAACCTCCTGAAGACCCTCTACTGGTACGAAGTATCCAACAGTCAAATTCCCACCCTATAAAAGGCAAGGCAGCAGCATCTGAGAGGGGTTACGTTATTATTCACTACTCACTACGACAACTTGCGCTCCACTCCTCCAGAAACACATTCTTTCTCCCAGATTACTCATATTCCACCAGAAAACAATACTTATACTCTAAATTTTGCAAGTACTTTGTAACGTGTTGCTTGTAATTCAACTACTTAGTGGAGCACATTAGGCGGGACACAGATCCCCCCGCGGTCGTTTCCCACATTGGGTTTTCCGCGTCACCAAAACCTCTCGTGTCGTTCCTCTTTGCACTTTATTTCTTGCATTCTTTTTATCTCGCACACATTATAATCAACGTAAATCCAAGTGTTAAACCGAGTAGATCGCTATACCCCACTTTACGAGTCAAATAGTCAACGCGACAAAATTTGGCAGAAACACTACCATACAAAGAAAAGAGTGAGACATAATTTGATCCATGATTTCAATTCATAATGATAATAATAAAGACCAAATATATATAATTATCCTCCTTAACTCTCTTTGATTTGTTCTTGAGAGATGAAAAAAGAACACCCTAGATTTATCCCTTCTAATGTTGTTCTTTTATGTCAGTTTTTTCGTCAATTTGTTATTCTGTAAAATAACAATGATGTTGACAAAATAACGTTACTGTCTTATTTAAGAAGAGATTCTTTTGGCAGTGGATCTCTTTTAGTGAAATTAAAGGTTATGACTTTTCACTATTTGGCAGTCATAATAAAAGGGTGACATGATATATCGGGTAAGATAGGAGGGAATATTCCCGGACGACTTTAATAACAGTTATCGTAATCGAACCATCACATTATCGTCTTTCATATTAATGTCTTGCTTTAACACGAACCCATTATTTACAATCAGACCCGACAGACACGAGACCATAAGAATATATAAAATATTCTAATATTTCTTACTTGTACTCACTCATGTTTAAATTGTCGTCGTGTAATTCTAGATATCATTGATGTTAATCATTAATTACTGTATGAGACGGTCTTACAATAAATTGTTGTAAGATCATTTTATTTGTAGTCATCATATATTTTTGTACCATTTAGTGATAATTTTGTTTGTATAATATATTGTAACCTTTTTATTAGTACATATATTCCTTTTATAGTTTTTTTTTTTTTTTGGTAGAATGTAAGATTTGTATTAATATCAACCAATGAACAATTACATCATTTAGGACTCCTCAGACATTACAATTTACGCCAGCTTACAATCATTCAAACGACAAATTAAAGACCAATACTAGTCAGCCGGTTGTGATCTAACAAATTACAACCATGGTTAGAATACCGAAGCCGCCCCATGATCCAACTCTTAATCTTCTTCAACACACACTCAGGAAGAGCCACAACGTGGAGTTGCCAAGTCTCATTACGCTGCATCCAAATAGCATAGATGGTAGCCAACCGAACAGCATTCACAACAACCTTCTTAGTTCGAGACCATCGTCTAGCTAGAATAACATCAAGCAATTCAGCCCCAGAAATCCTTACGGATAACCATTCATTCACCAAGCCAACCAGCTTCGTAGTAAATATACAGTCAACTAACAAATGAGAGAGAGTTTCGGAATGCATACCACATAAATAGCAGAGATCATCATCACAAACTCCCATCGCATATAACTTCTCCTTAGTCTTGAGACTCTTATGCGCAACCATCCAGCCCACAAAACTATGCTTGGGAATTACGAAAGGATGCCAAACAGCCCTGTGCCACGAGACGGAACTATGCTGGCTGCAAAGCCATTTGTAACACGATTTCACAGAGAAATTACCAGCTGAAGTAGACCAAACCCCATTAGAGATAACAGGAAGCAACCTGTCCTTGACGCCACACACTTTCTTCACGTACCAACTGATGTCCCCTTTAGGCTGATATTCAGCCCAAGCAACTCCTTTCATATAGACATGGTTCATCCATTGGACCCACAGACGATCAGCCTTCACAACAAGCCACCAAACTAGCTTCCCAACAAGAGCAATATTCCAAGTACAACTACTTTTCAGATTTAAACCACCTGCTCGTTTAGGAGTACAAATTTTTTCCCATGAAACGGAAGGATTTCTGACCTGATCAGAGGAGCCTCCCCAAAGATAATTTCTGCAAATGGACTCGACCCTCTTCATCACTCCTTTAGGTAGAATGAACATAGAAGCCCAATACGAGTGTAGAGTTTGAAGGACAGATTGTACCAAGACCAATCTGCCAGAGTATGATAATTTCCGGGCTCCTAACATTCTGATACACTCCACAATACGATCAATCAAAACTGAACAGTCCTTGGCCTTCAGTCTCCCAGCTGTTATAGGGACCCCAAGGTACCTAAATTGCAATTTTCCTTCCACAAAACCAAAGACCGACAAAATGTCAGCCTTCAGAGAAGCTGGCACACCATTAAAGTACACATTCGATTTTTGAGGGCTATTCTTCAATCCTGAAGCCAAAGAGAAAGTAGCAAAGGAACGCAGCAACACCAAGATGGAAGCTGCATCCCCTTTACTGAAGAGCAAGAGGTCATCAGCAAACATAAGATGACTCAACTTCAGAGGCTTGCACAAGGGATGATAATTAAACTTCAAGTTGTCTGTGGCAAACTTGAGAATTCTACTCAAGTACTCCATACAAAGTGTAAAGAGTAAAGGAGATATTGGGTCACCTTGCCTAAGCCCTCTCTTGCCTTTAAAAAAGCCAAACACCTCCCCATTGATGGCCAAAGAGAAAGAGGGAGATGTCACACATTCCATAATCAGGAGTCTAACAGAAGATGGAAATTGAAATGCAACAAGTAATTCATCCACAAAACTCCAACTGACAAAATCATAGGCCTTCATCAGATCTATCTTGAACATACACCTGGGAGAACAAGCTTGTCTATTATAGAGTCTAACCAGGTCCTGACAAATTAATATATTCTCCATTATACTTCTGTCTTTGATAAAACCACCTTGGCTCCTGGACACCAGGTCAGGTAAGACCATTGACAGTCTATTGCAGAGGAGCTTAGATACACATTTGTAGAGCACATTACAGCAAGCAATTGGTCGGTATTGAGTCACAGACTGTGGCATCTTCACTTTAGGAATTAAAGTGATCACAGTAGCATTCACTTGTTTCAACAATTTCCCAGATTCAAACACATCAATAATAGCTGCACAGACCTCCTCTCCTATCACATTCCAAGAGTCCTTATAAAATGCACTAGAATACCCATCAGGGCCTGGTGCTTTGTGGTTGGGAATATCAAAGATAACAGCCCTTATCTCGTCTCTGGTGACAGGTCGCAACAAAATATTCATGTGCTCTTCATTACATACCCTCCCTTGTTCAATAAGCAACTTGTTCACTGGAGATGTCTGCACATCCGTGCCCAACAAATGAATATAGTAATCCAGGAAAGCCTTTTGAATGGTCTGAGGATCCTCCTGAACTACTCCCTGCATATCTTTAACAGAAAATACTTGATTTCGCACCTCTCTGCTTTTAATCACACTATGGAAGAATTTTGAGTTGATATCGCCTCCTTTGATCCAATCAATCTTAGCCTTCTATGCCAAGAAAGTCAGTGCTGCCTCTTGAAGTTCAGAATACTCCATAGCTGCCTCCTTCTCCTGAGCACGAAGAGAAAGGTTCCCAAGATCAGTTGCAATCTAACTTTGAATATTTTCCAGACGTTTCTTTGCAATGCAGGCATTGTTTTCTATATTTCCAAACTGATCTCTATTAAACCTCCTGAGATGCCCTTTTAACAGCTTGAGCTTCCTAGTCACACAGTACATTTTCGTGCCACTAACCGAGATATCCCACCAGTCCTTAATGTTATTAAGAAACACAGGTGAACTGTTCCACATATTGAAGTATTTAAAGGGCTTTTTCCCTCCAAGACTCCGTGTACTACTCCTAACAACACAGGGACAGTGGTCAAAAAGACCTTCAGGTAGAAAGTTAGCAAAATAAGTAGACATTCTCATATTCCACTCATTGTTAACCAAAACTCTGTCAAGTCTACTATAAATTCTGTCCTCCCCATCTCTTTTATTATTCCAGGTGAAGTAAGCCCCAACAGCTGAAATATCCAACAATTCACAAGTGTCCACACAATTTCTGAATTCTGCAATGTCATTACTATTACTCACCCCTCCAAGCCTCTCATCATGAGAAAGCACACTATTGAAGTCGCCACACACTGCCCACGGTCCAGGACAGTCAATTGCAAACCTCCCTAGCTGGCTCCACAACTCTCTCCTTCCTACCAAGTCATTGACAGCATAGACCATTGACAAAAAAAACTAATGCCACTATGTATATCCAACACCTTCATATGAATGCATTGAGCTGAGTACTCAAGAAAATCAACAGAGAAGAGGGATGGATTCCACAAAACCCACACTCTACCACCCTTATGCCACCTATTATTAGTAGAAATACTCCAACCATCTATCATCACACTACTAAGAGTTTGGAGACTCAAGGATTTGACCTTAGTCTCCAGGAGACCAAACAAACCCACTTTATTTTGATGCATAAACCATTTCACAATACGTTGCTTAGCAGGCTTGTTCAATCCCCTAACATTCCTTTTATAGTTAATTGTGACTAAATTTTTCAGTAACCTTATTAATGACTTTAGTAGATATATGTCATATTTTTGTAAACTATTAATTGTAATTTGTATTTTAGTCTCACAATGATTTAATGTGAGATTGTTTCACATAACACTTACTGGATGTTAATAATCAAACATAGTTCCCCTTTATTATAATAGGTAAATTATATGTGAAAATTGCAGATCAATTTAAAAAAATTATTTTACCCTATTTTTAAACTACTCCTTCCGTTCGGTGATTTGTTTGAATTTATTTTATTCACATTTATCGATGTGAGGAGAGAGGTAAAGTAAAAAACTAAAAAAATATAATTATATAAGTATAAATGAGGTCTTACTTGCTTTAAAGTAGGTAAAATTAAACAATATGATTGGTTAAGAAAGTTGGGCTCACTCCACACATAGTTCGCCAAAGATATTTATGGAAAGTGTAAACAAATGACCCGTACACCCTAAATGAAAAGTGTAAACAAATGACCGGGACAAAGGGAGTACATAATTTCATTGGGTTTTTTTTTCCACCTATCAAATTTATTTTACCCTATTTTGAAAATTTATATTTAACTTGAATTTTGGAGTAAGCTAGCGAGCATTACGATTATTTAAATGAACTTTTTAAATAAAATTATAAAATTTTAATACTTTAGTTTTTATTTTCGGGGGTATTTAATCCCCGAGATTTATTTATAAATTTTTTTTTCTTTCAAATCATTAAGTGTTAGAATGTGACTCTTATGTCGCATTGATTTTGTCGGAGTGTGATTAAAGATGATAAGGAAACTCGTATTTTGGAAAGTTGGAAACTAAGAAGAACTTTCCTTATTTAATTAGGAGAGAAATTTCCTTATGTTAATTAGGAGTGGGATTGTCTTATTTTGTATTTCCTACTTGTATCAGTCTTTGTTAGGGTAGTTCACTGTATAAACACTACCTTGGCTTAGCTATTCATCAGAAAAATCACAAGAACCATAACCTAAATACTTGGTGAAACACAATTCAATGAGAGTCGATTTCTGAGATTCTTCTTGAGATGAAGACTCAATTTGCCAAGGCTCAAGTTTGATGGGTGTTCCATAGGTTCTCTGGAGATAGAAGGAGTTTGTTCGGATCTTGGTGACCACAAGATCATTTGTCTTCTATCTCGTTGGTGTGTTCTTTTAGGTTGAACTCTATTTGGGGTAATCTCTTTTGTCCATTGAGATTACTATATTTGTTTGGTAGAATTGGTTAATACTTTTGGCTCTAGTTTTATTAAGCTATTGAGTGCGTGTATGCCAGTCTGTTGTTGTAATCTGTAATTCTTCAACATAGTGAAATATTATCTCCCGTCCTGTGGACGTAGCTATCACATTGATAGTGAACCACGTAAATCTTGTGTCTATTAATTCTTGCATCTGCTCTAAATCACTTCCGCAAAAAAGAATTGGTATCAGAGCCCAAGGTCAACTTGGGCTAGGTACCAGTGGAGAACAATTTGGCCCAAGATTTAAAGGTGACCCAAAAACTCCTAGCTCGAGGTGGAGTCTTGAGCAAGTTTCGGCCATGGTGAAATGGACCAAGAAAACGCCATAGGTCAAGCCAAAGACCATATGTGTGCTAGAACTGTTGATCAGGTGGACTCTTATCAGATTGGGTGCCACAGGTCTAGTGGATCCTTTCCAGATTGGATGCTAGAGATCGTTGTGTTCTAGGACTTATGAAGTGGCGAACCCAGTCCAGGGTATATTGGATGCAGAGGAGTTTGATATGTGCCCGTTAAGGGGAGGTTATCAAGTATTGGTGGGGCTACAGGTGCCTAGAATTTGTGGCTGCAAAGTGTCATTATTGTCCCGGTATTGTCGGTCAAATTCAACCGCGATGTCTTCAAAGGTAAATATTAGTAATACGGAGTAATAATACGTGATACACGAAGTAATAATACGTAGTGATACGGAGTAATAATTAATATGTGGTAATATGAAGGAGTAATACGGAGTTGTTGATGGACGATATTTAGTATTGGAGGTTTGTTTGCGGTGTAAAACCTTAAAAAGGCCCAAACACCCATTTAGAGGCCTTTTTTTGAAAAAATAATTGGACAACCTCCCTTCGAGAAGTTTCCGATGCGTAGATCTCGAAAAGTTAAGCAGTTTGAAAAAAACAATTGCCCCAATCGGACACTCTGGCGCGAAGTTATGGCCGTTTGAAGTTTTGACAAACGATAACCTCCTACCAAATTTGACGACCTATTCCTTGGTCACCGCCAGTCGGAATACAAATCCGTTTTCACCTACCGAAAGAACCCGCTGCACTCTACCTTACTTAGGTGTTCAAAGGACGGTGGGTCCGCCGATGGCATTGGTTCCGAGTTCCGACGGCTTGAACTACGATGGTTAGATTAAGCTTTCAAGTATCTATTTTATTATTACGCACTAAGATAATTATATTTTTTTTTTCTTTTTGTAGTATATCGCTAAAAATCCACCCGGAACATCATATACGGCGCAAGAAATCGACGAGGAACGAGATTTGCGGGGAAAATTTGTATTTTAGCTATATAAAGAGGTAAGTATCTAAGCTTTTGTACGTAAACCATTTGTTGGTGTTTTTATAATACTACGACGTCAATGAAATAATATTTGTTGTTGAATGAGTATCGATGTGTATATTATTATTGTTGAATGAGTATGGATTGAGTTTTTTGCAGGAATAATCAAGGTGTAGATCGTATTCAATTTTCGTTTTCGTTTGCATAGGTTACGTCGTTGAAGGTGCTGCTACTGTATCTAGAATTTTTGATAATTTATATAAATTGTATTTGGATAATTTATATAAATTGTATTTGGAGAATTGTCGTGTAATTATAGCAATTTCGTAATTTTATTTTTTTTTAAAAACATTGAATTTTTAAAAACGGATTTTTAAAAAAACCGTTATATTTGATCAAAAACAACGGTTTTTAAAAACCGTTGTTTTTGATCAAATACAACGGTTTTTTGTAAAAAAAACGTTATATTTGATCAAAAACAACTGATTTTAAAAACCGTTGTTTTTGATCAAATACAACGGTTTCGTATATTTTTTTTTTGCGTTGTTTTTGACTTTTTACCACGGCCATGGAAACAACGGGGCTTTTTCTTATAAAATGGTTTTGGTGCGTTTTTTTTGCCTAATTTTGTGCTAGTGTAAGAGATGTTTTTTTTTTATATAGTAAAATAGTTAAAGTATGTAAAAAGCTAGATTTAAATTATTCTAAATTATTTCATACGATAATAAATATGAAGTATATCTTATTACTCCATATATTGTTGCAATTCCCTAAACACATTTTGGTGCTTTCAAGCAATCATTATCATTGTTATTGTCTTCTTGTTGTTGACGATGATGACGCTGATTTTGGCTGGTTTAAAATTGAGTTAAATTTATTAAAAAAAAAAAAAATACGAAATTTTGATGTCAAATGAAAAGGATAATATAGTACATTATACGTCCTTGTGAGTAAAAATCGCGTGTGAAAAAGCAATGCTCCGTATAGTTATAATGATATAGCATGTCATTTCTTTCCTGACTAATATCATACCTACACATACAATATTGTAAATTAAGCTCACGTGACTAAATGAAGGCTCTGTTTGGGATAACTTAGTTGAAATCGTACGTAAAGCTGGATGGAATAGGCAGTTGAAAAATTAGCTGAAAATAATAGATTGATAAGTTAACTGAAACTAATTATAACTAGTTCAGTGGCCCTTGAAAATCACGGGTTTTCTTAATAATTTTCGTATTTTGTCTTCTTTTAAATTTAAAACCGGTTTAACTTTATCTTCACTACAAGAAAAATTATTCAGATTACTAATTAGCAATCAATTTAGATTAGCGACTGGACCTATTGTGACGAATTTAAGGCCTTTTGCGACCAATTTGGTCATTGAATCCGTTTTGCGGTCAATATAAGACTATTAGCGACCAATTTCGTTAGTTGTTAAATTGACTTTCTTTTATAGTGTGTACCTGTTTGAGCCGGTTAAAATTGGTCAAATATATTATTGAAATAATTTTGAATAATTGAGATTATCGTGTGATTATATTTTAGTTGTGATTATTTATGAAAGATGGGTGTGTTGGGGTTTTTTTTTTTTTTTTGAATTTTTCTTGTTATTTATGTAATAAAGCGTGTTTATTGGCTATTTATGAATGTGTCTACATAGTCAACGTCATTAATGTTTTAATTTTTAACTTGCATATATTTCATTACCTGTTTTTAGTGGTCAGTACATATTATTTGATGCAATCAAAATATTATATGTACCATATTGTATACATATAATTCAAAATAATATACACTGTAGAAAGTGTACCAAATATTACAAATTATGTTTTGCTTGGATTTTTGAGGTAATAATGAATAAAAAGGTAATCACTGAAAAAAAAAAAAAATTAATACATAAAACACCTTCAAATCTACTTTCAATATGCTTAAGTTAATTTAAAAGAAAAATGAACAAAACCATTTAAACCATAAATCCTATAATAATTTTTCTTTGTTTTTCCCCCAAACATAAATGAATAAAATCTTTGTGCCAAAAAAATATACCAATATGATCATCCTCATTTTTTTGTTATTTTGAGATTCATCTTGCAACACATATAAAAGAAATTTGTATGTTAAAATTAATTTATGGGGAAAAAAATCAAAACTATTAAATTAAAACCCAAAAATTTAAATATAAAATGTTGAGAAGTAATGAGTTTATTAATAATGACTTAAAATTTTAAATAAAAATAATGCATTAATTATTTTCCTATTAAAGAAATCCATTAATATTATAAAGTAATAATTCATCGATTTTAATTCTTTTATGTTAAATCTTAAAATAAGATAACATGAAAATAAACATGCAAATTATGAAAAAAAAAAAAAAAAAGCTAAATACAAGATTTATCTACTACTTGAATAAGTTTATCTATTATTTTATAGATTTTATTTATTTAATGATGACTTAAAAAAAAAATAAAGATATGAATTTAAAAAAAATTAATCAAATTAAAATAATAAGAATGAGTTATTTGTTTCATATAATAAATACATCATATTATAGATATATAATTTTTAATTACATACAGTAAAAAGTATATCAAATGAAAATAATTTTTTGTTGGATTTTTGTTTCAATGAAAAAATAGTAATTCTAGTAAATGTAGTTACCTTATTCATTTCCTCAAAAATTAAGAATCACTAATTCATAATAATAATAATAATAATAATAATAATAATAAAAAAGTACATTACAAACATTTTGATTCCTTTTAAACATCGAATCAGTATATCAAGTTTAAAAAATAATGAACCCTAAAACAAAAATATAGAAATTAAATAACTGAACTTGTATTTGTCCCTCAATTTTTAATACTTATATTTTTGATCAAATATATTATATTTTGATAGTCATTCTCATTTTTTTGAATTTCAGATCACATATAAAAAGTTTGTTAATATATAAATTAAAATTAATATAATTAAATATAAAACATGATCGATAATAGATCGATACATAACTTGTGTGAGTTGTGATTTTGTAACTTTTAAAAAAATTGTATATAATGCATTGATTTTCTAAAGTAATATCTATGTCTTTTGGTTCTCTTAAATTAATATATTGGTTTACAACAATTAATTCTAACAAATATGAATGTTATATGAATTACAAAAGTGAGTAGATGAAAGGTTTACATATTTTTTTTAATAGGTTTATTCTTTTAAATGATGATTAAAAAAAACTAAAGATATAGAATTAAAACAAAAATAATAATTAAATAAAAAATAATTTTTGTCAATTAAACTCAGTTTTAGGCGTTACGTAATGACTTGGATGCGTAACCAAACTTGTCATTTACTATCTCATGACATAAAAACTCTATTAAGCTCAATATCCATCTACAACCTAATATTTATTGATATATAAGAGTTAAAATATTTGATGAAAAATAATTTATTGTGCCCCTACAAAATTATCACGTCTAAGATAAATATTAAGCCTAATAGAGTCCTTCTGTCATAGGATGATAAAAATCAAGCTTCATTACGCGCCCAAGTAATCATTTAACGCTTAAAACTGAGTTTAATTGTCTGAAACCTACGGATAATGACAACAGTTAGGAGTACCATGTATGTTTTCAAAAATGTAGAGGTATCATGTAGAAAGTAAAAAAAAATTGAAGGGAGCCATATAGAATATCCCTAATTTAATTTTAATGGATATACGATCAAAAATCTAAGTTATGCATTGTATATTAAATATGTTACCCTGTATTCGATAAATATTTTGCTTTGTAGAATTTTCGTATGATACTATTAATAAACCAAATATATAAAATTTTAAATACGTATAGCGAATATGATATTATGAAAATTATACTCTATGATTTAAGATGTGGATTTTATAATTTTAAGCCTCGGGAAAAAAGTAAATTTGAAATCATTAGTTTTATAATTTAATAGTTTACGCTATTTTTGTTTTCTTTTTTTACTTTATTGTTTCTATATATGAATAAATTGTGCATATAATTAGGAATAAGGTAGATGGAAAGTTTGATTATTCTTTTTTCTTTTATTTATTTAAATTATTTTATAATAAATGACGTAGGGGCAAATACGTGTACGAATAATCCATTGACATGTGGCATCCAATGTGGCGTAATTAGAAGCTAAAAATGCTTAAATGGCTTAATAATATGAAGTCTTAGTTTAGAGGTTTAAATTTGGTTATCCAACAACTTGCTTTTTAATATATTATATAGATGTTTGGTAAAACAACCTGAAATAATAACTGAAATAAAGTAAATGACGTAAAAGAAAATGATTTAGGGCAAACTCTAAAATACAACGAATTCACGTGTACAACGAGACTATTACTGACTAACACGTGACCACTTTAATGTTTCTACTTTAACGTCTAGAGTGCCTATTTTAAGGCCTCAAAAATGGTCAAATAAGCGTTAAAATAATCACTTTAAATGTTAAAGTTATATCACATTTAGTCACAAATAGTATGTCGTACTCGTGAATCTGTTGTACAATAGTCTTACTTTGTTTTATTGATGAAGCTAAAAGGTTATGATAGTAAACGAACTTGTAATCAACTAGTTTATTTTTTTTTTAAGAAGCTACTCGAAAGATATTTTCGTTTCAACTAACTGAAATATTTTTCAGCCATCATTATCAAGCACTTTCCGTGAAAAAGAAAAAAATTAAAATTTTGATCAAATCAGCTAGCCGATCAAATAAAATAGCTAAAATGCACAACCAAATACTAGAGACCCTAGAGTATGTGAATGTGTGAAATATTTTTTTTTTTTTTTTTTTTTTTTTTTTTAATAATTCCTTACGTTATGTGTCTCTCAATGTATAGTATAATTTTACACCAAAAATGTTGGTATTATCCATAAATTTTCATAAACTTTTTAGCCTTCTTGTATGCCTTTGTTAAGTACATCCTAAACCTAACTAAATCTAGTTTAACATTTTGCTCCTTCAAGTACACCTTCTTTCGTAGGGCCCACTCGATTCCTCGAGGTACATTCGGGTCAATCAAAATCGGGTCATTTGTATTGTACTTATCAACCAGACTACTCTCACTGATGTCAATATTATACTCCATATAATCCAAACCCAATTCTTTGGCGGGTCGTCCATAGCATAGTTCCGCAATGTCGTCCGTCCCAATGGGTACTACTTGAATAAAAATCGAACCAGGTCGAAGAAATAGTAAATGGGTCAATGCTGCTCCATGGACCCCTACTAAAACATGACTTTCATTCATAAGCGTAAATGCTTCTTTCATTTGATCATTGGGCTTGGGCTCATAAACTATTACATCAAAGCCCACTTGTTCAGCCAAGATCTTGAGTTGGGCCTGGTTTTGGATCACACGGCCCACTAAACCGGTTCGACTTAATAAAACTAATTTTGGTTGGGTCATAAATTTGATAGAATTTTTATCATGGGCTTTTGAGAAGGCCTTGTTTAGAAAATCATGAAAATGGGTAATTGTTTTATTGAGCAATAAATGTGGGTTAATAGTCATAAACCCATGGCTTATCAATCCCACGGTAACGGACCGAAAACAATGTACATCGGTATTGTTATCCAAGTGAACAATAGGGTGCACGCTAAACGTTCGAATGACGTCGATATACTTACTAATCCACCAACTAGATGCTTTTTCGACCACAAGCGTAATGTCTCGATCAGACAACAACATCGATTGGACTGTGATGAAAAGCGGGATAAAGCCCTCGTTAAAGTCATGGAAGAAATTACCCGTATACCCACCGGCATTGAACACGAATGCCGAGGTGTTGTGGTGAATATCACAAAGTGGGTGTTTTGGGCCAGAAATTAGGGTTACCTCTTTGATTTTGGACATGGTTGAGCTCTCCCATTTTCTTGGGTAAGGCCTGATTTTAATGGGTTGAAATGTGGGGTCAGTTGTTGACCCAATTGTGTAGAATGTTGAGGTTTTAGGGTCCAGCGCAGTTGAGCCGTTGATTGAGCAGATATCATAGTGATAATGAGATTTGTCACATGATATTGTTGTTTGCGCACGTGCTGAAGTATTCAGTGGGACCCATTGAATCGTATGTTTCTCAGTTTGGCGGTTATCTTCTATGGTTGACCATTTTTATTGATGAAGCACACATGTCAAAAAGGTATAACACACAATAAGTTTTTGACATGTAAAATTATAAGGAAACAAAAATATTCAACACAGTTTTGCATAATAAAGATTACGAACCGTTCATAATAATTTCAAATTTGACAATTTCCAAATTTTAATTCAAAGAGTACTCTCACGATAATTTCGAGGTGAAATAATCAAATTCTCATATAGGATGTTTTCACAACAATATTATACGAATGAATAAGTAGTTATAGAAGTTAATCCCACACAGTTTTTAAGTGAGACAATTTTTTAAGAGACTATTTTCAGGTGAGATTGTGAAATAATTATTGCGATGTTGCACGCGACCCTAACACTGGTAACATTTCACTGTAAAAAAAATAAAAAAATTCAACGTTATTGTAAGTTATCAAAAGGGGTATACTACAAGGATTTGACTTTATTTTTCCGTTGAAATTTCTTCACGAAAATTGATCCACAACAAATCATCTTGTTGAATTTATTTTCATTGGTACAACAAATATATCAACTTCATAGATTATTAGGAGTACAATGCATGACTATAGATTAACAACTAATGTTACTCCCTTCTTATCACAATGTTTATCACATTTACCTTTTTTAGAGTCAAACTTTTAAAAATTTGACCGTCAATATTTTAAAATGAATATTAATGAGAATATAGCAGTAGGATATTCACATTCGTCGTTAAAATATCTTTCCAAAAATTATATTTTCAACGAAAAACGTCATCTACGACCAAAGAAAAAGACGGTCAAACTATGACGTTGGAAACGTGTATAAAGTAAATGTGATAGACATTGTGATGAGGAGGGAGTACTTCATAGATTATACTCCGTAGTGTGCAGAAAGAATATTATCCATGTCCCGATTAATAGTTTAGGTTTGACTTCAACACGTTTGCCAACATCCGTTTTACTATATTACTTCTAATGTTACTCAATTATAAAAATATAAAGTTTTAATGGTTTTAATGTAGTCATGAATAGAAAACTAATACTCCCTCCATCCCAATTTACTTGTCCCATTTTGAATTTTGAAAAATCCTAATTTACTTGTCTTCTTTGGAAAAATTATTTAATTATCCTTAGGTCATCCTTGTTGTGGGAAAATATATTTGCTCAAGTTGGTATACCAAGCCCTCTCACCCATATTATTTTAAGGATAAAATTGAAATTATAGGTAATTACTATTGTGAAAATTAAGAGATAATTGTGACTCTTTTCTAAATTTCTTAAATCTAGTATTTTAGTAAAAGGGGACAATTAAATTGGGATGGAGGGAGTAGGATTTAGGTTGAATATATTTTATGTGATATAGTTGCAATCGTTTAGAAATTTTTTGTGTCTGGTATATAGCGTCTAAAAGCAAATATAATTAACTGATCGGATTTAAGGAAATAGGTGCCTAATAAACTTGAATGGATGGAGAAATAGATTATTTATCACAATTTTTTCGATAGTTTAAAATCAATAAAAAAAAAAACTTGTAAAAAAACCAAGAAATAACACAAAAAAGGAAATAAATTAAATTACCTCTTAATTTTATTTTATTAATTTTATTGGATTTTTTTTTTATTTGACCAACAATGAAATTAAAGGTGTACACTGTACACCTACCATTTAAAAGGTGCTCTAATACATTGAATACATACTTTTTACACATTTATTATTCCCTTCAAAAATTCTTTATGAGGCCAAAGGTTTATTTAATAACATACGGATAAAATAAAAAGGAAAGAAGGAAGAATGGAGTGTATTTTATAGTTTCAAATTGATTTTGGGTTCATTTCCCCTACATAATCTCATTCCTTACTAGACTATTCGAAATTAAAAATTAATCTCACGAAATGTATAACACGCGTGCAACTTTATACTATGTAGTACTCCCTCCGTTTCAGTGAATTGTTTACAGTTTGACTTTTTTGTAAGAGGAAAAAAGTCAAACTGTAAACAAATCACTAAGACAGAGGGAGTAATAATAATTAAGAGTAGATTTTTTTTACACTAATTCTTGTGTAAGTCAGTACTTACAATAAATTATTATAAGTACGCCTCATTTGTACCCGATTATATATAGTTTTTGTATTATTTAAGTGATAATTATGATTAATTGTTACTAAATTTTTTTAGTACCTCTGTTAGTGACTTTAGTAGATTTGTTTCATGTTTTTGTACCTCTTTAACTGCAATTTGTAACTTAGTCTCACATTAACTTAGTGTAAGTTCACCTTAGTCTTAGTCATTTGTTTACACTGTCTCAAATTTCCCTTATAAAAAGAAGTTAAACTGTAAACAAATCACTCGAACAGAGGGAGTAGTTTCATATAAGTTGAACGTGCTTCATCTGATAATAATAATAATAATAATAATACTCCACACGTCGTTCAATATTATGAGAATGTAGTAGGTAATGCAAGATTATAATATGACTCAATAAATAAAAGTTGTGTAAATTTGACTGTTACAAATGTTTCTTTTGACCAATTTTTAAAGATTAAAAGAATGTCACATTAATAAATACAACGGAGTAGTAATAATAAATATGGTAAGTAAATGAAATAGACTATGAAAATTGTTGCCATAAATTACAAACCTGGATTATTTGTAGTGAATGGAGATGAAGTTGGATTGGAAGAAGTATGAGGGAATTTTGAAACAGAAGCGAGATGTAATATAGACATAATGCAAAACAAGACCATCATGCCATAAGTAATGGCCATAATCACATTTTTATATGATTTCATCTTCATTATTCCATTTCCTGAATTATTCTCCACCATTCTTTGTTATTTTATTTATATCTTATTAATTAATTAATTTGATTGAGCACAATAAATTATTAGTAAGACCGAATGAAATTTATTTGGCAATTGGTAGTAAAGTGTGCTACTAATCGTGATAAATGAACATTTGATTTGTCTTTATATATATTATTATAGTAGTAGGTCGAGAGAGAATCGTCCCAAAAATTAAATTGATTTTGTTTAATACGGGTAATTAGCAACGAAATAAGTCTTAAATAAGACGGTCTCACACTTTTTCTATTGTTAGACCACTTACACTTAAGAAATAAATGGTTGTAGGTTGTTAGACAATATTAATTACAAACACTAGTTTCTAGTATCATTTTACTAATTTCAATACTAGCAGTAAAATATTTTACATTAATTTTATTATAAATTATTAATTAAGGCGTTTTAAAATAATAATAATAATAAGTACATTTGTGATTTTTATTTATAAATAGTGTTACATTTTATCATTATCACGACACTTTACATTATAAAGTGGTCACATAAAATATATATTTATAGACAATTATTACGGTTAGAATGATCATTTTTTTGCCTTAATAAATTGTGAATTTAATAGTGATATACATTACATACATGGAAAACAAATTAAAAAAAATGTCTAACTTTTAAGAGAACTATGATTCCATGATACATAATAGGTAAACACATTTAAGCTAATTGTAACCACTATTGAATAACTTGTGAGCACTGTATATTAAGATTTATCAAAAGTGGTTACGTTTTAGTTAATGATGGTCACAATCCGCCTAAATAAGGTCACACTTTATCAGACTAATACAAGTCAAATGCATTCAACTAAATTTTTATATATAAGATGATCGATACAATTTTGTTGAATTAAAATGATCTTAACACAATATTGAGGAATTAAAATGTAATTTCTTAAAATAATTTTATATAACGAAGGCTTTCCACATGATAGTCTTGCATGCTTGCATGTTCTAACACCACCTTCCAAGTGCTTTTTCTTGAAAAACAAGTCATCTTCTTCATAACTCATGCATGACAATGATAAAAGCCTGCACAACGGTCACAAGATAGGTTTAATGCCCCCACAATAGAAGTTTTACACAATCGTCATCACAATAAACGTTAAATTAGTCGCCGTAACCATTTAAGTGATCACTTTTTTATCTTAAATTATATAATTAACAAATAACGACCATAAATTAGCAAAACATGACCAAAAAATATCATATAGAGACTACCATCAACATATAATTTTGTACGCCTAAATGTCTAATTCGTACAAACTAGTGGCTTTTGCTCTGTTTTTCTCGGATGACTTTTCTCCTTCCCGCGAACACCTCTGCTCGCCCCTAGCTAGCTCGCCAAAAACCCTCTGGCCAACTCCAAGACCCTCTAACCAACTCCACACTCCTCCACATACTCATACACTCGACAACCACCTCGAACTACGCGACCTCGATTCACGACACGACACAAAAACTTAAGAAACGACTTTCTCAATCTAAAAATGAGAAAATTGCAAAAAATAAAATATGAATATTCAAGAAGTGAATTATAAAAAGTGGGAAAAGATCGGGGTGTTACAAGCGTCACATTTCCATCCTTTTGAATTAAGTATTCCTAGTGACATCACTAGGAATCCTTAAGAGCATCACTATCAACATCACCATCTCTGGTGACATCAAATAATTTAAATTCACCATCTTCGCCTAGAGATGGTGGCTGTAATGCATACAACCACTCAAAATCTTTATAATTTAATGTAACAACCCGCCTTTTCGTGACTTAATTAAATAAGGTGGAAATATTAATTAAGTACTTTATATATATAACAAAATCGGATGTTATCGTATTACAACTCAAAATACATAATCAGAGTTAGAGATAAACATGGTCATTAAATTACAATCTCTCGAAATACAAAAGTAGACCTTCAATCTCCTGATACTCATCGTCAATTAACCTCGGGGTACCTACGGTAACTTTCCGTCAGACTCGATTTCACCCCGCACACGCTAAGCCATATAAACCCATAGCGGTAAACATATAGCATTTAAAGACTTAATAAGTCTTCAATAAGCATGCGATTTAAAGCGATAAATCATATAAAACATGATATACAGTTATAATGCAATTAACAAGTAAATTCATATCAATAGTATAATAAGCATTCAGCAGGATTACGGTGCGATATCAGATCGCGAATTATCAGACAATACTATATCAATCACATCATGCAGACTCGATCATTTCAGAAATTTGTGGTCTTTAGTTTTCAAAGATGTTTCGACTCACTTTCATTTAATCACAAAACACATACTGCTTACGAGCCTGACCACTGAGTAGGACTTTGTACTCTGATC